>JAESUZ010004583.1:0-1387415 GCA_017311185.1 Proteles cristata cristata
TTCCTTTTTTTTTTGAGAGAGAGGAGAAAGAGATTAAGAATGAGAACATGAGAGATGGGGATAGAGGATCAGAAGCTGGCACCGAGCTCACAGCAAGCGAGTCCTATGTGGGGCTTGAATTAATGAACTATGAGATCATGACCTGAGATGAAGTTGGACACTCAACCAGCAGAATCACTCAGGTGCCCTTCAAAGGGGAATTTATGACCATGACTAAGCACATCTGAGAAAGACTGACCTCCTTATTCTATTAAAAAAAAAAAAAGGAAATAATGAAACAAACTCAAGATAGATAGATCAACACATATATAATGACTAAATAATTTTTTCATATAGTGCTATAATTTCTTATCATAATGCCATAGAGTTTGGTGAAGGGAACAGTCTACATGTTTGGTCAAGATTCTCTACTGTGGATTTCAGTTTGTTCTTGTCCCAGAAAATCTGGTCTGTGGGTCTGTGGTCTGTGCTAGGTTGAGCACATTCCTTTCTTTTCCTTTTCCTTTTCTTCTTCTTCTTTCTCCCTCTTTCTCTCTCTCTCTTTCTCCCTCTCCCTCTCTCTCTTTCTCCCTTTCTCTCTCTTCCTTCCTTCCTTCCTTCCTTCCTTCCTTCCTTCTTTCTTTCTTTCTTTCTTTCTTTCTTTCTTTCTTTCTTTCTTTCTTCCTTTCTTTCTTTTTTTCTTTCTTTCTTTCTTTCTTTCTCTCTTTCTTTCTCTCTTTCTTTCTCTTTCTTTCTCTCTTTCTTTCTCTTTCTTTCTCTCTTTTTCTTTCTTTCTCCTTTCTTTCTCTCTTTCTTCTTTCTTTCTTTCTTTCCTTTCTTTCTTTCCTTTCTTTCTTTTTCTTTCTTTCTTTCTTTCTTTCTCTCTTTCTTCTTTCTTTCTTTCCTTCCTTCCTTTCTTTCTTTCTTTTTTCTTTCTTTCTTTCTTTCCTTTCTTTCCTTTCTTTCTTTCTTTCTTTCTTTCTTTCTTTCTTTCATTTTTCTTTTCTTTCTTTCACTCCTTTTTCTTTCTTTTCTTTCTTTCATTCCTTTTTCTTTCTTTCCAGAGCCTCATCACTGAGCTACAATCACTGCATATGTTTGTTCAGAGCTCAAACCAGAAGTGTTCATCCATCACTAACCTGAGAAGCACCTGTTTTGCGCACCTGGCTGAAGCACACTTTTGCTCTGTTTCATGATTGCAGGCACTTTCTTGGTTTACTTTCTACACTGAATGGTGCTTTATGCTAACTAGTAGGTTGTCTTCCTCTTTCTCAGAGGACATCTTATTAGAAAGGTCACTGTTGCCTACGCCGTCTAAAACAAATCTCTTTTTATTATTTACTGGGTCCTTTATAAGATTCCTTCATGTCACGTCACAGTGAATATTTGTTTTGTTTATGTGATGTGCCTCTGTGTTTTTGTCTATTTTGTCAGTTAGAATTTTGGTACCATGAGGGCAGGGAGTTTTTCTGTCATACTATTATCCCAACACCTAACACTGTCTGACATACACTGTGGGTTCAATAAATCATCTGCTGATTAATTGATTATATCATTGTTGATGTAACTTTATGCAGAAATGTTCAGTGAGCTGGCCAACTTAGTGTGTTGGCATTGTTTGTAAGCCACTCTTGATTTTCTGTGGGACTTTAGTAAATCACAGTGAGGTTTTCAAGGGAGCAGGGGTTTTCTACCATCATATCAATATTGGACTTTTGTTGAAGGCAAATGTAACCTGCCAGGAAATATGACCAAAATGCAATTATCTGAAGGAGTCAACGTGTACTGCAGACCACTCCAATCACCGCCAGGGGCCACGCCAGTAAAGGGAATCTGGGAAGGGCTACGTAATAGTGCTGACTACCATCCATTTGGTTGAATCAATAATATTATTCAAGAGGTAATTTAACAAATACTCACTAATTGTTTATCTTCAGGGTACTTTTGAGACTGAGAACTTATGAGTAGTTTAATTAAAGCAAATTGACAGTGATAAAATAAAGAGAAATTAAGTTCTGACCTTTAGTAATAAAAGTGAGTTGGGTTGTGAAATTACTATCAAGGAAAATAAAACCAATTTGGATAGGGAAACGATGCCTGTTTATTAGTCAGTAAATATAACTCCAAATGATTGAAAATGTACCGAGTGCTCAGATATTCTTCAGAAGTGATTTTTGTGTTAAGAATTCATGATATGAAACTTGGAACACTCAAATTTTGCTAATGGCAAGGGACCCACTTCTTTGATGAAGTAATTCAGATCTGGATATTTTCACCATGGAAAAAAAAGTGAACCCTCCAATTTTTCACTATGAAGGAGCCAGTGCTTTGGACATGATGTTCTCTTCTCTTGAAGGAACATATTTTAAATAGTGGAAAATAAACTGCTGCTCCAGATTTGTTTTAAAAATGTTTTAATACTTTGTTTCAATTCTGTATGACATATCTATGGTTAACAGAATATTGGCTGGGGTAAATGATACAACTTAGTGGGTTTAGGGTTGGCAAAATGAAAGATTTGTTTTTCATTTCTTTGGGAACAAAAGATGAACTGTTGAAATTAGAAATGTTATAATGTGTGCTAAATATAAGGAAAATAATTTTCCCTGCACACATGCATTTCTCTTTTGGTAGACAAATTTTTACCAAACACGTCTACTGTTTTAATTAAAATCATCTGGCAAGCCTCAGTTATAGCTGCCCCGGGAAGAAAAATGATGAAAACTTCATTATTACAAATACCTTCTATGATTTCAAAAGGCTAGGATCTTACATCTTCAAAAGTGGGAAGAAAAAGGAAATGTCAAGTAACATAGTTCTATTAATCTCCTATTATAGTACTTCTCTTGGGGTTAAACTATCTTCTACAGCAGCAGATTTTTAAACCATTTTTTCCTAAAGACCACTTTACATTCTTGATAATTTTAAAACACAGAAATACTTAAACAGTACATTCCATTATCAGCTATAAGTGATGACATCCCACATGCCATATAACCTCTGAAAACACTATACACTTGTAAAAGAATGAGAGTGATAAAAAGATATATTGTCTTACTATTATTACTTTATATCTTAACATAATTAAAAACCCTCTCAGTTTTATCCCTCTAGATCCACAGGGGTTCAAAGACCATACTTTGAGAACAGTAGTTGAACAAAAAAAAGTCTAAGGGATTGATTTCAACTCAACAAAATTAAACTGTAATTATTATAGAATAACCTAAGAAGCATTATTTGGGAAATAGTATAATACAGTATTATATATCAATGTATGTGTTCATCTTCTCTCAATATTAGTATATATTTTCTTGCTACATTACTTTTTTATCTTTTGTTGTTAATTGCAAAAGTAAATATTTAATTGAATGAAAGGCTACTTATTTAAAGATAATTATCTCACCTGTTGGGATATTACTTCATATTTATTAATCACAAATATTAATTCTATGCAATCTCATTTAAACCCCCACTATTTGAAGTTCTAAATTGAGACGTACACTCTGTTTTCAAAGACTTGCAGATCTATTTGAGAAAATAGACAAATAACATAATTAGCTATGAGACAAGCTTGTACTATTAAGACAAACTTGGTGCTCTTTGGTAGCTCAGTCGGTTAATCTTCTGACTTCAGCTCAGGTCTGATCTCACAGTTCATGGGTTAGAGCCCCTTGCTGGGCTCTGTGTTGACAGCTAGCTCAGAGCCTGGAGCCTGCTTCAGATTCTGTATCTCCCTTTCTCTCTGACCCTTCCTTGCACACGCTGCCTTTTTCTCTCTCTCTGAAATAATTAAAACATTAAAAAAAAAAAAAGACAACCTTCTGGAAGGAATAAACTTTTAAATGTGAACTATGTTAATATACAATAAAATGGTTGCAATTCAGTAGTTTTTGCAATTAATTTGCATTATAATGAATGATCTCAATGACTCAGACTTTCTATGCCCGAATGGACTCATTTATTTTTTATAAGAGAGATTGGAAATAGACAAGAAATTTCCTATTTAAATGTGTTCTCCATGAATGTGTAGATTGTTCAGATAATTATAGAAAAAGTAGAGACATTCTTAAGTGTCTTTTACTTAGGTACAACTGAATTAATTTACAGCCAGAACTGAAAGTCTGCTTTCAGACGTTACTCATTCTTCATCAGCATATTACTCAGAAATTCAGGTGATACACACTAAAGTTCATTTGGCAGAGTTCAAAGAATAATTCTCTAAGCCACACCAGAAAATAATGCAATAAATAGTTTCTAAAGAAATGTATCATGTGAAGGAAGTCTCTGGCATTTCTAACAAAGTGTGAAACTATGATATTCCAGTAAGGTTTATGCATGGAGTATTACAGATTGAATTTCAGTCACAACCAGGTCAGAAGATGAGAATTTGGAAGTTAGAAAAGTATTTGTTTTAAGATTTGTTTTTGTTTTTCTTAATAAAATTAATATATACCTAGAAACATATCTAAAATAGTTTATATTCTTTAATATCTTTCCCAAGCAGATCAATTCAAGTTTATATAGAATAGAATACATTTGAATCTTTAACAAAACATGGCATGTTATAAATATTCTAAAAAGAAATTCAACGTATACTATTTTCGTATATGCATATGTATATGTATATGTAATGGACATCAGTTAAGATCTAGACCATAATCACATTGTACTCTGAATTTACAAAGGTCTTCATTATACATTTGCAGTGGGACTCAAAACTTTACTGACATGTAACTATTATTTTAATTTTAATATTAAGAGTTTTAATTTTGAAGACACTTAGTTTCAGGAAGATTAAGTGCTTTATCATAATCTACACAGCATCATGACCCCGATCTTCTGACTTCGTTCTCAGTATATTTTTTACCATAATACCATAGCTTTGTCTAAACAGGGTGACCAATATGCCATCCCTTCTGACTGTCTCATCCCCTTGGCAGATACAGGATTAAATGATTTAGTTCCATCAGCAGCCTTATCAGAACCAAAGCAAAGAGGAAAGGGAAAAAAAAAAAAATCTCACCATCTCTCCCCTGGAAATCTCATTTACTTGCTAAATTACTAGTTACACTGGTAACTTCTGTGTGTGTGTGTGTGGCCAAGATTTTTATTCCATAAACACATCAGAAGCTTCTATTGAAAGTGTGGTAGAGACACATTTCCACAGTTAAGATGCATTCACATTACAATGAAACAAAGAAACAAAAGATAAATCAATCAGAATAAATTCCTGATAATACGATAATAGCAGCACTGCCATTTGAGCCAGGAGGCCAAGGCCTTCCAGTATGTCAATAGTTCCTGGCTGAATTAACAGTATCTCATCCCAGGTGAGAATCTGCTTAAGTTAGCCTGAGATTTTTATCATCCAAGAAAATTTCATTCTGGCCAAGAAATTTTCATTCTGGAAGTAAGACAGACTAGATAACTTTGAGATACCCTTATAAATTACCTTAGACTGCAGATAACCTTTCAAGGCATCACTTAGTCCTCCGACAGACTGCCGTTATTAGTTTGACCATATGAAATTGCCATTATTTTTAGGTTAACACCAGTTTGACAATTTCATATGATTCCACTTAATACCTTCCTTGTATGAGAAACAATCAAATATTTCAATTGAGAATTCAAGTTTTGGGATCCAAAGACTGTCATTTAAAAGGAAGCACACTTGCCCATGTTAACTAGGGCAAGTTAATTAACACCAAGATGGACATGATTATAATAGAGATAGACCTCAAAGAGTTGTTCCGAGGATTGACTGAAACTATAAATATTTTTATTTTTAGCACAGCAGTGGACATCAGAGTATTATTCAACAAATAATAGATACTGTGGGACTAATATTGTTGCTGAGTTCCTACATTTTAACTTTGAACCCTATCTAGCTTTCTCATCTAGAAAGACTTGGTAGGTACAGCTGATAAGTAAGACTGCACCTCAATTTTTTATCTTATTCTTACACGGTAACCATATAGCACATTCCATACATGGTATTCAGAGGATGACTACCAGATTGAGTCTGTTTAGTGCTAACACCAGAATTTGGCCATTTTCCTGTACCTGTTAATGCCAAGAAATGTCTGTCCTGTATGTGACTTAGGGAATAGCTCTCCTTTAGCACATGGATACATACACTCTATTTTCTGAATCACTCATAAATAATTTGACTTTTAATTCATACAAAATCCTTTCAATATATAAAGTCAGATGTCAAATACAGCACATGTGACTTCTAAAACCTCAGTATACTATTTTCTCTTGGCTCTGGGAAATCAAGATTCTCTATTTATTCCTGCAGTAGCCTCAGAGATTCTTCTGAAACTATTCATTCAAATTTATAAGGACCCTATTACTTTTTTTAGGCACTGGCCTGATTGCTCTGACTGCTAGACCAGTATAGACTGGAAATTCCTTGACGACAGTCTCTGTATTATTTACCTTTGCATATAGCCTTGCATAATATCAGCACCCTAGAAATGATTTTACTCTCCAGATTATAAGCAGATAATTACAAAAGTGAGCTTGCAAACTATATACTTGGTATTTGGAACACAGGGAGAGTTTCCATTTGTTCATTGTAATAGTGAATCACATATTGGGATGTTTTTAAGGCTTGCCGATCAACCGTAACTATTGATCTCCACTGTAGCTAAAATAATACTACTAGGGGAAAAAAATCTACCTGCAAGTCTCAATGCTCTTCCAATTATCTTGAGTACTGGATGCCAGACCTTTTTGTCTCTAATTTATGATCCTTTTGCTATGTGTGGATACCAATGGTTACCAGGGTTGCTGTAGATAAATGCTCCAATTGCCAAGGAGACTTGGTTGCACCAAAGAAATGATTGTTCAAGAGGAGAATCTCTCAAGTTCTGATGTTAATGTTTTTTTGTTTACAGGAGACAGTCTGGTGGCCCAATCTGGGCTGCACAACATGGGAGCCAAGAGCCACATATGTCTATTTATATTAAAGTTTCAATTGAGTAAATTTAAATAAGATTTTAAAAATTCAGTTCCTTGGTCACACTAAATGTATTTCCAGTCTTTATAGCCACATAAGGCTAGGGCCTGGCAAATTGGATAGCATAGTAATTGAGCACTTTCTCATCTCATAATGTTCTCTTGGGCAACAGTAGTCCAAACAGTTAATGGCAAGAGACCACTTGGTGTGCAGGGAGTAATTTATAACTCACATTATCAGGGAGAATTAGTCCAGGATGGTCATGATCTCAGAAAGGCCTTGGCAATTCTCAGCTGTTGGATGCATTAACTCACCTCTCCCACCTGGAAGTGGAATTCTTGCTTTTCTCTACTTGATATGTAAATTTTGTGTTACATTAACAAGCAAACATAGATCTCTATTTCCAAAGATGAAAGATAATTATCCTTTTAAGAACTCATTCCTCACATAATTTTTCTTTACATTCTCTAACACTCTTAGGATGAGGTTATAGAATTTTCATTACATATGAAAGTATTTTATGTGTGTTTATCAATCATCAAACCAAAATACATAAAACAGAGTTATAAGATAAAATCCAGAACTTTAGATGATGTTTTTACTCAAAAGGCTGTCCAATCTTGGGACTATTGCATAACTTATTATTATCTTGGCCTTCTGAGGTACAAGTGTAAATTTTGACTTTAAGCAATTTTTTTTCCTGCTGTTATTAGCAGGGCTGCTGTGAGGAAAAAGAACTCAACAACTTGAGATTCTGAAATACGAAAAATATAAAATTCATCTTCAAAATGGAAGATCCAATAATGATTTTACTTTAAAAGAAATTATTTCCTAAAATTTAAGACTTCATTATTGCCACATTTGAAAATCAAGACAATCACCCTCCCACCCCCCAACCTTCCCGCCACCTTACTTGGCTCATATTTTCATCTATATATAGAATCTCTCATGTAAGAGGAAATTGTGTCCTATGAGTGACCTCAGGCTTTTGGTAAATTACTTTCCTTCTATGTGAACTCGAAAGCATGCATATAAATAGAAATGTGCATGAGCTTGCAAAGATATTGCTGGCACTCTGCATTTTCCCTATAAAGTTATATATGCCTGAGGCTAATGTCTAGCTGTATTTCATCCTAAGGTTAGGAGAATTTCATAAAATATTTAGACTGTCATAATAGGACTTTTAAATAGTTAATTTTTCAAGACAGTAGGGACTCTTTGACCATTTCATCATTTTTACCTGAAACTAGAGCAATAATATGACATTTGGTCTGGAAAATGAATCCTGTCCTCTGTCTAAACTTCTCCTTTGAATGGCTTGGATAACATGCATTCTTAGAACTCTAAACTCTCAAGTTTTGTGCCTTAATCATCAGTTGTCTTAAAAAAAAAGACGAGTACAGCAATACCCAACTCAACTGACAATCTAGTCATCAGAAAAACATTAAAACAACAACAATAACAACAACGAAAACAACTAAGTCAAAGACTAAGTATCTAGTGTTTATATATATCCTGAAATATTCAACAAAAATGACATATAATCTTGACTGCATATCACATATCTTCAATGTTCACTTAGGTATAGAATTTCTTCCATCAACATCAACTAAAAAAGAATGTTTAAAAATGTTACTACTTACTGTTAACAAAATTTCCTTGTGATTTTATTACCTCGAAAATTGGAAGAAAAAATAAAAAATTCCTTTGACTACAAAATATTTTCCAGGATTTTAGTAGCATGAAAACAAACACATATTAAGATATTTACTTTCTAAGAGATGTTACAAATTTCTTGATTTCATATCGATTCCACAGAAATCTCTACATTACAAAATGGACAAATAGACCCCCAACATCTAAATGAAAGCTCCATCACACATATCCTCCATTCCTTTCTTCTTTTCTCCCTTCTTTCTTCCCTCCCTCTCTTCCTTCTTTCCTTTCTTCTGTCCTTCCGTGATTCCATGACTAGAATTTAGGACATATTTTATTTCATGTCCTTAAAGAATCAGCCCTACAGCTACATCCATTTATTAGCTTTAAATCACTCTTCTGGTAATACACAGAGATCTAATTTCTTTTCTATGTGATTTTTCTTCTCTTTGTCTCTCTCCCGACTAAATGTCACTCCCCACTCCAGATAATTAATTTAGGAAATCAACACCACCTGACATTGTATCATGTGCTACCAGAGGCAATGAGTTCCTCATGCTTGAATGTTATATTTGAACAAATATTAATTTGGACCAATCTTGAACTTTAGAAGGTGCAGTGCTCAAATCACATAAGGTTTCAAGTAAATGGTTTCTATATGCTTTTTAAATTGTAATTTTCCATTGTAGTATAACATCAGTAAGAGCATTATACTCTTTCCCAATAACTAGATGGAAATTTACATAAATAACCCTTGGTGTAGAACAGCATTTATTGCGTAGGGTTATTTTCAGGGATACATGAAATAATCTATATAGCACATCATCTGATATGTAGTGAATATTAGCTATTTGTAATATTATTAGCTAATATCAGTAAATATCATTTATTTTTCAGTAAATATAAGCTAAAATACAATTTTTATTAATTATTCATTTTATACATGCTAAACTCTAAGGAATAGAGCTCTGTGATACTTTCTAATTTGTTTGTGTGTCTGAAATACATGTGCTCATAACTGCTGGGTAGTTTTTATTTCTAGCTGAGGTTGAATGAGAGGTGCACAGGAGCACAGTAATATCATAGTATTGGGAAAATCATCCTAATTTCAATGTTAGATAATGAATGAATCAGCTAGTTAATGACATGATCAAATAGACCTGGAAATACCAGTCCCTCATATCACAGCATGCAAACTGATCTGTTTATGACTGGAAATAATGCACACATTGTTCTTGAAACCACTCTATCACCACAAAATATTGCTATAGACTAGACAGCTTAATCCCTCTGGACTTGTGTGCTTTGGCTTATAGTATGGGAAATATAATATGTAATTTAATAAATAGTAATATTAAATCAAAGGAAGAAACTAAGAAACACTTCACATGGTGTTATCTGCAGAATATTAAGTACTGGCATGGTCTTTATTATTTTTTTTTAATAAAGATAGGTTTGTTTAACTTGTACACTTTACTTATAGACTTTAAAATATGCAGACCATTGATTTATATTTTAGGAACTTACTGTTTGAGATTATGTTATACCTTTGCATTCCTGTGAATAACATTAATTATGTGAATGTGAATTTAAAAAAACATCACACACATTTTAAAATTAGGAAGTATGGGGTGCCTGGGTGGCTCAGTCCATTAAACATCCATCTTCACCACGATCTCGTGGTCTGTGAGTTTAAGCCTCACATTGGGCTCTGTGCTGATAGCTCAGAGCTTGGAGCCCACTTCATATTCTGTGTCTCCCTCTCTCTCTGCCTTTCCCCACCCTCAAAAATAAATATTAAAAATTTTTTTAATTAAGAAATGTGTCTTAGAGCTCTGTCCTCTTAGAGATTAGCCTACCGAAAACAACATAAGAGTAGTTAATAAAAAGTATAGTAACAGCAAGAATAGGATCTTGCCATTTGTGATAAAATGGATAGATCTTGAGGGTATTATGCTAAGGAAATAAATCAGACAAAGATAAATACCATATGATTTCTCCTACATGTGGAATCCAAACAAAACAAAACAAATGAATAAGCAAACAAGCAAAGTACAGAAACAGACCCACAAATACAGGATCCAAACTGATGGTGGCCAGAGGAGAATGGGAGTAGAGAGATGGACAAAATAGACAAAGGAGAGTGAGAAATACAGGCTTTCAGTTATGGAATGAGTAAGTCATGAGGATAAAGGTACAGCATAGGAAATATAGTCAATAGCATTGTAATAACCTTGTATGGTGACAGACGGTAGCTATACTTGTGGTGAGTATAACATAATGTATAGATTTGTTGAATCACTATGTTGTAAGCCTGAAACTAATATAACAGTGTATCAACTATACTTCAATAAAAATATAGTAATAGCCAGTTTTTATTAAGCATTTACTATATGTCAAGCAATGTTCCAAGTGGTTTCCACAAATTATGTTTTGTAACTCTGTAAGTACCCTATAAGGTAAATTTACCTGTGTGTTACATTGACAGGAACATGTAAATGACTATCTCATTATTGGGAAGATCATTGTCTTAACTGATAATCATACAACTATAGAAAATTAAGATTTAAACAAAATATAAAGTGGGGTCTCTACTTGATACCCTAATGTGAAGCTTGAACCTTCTGTACACCATTTCTGTTAGGTGTTGTTCAAATTTAGTATTCAAATCTGACAATCATTGCTGCTGGATATGGCTCTCACTCCATTTATGAACACTTTCTGAACACTGTTCCAAAACAGTATTTTTTAAGATTTATTTATTTATTTTGAGAGAGAGAGAGAGAGAGACCATGTGCAAGAGAATCAGAGAGAGAGAGAAAGAGAGAGAGAATCTCAAACAAGCTCTGAGCTTGCAGCATGGAGTCTGACTTGGTGCTCAATCTCTCGAACCATGAGATCATGACCTAAGCCAAAATCAACAGTTGGACACTCAACAGACTGAGCCACCCAGGCTCTCCTGGAAAACTGCATTTAAAAAAAATTTTAATGTTTATTTATTTTGAAAGAGAGAGACAGAGTGTGAGTGGGCAGGGGCAGAGAGAGAGAGAGAGAGAGAGAGAGGGAGAGACAGAATCTGAAGCAACTCCAGGCTCTGAGCTGTCAGCAAAGAGCCTGACACGGGGCCCAAACTCACGAACTAACTGTGAGATCATGACTTGAGCCAAAGTTGGATGCTTAACTGACTTAGCCACCCAGGCTCCCCTGGAAAACTCTATTTTAAATTGAACTCACATCTGCATCTTTTTATTTTCTTCAAGTTGTCTTTCCAAGAACCAAGACAAATCACAATTGTTAAGAAATATACACTGCCCTGTTGCATTATCCAAGACTATTCTTCCTCAGACAAAATTTCCCAGCTTTCTCTTATTTCTATGCATATGATCTATGTCAATTTATTCACATTCTTAGTGGCTCTCCTGTAATTTAAGGTGATCAGAAAACCAACTGCAGTGTTTTTAGGGGTGATTATTTTTTTGATGTCTTCCTGTGTTCTATTGCATGAAATAAATGGATAGTATGAAGATAGACTTACTTCATACTGTTCCATAAGGAAACAGAAAATAATGAGAAACTAATAAATTTTCATAGATGTAAAAAATGGATTATCTTTCTTCATCTTAGAGGCTGATATATAAAATAGACTGGTGGTCAGATCAGCAGCATAGACTTTTAATTCAACTGCCCAAATTCTTATTATTTCTCTTCTACCCCTCTATGAGTTTAGTAACTTACCTTAACTTCTCTGCACTTCATCTATAAAGGGAGGGTCATAACAGCCTCATCCCATAGACTTGCTGTCAGGTGTCAGTGGGCTATTCCATGTAACATCTTTAGTATCATTCTAGCATATGGAAGATATTTAACAAATGTTTTCTATTATTACTAATATTATCAGAATGACAATTGCCATCATGAGCACTGTTTTCAAACTTTAATCTTCCCATACAGTAGTGTTGATTTTACCATAATTTTGTAATATATCTAAAATGGAGTTGGTTTTTGACAATAATACACTAGCAGAGATTAAAATTATAGATTGTATATAATTAATGTGTACATGTATATGTGTATATATACAATGTGTATATGTTATCATGTATACACATTGTATGTGTAATTTGCCCCCAAATAGCCAAAGCATCAGTAGTTAAGTAACCATTAACCATTTTAAAATATGTTACTCAACATGCCTATCTCAATTAGGAGATTTCTTTTCTTTTTTTGAAGTTTATTTTATTTATTTTGAGGGAGAGAGAGAAAGAAATAGAGAGAAAGCAGAGGCAGGCAGACAAAGAGGAAGAGAGAGAATTCCAAGTAGCCTCCATGCTGCCAGAGCAGAGTGCTATGTAGGGCTCAGTCTCATGAACTGTGAGATCATGACCTGAACTGAAATCAAGGGTCTGATGCTTAACCGACCAAGCCACCCAATGCCCTCAATTATGAGATTTCTTTTTTTTAACGTTTATTTATTTTTGAGAGAAAGAATCAGAGCATGAGTGGGCAAGGGGCAAAGAGAGAGGAAGACACATAATCCAAAGCAAGCTCCAGGCTCTGAGCTGACAGAGCCCAAAGCGGGGCTTGAACTCATGAACTGTGAGATCATGACCTGAGCTAAAGTCAGATGCTTAACTGACTGAGCCACTCAGGTGCCCTGGGAGATTTCTAATGAAGTTACAAAATGATTTATGCAGTTAATAATTATTTGTTGAAAGAATTAATTTTAAAGTAATATGTTTCTCCAATCAGAAAATCTCTCCTGTCCCATATATTCAATCAAATAGACAAGTGACCTATTCAATCAAATAGACTACTTCCTCAAACTCTCTTGAATTGATTCCATACTTTATTTCACAACTGTGACAAGGTCAACTTTCATGATATTTTACTGATAATCTAGGAACACTTGATAATCAGTATCTCTGCAACTTTCTTTTCAGTTTAATCCATCCAGAACACTCCCTGCTACAAGAATCATATTACTTAAATGCAAGTTTGAGGATTTGTCATTCCACTTGTTAAGAGCTGCAATGAATCACCAGTGCCCAGCCAATTACCCTCAGTCTGGCCTTCCTCATATAGTCTAATTTACCTATTCAGTGTTACAATGTATACTTCTATCACTAGCCAATGCATTCTGCTCCCTACTCTATTAACACAATGTGGACTTTGTACTCTCCCTGAATTCCTATTTGATCACATAGGCTAATATTTTCCTCCTCCTCATCTTCATTTACTGCAACTCTTCAAAGTCTCACCTCAAACACCATTTCATCCATAAAGACTTTCTGTTCCTCCAGCTCAACATACTCTCTTGAAACAGACACTAAACCCCAATACTCTGTCAGAAAATGTCTTAGGGCACTTATATTACCCAAATATGTATCATGGTCATGGTTATATTTGTCTTCTTCCTATCTCATCATAAGTCCTTTGAATATAGATACTGTGTCCTATTTTTCAGGGTAACTACTCAATATTTAGCCAAGTTTCTTGAAAACTATATTACCTCAATAAATATTTGTTCAGCTGATCATTTCCTAAGTCCTGAAAGGAAACATATGTGTTATGTTTTTTGAAAAGTTTTTTTAAGGACAATAAATGTAACTTTTTTCTCTGCGATAAATACATACTAATCTTAAACATTTTTGGAGAATAACTTTGAAGAATTAACAGAAAATCTCTGAAAGTGTAAGCTGATTTTATAGTAGAATTGATTCTGAGATACCTTATTTTTTATATCGCATTGACATATTGAAATGTTCAACCCATCACTTACCAAATTTGCTTACACAAAGATCCACAACAGAAATAAAATTCTCATTAAAAAAATTAAAAATAATCGCTTGGTTGGTTGTGTATTGCTTGCAGTGACAGCCAAGTTTTCTTGATATTTATTCATTCAAAATGCAGTTTTCTGGCCAAAAAAACAATAGCCTTAAACACATAATAGATACAACTAACACAGCAGACTGGTTGAAGAAACTTGGGACCTACACACAGAAAATTAATGTGTCAGAGTGAGGTCAGCTCACCAGAGATCTGGTCTGCAACAGACAGCTATTGCTTATTCAGTAATTCTCTCCTCACCTGGCCTTTCATATAAGGATCTGTTTGTCTTTCCAAGGCTGAGAACACAACAGAGGAATTGTGGTTTTATTTAAAGCTATAGGAAAACTCTAGTCTTTAACTTCACCAGTGTTTAACAAAGAGCACTTGAAAATGTATTGAGATGAGGTTTAAATACCAGGAAGACAGTTACCTCCATTAGTTTTTGTCTAATGCAAGAGATAGAGTTTCAGAGATTTTTCCCATGTTGAAGACGTGATTAATTATCCCGTTATTATTTTTTCTTTTTTTTATGCCAGAGAGGTATAGTCTTTGTTTGCCGTTGAGTCAGTCTAGATTGGCAACTCAACACATAGTGTATAATCTGCATTGAGTTGTACCACTGGCACCATTAATATCATGGAAGTAACCATTGAGTAGCGACTTCCAAGCTGGGGGAGGAGAAAACCTATTAATCTGACCCCCCGCCCCTCCATCACATGCACAGGCAATATTTGACAATGTTTGGAGACATTTTTAATTGTTATAACTGGAGAAATGTTAATGCATATAGAAGGTAGAAACCATAGATTCTGATCAGCATCTTACATCTTACAGTGCATAGAATAGTCTTCTACCACAAAAAACAAAACAAAACAAAACAAAACAAAACACAACAAAACAAATAAACAAAAATCCCACTGAGACCCAAAATGTCAATAATGCCACATAGAATAATGGTAAAGAGCAAAGACTCTGGAGTCACACTACTTATGTACCCACTCTATCTACATTTTGGACAATTAATTTTTTTAGTTTAAGTTTTTTTTTTTTTTTTTGAGAGAGAGGGAGAATGCAAGCACAGGAGGGGCACAGAGAGATGGAGAGAGAATCCCAAGCAAGATCCACATTGCTAGCACAAGAGCCTGTCTCAGGGCTTGAACCCGCAAACCATGAGATCATGGCCTGAGCCAAATTCAGGAGTAGGATGCTTAACCAACTGAGCCACCCAGGCACCCTGGACAATTTATTTAACCTCCTTAAGCTTTATTTTCAACATCTATAAAATAAGGATAATAACATCTAAAGGTTTGTTTTGGTAATTGAATTGCATATTTAATTTAGTACTTAAACCATGTAAATATAGTTCCTGAAACATAATGGATGCTTAACAATGCCACTTTAAAATTATTATGTTCTATTTTTATTTTTTTTTAATTTTTATTTATTTCTAGGAGAGAGAGAGATAGCGTGAACAGGGGAGGGTGAGAGAGAGAGGGAGACACAGACTCCGAAACAGGCTCCAGGCTCTGAGCTGGCAGTCAGCACAGAGTCCGACGTGGGGCTTGAACCCACGAACCGTGAGATCATGACCTAAGTGAAAGTCGGACGCTTAACCGACTAAGCCACCCAGGCGCCCCAAAATTATTATGTTCTAATATGATTTTAATATTTATGGTGGGATTCCAATAAATGCCGTGGCTTGATATTGCATTTCTTGAAAATCAATAGTAGTAAATTTGCTTGAACACTGCAACTCATGTCTATCAGAAAAAGAGGATGCTTCTTGATATATTCTTCTATGTGACAGTTTTTGGTTCTATCTCCTTCTATCGGCATTGATTTTTGATGATCTTTGTGACTGAAAGAATGGTGAAATCAAGTGTCACTAGTGGGGCAGGTGGGTGACTTAGTCAATTAAGCATCTGCATTCAGCTCAAGTCAGGTCATGGTCTCACAGTTCATGGGTTCAAGCCCCAACTCAGGCTCAGAGTCTGGAGCTTGCTTTGAATTCTGTGTCTGCTTTCCTCTGTGCCTCCTCTCTCTCAAAAATAAACATTAAAAAATAAATAAATAAACATTTAAAAAAAGCATCATCATTAATGACAAAGCAACAAAAGACCTCTATTGTGGTCTTCAATGGAAGGAACTGTTATCTGCTTTAGATTCATTCTCAAAATCAGATTTTCCTTACTAATCTTCAACTCAGAAATTATTGGTTTCTTAATTATCTCAATACATATACATTCATGGGTTCACTTTAAATACATGTGACTTAGTCTTAATCTGACTTAGTCCAATCTGACTCCTATACTATCTGGTTTCTGATTTCAACTTGAGAATCCTATGAAAGTTATATGTGTCACCTTTTTTTAAAAAATAAATTTTGAAATATAACTTTTGATTTTCAAGATGCATTAAAAGATCTAAAATTTAAAAAGACAGAGGTGGTATAGCTTCATGGTGCAATGTCCCTGAGCCTTCCACAGCAATCCCAAATTAAAATATATATTCTCTAATGATTTTCTAATATATAAAATACGTATTCTCTCTGATTTCCTTTTCTTCTACTACAGTGATAAAAAATATCATTTAGCCAATGAGTGGCCTTGGGAGCAAAAGATAACAACTATTGCCAAAGTCCTTCTGTATCTCCCAGGACAGAATCTAGGAGACTTCTAAAGTTGTCTCCCTTCAAATTTATCCTGGTATCATTGAGCTGTCTACATTGTGTTTTCTCTAAGTGAATTCACTCATCTAGGCTAACTTGAGAAATTACTCCCCACTTGTAGGTTATTTCTGTTTTTGCCGTTATATAGGAGGTGCTAGTTTTAACCCAAAGTTCCATCATTTTCTTCAATCAAGACCTCATTAGTAACACTCCCCTTTTCTGGGTATCAATAGATATTTAACCTTGACACAAACACAGATGAAATCCCCTATTATTTGAAATCATATGGTTAAGTATTTAGTGTTTTTAAACTGATCTTAGAAAGAAAAGTTACCAACACTGTATGCTGATATTCACAATGTATATAAAACACTCAATCGGTATTGGGGATGGGGGTTAAAACATAAGGTGGAATTTTGCACCCCGCTTTTGGACTCCAAAAATTTGAATTGAAGTGATAGGAAATGTAAACCAATTTAAACTGAATATCAAGGCTATGTGGTTGGCCCTTTGTGATAGGGAGAAGATGGTTTCAAACCTGGGAGCTGCTATCACAGGTAAGATAATCTAGAAAATAATATAAGGATTGAAATATGAAATCATATTTTTGTAGTTGGATTAGAGCACACATAGTCAGGGATTTCTAGGATAATTAAGGTTGCCAACGTCAAGGACCGTGGATTAATGGGAGAAGAACTCCCAGGGGAAGTCAGCCTTAGCAGAGCTATTTACAGCTATGGCAGGTGACATGTTTGATGTGACAAAATGTGGTGCTGGAGAGTTCCTGCCCATGGTTGGATTAGTGTTCTGGCACCTCTACCTGCCACTTGCTTGGGTTAGTGGAACATGTAAAGCACAAAATTAGGATCCGAGCCTTGAGGAATATTGGTGCAAATGGAGAAACAAGGAATTTTGTAGTATTTGGAGTCCAAAGTGTGACTGGAGGTAGAGCAGAAACTAAAAGAAGCTAGTAGTTGAAAGATGAAGAAATAGACTATTGGAAAAGTGATGATCAGGATTACTGATTGTGAAGTCATATTTTTACTATGCCTGATACAATTAAGATATTCTGAGGGAGACTTATAGGTCATATGGTTGACTATGTTGTTCATGCTGCCATAAAAATATCTATTCAATTTACATGTTAACTTCAAAGAAGAAAGTAGCCTAGACTATTTTGGAGTCTCTTCATTAATGAGGAAAATATTGATTAAGTCTCAGTTCTGTTCTTCCTTTTTTTTTTAAAGTTTATTTATTTATTTTGAGGGAAATAGTTATGAGCAGGGGACGGGCAGAGAGAGAAAGGGAGAGATTGAGAAACCCAAGCAAACTCCACACTGTCAGCATGGAGCTGAATGTGGGGCTCCAGCTCATAAACTGTAAGATCATAACCTGAGCTGAAATCAAGAGTCAGACACAACTGACTGAGCCCCCTAGGCACCTCTGGTCTATCTTCCTTCTATGGCAATTTTATACAGAGAGCTGAACCCCTGGAAATACATGTAGGTGAGATGTAGGAAAAACCAAAGCACAATTAAAGAAAATTCTCAAAGGGTGTTTTGGAGAAGGGTGATGGCAGTTTGATGCATTAGTTTGACATGCTTTTCTAGCATTTCCTGTCTTAGTTCTATGTGCCTTAAATTCAATTGACTTTTCTGTATCTGTGAGTCTGATCTTGGCAAATCAATTCATATGAACAAAACTCAGATTCTCTGGTTGAGTGAAGACTGACCAATAGCCTATTTGCATAACTCGGAGGCTGATGATGAGCACACTTCATTTATTCAGTAGAAGGTCTATGATGTGCCAGGCACTGTTTCGCATACTTGGGATACACAGATGCAGAGGTAAACAACACTGAAAAACAAAACAAAACAAAGTGACTTTGACTTTACAAAGTTTCCATGCTAGTGAGGAGTGGTCAAAATAAATTAAAAGCGTAAAAAGTAAATTTTGTACTAACTTAGAAAATTCATACTATGAAAAAATAGAAATGGCCAAGGGGACTTGGGTGCAAAGGCAGGGAGAGAATTGCAATTTCCGATGGTGAAATCTGGGTAGGTCTTATAAAGGTGACTTTTGAGTAAAACTTAACTCCTTGAGAGTAGAACATATTTTATCTGCTGGGAACACATAATGAACAAAACAGCCTGAGTCTCAACTGTTTATATTCTCGTGGGGGAAGATTGGCAATAGTAATAAATAATGATGTAATGTATCAGGTAATGAAGATATCAAGGGTAGAGAATAATCCGAATGAGGTGCTCTTTTTGATAATGTGGATTGTGAGGATTTTTTTAATAAGGTGATATTTAAGCAACAGACCCTAATTCATATAATTCTTCAGGGTGGAACTCATGGAAAATAGACCTCTGGCAAATCATATGTTCTAACACTTCATTAGGGAGAGCAATCCCAGGGAAGCGTGTCGAAGGAGAAGGAGAATGAGCCAGGGAAGGAGGGCAAATGAATAGAAATATTTGTTCTTGATCCATCTCCTGTTTGTAATCAAGCACTTCAGGGTGTTCCCTCTCCCAGGACTGTCTTCCAAGAGGCTCGTGTACCATGGCACTCATGGGCTCTCCACTGAGAAGACAAGGGAGGGAAAGCCTTTACCTATCAGTTCAGTGTCTCGCTTGTGAAAGTTACACCCTGTGGTGCGTTAATTTCCCAGCACTGCAGGGCTGCTCATGTGTAGGTTCTAAGCTCGTCCCATAGTTTCTCGTGATTTACCTATACCAGAGAAGCCAGGGGATGGTGAGAGGGGGACACATAAGACACGTGTGAAACAATTCACTGTGGACTGTGCCCCTGTAAGGTGGAGAGGAAAGCCTTCAGGGTTTTTGGCCTCAATAGTGCCGAGGCGCCACGTGCAAGGGTCCATAGACACAAGTGAGGTTGAACTGATTGGATTCAATGCACAAGAGGGCAGCACTGATCTTATTCCACGAGCAAAAATCTTTTTTTTTTTAATGTTGATTTATTTTTAAGAGAGAGAGAGACAGACAGACAGACGGAGTGTGAGCAGGAGAGGGGCAGAGGGAGCAAGACACAGAATCCAAAGCAGACTCCAGGTTCTGAGCTGTCAGCACAGAGCCCAATATGGGGCTTCAAGTCTTGAGTCATGAGATCATGATCTGAGTTGAAGTCAGACACTTAACCACATGAGCCACCCAGGCGCCCAGAACATAAATCATTCTTAATTAATTTTAGAAAAATTCTCTTAAATCATTTAATAGTTCTATGAATCATGATTTCCAATATTGTTCCACTTATCACAGTATCTCTCAATCTTAACTAAATTCCAAATTAATGGCCTCTAAAATTTATGATGATGATTGGGAAAAAACCAATAAGGAGTGGATGAGGAAAAGCGTGTAAACATGAACACCTAGAAAAGAAGTGTAATTGTATTTTATTTGAATATTCTTTAAAAGCTAAGAAGACTTTTACTTAAATGAATTTCCTCATACATCATTTTGGCTCCATCAAATGAAGAAAATTGAATTTAAAGTTTTGAACTAATTGAGTGACGAATTGTTACATCACCATTAAAAATATCTATTTCAGCCTGCATGTTGAGATAAAAGAAGGATATAGTGCATAAGAGGTTTAAATATCTTTATTGTATATTATGAACAATTTGAAATGCATCTGTGTGGGTGTTTCATTCTAAGCACCAGTTATCTGAAGCAAGATAGGCAGGACAGACTTTAATTCAACATGCCAGTGTGAAATTTCACAGCCCTTGTACAGAGGACAGAAGAACAATTGGATATGCCCTATTTTCTTCTCAATGTCTTTTCTGTGTGTAGGTATTTTGTAGGCATTGTTCATTTGAGTGAAGTCATTCCAAAACACTAAGCCAAACATCTCTAATTTCACCCTTTCCTTGTGGACAGTGTTATTAACATGCAACATATGCATGCAAACGTGTGCATGTGTATTTAAAATAAAGAGCTTTTCACAATTCTGTATAGAACCGGGTTTTTCTTACAATATCAAGCTTGCTCGTAAACCATCAATTTCTTGTATTGAAACTGGAACTAGATTTTAAAAATGCTTTTTTCATCATGGAGAAGTGGCTCAGATTAAAAAAAATTGCAAATAAGTCTGGATTTTTTTTTGATGGAATGTCTATGAAAGTATATGTTAAATGTATCTCTTTGACTCAATCCTGAAGTGATGTCTCCTCTTGCTTGCATTGAGCACTTTCTGCACAGCAAAGAGAAATCAATACCTCTGCAAAAACAAAACAAAAAAAGGAATGTGACAGTACTTTGGCCTCCATTTTAATTATTGATTAAATATAATTATGACTTCTTTCCTAAATTCTGTCTCCCAGGCAAGATGGAATGATGTGTCTTTCTGTTCAACACCATTTTCCATTCCAGAGCAGTAGTTAGACTGTCTTTTTCACCCAGAGAAACAAGAGATAAAATATCACCTGAAAGGTTGTGATATTTCATCTCACAGAATGATGCTTTCTCAGGACAGATATGTAGGTGATAAGGGAGAATTTTCAGGTAAATTTTATGGAAAAAAATTTTCTGAAAGTCTATATATTCTTCTGTTTTGAAAACTACTAGCAAAAATAAAATGTGCTGGTCTTTTATTCAGCCACTGTAATGAAATCAATAATGTTTGTACAATAAAATTAGAAAAAGAAAGTGAAATTTGGGGGGTAGCAAAATTAGTTTATTTCTTCTTGTCCTTGTATTGACAGACCTTGTTATATTCAATCAGCAAGCTGCTGGTAATATAAATAGAAACAACATTGGTGCCATCAAACTATTGGAAGATTTATTCAACTCTAACCACTGAATTCTGTGTGATCTTAATGTTAGTCATAAGCAGTTTCTTAAAACTTTTAGGCTTGAGTTGTAGAAATTATCAGCACCTTCTCATGAAAATACTCGCATCAATTCCACTTGTCAAATCCCCACAATATTCATCATACTTAGGAGATTCTGTTTCATAAATATCTCATACTGCTGTCTTCTTCCTTTCCATAACACTCTCTTCATATAACAGATGACCATTTTTCTCCTATAACCTCCTAACTGATAATATATCCACAATATGACCAAGGTAGATTTGTCCAAAGCTGATTTGTGGATTTCAGTGGCTCACCATTGCATATAATAGGGGTCAGAATGCCTTTATGGCTTTTTCACTCATCCTAACCTCCCCTGCATCCACATGAAATGCACCCATTGTCATTTCTTGAACACCCATGCTCTTTTCCTCTTTTCCTTAGCTCTTTTTCTTTCTTCTACTGAAAATACTCTTCTGATTTTTTTGCCTTCCAACCTTTTTGTCTTTCATTGCGTGTGTGTGTGTGTGTGTGTGTGTGTGTGTGTGTGTGTGTGTTTGTATCACAGGCTTCTGTGACTCTCTTCTACACACCCCAAAGAATCAGTCATGTCCTTCTATGTACTTCTATAGAATTTTCTCTCTTTCTTTCCCGTGTGCAGGTTATGTAAACTACTTGAGGCTGTCAGCAACTCATTCATTCACTCAACTTATAATAAACAAGAGCCCACTTTGTTCCAGACGCTCTATGTCATGTTGAGGATATAACAGTGAATTCAACAAGACACAATCTATACATTTTTGAGGAGCAGTGGATCTCCAACCTCAGAAGGCATATTAATCACTGGAGGCACTTTCCCAAAATGCATATCTCTGAGATACACCATCTGATATTCTGACCTGAAAGCTTGGGCTATGGTCCAGGAATGTGCCTCTTTGTTACTCACTCTAGGAGACCCTAGTGCATGTGCCTCACTTATACAACATGAGAGATATGGCAATAGACTTTTGGGCTTGTTAGGGATGATACATATCTTGGCTTATTTCATTTAATTTTATTGTTTTATTTTTACTCCTATATTCCCAGCAAGCAAGTTAATAACTGATACTTTGTATGTGCTTAATAAATATTTTTGACTAAATGAAACTTTTGTGGAATTGACAACCTAGTGGTGAACGTGGAAGATTGTACAGCCTGCTCAATACTTGGTAGTTAGGGAGAAAGTGCCCACTGGAAAGGATAAGGTGGTGTCTAGCACACAACAGTCACAATAAATGTGTTGCTGAGTGAAAAAATAAACTTTGTACATCATTGGAGTCCATGCCAAATATTAACACACACAATGGCTGGGAGATAGGGAATGCTAAATGTACTAACTAAGTATTTACTAAGTGAATAAACATAGTTTCCTTAAGTCACTACAGGACATCATAAACTTCAGATAACTATCTTTCAATAAATCATAAATTTTAATTGGGTTGTGATTCTTATTTTGTAAATAAAAACTACTTAAGTACAAATAAGCACATATTTCTTCAGTTTCTCTAGGCTTGCTACAGTCTAAACTCCATGTGTCCTGTTCATATTTAAAAGCCTTCAAGACCACAGTCATTTCTATGAAGCAATTTTTATAATCAAAAGAAATAGACTTAATAATATTTCAATTCCAGGAAACTTATTTGTGTCATTTTTGTAAAGTAGGCAATTTTCCCCATTATTAGTTCCTCATAAAATTCCATTTTAATCGCTATGTGTTTTAATCGGAAAAGATAGAGTTTTTAATCCTTTTTATGCATTAAGTAATTGAAGTCATGCTCTAATCTAGATGACAAGATATTGTTCCTTGTACATGCTATAGGGAGCTTTGTAATAACTGCCTTTCGTCAAATGCTGTTATTTTAAAGGGTGCAACCCTATGCAATCAGTTACCAAATTATAATTTTAAAGTCTATTTCCTAAAGCTTCTGGATATTTTATGAGGCAGAAGGGAATCTTGACAGTGACTTTCCTGAGTCAGTTCCTGTTTGCTGCCCAGCAATGCAAAGCACTTACTTCCTCTAGTGGCTGAGTCTGTTGCCTACAAAACAGGGTTTATTTTTCTCCTGGGTCATTTGATATTAACTAAAGATAAAAGCAATAGATGATAGGTTGCTTTAAACTGGAAGGATTCTCTTCTTATGAAAGGAATTTTTTTAACTCTAGTAGAAAAGACTATGAAAGTATAAAAGAGATGGTTTTAATGTTATTTTCGAAAGTAATGTAAAATATGAGAGCCTATCCTACGTGTATAAAAACACAAGGCAAAGACTCTTTAAAGTCTACGCAATCCTTAATGCATGGTTGCTGTTTGTAAATTACTCCCTGATTTAGTGGCTTATGTTGAGATGGGTTTCAAATATTTATTAAAACTGTATCTGCTGAGGGGCCACATATCTTACCAGACTTAATGACAGCAACTAGCACAATGTAGTACCATGACACAGAGACTCAAAATAAGTCAATTAAGAACTCAGAAAAATATAACCGTGTGTATCAGAATTAATGAATTATCCAATTAACATTTCAGAAATAAGGAAAGCATGGATTGTTCAATAATGGGGTGATGAGGATTAGCTGGGCCCTTGGGTTGGGAGGAAATGACAGGCAAGTTGTATACCTGTTTCATAAGTTTAAAAAAAAATAAATTACCATCGGATTAAACCTCTAAGCATAAAAACTGAAACCATATGCAAACTAGCAGGATTTGCTTAAAAATGATACTAGACACCAGGCTGAGAAAGGATTGTAGTTCAACACACTGAAATGTTTAAAAATATCTGCTGTTCCTGCTTCAGATTCTGTATCTCCCTCTCTCTCTGACCCTCCCCTGCTCATGCTGTATCTCTCTCTCTCACTTTCTCTCTCTCAGAAATAAATAAAACATTAAAGTTATTTTTTAAAAAATCTGCTGTTAAAGCATATTACATCAAGTAAGGAGGCAAAAGTCAAGAATGGGAAGGGTTTTGTAATACGTACAAATAAAATGGAAGTATCTTTAATATGGATAAATGCCTTTTTAAGTTAAGTAAGATGCAAATCATCACTAAAATGGGTAAAGAACATGAACCAATAAGTTACACAGGAAAGAAGAGAAATAATCAATATACTTTTATGAATCATCAATATTGGTAATAATCCAAGGATCTCACACTGTAAGTTATTTTTCAACAACAAGATCACCAAGGATTAAAATGGAAAGAATTTTCTACTGTTTGTAAGAGTAAGGAAAAGTGATGGGGTGCCTGGGTGACTCAGTTGGTAAACGTCCAACTTTGGCTCAGGTCATGATCTCATCATGATCTCACAGTTCGTGAGTTCTAGCCCTGCATGGGGCTCTGCCTGACAGTGTGGATCCTGCTTGGGATTCTCTTTCTCCTTCTCCCTCTCTCTTTCTCTGCCTCTCCCCCACCTTCTTATTCTCTCTCTCTCAAAATAAATAAACTTAAAAAAAGAGTAAGGATAAATGTATATTCAAGTATAATGGTAATGAAGGAATAAATCATTTCAACTTTTTAGGAGAGCCATTCAAAAATACTTATGGGACATTTTAACTATCAATATCCTTTTTTCTAGCAATTCAACTTAAAAGCTAGGTTGGCAGATTTTTAATGATTACAATCAATTATAATAAGTTCTATAATGGGGATTACAGACACTGTGTTATTGATATCCCAAAGAGAGAGTATACAGTTTTATTTTTGGAGAATCAAACAAGGAAAATCATTTATTTGGAGATGGATAAAAAGTTTGGCATGGGTGCTTTTTGGTATTTAGCTAAATAAATTTAAAACACACAAAAACTTATACATAGATGTTTATAGCAGTTTTGTTCACAATTGTAAAGCTTGGAAACAACCAAGATGTCCTTCAGTAGGTGAATGGTTAGACTGTGGTGAATCCAGACAATGGAATATTACCTAGAACTAAAAAAGGTTATCAAGCCACAAAAAGACATGGAGGAAATATAGCTGCTAAGTAAAAGAAGTCCACTGGGGAAGGCTACTTACTGTATGATTTCAATAACATGACATTCTGTAAAAGACAAAACTATGGAGACAAAGATGATTGGTGGTTTCTTGGGGTTTGGGAGAGGGTAGGGTATGTAGGCAGAGTGCAGAGAGTTTTTAGGGTAGTGAAACTACCCTGTATGGTACCGTGATGGTGGATACGTGTCATTATACATTGCTCAAACCCATAAAATGTACAACCAAATAGAAGTATGAATATAAAATTTGGACTTGGAGTGATTATGTTAGGTCAGTGTAAATTTACCAATGATAACCAATGTACCAGTGTGGTGGCAGATGATGATAATGAGGGAAGATATATATATATATATATATATAGGAGCAAGGGATATATGGGCAATTTCTGCACCTTCCTCACAAGTTTGCTGTAAACCCAAAAAAACTTCTTTAAAAATAAACTCTATTTTTAAAAACATAATGTGGTATTTAGGGATATGTGAGTTTGCTTTTTACAGAGTCAGAGTTCTGGAGTGCTAGGGAAAAGATGGAGAGAAGGAGAATAGTTTGGGACTGGGACAGACATAAGAAAATGTTAAAAGGAAGAGAGAGATGATGATATGGTAGAGATAGATAAACATAGAGCATTGACAAAATCAGGATGATGTATCCAATTCAATAGTCTTTAGAAATAGACCAGGCACTCTTTCCTGATAGAATTCAAATCCAACATAGAAGGAAGTTCTAGAGTGGTTATTACATAGAATCTGGAATGTTTTCTGCCTCTTGGTCTATAGAAAATGATGTATGCGGTTTGTGTCTGTTGGTGGCATAGGAAAATAGACCTGATATCTA
The DNA here is from genome assembly GCA_017311185.1 of Proteles cristata cristata. NCBI lineage: Eukaryota > Metazoa > Chordata > Mammalia > Carnivora > Hyaenidae > Proteles > Proteles cristata. The sequence continues at coordinate 26,775 of JAESUZ010004583.1, forward strand.
TGATTCTTTACATTGGGAGAAACAGGTTGGAGAGAAGGAATTGAGGCACCCTGGGCAAAGCTAAGTGCCATTTGGTTGACACTTTTTGGGTCCATTTAGAAGATTTTTTCCAAGAACTGATGGTAGAATGATCATCTTACTCTTCTTAATGTGAACTAATGGTTGGCAGCTATTGGTACCAGCTGGATGAGTAGAATTACTCAAAACACTACATTGGTTGAACAGAATGACTCAAATAATACAATAACCTCAACAATATGAACACAATGCTATCATAGGATACTACACACACACACACACACACACACACACACACACACACACACACACACACACATCAGAAGAGAAAACTTTTACTGCTTGAAAGAATTGTTTTGTTTTATGAATCCTAGCTGGTTGCAAAACACATTTCAATCAACACTTGCTATAGTCAAAAAAGCATGCTTCAAAATGCTTCAAAATAGCATGTTTGTGAAATAAATGTGGGTGATCTCCTAAAGCAATAATGTGCAGGAAATGTATGCATTATTACTTAATTTTCAAAACCAAAAATTAATATACTCCATATATTCATGCTAGGAAATCAATAATACAAAAGAAATCAAAGAAGTATATTTGATCATGTGTAATGTCATAGAATGAAAAGCAATAATGATGATACACCATTATATGCAAAATAGATAGCCTATATTTTATTCATTCATCAAAAAAAGATTGTTATGCTGTGATACACATTCTGACCTTAAGGAAAATATCTTGAAAAGAAAGAGAAATTATTGCTTTTTAAAAATATTATATAACTTATTTCTAAATATAGAGATTCCAGAAAAATATTTAATTTTTGAAAGAATAAATGGAATAATTAGCAAGGGAGAGAACAATCAGAATAATAAGAAAAACCACATAGAGGAACAAATATAGCAGAGAAATGGTTCATTTATAAGTTAAAATAATTTGTTTTTATTTCTTTATTTGGATTTATGTCCCTAGATTTTCAATACTGGGATATTTACTTTGCAGGAAAGAAAAGGGGAGAAATGTGCCACAGCTTTTTACTTTTTGCACTACTTACTTGAAACACTCTCATTTTCTGCTTTGACTTTCAGTGCTCTGTGTATGTACGTACACAATTTACCATAAGCACATGTATATGTTTACATATCATATGGCTTCACAAATCATTCTTTCTTAAGTGTAACCTTAGTTTCAAAGATGCAGAATTTAAAGATAGATGTTTTTATTAGTCAATAGTACTTAGAAAAATAGTAAAATCTTAATATTCAACATATTGTAAGTTTGACAAGTGTAATTTCCTCTAAACATTCAAAGGAGCTATAAATAATTCTCAAATCACTTTGATTATTCACAAGACATTTTCTTCTCCAAGACAGGAAAACAGTTTATAGATTTTTATCTTGTAATTTGCTGTTTGAAGCTTAAAATTGTTGATGGAAGGGAAAATAGCGTCTAATAGGTACTACTGCTACACCACAAATTATTTTATGCTAAATAATGGAATCAAATGCTCCCTTAAAAATTTAAGAGCCAAGCAGCATAAATGTGATAATCCTGCAGTTCATTAATTCTGTCATAAAATTTTGTCATAAATAATAATAATTAGTTTTCTTCTCAATGACTATGCCTTTAATGAAAAACTAAAACTAAACCATCCATTATCTGTTACTACTGTTTCATTGACTATAGTTCCTATGCTATGGCTTTTATTCTCATCTCTCCTTCATTCCACAACTGGAAACCTGTATCTCCCTCTTCTCTTCATGCATTTAGCCCATTCTCCTCTCCTCTGGCAACTATCAGTTTGTTCTCTGTATTTATAGGTCTGATTCTGTGTTTTGTTTGCTTATTCATTTCTTTGTTGTGTTTTTTTTAGATTCCACATGTGAGTGAAATTATATGGTATTTGTCTTTCTCTGTCTGACTTATTTCACTTAGCATAGTATCGTCAGGTCCATCCATGTTGTCACAAATGGCAATCCCATCCTTTTTTATGGATGAATATGTAATATTCCATTGTGTGTATATATCATATCTCCTTTATCCATTCATCTGCTGAAGGACACAAAGTTGCTTCCATGTCTTGGCTACTGTATATCCTACTGCTATATACATAAGGGTACATAATTCTTTTGATTAGTGTTTCCTTCTGGGGGACGCATAAATACCCAATAGTGTAATTATTGGATCATATAGTATTTCTATTTTTAATTTTTGGGGGAACCACCATACTGTTTTCCACAGTGAAATTACCAATTTACATTTCCCCGAACAATGCACGACGATCGCTTTAACTCCAGTCACATAAAAACTTTTTTAAAAGAAATAAAAAGATAATTGTGTTAGATAATGACTGTTAATTATTCTGATTGTGGTAATAATTTTACAAAGTATAAATACATCAAATCATTATACTGTATACTCTAAATATATACATGTAATTTTGTTAATTATGCCTCAATAAATCTGGGAAAACAAGTTAAATAAATAGGGGTGCCTGGGTGGCTCAGCTGGTTAAGCATCCGACTTTGGCTCTGGTCATGATCTCGCAGTCTGTGGATTTGAGCCTGACTTTGGGCTCTGGGCTGACACCTCAGAGCCTGGAGCCTGATTCAGATTCTGAATCTCCCTCTTTCTCTGCGCCTCTTTCTCTCCCTCCACTCATGCTCTATCTTTCTCCATCTCTCAAAAAATGAATAAACATTTAAAACTTTTTAAAAGTAAATAAAAATAGGGGCGCCTGGGTGGCTTAGTCGGTTAAGCGTCCGACTTTCGCTTACGTCATGATCTGCGGTTCGTGGATTCGAGCCCCACGTCGGGCTCTGTGCTGACTGACAGCTCAGAGCCTGGAGCCTGCTTCAGAGTCTGTGTCTCCTTCTCTCTCTGACCCTCCCCTGCTGGCGCTGTCTCTCTCCTAGAAATAAATAAAACATTAAAAAAAATTAACAAAAATAAAAATAAATAAAAATAAAGGTTTAATTTACTTCACTTTCAAAAATTCATTATTTGTAATTTTGCCTTAAATAATAATTAATTTTCTTCTCAATTGCTATGCCTCTAGAGAAAACCAGAAATTACTTATTTGACATTATGCACATTAAATACTTAATTTTAATATTTTGAATCGGTTGTTTAAATTTGTAGATACATTTTCCAACAGAAAAGATGGAGAATATAAACACTTAGTGCTGTTACAAATAAGTGCTCAAACCTTATTCATTACTTCTTACATTTCTGTGTTTAAATTGCTAAATCCATTGATATTTTCTTGCAAGACCTATAGTTGGTTTTGGCACATTTTCTCCAATCATATTTTTTCCCCTAATGTCTGCAAAACCCATCTGAAAAACTAGAAACCCACAGACTTGTGGGGACTTTTTGGTTTATGAAATTAAGAATGTCCACAGAGAAAAATTTTAAGTCAACTTTCTGAGTCAAAAGTTCAACCCTCAGCCAATTTTCTGAATTTTATTCATCTGTAAGCCAACTTCCCATTACATATATTTCTCATTCCTATTATCTAAATGTGTTAGAATAATTGATACAGTAAATCTTAATGTATCATAAATGTGAAAATAAGTAAATTATTCATATAATAATGTTTTATTTCTTCATAGAAAAACTCCAAGTAACCAATGCTTCCATCAGATTTTTCTAACAACAATTAAAAATTGAATTTTTCATCTACTCACACAATTGCTTTTTCCTATATTATTAATTGTATTCTGTCCCCAAAAGAAGATCTTTCACTTTGTACTTTTCTTGCTGTGTACATCTAACGATTAGCTAGGTCCTTGCAGATCTATGTTCAAAGATTCAAATAATCTCATTTCTCTTTCTGTCCCATTTTATCTTAGACCCTCATGAGAGATGACTTGTCATTATTATAAAAATAGGTTCCTAAACCTTCTCCCCCTATCTCCATAACTTGCTCTTGTAATCCATCCTACCTTACTAGAGTCATTCTTCTCCAGACCGCTCTTCTTTCCAACGCTCAAACAACTCAATGACAATCAGAAGCCAGAGGTACAAGCGACTGCATATTTGGCCGTAGCTCATGTGTTTATAATTAAGCAGGATATTTTAAGGAAGCCTAAGGCACCAACATCACCACATAAACTACATACAGACAAATTGGTTTACTTTTCCTGGCATCACTCTTGAAATACTCGCTGCTCTCTTTCTATTGGAGTCACAATTGTTAACCTCAGATTTATCTTAGATGTACACGTGAAACTTTTGAAAACACGTGTCTCTATGTCAAGCCCTAGATACTGTGAATCTGTCATTCTCGGGGGTGTCCAGATTTAAATGTTTATGAATAAACACCATGAATGTCCATGTTTCTTTTTATACGGAATGTTCTTCCTCTTATCACCAAATGTTCAAATTCTACTCCTCAAGCCGTATCTCAAATGTTAAATGGTATAGTTTCTTCTATTATAAATCTCCTCACCCCCATTAGGAAAGGACACTTGGTCTTCTGCAGTTCTACAGGATTTGATATAGTATGGACATCTCTCACACACCGTAATTCTTTCCACTTTATATGCCACGTGCCTTAGTTCATTTTCTCACTACCCAGTTTTTTGAAGACAAACTTGGCTCCGTTATATTTATTTTTTGGTCTAAAAATCTTTACAATTAGAAGACTTGAAATGATTACTTTATGGGGTGAATATATCCCAAAAAGTGCAATGTGTTTCTGGCAAATATTTTCCTGGCTGAGGTAAAAGAAAAAAAAAAAAAAAGGTGGCTTAGACTGAATAAATCAATTTTAATATATTGATTAGATAAAAAATAATGTACCATCTCATGTTCCATGATGCCTTTGCTCGCTTCAGTGCCAGCATTATATCAGCTAGAAAATTAGTTAGCTCTCCTTGCATATTGAGAGTGCTACCTCGTTTTGGTGAGGCAACGGATTTTCCCCTTCACCCTCCTGTACCCCCACCCATGTCCTAGAAAACACTAGAAAATAATTATCTTTGCTACTGACTAAGCCGGAAGCAGACTAGGACTGGTGACTGAGAAAATGAGATTATGTGCAAATGAAATGAAATGATTCTACCTTAGACTACTATCCATCTTTACCACCAATTTAATGGAAACCTGATAAACCTGACAGACAAGCCAGCAGGTTTATTTTATGTATTGTGTCCTCCTTGACATTAATGATTTCTTCTTTGTAGTTGAGCCATTGAAGTAGCTGTAAACTCTCAGGCTTGAAGTCTCAAGGTGAGTGGTAAAAATTAGAGTCTTCATTAACTGTAGGCAATGCTAAGGAAGAAAGATTGCTTCCTTCCAAATGCTCTAGAAATGTATATTGATGATTACTTCTCAGTTACGATCGCTCTATCTGAACACAGCAGTTCATTCTACCTTACTTTGACCACTCCTCATGACTCTGCCCTATGCTTCTGAATCACAGAAAATTTAGGGGAAGCTTTTCCTCCATTTTGATTGTAAGGAAATGTACCATCTCCCATGCAACCCTGAACTTGGAAAAGCTCCAATTTTGTATTATTTATTTATTTTTTTCCACCATCATACAGTTTACTCAGAGGTAAATTGATGGTGTGGGCAAAACGTTTAAACAAACATCCGAGAGGAAGTCATGGTGAAGGCAAGGAGAAAGTTCCATGCCTGAAGATGTCGACAATGTAGAGATAAAACTGCACACTTACTCCCCACGGTGCAAGAAGAATCATGTGGCTTAATGTAAGGGAATAGCTATTGCCAAGATACACCTAAAACTAATCTAGTGGTTCTGTGGTTCGGCAGAATATTTCCTAATTCAACAGGGGAAATTTACAGAATGTTAAAATAACCTCGTCCAAACCCTCTAAGCATAACTATATCGCATATTTGTGTATTTTTTAAATAAAATGAGTGAAACGTTCAAACATCTTTAAAAACAAATCTCTCTTTAATTGTTAGTAATTAACATCTCATTTCCAAAGAGATTGTTCACATTTTTAAAAAATCAGGGTTGTATTCTGAATCCTTTGTTTTGGTAACACCCATTTAAATATAACCTTTGACATTTTACTTGAAGATTGAATAAATACTTGTTACAGAGTAAAATTTGTTTTGCAGGATAGATTACAACAACACAGTATTAATTTACTTGGAACGGGCTTTAAAAACTGTAAATAATATGAAACAAAAGCAAAAACAGAAATAATTGGGCCCATTGTTCTTCATAATTATCTTTTAGAGTCACTTTATATAACCAAGGCATTTCTCTAGAAAACAAATACAGCTGAACACTCAAGTCATGCACACTTAGGATATCCACAGATCTTCTCACACTTCTTAGTACTAATATGCTATGAAAAAGTAAAGGTAATTCAACACTACTTTATTTTTTTACGTGGCTAGGATTGTTATGGGCTGAACCTTTGCATCCCCCCAGATTTCATATCTTGAAAACTCATACCTTCAGTGTGATGGTAGTAGGAAGTGAGAGCTTTGGGAAGTAATCAGGTCATGAGGATTGAACCCACACAAATGAGATTAGCATCCTTTTTAAGAAATTTTTAATGTTTATTTATTTTTGAGAGAAAGAGAGAGAGAAAGAGAGAGCAGGGGAGGGGCAGAGAGAGATGGAGACACAGAATCCGAAAGCAGACTCCAGGCTTTGAGATGTCAGCACAGAACTCAATGCGGGGGCTCAAACCCATGAGCCGTGAAATCATGACCTGAGCCGAAGTCAGGCACTTAGCTGACTGATCCACCCAGGTGCCCCGGCATCCTTACCAAATACAGAAGAGCTTGCTGCTCTCTCTCACTGTTCTCCATCATGTAAGGATACAATTAGAAGACAGCCATCTGCAAACCAGGAAATTGGCATTCATCAAGACCAACCAGCACTGAGGCCTAGGGCTGGCTTCGATTGAGTCGATTGAGTGTCTGACTTCGGCTCAGGTGGTGTGCTATCAGCACAGAGCCTACTTGGGGTCCTCTGTCTCCCCCCGCCCCTCCTCCACCAGTTCTCTCTCTGTCTCTGTCTTAAAATAAATAAATGAACTTAGAAAAAAAAAACAGAAAATAAACAAACAAAACCAAAACCACCAACCAGCACACCAATCTTGGACTTCCAGCCTCTGAAACTATGAGAAATAACTTGTTCACACCACCCAGCATATGGTATTTAGTTTTAGCAGCCCTCATCGACTGAGACAAGCATATCTCTATTTGCCAATTTTCCTGTTCAATCCTGCCACTCTGTATTGTTTATCGATAACAGTTCTCTTTATGTTACAATAATAAATAATTGAACATAGGTATTAGAGAAATAAATCCAGGTATTAACATATCTCTAACCTCTCATTCAATTTTATACTTTTCCAATCTGCCAAGTGGTACAGATTCCTGTGCAGCCTAGTTCAGCATTGAAGAGGGGAGGAGGAGGAGGAGGAAAGGGGGAGAAACGATCTCACTGAACAGGCACACTTGAAATCTGGCTTTCTTACTTACTCTGAATGCACTAGCTCTCTAAATGCTAAGATGTTCTGTCAGAGAAAATCTCAACTAGGCATTTCTTTTCTCTCTCTTTTTTTTTTCTTTTAGTTTTCTTCATTTAGTTTGAGAGAGAAAGGAGGGTGGAGTGGCAGAGAGAAGACAGGGAGACAGAAGATCTAAAGTGGGTTATGACTCACAAATCGAGCCATGAGATCAAACCGACCCAAAGCCTAACTGACTGAGCCACCTGGTGCTCCTCTATTGGGCCTTTCTAACAGCAATTGTCCAGCATGGCTGATGCTACCTCTCACTGATGACTCTCTACCTTGGTTTATACATTTAACACTTTACTCCCAGTGTATTTTATGCACAGGTAACCTTCCCCTAAAGGGAGCTGTCACTGGATGGAGTTTATTTTAAAATAGCTTAGAGCCAAATACCTCCCAGTGGACCCACACTGACCTATAGGACCCATGGATTTTGCTGGAAGTGTTATTCACTCCTCTAGAAGTGCACTATTTACTTTGCCAGAGAGCAAAGTATATCAGATAATAACAATCCCTACTTTCTTTCAATCCATGGGGTTAGGATTTAAAGCATCTGCTCCAGTTACCTATTCTTCTATAATAAACTATTCCAAACTTAATGGTATAAAACAACAATCTTCTTATGTTCCCATATTCTGTGGGTACGGAATTTGAAAAGGGCACAGTGAGGGTGGTGTTTCTCTGCTCCACAATATTTGAAGTCCCCAAAGCAATGAATTGAATGGCTCAGGTCACTGGAATCACCTAGGAGGAGGGCTTTAAAAATCCCAATACCCAGGCCATACCTAACCCAAACCAATAAGTCACAAGGACGGGAGCCTGGCACCCATATTTTTTAAAGTTCACCAGATGATTCTAAGGAGCAGCCAAGATTGACAGCCAGTGTCATGGAGCCAGTCCATTCTTATCACTGTCCTTGCTAATAGTTCTCCTGGTTATATTCTTAGGTCTTCTGAGATTCAGAATCTATCATCTCATTCAATTTCAAAAAAACCTAATCTTTGGAGTGTTGATTAGAATATTTTAAATATATTGAATGTTCTGAAGGAGAACTATCATTGAATATTCTGAAGGAGAACTATCACTTTTATAATATTGAGATGTTGTATCCAAGGACCTCTCATTTTTCTTAGATTATTTTCATATCTTTCAGTGTTATTTTATTGTATTTTGAGTATTTACTTAAATAATATTTGTTAAGCTTATTTCTAAGTGTTTCATTTTAACAGTTTTCAATATTATAAATGAGATTTTCCCCATTTATGTTTTTAATTGCTTGTTTGGGATACATATTTAGACTATAGATTCTTAAACATTTCTGTAACTGAAAACCATTGTGAATTTTGTTATGGTTGATATTTCATTAATATGGCTTTTCTAGTAAAAAAGTTATATCATCTGTAAATAAAAATGTTTTATTTTGTTTCCAATATTTATACTTCCTTTTATATTCTTATTTCATTGGTTCAACATATAGAAAATATTAAATAGGGGTGCCTGAGTGGCTCAGTCAGTTAAGCATCTGACTCCTAATTTCGGCGCAGGTCATGAGTTCAAGCCCTGCACTGGGTTCTCTGCTGACAGAGTGAAGTCTACATGGGACTCTTGCTCTCCCTCTCTCTCTGCCCTGTCCGCACTTGCACACCCATGTACATGCGCTCTCACTCGAAATAAATGAGTGAAATTTAAAAAAAGAAAACATTGGTCATTTCAAAAACTGGAAAAAAAATTGATTACTTAATGTGATGCATTTTTGTTCTACTATTTTAGAAAATATTTAAAAGGATGTGGTTAATGATAAGTTTAATACTTGTACCTTCTTGAAAGATCTGTAATTAGTGGTTAACCATTAGCCTGATGAAGAAATTGGAGACTGGGAGACGAGACTCTCAAAGATATTGTTGTCAGAGGATAGAAACCATGAAAGCTTGGAAAATATTCAATGATGAAACACATGATGTTGAGAATAAGTCTTCTAGAAACCTATTCCAAAGCAATTAAGATATAATACAGACAAGAATGGGATAGAACAATATCGACAATGTTTTGAATCCATGCATGCAAGTTGCTTTCTGACTTTACGAAAAGTTTCCCCAAAACAGTAATTTTTGAACTTGAGCCCATGCCAGAAGCACATGGAGGTCTTCCTAGCATGTAGATTCTTAAGTCCCATCCTTAGAGTTTCTGATTCGGTAGGTCTGAGCATGCCTCCTGTACAGGTCTTCACACAGCCTTTGGGGGAGAATGGTGATTTTTCCACGATTCAGCAAGGGATTGAGGGAGGCTCTTCTGTCACACTGGGAATGTGTTGTTCTCTTCTAGGTTCTGACTCTTTGTCCCTACACACAAAACCCAGGTCTTACATATCTTCCCACATCTGTTTCCACTTCCTGTGTCTGTTACGTTAGAATTAAACAGTATTTAACGACATGGTAGTTTTTAGTGAAGACATATATAACCTGTATAGTTAAGGACACAAATGGTGAAGAGGATGGGGTTAATTTAAAGAGAACACGATTGGATAAGAACCACCACCAGAAGGATGGTGTGTGTGTGTGTGTGTGTGTGTGTGTGTGTGTGTGTGTGTTTGTGTATTAGCTTCACCGTTATTAAAACTTCTTACTTTTCCATTCACAAGATGTATCTAAATTGAAAGTCTAATTTAAACTAATTTAAAAGTTTTCACTAGAGGGGGGAAGTTTGCTTATCTATGAATCTAAATTGGCAATTCTAACTGAGCAATGAACTGTGATTTATAAAGAGCGGAAAGTGCACTGATGTTATTTTCATTGGAAGATGACTATCGGGTTCCAAATTTTAATATATGTTTTCCAGTCTGTTACTGTTTCCATGTCTTTTTTCCTTAATCAGCTATATAGTATCACCTGGTTTCCATTTAACTAAGGACGACTTTTTAAATATGTCACAGCTGTGTTAGAACTACCAATGAAAAATTACACTTACTCTTTGACTTTTAACTCTGATATGTGCTGTGACTTAAGCAGAATTTACAAATATTTTGGAAGACAGCCTTCATGCTTTCCTTCTTAAGCAGATAGGTATGGTATTTTATTTCCTGATGTTTATCAACAGCTTTCTATCATATGTCCCCCAGTACCATACTTAGGAGCTAAGTGATTGGTAGATGGGAGTTACACTATCATCATGGAAAAAAGAAAAGCCAAACACCTTGAACTTGTTTCCTATGAATTTCAACAGCAGAAAGCACATTCATTTGGCAAACTTTCCAGTTTATGTTGTTGAAATGCTCCTTTCTTTACCTTCTCCCACAGGAGGGCACTCCTAGATTCCTGCTCCAGCTTATGTCCAGCAATTCATTTTAACAGTGACGTTAATAACAGATTAAAAAACATTCAAACTAAATTTTCATAAATGTTACCTGAGAATTCATTTTTCTTTAATCCTTCCAACGAGCGACATTCAAGCTTTCCTTTTTAAAAAGAAGGGACTTTTATCTATGACTACCATGATTAGTAGAGGATGGATATGTGAAGTATGCATTTTGCATGAATACATATACATATGTTCACATATATATGTAATTGAATTAGTTCTTTTTTGTTTTTTCCAAATAAATAAAGACAGACAACAGAGAATAGGTGAAATTGTACGCGAAACAAATACGCACAATGATCTAAACCACAGTTACACAGTTCAGTAATATTACGCATGTTTAAATGTTTGATATTTTAAAAAGCAAACATAGAGAAGTAAATAAGTAAATAATTTTAAAATGGCTTTTAAAGTGCTTCAAGTATATTTCATTTGCTGTTTGGATACAAGCCATTTACGAGTTTCTTTTTCTCTCCTGATGTTATTTTTGGCAAAGAACACTGTGTTGAATTATTTCCTTTATTTATGTACAGAGAAACAGCATACCTGTGGGGGAGAGATTGATTTCTTGGTGCTATAGATTGTTTTACAATTGCTTTGGTTTCATTTATCTCTCTTTAAATACGTTACCTTTGACAATAAATGAATAAAACTGCTATTTCCTTCCTTCTCTAAAAGCAACCATCCTCTCTTATATAAATTGAAGAGTACCTTTGTAAATATGCCTTCTTCTGCTGGTTTCAATAAGTATCTACTTGAAACTTTTTGATTTTTCTTTCTTTTTGGCATATTGACATGAATTTCATTTGCCAACTCAAACTTTAGGACCACTTAGCTACTTAGCATGTCATGTTTTTATATTTTTTGCTGTGGGTGTATATCTATGAACAATCAATATCACTTAATGTTTTCTAATTTACATGTTTAGTTTTATAAAATTAATTATGCAGTTCACATTTTCAATGAACTTTGCTTTGTATCCTTCTACCTGTTAGCAATACATACATCCATAAATATGGTTTATTCATTTTAACTATTGTAGCTTACGTGATGGGTTTTATTTTGAAGATATGTCTTGGTGAGTATATGCGGAAATTTCCCTGTACTATATTTCCATATTTCAAATTCTAGGCAGGTTCAGCTTTGCTAAACACTTCTGAATGGCTGTTCCACATAACTGTACAAATGCACACTCCCACTCATTCTTTCCAGCTTCCTTCTTTCCCTACCTCCTCTCAATCTGTGATATTAACAGATGGCAGCAATTTCAAAAATATAAAAGTAGATCAATATACTATAATGACTTGGGAAAATGCCCAGGATATACTTTACTTTGGATGAAAAAAAAGTAAAGCGCAATGTCAATTCAAAATGTCTAATATGACCTAATTTGGGACACAATATGTAATAAACATGTGTAGTAACAAACTGCAAGATTAAGTTGATGCATAACAAATGGAAAGGATCATGTAGAACCATTACCTCAGGAACATGAACTTGAAGTGCAAGAAGGGAATGACTAAATTTTTACTTGTGATATTTTGTATTCCTAGACTTATGATCCATAAGTAATGCTTGGTAATTGCAAAGTGAAGTTACTGGATCTTGCCAGGTAAAAAAATAAAGGAGAACACAAAGAACACTCTGAAGTCCTTGTACATAAAATATGCCCAGGGGCAGCCTTGTTAATCAGGCTTCTAAGAGGATGGTGGGGGGTCACCAGGGTCACCCTGCAGAGCTGTGCAATTTGTGCACTGAACAATTCTAGGGACATCACCAATACAGACTATTTGGGTGATACCTCTGACAGCTATGTCACATGTCACCAGACTAGTGGTGAGTTGACAGCAAAAAAAAAAAAAAAGAGATTCTGGAATCTCTGAGAAATTATTTTATTTGCTATAGATCCAAATGGAAAAACAGTCTCAACTGGAGTTTCTGAGCCACCAGATCTTTGTTCAGACGACATGAAAACTAGAGATGATAGTGCTGAAAAAACAGCAAGTCACCACTTGGCATTGGGCTAGTCACCTCGACACCCTCAGATTCCCATCTTGGCTACATATTCTCATTTCACTCAGTTCCAAGGCACTGGATTTCTAGGCAACCCTGTTTTCTCACATGTTATGGAGTTGGGATTCTATAGAGAATAAAATGCAATTGTCTGAGTTGCAGCAGATGCAGAAGTTGATGCTCTGATGGACAAACTACATTAGCCCTCATATCGGGGCTGCAATGCAGATGGTTGTTGGCCAGGCTGTTTTGCTTAGAGGGGCAGCTGCATTTAGATATGCTGTGAAGTTATCATACTTTTTTCACATGCTTTACTTTTTAAAAATTAACTAGATTTTGATTGAAATAATGTCACTTTAGTTCTGGGATTTAGTATCGAGTCTGTTAATAAAAATCAATCTTTTAGAGGGGTATTCTTAATTTCAAAACATAAAACATAATCCTGTCATGTGAACCCATGCATAGGAATGTACTTTTTAAAAAAATTGTTTTAACATTTATTTATTTTTGAGAGAGAGACAGAGTGCAAGCAGGGAAAGGACAGAGAGAGAGAAGGAGACAAGAATCCCAAGCAGACTCCTGGCACTGAGCTGTCAGCACAGAGCCTGATGCAGGGCTTGAACTCACCAACCGTGCAGTTCTGACCTGAACCGAAGTCGATGCTTAACCGACTGAGCCACCCAGGCACCTCTAGAATGTACTTTTTAATCTGAAAATGTATTGGTTCTTTGCAAAAAGATTAAATTTCCTTTTTGTCTTTAAAAGTGATCGTGGAGTATTGGCACAGATTGTCTTATCAATATTGGCATCTAAGGATTCTTTATTCACTGCAGAATCTTAAATCATTAAAGTTGATAAATATGAATTTGCTTTTAAAATGTATGTGCATGTTGTGTTAATCTTCAGCACTATAGTCTTGCTAGGTTTTAAAATTTGAGAGAGCTCACAAATACATTCTAAAAAATAGAATGCCATGTATTTTGATTTTGATTTGAATATTTACCTTGGCCTTAATTTTGGCAGAAAAAAATGGTGAATAGTTAACTATAAGTATTGTAGAGTTTATACAGTTGATTCTAATATATATGGATTTTATATGGGGAGGATAAAGAAAACACATATGAATCTGCTTTTATTACATAATTGCATTTGCATACTTCAAAATGTTATTCACCAACTTCATATTGGTCACAGGAGGAACTTTCTTCATATAAAATTTGTCACAATACATGATATGTCACAGGAAAGCTATTATGAAAAATATGGAAAAGAAAACTTTCTTTAAAGTGAATTTCTTAAAGTGTCAATTTAGAAATCCAGAAGCAATGACCATTTCCAGCAATATATTAGCTTGTAAATCTATTATGAGAATAGGAGCATAATATCAGTGTGTGCATATCAATTTAATATTTATATGTTTATGATCAATTTTACTATTCATGCAATTTTTTTCTAGGCTTGAAAGTTGTTTGAAACGATCAAAATGAAATTTAAATAAGTATATTTACATATCTACATATATATTTACTACTTATTTGCTAGTGATTTGCAATTTTTTCATCCATTTTAATGCGATTTTGGAATTTTAAACATGCTTACAAGTCTTAGTTACTTACGATGCCAAAATGCTGACCTTCTGACCTATACAGTAATACTTATCCCCCCGAACTATGGGAGAAACTTTTGAAAAGTTCTAAGAAGAAAACTTGACCTGGACTTGACTGGTTCTCTGAAGAGAGTAGAATGCAGAATGGAAGGAAGAATGGTATGTGATAGTGAGAAAAAAGAAGGTGGGTTGATAGTGATATAGAACCTAATCTTATCAAAAAGAAGGGAGTGGGTCTTAAATTTGACATCAAGGGGATTTGACGTGACGTGGAAAGGAAGTCAAAACCACTGATGTGACATTGGAATGATAAAACGTGGGAAAAGGAAATGCTTTCCTTAGAGTCCTGAAAATGACTTTTTAAGTGGGTCATTATATTGGGATTAGCTTCTCACAAAAAAGTCTCTGTTACTGCCCCACCCTATCTGATCTGGTCATTGCTATCCCTTGGTAATTTTTCTCATCACTTAATTTCAAAACATTCACATATGTCTGCATTTGCCACCCTTAGAATCCTCCCAATAATTGCAGGTTCCCATGAAAAGTAACTCAGAAGGAATTAAGAGACAAAGCATAGCCAATTCTTCATAAAACCAGTTGCCTGGGTTTTGTAGACCCACCCAGATTGTTCTTCAGTCCTGGGAAGAAGGACTGTTGCTTATTTTCATGGATAGGGTACATTGTAGTTAGCCTGTTAACACACCATTCTCCTCAATTAAAAATGGTTACATTTATTTGGAAAAAATGTGAGATGAAGTTTCCTTTCATTTAAGTCCATTTATCTTCTTACAACACCAAAATAAATGGTTCTCATCTACAATCTCAAAAGTGATATGTTAACGTGTCATTTTCTGCTTAGCAGCTGTAATTAATTTAAGCCAGAGAGAACTACTATAGTGTTTATATAATAAATGATGTTTCTCTGTGTTATCTCCATTTTTGTAAGAAAAGTTATTAAATACATTTTAGTGGATCTGATGACTTTCCTTTTTCTTTTTTTTTTTCAATTCTTTTAATGTTTTATTTATTTCTGAGAGAGAGAGAGAGAGGGAGCATGAACAGGGGAGGGTTAGAAAGAGAGGGAGATGCAGAATCTGAAACAGGCCCTAGGCTCTGAGCTGGCTGTCAGCATAGAGCCTGATGTGGGGCTCGAATCCACGAACTGTGAGATCATGACCTGAGCTGAAGTCAGGTGCTTAACTGACTGAGCCACCCAGGCACCCCAACTTTCCCTTTTCTAAGACTCTGAAGCTCCTGATAAATTATTGAGTAAATTATGCTTCATAAATTAAATCATTTCAATCCAAATTTTGTCCCCCCCACACAATTCATATAACTTGGTATTAAGTTGAATTTTGCTATTTTTTTCTATTTTATTTAAGCTAACAGATTTAATTGGGAATGTCATTTAAGGACACTTTTCTGTTTATATTAATTCATCCAATGTGTTACATAATTCTATGTGGTTGTCCATAATATATTTCTGAACACTTTTTAAATCATGTTGGAAATGTTAAGTTCCACAATGCTTTTCCTCTGGAAAATGTTTTCTCCTGGGAGATTATAATCGCTTTCAGAAATATTCCAGAGATTAAAAATGTGGCAAGTCCAAAGCAAATTATTTTCTGATCTGAGATAGTCTGAAACATAACTCGTGTATAGAAAAGGTGTCAATCACTATACTTGAAAATTAAATTAGAAATTTTAATCAGTTTGTGTTAATACTTTGTGCAAGCCATCATCAGCTATACCTGTTTTAACAGCACCATTATCTGATGCTTATTGCCTTTTCTCTACATTGTTCAGCCAGAGAATCTCAACTATTATGATTCAGAATTCCGTGGGGCTTGCAAAATGCATATTTCCACCACCCTCTCAGAGATTCTAAATCAGTATCTCCAGGGTAAAGTTTGGAAATGCATCATTTTACTGAATATTGTGGATGACTTTAACATAAGTTATGAAGATACACTAGCAAAGGACCATGGGTTTTATTTATTTTTTTTTTTTTTATTTTTTAAAATTTTTTAATGTTTTATTTATTTCTAGGAGAGAGAGAGAGAGACAGCGTGAGCAGGGGAGGGTCAGAGAGAGAGGGAGTCACAGACTGAAACAGGCTCCAGGCTCTGAGCTGGCAGTCAGCACAGAGCCCGACGCGGGGCTAGAACCCACGAACCGCGAGGTCATGACCTAAGTGAAAGTCGGACGCTTAACCGACTAAGCCACCCAGGCACCCCAAAGGGCCATGGGTTTTAGATAGTCTCTTAGGCAAAACTATACATAAATGTATTTTCCATTTATCACCTCACTCAGATGTAAGTTCCATAGGTGTGGTAAAGGAGACTTTTTATCATGTTCATTGTTTTATCCTCAAAACCTAAGACCTGATCTATTTTAGCTGCCTAATAAATTATTTCTCCAAACAAAACAAAATAAAACAAAGAAACAAAAAACCCAATGTGAATGATAAAAAAAAAAAAATGCGACTGTTTCTCTTTCTCTGCTATTGACAACTACTAGTGGTATGAATTCTATGGACCACAGTGAGTTATTTGGAGAAAATCTCTCAAAATTGTTGTTTGATTTATTAATGTGCTTCAAACCATTGGATCACAGTCTAAACAGCACTACCATTAGTGCCCTGAGAACACTGTGATAGACTTAAAAATACTTTTTGCAGTTCAAGGGATTATGGATAGTGTTTCCTGGGGAACAGAGTCCCAGATGTGATTTTCTCCAGCATGTACTTCATTCACAGAATCTGTGGAGGATGTAGAGCACGTAAGGAGATATTGTAAAAGGCTAAGTTGAGAAAGCCTTGCCAACAGCCTTTTCAGGAAGTTACTAGCTCTTCTTGTTTGTGTGCAGAGAACCCACCTAGAGAGGTGGAAAGGAGCAGGAAAGTGTGTGGGCTGAGGCTCTAAGCCTTCAAGTGTAAGCTTCACTGTCAGTTAGACTTATTTACAAATCACAAGTTCAAAAATAAAATTATTGGGGCAACTGGGTGGATCAGTTCGTTAAGCATCCAACTTCGGCTCAGGTCATGGCCTCATCGCTGAATTCGAGCCCTGCACAGGGGTCTGTGCTGACAGCTCTGAGCCTGGAACCTGCTTCTGATCTGGTCTCCCTCTCCCTCTGCCCCTCCCTTGCTCTCTCTCTCTCTCAAAAATAAATACACATTAAAAAATTTTCAAAGATAAAATTATTAAGAATTTCTCTGATATATGGCAACTGCAGAGCAATAAACCCCAAGAACGAGGCTCTTGTTAGCACAAGGATCTCTGTGCCAGGCATGCTCACACACTCCTGAAGGTTAATGTTTCCTATATCCCATTGTGCGTGCCCAAGGGTGTCTTTTAAACCTTCACAAAACAGTTCTAAATTAGCTTGTGTGCAGCAGCAGCATACACCATTCTACGGCCAACCTACAGATGACAAACAGACAGCAGTTAATGGGAGGTCCGTACTCCACAGACTCCACAGTGAACAGCTAATAGGGCTCATCTAGGTTGCCTTGAAAGGAGATGAGTGATCTGTAGATACTGTTATACTGTCCTGGTGGTGACCAGGCTGTCACAGAGCTGCTGCCACTGGACAAGGGAATAACCAACATTCTCTGCACACTGACTTCCCTCTTTTCATGACCTCCACTTCCTGTAAGCTCATCTGTCAGCCCTGCTTGCGGGGGGCAGGTAGCATGGGATTGTCACATTCTTCTTCTCTTCTATTTCCAGCTTCATGTTAATAGATTTTCAGTGTGCTTCTAATTTTCCCTTTCTTCTTAAATGCTTGTTTCACAAGTAAAAAAAAAAAATGGAAGTGTTTGTTCTCTTGTTATTCTTACTGTAACAACCCTAGCTCTCCTTGAGGCAGTGTGGGGAAAAATATAAATAAGGAGGTTGGAAAAATAGGCAAAGATCAGTATAGTGAGAGGTAATCATATTAAACATATATGGCACATGAAGTATATTCTCCAAAATGGATGAAGTATATTCTCTCACTGCAAAGATTTTTTGATATGAAGCACAAAGAAGCATTTTGGACCAAAGTATATTTCTTTTGCTGAGATGCAGTTAGAGAAATTTTCAGGATGACGAACAACAGGGAAATCATAAAATTTGGGGCCTTAACTTACAAAAAGCAATGAAAAAGGACTCAAATGTATGAGGAGATGTTCAAGCAAACTCATAACGTGATAAACTCAAATTAAACTCTACCCTGATATACCATTTCTTACCTATCAGAGGCAAAAATTCAAAAATGTGAAACCATACATTGATGGGAGATTGTTGTTTTTATTGAATTATTGAAGTATTATTATAATTTCTTTATTATGTTAATTTATTTTGAGAGAGAGAAACAGAGCGTGAATAGGGGTGGGGGGAGTGAGGGAGACAGAATCCAAAGCAGGCTCCAGGCTCTGAGCTGTTAGCACAGAGCCCAACTGGGAGCTCAAACTCATGAGTGTGAGATCATGACCTGAGCCAAAGTCAGTTGCTCAACCAACTGAGCCACCCAGGTGCCCTTACAATTTTATGTAATATTTAATTTATGTATATAAATATAAATTTAATTTATAAATTTAATATAAATTTAAGTCACATTCAATTTAATCAATTATTAATTAAATTAATAATATTTAATTTAGTTAATTAATATTTTATTTACCTTGATATAAATTTAATTTATATATTTAATTTATATATACTTATAAAATTATATATTATGATTATATACATAATTTTTAATATATATATACTTCATATATATATATATAATGGTTTCTATGTTTAAATTGTATTTTGATTTTGGTCCACATAAACTAAGTCTTTTAAAATAATATGCAGGTTTTCCCTTAACAATTATTTTATTTCCTTTACTCCAAATGCTATTGTAATTCACACTTGTTGTCACTGGATCCTCTGGGTCATCTGTTGCCATGGGGTGACAGCTGAGCCTGAAAACCCATCAGCTCCTTCCAAATCTCTGAATCGTGGTCCAGAACTAGCATGTGATATAGAAACAATGGTTATACATATGCTGCGTAAGCAGTTCCCACAATTACATAAAGGCAAATTATTATTTAAAAAATCTCATAAGCTATATCATACCTAGAAGTTCTGTTTTCTGATACAATACTGATTGATGCAGGCCTAGACGAATCTATAAAATTCACCTAATTCACTATTCAATTCAAGTCACATCCTACCCAAACAATCTTGTGGAAATGAACTATAAAACAAAGTTTTAAAGACCTTGGAAAATATATATGTATGCATGTGTATATTGGTGTCAATTTGTTTTTTTTGGCTGAAATGATTGCATGCTAATGATCATACAGATTTCCACCAGCAATTGTGACATTTTCCCCATGATTTTGCAACTTTGAATTTGACCACCATTCATCCACTTAAAAATTTTCCCCAACATGTGTTTAAAGTTTTTCAATATTATCAAATTCATTTTATGAAGCTAGATTTATCCTGATACTAAAGCCAGAGATAGACAGAAAATGAAAACAAAATTTATAGATTGATAACTTTCACAAATAAATATGAAAAAATCCTAAGATATTAGAAAATTGATTTTTAGCAATATATAAAAATAATTATATGGCATGGCCAAGTGGAATTTAATGAAGGGGTGCAAGACAGGTTCACTATCCAAAAATCAATCAATGAAACAGAATAAAGAACCCAGAAACAGATCTGCCCAAATATGCACAACTGATTTACATAAATGTGCAAAAGCAGTTCAATGAAGGAAAAAATGGTTCTGGAGCAATTGGATACCAGCAACTCTGGAAACACATTGGAAGCTTCTTTACAAAACTAAACATGAAACTGCCATTCAACCTAGCATCCGCACTCTTCGGTTTGTCTTCCAGAGAAATTAAAGCTCAGGTACTCACACAAACCTATACACAGATGTTTATCGTAGCTTTGCTTATGACAAACAGAAACCCGAAGGGTGAACTGAGCTACATCCATCCATGGAACACAATTGAGGAAAAAAAGTGTGAATACATTAGTGATACAGCAGCCTGCATGTATCTCCATAGATTTAAGCTGTGTGGAAAATAAATCACAAAAGGTTACATCCTCTATGATTCCATTTACATAATATCCTTGAAGTGACAAAAGTCTAGAGATGAAGATCTGATTCATGATTGCCAGAGGGAAAGAAGGAGGGTGTAATGGAAGTGAGTGTGAATATAAAAGGGCAAAAAAAGACATCTTGTAAAGATGAAAATATTCTGTATTTTGACTATACCTATGTCAATATTCTAATAGTGTTATTGTATTACAGCTTCACAAAATGTTATCTTTAGGGAAAAGAGTATATGTAGTAGCTCATAGTAGCTCTTCATATGATTTCTTACAACTGAATATGAATCTACAATTATCTCCAATGTTTGATTTAAAAAAATCATGCTATCTTACATGAAAAAGGGGACATGATGGTAGATAATACACTGTAGCTTATATTAAAGAAACAGAAAGAAATGAAACTTACAGAGATTTGACAATTACTGTTAGTGTACCACATGTCTATAGGAGCCCACTACGCTGTGCTTATACTTTGCATTTTAAGGAACAAGAATGTGTTTCTTTCATCATCTTTCTTACAATTAGAGCATTTTTATTTTAAACCTCTATTAAGTTGTATTTCCTTGAACCATGTTTGGATTCAACATGAGAACGATCTTAGGATTACTACATACAACCAAACAACTCCTTTTATGAGAAAGTCTTGTAATCCTTCAACTGTAAAATGGTACTTTTCTGTTTCAAATCTGACTGCGCATCAGAAAGAAAAGTTTAAAACACTTCAGTCAAGTTGAGGGTAAAGACTGATTTTCTTGTAATTATGCAGTGTATTTACTTTTTAATTTTTGGAGGGGAAGAGAGAGTGCGAGCAGGGGAGGAAGCAGAGGGAAAGAGAAAGGAGAGAGAAAGAGAGATAGAGAGAGTATATCTCAAGCAGACTCTACACTCAGGACAGAGCCAGATGCCAGGCATGGAGAATAATTCTGGAGTAACTACCCAAGCCAAAATCAAGGGGTGGGCACTCAACCAAATGAACCACCCAAGCGCTCCTGCAGTGTAGTTTTTAACTGCCGTTAGCTTTCTCCTTCCTCACCACCACTGCAGTGTGATGGAGGCAATCTTCCCAAACAAGTGGGCTTGGAATCCCCAGCTTTAACAGCCTTTATTGTTCTTTCCTTCCTTCCTTCCTTCCTTCCTTCCTTCCTTCCTTCCTTCCTTCCTTCCTTCCTTCCCTCATTCGTTCTTTTGTTCTTTTGTTCTTTTTCTTTTTTGAAAGAGAACAAGAACATGTGCAACTGAAGTGGCAGGGGCAGAGAGTGAGAGAAGAAGAAAGAGAGAGAGAGAGAACAAGAAAGAGAGAGAGAGAAAGAGAGATTGAATCTTAAGCAGACTCCATGCCGGGAATTGAGCCCGACATGAAGGCTCGATCCCATCACCCTGGTATCAGGACCTGAGACAAAACCAAGAGTAGGTCACTCAACCAAGTTAACCACCCAAACACCCCAACAAACTTATTACTAAGAGTAACTGGCTAGTTCCTGTTTTGTATACTCAGGACCATCCTTCACATCTTATTGTCACTCCTGCATCAGGCCTCACCTAATAAAAACCATTGTAACAAAAAGAATAAAAAACCAAAGAAGTAAGGCAAATATTTCACAATAAGAGCATGCATAAAATGACAAAGCTCACTTAATTTCTCCTTAGTGTAATGGAACCCCAATGCATTACATAGATTGATGATCGTTTTTTTTTAATTTATTTTTTATTTTTTATTTATTTCTAGGAGAGAGAGAGAGAGAGACAGCGTGAGCAGGGGAGGGTCAGAGAAACAGGGAGTCACAGACTGAAACAGGCTCCAGGCTCTGAGCTGGCAGTCAGCACAGAGCCTGACGCGGGGCTCGAACCCACTAACCGCGAGATCATGACCTGAGCGAAAGTCGGATGCTTAACCGACTAAGCCACCCAGGCACCCCGATGATCGTTTTTATAGGATTTGAATCCAGACTCGAATACCGTAGGACTGTATGTGCTTTTTTGTACATGAAGAACTGCAATCAACAAATATTATGAAATGCTAGTTTTTAGTGACAGGATTTCTGAATTTACAACAGATTTTGTCGATTGAAAAACTTTGAACAGTGCAAATGAATTTTCCAAACAATGTGTATGCCTCCAAACTGGTATCTTAGGGCACCTCAATGTATCTAAATGAAGACATGACATTAGAAATTTTTTTTATTATTTAATGAAATTGGAGTTTCTGAAATAGCTATACTTTTTATTGACATATCTTCCGCATGGTTCCTATGGTTCAAGATGTGTCAATAATTTTTGCAAGTATGTGTTAACTCATTTTAAATAATAAAAGTACATGTTCCTTACTCCAGAAAATCGAACCTATTGTTACACCTCATGGGAGCAAAATGTGTAATTATATTTTCAAAACTAATTTTAAACAATATTAGTGTTTTAATGTAGAGATATTTCTGAATGCAGAAATAAGCACTGAGGCCGCAAATCAGAGCTCACTTGAAATATCTTGAGCTACACATTCTATTAAATACAGAGCTGATGGCCAAAATAGAGAATATCAGCGTCATCTCATTAAGCAATAAGAGTGTTAAGACGTTAAAGGAAGCCAATATATTCTGTAGCGTAAATTACAGGTGTTGGTGTCAGAACTCCACTCCTAAACCCATCACTGCTGTAACTTGGGAGAAATTACTCAACATCTCTAAGCCCTGAGTTCTTTAGCCATAAATTTATAGTAGTGATCTCACAGAGTTACTAGAAGATATAATAAGTGAATTCATTTAAAACACTTATTACTCCCTAGCACTGACTGTCGCTAAGATGTGTAAGGATAAGAGGAATATGGCTGGCCTCTCTATCTGAAAAGTCTATTTGCCTCTTGACCATGGGCTGGCATAGAAGTCAGTCAGTTCATTTTTGATTCATTATTAGAACCACCTTTTGTTGCTGGTTAAGAAACAGGATCTCTGTAAGAAACCCACTTTAAGTTTAGAAGTAGAGAAAGAGGCAAAGAAGGATACATTAAGGGATAGGTGTAAAAATATACATTGAAATTCAACATCAAAACCCTAAGGGCATAATTTCCATTGCTTGCAATGATGCTAAAATGGAGTTAATAATAGGGATATAACACATGTGCTAGAGTCAATCTCATTCATTACACATAATTTTGTCAATTTACCACCACCTGCTAAACCCTTTACTATGGAGTTGGTTAAGGGAGATCACTTTGAAAGCACAGAAAATTGGGTTCTTTTTATAACTGCTCTCCATGAATAAAACACCTTTAAATTCTGGAATCCCTTCCTTCCTGCCAATTAGTGCCAGCTCTAGTTAGAACCGCCTCCACACAGAATCATTAGCCAGCTATGCATAACACTTTGCCCTTAGCCATCAAAAAGATCAAGCCTCTGAACAAATGAGTACAGGACTTACCTTGAGAGCCAGTTATTGAAACTTGGATGTCAACCAAACCCCAAATATGCCAGCTATGGACTTTGCTTTATTTACCAAGAATGTATCATCTTGATCCAATCATTTTCCAAAGGGATTCTGGGGTGAAACTCAGAGGCAGGAAAATATTTTCCTCCTAAAACAAAACAAAACAAAACAAAAAAATAGATTTGACACTGAGGGAGAAACATAAGTTGAATCCTTTCCCAAGTGATAAGGCACAGTTCAGAGAAGAGACTATGCTACCCATTCTGTGGTGTTCAATGCTGGAAGATGACACAGTGATATATTTTAGCTACCACCTTCCCAAAAGAAGTGCAGAGAGTTATGGTAAAAGGAAGACTTGAACCACTGTCATCAGGCCGTCTTTGGATTCATCAACCCATCAATTCTCATCTTACTTACAATTCGTATGAACTCTACATATTTTAAGATGGGCAAATATAAATAAGCTATAGACATAAGTAACATGCCTGATAGCCATTACCAATAGAAAAAGTACACATATTTCTGAAGTAATTAATTAATTAATTTGTTTATTTAATTGAGAGAGAGAGAGCATGAAAGCTGAAGCATTTTTATTTATGCATTTATTTTTATTAATGTTTATTATTTATTTTTGAGAGAGACAGAGACAGAGCATGGGCAGGGAGAGAGGGAGATGCAGAATCTGAAGCAGGCTTCAGGCTCTGAACTGTCAGCACAAAGATCGACATGGGGTTCGAACTCACAATCCATTATCAAGTTGGTTGCTTGATGAACTGAGCTACCCAAGTAGCTACTGAAGCGTTTTTAACTTCTTTCCATTTGATGTAGTATACTCAAATCTTGGAAAATCTGACATGGTGAACTGAGCAGCTCAATTCTGTGCATTAATGAGAAACAAGACCAAAGTTGAAATAGGCTAGAAACAAAAATAGTAGTGACGATTAGGTTTTTTTTTTTTTTTTTTTGCCATGAGAGAAAGTGGGAAGGAAGAAGATGAGCCTTGAAGCAGAAAAGTAGAACCAGTCACTAAATAAAGGGCTACTCGAAAGTTACTTGAGTTTTAGGATTTGCCAAGAAATTTAATGCAAATAAATTTAGCTGAAATTGGGAACACAACAAAAATATTTGAACTAAGGCAGTTCAAGAACATGAATGCCAAAATAATTCATTCAATTATTCATTCAAAATATAAATTCATTCAATTATAAAGACATTATAAAGACACAAATTAGCATTAAGTATATTTTGGTAAAACTGCTTAGGATTATATGTTTAACATTTTAGTATTGATATTATCAGTCAACAAAATTTCAGTCAACTGAAAATAGGTCTTGAAAATAATTCAATAATTCTTTTCACATAAAAATTACTTATGATAAAGTTTATCTGTGTTATATTATCATATAAACAGGTTGAGATGAAAAACCATTACTACAAAAACATTCTAAATGGTTTATCATGGTATTGCTATTGAATAGATCAATGAACAAATGATCTTCCAAAGCCTATTGATAGGAAATTCCTGATTTCTAGTTTGAAAGGTATTTTTTAACTGACAAATAGATGTTTTTCACCACCATTATCTCGCTAAGGGTGATAATATGGTTTGATGTGTTCTGTTGTCTGTTCAAGGACCATTTTTGAAACTTTTCAACTGGTATCTGAAAGTCTACCTATTCAGGATAAGGCAGACACAGATTTAAGGTAGGCTGCCATGTTATTTTGGTTCTTATTTATTTTCTTGGATAATTTTTTACTCTCTCCTCAATAGTGTTTGTTTCCCCAAAGGCGTTTACAACTTCGTGATAGCCTTCATTCTGCCCTCTCTTCCCACAGGATACCAAGTGTCTTTCATTGTATGTTAGATCCCAATTGAACAAAAGGAAAACAAAACTTGTTTCAGACACAAAGATTAGCAAGAAGCTGCAGACCTTGAGGAGAAGCCTAACCAAATATCTCTCAGGCAATCTAAATGTACATTAAATATTACTATCCGCTGTTAGTTACTAATCTTGGGAAATTGAGGATTTAAAATATAAAGTCTTAATATGTTCAAATTAGAACTGCTTGATGAACCATAACTGGCTCTTTCAATAAACACTTTTTTGTTTTTTTTAATTTGAAAGAGGGAGAGACATGAAATATTAAGTATAAAGTGTCTTAAGGATATTATTATTAAATGGTTTATTACAAGGGTTATTTTTGGAATTTTTTCCTTGAAAAGTATTAAATAAATAAAAGTAACATATGAACAAAGAAAAATTATATCTAATAGTTCTGTTGTTAAAGCTTGATTGAAGATCTTTGCATATATTCGTTCAAAGATTTTAAACCAATCCTGGTATTGACAAGTGTTTGGCATCTTCATATTTCTGATCTTTTTTCTTGGTTGTTGATAGAGGTGGTGCTGTTTTTAGCAGCCTTAACCCGGAGTCTGAAGTAAAACATAAACTGTGCTAATTGATAATGAGTGAAATAGGTGATTGGTGGAAAAAGCATTTATTGTATCTAAAACATTTTTCCCCAGCCCAGCATTTAGAGTTGGGTGTAAATTAATAACACAGTGAAATGTATTTTAATTTAAAATATAACAGTTAAAGGAGACATGGTTCAGTGTTTATATTGGCATGTCTGAGAGAGGTAAGGATACACTGATGTGTTGAGGGTTTCCCGATTGAAGTTTCCTGAAGCCACTGGAGAAGTGGAAGACATGAGATACTTCCAGGACACCCGACTTAACAGTAAGCATTTCAACAGGACTTCATTCTTCTGTGTAACACCGCCACCACGCCACCATCACAAAAATGTGTGAAATTTGCAATGTGATTTATTGGATTCCTTTGAAAAGAACCATGGCATCCGAATCTTTCAGAAAAGGACTCTTGATGAAGAAACAATATACTTGCAAAAACAATTTTACAAATTCACCGCTTTTACACATAAATTTGATTTTTCCAAGGTTCAGATGAACTAAGAAAATTGCTTTGCTTGTGTAACTGCTGAATAAATATAAAAACTGTATCTTTTTTGCAGTACAAATGTTAACTATAGAAAATATTAAATTGTTTTATTTAAGTGGTGGTAGTACCTGATCTCATGCACTTTCCTTGTAGAAACCGTGCACAAAAGTCTAGAAAGAAGGACTTCATTATATTACAATGTAAGAAAGTGATAGTACATATGTCCACGCTCTTCCAGATTTGTTATTCTGGCATCCAAGAGGTAAAATGAGTAGAAATAAGCAAAGGAAAAGGCATGAGAGGAATTCCACAGAGAGGTACTTCAATTTGTCAGTAGTCATTTCATACACACACACACACACACACAAACACACAGTCCAAACCCAATCCCAACCAGTGGAAGGAGAAGAAATAAATGCTGTAGTGTAAATACTATTGATCTTAACCCTTAAATGCCTGAGCTGCCTCTGTCACTAGCTAGTGCTATGACGTTGGTCATAATTTGTTTGTCTGAGCCTTGGACTCCTCATGGAGGAAACAAGAAATCGTATGCATAGAATATCATGCATTTTGCTCACTTATATCATGCAATAATGACCAGTGGCTTATGCCACACGTGCTCCTGGAAAAGAACTAAACTTCACAGTAAAACACTACTACAGGGACTTTATTTAGGATTTGAAGGGCATGTATTTTTGACGATGATATAAAAGCCTTAAGAACAATAGCGTGCTGTAGAATACTCAGGAAAAAAAAACTAAGTAAGTGTTTTCTCAATGCCTGCAAGAGTAATGTTTACTTGGTAGAACAGTTGCAGTGAACTTGCCATTCCACTCATTTCACCTTGCTTCATGATTCACTGTTAGAACGCCGAATCAGAGGCCAAGATGATATTAGTATAGTTGCCCAGTCAATGCTTCAGGCATTGTGGGGAATGGAAACCAACTAACAGATTCTGTGGAACGATAGGTGAACACTTGGATGCAAGTCAATTTTATAGTGACAGAAATATTTGAATTTGTATTTGTGAGAGACAGTGACTTATTTCCGAATCCCTGTGTTACACTGAAATCCTCCATTTCCAGAAGATACCCACTTTAGAAATGCATCAGAGCATCCCACAAACCCATAGAGAGTTTACAAGGTTACTGTTTTGAAATAGGAGATAGATCTTTTTAATTTCAAGATGAGTGTATTCAAACCTTTCATTTAAAGTACTCACATATCTTAGTCCACTCAGACTGCTGAAACAAAATACCATAGACTGGGTTGCTTAGACCCAGTTTGAAGAAAGATTGTAAGTAAGTAAGAAAGTAAGTAAGAAAGATTGACTTTCTTACAGTTCTGGGGGGTGGGAAGTCCAAGATCAAAGTACCAGTTGATTTGGTTTCTGATAAGAGTCTCTTCCTGGCTTGTACATGGCTGCCTTCTCATTGTGTCCTCACTTGTTGTGGGAGGGAAGAGAGAGTGAGCTCTCTGGTGTCTCTTTGTTATAAGGACTCTAATCATACAGGGTCAGGATCCTCACCTTATGACTTATTTAACATTAATTACTTATGTTACATCAAATATAGTCATGCTGGAGGTAAGGGCTTCAATTTATGAATTCTGGGGAGACACAATTCAACCTATAGCCGCTTGCTCTCTCTCTTATTTCAGTACACGATATTAATGCTTATTTGTGGCATGTAGGTAAGCACGTTGTGGTCATTATCACTACCAATTGAAGCAACACATTGTTCAAGCTCACATGGAACTCTGATGTGTATCTCAGAACCACCTGCGTAGGGAGAAGACAGGGGGAAACATTCATCTATTGAGTCTCATCCCCCATTGACAGGAGCCTCGCTGCGTATGTTAATGCTCCTACACGTCCATGTTAAACATGGGTTTCTGCTGACTGGGTTGCCATGGGCCTTCCATAAAATAGTGTCAGAAAGTCCCTGGGCAGGAAGTGAGAGATGGTAGTGAGATGCTGTCAGGTTGTGCCTGTGCAAACCAGTCGGAGCCTGCGTGAAACAGCAGTGGTTGGAATGGCAGTGAAGGGGGCGTCTCTGCATTTCTGGTCAAAAAAATAAAAGTGTGATTTGGGCTGTTGCAGATTAGAAATGTCCACGGATCCTTTCACCTTCCTCCCATTGAGAGAAAAGGATGCCCTCTTGAACCTGAGAAGTTCCTTAAAACAAGAAAAGCATATAAGAGTGAGGAAGCTGTGCCATTCTAGGCCATAAGAGACTGGCAGCTGCCAGTGGAAACTCTTGGAATAACAGCTCTTAGAAATCAGCTGCCATGGTGTGAGAATTCTGTGCGATGGAGAGAAACCACATGTCAATAGTTCCAGCTCAACTCTTAGCCAAAGCCCACACTAACTGCCGGCCAGGTGAGCATGCCATCTTGAATGTTCGCCCCAGCTCCAGCTGCCACCTGATATCAGCCACCTGACAGAATGCCCCTGATAGGGAGAATGCCCATTTGAATCCACCCAACCCACAGGTTGTGTGAGAGAAAAATAAATCATTGTCTTCAGTCCCAGGATAAGGGCCCAAAATTGACACGGCATTAATAATCCTACTTACCATTTAATATGCGGAAGGTTATTGATAATCATTTTTTTAATTTGACTTGTGATTAAAATGTTTCTTACTGTTGTTGCAGCAAACTTTGTTAAATGTTTATTTTTGAGAGAGAGAGAGAGAGAGAGACAGAGAGAGCCAAAGCCCGAATGGGAGAGAGATACACACACAGAGAATCTGAAGCAGGCTCCAGGCTCTGAACTGTCATCACAAAGCCTGAAGTGGGGCTTGAACTCACAAACCACATGATTATGACGCAAGCCAAAGTTGGACACTTAACTGACTGAGCCACCCAGGCACCCCATGTTGCAGCAAGTTTTGAGAGAAATGCCAGTGTATTCTGAGCTCTTGATGTCAGAGATTTTGCCTAGTGCCTCTTTTATTTTTACATCCTTATTGCCTCTCACCAATACTGGCACACGTTAGACATTTAAGGTGCACTGGTGAAAAATAATAAAAGTTCACCAGTATATAATAGTGCTCAAAATGAAAGCGCAGAAGACCAGTAAGTAGGAAGGCCATGGAAAAACACAAACTGACTATGCACACATTTTTTTATAATATGTTGGTGAAGTTTTTTTCTTCTAAATTTTCCTATGATTTGAACTAGTCTTTGTAGTTTCCTGATCTTAATCAGTAATTAAAAATCTCCTCTGTGAATTATAGATTGTTCAGGAAAACTATTTAATTTGCCCACATTTCTCTAGACATGACTAAATTAGGGGCCATTCGCATTACAAACCAGTTTTGTCCAAACTGCCCATAATGTGGCCATTGTTTTGCTAGTAGCTTTAACAATAAGATGCATTATACAAATATTTATATATTTTTATTATGCAACCCATTATAATTGCTTTGAGCTACATTTAAATAATGTGGGTAGGGAACTAAGATATGGTCTACATAATGACCTAAAGCATTAGAATTGTTGTCAATTAATGCCGCTCTCCAAACTGAGCAATAAAATATTTGTGAGATTTGTACCTTTTTCTTGAATTAGCTTCTGATGAATGGAGTTGTTTATATAGAAGCACTCCTCTGTTTTGTGAAACGTTTGTTTTTGTATTATTATTAAGTGCCAACATATTTTTATGTTATATTTCTGGATGGTACACAAGGGGAATTATATTGTTACTTACAAATATTTTGCTGTCAGTGATTTATTCTAAATTCTTTTTTTAAATGTTACTTATTTTTGAGACACAGAGCTTGAGCAGAGGAGGGGCAGAGAGAGAGAGCGAGAGAGAGACACAGAAACTGAAGCAGGATCCAGTCTCTGAGTTCAGCACAGACCCCCAACCTGGGGCTTGAACTCATGAACTCAGAGATCATGTCCTGAGCAAAAGCTCAACCAACTGAGTCACCCAGGTGCCCCTACTGTCAGTGATTTATTCTAAAGAATAGCAAATAACATAGATACAGGAACAAATACTACCTTCACACCAAAAGGCTCCATAAAATTATTTCTGTTTCAGGAGTTATAGGCAAGGGGATATAGCATCCTCTTAAAGCGAAAAAATAAAAAATAAAAAAAGGAAAAGTCACATTTTAGGGTGTGCATTATTATTACATTATTAATGCTATTTATAATTATTTGTATTATATTCCATGGATGCTTTTACTGTTGATTCATCATTAAAGCCTCCTCCCCATCATTCACTCTGACGATCTTTTTGTCATTTACTAAGATTTTTTTATTTAGTAGCAATTTTTATTTACTATATATTTCTACTTACTAATCATTGTTCAATTTCCTAAGACACTAAGGCACTCTAGAATCCAGTTTTTAAAAAACCACATGCTTGCATGCCTGCGCTCACACAAATGCACAAAGACTCTGTAGTTACTGACGGTATGACGAGGGTGGTGTTTCTGTTCCTGATTCTGGAGAAGTAGTTGATCCAGAGAACATACTTCTAGTCAAGAGCCAAGGGCCTTTCTCTGGCTGCCCTCCCCTCCCCAATACTTGTCAGGGCCTTAGAAATGACCACCTCACAGAGCATTTCCGCCGTCTGCAGCAAATCTCTTCTAGATGACCAATGTCTGTTTTTAGAGAGGATATACTATTGCTTCCTCAGAGCCTAAGACTGGTGGATGAAATCTATAACTGTGACAAAAAATTATAAAACACTTGCCATTATGTAATTGTTGAATTTTGCAAGTTGTGATGACTAATAATATTTTTCTGTAATGTTGTAGTAAAACTAGAAATCTTATTTTTCCAAGAATATTTTGCTGCAGCATCTTTATTGCTGGGGAAAAGAAAAGGGATATAACAATTATGAAGGAGAGAAACTCTGTAGGTGGGGATCTAGGCATAACTAAGAATTATAATCATAATGAATACACTGCCAGCCATCCAGCAAAGATTTCACGCTATACACGTTGGAGAAAAATATCTTTGCTCATTATAATACCTGGTACATCATGTTATAATTAAGATTGTGTCACTCTTTCCATTATAAATCACTATTTTACAGACTCATAAAACAGCTGTAAAAATGAGCTCCAGGCTCTACTTGGCATGTAAAATATCAGCACAAGAGAATTTATGTTTTTTATTTTTATTTTATTTTTTTACAAAACCGTCTTTCAGTCTTTTTAAAAGAAGCAAAATTTCAAGTAGATTTTTTTTTCAGGTACCTTTTTGCACTTCATAAATCAAAACCAGTCTTGCTTGTTAAAAGTCAAATCTTGCAAGTGCTTGGTGAAGTAGGAGAGGTAATCATTTGGAGTGCTTCAAATAGCTCCTTTAAAAGTGCCTTGAATATTTGAAACATTACATGTAATCACTAAATATCTTAAGAGTTTTATAAGCCACCTACTAGGAAACCTTTTACTCCTTTCCTTTCCAGATGGTATTAAAGACTTTAATGACGCCAAAAAATAGTGTAAGTCACTTTGTGATTATAGGTGTGATTCACTACTTCAAAAATTCAAGTTCCATAAGACGGCTCCCTATGGCAAGCCCTGCTAGCCCATTTGTGAGCTCTTTTCCACCTGCATACATGGCTGATTTATACTTGATAAATTCACCCTGTGAATTTCAACCAATTGAATATGTGGACTGAAGACTTTAGGATATTCTAACTACTTTGCCACGGATGCACATAGGCCAAATGTAAATTAAAAGCCCATTTGGCTTAGCAAGACTCAACCACAGAAGCAAATGAAAAGTGAACATGTGAAAATCACACTTTAAGTAGAGCCAATAGCTAAGACAGTCTATGAGTCCAGACTTCGTTCTCAATGATATTGGAATGCATTTCATTTTAAAGAAAAGTCTAATTGACTTTCAAGGTGAAAAAATGGATTTTCGGTGGGCTCTTATCCGTATGGATATCTCTCCTTGAAATCTGAAGAGAGAATGTGCAAAGTTGGCTGAATTAGGTCATAGTCTGTGCACATTAATCGAATTCCTATTGCTATGGGAGTCATATTTCCTGAACCAAGGAAATATTCTCTTCTATGTATTCTTCTCAAGTACAAGGTGCTATATATACTAAGTGCTGCTATTTATACTGTCACATTTGATTTTCGCAGCAGCCCTGTATGTGGGATTAATTTGTTCTCCAATGTAATGGTGAAGAAACCGAAGAACAAAGAAGTGAAATAACTTTTCCAAGTTATTTTCCAAGTGAATACTTAGAGAATTTGACCATAAATAAATAGCCACTATACTATAGTAATTCCATCTTGTAGACAGCTCCCCAAACACCTTTAGCCACGTGAGCTGATGCAGTTTTAATTATCTACCTCTTTACTTTTGCTGCACAAGGGCCAAAGAGGCCAAAAGAAAGTAAAAAAATCCTTCAACTTTCACAAAAATAGCTTATGCACAGACATATATATGTTATATATAAAAATATATATGATATATAATATCTATATTTTAACATAGATAAAATATATAATCTATGTAATTATATATAATTATATAATTATATATAATATAATATAATATAATATAATATAATATAATATAATATATATAATATATACACTATATATATAACATATATATTATATATATATATATAATTTAATTTATAACATAATATATATTATATATATATATAATTTAATTTTAGCCCTAGAGGGCTAATCAATTTCACAAATGGTATATTCTTTAAGTGTTGCATAGAAAGGGTATGCATATTTTACATCATGGCCAGAAACTGACACCCTTCTTATCTAAAAGAGGTGGGAATTTTACCCTCTTTCCTTGAATCTGGCTCGTAAATCTCGAATCAATAAAGCATGGCAGCAGTGACATCCAAGACTGGGTAAAGGCCATTCAGCTCTGTCTTATTTATTGGCACACTTGCTCTTTAACCCTGGGACCATTATGTAAAAAATTTAAGTACCTGAGGCTGAGAAAAATCCCATACGGGGAGACTGTGAACAGACAGTCCCAGATGAGCCCAGTGTTCAGAGTTCCAGCCCAGGAAGCTGGCATGCGAGTATAAAAACTTCTACATCATTCTGTCTTCTGTTTTTTGAGCCATACCCAGGCATTCAAGTCTTCCATGTTAAGGCTCCAATCATGGAGCAAATGAACCCACATTTGGTCTCCCTTGGGTGAATCCCTGACCCACATAATCTATAAAGCATACCAGTTAGTTTTGTTTAATATCACTTAGTTATGGGTTAACAATAACAGATAACTAGAATGATTTTTCAACCCTTCATCAATCCAAAGAATTCCAAAGTATTTTAAAAATTAAAATGCATTCTGGGGCGCCTGGGTGGCTTAGTCGGTTAAGCGTCCGACTTTTGCTTGGGTCATGATCTCGCGGTTCATGGGTTCGAGCCCCGTGTCGGGCTCTGTGCTGACTGTCAGCTCAGAGCCTGGAGACTGTTTCAGTCTATGACTTCCTGTTTCTCTGACCCTCCCCTGCTCACGCTGTCTCTCTCTCTCTCCTAGAAATAAATAAAAAAAAAAAAATTAAAATGCATTCTTACACTAACGCTTTACTCGAAACAATATTTTATTAAACTTATTCTCTGCATCAGGCATCCACAAATCCTCCTGTATCAATGGTGTGGGCCACAAGAACTCAGAGATATAATTATAATACTGCAGCCGTATGCCTCAATGGAGTATGATACTGTGTTCATATGAGTAGAAAGTGCCTTTAAAATATTTTAGCCAAAACACATAGCTTGAATGTTGTTTTTAATTATCAATAAGAACATATTTTTAAATGTTCTACCTGCTAATCAGTAAAACATGAAGTATTAATGTGGATATGACAACTGAAGCTTCATGTGTGTTGAGTTTTTAACATAATACTTACTGACCATTCTTGGATTGGGAATTCTCAACTAGACAACTGATTATTCCAGCATGAAAATTTGAATTAATGAGTGTAGATAGAAATCACCATGTCTATGCCAAAGCATTTTGAAAGAAAGACATCATGACCAGTTAGTATTTGAGTTGCAATCACCCATTAACTAGTTTAGTGATTTTGTCAAGTAGTCTTGGATATAATTCTTGGTTCTGCTACTTAACCAGCTATTAACCTTGGGTGAGTCATTTGGAATCCCCAAACCTCATACTCTTTATGCACACTGATTCCATTAATTTTATTAGCTGTTTTATATATGACAGTCAATGTGCTTGGTGCTTGGGATACAGAACTTAGCGAAGATCAGAGTTCCTACCTCCACGGAGGTACAGTTCATTGAGATGACTAGATCTTGGTCAATAACTTCAAAAAAAAAAAATGAAACTACAGCTGTGGTAAGTGATATGAAGGTAAAAATTAATGGCACAAAATGAATAGTCCTGACTTAATCTAACGGGCCAGAAAGTTTCTTGGGTAAGTGATCTTTGAACCAAAATTTAAGGATTTAATACAAATGAACTGTGAAAGATCATAGAGTAGGGGATAGTATCCTGGAAATTTAGAGATGAAGGCAAAATATGTGCTAATTTAAAGCTAGAGATTTGGGCAGGAATCTGGAGATGCATGGAGTGTCTTATTATAAATGTCAACTTTGGGGATCCTTGGATGGCTCGGTTGGGCGTCTGACTCTTGATTTTGGCTCAGACCATGATCTCAGTGTCATGGGATGGAGTCCCGTGTCAGGCTTTATGTTGGGCATGGAGCCTGCTTGAGATTCTCTCTCTCCTTCTCCCTTTAACCCTCCCCCACTTGTAAACACACATTCTCTCTAAAAAAGGGAGGGGGATATCTTGTGGCTCAATTGGTTAAGTGTCCAACT
Organism: Proteles cristata cristata; assembly: GCA_017311185.1. Classification (NCBI taxonomy): domain Eukaryota; kingdom Metazoa; phylum Chordata; class Mammalia; order Carnivora; family Hyaenidae; genus Proteles; species Proteles cristata. Next base: position 62,571 of record JAESUZ010004583.1, read on the forward strand.
CTTGGTTTCCACTTGAGTCATGATCTCACAGATCATAAGTTTGAGCCCCAATTTTGGCTGTGCACTGATGGTGTGGAGCCTGCTTGGGATTCTCTCTCTTTACTCTCTCTGACACCCCATCCCCAACTCGCTTGTGCATACTATCTCTTTCTCTCTCAAAATAAATAAATAAACTTAAAAATGTCAACTTTTATCCTGGAAGTCATGAAGAGACATCAAAGAAGTTTGCTAGAATTGTCACATGATCATATTTCCCCTTTAAAAACATCACTCACACTGCATGAGAAAATGTGGCCAAATTGCAAGAATAGATGATGGATATCCATTTAAGAGGAAGTATTCCAGGCAAAAGAGAGACATGTATGAGATCATCAGTGGAGAATTGTTTCTACCCTAGTGAGTCCTTTAAAAATTTTGAGTATCATTCATAAGAATGATCATCAGAATCATCAGAATATTATGAAAAGAGAAAAACATATCCTCCCTGCTGTTTAGATATATGTGACTAATGTGCACATACAGATTATGCCAAAAAAAAAAATTTAAGTTAGTGAAAACAATCTATGGCTCAATTAAAAGCATTGGCTCTGTGATAACAGAAATGGCCAATAAGTATAAGATTGTTAAGTTATACACTTAGAATTAACCTTAGGGTCATTTGACCCACATCCTGTTTTATTAAATTCTATATGCTCAGTCCACCATGTTTTTCAGTAAGAGAAATTTTGACTTTTGATTATTGGTTTACTGGATAATTCCTATGATTAATTCTGAAAATAGACCTTGTTTTAAATTAAGAAAAGTGTATATTCATTGACTTTAATATATTTAATTATCTAATTTCCACCTGTCACCAAAATGCAGATACAAGAAAATGAGTGAAACAACTTATTGCTGCATGTTACTAGTTATGAGCCCTTGGACAAAGTTCTCTTTACTTATATTGTCTTTATCATTGAACAAAAACAAATGAGTCAGTTGTGTCTGTTTCAACACACTCCAAGTCCATGATGTTTGTGTAATGCCACATGGGAATATAAGAAGCTCTGCTATCAGAGTCTAACCACAGATGAACTTGACTCTCAGAAAATATACAGTCAAACTTGAGAAGCCCAGCCCACTCAATCTGTATCTGCCATGACAAAGTTCTTTTAATTGGGAAGAGATAACATATGTCTCTTGGGATCTTTGAGGGTGATGTCACTGGGTATTCTCCCTACCAGCATCTCCCATGTTATATACTTAAAGTCAAGTCATTGTACTGGAATAGTAAGGAAAATGAACACGATGTGTTAACCAAAGCAAATGAAGCATAAGTCTAGATTATTCTAGTTGTGAGTCGAAATACTTCTCCAGAAAAGAAGTTGAAATTGGAAAAAAAAAATCTAGATTTAGAAGATCTAGTTCGAAGACATTGAGAACACAACCAGTATATAGTAGAACAAAGATAAAAGAAGAAAAGCAACAAATTATCATATTCAGTGAACATTATATGCAGCTGAATATAGAACCATTCTTGACGTTTTGCCTTCCTTTATAGAAAGACAGATTGCATTACTGGCAATGTCAGTTATCCCTAAAAGAAGAAATAAGCCACAGTTAGTTCGTTCTCACCACATTAAACAGTAAGAACACATGGATTTAAACCTACATATAATGGAGATTTCCCCTTGTTTTAGCAAAAGTATATAACTTATAGGAAACAAAGCTAAGAAATGGAGACCAATGATGTCCCAATCCTCTGCAACCTCTCACTGATGGTTATCTTGCTTTTATTTTCTTACACTCCATATTAAGGGTTTCCTTGTACTTTTAAATCTTGATATCACTTTAAAATGCCAGAGGTAGGGCTGGGATATAGCAGAGGTGGAATAGGAAGATGCTGATCAAAGGCTACAAAAATGCATAAATTCCTATTATAAGATGAGTAAATTCTGGAGACCAAATGTACAGTATGATCACCAAGATTATATTTTGTGCCAGAAAATTGCTTAGAGTATAAATCTTAAGTGTTTTCACTGCCAAAAAAAATAGTGATAATTATGTGAGGTGTTGGATTTGTTAACTAACCTTATTGTGGTAATAATTTTGCAGTATTACCTATGTCACACCATCATGTTGTACATGTTACATTTACATGATGTTATATGTCAATTATATTGCAATAGATCTAGAGGGCAGGGGAGTGGGAAGAAGAAGGTACTATCAACTCTTACCTGAATTTCCAGCCTGCTGGCTTGCCTTACAGAGTTTGGACGTGGGACTTGACAAATTCCATAATCAAGTGAGCCAACATCTTTAAAGTAAATAATCTCTCTCTCTCTCTCTCTCTCTCTCTCCACTGGGGTCATTATTTTCATATTAGATTATTTTGGTCTTTGAGGACAGATCTAATCATTTTTCCCATTCAGATTTAAGGACGAGGTAGTGTAAAGGATAACCTGGGTTCTGATTGAGTGGCAGAAGCTTCTAAACTGTCAAATTTCGTTTTGGGGGAGGCAAGGGAGCACATGACATGGGGGCATGACCACATGATAGTTGGCTTTGTTCTGGGGCTCTGACATCTGCAGAAGTTGTCGTTGTGTCTTCTAGTGAATTCATCCACTTTCTTTGGAGAAAAGACCTCCATTTTTTTTTTTTCTGTCAATAGCATCACTATCTCCCCCAAGCACTTCATTGTGGAATCCTGGGTTCTTTTGTGAACCTTCCTGTTCTTTCATTTTCCATACATAATTTTTGTTTACATTGTCTTTAAATTCTCTCACTACCACCACAATTGGTAAATTTAACATCCCAATGTTTTTCCTTTATCTTAAGCCTTCATTACGTGATGTAAGAGCATCATTAGTGGATCTAAATTCTTCTATTATAGTCTCTTCAGTTCTTTTTCCAACCTATATCCCACTACCAAGTTAACCTTAAAACACTGATATCCTAAATCACTACCTTGTTCTAAAACTTTCACTAGCTTTTCTTTGTGCTCTGTGCTCACCAGGACTTTCTAACCCTTTCTTAATCTGACCTCCAATAATCCATGAACCTTAACATCCCTGCATAAAGTCACTGCCTTCAACAGCAACCACTGATCTAATCACTGGTGCCCAGTGATGAATTTTCATATTCATCTTCTTCTCTCCATTTGGTCATTCAGGTTAACTAGCCAAAATGTACCTGTTTCTCTTTTCTGTCACACAGAATTCAAAAATCCTTCAGTAACCTCTTCTATAAAAACACATCCAGACACTGCAGCCCACAATGATCTCTCCCGCCTCTGAAAACTCAAAGTATAGACTGAATCAATGTTCCACCATGAGGCTTTCCAGTGATTTCCTCACATTGATTTATAATGTAGCCAATATCCTGTCTTGTTTTCGCTTTTATAAACTAGATGCGAACGCCTGAGTACTTGATTCCTTCAATACAATTCATAAAGCCTTAAAAAGAAAAGAACAAAATATAATGTGTCATTATTCAGTGTATTTGATTTTAAGATGAAGGCTTACAGAAGCCCTATTTATGTTTAAATGAATGGATCATAGTTCTATTATGGATGTGACAACAGTATACTTGCTGTCCTGGCCATAAAGATGTAACTAAAAAGACACAATCCGGGGGCGCCTGGATGGCTCAGTGGATTAAGCATCTGACTTTGGCTCAGGTCATAATCTCACTGTTTAGGAGTCTGAGCCCCAAATAGGGCTCTGTGCTGATAGCTCAGAGCCCACTTCAGATCCTCTGCTTTCCTCTCTCTCTGCCATTTCCTAGCTCAAACACTCACTCACACACACACATACATACACACTCTTTCTCTCCCTAAAATAAACATTTGAAAAATAAACAAAATAAAAAGACACAGTTCATCTCATTGGTAAGAGGACAGATTATGAGTGAGGACACAACAGAAAAAAATAAACCCCCCAGTACCCACCTTTTTAGCTGGAAGATCATGTCCTTTGTTACATACATTTTAAATACCCGCTAGTCACTTTCCCAGTCTTTTGGTCTCTGGCTCCGTCTCTCTCTCTCTTTAGATTCTTTAGATAAGTCATGGGCTATGAATCAAATGGCAACTTCATTCTGTTAAATTGTTCAGATTCAAATTTGTGGAATTATTGTTACCTTTTTCTCTCACATCTCATATCAAATCCACTTGTGCATCCTATTGGCTCTCTTGACACAAGAGGTCCCGAATCTGACAGTGGCAGCCCATTTCCATCCTACCAACCTATTATCTGCAACCACAGCACCTCACCTGAGCCATTCTGAACAAGACCCCAACTGACTTATCCACTTCTACACATGACCACGGAAGTTCACATCCCCAACCCACAGGCTAACACTCCACAGAGAAGCCTGAGTGAATCTTTGAATATGTCGGCCAAGTCACATTGACCTTGTTTTCCAAACCCAATATTGACTTCACATCTCACTCAGAATGAAATTTAGATTATTTTAATGCAGCCTGAGAGCTATGGATGAATTAGTTCTGTGCTCTCTGACACTTTTTCTATTCTCTTCTCCTTCACAGACCTTTCTCCCTCTCAGTGCATCCTTGCTAGGTTCCAGAACATTCACACTTGCTATTCATTCTACCAAGAACACTTTTCTTTCAAGTGTCTCTAAATTCCACCTCCTTACTTTATTCAAAACTAAACTCAAATATAATTTGATCAAAGAGACCTCTTCAGCCACCTTATCTATGTTCTCTATTTCTCTCTTACATGCTTTTCCTTTTTATAACTTATCACAACCTGACATATATGTGTATTTTATTATTTTTTAGTGTCTGTCTTTCCTAACGATAATGCACCTCAAACCCAGAGAGTGTCTGTTTTGTTCGGATCCCCACCACTTATAGAAGTACTTAATACACAGTAAAATGAAAAATAATACATGTAAAACAAAAAGTTGAACTAATCAATTTGTCAAGAGAATGTCTTGAGAGATCTGAGAAGGAGGATTTCATGATAAGAAGTAAGAAGTATGCAAGAGCCCATTTCCCTCCCACTTTTGGATGCCGATGTTTGAAGACACGATGCTTGGAAACTCTGGAGGCTCCCAGGAGCCACTGCAGAGGCATCACTGATACCCTAAGAACCGGAGTACAGAAAGCTCCAAATAAACTTGGATGCTTATTGACATTGTTGTACAACTAAACAACCCTAATTTCTTGATTAGTTAACAAATAAGCCTCCATACAGCTCTTATTTTAGTAAAATGTTACCTGCAGCCCAAATCACCCTGGGTATGATGAAGGCACATTAGATGCTAATGTCTGCTAGGACAAGATGAGAAACAACCTTGATGCAGCCAAAATAAGTAAGAGTGTGTATCCATTAGTGAACATCAAGAATGGAAGAGGTTGCTAGTGTTTTGTTAGTGGAAGAAAGAACAGCATGAATAAAGGCACAGAAGCTCAGTCTGGTGAGACTAAATCAAACAGCACCTAAGCTCTACACTGGCTCTGTGTCTCAGTAGTTTTATTATTACCTAAATGTCTTAACCCATTTGGACCTGAGATTCCTGAAAAGTGGAAACAATAGGAGTACCTGCCTTAGAATGTTGCTGGAAGATTGAATGTGGTAATAACTGTAAGTTGCTTGCTGCCCTGCTTCTTGTGATTAGTGTAGTTTAGGACCTTAAATGCTAAATTGGTGGGGGGATGGGCATTCACTTAATTTGCTGAGCAAATAGAGGTCATTGTATTTTTTTTTTAATCAAAGAGGCATCATAAAAACACAGTGTAGAACCAGAGCAGTGAGACTTTTCCCTCCCTCCTCTTAAGAGGAGGCTAAGTAGCAAAATACTGAAAATACATTGTTTAACAATGATATTACTTGAAGTCATGAGGTGGTCTTTCTTCCTTTGAGCTCAGACAATTCTCAAAAGAAAGAGGTTTGGGTGGGAGGGATGAAAAGACTCTTTCTTTTCCAGCCAAAGTAAATAATTCCTCATACAGGATCTCATCCCAGAAGAATCAGAAGTTTAAAAGATAAGGGAAATGACTGTGGTAGTTACACTTCATTGTGTTTATAAACTTGATTTGTATCTCTCAACGCACCACATCTATAAGCACATTTGTGGTAAAACCAAATTATCCATAAAAATTTGAATATGGAAATAAATATATAATCTGTTGCATATGTTCTAGAGCATTTTATTGCTATTTATCTTCTGCAATCTAGGGTAACTCATAGCTCATCCAGTGTGTACACTGGGGATAGCTAATGAATATAGCTACTACTATGCTCATCTTTTCCTAAAATCATTTGCTAGCTGAGTACTTTCAGGTTTTCTCAAAATTATACAGAGGGATTTTCTGGATCAAATGGTCAGAAAGCCATTGATTTAGTGACTTTTCTGAACTTTGAAAAGTTAAGGTTAACATGTGAACATTATTTAGTTCCCCCCCTTCCATGTAAAAATACCTGACTAAGACAGTCATCCAACTTTTGGAAACTACTTATATAAAAATAAAATTTCACAATGATTTCTTATCTTGAGTTTGGCATAACTGAATCTTAGGTAATCTAGAAACTAAAGAGTCATGAATTCCCATAGATATTGATGTATATAGTCTTTTAAAATTTATGCTAATACATGAATTCAATGATGAAATGAGATTATAGAGTCTAAAATTTTTCTTTGCCTTCCATATGATAAAAGTTTGATTCTGCTGAATATATATTTATTTCCATTATCTATAGTCTGAAGAATTTCAGAACTTGATCAACATCAGTATGGTTTTCTGGTTGTTGCTGTTCTAACTAAATATGGACAGTTCACCTATGGAAGGGTAATTTCTGAACAGTTTGAGTGAAATACTAACATATTTTATAAATTCAGAAAACAATCACAGAGAATTTTTATTATGCCTAGTAAGTTCTTGCCATTCCTTCCAACTTGTAACCCACTAAGGGATGGGACCAGTATTGTGTGGCTACTTTTATGTTGTTAGCAAATCACCATATAATCACTAACTTTCGGGAGCAGAGACTAAAATGGTGTTCATTTCCATAAGATGTCTCCATTCCTTTGGAATAATATAAACCTATTCACTGAGGAAGTTAACAGTCATTATAAAGCAGACCAATCTTACAATAAAAATTTGGAGATCATTTGTGGTATATTTTTAATTAAAGAAATAGGAGAGGAAAATAAAAACAGCCACTTTACAAGGATTATGGAAAATGTCTCCACTGGTAAACATTTTTAAATTCTAAGTAATAGTTACAGAAATTCCTTTTTCCTTATTATAAGTCTGCCTTCCGGTTTCATTTTCTTACTTCAATCAACCTCAGCTTCTGCTCAGGTGCATTTAGGGGCAGAGATCCTCAGAGAGAAGATGCACATCCTTTAAAGGGCTTACAAGATCCCTTAAAAAATACACGCCCCCAAGTTCTGTCCAGATTCATCCAACTTCCTATTTCTGATATTCTCATACATCTCAGTATTAAGAATTATTGGCTTATGGGGCACCTGAGTGAGTGGCTCAGTTGTTTTGACCATCCAACTTCAGCTCAGGTCATGATCTTATGGTTCCTGAGTTTGGGACCCACTTCAGGCTTTGCACTGACAGTGCAGAGACTGCTTCAGATTCTCCATCTCCCTCTCTCTATGCCCTTCCCTCACTAGTTCTCTGTCTGTCTGTCTCTCTCCCTAAAAAATAAATAAACATTAAAAAATTAAAAAAGGAGAATTATTGGCTTAGTAAATCTCTAGAACTGATGGAAGGCCTGTTTGTTTTGTCCCTCAAATGTTTCAAGGTACAAAAGCATTGAGAACTACAGTTTTTAAGGTCATTATCTACCATGCTATCTTATTCTTCTCCCATATTGTTTTGGACAAAATATCTACACATATTACACCTCATGTATTGGCTTTCTGTCATGTATAATTGACAGCCTTTTTGGGTGTATAGCCCACAGAGTACAGCTCAGCTCTAAGAGCAAATTTATAAGATTTTAAAGAAATTCATAGATTTCCATTCATCTTCAATCTTAGTGAGTTCAATAACCCTTAATACTTCCTCCTGTTTTAAATGTATTTTCTGTCACTTTCCTCTAGAGCTTTTGGCACTATCTTTTAAAACTGTTGGGCAGTTGTTAGTTCAGTAAAATAGAATATCACCAATATATCAACAAAGAGAATAGAAACAATCAGAAAACACAGCCCATGGCAGAAGAATTATTACTGCTTTGTAAAGGGTGTGCATGTATATGTATGAGTGTGTGGTGTCTGCTGTGTAATGTTTGTATATGTACTGGGTCAAGATGTATAAAATGAATTTCTTACAATGGATTTTGGTCTGAAAGATATGAAAGTACCCACTCAAGGAAAAATCGCATTATTAAATGTCCTCATTTTTATATTTCTATTTTCATAGGGAAAAGTGTGTTGTTATATATGTATGTATGTGTATATATATGGATTGGATTTTTTTACCTATATAATTCACCCATGACCTATTCCTGGCTCCATCTGTCTCATCTGAAAACTGACATGGATGGGAGAGGACATTAATGTTGTCATCACAGTATTTCTCTCATATCTACCTGATCTTCTTTTCTTTCTTTCTTTCTTTCTTTCTTTCTTTCTTTCTTTCTTTCTTTCTTTCTTTCTTTCTCTCTCTCTCTGTCTCTCTCTCTCTCTCTCTCTCTCCCTCCCTCTCTCCCTCCTTCCCTTCCTTCCTTCCTTTCAATACTGTCCTGAGTTATTTTCACTTCAAAAATGTTTAATTTCTTTTTTTTTGCAAATAGTTTATTGTCAAATTAGTTTCCACATAACACTCAGTGCTCATCCCCACAAGTGCCCTCCTCCATGCCCATCCCTCCTCTCCCCCACATCCATCAGTCCTCAGTTTTCGTCAGCATTCAAGAGTCTCTCATGGTTTGCCTCTCTCCCTTTCCCCCACCATTTCCCCCCTTCTTCTCCCCCTTGTTCCTCCGTCAAGTTCCTCCTAATCCTCCCATATGTGCAAACATATGATATTTGTCCTTCTCTGCCTGACTTATTTCGCTCAGCATAACACCCTCAAGGTCCATCCATGTTGCTACACATGGTCAGATTTCATTGTTTCTCATTGCCATGTAGTATTCCATGGTATAGATAAACCACATCTTCTTGATCCATTCGTCCGTTGATGGACACTTAGGCTCTTTCCATGTTTTAGCTATTGTGGAGAGTGCCGCTATGAACATTGGGGTACATGTGCTCCTATGCATCAGCATTTCTGTATCCCCAAAAATGTTTAATTTCTTATTATTTATCACTTTGATATCTATTATCTCCTTCTAGTAAAACCTATACTATTGTATACATGCTTCCCATCAGGCTGGAATTTATCCTTTTCCATCTTCTAGGGCTATAAAATGTGAGTGCTCTGTGCATGTTATAAGCAGAGAAAGGATACGTAGTACACTGTGTAGGGACACGCAAACCACACCGGTCAACCTAGCTTCAAAATCTGTCCTTCCCAGTTAGCAGATGTATGGAGCCATGGGCAGTTAATTAACTCCTCTGTGTCTTACTTTTCTCATTTGTAAAATGGGGTAACAGTAACATTGTGAATATGAAAAGTAAATAAATAGATGTGGAACATTTAGTACAGAGCTTAGTACACAATAATCATTTGGTGGATTTTAACTATTATTAGAATTTATTGTAGTGACTTTTTTTTTCTTTGAGAGAGACATCTAAACTACTTTTGTAGTAATAAAGGACTGAAATGTGATGACCTACTTAGTTTGCCTGTGTTAAACATATGCCAAGAAGATATCTGGAGATGAGCTTGAATCTCAATAAAAGAAACTGTGGAGGATGGCAGGCAGTAGAGATCCAGTATTATGTGCAAACAGAAAATCATCCAACAAGATGATCCAATAAGAAATATTTAGTGTAAGCATTAAAAATAAAAATAAAACACACACACACACACACACACACACACACACACACACACACACAAAACCAATACTAATATAACCTCAGAGTAGAAAGAAAGAAAGAAAGAAAGAAAAGGAAAAGGAAGAGAAAGAAAGAAAGAAAGAAAGAAAGAAAGAAAGAAAGAAAGAAAGAAAGAAAGAAAGAAAGAAAGAGAAAGAAGGAAGGAAGGAAGGAAGGAAGGAAGGAAGGAAGGAAGGAAGAAAAGGAAAGGCAAGGCAGGAAGAAAGACTTGAGACTATGTAAGATTAGTATATTGCTGTGTCCTTAGGTTGGAAGATTTAATATTAAACATTCCTTCCAAATAGGTTTCACACAATTATGGCTATATAGTATATATTACTTGAATGAGAATATTAAATTAAAGAATATTAATTATGTAGAATCTTAAGTTAAATAATATATTAAAATGATAATAAGTAAAATTATGTGGGCATTGAATCATAGTCATATCATGGGAACAGAGGAAATAGTCCTGAAATCTTATGGAGCCCTATAGGAACTTAATAAAATAATGGGGACAACACAATTTGAAGGAGGATAGATTCTATTTTCATAAATGATGTCATAAAATTGATCAGCTATGAAGGAAAACATTTTAAAGCTTTGCAGGAAACTGTAGGAAGAATTTAAAAAATCAAAACAAAATAGCAATAAATTAAAAGAAATGAATTAAAAGAAAATACTGATAAATGTGATCTGACTTTTAGACAGAAGGTTTTCTTTAAAAATATAAAGTCTGAGCACTGAGTGTTATGTGGAAACTAATTTGACAATAAACTATTTGTAAAAAAAAAAAAAAAAAGGATCAATCCAAGGAAATTTCAGCTCTTGCCTCTGAGTTCCACCCACTTCTTTCTGATGTCTTGGATTATGGATTTCAGACATGTCTTATCAGTCCCACAGTCACCTAAATCAATTGTTTGCAATAAATATCTAAATATGTTCTCCTAAAAAAGATATATAAAGTCTCAGCGCACCTGGGTGGCTCAGTCAGTTAAGCGTCCAATTCTTGCTTTCAGCTCAGGTCATGATCTCATGGTTCAGGGGTTTGAGCCCTCATCAGGTTCTATGCTGACAGCGCAGGGCCTGTTTGGGATTCTCTCTCTCCCTCTTTCTCTGCTCTTCCCTGCTCGATCTCTCTCTCTCTCTCAAAATAAATAAATAAACTTAAAAAAAAATAGAGAGGAAATATAAAGCATGAAAAGGCTAATCAAAAGGGAAAGACTGAAAGATTTAGCAACATAAAAATATCCAACTTAAAAATATTGAAAACACAAAGAGATACCACTACATCCTCAGAGAATAGTGAAAGATGTGGAACAGCTGTCCTCTTATCCACGCCCAAGGACTAGAATTGACACAGCCATTTAGGAAAACATTTTGACATTATCTGCTAAGTTGAAGATACAAAATCCCCAGAACACAGAATTTCCACTGATTAACCCCAACAGAGATGTGGGCAAAATGTGCACCAAGTCATTTTTGTGATTTTTCATAGTGAGTTTTTCCATGATACAAGCTTACAGCAACATATATGAGCCTCACGAACATGACGAGATCAGTCAACATAGAGGAGTACATACTTGATGACGCTGTATAAAGTCCCGTTACAGCTAATAAAAAACACAGGTTTGTAAGTCAGGATAGAGGGTGAAGATAAAAGAATCACACTTGGAAGGGGACACAAGAAACTTCTAAGGTGCTGGCAAAGGTCTAATTCTTAAATTGGGCAGTGCAAGGCATTCATTTTTTTGATTATTCATTGAGCCGTGCCTTTGGTTGTATTTACTTTTTTTAAAAAAAATTATCTGTTTTGAGAGCGTGAGAAAGAGAGAGAAAGAGCATGAGTGGCAGAGAGAGAGAGAAGGAGAGAGAGAACCCTAAGCAGGCTCCACACTGTCAGCCCAGAGCCTGACCTAAGGCTCAGTCCCACAAATGGTGAGATCACACCAGATCTGAAATCAAGTGTCCGACGCTTAACCAACTGAGCCACGCAGGTGCCTCTGCATTCACTTTTGTGAATGGAAGTGTGACAGCCATGCAAGTGTGATGCTCAGATCTTTAAGCAAAACCTACACCATGAGGAGTATAGTTAGTTGATGGCTTTTGGATTCCTCCACCTTACAGCAGTCACAGAGTCCACATCCCGTCTGAGACGCCCCAGCCAATGACTGAACACGGTGATGAACCAGAGCCTGGTTATTTCTGCTTCACTGAGGATTCCCTGAATGTGCAATATTACTGTGGGGCTGCTCAACACCCTTTCTAAGACTTGCTCAGAGGCTGCACTGCAGTCTGAAGCTCTCACTACTTGATCCTCTGTTTTCTCTTTCTTTCTTCTGTCAAAAGCCTCAGGTCTGCATCATGATCTGAGTTTTCCCTGTTTACTCTTGCTCCCTCTTCTTTGGACGTTTGATAAATGCCTCTCTGATAAACCCCTTACATTTCTAATCCTACCTTGGATGGAGCACCTGGGTGGCTCAGTTGGTTGAGCATCTGACTTCAGCTCAGGTCATGATCTCACAGCTCCTGAGTTCGAGCCCCATGTCAGGCTCTGTGCTGACAGCTCAGAGCCTATAGTTTGCTTCAGATTGTGTCTCCCTCTCTCTCTGCCCTTCCCCCACTCACATTCTGTTTCTCTCTCTCCAAAAATTTCAGATAATTTATAAAATATATTTATTTTCTGCAACTGGATCACTTATCTTTCATCTGGAAAGGAAAAAAAATCCACCTTCTGTGACATGTGGGGGCAAAGGAAGCCCCTCAAAGAAGGTTGCCCCATTCCACAAAATTTGCTAAAATAACACCTTGAGAAAATATCCCCAGGGGCACCGAGCCTCCTTACCAATGCAACAATTCAGGGATTCCAAGGATATCAAGGGAAGAAGTTATACTGACACCGGCAGAAGAATAGTGAAATATGGAGGGTAATTAAACATTTAAAGATGAAGTGTGACATTCAGAGGTCATCTTTGGTGGTGTACAAAGAGCACCATCTCCTGCAATGGGAGAGAAAACACAGCTCAGGGTCAAGCACCCACGAATAGAGATGTAGAACTCCAGATAATACTGATTGCCTAGGAAAGATAGATCTCTCATATTAAGGCTACAGCCCAGGTTAGAAAACTCTGAGACCCTGAAAGATAGAATAGGCAGATGCTCTCATGGATTGTGGTTGCAAAGACCACCCCAAACCCTCAGATCCTACAGAGACCATCTACAGTTACAGACCTTTATTTTACATCTTCAATCTCACATTTTCTCTTCAGCCCTTGAATCAAGATTCCAAATTCAGTGCTAACACATAATTAGCCAGAATTTTTGTGTTAATAAGATCAAAACATGGAGAAAGAAAACCTACTTGGCTGGCAGGAGGGACAGGAGATTGTGGGTTGGAACCAGGCAGGCAAATCAAATGTCTATTATATCATTTAAAAGAATGGTGGGGATGTGGTATAGGCAGATTTAAGCACACTGAGGAGTGATTTAAGCCTTAGGTTATAGAATGCCCAATAAGAACACAAGCACCAGCATGGGAAGAACACCGTTCTGAAAGACTGCAACACTTGAATTTGGTCTTCAAAACATGATACTATTTCAATTGTCAACAAACAGAGAGAACAAAAAATTAAGTCTCGTTGAGGCTCCTGGGTGGCTCAGTCAGTTAAGCGTCCCACTTCAGATCAGGTTATGATCTCATGGTTCATGGGTTCGGACTGCGAGTCAGGCTATGTTCTGACAGCTAGCTCAGAGCCTGGAGCCTGCTTCGGATTCTGTATCTCCCTCTCTCTGTGACCCTCCCCTGCTCATGCTGTCTCTCTGTATCTCAGAAATAAATAAAAACGTTAAAATTTTTTTTAAATAAAAAAAATAAGTCTCGAGGAAATTAACAAAGAAAGGTGACCATTCAATATATATTTAAGGAAACATTGAATCATCTATCATGGCAAATATTACATAAGAGTTGAGAAAGCTAAAAACACAGTCGAAAATCCTATGAGAAGCCAAGTCACAAAGCATCATAAGAACCCTTCGTCACTCGAAGTTATTTGCGATCATGCATATATCAAATATGACTAAGAAAAGCAATAGCTCTCTTTATTTTGTTCTTCTCAATCAGTATTCAGTGCAAAAATATAATGCTGATCATATCCCATTGGAGAAATATATACCTTCTTAAAGGTATAATTGGGAACAAACCTCAAATGGTGCTGTTTGAATTTGATGCAAAGGTGTGTTCCTTGTTAGGCAAAGGTAAGAATGTACAGTTTAGTTTAAAGAACATGATGACATTGAGACAGCAGTCAGTTTCTCTTATTTTGGCCTTGCTGCATGTGTTTTGAGTATCTTCACTTGCTGAATTGTGATACGTGATGTACATCTCTGATCAGATGAAAACAAATCACTGGGTGTCCTTTTTTGCTTCTCTGTTTTTAATCAGCTGTTTTTTAGCCTCAGTGCTTCTTTTAGTGAAATCTCTGCACAATTTTCCCGAAGTTGATGTACAGAGGTGATAAAACACAAAGAACTTGATTATATGGCCTTGTGAACTGTTTGTTACCGTATTATTCTAGCCTTGTCAAGGAGGGGAATGTGGGGTTTTCTTTCTTTCTTTTTTTAATAAAACAAAACATAACCAGATGTTTTGTTTCATGGAGGATCTTCTATCTAGCCATGCTGGAAAGCCAGTTTTCTGAAGGCAGATGAGCAGAAACTCTGGAACACATTACAAGAATGGAAAGTGAATTTATCTTCATATTTAGGGCACCACGTAAACAATTTTTTAAAAGGAAAGCTCATAAAAGTTTGGATGCATGTATATGTATGCTTGATATATAGTGTATTTCAAACTGGCTCAGTTAAATATTTGAAGAACAAGTAATCCCACAACTATATAACATCTTTCAGACTATAGAAATGTAGAGACAGTCCTAAAATTGTCTTATGAGGTTGATTTAGTCTTGATACTCAAACCAGAAAAGGACTATATGTAATAAAAGAACATTACAGGTCAATCGATCTTATTTTTGAAAGAAAAATTTTAAATTCTACACAAAAAAGGACAATATTGACATAAAAATCCATCATAACCAATTTGGTTTTAACCTAGAAATGCAAGGATGGTTTTGTAGACAAGTTCTAGACCCACTTAATATCCATTCCTCTCTTCTTGCTTGCCAACACAAATTTTATTTATTCAGGAATGTCTCTTTTAAATGTCCCTTTCATATCTTCTCTTGCAAGGATGCCATTTGACATAGTTATTTATGACCAACAAGATATTATCTAATCTGCTGGATCATTTGAGTGGTAATCTTTTTCTCTCCCAATGAAAGGGGACAGAGTATTCTAAAACAACCTTTTCCATCTCTGCATTTCCTGAATGATGACATGATGTCTGAAATTCTAGCAACTACTTGGGACAATTCAGTAAGAACATGAGGATGAAATTCAGTAAGTTACAATGGCAGAAAGGCACAGTGAAAATATAAAGAAAGCCTGAATCCTAGATTGCATGTTTAAGAAATGAATCTGTCCTATTCTACTAGCCATCTCTTACTGTATTTCTTATATGAGAGGAAAAAATGTTTCAGTTGTTTTTGATTTTGTTTTTCTATTGGTTTGTAACTGATAGCTCTCCAAAATGTTAAGTTTTTAAAAGATGAGTAAACGTTCTTCATTACATTAAGATAATGGACCCAATGGATAAAACCCAGTTGGTCACCTTAATAGATGTAGCAAAGTGGTTTTAAAATAGAACACCATTTTATAATTAAAAAAAATCAAAGTAGGAATCAAAAGAAACCTTTAAAATTGGACCTTTAAACCTTTAAAATAAAGACCATGAGCTTGAAACTTGAAGCAAATATCATAATATATCATAATTAGTAGCAGAATATTTGAGGCGCTAGCTTTAAACTCATAGTGTGGATTTAACCACAACATAATGCATAAAAGATTAGACTATGCCAAAATTGTAATGTTGACTTGTAAATGTAGATGAGTGCTGAATGGGGTATTTGGTATTTTTTCAAAGTTTTGGCTGAAGTCTCAATGCAACCAAAATATTAGAGAACCACACCAATATTCTAAAGAGATATAAAGCCAGATAGCAACCCACAGGACTTGTTTAAATACACCTAACTCTCTTTAAGACCGTTAGAAAACAACCTACCAACTTCCCTCACTCCATAGAAGAGACAGTCTACATTATGTATAGACGTAACTAATTGTTTGCAGTTCTCCCTGTGCTCAAGGTGGAAGATTTTCTGGAGCTCCCTGCAAGGACGGAAGTTGCCCACATTCCCAGTGTTTGTCATGGCAGGTGGCACCACTCTGCTGTGCAGCTGCAGGGGTCATACCCTCAACTTGTTCGGTGTACATCCTATCCCATACATTATAAAACAAATGCACTCTGGAATGAATACATGTCAAGTAGGTCAAGGAAATATCATGATCTACAACTGGCATCACTTAACATGATCTCACCAAGAAGAACTAACTGCCAAAGGGAGAAGTAGCTCTGGAGGGAGATTTCCTGAAGGCAGGAGTTAAAGGTGGACATTTGATGAAATGAGTTAATATCAGGGAATTACAGCATGTACATCCTCACAAGAGAATGTTTGAAGAATCCATTAACAAGCCCTTGGAAGAGAAAACATATGGATGCTTGACACACTTGGACACATTACCATTGAAAGTCTGAAAAATAATCCAACTTAGATGCAAAGGATATTACCCTCTTCCTCTAAACACTTTATTTACCCTCAATTCAGGAGGATCCGGGAGATCTTGAGAGAAGTAGACAGCACAACACAATGACATATACATAAACCCCAAGGTTTTAACCGTTTCTCTACAAGTTCACTAACCATGAATTGAACCTGAAATGAAAGGGGAAGAAGGTGGCTTGAATTAGATATAAATTAGAAGTTTTTGTTAGAATGGAAATTTAAGCCCCTGAAGAACTATGACAATTATCAAAGACAAACTTGTGATTGTAAATGAACATGACCCCAAAGCCAGGAGACATGACCCCAAAGCCAGGAGACTCTTGAGTCCTCATTATCCAAAAATGGAGAAAAGATATTTGACATAAGACATAGGAGTTAATGAAGTGAGGAAAAATAAAGCAAATTTTGTTTGCATTCCACTGAGGTCAGAAATGTCAAAATTTGGAAAAATTTTAAGAAACTCCAAATATTTTTGGAGCCTTGAAACATTTTAACATGTAAATATGTTTGGTGTGAATAAATAATGTTAGACTCATTTTATAAACAATGAAGCCAGAATCTAATTTTCCTACAGTCATCATCATAAGGAGAGATAAAACAATACATATTTGTGTGATTCCTCATTTATTTTTATGTCTTCTAAATATTTTTGATAAGTCATCCATTCTGTCTGGTTTCTTATCTCATGTCTTCAATTTGCATTAAAGGATTAAATCTACTTTGGGTTAAGACTTGGTGAATTAAGCCATCCATGCTCACTCTGAAATTTATCCATATCAGGAGTAAATGTGGGAGACATTTTATACTAGTAGTAAGCATGTGTCAGGGAATTGGTATTCTCTTTCATATCTCATCTTTTTAGTCCCATGAGATTAGAGGTTTGAAGTGTTTCAGACCTGCACTGAATGAATAGAGATACATGAAAGGAATTTCCTTTTTCCTACATGTGCTTGGCTATTTCAGAAAGAGGAAAAAGAGTAAAAAATCTCATTTTATGACAAATATGGATTTTAGGACCGTTATGATTTAAATAAGCAAGCTAAGCAGAGCCTCATGATCCTCATCGATGACACCGAGATTACGAATTTGAAAGTCATGTCCCCAATTTCCAGAGTAAAGAAGAACAAACAAAGAGGAAGAAGACAAGCGAGGAGGAAAAGAAGTGGAGAAAGAGATCACAGACTGGCATTTTCATCATCTTAACTGCATGCTTATGAATGACACAACTGAGTTTATGCTACAAAATCATAAATGCTATAAAATCATTTTCTTCTGGTTTCCGAGTGTCGTATCTTCAACTAAAAGGCTTCAACTAAAAGCATACTTAGGTATTTTCATCAAGAGTCCATCCACTTTCATAATAGATCTTTAATTTCTTTATCCTATTTCTAAAATATACCCATCTAGTTAAGTATTAACATCAGAACCAGGGAAATAAATTATTTTCACTCCTGGGTTTTTTGTTTGTTTGTTTGTTTGTTTTGGATATCTTCTGAGTTTTGGTTCCAGTTAGATCCCTCCTTCTCAGTTATGTTCTTTGTGAGAGGAACCTGTGGTACTGGCTGGAAGTTGCAAAGACCTCACTAGATAGAAGAAATAACTATTAACCGAGGGATAAGGCCAAGCTTACGTTTAGATAAGGACTGCATAGCAACAGAGTCTCACTCACTTACAGTGGCTGTTCAAATTTGTGAGCTGAAACGTTTACATGTTGTTATCGGCTTTGCCTTGGTTGGTTTTTCTCCTAGAATATTTGCAGGCTTTCCACATTCAAATACATGTAGATAATCCCTGTCGGGACATCTGGCATCATCCTTTAAATACTTCTTCACTGTCTTTGACTGTCAATGTGGTTTTCCTTCTCACTTGTTCAATTCAGAACAACCCTATCGTGGTCTGTAATCTTTCTGTGCTATTCCTCCACCACGACAAACAACGTGATACACAATCCAAACTCTTCTAAGAAGATTGTTCTATGTAAAATAGCCAAATTGCCCACAAAGGGCAATCGATATTATATTTTTATTAACATTTAGTATTGAGTTTTGAGGACTGATTCATATATTCCCTGGCAACTAAGCATATCCTGTTGCTCATGTAAATCTTGAGTTTTTGAAAGTTCTCAGTTAACCAACAAAATGAATAATATTTCACTTAATACAAATTTTGTTTCACTAAGGAAAAAAAAGTAGAGATTAAGACATTTTCAATGGTCCGGAAGGACAAATTGTCCATTGGAATGAACAATACATCTTCTGTCTCTTTGAATAAGTTTATTTCCAATCCCTCTGTAACCCTTCATATTTGGAAGTTGTTCACTAGATCTGTGGATAATGATATCATTCATCTCCTGTCTGATTCAGATTTAATAATTAGTATGACTTACATTTATTAAAGAGCATTCTACTTCCATCATCAATTGCTGCTGCAGTTTCAATATTGTCTTATTAAAAAAAAAAGGACTCTAAAATGCTTTTGATCATCTTCTTACAGTGGCCAAATGACTTAATGCTTGGCTTTATCTACCACTTGAAAGACAAACTACACATTCAAATTTGTCATCTAATTTTTTATCTGAAAATGTGTGTTCCATATATAGTAGCAGGTTGCTAGTGGATCTAAAATGCCAATTTACTTCAAAATGGAAGGCATGTGACTCATCTTTAATTAATCATTTTCAGAAGTCAAGAATAAAGATTACCAGACTAGCCTCAAGCTCATTATATTAAGTCAGGAGATTAAGTTTAAAAAAAAAATGTTTTCTGTTTGTGAAAAATAAAGAGACAAAAGAGATTCTTGGTTTTCAACTAGATAAAAGAATAAAATACTCGAGATAGGACCTTCACTGATTTAAAAATGAAACTCAAATGTTATATTTTCACATTTCAGTATGTATAAAGATGACTGACTTAAAAAGTCAAGTTAATTTTAATTCTTCATTTTTTATGATCATTTTACCTATAAAATATAAGCTATTTTGTATACATACAAAGCATGACATTAAAAGATGATTCTTTTCAAAATTGAAAGAGCTTACTTAGTATATTGAATTAATATAGGCTGATTGTTCCCATAGATTTTGCTATTGGTTTCTCAGTTCAAAGGAATATCTTCTTAATCAAAACTTTTCATGGTTAAGTATTGCATATTCATCAGTAGAGTTTAGGGCCTAATAAATTTATAGCTTATTTTAGAAGGGTGAAGTTGTGACATATTATGGGGTCTGACATCAGGTAGATAGTTTTAATAATATTATTAAATGAAGAAGTATTTGTTTTTCTCACCTAATGTGTTTGTGATATTCATATTAAAAATCTCCTTGGCCCCCAAAAAGAAATTCACATATTTATCAGTTGCCTTCCTCAGGGGATAAAGTAAAACACAGAATTCCTGCCATGTCCCTAATCTAAGGAAAATCTGGTCATAAGCCAAATTATACAGAAGTGCCTGCTATATTTGGATTTTAGACCGTTTGCCAAAAGTGTGATTTACTTTAACTGTGTATGGTGTTCAGCCAAATGTCAACAATTATCATTTCATTATACTGAAAATGCTGGCTTTCAGCCTCCTCCTGCTATAGAACACATACACGCTATCTAAAAATCTCATGTAATTATGTGTCAGTGGGCATGGTTACTGCAATAACTAAATATCACCCAATCGCTAAACAGACCTTTGCCCTCATCAGATTTTATCATTCAGTGATATTAGAGGTCAGTGTGAAAAATGTCTTCCTTTTAATGAAGTGGAGATAAAGTAGAAAACCGTGCAGAGCTCATAATATGCCTGTTACCTTTTTCTCAAACTTGGAGTTCAAACACTCGTGTTCAAGTACTATGGATACAGTTTTAGAAATACACCACAAATCCCAAAGACTTACATGGAGGAACCCATGGGAGAACAAAAGTAAACATGTATCTTTGTCCAAAAGCTAATTCTATTCTTTTAGAAATGGCCAATCTCTGGTCGAACACCAGCTTGGAAATGAGAATATAAAGATAAAGCATTCCTCTTGCCAGCCAGACAAGCTGACTCAACACTTTCGATTACTGGAGGAACATGTTAAGTATAATACAACTCACAGCTTAAAATTTGATGCAAAACATCCCTATGTGTTCTATGTTCATAAAAAAATGAGATTTTTTTTTTTTTTTTTTTTACACAAAGTGCTGCTTTAACATTTGAAAGCCATATTAACTCTCTTTATACTGGCACTTTTTAGCCTAATTCCAAGTTTGAAGTTCAAACTGTTTATAAAACTTTTCTGAATGTCTGCAAACTTTTGAGAGGATAAGCTTGTATATTTGGGTATATTTGGAATGGGAGAGGATTGGAGATTTGGTTAGAAAAAAATATATATATATATATATTTTAGAGAGAAAGAGAAAGTGGAAGGGGGATGCATGAGAAGGGGAGAGGGGCAGAGAAAGAGAGAGAGAGTCTTAAGCAGGCTTCCCACTCAGTGCAGAACCCCTCACAGGGTTCCATCCCATGACCTGAGATCATGACCTGAGCTAAAATCAAGAGCTGGAAACTCAATCAACTGAGCCACCCAGGTGTCACAGAAAATACATATTCTCTTTTTTAATTTATTTAATGTTTTCATTTATTATTGAGAGACAGAGAGAGACAGAACATGAGCATAGGAAGGGCAAAGAGAGGGGGAGACACAGAATCTGAAGGAGGTTCCAGGTTCTGAGCTGTCAGCACAGAGCCCAGTGCCAGGCTCAAACTCACAACCATGAGATCATGACCTGAGCTGAAGTCAGAAGCTTAATCGACTGAGTCACGCAGGTGCTCAGAATATCTAGAAAGTAGATATTGTTCATCAGAGTTCTCAATGGATTGATCATTCCGAAGGCCAAGACAATTCTATGCTCCATCTGTTCTGTTATCTGACTGCTTTCTGTCATTGGCCCTTCATTCCATTGGGCCTTCTCTCATGGCTCTTCCTAGTGCAGTTCATTGTGCTCTAGACACATATTCTGAATAGCTGAAATATAAAGTTCCATTTTAATTGTTTTTGGCTCATGACGTCATTTATTAGTGATCTGGGTAAATCCTAAAACACTGTTTTTACCAGGGCAACACCCTAATAAATATACTTGCATGGAGCTTTGTTAAACATGTCTGCAACAATATGCTACTTGTTTCTAACACCATTTTCTATTTTACATTACACGGATGTGGGAAAGATTGCCACTCTAATAATTATAATGAGTTCAAATGTCTCCAGTCTTGGAACAAAATCAGATGTAATTCATAGGTAAATTTTATAAAGACCCCTTAAAAATGACTTATTTCTCCCCTTTCCCCCACTCCAACTTCACCCCACAGGTCCATTGTACTGTAAGCAACTTAAAAGGTGTTGATGTTTTGGGAGTAAAAGTCTATGGGAGAAAGATGAACTAAGTATCCTTTCTATGGTTAGTTGAATATATTACTCACAATATAGTTTTAAAAATTGTCATTACTCATTTATCATTTTATCTTTGCTTTTGCTCCTCCTAACCTAGATATATCCTTGCCACAGCCCTGGAATCATCCATATCTCCACCAAGTCCTGGTTTCCTTTTTACTTTTTAAGTTTTTATATTTAAATTTCAGTTAACATATGAAGTAATATTAGCAACATTAGTTTCAGCTGTGCAATTCAGTGATTCACCACTTCCATACAACACCCAGCATTCATCACAAGTGCCCTCCTTAATCCCCATCACCTATTTCACCCCTCCCCTGCCCACCTCCCCTCTATATCATCAGTTTGTTCTCTACAGTTAAGAGTCTTTTATTAGAAAATTGGGTGCTAAGTAAATTCATTTCTAGGGGGCATCGCAGCTTTTAGTCACTCTCTCAGTGGATAGAGACAGGAAATATGTGAATGTATATTAAACTTCCACTTGAATCTATCTATCTATCTATCTATCTATCTATCTATCTATCTATCTATCATCTATCTACTATCCATCATCTATCACCTATCTATCATCCCCTACCATCTATGTGTATGTACACACACACACACACTTCACTGCAGCACACAGAGTTCATTCTAAGCTTCCTTTTCATTTTTTATAACTTCTTGAGAAACCTGGCTCTCATTATCAACTGTGTAGTTATTTATCTTTTTAACCATAATATGAACGTAAAATAATTTAAGAGTTTTTAATCCATTACCCACTAGAATGCAGTATTTGTCTGTCATTCATATTGTTTTCTGTTTTCATGAAGCATTTAGTCAAAATATTGTGTTCCAGCAGAGCCTGGGTGGCTCAGTCAGTTAAGTATCTGACTCTTGATATTAGCTTAGGTCATCACCTTATGGTTTGTGGGATCGAGCCCTCACTGGGCTCTGCGCCATCCATGCAGAGCCTGCTTAGGATTCTCTCTCCCTCTCTTTCTGCTCCTCTCTATTTGTGCTCACATTCTCTCTCTCTATCAAAAGAAATAAACAAACATTTAAAAAATACAAAACATTGTGCTCCGAAGTTACCATAAATAGCTTGTCTCTTCCCTATCCCCCTTCAGTGCAGTTATGTAACTCACTTGTAACACAGTTCAATCATTTGTCAAAATTTACATTTCATCTCTTCACCATGGGCTGAGTGTTACGGTTTTAACATTTACACTCCGTAGTAATCACTCATTGTAGTGTAGAGCCTGATTTGTTTTGACAAATACTTAGAGCTGTACATTCAACAACAGTTCCATACGGAAGAATTCCATCACCTCAAATGTTTTTATAGTCCATGTTTATCATTGACCCTGCTCCGTATTTCTCCAAACTGTGCCATCGTTGGTCTATTTTTCCCCCTATATATTATCTTCTCTAGAGTAGTATGTAATAGAATGATGAAGTATATAGCATTTTTGTTCTGCTTTCTTTTTTTTGAGCAAAATGCATTTAAGATTCATCTGTGTTTTAGCATTAATCAATAGGATTTGTTTTGTTTTGTTTTATGTAATGTATGTATGTATGTATGTTTGTTTAAAAAAGAGAGCATGTGAGAGAGAGGGAGAAAGAGAATCCCAAGCAAGCTCTGCACTGTCGGCACAGAGCAAACACAGGCTAAATCTCACAAACTTTGAGATTTGTTCATGACCTGAGCTGAAATCAAGAGCTGGACATTTAACTGACTCAGGTACCCAGGTGCCCCCTGAATCAATAGTTTATATTTACCAAGAGAATTCAAGTTGCAATAGTTTGGACTTAATATTGCTATAAAAAATCAAGTAAATTTTTAGGTGTGAGGTACTTATTTTGTTTCAAAAGCATACAAAGGGAAGTTTCTCTGTTTCCATGTCACTTTCTGTCTCAGTTGTTAGCAGACAGAAATTTAATAATTAGTAGTTAAATTAGCATTTAGTAACTGGTCTTGAGGAGTGTGTAGAGCTAAATGTGGAGACAATTATTTACTAAGATTTTCCTTAGTAACATTAAAATACTGTCCAAAGACTCTACAGAAATATGTGTGTAGTTAGAACAAATTTGAGAGTATCACTGATTGTAAAAATACAGAGGAGACATCGAGGAAAAGTCTTAGATCAGGCACAATAGACTCTCAACAATAACCACAGGCTGGATTCAGACCCTTACTCCCAGTGCTTACCACCCACGAGATCTTGTATCTCAGCTTTCTCGTTTGTAAGATGGGATGACGATGATATCCACATCATGAAGGTTAGTTCAACTATTAAATGAGATACAGATTTCAAAGTGGTTAGTACAATACTTGGCACCTGATAAGTGTGTAATGAATGTTAAACATATGTCTATACCTATCTATCTCCTGAAAAAATTCCCTCTTCTGAAATAGATTTCCCGTCTGAATAACCAGAACTGAGTGATAAATTTCTGAGTAGAAGATCAGATGTCTACTAAAAGAGAAGAGAGAGGGCCTTGTCAGATGCTATCTCTTGTCACACCATGGCCAAAGAAGATTCTCTGAAGAGTTATTCATGTGGAATGTTGCTATTTCATCTGAAATTCCAAAGAGTGGACTCATAAGAGGGGCTCCTCAATACTCCTCATTTGTGTTTATGTTTATAAATGATTGATTTATTAAATTGTAATGGGAAAGTATACAGAAATAGAAAATATAGAGAAAAGACAAATCCATTTATATTATAATTTGAACTTTTTAAAAATTTTATTTATTCGGTTTTGAAAGAGAGAACATGAGCAAGGGAGGGGCAGAGAGAGAAAGGGAGAGAATCCCAATCAGGCTCCATGATCTAAACATGGAAGCTGACGTAGGGTTAGATCTCAGAAACCATGAGATCATGACCTAAGCTGAAATCAAGAGTCAGACACTCAATCAACTGAACCACCCAGGTGCCCCACTTTGAACTTACTTTTATTATTGACTATCATATTTGATCTCTTGCGGGTTTTAGTAATTCCTCTTCTGCAACTTCTCTTCTTTCTATCTCCTGATTCAAAAAAATAAATGCACAAAATAAAAAACAAAAACTGGCTGTTAATTAACTACAAAGCATTTTCACATTCATTATCTTATTTGATATCTTAACACACATCCATCCAGACACACACAAACATATTCACACATACAAACCTTGGGAACTGAGAATGGCTAATCTTGTAATTTTCATTTGCCTTTTCTCTAGGCTGTTCTGTTACCTTCCTAAAGGTTTTCCTAAATTTATTCTCTCAGCTCTTTCACTCACCTTTATTATCACTGCTGAATAATTATCATCAGTCACCATTCATCTATCTGCTTACAAAGAATTTAATTATTACTAATTACTCTTCTAAATGCCATGAATATTAAGAAAATAAATAAAGGAAACATGTCCCCTAACTTTTCCTCTAGGAGAATATGTCGTTATAGATCTATGCCAAAATTAAATGTGATAAGTACAATGATAAAAACATATAGAGGTTATTATAGAAGGCCGAAGAGGGACCTGAAAGTCAGGTTGTGGCAGTCCGGGAAGACTTCCTGGAAGAAGAAATGCATAATCAGAATTTTGAAGGCCTAGTATTAAGTAAAAAGGTGGTAAAAGAAGGCAAGGTATTTCATTTGGAAGAAACAGCAGTTGGAAAACATAAAAGCATGGATCACATGAGAGATGTTGGAGACGTAAGGTGTTTGATTAGCTAAAGGGAAGGATAGTCATGGGATGGTAGGAGCTGGAAAGGTGGTGAGATACTAGATAACAAGATTTATGATGTGTCAAAACTTCAAACTAAAACTTTGGAGAAGTACATGCAAAAGTCAGGCCTAGGAGTAACATGATCATAATTTTAGAAACATAATTTTGAAAATAACGAAGAGGGTGGACTAGTCATGGCGTATGGGAGCAGGTAAGGCCAACCAGCCAGAAAAAAAAAAAAAGCCTTTGCAGTGTTTCAGGAAACAAGCAATGAGTGCCTTGAGCTAAGGGCTTTTATGAGGCTGTAATGAACTGAGGAGGGCTAGAGTAGCTAACTTAGAGGTATAGACAGGAGTTGAGGATTAAAACCATGGATTTAGGAAAACATGGACATGTCTGGTGTGGCTTATAAGGAAATGAATATCACACACCCAAATGCTGATAAAAGTAAAAAGCTAATACAAAACATAAATACAGCACATTTTATTTGAAATATTCTGAGTTCAACAAAGACATTTGGTGGACATTTAAATATATAGGTCAAGGGCTGAGCACAGAAGTGTGACATAGAAATAGGAAGTTAGCATTCATTGGTAGATACATAGAATGTAGATAAACATTTGGCTGAGTTTACTTAGGAAATGGTCATAGTGAGGACAAGGACTCTAGGTGAGGGTGCACGTAAGAAACAAAGAAAGGGAAGACCAGGCAAGGAAGAGAAAATAAAGGCCAGGTGTGTTGGAGGAAAATAAGAGAGAACAGCAGCAGAAGCTTGGAGGAAAAGTGGTTCAGGAAGAAGGGAGGGCTGAACATTGTATAACGCCAAGAACTTCAGTCAGAAAGAATTGAACACTATTCACTATGTTGACACTATGACGTCACTGGTCTGAATGAAACTGGGTCACTTTATCACATCACACACATAGACAAATTTAAAATGGATTTAAGACCAAAGTGTGAGACAGGAAATCATCCTAGAGGAGAACACAGGCAACAACCTCTTTCACATCAGCCACAGCAACTTCTACTAGACACTTCTCCAGAGGCAAGGGAGACAAGAGCAAAAATGAATGATTGGAACTTCATTAAGATGCTTCTGCACAGTGAAGGAAACAATCAACAAAACTAAAAGGAAACCTATGGAATGGGAGAAGATATTTGCAAATGACATATCTAGTAAAGAATTAGTGTCCAAAATCTATAACGGACTTATAAAACTTAACACCCCCCAAAAACAAATAATCCAGTTAAGAGATGGGCAGAAGACACAAAGAGGCATTTTTCCAAAGAAGACATCCAGATGGCTAATAGACATATGGAAAGATGCTCAGCATCCCTCAACATCATGGAAATATGAATCAAAACCACAATGAGATTCCACGTCACACCTGTCAGAATGGTTAAAATTAACAAAACAGGAGACAATAGATGTTAGCAAGGATGCAGAGAAAGGGGGACCCTCTTGCACTGTTGGGAATGCAAACTGTTGGAGTGACTCTAAAAAACAGTATGGAGGTCCCTCAAAAAGTTAAAAATAGAACTACCCTAGCCTCAGTAATTGTACTACTAGATATTTACCCCAAGGATTCAAAACTACTGATTCAAAGGATGCATGTACCCTTATATTTATAGCAGCATTATCAACAATAGTCAAATTATGGAAAGAGCCCAAATGTCCATCAACTGATGAGTGGATAAAAAAGATATGATATATATATACACACACATACACAAACATATATACATAGACATAGACATATACACACACATACATACATACATACATATATACACACATATATACCTATACACATACATATATGCGCACATATACATACATGCATATATGCATACACATACATATATACGCATACATACACACAATGGAACACTACTTGGCAATGAAAAGGAATGCCATTTCCAACAATATGGATGGAACTAGAAGACATTATGCTAAGACGAATAAGTCAGTCAGAGAAAGACAGATACCATATGATTTTACTCATTTGTGGAGTTTGAGAAACTCAACAGATAAAGGGGATAGGGGAAGATAGGGGGAGGGAAGGAAAAAATAAGATAAAAACAGATAGGGAGGCAAACCCTAAGAGACTTTTTTAAAAACAATTAATGTTTATTTATTTTTGAGAGAGACAGAGTGAAAACTGGGGTGAGGTAGAGAGAGACACACACACAGAATCTGAAGCAGGCACCAGGCTCTGAGCTGTCACCACAGAGCCTAATACAGAGCTCGAACTCAACGGACCCTGAGATCATGCCCTTAGCTGAAGTTGGATGCTTAATTGACTGAGCCACCCAGGCACCCCATCATAAGAGACTCTTAAATACAGAGAACAGACTGAGGGTTGCTGGAGGGGAGGTGGGTGGATGGATGGGTTAAAGGTAGGATGGGCATTAAGGAGGGCACTTTTCACAATGAGTACTGGGTGTCAAATGTAAGAGATTCTTCAGGGCTCTACTTCTGGAGCCAAGACTACACTGTATGTTAACTAACTTGAATTTAAATTTAAAAAAAAGAATAAAATCTTGCCATTTGCAACAACATGGACAGAGCTAGAATATATTCTGCTGAACAAAATAAGTCAGTCAGAGAAAGACTAATATGATATAATTTCTCTCATATGTGCAATTTAAGAAACAAATAGATTAACGTCGAGGAAAAAGAGAGGCAAACTATAAAACAGACTCTTAGCTATACAGAATAACCTGATGGTTGCTGGAGGGGAGGTAGGTGGGAGGAAGGATTAAATAGATGATGGGCATTAAGAAGGATCTTGTGATGAGCACTGGGTATTATATGTAAGTGATGAATCACTAAATTCTACTCCTGATGCTAATATTATTTGTTAACTAACTAGAATTTAAATGCAAACTTATACAAAAATAATAGATGATGGATAGATAGATAGATAGATAGATAGACAGATAGATAGATAAGGTTGATTGAGAATGTATAGACTTTTCAATAGCAATTTTGTACCTGATTGGCCCAAACATGTATGATAAAGACTCTTTGGGGGAAAAAACCTGAGAAGTATTTTTTTCTTCTTCTTTAGCTATTTATTTCCTTCTTCTTTAGCATAGGGCTGAAAATACTGCTGTTGATACTCTCTGAGATCTTAAATTTTTACTAACAGAAGGGATATTTTAATAACCAGTTCATTAAATGTAGGATTATTAAGGGATGTATAGGTGTCTCAGTTGGTCAAATGTCTGATTCTCGATGTTGGTTCATGTCATAATCTCATGGTTGCGGGATTGGCTCTGCATCAGACTCTGCCCTGAGCAAGGAGCCTACTTGGGATTCTCTCTCTCTTTCTCTGTCCCTCTTCAGTTCCCACTTTCTCTGTTTCTTTCAAAATAAATAAATAAAAATAAAAACTTATAAAAATAAAATTATTAAATTCAGGATCACCATATAGATATATCCATCTAGAGCAGATGGATGGCTTGGAGATATGGATTATCTTTCATCATCTTACATTGATGAGAAACCAGAAAATAGATTCCTTCTGTATTTCTACCATCTAAAAGTTATTATAATAATTTCTCTGGTCCCATTTTTGGGAAGGACACTATAATTTCTTATAATTATATATTATTCCTATAATGTCTTCATCATTTCATCAATTCTCATAACAACCCAGGAACTTAGGTATTACCTCCCTTTGCATGTGCTCTTGCTTGCCCAAAATTAAAACAGCAGAGTTGGATTTGACCAAGTTTTTCTAATTCACAAGCTTATGATATTTTTCACTTCTTTCAACTTTTTAAAAAATGTGATTGTGTCTGTTTAATAGAGAGGTAGTGCTTTTTCTATGACTCAGGTGATCTGTGAAAACAGGGCAATACTCTATTTAGCAAATGTCTTGAACGGCCTCTCCCAGGGAAATCCAGAACCTGTGTGCGCTACAGCCAACATTTGTGTGCACGTGATTACGTGTTCCATTCACAAGTGGATACGACCTGCTTTCATCCAGATGTGCACTGTCAGCTGTGTCTCGAACTTTGTCTTAGTCCTCTCTACACATGTTTTATTGGTCTATAAGTCAATAAATATCAAGATGACCTGACATTTGTCTTCGGTCTATTCAGGTTCATTTCTTCTGGATTGTAGGGTGCTGTGAGGATTGACACAGAGGTAAAGGGCCATTTTCATCACACATATCAAGGGTACATATTATCAACACAATTTGTTGATGAGCTTGATCACCTAGCTAATATACTGCTTGTCATCCTCTTTCTGTATTTTTGTACCCTTTAGAAGGAAGCCATTATGCACAGCCCACACTTAAAGAGTAGATAATTATTTCAAATACTTGGGGTTCTTCTACAAAGCAGATTTGTCTCTACTCTTTATTAATTTATTCAATCGTGTATGGATATCCATATGAACTCAGATATTTACTTTATACCTTGTATTGTAGTTCAATTCAAATGTATGTATGTATGTATGTATGTATGTATGTATGTATTTATTTAATTTTTTGCCCAATTGTTCCAGCTTTGTACCCTGGGAAGTCTTTCAGTAGGCTTCTCTGTCCTTTTCTTTCTTTCATTTCTTTCCTTTACTTCTTTTCTTTTTCTTTGCTTTGCTTTACCTTTCTAGCATTTTCTGGCACTACAGCTTCAGGCTCAGATTTATCTTATTTAAAAATATTATTAGATAGTGCTCACTCAGTGATTCTGTTTTTGGAAAATCCATAGAAGTTATATGCAATTATAACTGGAATATTGTATATCAATATTAATAATCGCTATGCTATCTCTGAATAACGGGGATATCAGTACTTTTCTCTTTTTGCATATCTGCTTATTTTTATTCTTATATATTTCTTAAATGTAAAAATCAATAATCTCAGATTATTAGAAAGGGAATAAAAATAGGCTGAAGGCAATTAATAACATTTTTGTAATGAATGAAGCGTGTGTCTCCTGATGGTCAGGACATGGAGCCAAATGTGGAGAATTGCATCCGCCCTCTGCTGGTCAACCCTGTGCACACGCTTAGAGAACAAGGCTAGCTGGTATTAGAAAGCAAGCCTACCACTTTCTGGGCAATGACAGTTCTGATACATCAGGAGTTAAAAAAAATAATACAAGAAACGAAGCTAAAACCTTTGAGCTTCTGCTAAAGAATCTGCAGGCAGATTGAGCTTAGCTACATAGCTGAGGGGTTACAATGTGAACTTAAAAATCACCTCCCATAAATGTGAAGTCCACGCTGAGGACTGTGAACAGAAATGGATACGTGTGAGAACAGGCCCAGAAAAATATTTCACATGCTGACTTGCCAATATTGTACCTCCTGAGTCTGATCTTAAGCAAATATCTTCTTGAATGAGAATATCTGGTCCATGACCTCTCTGCCGAGAATATGATCATGTCTGCCACAAAGCTTGCTTCAATAATGCTAAGACTTTTCACTGGAAACACACAAAGGGAGGGAAAAATCCCACTATTTTATGCACTACTCGATTAAATTTAAACTGTCTAGTGTGAATTTGTGATGAAGTTCAAAAGTTTAATAGATGACTTAGCCAAGAGAAAAATTCATGTCCTGAGTAAATAATTATTGAGCACATATTCTTCTACGTGCTAGGCGCTGCTCTAAGGAGCTGTTTGAAATACAGCAGCAAACACTGAAAAGCTCTCTGCTCATGTGGTGTTACAGTGCTGAGTAGAGACAGATAACACACAATAAACATGATAAGTAAATGACTTTATTGGTAGGACACAGAATGAAAGTGCAGTAGACTGAAGGCGTTAGGGAGGGTCAGTGGTGAAGGTGGGGACAGTTTCCTGTAGTAAACAGAAGAATCAATATCGGTGTATTTGAGAAGGTTAGATTTGGGTAAACATGAATGAATGAATGAATGAATGAATGGAGAAAGAAATAATAGATACGCTTTTCTAAATCTTGTTTTTAGTGTTGTGTTTATTTTTAAACCTGCTGTTAATTCTAATTGTTTCTAGAATATAATGCAGACCTTTTACAATGCAACCTTTTAATGAGGCCTTTAAGAGTTACAGCCTCTATTTAGTTCTCCAGACACACCTTTCACCATTTGCCTGTTTCTTCTGGCCAGTTACACATTGATTTCAATTTTTTAAATTTAACCCTCAAGCTCATTCCCACCTCTGAATCTAAACATCATCTATTTCCCGGGCTTGAATCCCCACTCCCTCTACCATTAACCTCTCTGTTAACCACCTTTCAAGTCTCAATTTAATTTCCATTCCCTCAAATACAGCTTTGCTTGATCACAGCAACCTCCCCAGGTGAACACCTCTCAGTATTTCTGCTCCGAATTCTTAACACAATTACCCTGGGATAGAGATATGTTGAATGTTTGCCTCCTTTCACCCTGACTGCCCTCTGCGCCTGGGCTGTATGCTTCCTGATGGCCTGCCTACATTGCTGATGCTCTTTCCAACACCTAATATATTTCCCCCATAAGAGTTGCCTAATAAACATTTGCTAAACAAATTAATGAAGTTCTTTGCAGTTTTTTTAGTTTATTTATTTATTTTTGAGAAAGACAGAGACAGTGTGAGTGGGGCAAAGGCAGAAAGAGAGGGAGAGAGAGAATCCCAAGCAGGCTCCCCGCTGTCAGCAGAAAGCCTGATACAGTGCTCAAACTCCTAAAACAATGACGTCTTGACCTGAGCCGAGGTCATGACTAGAGCTGAGGTCATGACGTGAGCGGAGATCAAGATCAGATGCCTAACCACCTGAGCCACCCAGGCACCACCAGTTTTTTTTCTTTTTTTCGTTTTCTTTTGTAGGTAATCATGATATGACGTATTAGGAGGAAGCTCTTGCACGTATCCATTAAGAGAATTAAATTTCCCTGTGCCTTCCTTTCTATTAGCCAAATTTGTATCCTGGAGGCAAGAAGTCAGGTGTGACAGAGGCAGAGACACCTGAATCAAGAACTTTTTTTTTTAAATGCTTTTTTAAATTTATTTTTGAGACAGAGAGAGACGAAGCATGAGTTGGGGAGGGGCAGAGAGAGGGAAAGACACAGAATCTGAAGCAGGCTCCAGGCTCTGAGTTGTCAGCACAGAGCCTGATGTGGGGCTCGAACCCACAAACTGTGGGATCATGACCTGAGCCGAAGTCGGACACTTAACGAACTGAGCCACCCAGGCGCCCCTCAAGAACTTTGTCTATGCTCACTTGGAAGCTTGTATTTAAATGCATTCCATTTGAATGGAATACACTTGCATCAGGCATGGTGATGGGAATGTGAGAAAGCAAAACGACTTTTTGTTTATGGGAATGGTTAGTTTGGTGTCAGTCTCAAAAAGGCAGGAAACAGAAAGCAGTCAGTGGGGGAGAATCCCAGGACTGCTCATCTTCTCTACTGCCAGAAGGGACAACTTTCCTAAATTACTGCAAGGAGCCACAAAGAGACCTTAAATGAAAGGATAGGTACCTGCTGTTGCACAGGGAATTTATTTAAAGACACATATT
The DNA here is from genome assembly GCA_017311185.1 of Proteles cristata cristata. Classification (NCBI taxonomy): domain Eukaryota; kingdom Metazoa; phylum Chordata; class Mammalia; order Carnivora; family Hyaenidae; genus Proteles; species Proteles cristata. The sequence continues at coordinate 95,865 of JAESUZ010004583.1, forward strand.
TTTAGGCAGTGGTTCTCAAGCTGACTACACATTGAATTCACTAAGAGAATTTTTGTAAAATGCATATGATCCTAGACCAATTACATTAGCATGTTTAGGGGTGGGACCTCAGTAATGATAGGGTTTTTTTTAATGTTCCCTAAATATTTCTTTTTTCTTTTAAAAAATTTCTCTTACATTAATTTCTTTTTGAGAGACAGCACAAGTGGGAGAGAGGCAGAGAGAGAAAAGACACAGAATATGAAGCAGGTTCCAGGCTCCTAGCTGCCAGCACAGACCCTGACCCAGGGCTCGAACCCACAAACCATGAGGTCATGACTTGAGCCGAAGTCAGACACTTAACCGACTGAGCCACCCAGGGGTCCCAAATTCCCTAGGTATTTCTAATGTCAGTTGAAGGAAAATTGGTGTAAGTAAAGGCAGTTTATTAATATGTAAATATCTCTCCTATGTAAATATCTCTCCTATGTAAATATCTCTCCTATGTAAATATCTCTCCTATGTAAATATCTCTCCTATGTAAATATCTCTCCTAGAGAGGGCACTAGTTGGAATAAGGTTCTGAAACACCCTATCTCAGCTGGGTAGTGAATGGCCAAGAAGAGTTGGAAGACTTCTAGGAAGTTAGAGTCAAAAGCAGGATGGGGGCAAACTATGGATGCGATGTTGACCAAAAATCAAAGTAAAGTTGACAGAGTTGTGTCTCACAATTCCACAAGTGCATGTAGCCATGCCCTATACTCCAGTAGGAACGGGCTCTCAAAGATCCAGTGGCTGGAGAAATGAATATAGTCCCCAGAGGGTCTGAGAAAGCAGGAACTAAAAATTGTATGAAAATCTGTTTCAGAGAAGCTGTGTCTGGGGCCAAAATCATCAAGCTAGAAACTAAGATCTTGAATTTCTAATGAGCAAGAGTGACTTTGTGCCATTTGTAGATAATAGGAATGGAAATAAGCACTTGGACACATGTAAGATTGGGAAGTTTGTTTTAGTAAATATCTGCTTGACTTAATTTTATATTCTATTTTTTAACTTTATTTATTGAGAGAAAGAGAGAGAGCATGAGCAGGGGAGGTGCAGAGAGAGAGAATCCCAATCAGGCTCCCAACTGTCAGCACAAAGCCTGATGTGGGGCTCAATCCCACAAACCGTGAGATAGTGACCTGAGCTGAAACCAAGAGTCAGACGGTTAAGTGAATGAGCCACCCAGGCACCCTTTCATTTTATATTCTTAACAGAGATTTTCATCAGTTTAGTTGACTTCATCAAGTGGTTGACTTTCACCTCAATGTATTTCTTTCTCCTGATCTAGATTCTGACCAAAAATTATTTCCAAAAGGACACTTTCTATTAAGTCCAAAATGTTCAAATATTATTTCGACCATGAAACATCCTGTATGTTATCCATATCAATAATTACAAGTGGGCAAAGAAAATTACAAACCTGCTCAGTATATGAGAAACAAAGATGACAATGCATCTTTCATATTCAGAATATGAACTTGAATTTCAGATTGTCTAACCACAGAGCATAACTAGTCATTTGGATGAATAAGGTTCAGTTCTGTTGTACTCGGCACTCTTGGGAGCACCCACATACAGCTCCTAATCTTGAGCAAATACTTTGGTGGAAAACAAATGACTTGTTCCTCATGTCAGTTCAACAGAGTTAAATCTAACTTTGGCTCTATAACTGTAATTGAGGGTAAGGCATGGCAAGGTCTCTTAGACATCTTCTGTTATTAAAAGTTGTGTAAAAAGGAAACAGTGATTAGAAAGGTGAAATGAACATAATAAACTAACTTTACATAAGTTAGACTTTCCAGTTTGTCCAAAAAGCATCTGGCTGTGGCAGCCAGACTTCTACAGAGCCCGTCAAAGAGATGCTTCTAAATATGAAACACAGAACTGCTGTGTGATTTAGATCACAAATGGTGTTTCTTGCCCTCATTTTAAAGACTGAACTTCTTTAAAGCTAGGAAATCAAACAGCTATACTAGAGGTACTCATTTTGATAATAAAATGTTAAAACAAGCCAGAATTTGGACTGGAGGCTAATTGGTATGTTGAATTTTAAAGAAAATTGTTTTCAAGACTTTTATTTTTTGCAAATCTCTGTCCATTTCTAAATTTATTTATTTACTTATTTATTTATTTGTGGCAGAAATGATGGAAAGGAGAAGGAAGAAAGGACAGTAGTTAAATTGTGTATGTGTAAGTGTGTGTGTGCACATGCACGTGCACTCACGTGCATGCATATGTCTTAGACGGGTGAAAAGTCAGGTGATATAAATATTGTAATTGGTGACATCCAGGGACACCTGAGAATTTATGAGAGTTCAGGAAACAGGTAGTTCATGCCATGGATTATGTTATGTTAGTAGACAAGACATGACCACGGAATTCTACATTTTACCCGTCTAGAGTATGTCTTTAAAGAAGATCTTGCTGAAGGAATTGTAAACAAGTCCATCATTTTGGGTGTATAGAATCAATGCTTAGGAAGTACATGTTAAGATTTTATTTCACGGTTTCAACCTTGACCAAAGATATACAAAGATTTCTGATAATTGTTGAAAAAACTGAAGCATTGCACAAAGTCCATTATTAGAGTTTAATCTTGCCTAATTCTATATGAGAGACTAGTTTCTCCTTTTTGGGTTTTGTGTCTAGGTTTCCTAGGACCACTCTCAGACTTGATGACCCGCTAGAAGAACTCACAGAACTCAGAAATTGTTATAATAATGATTATGGTTTATTAAAAAGAAAGGACATGCAGTAAAACCAGCAAAGGGAAAAGTCACTGGCTGAAATTCAGAAGAAATTAGCTGTAAGCTTTTATTGACTGAGTTTAAATCTCTAATTTAATGCATGTTTCAAATAATCTTGGACAAGTTAATTAAATTCTTTGTTTAAATGTTTCATTAGTAATTTGTAGGTAATAACAGTACCCACCTCATGGGGTTTTTATAAGGAGTAAATAATCTAGTAAATACAAATCATTCTACTAATGTAATAACCTAACACATGAAATAAAAACGCATTGGAGGAAAATATTCTTTTTAAAAGTTTTTTAAATGTTTATTTCTTTTAGAGAGAGAGAGAGAGACCATGAGTGAGGGAGGGGTAAGGAGGGAGACACAGAATCTGAAGTAGGCTCCAGACTCCATGCTGTCAACATAGAATCCAACACAGGGCTCAAGCTCATGAACCTTGAGATCATGACCTGAGCTGACGTCAGACACTTAACCAAGTAAGCCCCGAAAATATTCTGATATTGAAACACATATACTCTACATCGAAGCCCTTTAAGTCCTAAACTCAGTAGATGTGTGGAGATATTAACACAACATTCAACTCAATTTACTTCAGATCTCAAATCTTAAGAGTCTTGTCTTCCAAACACTGCATCACCTGCCTCAACTTTGAGATAAAGGGACCTAACACCAATGGTTCCTCAGTGTTTGACCATCACTCCTAACTGTCATGCTTTGTCTACCTCAGAAGGACTTCATTTCTTTTCCACCACACCTGAACACTTGAGGTCATGGATCTTCACCTGTGGCTTCAGAAAATGACAATAATATTTACTTATATTAAAGCTTTCTGTAATAATTAATACAGATATTTTATTGCTTTAACTCTTTGTTGTCATCCACCTCAAGTAACAAGATTATCTCCAGGATTCCACTTTGAAGAAACCATCTTTACAACCAATTTAATTTATTAAATTGGAATCATTCATTATTGGAAATATATAGATTAAACATCAGTACAAAATAATGTGTCTAAAAGTATCTGCCTATTAATATAATCTCTGTAATTCCTCTCCTGCCTGGAGCAAAATGGCCCTTTGAAAATATGTTTCCGGGGCAAGGAGTAGCACCCAAATGGTCACTCAGGAAATTGTTGAGTCTGGACAATGAGAATGTATGTCCACCATAGTTGGGAATCAGGAAGGAGGAGGAAATAAAGAGAGAAGGGAAAATAATAACTGGAGATAGTCTGTGTAGTATGGAGGTGGGAGTTCTAGGAGATATTGAAGATCAGAGGAAATGTGGGCATGGATGCCAGAACCCGCTGCTATAAATTGAATGTGTGTGTCTCCCTCCAAATTCATATGTTAAAGCCCTAATCCCCAATGTGATGTTTGGAGGTGGGACCTTTACAAGGTAATGAAGTAATGAAAGGGGGGCCCTCATGATGGACGAGTGACCTCATAAGAGGCAGGAGAGAGCTTGATTCCGCACTCTCTCTCCCTGCCACATGGTATACAAGCAAGAAGGTAGCCATCTGTGACCCAGGAGGAAGGCACTTACAAGAACTCAACCATGTTGGCACTCTGATCTTAGATATCCAGATGCCAGAACCATAATAAATAAATGTTTGTTGTTTAAGCCCTCCAGCCTACAGAAATTTGTTATAACAGACCAAATTGACAAAGACAGATGTTCTCTGATGAAAAGATCCCCTTCTGTATTTTCGGAAAGAGGTTTCTTATTCGATAAGGTACTGCAATAGCAAGACCTAGTAAACAGTATGCATATCCATTAAAATAATCGTCTGGGCTGAGTTGGTAACTAAAACTGTTGGACTGTTACTGGTTCATAGAGCATGAGTCTGGAGAATTAGCTTGCTCATGTCTATAAGGATTGAATAGTTCACTAAAAGGTGTCCCTTATTAATACCATTGAGATATGATATTTCTTAAGGTATTTGCTCATTCCTAATTGTTTCCCTCAGGCCTCTGCTGCTTGTTAAATGTATAAGGATGACCTCAGTGTCCATGCCTTATCTCATAATGCCACTGTTTGGTCTTCCTGTGGCATGGGCTCGACAATAGTATCTTTTTCTCACCTGCTGTGATGAAAGCTATACCAACTCCAGTGCCCAGTGCAAAGGTCCCTGAACCCAGGGTGAAGCTTGCCTCCCCAGCCACTGCCGAGGTGATTAGATGACAATGCAAAAGTGTTGGGGAGTTTAGACCACTTGGGATGAAATGTGCTCAATGAAAACCAGAAGAAGTGGAAGAGCCAATATATTATTTCCTCACATTACTCACCATCTGAACCCCTCATGCACCTCATAGAGTCATCGTGAGGAAACTATTTCTATCAGCCTCTCCACAGACATCCCGGATGGCATCACCCAGGAAATAGCTGTGTTTCTTGCGGCCAGCTTACTAACACACCACCTTGACTGTGAGTTTTTCCCCTCAGCCTTGATGGCCTAGTGTTGCACCCCTTCCTAAAATGTTCCCACATGAACTTGGCTTCAGGTTCTATTTTTTAGGGGTGCTTTGACTCATCATCCTTCTACCACAACCCAGACACAGATGGCTTGCCAAGTAGTGTGTTTATTTTATTGATGTCAGTAAGAGCAGATGTTCATGTCCAGCTATGTTGATTCCTTCCTTTAGTCTACCTTGGAAGCAGCTAAGAATTTCTGCTCTTGAGCCTCTCTTTCAATTGGGGATACACATCAAGATGCAGCTGTTGAACTAGTCGTTGCAAGTCAGCAGGCCTGCCAAATGGTGCATTCCATCTTAGAATAAGAATTCTTAGGATGTGTAGTCCACACACCATCCAAAAACAAAGCACAGCTTAATATCCCCACAGTGGGGTGGGGTGGCATGAATGTAAGCATTTGTTTTATTTTTCCCGATAAATGTTTATTTTATTTTCCTGATCAAATTTCAAATCATTTCAAGGGTCATAGAAATAGGAAATGGTACCTTGGTACAGTCCCCTGCCAGAGATAGATGTTGGATTTCCACAAAGATTTGGAGCTACACAAAGGGAGCCTGAGGATTCTCATCAGTTAACTCTGAATAACTGAGAAGGGAAGGATGAATAACATGTTGAAGACTCAAGAGTGTCCCTGAAACATCCAAGTCCACCAGAACTTCATGTGACCTCATTTGGAAAAAGAAAAAAAAATCTTTTCAAACATAAAATGAAATGAAACCATTCTGGATTTTTTTTTTGAGACCTAAATCCAAAGACTTGTGTCCTTGTAAGAAAAGGAGAGGTCATGGAAACATAGAGAAGATGGCCATGGAAAGATGGAGGCAGAGACTGAAGATACGCTGCCACAAGCCAAGCAATATCAGGACTCACCGGAAGCCAGAAGGGGCGAGGAAGAATTCTCCCATAGAGCCTTTGGAAGGAGCATGGTCAGGCCAACACTCTGACTTCAGCCTTCTGGACTCTGGAACTGTGAGAGTATAAATGTGTGTTCTCTTAAACCACTCATTTGATGGTACTTGATTATGGCAGACCTAAGAAATTAATACAAAACATAAAGGGAGATCACAAAGCACCTACAGAAAATAGTGATTGGGTAAGAGAAATAAAACGTAGGAATGACTGCAGAGAATGGACACAAAATAAAGAGGTGCTTAATGCCAAGTCCTGTCTCTACCTCACTCCACAGTGTTTTCTCACTTTTGAGAAAGCTACTGGCAGTCCCTCTATAAGGAGTTTGTAGCTCATGCCTGCTCAAAGCGTGTTCAAAAAGCAGAGCATTTGATCATGCTAAATACAGTTGACCCTTAAACAACACAGGTTTTGACTGCACAGGTCCCTTATATATGGATTTTCTTCTTCTTCTACTTTCTTAAAAATACAGTACAGCCCTGTAAATGTATTCTCTTTATAATTTTTTTAAACATTTATTTATTTATTTATTTATTTAGAGAGAATGCACATAATCAGGAGAGAGGCAGAGAGAGGGAGAGAGAGAATCCCAAGCAGTCTCTACACTCAGTCTGATGTGGGGCTCCATCTTACAACCCTGAGATTATGACCTGAGCAGAAATTAAGAATTGTGTACTTAACTGACTGAGCCATCCAGTGCCCCCTCTCTTCATAATTTTCTTCTTTCCTATTTTTTATAAAATTAATAAAAGTTTTTATTTATTTATTTTGAAAGTCAGAGAGAGCCCAAGAAGGGGAGGGGCAGAGAAAAGAAAAATCCCAAACAGGATCTTTGCTATCAGTATAAAGCCCAATGTGGGGCTCAGACTCACAAACTGAGATCCTGACTTGAGCCAAAATCAAGAGTCAGGTATAACTGGTTGAGTCACCCAAGGACCCCCATACTTTCCTTTTTTTTTTTTTTAATTTTTTATATTTTTATTTTTGAGCGAGAGAGAGAGAGAGAGAGAGAGAGAGAATCTGAAGCAGGAACCAGGCTCCAAGCTGTCAGTGCAGGGCCTGATGCAGAGTTTGAACTCATGAAACATGAGATCTTGACCTGAGCCAAAGCCAGACACTTACCCAACTGAGTCACCCAGGATCCCCACTCACATAATGCTTTAAGTAACAATTTTTTCTATAGCTTACTTGATTTTAAAGTAGACGGGGTGCCTGGGTGGCTTAGTCGGTTAAGCGTCCGACTTTCGCTTAGGTCATGATCTCGCAGTTCGTGGGTTCGAGCCCCTCGTCGGGCTCTGTGCTGACTGCCAGCTCAGAGCCTGGGGCCTGTTTCAGTCTGTGACTCCCTCTCTCTCTGACCCTCCCCTGCTCACGCTGTCTCTCTCTCTCTCCTAAAAAATAAATAAAACATTAAAAAAATTTAAAAAAAATTAAAAATAAAGTAGATAATATACATATAGCATTCACATATAACACAGTATGTAATACATATAGCATATAAAATATGTGTTACTAGACTGTTTATGTTATTGTTAGGCTATTAGTGGTTAAGTTTTGGGAGAGTCAAAAATTATACATGGATTTTCAACTTCATGGGAGGTCTGTGTCCCTAACCCCTGTGTTGCTTGAGAGTTAAATCTATATTAAATTGTATAAAATACGGGAAGTAAAATACATATATTCTTTCATGGCCAATGCACCAGTCTTGAAACTAAGACTTATCCAGTGATACTCCTACCAGTCTTCTAAAATTTGAAGGGACTGTATTGCTTATCAACTGCTTATAATAAGTATATTAGAATTCCAGAAATATCATCCAATTTTTGTCATGACTACTTTTGATTACTTCGCATCACTGAGTAATGAACAACGTTAAAATTTTCTCTTATGTGATAAGTCAAAAAATGCTTACTATAATTGAAAGGTTGAAGGATATAACATTAATGAGAGATCTACTAGTAAATTAAATTTCATATCATTTCAAGGATCATAGGTACAAGAATTAAAGTTCAAAAACAGTATTTAAGACTAAGACCTATATGCTGGCCATATTTTGCTTAAGTTTTAAGCAGTGTTCCAGTTTTAAAATTGTCTTTTCTTTAATTGATTCTATAATCAGTTGAAATAATTTATAATTGCTTCTCACTTCTTTTCTATAATTCTATTTTTCCCAATAAGAAAATCTATAAATATATAACAAATTTGTCCATTGGAAATCTTGCATCCTATTTCTGATTTACTCCATTGTCTAACATCTTGTACAGTTCAAGTTTTCCCAGCTGTGAGCAATTATGCAGTTCCCCCTAAAGCTCTATGAATTTTTGGATGCTACCCTAGATATAATGAGTCATCATAAACCGAACAGTGGGCTTGCTGGTGTCATCAGATGACTTCAGTTTCTTTTACTTGTATATACTAACCTCCCTAACTCTGTATGAATTTAGTTCAGCATAACTAGAATATTTCATTGGTGAATCAAACTGTCTCCTAGATAAAAACACCAACAAACCAAAACAAGCTTGCACAAGTGGAAAACTTGACATTGTTGAAGAATGAATGACAGAACCTCAAATGTGTGAACAATGTTTCATTCACAGCTGTTGTGGTATCTCTCTAGTTGGCAAAAGGTCTAAGTCTAACCTTTACTAGGATAAGCATATTCTAGTTTGAGCAAATGGCTTTTGCATCCGATGGCTATCATCAAATAGTTTTTCAAGGTTGTGCATTTTCCAGTTGATTTTACCATCTGCAGTTATAAAGAAAATAAGGTAAGTAACCGATTAAAACCTACAGATCTTTAACTCAAAATCTCCCTAATGCCTTTAATGTAGAACCATTTCTTATAACAAAAGTCTTCTTATATTTCTTGCAAATATTATTATATATTTCCTGATCCTGACTAAGGGCCAGTTCATGATAACGGGACATTTTGAAATAGGTTATTTTCATAATTATGAGTTCTTTTATTCTTATATAGAAATGAACTTATTTGCAAACAGTCACCCCCACACAAAGGGATCATTCAGGTCCATTCTGAACCCTGAAATGTTAACGCACTTTGCAAGAGACTACATTACTATCAAATGTGTTGGCACAATTTTTACCTGGCTTTAATGGCAAATTCCAACTTCTGCAGAATGGGTTTACCTTGACTGAATAAAATTTTCTGACCACAGAATATGACTTTGACTATTTTGAATCGTGTGTGTATGTGTGAGTGTGTGTGTGTGTGTGTATTTTGTCACTTTTTGTTTTGTTTTCAATTAGGCTATGCACACCTATGGGCAAAAGTTCTAGCTTCTCCATATGGATCATTAAAACTAAACTTAAAGTGTGTGTGTGTGTGTGTGTGTGTGTGTGTGTGTGTGTGTGTGTGTGTGTTTACCAAGGATTGAATAGGACTGCAGTGCTTTAATGCATGAAATAAACAAATGATAATAAAAACAGGAACTCTTACCAATGAAATAGCTCTGTAGTGTGACCATATTTCTCTTCTGCTTGGAGAATCCTTTCTCTCCAAGCCATTCCTTTCACATTTTTTTCCACTTCACCCTCCTAGAATCATGGGATGTCTTCAGTCATGGACCACTCTTTCAAAAATGAGATAATTCTTCAGGAATGATTTTTAAAGTGGTTTTGCCCCAGTGAATACACTGTTGAATCATTAACATAAAGCTAAGCATTTTAAATTTTATGTCTTATGATTTCCACACTGAGAGAGTCAGTGAAAATTACCCACTGTCAAAAGGAATGTGATGTTGACTATAAAAACATTCTTCCGAAGAAAATAGAATAGAATAAATAAAATTATAATCACATTGTAACATAAGAAGACTAAGATGTAGAATGTAAACAAATATTCTCTAAATAATATTTTAGCCAGAATTCATAACTTGATCATATAGTTTTAAGAGAAAACTAAGATTGAATACTGGCAATTGTAAATCTATCTGTCAAAGCAGGATTCCCCAAATTTTTATCCAAAAATTTATTTCAGACTCATATGAACAATTTCATTTTATATCTAGATGAACATAAAATTTGTACTCTTTATAGTAATTTGAAATGTAAGAATAAAAACAGCTTTAGTGACAATTATCTTAAGGAAATAACTCTTACCAGTAATTGCACTGAACATTTTGAAAGTCACTGTATGCATTTAAATTGTATTGAATATAAAATCCACCTAGTCAATAAATATATTACTTAGTTTTGGTCATAAGCAGGTCATGGCATAGGAGAGACAAAATAGAGGTAAAAATAAGTGTACTGTGGTGACAGATGGTATGGACTTGAGAAGAAAATTAAATAGGAAACTGCTAGGTGAAAAAAAGAAGAAAGAGAGGTTGAAACAAAAGAACAAGGTGTGCAAAGTCCCGGGATGATGAAATAATATAGACCATCTGTGAAGGCAAGAAAAAGATGGCAATACACATAGAGATAAAAGTACAGGTAGAGATAGGTATATACATAGAGGTAGGGGTAAAGGTAGAGAAAGGTGTAAAGATAAGAATAGAGAGAAAGAGGGACTGTGTGCATGCATACATGTGCTTGATGGTCTTGTACTGCAAGTTAGGGAAGGAACAGGGAGTTAGTGGTGACAGTCATAAAATGGAAGTCCAGTCACAATGTAGCCCATTTTGAGGAAGATAATTTTGGTAGTAGAAACTGTGTAAGAGAGATTTTTTTCTCTAGAATCTAGGTTTATTACATTCAACCAGTTCCATTAGAAGAGAGGCAGAAGAAACTACTCCTCAGAGATTGAAATGAAATTTAAACTCCCAAGAGAGTATAAATGCTACGCTACTGGACAGAGCTTTGGTGACAGTAAAATTTATCATCCATACTGAGACACTTGTGAGAATAAAAGGCAATGGTAAAAATAATAATTATTAATTTTTAGAAGTTTTGTTCACCTGAAAGTTGATTTGTATATTAATGAATTTGTAAAATGATTTTACTTTAAAAATTATTTTCAAAAAAATAGTTTATAAAAGAAATACAACATATATCACCAAACATTGAAATATTTAAAAATTAAGTATTTTAATTTGAATATTTAAAAATGAAATAATAAATTTAAGCAGAATGATAATTCAAACAGACTAGATATTATCGGTACATATTTATGTTCTTATTTATATCTAACTTAGATAAATCTGTCTCTAAATGCGAGGTCACTGGTACTTTTCAGAAACATTTTTTCCCCCTGAATTTGATTTATGCTATTAAGATTATTAAAAAAAATTATCTGCAATTGTTATCACAGTCTTATGGGTAAAAATTTTATAATTGAGAATATACTCTCTAGGAAATGCATAAGTTAAGAAAATTCTCATTTCCATTATTTTTTTCATTTTGCAATGTTTTAATGTTTTTAGCCAAAGACAGGTAACTCTATGGCTCACATAGGGGATATCAGTGTCTATAGCATTTACGTAAAATCAACGTTTATCATCAAATTTCTTTGATTCAGTCTTCAACTTTTTATTATATATGGCTATTTTTACCTCACTGGTAACCAAAAGATTTGCTGAAAAAATATAAAACTAAACAATTCTATTAAGAAACAGCAAATTCTACACTTACCAATACATCTCATGAGGAGATATGAAGGGACAACATTCATAGTTGGCATTGATGGTATACCTCATGAAGGAGGAAACTGTGACCCTCGGATGATTGGTTATGTCAGAAGCTATGAATGGCCTCAGATATTCTCCTAATTGCAAAGTAGTAAGTTAGCCTACTTATGTGTATAAGTTCAGGTAGGTACATGACACTGGAGCCCTGGGCCAGGCACTCAGATGGTTTATTACAGCAGAAATAACAACCAGTATAGCATTTTTCTTCAGTTACTAACACCTGAATCTCCCATAGGGCTAGACACATGAAGGCTGTGTGTTCATCTGTGTATGCAGTGCGTTGTACTACAATATTGGAACCCTCAAATTAGGAGAATTTGATTTTTTATCAGAGTTACTGGTGGGCCGTCAATCTCCTCCAAAAAGAGATTATTCATTATCTTTGAATATAAGGTACTCTATTCCAGGAAAAGTATGGGAGAATTTATTATCCTAAAATATCTCCAGAGAAAAAGATATTCTCATCTTTTATGCATTATTCAATCATCCCTGAACAAAGTTTCTCAGTTCCCTTTGCTTAGAAGATCCAGTGTGAGAAATCCAGAAAGAATTGTCTTCCAGTGTGGCCATATAACCTCTTCCCAAGAGCTACAATCTTGATTGACCATAGTTTTAACAGACAAGCTAAGTGGTTTGTAAGAACAAAATGTTGAGCACAGTTTTGGGTATGCGGAGGGATGTTTTCCTCTTTTCTTTTTTTTGTTTTTTTTTAAATTTATTTCTGAGAGAGAGAGAGAGAGAGAGAGAGAGAGCATGAACAGGGAAATGAGCAGGGAAGGGTCAGAGAGAGAGGGAGATACAGAATCTGAAACAGGCTCCAGGCTCTGAGCTGTCAGCACACAGCCCGACGCGGGGCTCAAACCCACGAACCCTGAGATCATGACCTAAGCTGAAGTCGGATGCTTAACCAACTGAGCCACCCAGGCACCCATTTTTCTCTTTTCTGACCTGTGCCCCCTCCTGAAAGGTGCTCCAATAATGAAACATCTTTGGATTTTCATAACTCAATCATTTTCTCCAGATGGGGTTCTTAGGCAAGTTCACAATCAGGATTAGCTTGCTTTACTCTGATCTGCCACCTTCCCTCTGTTTGGAGAGCCAGTCTGTCCACAGCACAGTTAATACTTGCTCAAGGCCAGGGTCTGAACTCTGCAGCCTAGGTGGCTGTTGAACATTGAGGTCTTAATTTAAGCCAGTGCTGCCAGAGACCAACTGGGTAAGTCTGTGTGGTTCTGGATTCCTTCAAGGAATGTACCTGTAAAGGAAAAGAATAGGGAAGGTAAGACTATAATATGAAGTAGAGGTTAATGGAAAAGTTATTTATCAAATAGCTATTTTTTGATGTAAGAGTTTAGAGCAAGTTTATCATTTGAAATGAATCACAGGGAAGAAAAGGATTTAAAATTATCTCAGTTAGGTAAACAACAGAATTGCATAAGGCAAAAGGTGGATGAACCCAGGTGTGTAGAGGAAAGAGCAGCTCACCGTCTAAGCACATATGTATAGGGACTACAGAGGTAACCACAGAAGTAGGGGGAACAAAAAATGGGAGGAAGTTGTCGCTTACAAAGTCAGTTTTCACCTTGGAATATGAAGCAAAGCTGTTTCTGAGACATGAAAGTTGTGAAAATAGGGCTTAGACCTAAAACTAAATGGTAAAACTTTAACATGGTAGTCAACAGTGCCCCCTTAGAATGGTAGTTTTCTCTATTTGTATTCTCCACCACTACTTGTAAGGCAAACATTTCTTCATTATGCTTTGAGAAACTATAGTTTCTTACGGGAATATGTACTAATGCAACTACTTGCTAATGAGCTACAATCAACTGAAATAAACCACTTGCTATTCCTTGTAGAATTCTGTTTCTTTTCTTTGTAATTTTTTTTTTAATTTAGTTTTGAGAGAGACAGAGACAGAGTGCAAGGTGAGGGAGAGGCAGAAAGAGAGGGAGACACAGAATCTGAAGTAAGCTCCAGGCTCTGAGCTCTCAGCACAGGGCCCAATGCGGGGCTTGAACTGGCAAACTGTGAGATCATGACCTGAGCCTAAGTAAGATGCTTAACCGACTGAGCCACCCAGGTGCCCCAAATTCTGTTTCTACTCTACTTTTTTTTTTTTTTCATGGAATTAATTTGGAGTTTTAATTGACTTCATCAAAATGATTTATTGAAGGATTTAAATTATTAAGATAAAAATTCTAGTTGATTCGTTACATCTACTTTAGTGATATATACTTTTAATGAAATGAAGCTAAATATTCCTGATATGAATCACATAGAATTCCTCTAAAAGTTTACAACATCCATTAGGAAAATGTGAGCTGTTCTCTGCCTGACTATACTATTCTTAGTTTATAGAGGAAATGTCATATATGAAAGTTTCACCTTGTGATTCACACTGCTGGACTTGTAACTGGTATTTTACTTAGCAGTGTTAGTTATGAATCATTTATATCAAAGAACTATTAGTTATAAGGTGTTTTATACATTCTTATTTCATATAAAAAGTAGAGGTGGAGTTAGAATGTATTCAGTGAGACTACTTCTCCTCTTTTCAGTATATAATTGTGAGTCACTCATCAGTGAAACTCTGTGACACACCTTTAATAATACATCTTCAGAGCAAGGCAGCATGAAATCTTTGGGGAAATAACGTTTCCAGTGATCTCAATTCTGTGGGATATTTCTTCACCCATCCTTATTCTTGTTTGCTTGGCTTTTCATAGTCAGACTATCTTTTAAAACATAACTTAGATGCTATATATGTATACACATATTTCTAAATATATATACATTGTAAAAACTAGAACGGCATTTAAGGTACATAAATGAATTTAGGTTTGAGGTTCTTAAATTTGTAATATAAAATTGGTGAGAAATATTATATAAGATTATTACTGTTTGCATTATGTATACAAAGATGTAGATATATACACACACATATATAGATACCATTTTCTTTAAGTTTTCTTGAATAATATACTCTAGAAACATGTATTTTAATATCAGAGCATAATGAATTCCATTATTTTATGATTAAAAATATTAAAAATAAATAACACATCTGTAGCTCTGCCGGGTCAGTCTAAAAAAAGATTTTAGTAATGTCTTTTGTATGATTTTATAAAGCCTAATTATATTTTCCCACATAGATTATATTTGCAGTTCCCATTTTACATATTATTGCTTCTAATTAATGTCTTATGAAAGATGTGACAGCAGACATGTGGTATTTGGACCACTTAACAGGCATTCTCCCATCGGGTAGTAACATTTAAATTTACACCTTGGGGCTCGTGACTTGGTAGAACTGATTGATACCTTGATTTTGAACTGGACTCGTTACTTGGGCCTGGAAGTTCAGGGGACTGTGTCTCCCTTACGTAAGGCAGACATACAGACACACATGGAAGTTTACACTTGGGGTAGTATTCTTCAAGTTAATACTTCCACAAAGCTAAAATTCATTTTTGTTGTTAACATTTCCTTTTTATTTTGTGAATTCATGCTCTTTCACTTAATTATATTTGGGGTATCCATATATTATGCATATTTTAAACCAAGCATCTTTGTTTTTAGAGCCTCGTGTTTATAGACGGAAGGAACTTCAGCTTGAATAATATTCCCAGATTCTCAAATTGTCACCTCCATCTCTCCATCGGGAAAAAACCCCAAAGAACCAAAAAAAAAACAAAAGCAAAAGCATGACTCCCTAAGTTGGGGGGAAGAAACCGAACTTATCTGGACCAATCCTTTTCCCTCTTGTTTTCAACACTGGTCTATCTCTAGGAGACAAATCCACACTAGCTGTCTTGTTTTATATTAACCTTGGTGAAGAGCGTTCTGTTCCTGTGGGCGAGACTCATCGTGCCTTTGCTTTGCATGTGACTGGGGCACAGACTGTGTGCTATAGTGAGAAGCTTGAACACTTTCTCACGTATTTAACTCATATCCCCAATTCAGCTTCCATCACTAATAAACATTTTTTTGAACATTATCTGATGCCCATTATGTCATGGGTTCTGATTTGGGGAGGGGAAGAAAGAGATAGGGTTAACTTATCCCCATTGAATCCTGCAGTTAAGACTACTTCAGGGGCGCCTGGGTGGCTTAGTCGGTTAAGCGTCCGACTTTCTCTTAGGTCATGATCTCGCGGTTCGTGGGTTCGAGCCCCGCGTCGGGCTCTGTGCTGACTGCCAGCTCAGAGCCTGGAGCCTGTTTCAGTCTGTGACTCCCTCTCTCTCTGACCCTCCCTGCTCACGCTGTCTCTCTCTCTCTCTCTCCTAGAAATAAATAAAACGTTAAAAAAATTAAAAAAAATTAAAAAAAAGACTATTTCAACTATTTAGTATGCTGTAGACTGGATCTGTTCCATTGTCATGTATGCATGAAGTACCTCCCCTAAACTGTGTGACACTTCCTCCACAGTAGGAACTTTTCTACATGACCAATAATAATAATAATAACTATTATTATATATTATAAATAATAAAAACCAATTATTAATAAATATAATAATAATTATTATTATTATTATCACCTCCCTAAGAAAATTTTCTATTATCCCTGTAATACGGGGTTAGGGACCACTCCTGCTTGCACACATTGCACACTGTTTGAGAATTTGTCCCACGACATTTTCATTGACTCCTTACTTGCCTGTGTCTACTCTTAGTTCTGGAGCATTTTGCTGGCACCAACTTTTCGTATTGAATAGTCTAACACCACCAAGCAATTACATTAATAGCCATGGGACAATTATGTACTTAAAAATTTTTTTAATGTTTATTTATTCTTTTTTTTAAATGTTTTATTTTTATTTATTTCTAGGACAGAGAGAGACAGCGTGAGCAGGGGAGGGTCAGAGAGAGAGGGAGTCACAGACTGAAAGAGGCTCCAGGCTCTGAGCTGGCAGTCAGCACAGAGCCTGACGTGAGGCCCGAACCCACAAACCGTGAGATCATGACCTAAGCGAAAGTTGGACGCTTAACCGACTAAGCCACCCAGGCACCCCAAAATGTTTATTTATTCTTGAGAGACAGAGCATGAGTGGAGGAGGAGCAAAGAGAGAGGGAGACACAATTTGAAGCAGGCTCCAGGCTCTGAGCTGTCAGCACAGAGCCCAATGCAGAGCTCAAAACCCATGAACCGTGAGATTATGACCTAAGCTGAAGTTGGACCAACTGAGCCACCCAGGCACCCCAAAAAATGCGTTTGAAAAATGATTGAAACAATAGATTGATAGATAGTTGAATATGCTTGTGGTCTGCAAGTAATTTTCTATGCATTATCATTTTGTATCTTTATAGTAACTGTTTTCAAAGTGTCAGATAGATGTAGTCCCATTTTTCAATATAAAGAAGCTATGCTTGTCAAATTTTGAAATTCAAAATATATATTTTAATAAGCGAGTATTATAAATGTATTTCAGTTAGCTTTTGGTGTATAGAAAAATACTTTTAAAGTTAGTGGTTATAAAAAAAGTGCATGTGTTGATGATTCCTTGGTCTGTAATTCGGGCTGGGCTCAGCTGAGGCATCTCATCTCTGTATCATATGGTGTTGACTTGGATCACTCATGCATTTGTGGTTAAAGGGTAGGCTGATTAGGGGCTGGTGGGTCTCAGATGGCCTCACTCATATCTCTGGTAATGGCCTCAAGCTGTCAACAAAACCATTCTAGTTCTCTTTCAAGGCTAACTTGGACTGGTGACTGGTTTCAAAGACTGTGAGAAAGTTAATTACAAGGTTCCTTGATGCTTGTCATTGAAATCCTACAGCATGACTTCTGCCACACACTATTAGTCAAAGGTCTGACCAAGTTCAAGAGAATGAACCAACAACCCTATCTTTAGATGGGAGGGGCAGCAAATTCATATGTTAAGAGGTGTGTATACAGAGAAAAAATTTGTGTAGCCACTTTTCCCAATCTACCATAAAATATTAATTTTGAACTACAAGGGGAACATAACACTGTATGTTAATGACATTAGAATTAAAATAAAAACTTTAAAAGCTGAAGAATACAAAAATAAATGAAAATAAATAAAACTGTGGGGCATCTGGTAGCTCAGTCAGTTGAGCATCCAACTCTTGATTTTGGCTCAAGCCATGATCTCTGGTTCATGCAATCAAGCCACATGTCAGGCTCTGCATTGAGCACAGAGCCTTCTTGGGATTCTCTCTCTGTCTCTTTCTCTCTCTTTCTCTCTTTCTTTCTCTCTCTCTCTCCCTTTCTCCATTCTTCTTCTCTACTTGCACGTGCTCTCTCTCAAAAATAAAAATAAAAGGGGCGCCTGGGTGGCTTAGTCGGTTAAGCATCCGACTTTTGCTTAGGTCATGATCTCACAGTTCGTGGGTTCGAGCCCCGCGTCGGGCTCTGTGCTGACTGCCAGCTCAGAGCCTGGAGCCTGTTTCAGTCTGTGACTCCCTCTCTCTGACCCTCCCCTGCTCACGCTGTCTCTCTCTCTCTCTCTCTCCTAGAAATGAATAAAATATTAAAAAAAAAATAAAAAAAAAATAAAAACATTTATAAACTAAGCAATTAATTAATTAATTAATTAAATTCTGCAAGGTTAATATGTTAACTACATAAGAATTAAGAAAAAAATTTTTAAAAAGGTATAGGATATAAAAATTTTTTAAATAAAACTGCACAAATAGAGGAGATTAATATTTATAAAGTGTTTATCATATGTCATCATTTTTCCTATTATACTTCATTTATTAATCGTCATAATTTCAGGGACTATAACAAGCCACAGAAGGGAAAGTATAAGTACAATTAATAAGTAATATATTAATATATGCTAGAAAGTTTAGATTGAAAAACATTAAGAATAGTTTAGTTAGGATAATGCTTTTATTATCTATTGGTATGTAGCAAATGCCACAAAACTTAATGGTTGAAACAATAATATTTTAGGTCAGAAATTTGTGGGTCTGTAATTTGGGCTGGACTCAACTGTGTAGTTTCTCTGATGTCCTTGGCCAGGCTCACTCACATGTCTGCAGATAGCTGATATCATGTGAGCAGCTTTGCCCCTGGTGATTGGCTAACTACTGGCTGAGTTATGAGAATTAGCAGAAAAGAATTATTGGTGGAAGCAAACAAAATGGAGAAAAAAAAACTATTCTAGGAGAATATACCCAAAAGAACTAGCAAACTTATCTTGTAAACTTTGACAAAATCACTTCCATGTAGAAGGTTGAGTGTTATTAGGCTTCTTTTGTTTCCTTTAATAAGATACAAAGAGGGACAGATGAGCTAAAATAACTATTTGGTGATCAGAATTTAGAGGGAATACACAGGGATCAAGACAAATTGGACTAGAAGCATCTCCTCATCCCTAATCTCTAAAATGGGTAAAAAATTCTCAAAATCAAGTGAGATTTCGAGCCAAATATCATTCAAATAGGCTATGAGAATCTTTTTTAAGGCCTGCCATAGGCTAAATGCTTGTGTCCCCCAAAATTCATATGTTGAGATCTAATCCCTAATGTGATGGCACTTGGAAGTGGGATCTTTGCAAGGTGATTCGATCATGAAGGTGGAGCCCTCCTCAATGGGATTGATGACCTTATAAAAGACCGTACAGAAAGTTACTTCACCCCTTCTGATTTGTGAAGACACAGTGAGAAAATGACTGTGTATGAATCAGGTAGCAGGCTATCACTACACCATGAGACTGTGGCACCTTAATCTTGGACTTCCCAGCCTCAAAATTATAATAAATAAATTTCTGTTGTTTATAAATCATTCAACCTATGGTACTTTGTTATGGTAGCCTGAACTAAAGCAAGGTCCCAGGAATATTTTTGGTGTAGTAGACCTTCTCAACTAGAAAAATGAGATACAGTACTATTAAGGATTTGGTCCCACAGTAGTTCATCAGTATCCCCAAAGTAGTGAGTGTCTTTTTAAAAATACAAAAATAGATATGATTTTCTTTATTTTTCAAATGGATAGAGTATAATCCAGTGTTTAGAATTCTGCAAAGACTTTAGGGAAATCTATCAGAAAATGGCCACTAGCTTGGATTTGCTCAAATTGCAAACAGGTCTTTTGGCCTCTGCACCTCTTGAAAAGGAAGTGGGATGAGAAAGCTGTTGAGCTGTCAACACAGGTTGTTTCTTATGAAAAAGGAAGAAAGTTCAGTGGGCAGTTGATGGCTCAGAGAATTTAGTTAGTTTAGTTCATGCAATACCATGAGCTAGATAGTTTCTCAGTAAAAAAATTACTGATTAGGAGACAATGGGATGGTATAGTCAATGTGCTGGAGGAAAAACTTACCAACTGTGAAGAACTTACCTGGGAAAGTTGTCCTTCAGAAATAAGCAGCAGATAAATACTCTCCCAGTAAAACAAAACCTGAATGAGTTTATCACCATCTTATAAGAAATGTGGAAAAGAGTCTTTCAAGTTGAAATAAGGAGATAGTATAAAAATATAAGTAAACTCATAAAACCAGAGAGCAAAAATAATGTACAGATAATTCCATTAAAAATAGGAGAAATGATGGGGTGCTTGGGTGGCTCAGTCAATTAAGCATCCGGCTTCGGCTCAGGTCATGATCTCATAGTTCGTGGGTTCGAGCCCTCTCTCTCTCTGACCCTCCCATGCTCACTTTCTCTCTCTCTCAGAAATAAATAAAACAATAATTTTTTTAAAATAGGATAAATGAATAGGCTATTTTTTCCCGAAAAGACATATAAATAGCCAACAGGTACATGGAAAGATGCTCAACATCACTAATCATCAGAGGAATGCAAATTGAAGGTACAGCGAGGTGTCACTTCACACTCATTAGAATTGCTATCATGACCAAGACAAGAGATATATATATTAGCAAGAATCTGAAGGAAAAGGGAATTATTTTACTCTGTGGGACTGTAAATCGATATATAATCACTATAGGAAACAGTATGAAAGTTTCTCAAACACTTAAAAATGGAACTACCATATAATCCAGCAATCCCCATTCTGGGTTTATCCAAAGGAAATTAAAGTGGGATCTTGAAGAGATATCTACACTACCATGTTTGTTGCAGCATTATTCACAGCAGCCAAGATATGACAGCAATCTAGGTATCTATCAATGGATGAAGGTATACATACAATGGAATATTATTCAGCCATGAGAAAAAAAAAATTTGCCATTTGTGATGACATGGATGAACCTTGAGGACATCAGGCTAAATGAAGTAGTCAGAGAAAGACCAATACTGTATGATATCACTTAGAAGTGGAATCTAAAAATGGCAAACTAAGACAGTAGAATGATGGTTACCAAGGACTGTGGGATGGGGAAATGGGGAGATGTTAGTCAAAGGGTACAAACTTTCAGTTATAAGACAAATAAGGTCTGGACATCTAATGTGTAGCAAGGTGATTACACTTAACAATGTTGTATTATATACTTGAAAGTTGCTAAGAGAGTAGATCTTAAATGTTTTGACTAAAAAAAAAATGAGACAAAAATTATGTGATATGATATAGATGTTAGTTAAAAATTTGCAATATGTAAATATAGTAAGTCAATATATTGCACACCTCAAACTTCCACAATCTTATATGTCAATTATATTTCTATAAAAAGTCAGAAAAAATAGATCCTTATTTCCCATAGAGGGTGTTGATTAAAACAAAGCCATTTGAAATGTGGAGACAATAAATGTGTCAACCTACATGCTTCATAGTCAATATACAAACTGACAATTTCTCTACAAGTTCCAGTCATTTCAACTTTTTTGAGTTTCAGCTATGAATAGTAATAGGATGTCTAGAACTCTGTTAATCAAGTACAACTTCCAACTCAAAGATTCCATATCATTATTTTTTTTAGATGCATATGTTTCCAAAAGCTTGAGAATTTTTTGAGTGGTTCATTTTCAGTGTATCAGTGGAAGTAAAGAAGCACCATCTATTGGTTTGGGACAATTACTTCCTACAGATGTTGGACCAGTTATCTGGCTCTAGTGGAACTCTCAGTTACCAGCAACTCTCTAAGGATGGCTCACCACTCTCATTATATTCCTGATGCTCTTAGCCAAGCAGCCAACAACCTCTGAGTTGTAGCTCTTTCCATCCTTTGTTAATCATTTCCACTGGACACCAGGCCATCCTAAAGAGAAGAGTTAGATATAGTGATAATGATATCTGTCAACAGTATGAGCAGAGGAGATGCAGCATTAGTGAATTGGGCTTTGGAGTTCCAGAAATCATGGCTAAGAAGCAGAGTAAATAAGGTACACAGCAGGAGTTGGGTCTCCCTAGTGGCAGATTCAGAGAGTCAAATTTAAGTCTGTTTGAAAGAAGAGAAGCTCTGAAGAGAGGTGAAACTCTGGTTATGAAGGCAGAGATGATGGGGCGCCTGGGTGGCTTGGTCGGTTGAGTGTCCGACTTTCGCTTAGGTCATGATCTCGCGGATTGTGGGTTCGAGCCCCGCGTCGGGCTCTGTGCTGACTGCCAGCTCAGAGCCTGGAGCCTGTTTCAGTCTGTGACTCCCTCTCTCTCTGACCCTCCTGCTCACGAAATAAATAAAACGTTAAAAAATATATATATATATATATAAA
The DNA here is from genome assembly GCA_017311185.1 of Proteles cristata cristata. NCBI lineage: Eukaryota > Metazoa > Chordata > Mammalia > Carnivora > Hyaenidae > Proteles > Proteles cristata. Next base: position 118,242 of record JAESUZ010004583.1, read on the forward strand.
AATGAAGGCAGAGATGATTCCAAAGGCTATACTTCAAAGGGATTATAGTAGTGATAGATAAATTTTCTGCTGAGAATTTTACTTTCAAAGTTAAGGGAGCCAATTTCAATAGGAATCTTTAAAGTAAAGTAAATATATCTACAAGATTTTAAATCTGCAGGAGTTTCCACTCCTTAACAGTTTTCAAGAAGTTTAAGAAACAAGCTAATGAAGGATCATTCCAGCACTAATGGAGAATTATCCAATTCCTGCAAACATGACTTCAATTGCTGCCTGGAATTTGGTACATGAACACAGATCATTCGATAATTACACTCTCCACTTCCTGCAAACAATTCTCAAATGCCACAATACCTCTGAAATGTGTCATGTTTTCACATAGTAAAAAAAAAAAAAAAAATTCTTGTACAACTTTAAAATCAATAATGCTATTGAGTGTATCCATTTTAAAAAATTGTAAAACTGTCCTTTAGGCATTAACAATATTAGGATTAAGAAGTAGATGAAAGAATTAGCTTTAGGATAATCTGTATTTCTTCATAGAAAACAAACTGATGAGAAGGAAAGAGTTGGGGCATGGCTTGTTAGAAGGAAGGTGGTTGGAGGCATGGCAGTTACAGGGTTCCAGTTATGGAATGAATAAGTCAAGGAACTAAAAGACACAACATGGGGAATACACTCGATGATACTGCAACAGTGTTGCCATGGTGACAGAGGGTAGCTATACGGTATACGGTATACAGAAATTGAATCACTATGTTATATATCTGAGACTATCGTAACACTGTGTGTGAACTATACTCAAAAAAATTTAAATCTATGTGTCTCAACATGACTAAAAAAGCTACTCGCAGTAAATGTAAGGTCAACACATTCCTTTATACATCCTTAAAATTATTCTAAACAGTACCTAGCAATGAAAGGGAAAAGCAATTAATAAAATCATCGTAGTATCAGGATTTATTTTTAAAATTTAAATAATTTATGGTAGAATATTATCAAGGCATTTCCTATATTAGAGTCAAGATATTGTTTAGTATGCTTTCATTTTAATTTTGATGAAACAAAAAAAGCAAACGACTCCTAAGTATTTGTTCCCATATTAAAGGATTCTATCTGCTCACATTTAAAGTAAAATGTTGTTTCTTGGCTTGCTGTGTGCATAAATATTTGCATGCACAGTTACTGCTAGAAGGTAGGGAACAAAAGCATAAGTGACTCAAAAGAAGTCAAAAGAAAAACCATGCCATCTTGAAGCTTCTGTGAGCTATATTTTTTTGAAATTGGCTGTAAAACATTGTGGTTTGGTTCTCATTCAGTAAATATTCCCAGTGTTTCTATAATGCCAAGCAAAAGAAAATCTACTGAGAAGTTTTCTGGAAGTATTGAAAATTTAGGTTAAATCCTTCCATCCAAATGGAATATTTAAAAACATCCTCTTGAAAAAAATGTACATGCTTAGAATATATGATGATGTGTAAATCAGTTACACGAGATTTTCATCCAATAAAGACTTTCTTTTTGTTTAAAGGCATTTTTTTTAAATGAAAAGAATGCATTCAAGTAAAAAGTTTTTCTCTTCATATCTGGAATAGTGTTTAATTTTCTATGAAATTTATAACTGACACAATTATATGTTGACTTTTACGACCATAATGGATTCCATAATAAATTTTGTGTCACCAATTTTTTCACGTTTACTTTTACTTTCTTTCGGGAAGTGCAATCATTATGGGTTTTTGAAATTTTCATAGGTACTGTGTGTCTCCAGGAATCAGTCATTCTTAAAAATAAAAATACCGACATTAAGAAATCCTCCCTGACGTATAGTAGATTCCTGGGTATGAATTGGTCTACAAAACGTGGAAAGTCTCCCCGTCATGTTGCATGCCACATCCTGTCAGGGCTAGAGCCACGCGAAAAGTCATTGACTTGAAAACCTTCCCAGGAGCCAGAACATGTAATTCGAAATTTGAACCAAGTCCCGGGAGTTTCTGAACTACTCTTGGGTCACTACCATACCAAAGCAACATTTAGTGTTAAATGATAAAGAACACACTACGGGAAGTGACAAGGAGAAAATAGGTTAGCTGTAGTGTGTAGTAAGAACTTCTCTTTCCAAAAATACATTTTGAAAAAAAAAGGGGGGGGGAGGGAGGGCGCCTGGGTGGCTCAGTCGGTTAAGCGTCCTACTTCGGCTCAGGTCATGATCTCACGGTTTGAGCCTCGCGTTGGGCTTTGTGCTGACAGCTCAGAACCTGGAGTCTGTTTCAGATTCTGTGTTTCCCCCTCTCTCTGACCCTCCCCTGCTCTCTCTCTCTCTCTCTCTCTTTGCTCTCTCTCTCTCTCAGAAATAAATAAAAAGCTTTAAAAATACATTTTGAAATTTTATCATTTAAAAAGGTTTCCTCCTACCTTCCCCCAATTCCTTTCTTTAGTGGCAGTGTTTCTAATTCCTTACATACTCATTCAGAATATATCCATGGATATACAAGTAAATTTAAATATACTTTCTCAGTTTCTCTAGTTTTTACACATATCATAGCCTATGTACAGTTCTTAGAAACTTGCTTTTTTTCATCCTGTAATTTCATGTATTTGACTATCCATTCCACTTTCAGACATAAAGACCTTTTCATTCTTTTTTATTCATTACTGTTAAATCTCATTTAATGTTGTATAAAATATAATCTTAATTAAAAATTTAAATAAAGAAATAGATTCTATTTATCTCCTGAGATGAGATTCCATCTATGAAAATGTATTAATTGAAACAGCTTCTTTTGATGAATACTTGCTAAATTTTTGCTATTTAAAAAAAAAACAGAAAAAATCAGAACTCCTACAGTGAATAGCCATTATACCTACATACACAAGTACAAATTTACAGGATAAATTCCTAAAATATGTCATTGCTTTTCCACAGGCCAAGTGCATTTTCACTTTTAGTAGCTATTACCAAATGCTCTCTACATAGTCTGTACCAAATAATACTATCGTGATCTACTTCTGTAAGCCCTTCTTTTTTCATACTAAGTGTATTAATCTTTTGATCAATCTTTTTGATCTTTGCCAAACAAAAAAGTTAAAAACCAGTAGTATTAATTTTCTTTTCCTCTATTTTGATCAGTATAGTTGATTTTAAGCCTATTTAAAGTGATTTGGTATTTAAGGTAGGCTTTGTAAAAGATAGGAAGGAAGGAAGGAAGGAAGGAAGGAAGGAAGGAAGGAAGGAAGGAAGGAAGGAAGGAAGGAAGGAAAGGAAGGAGGGAGGGAGGAAGAAGAGAAGGAAGGGAAGAAACAAGATAGAGAACAAGGGAGGGGTGTAGAATGAAAAAAGAGAGAAAGGGGTGGAGGTGGGGCAGAAAGCAGTGTAGTAGCCCATACTTCAGGTAGGTGAGCAAGGTTTGGCCGAAGCAGTTAATACATTATGTGCAAGGGGCGGTGTGCTTAGTACACTGATGTCAGTCAGTAGGATTTAAATCCAACACATTAGATAATCATTTGGAGTTTCCTTTTTTTTTTTTTTTTTAGTGTTTCATTTATTTCTGAGGGAGAGACAGCGTTAGCAGAGGAGGGTCAGAGAGAGGGAGACACAGACTCTGAAATAGGCTCCAGGCTCTGAGCCGGCAATCAGCACAGAGCCCGACATGGGGCTTGAACCCACGAACTGTGAGATCATGACCTGAGCCAAAGTCAGATGCTTAATCCACTGAGCTACCGAGGTGCCCCTCAGTTGAAGTTTTCTAAGCAGAGAAGTTCAGGGATATGCTTAGCATGTAAGAACGATTGGTAAGACATGATATGTAGAAAAAGGGGGCCAAAAATCAGAGAGATTGGTCAGGTGCTATTTACAAAGATTTTTTTTGTCAAGGTCATATGTGTGGTAAAGGCTAAAAAGCAAACAGCTAAACTTGGTCACTGTGTATAGGATCTGGATGAATGAGAGAGGGCAAGGTGGCGGAGAAGTAAGGAGCTCCGTACTTGCACTCGCGCCCGTACATCACACAGAAAAGATCTGAAGCCATTGGAAACCTTACAAAACCTGAGAGACTGGGAGAAAAAGGACGCAGAATCCACTGAGAAAGCCTTCTAACGTGAGTGCGAACCGGGGAAGGTAAAATCGGGCCGGGATCGGAGCCTCCAGGGTGGGAGGCGATCCCCCTCTACCCTCTACGGGGAGTGAGAGGGGAAAAGGAGAGAGTCTGAAACAGAAAAACCTCCGCTCTGGGGGGAAAAAACCTCCGCTCAGTGCATAGAAAGACCGTACTTGCCAAATACCTGCACACCAGGTCCCCTCGCGACAACTGGTCCTGGGGGAGGCTGAGCACACAACCTGCTTCTTTGTGCCGCTCCTGGAGGTTGGATTTCAGAGCGGTGGGGCGCCTGCCGCCATTGTAGCTCCAGGGCGGCTGGGACCCCTGAAAGAGCCGCGCTGACACCGGGCGTCCGCGCTCCTGGCTGGCTGGAACTCGAGAGGGAAGGCAAAGAGCTAAAAACTGGGAAATTTGCCTGTGAGTTCGTGTTTCGGGTGACGAGCCATAGAGAGACCCGGTTTTCCTCACTCCAGCGGGCTCAGGCTACGCGGACCCGGCAGGCAAGCCCCCGCGCATGCGCGCCAGCCCGACCCAGAGAAGGAAGCAGTGATTCTGACTCCTCGCCCAGAGCTCAGCAGGGGGCCTGGAATTGCCCGAGGATTTTGCCTGGGAAGCTGTGTCTAAGGCAATTTCAGCGGGGCGCGCAGACTGGGACTTGGAGATTGGAACTGGCCTGGGTTGAAGACTGCAACCAACTTCAGCTGCGTCCCCAGAACGGGAAGTTGACACGCCCAAAAAAGCGAGTTGCAGTGCAGGGTTCAAGAAGGGATTGGAGCACTGTCACTCTCCTCCCCACAACCGTAAAGGCAGAACCCCCGCCTGAGGCATTGGATCACGCCACGCCCATCCCTGCCTGAGAGGTGCCCTCCTCCCTTTCTTTTTCTTTCTTTATTCCTTTTTTTTTCCTTTTTTGTTATTTTCCTTTCTTTTTTTTCCCTTTTCTTTTCTCTTTCTTTTTTTTTTCCTTCTTTCTCTTTTCTCGCTTTTTTCCCCAAAACACTGACCTGATTTACTCTGGTCGCCAGCTTGCTTAAACAATCACAACGAGTCCATTTTGTAATTGTAAATTCTACACCTACCGACCTTTTCAGCTATTTCTCTCAGGAGTAATTAGACTATATAATTTCTCTGGATAATTCCAGCATCCTTCTCTCACCTATCCAACCATATTCTACCCTTTACTTCTTTGAAAAAAGCTTCTTATCACTTCTGCCTGTTCATTCTATTTCCAATTCTGCCTAGTCTCGCCCTGCCTTCTCTCTTTTTCTCTATGCTCTTCAGCCAGCACTGCATACACACGGCTATTTAACTGTAGCTGGGAAATCCAGGTATATGCTTTAAACCGTTCTTTGTCCATCGGTTTTCTTCTTTTTTCCTTTTCTTTTCCCCTTTTTGACCCTTTTATGTATTTGATGCTCCCTATTATTCGCCCACCCTCCTCCGTCTTTTCTATTAACTTTTTCGTTTTCCCTCTCGCTTTGCATGTTAGTTGAATTAGCCTGTGCGTTTGTGTGCTCCTGCTCCCTGTGTGTTTGTCTGTTTTCTTTTCCAGGGCTACCTCAAGAAACAAGCTAGAGTACACAAGGTGGAGAGTCCCAAATATCACTACGAATAGGGAAATAAAATAATCAAGGTCCCAACAAGAGAGACCGAGGGATACCATTCAAAAAACAATCCCTGAAAGGATAGGCCCTGGAAAGTCAAAGAGTCTTCTTGGATATAGCAGCGCTCATAGAAACAGAGAGCATAACGGGTCTTTGAAACCAACAAGAGCCGGAAAGCTAACTAAAATGACGAAACGAAAGAGCTCTCCTCCAAAGAAACTCCAAGAAGAAATGACAGCTAATGAACTGCTCAAAACAAATATCAGCAGCATAACTGAAAAAGATTGTAGAATAATAATGGTTAAATTAATAGCAGGGCTTGAAAAAAACATAGGGGACAACAAAGAAACTATGGCTATAGACAGAATGGAAAATAAAAATAGGCATGAAGAATTAAAAAGTGCGATAAATGAGATCCATAATAAATTAGAGGCCTCCAATGCACGGATTGAAGAGGCAGAAAGGAGAATAAGTGATTTAGAAGACACCATTATAGAAAAACAAGAAGCTGACAAAAAAAGAGACAAACTGATCCAGGAACAGGAAAGAAGAATTCGAGAACTCAGAGATACAGTCAAACGCAACAATATACGTATCATAGGAATCCCAGAAGAGGAAGAGAGAAGGAAAGGTGCTGAAGGAGTCCTGGAACAAATTATAGCAGAGAACTTCCCCGACCTGGGGAAGGAAGTAAATGTGGAAATACAAGAGGCTGAGAAGACTCCCCTCAGACGTAAATTGAATCGATCTTCTGCACGATATATCATAGTCAAAATGGCAAAATATAAGGACAAAGAGAGAATTTTGAAAGCAGCTAGGGAGAAAAGGGCCCTCACATACAAAGGGAAACCTATCAGAGTGGTGACAGACCTATCTACTGAAACGTGGCAGGCCAGAAAGGAATGGCAGGAGATCTTCAATGCGATGAACAGTAAAAATATGCAGCCAAGAATCCTCTATCCAGCAAGCCTGTCATTCAAAATAGAAGGAGAGAGAAAAACCTTTCCAAATAAACAGAAATTGAAAGAATTTGTCACCACAAAGCCAGCCCTACAAGAAATCCTGAGGGGGACGCTCTGAAGGAAAGGCACAAGGAACAAAGATATCAGAGACACCACCACAAGCATGAACCCTACAAAAGATACAAAGACTCTAAACCCACCTATTTCAATAATAACACTGAATGTAAATGGGCTGAATGCTCCAATCAAAAGACATAGGGTAGCAGAATGGATTAAAAACAAAATCCATCTATATGCTGTCTACAAGAAACTCATTTTAGACGGGAAGATACCTTCAGATTAAAAGTAAGGGGAGGGAGAAATATATATCATGCTATAGGAAATCAAAAGAAAGCCGGAGTAGCGATACTTATATCAGACAAACTGGACTTTAAATTAAAGACAATCACAAGAGATGAAGAAGGACATTACATAATAATTACAGGGTCCATCCATCAGGAAGAACTAACAATCATAAATGTCTACGCACCGAATATGGGAGCACCTAAATATCTAAAACAATTAATCACAAACAGAAACAAGTTTGTGATGCAAGAATGTGTTAGCAGGACTTTAATACTCCGCTTACAGCAATGGATAGGTCAATCAGACAGAAAATCACCAAAGATATAATGGACTTGAACAACACATTGGACCAGATGGACCTGACGGATATATTTAGAACTTTACATCCTGAGGCCAGGGAATTTACTTTCTTCTCAAGTGCGTATGGCACATTCTCCAAGATAGATCACATCCTGGGACATAAAGCAGCCTTCAATAAATATAAAAGAATAGAGATCATACCATGCACACTGTCAGATCACAATGCTTTGAAACTTGAAATCAATTACAGGAAGAAGTCTGGAAAACTTCCAAAAACATGGAGGTTAAAGAACACCCTTCTAAAGAATGAATGGGCTAATCAGGCAATTAGAGAGGAAATTAAAAAATATATGGAAACAAATGAAAATGAAAACACAACAATTCAAAATCTATGGGATGCAGCAAAGGCAGTCCTAAGAGGAAAGTACATTGCTCTCCAGGCCTATTTCAAGAGATTAGAAAAAGCGCAAGTCCAAAATCTAACAGCTCACCTGAAGGAACTAGAGGCAGAGCAACAAGAACGCCCTTAACCCAGTAGAAGAAGAGAAATAGTAAAAATTAGAGCAGAAATAAACAACATAGAGACCAAAGAAACAATTGAACAGATCCATGAAACCAAGAGTTGGTTTTTTGAAAAGGTAAACAAAATTGACAAACCTCTAGCCAGACTTATCCAAAGGAAAAGAGAGAGCACCCAAATAGACAAAATTATGAATGAAAATGGACTTATTACAACCAACCCCTCAGAAATACAAGCAATTATCAGGGAATACTATGAAAATTATATGCCAACAAATTGGACAACTTAGAAGAAATGGACAAATTCCTAAACACACCAAAATTCACACGGGAAGAAATAGAAAACCTGAACAGACCCATAACGAGTGAATAAATTGAATCAGTGATCAAAAATCTCCCAACAAATAAGAGCCCTGGACCTGATGGCTTCCCTGGGGAATTCTACCAGACATTTAAAACAGAATTAATCCCAATTCTTCTCAAGTTATTCCAAAAAATAGAAAGCGAAGGAAAATTCCCAGATTCATTTTATGAAGCCAGCATCACACTGATTCCCAAGCCAGACAGAGATCCAGCAAAAAAAGAGAACTACAGGCCAATATCCTTGATGAATACGGATACAAAAATTCTCAACAAGATCCTTGGAAATCAAATCCAGCAGCATATAAAAAGAATCATCCACCAAGATCAAGTGGGATTCATTCCTGGGTTACAGGGCTGGTTCAACATTCGCAAATCAATCAATGTGATACATCATATCAATAAAAGAAAAGATAAAAACCATATGATCCTGTCAATAGATGCAGAAAAAGCATTTGACAAAATACAGCATCCTTCTTAATAAAGACTCTAGAGAAAGTCGGGATAGAAGGAACCTACTTAAACATCATCAAAGCCATCTATGAGAAGCCTTCAGCTAACATCATCCTCAACGGGAAAACACTGAGAGCTTTCCCCTGAGATCAGGAACACGACAGGGATGTCCACTCTCACCACTGTTGTTTAACATAGTGCTGGAAGTCCTAGCATCAGCCATCAGACACCAAAAGGAAATCAAAGGCATCAGAATTGGCAAAGAGGATGTCAAACTTTCACTCTTCACAGATGACATGATACTCTACAGAGAAAACCCGACAGACTCCACCAGAAGCCTACTAGAACTGATTCAAGAATTCAGCCAAGTTACAGGGTACAAAATCAACGTACAGAAATCGGTTGCATTTTTATACACCAAGAATGAAGCAACAGAAAGAAATCAAGAAACTGATCCCATTCACAATTGCACAAAAAACCATAAAATACCTCGGAATAAACCTAACCAAGGATACAAGAGATCTGTATGATGAAAACTATAGAAAACTTATGAAGGGAATTGAAGAAGACACAAAGAAATGGAAAAACATTCCATGCTCATGGATAGGAAGAATAAATATAGTTAAGATGTCATTACTACCTAAGGCACTCTACATATTCAATGCAATTCCAATCAAAATTGTACCAGCATACTTCTCAAAACTAGAACAAACTATCCAAAAATTTGTATGGAACCACAAAAGACCCGAATAGCCAAAGTAATCCTGAAAAATAAAACCAAAACGGGAGGTGTCACTATCCCAGACATTAGCCTCTACTACAAAGCTGTCATCATCAAGACAGTATGGTATTGGCACAAAAACAGACACATAGACCAATGGAACAGAAGTGAGAACTCAGAAGTGGACCCAAAAGTATACAGCCAACTAATCTTTGACAAAGCAGGAAAGAATATCCGATGGAAAAAAGACAGCCTTTTTAACAAATGGTGTTGGGAGAACTGGACGGCAACATGCAGAAGAATGAAACTAGATCATTTTCTCACACCATGCACAAAAATAAACTCAAAATGGATAAAGGACCTGAACGTGAGACAGGAAACTATCAACACCTAGAGGAGAAAGCAGGAAACAACCTCCTTGACCTCCACCGCAGCAACTTCTTGCTTGACACATCCCCAAAAGCAAGGGAATCAAGAGCAAAAATAAATGATTGGGACCTCATCAAGATTAAAAGCTTCTGCACAGCCAAGGAAACAACCCACAAAAGTAATAGGCAACCAATGGAATGGGAAAAGATAGTTGCAAATGACATATCAGATAAAGGGTTAATATCCAGAATCTACAAGGAACTCACCAAACTACACGCCCGAAAAGCAAACAGCCCAGTGAAGAAATGGGCAGAAGATATGAACAGACACTTCTCCAAAGAGGACATCCAGATGGCCAACAGACACATGAAACGTTGCTCAGCATCGCTCCTCATCAGGGAAATACAAATCAAAACCACACTGAGATACCACCTCACGCCAGTCAGAGTGGCTAAAAAGAGCAAATCCAAGGACTCTAGATGCTGGCGAGGATGTGGAGAAACGGGCACCCTCCTTCACTGTTGGTGGGAATGTAAGCTGGTGCAGCCCCTCTGGAAAACTGTGAGGAGGTTCCTCAAAAAACTAACAATAGAACTCCCCTATGACCCAGCAATAGCACTGCTAGGAATTTACGCAAGGGATACAGAAATGCTGAGGCATAGGAGCACATGTACCCCAATGTTCATAGCAGCACTCTCCACAATAGCTAAAACATGGAAAGAGCCGAAGTGTCCATCAACAGATGAATGGATCAAGAAGATGTGGTTTTATCTATACCATGGAGTACTGCATGGCAATGAGAAACCTTGAAATCTGGCCATGTGTAGCAACATGGATGGACCTTGAGGGTGTTATGCTGAGCGAAATAAGTCAGGCAGAGAAAGACAAATATCATACGTGTGCACGTATAGGAGGATTAGGAGGAACTTAACAGAGGACCAAGGGGGAGAAGAAGGGCGGAAATGGTGGGGGGAAAGGGAGAGAGGCAAACCATGAGAGACTCTTGAATGCTGACAAAAACTGAGGACTGGTGGATGTGGGGGGGAGGAGGGGTGGGCATGGAGGAGGACACTTGTGGGGATGAGCACTGGGTGTTACGTGGAAACTAATTTGACAATAAACTATTTGTAAAAAAAAAATAAATAAATAAATAAATAAATTAAAAAAAAAATAAAATAAAGATTAAAAAAATAAAAAAAGTAAGGGGAGGGAGAAATATATATCATGCTATAGGAAATCAAAAGAAAGCCGGAGTAGCGATACTTATATCAGACAAACTGGACTTTAAATTAAAGACAATCACAAGAGATGAAGAAGGACACTACATAATAATTACAGGGTCCATCCATCAGGAAGAACTAACAATCATAAATGTCTACGCACCGAATATGAGAGCACCTAAATATCTAAAACAATTAATCACAAACAGAAACAAGCTTCTAGATAAGAGTGTGCTAATAGCAGGGGACTTTAATACTCCACTTACACCAATGGATAGGTCAACCAGACAGAAAATCACTAAAGAAATAATGGACTTGAAAGACACATTGGACCAGATGGACCTGACGGATATATTTAGAACTTTACATCCTGAGGCCAGGGAATTTACTTTCCTCTCAAGTGCGCATGGCACATTCTCCAAGATAGATCACATACTGGGACACAAAGCAGCCCTCAATAAATATAAAAGAATAGAGATCATACCATACACACTGTCAGATCACAATGCTTTGAAACTTGAAATCAATTACAGGAAGAAGTCTGGAAAACTTCCAAAAACATGGAGGTTAAAGAACACCCTTCTAAAGAATGAATGGGCCAATCAAGCAATTAGAGATAAAATTAAAAAATATATGGAAACAAATGAAAATGAAAACACAACAATTCAAAATCTATGGGATGCCGCAAAGGCAGTCCTAAGAGGAAAGTACATTGCTCTCCAGGCCTATTTCAAGAGATTAGAAAAAGCGCAAGTCCAAAATCTAACAGCTCAACTAAGGGAACTAGAGGCAGAGCAACAAGAACGCCCTAAACCCAGTAGAAGAAGAGAAATAGTAAAAATTAGAGCAGAAATAAACAACATAGAGACCAAAGAAACAATTGAACAGATCCATGAAACCAAGAGTTGGTTTTTTGAAAAAGTAAACAAAATTGACAAACCTCTAGCCAGACTTATCCAAAAGAAAAGAGAGAGCACCCAAATAGACAAAATTATGAATGAAAATGGACTTATTACAACCAACCCCTCAGAAATACAAGCAATTATCAGGGAATACTATGAAAAATTATATGCCAACAAATTGGACAACTCAGAAGAAATGTACAAATTCCTAAACACACACTCACTACCCAAATTCAACCGGGAAGAAATAGAAAACCTGAACAGACCCATAACGAGTGAAGTAATCGAATCAGTGATCAAAAATCTCCCAACAAATAAGAGCCCTGGACATGATGGCTTCCCTGGGGAATTCTACCAGACATTTAGAACAGAATTAATCCCAATTCTTCTCAAGCTATTCCAAAAAATAGAATGCGAAAGAAAACTCCCAGACTCATTTTATGAAGCTAGCATCACTCTGATTCCCAAGCCAGACAGAGATCCAGCAAAAAAAGAGAACTACAGGCCAATATCCTTGATGAATACGGATACAAAAATTCTCAACAAGATCCTTGGAAATCGAATCCAGCAGCATATAAAAAGAATCATCCACCAAGATCAAGTGGGATTCATTCCTGGGTTACAGGGCTGGTTCAACATTCGCAAATCAATCAATGTGATACATCATATCAATAAAAGAAAAGATAAAAACCATATGATCCTGTCCATAGATGCAGAAAAAGCATTTGACAAAATACAGCATCCCGTCTTAATGAAGACTCTCGAGAAAGTTGGGATAGAAGGAACCTACTTAAACATCATCAAACCATCTATAAGCCTTCAGCTATCATCATCTTCAACGGGGAAAAACTCAGAGCTTTCCCCCTGAGATCAGGAACACGACAGGGATGTCCACTCTCACCACTGTTGTTTAACATAGTGCTGGAAGTCCTAGCATCAGCCATCAGACACCAAAAGGAAATCAAAGGCATCAGAATTGGCAAAGAGGAAGTCAAACTTTCACTCTTTGCAGATGACATGATACTCTACATAGAAAACCCGACAGACTCCACCAGAAGCCTACTAGAACTGATCCAAGAATTCAGCCAAGTTGCAGGGTACAAAATCAACGTACAGAAATCGGTTGCATTTTTATACACCAACAATGAAGCAACAGAAAGAGAAATCAAGAAACTGATCCCATTCACAATTGCACAAAAAACCATAAAATACCTCGGAATAAACCTAACCAAGGATACAAGAGATCTGTATGATGAAAACTATAGAAAACTTATGAAGGAAATTGAAGAAGACACAAAGAAATGGAAAAACATTCCATGCTCATGGATAGGAAGAATAAATATAGTTAAGATGTCATTACTACCTAAGGCACTCTACACATTCAATGCAATTCCAATCAAAATTGCACCAGCATACTTCTCAAAACTAGAACAAACTATCCAAAAATTTGTATGGAACCATAAAAGACCCTGAATAGCCAAAGTAATCCTGAAAAATAAAACCGAAACGGGAGGGATCACCATCCCAGACTTTAGCCTCTACTATAAAGCTGTCATCATCAAGACAGTATGCTATTGGCACAAAAACAGACACATAGACCAATGGAACAGAATTGAGAACTCAGAAGTGGACCCAAAAGTATACAGCCAACTCATCTTTGACAAAGCAGGAAAGAATATCCGATGGAAAAAAGACAGCCTTTTTAACAGATGGTGTTGGGAGAACTGGACAGCAACATGCAGAAGAATGAAACTAGATCATTTTCTCACACCATGCACAAAAATAAACCCAAAATGGATAAAGGACCTGAACGTGAGACAGGAAACTATCAACACCCTAGAGGAGAAAGCAGGAAACAACCTCCTTGACCTCCACCGCAGCAACTTCTTACTTGACACATCCCCAAGAGCAAGGGAATCAAGAGCAAAAATAAATGATTGGGACCTCCTCAAGATTAAAAGCTTCTGCACAGCCAAGGAAACAACCCACAAAAGTAATAGGCAACCAACGGAATGGGAAAAGATAGTTGCAAATGACATATCAGTTAAAGGGTTAATATCCAGAATCTATAAGGAACTCACCAAACTCCACGCCCGAAAAGCAAACAACCCAGTGAAGAAATGGGGAGAAGATATGAACAGACACTTCTCCAAAGAGGACATCCAGAGGCCAACAGACACATGAAACGATGTTCAGCATCCCTCCTCATCAGGGAAATACAAATCAAAACCACACTGAGATACCACCTCACGCCAGTCAGAGTGGCTAAAATGAGCCAATCAGAGAACTCTAGATGCTGGCGAGGATGTGGAGAAACGGGCACCCTCCTACACTGTTGGTGGGAATGTAAACTGGTACAGCCCCTCAGGAAAACAGTGTGGAGGTTCCTAAAGAAACTAACAATAGAACTCCCCTATGACCCAGCAATAGCACTGCTAAGAATTTACCCAAGGGATACAGAAATGCTGAGGCATAGGAGCACATGTACCCCAATGTTCATAGCAGCACTCTCCACAATAGCTAAAACATGGAAAGAGCCTAAGTGTCCATCAACAGATGAATGGATCAAGAAGATGTGGTTTATCTATACCATGGAATACTACATGGCAATGAGAAACAATGAAATCTGGCCATGTGTAGCAACATGGATGGACCTTGAGGGTGTTATGCTGAGCGAAATAAGTCAGGCAGAGAAGGACAAATATCATATGTGTGCACGTATAGGAGGATTAGGAGGAACTTAACAGAGGACCAAGGGGGAGAAGAAGGGCAGAAATGGTGGGGGAAAGGGGGAGAGGCAAACCATGAGAGACTCTTGAATGCTGACAAAAACTGAGGACTGGTGGATGTGGGGGGGAGGAGGGGTGGGCATGGAGGAGGGCACTTGTGGGGATGAGCACTGGGTGTTATGTGGAAACTGATTTGACAATAAACTATTTGTAAAAAAAAAAAATCTTATGATAAAAAAAATTTTAAAAAAAGGATCTGGATGAATGAATGTTAACTCCAAGATTTCCAATCCCATTATTTTAACCCTCCTAGAAAACAATGTTTCTGTTTTCATGAAAGCAAAGGAAACCAGTGACACAGTTGGCCAAGGGATGTGTTTTTCCTCTGTCACTATACTTGACAAAAGGAGTCCAAGCATATGACAATTTATGATCTAATATATTAAATGCACTCAGTCAATGCAATGACTGGATATATTCAGTGATAAGGCACAGAAGGGGTCTTTATCCCTCTCCAGCCAGATAATGTCTCTCTGAAACTTTTTTTCTTCTTCTTAAGTGGACAGATGGAAGCTATTTATTTATTTATTTATTTATTTATTTGAGAGTGAGTGGGAGAGAGGCAGAGAGGGAGAGGGAAAGACAGAGAGAAGAGAGAGAGTGAGAGAGATAGAGAGAGACAGCCAGACAGCCAGACAGAGAGAAGGAGGAGATCCCAGACTGTAGGATCATGACCTGAGCTGAAATCAAGAGTCAGATGCTTAAACAGGCTGGGTCATCCAGGCCCCTTCCATCTGCAACATCTTTCTACAACTAATTAAATGAAACCTACAGCTGATGTTGAGCAGTGCAGTCACAGTACACATACAGATAGCTTCAAGATAACCTGTTCAACCTTTCCTGTCACCAAATCCCCTGGGTCTCTGATACAGAAATTCTGGAGATGTCCTTGACCTGACTCACTTTAGAGTGAGGACCATCATGTCTACATCTATGTATCATCTTATCTAATCTCTGTATCTCTGTTCCCCTGTAAAATGTGTGTATAAACTCGACAAGGGCAGGGCTGTTTTCATTCTTCTTTTTTTGTCATCACTACTTTCTCAGTACCTAAAATAGTATGGGGCACATCAATCATTTGTATTCAATTTAAATATATAAACATTTATAAATCTGTTAAATATGTCTAAAATAGATCTCTATGGGAACACCAGTGTGGCTCAGTTGGTTAAGTAACTAACTTCAGCTCAGGTCATGATCTTGTGGTTTGTGAGCTCGAGCTATGCATCGTCACTGCACAGCCTGCTTGGGATTCTCCCTCTCTCTCTCTCTCTCTGTCCCTACTCCACTTGCCTGCTCCCCTCCCCACCCCCCAAAAAAATCATAAATAAACTAAAAAAAAAGGATCTCTATGTTGGACAGCTAATTGCACAGTAGGACTGGGGGTGGGGGTAGGGAGCTGGTGCCAACCAGAGAAGTCTTTCTCTCACTGGAGAAGAAAGTTCGCTCTATTTTTTTTGAGTGGCACCACAGCAGCCAAGTGACCTCATTGGTGAGTGTGTTGTTCCTGCGGATCAAGTCCTCTGAATATGATTTTTATGTTGCTGGAGCTTTTTAAAATGTGTTTGTGTGTGTGTGTGTGTGTGTGTGTGTGTGTGTGTGTGCTGTATGTTTTATTATTATTTGTTTGCAATGTACGTTTTCGGTATTGATATTTTCATGAGTTGAATGTTAGCAATCCAGTGGTTTGAATCCATTTAAAAGCATTTAATTTTGTTTTTCTCTCGCTTCCTATGAGCCCACCCAAGTGCAATACAATCCATCAAGGCAGGAAACCCTGTATTTTATATGCCAGAGGATTTGGAATTGATTTAGTTGTACCTGAATCCAAGTTGATTTCTCTTCAAACTCCGTGGCTTAACTGTTTATATCTATAGCACACTGAACTCTTAGCTCTACAGACTAACAGCCATTTGCTGGCCTGGCTCTAATTTTAACTTGGAGTTAGTACTTTTTCATTTGGGATTAATGAAAAAGCAAAAATATTTGTCAGAGAAACCACCAAGAATGCTAAATTTTAATGTCATGACTTCCACTGCGGAAAAAGTTAATTTTCTCAGGCTTTGCGAACTCCGAATTTTCAACCACGGATATTAGGCCGCAATATTTCCTCCAGAGTTATCTTTCTTCGCTTCCCTTCTTTTGGCCAGATTCACGTCGCTGTGAATTTCCTCAATGTGGGCGGAAAGGTTAAAGCAATAAAGACTCGCAGTTGCTGTCCTTCCTTGTGGCCTGATTTCTGTAGGCACTTAGGCTGATGTGGAGCCTGACTCTCTAGGGCTTACAGGAAAAGTGTTCTGTTCCGGAAGCTGCTGTGAGCCAGTGGCTATGAACCTGTGGCCCAACCGCAGAGAATCGGGAACTTCTGAGTGAGAGCCCAGACTCAACCCAGCCTCACTGAGTGACCTCAGGCATGTTACTTAACATTTGCCCGTCCTTCATTTTCCAGCTGTAAACTGGGAAAAGATAATATTTACTCATTCAAGGTTGAGCAGTTTGGAAGTTGTGCCTATAATACTCGGGGCTGGTTTTCATATGCGTTTGCTTGTTTATTGGATTTTTTTTTTAAATCACAATTTTGAAGGGAGAGCAGGATTGTAACTATATTTTTTAAAGATTGGTAGATAAAATTATAATAATTTGAAATGTACTAAATTAAGTCACTTGAAAGCACATGAATACAAATATATGTGTATAATATTGTTCAAGCTACACTGTAACATTCAGATGCTTCTCTGCCAATTATAACAGGACTGTAAAGAGGACAGTTGTTGCTATTTGGTCAATTTTCCTCCTTAACTTATACCCACACAATTTATAAGAGTGCCTCTCACATAATAGATGCTCAATAAATATTTGTTGAATAAATGAAAGAACAAATGAATGAATGAAAAATTAAATAATGGCTCAAGAATAGTTAGACAAGATAGAGTTTTTGGTTTTCCTATGTAGAGGAGTCTTTTATTAGTTAAACAAGAATTATAACCACATCAGAAAATAAGAAAATAAATATAGAAGTTACAACTTATTAATTTATTGTACTACAGAATTCTTTATTCACTCTTTGGGTGCATACAATACACACCTGTCTTGTAATAATCTAAAGTGTCTATAGAATTTAAGTTACAATATTCCTGTTTTGTGTACTTTCATATCCTCAAGAATCATAAAGCATTTACTAATGCTTTTTAAATAACATACTTTGATTCAAAGACATTACAAGAGCAAACCATTTGACAAACATGCACAAAGGAGGTATTATTTATTGAAATAAATATTTTGAAATGTAAAAAGAATGGGTAGTTTTGTATAAAGGAAGGTGGTATATTAGTCACTGACATAATACCAAAGCATTTTAAAAACTCATTTTATTTAGTGACAAAATCCATTGTTTGTTATTTTTAAATGTTGCCTTGATGTTTAAAAATAATTAAACATTCACTCAGCTGACATTTGGGTTTTTCATATTTTTAATTAATTCCTGATTGAGTGAATTTCAATCAGATTCTGTAACTTTTGGATTTTAGTTTATCAAAATCTTCGGATGTCTTTAAGGGAAAAACCAACACATTATAGTAGCAGAGTTTGGGTCAGAATAATAAGAGATTGGCTTATCCTTTTATCAAAAAAATATTTTTAAAAAACCCTCTTCTCCAGTTGAGTACTTCACATTCCTTTTCTGTTGGAATTTATGAATTGCATTGGCAATTATTCATTTGTTGTAAACAACTGAACCTAGGTTGGGTGGGGGTTTAGTTTACATGATCTTGCCATAATTGTTCTTAATGAGAGTAAAATAAATACCTTCTTTGATGGAGGTATGTTTGAAAGAGATTCTAGGAGTGAAGATCGCTGTTGACATTTTGCTCTAAATATCAGTAACTTCCAATCAATACTCAGATTCTTATTAAACTATTTTTTCTCATCTTTTCTTCTTCTTCTTTTTAATGTTTTAATTATTTCTAGGAGAGAGAGAGAGAGAGAGACAGCGTGAGCAGGGGAGGGTCAGAGAGAGAGGGAGTCACAGACTCTGAAACAGGCTCCAGGCTCTGAGCTGGCAGTCAGCACAGAGCCCAACACAGGGCCCGAACCCACGAACCGCGAGATCATGACCTAAGCAAAAGTCGGACGCTTAACCGACTAAGCCACTCAGGTGCCCCTCTCATCTTTTCTTCTGAATGTAGTGACAGAAAGCCTCCAATTTAAAGCTAATAGCTTTAATTTTCTTCTTCCCCAGTTAATCTTTTTTCATAGTACACATGGGCATTTACAAACACTGTGTTTTTGCGTTAGTTTTCTATTGCTGCCATAAACAATGAGCACAAGCATGCAGTTTTAAACAAGGCCAGTTCATGATCTCACAGTTCCATAGATCAGAAGTGTAGGCGGGCTCCCTGGAGCCTCTACTCTTGAGTCTCCAATGGCCAAAAGCAAGGTGTTGGTGGGCTAGTGCTTTTACCTGAAAGCTCTCAAGAAGAATGTACTTCTGAACTCATTCTGGTCCCAGACACAATCCAGTCCAAGTGCTTAAGAAATTTAAGAAGTTTACTTATTTTATCAAGAGAATAGTTCACCTTTCAGTTGAGGACTGAGGTCCCAGTCTCCTTGCTGTTTATCAGCTGCGGCCTGTATTTAGCTTTTAGAGGCCTCTCTCTGGTCTTTTTATGTGGCCTTTACCTATCACAATGAGCAAAACAACATCAAATCCTTTCACACTTCAAACCTCTCTGTCTTATCTTTACCTCTGTCACCACTCAGAGAAAGTTCTTTACTTTCAAGGGCTCATGAGATTAACTGGACCTACCTGGATAATCTAGGGTAACCTCCCTATGTAGAAATCACTGATCTTAATTACATCTAACTTTTTCACTTACACATTGAGGGAACAGACATCTTTAGGAGGTCATTCTGCCTGTCACATTTCTGAATCCACTAATTGGTAAGAATGTTAGAATAAATGGACAAAAAACTCTTCCATGATCTAGAGAGAACATTGGAATATGTATAAAGAATCATAGATTTCAATAGATATTTTAGAAGCAGGAAATGATGAGGCAAATACTTTGGGAGATTCAGCTTGATTTGTGAGGATAGAGCCTCTAAGTGAGGCATCGAGAGAAATGTAGGTCATATTAATGATCTGAATAGAGCAATAAAAATCTAGGGGAAACCTCATAGGAGTTACGGAAAATGAAGCATGAGATTCTGGAAGTTTTATAACAAAGAATTAGAGGTAATGAAGAGTCAGAGGACAGCTGCATCTCATGGTGAACAGAATTAGTGATTGCAAATCATTTATAAGAGGCTAAGTGTAATGAGACTAAAAATTCCCTTTGGCATATTACTTTATAATTTCAAAAGTGCTTCTGATTATGAAAAACATTGTATGGTACAGCCCAGGATTGTTGGAGGATTTTACTTTTGTTTTTTATCAGAAACATTGAACATAAAATAGATGTGCTTAGCCATTTGCAAGTTTCTGGGAAGTTAAGAAATGTACTAATGTTATCAAGAGAATTGTTCACCTTTCAATAAGCACACCAAAATATTACGAGTCTGGGAAAATCATATAATAAACTTTCTAAGGAAGCAATGTGCAGTAAGTTACATAGAAGCTTGGCAAAGAATCTGCCCATCTATTTCAATGACCAAAAGGTCCTTCTAGGGTATTTAAAATTTTGTGGAAATCTTGGTAGGTAAACCTCACCTTGGTTGTCAAAAAGGCACATCTGAATGCAAATGTTTAGAGATGGTTTTCTTTAAGTTCATCCTTCTGATCTTACTGTATACTTTCCTGGTTTACCAGCTAAGTTTGACATTCTTGGGTGTTAAAAGATGATGTATAAACATGGCTAAAATTACCCAGCTCCCAAGAATCTGCTCATCTCTAAGTAAACTGAAAATTTTAAGCAACCCGTCCTATAATGTATGGGTTCAGATGCAAGATTTGTTCTGATTCATTTCTCCAAGATGAAAATACTCAGGGGAATTTATCCTTATGTAATCAGGCTTAAAACACTCATTTCTGAACTAAATTTAAAAATTATAAAGAAAGAATTATGTTATATTATGGACAATTTCTTAGAAAGAAAATTAGAAAGGACAGGGAGCTTCTTTAATCAAAATTCTAACTTAGCTTAGTTGAGTGGATTCTAATCCTTCTTCACCAAAGAATCCTTTCTTTTCTTTCTTTTTGGCTTCCCTGCTTCATGATTTTGAGTCCAGCTTATTAGTTTCAATCTCAGACCTACTTTGCTTTTATTACCTTTGGTGATGGTGCCAGTTGGTTGGTTGAGTTTGAAATGCATCCCTGTGAGAAGCTTGCCAGTTTTCATGACTGTTTTCAAAGAATACTTTGACCTCTCTTTCTGTCACAGTCCTTGCTGCTCCTTCTATAACTAAGCTCATTCCAGCTCTAAGACTTTTTCCCCCCTTTCTGAAAATATGTATCCCATGATCATCCTATGACTGCTTTGCTGTCCCTTTGATCCAATGTAGCTGTCACTTCTAGGAGTTCTATTCTATTTACCTAATTAAAAAGTATATGCCAATCTCTTCAATGTCACTACACTGCAAATTGTTTTTCATAGAACTAGTCACTCTCTGACACTTTTCTCATTAATTTGCTCTAATACCTTGTTTATTTCCCACCTCTTTCTATAGTAACATTTATGAATTAATGGATAATTTGATGGGAATATATAATTGCAGCCTCACATTTCTGAATATCTTCAAAGCCAAATGATCTTGCTAACCTATAACTCCAGTCTTCTACTTATCAACCTGATAGAAAAAAATGCAGAATAAAATATCACTGGCTCAGTTTTATAAATATGATATAAATGGCATCTTTTATTTATTTATTTATTTAAAAATGCTTATTTACTTTCGAGAGAGAGAGTGAGAGAGAGTGGGAGAATAGGAGGATCAGAGAGAGAGAGGGAGAGAGAGAGAGAGACAGAGAGTCTGAAGTAGACTCTGCCCTGTCAGCACAGAGCCCAATGCTGGAGCTGATCTCATGAACTATGAGATCATGACCTGAGGTGAAATCAAGAGTCAGATGCTTAATCAACTGAGCCACCCAGGTGCTCCTAATGCCAGCAGTATCTTAAGGTAGTAATGTTTCTGGTTCCTTCCAAAGCCCACTGCTATCTTCCACCCACTGAATTCTTCAGTTGCCCCTTTGGGCCCATTTCAAGATCCATTTTCCCATGTTATGGGCCTATGCTTGGAGCTTATTTTGTCCCATTACCCTTTCATCAAGAGCTCGCATTGGAAAAGAAGCTGATGTTTCTGTGTTGATGTATCAGTGAGGTCCTGGCACAGAGTGTTAAAGTTCCTCTAGTGTTTCAAATATCATATGTTTCCCATGTAAGTTATCCACTATATAGACTCATGTTTTTTTGTGAAATATTCTACAGTGGCTACATTTCAAGTCCAAGTTGATGAGGGAGCAATTTTTGGGAAAAGCGTTCTTTTTTTTTTTTTTTTTTTAAACTTTTCACAAACACCAATCTGAAAGTAGTTACAGAAGCCCTGGGAACAAACAGGCTTATATTTTTCCATTGCTCATCGCCTCATGTAAGCTTCAGCAGACAGCTACCCTATAAGTCACAGGCATGAGTTTTCTGTGGTTGCTGCTGGAGCATAATCTTTCTGGAGTTTTCTGTTGTTTTTATGACTTCTGAATACATTTTTTAAATTGGTATTTAGGAAATGGAGCAGTTTTCAATGCTCTCTCCTATTTAGTAGATGCATGATACCTCCTTAGGAAGCTAGAGATTTCTTTTGAACTTTTAAAGAACAGATCCAATATATTCAGATCCCTGAAATCCATTTCCAAAAGTTCAGAGCATAAGGGGAAAGGGTGTAACCACCGGCTACAAAATAGTTCCTGTTAGGACGTGTGAGATAGTGTGGTGAGCTTGGTCTTCTGTTTCAGAGTTTAAAATAATTTTCTGAGGGAAAATAAAAATGTCTTTTCAAAATCCTTTGAAGTACCCAGTGAGTTTTTTCCCCTAAGTAATTATTCCACGAAGGTAAGGGGGTGTATCAGCCAAATCCACAATTTCTCATTTGGATAAACTCCTGATGGCCTTTACTGAGGGATTTCAGTCTCCAATGTCTGGATTCTCCATCCAGCTGTTATATGATGGAAATTTACTTTTAGAATATATTCTAGGAACAGAATTTCTTCCAACTACTTCTCTAACAAGTGTTTCTATAAAACTGAATGGTGTTGATAGCATTGGCAAACATTAGAAACACATATCTTTTGCATATTACAATCATACAAAGAGGAAAGATTTGTATTGTCTCCAAATAGCAGCTCTTTTCTAAAATAAATTTGAGCTTCAAATATGTTTGCTTAAGTGTGTGAAGGAGCTAATATTCTTCCTTTTGTGGTAATGATTACTTGAACACTGTATTTTTTTTTCTCTAAGGAAGTACATCTAACCATTGCTTAATATCTGGCAGTCCTTGAAGCAAAAGAAAGAAACATTTAATATTCTTTGCATCATTTTCCATCCAAATAATAATATCAAAATACCCAGACACTGGTTATGAAAATATAGAAATCGTGGCGACAGCCAATTAGTTCCCAGAAAGTCTTACAGTTTCAAAATTTTTCCACAATAATTATGCATTGGAAAACCTCCTGATACAAACACAAGTCATAGTCAGGCTAATAGGTCAAATCAACCTAAAATCTCCTACTTCCAAGAGAGTACAGAGGCTGAAACAGCATTCACAGAACAAGAAGAGCAAAAGCAATAACAAAAACATCAATACATATTCCGTATACAGTAACTATGACACAGGGACATTATTACATTTATTTTTGCATTAAGGGATTGTTGAATGCCCCAAATATTTCAGCATTTAATGTATCACTGACCTGAGGTAAGATATAATAAGGGAAGTTCAGACTGCTTTTCAGAGTGTTTCAATGAAGGTGCTTCTTGCTTCCAGGACTGATTTAAGGTCATGCCCCCGAAATGGACATTCCATTGGCAATAAGCCCTCCTCTTCACCCTGTGGTGGAGAGGAACAGAAAAAAGGAAATTCTAAGATTGAGAAACTGATTTGCTTCACAGACTTCCTTCCCTGGAGCAATTTTGAAGCTTAAGGTAAGTACCTTGTAAAGTTAAATAACAGATATTCAGCTTCCGGAATACCCTATGAATATGTTATATTAAATTTGGTGGCTGGATCTGTACTTTTCAGTGGTTGTATTTCTAGCCTCCAAAAGTGAGATGAAGTTGTAAGTCTCCTTCCAAATATTTAGAGATAGTAATTGCTTTTAAGAGAACTTTTCATGAATGACATCTCTCTGATCACTCGACACCTAATATTTTGAATCTCAGTCCTTGATCAAACATTCTGTTAATGTGAATGAAATAAATGGCTGTCTTAAGATCTGACTAAATTGGACCCAAGATGCTTCCTTCTCTCTCTCACCCCCTCTTCCTCATATCATGTTTCCTATTGAGATCTTGACTATAAAATATTGTTTCAAAAGTAGAATTATACTATATACAGTGACTTGCATCAGTATATATTTCATGTAAATAATCTAAATATATTCATTTCTGAAAACATTCTCTAATTAAGCTATTTCTATTTTTTCTATAGTACTCTTTTTATTCAAACAAAATCTCAAAAGCAAATGAAATACAAATAACTTAGGCATTACTAAAGTTGACTACCCACTTCTTTGTGTTACCAGATTATGTTGACAAAGAGTCACTAATCTAAACATATTAAACATAAGTTACCAAAGAGAATTCTCACTTATATATGAGATCTAAAGGGGAGTCTGACATGTACTCCAAATCCAGACACTTGGCTACTTAGAAAAACCAGAAGTAACAATTAATACTTAGTCAAAATGTTCATATCTTTGTCTTTCAGGCATATGGAAGGATTGTAATATTTTTCTCTTAGAGAAGGTATTTTTATCCATTTGCCATGATTTGGTCAATGTATATGGAAGGAGCAGTGAGCCCATGTGCTGTTCGTCAAGCTGCCTCTCTTCCCCAGGGCTTCAGAGATTCAGGAGGCTAGGTCAAAATGAAGCTTCCATCATCCTGGGGTTTTGGATAACTGATGGGGAGAATCCCACTGTCAAAGAAGTATAAATATTTATAATCTACAAGGAATACACTTCACTATGTGTTAACATACTGACACTGGGAGTCCTTTTTTTGTGATTTTAGTGTAATCTTGTCGGTCCTGATTGATACAACTACCAAAACATCTATCTGTTCTTCCCTCTTTATCTCCAGCTCAATATCCCTGTAATCATGAAACTATTACAGATGTCACCACCGATATTCTATATTTAGAGCCCAAATATCCAGTCTCCCACAGTGTTGCTAGATTCTACACAAATGAAAAGAAGATGACCTTCCTTCAAAAACTGTGCCACTTGGACAGTCAAAGAACTTCCATTATTTTGAAGTGAAGCAGCATGTCTCTTTAACAATTTAATTAGCCCTGATCATTTTCCTTGCCCTACGTATTTCTGAGATTTCTACTCCTATCTTCAAGGAACCAAATTCCAAAGAGTCTAAAGGGGGAAAATATGTAATATAATCTTTCTCACTCTCTTATGCTATCTACTGTCCTACAGAAACACAACAGCACAAAAGAAGTCTCTCTTTTGTTTACTTTTAAAACAAATATCCCCTGCTAATGAAACAGTGCATGGGGATAAGGGATGGAGGGAGGGGAGGGCAGACAAGTGATTCAGACTAATTAAAGTCTAAGGCATACCTAATCCATCCAAAAGAGTCTTTTTCCAGCAATGAAATTGATAATCTAGGGCCTGAGGCCTCTTCTTTTCTTCCTGTTCTGCTAGACTTCATAGGATTTAAAAAGCCACTAAGTTATGAAAGCTTTTAATCTGGATGAGTAACACTTCATTGTAGATAGATACTATTATTTAATTTCATCCATCCTTTACCATTAGATTAGATTGTTTAAAGTATTTTGCCTCTCTATACAATGTTAATGCATTTTGGAGGGTATCTCAGGTATATGTTAATATGCCAGCTCACACAAAGTTATAAATTTCAGCATAAGCATTAACATGAGATTCTCAGAGTGTAATGGAAATTCTGATAATGTTAACTTACTTTAGCTTAAAATTTTAAAAAAGATTTGTTTTCACAGCTTTATATACTTTATAAAACATTTTATTGATTAAAAACAAAGACCTACTAGGATCTCATAAGTAATAGTACAAGGCATATTAGTTAACATGGCTGTTGTTTTTTATTTTTTTTAATGTTTGATTTATTTCTGAGAGAGAGAGAGAGAGAGAGAGAGGCAGGGGAGTGTCAGAGAGAGAGGAAGACACAGAATCCGAATCTGAATCAGAATCAGGCTCCAGGCTCTGAGCTAGCAGTCAGCACATAGCCTGATGTGGGGCCTGAACCCATGAACCGTGAGATCATGACCTGAGCTGAAGTCGGACGCTTCACCAACTGAGCCACTCAGGAACCCCAACATGACTGGTTTGAATAGTGATATAAATCTGTGATATCAAAGGGGCTCTGATCTAACTTGACCAACGTTGAAACCTATTGGATATATCCTTTATATTAGGATCCATCTTTTATATTTTAATATGATTTCACTGTTATGTGTATGTGTGTTTATGGTGGTGAGTGGGACACTTTCAGAGAAGATAGAAATCAACCTGGCTAAGAGGAAGCCATACTTTTAGTTGTTAAAATAATCCACAAATTTCCATTTGGGGGTGTGGCAATGGTGATGGGGCCAGGCTGAACTAATAAGAAAGTTCTGCCTTAATTGGTGTCTCTGAGAATGGCTCTAGGAACCCTCAACTGCTAGCATATCTGAGAGTTTAGGTTTTTCTCCATCTGGTCTTACCTTTGCAGTAATGGTTTCCTAGAAGGCGTTTAGGGTGTTAGTTTCTTCGCTCTTCTTGCATCTGCTTTCTATATTCCAGAAACTTCTTATATATATTTTCTTTGTTCTGTCTGGCATTTCAAGGTTGTGAGTCAGAAGTAAGTGTTTAATCTGTCATCCAAATCCAATCTGAAGCCGATTTTGAGAAGATTCTGTAAACCTCTTGGCAAAAAGAATTATATTTTAAACATAAAAAAATTCTACCTGTTAAATTCACAGAAATACATCTGGGGCCAATAATGCCAGTAGAAAACATATAAAAGAGCCATTTGATTTGTAAAATATAATATCAATACAAATAAATTAACTTAAAATTCATGTAATCCATTAAAAGACTTCAATATTTAAAAAATGTGCTGTTTCCCATGATATATTTTATTGACTAAGTTAATGTTCACTGTATTTCACTTATTTAAATATCTGTAGAGGTTGTTCACTGTGATCTACTTGTTGTGCATGAGCAATAATACAAGTACGGGTGTAAAACTAACACATAAATACCATCAGTTAATATTAATTGAACACTTAACACTTTAAATGCATTGTGCCAACCAATTTGTAAGCTCCTCTCATTTAATATTAAAAGATACTCTCTGAGGTGGAAATTATTACTATCTTGGGGCACCTGGGTGGCTCAGTTGGTTAAGTGTCCAACTTCAGCTCAGGTCAAGATCTCACAGTTTATGAGTTTGAGCCCCGCATTGGGCTCTGTGCTAACAGCTCAAAGCCTGGAGCCTGCTTCAGATTCTGAGTCTGCCTCTCTCTCTCTGCTCCTGCCCTGCTCATACTCTGTCTCTCTCTCTCTCAAAAATAAACCTTTAAAATTAAGAAATTACTACCATCTTAATTTTGCATATAAAAAACAGTGGCATTTCAGTGAAATACATCTCAAAATGTTTATGCAGAAAGGACAGTAAAAGTAAAAATCAGGGAAGCAAAATTGTGAGGAAGAAACACATAAGACAGATTTTTTTTTTTTTTAAGAAAGAAAGAGAGAATGAGCACCAGCAAGGGAGGGGCAGAGAGAGAAGGAGAGAAGGGATCTCAAGCAGGCTCCACGCTCTCAATGTGGACTTGACACATCAAGGCTTGATCCCTTGAATTGCCATATCATGACCTGAGCCAAGATCTAGAGACAGCTCTTAATAGGCTGAGCCACCCAGGTGCCTTACAGTATAGATCTTATGGGATGAGGATTTTCCAGACAAAAAAATGAATGGGAGTAAGGTTTATTTTAGAGAAAAAAAGAAGGGGATCATTTCTACAGAGACCTGAATGCTTATCAACATTTCAGTGTGGTTGAATTAAATGGTGCCAACAAATCCTGGAGGTGAAGCTATTTCATACATGGGGTCAAAATACCATGCAAGTGTTTTTATCATGATAGTAACACTGTCAGACTTGAATTTTGGAATAAAACTTTTCATGATATATGTGCAATTTAATGCAGCTTATTTTAAAACTCCTTTTGCTTTTTTATAAGTGAAAGGATAGGCATTTTTAAAGTACATATCATGTTCCACATATTTAATTTCTTTAGTTATGTTACATTATGTGATTTCCAAAAAGAAGGTAATCATGGAAGTAGTCATTGGTTCATCTTACAGATTAATAAAGTGAGGCACAGAAAGAACAAATTGCTCAAAACTACATGGCTTATAAGTTGTGGGTCCAGTACGTGAAACTTTCAGACTCCAGAACTTGGCCACTAATTGTCATAACTACTGGAAGTCAGAGCCCTCTGACTGGGATGTGGTGACCCATTAACAGGCACTAAATATTTGATAAATGAATAAAAATATAGTGTAGTGTATAGTGTGCTTTATTTGATGGTAAGGAAAAGACCAGTAAAAGAATCAGCTAGAACCAATTGCCTATTATTTCTAACTTACTTTAATTTTCTTTTTAAGTTTATTTATTTATTTTTGAGAGAGAGACAGAGACAGAGAGCAAGAGAGTGAGCACAAAACCAGGGGAGGGGCAGAGAGGAGAGACAGAATCCCAAACAGGCTCCACGCCATTAGCTCACAGCCCATTGCAGCTCCAACTCATGAACCTACAAGATAATCACCTGAGCCAAGATCAAGAGTCAGATGCATAAGGAACTACGCCACCCAGGGACCCCTATTTCTAACTTACTTTAAGTCGTAAGATGCTAAACATATGCAGAAAAATATCCCCCAAAATGTTATAAAGTTATCCATGTTTGAGAGTAAATAATTTGAGGTTTTGAACAAGACTCAAAGCATTTATGCACTTAAATGACATTTTGATTTTCCCAAGTGTAGGTCCTGGATTTTGGTGTGATCATTTGTTTGTATTTACACTGCCGTTTATCATTGATTTTACCATTTAAGTCTCACATCTTACAGTGACCTTACCACCTCTCCATTAGATGTAGAAAAGCTTTATTTAACATTGCCAAGTGTTTTTGCTTACATTTGTGTAAGCAAGTGTTTGTGAATCCTGGGGTATAGCACACCTGCAATATCGCCTGGTGAAAAGCTTCCAGACTGAAAGTAATTTCATCTTGTATACCCATGCGAGCATCCTGGCTCTCCCTCTCTCCTTCAAAACAAATATGCTAAGCTTAAAAACGTAACTGTAAATGTACTTAGAGGAAATTGTCACAATGTTTATTTTTTAATCCCTGAAGTCTTGCACTGGAGTAGTAAATCGACCTAATGATACTAGGGGAATCCCTGGAAAATGCGAACACACAAGCCTTGTTTTATATAATCATATTTCTCATTGTTGGCCAAGAACACTGAGAGCAATGCATGACTGTTAAGGAAATTCCATAACCCAAGTTCACAAAGGAACTACACCCAATAATCATGTTCTGAGAACTACCTCATCAACCACATAGCTTACCTTAAAGGCAAATACTTTTGTGCATTTTAGATTGCATGCTCCGAGAATATGGAGGAATTTTCCTTCTTTTTTTTGCATTTTTTATTTTTTTTGATATTTTTATTTATTTCTAGGAGAGAGAGAGAGAGACAGCGTGAGCAGGGGAGGGTCAGAGAGAGAGGGAGTCACAGACTGAAACAGGCTCCAGGCTGTGAGCTGGCAGTCAGCACAGAGCCCGACGCGGGGCTCGAACCCACGAACCGCGAGATCATGACCCAAGCGAAAGTCGGACGCTTAACCAACTAAGCCACACAGGCGTCCCCCCCCTTTTTTTTTTTTTGCATTTTTTAATTATAGCAACACCACTATCCACTCCAGTACCACCACCAATATCCACACAATCACCAAACTGAGGAATACAACCATCGTCACCACCACCAATATTGCCCCCACAATAGTAGTAACATCAATGTTATCATCATTCCTACCATCACCACCAACATCACTATCACTTTGACCACCACCACCAAAAACATTGAAAGAACAAATCTGTATATTTCCTCAAGAACAAGAATTTAGTGAGAATGTAAAGATTTCTCTTTTCTTCTCTTCTGCCCCACCATCTCCAAATGTGAGGAATTTAGTCTTTGTTTCATTAGATCATTAAAATATCAAGTAACATCATCAGACACAAGGAGAATCATTGAAAAACATTCATTCTCCTGGTTTCAGCTCAAGTCATGATCTCACGGTTTGTGGGTTCAAGTCCCATGTAGGGCATTACGCTGACAGCATGGAGCCCACTTGGATTTCTCTCTCCCTCTCTCTCTCTTGCCGCCTCCCCCCGCTGTCTCTCTCTCAAAATAAATATATAAACTTAAAAAAAAAGAAAAACATTTATTTCTGTATTCAACAGAGCTGTTTTTCACTACTACTGGTTTGCTTTTTGTAGCAAAACTACAAAATCTATTCTTTGTGAGATCAGGATGTTTAACAAGGAGATGTGAAAACAGTACTCTGCTTAACATTTAAGCACAGAAATAAACATGACTTATATTCATGTAGTTCAGAGAGCAATGTAAGACTTTATGTTTAATAATAAAAATCCTTAGGATGTGTTTTGAGAAACTTACTGATATATAAGAGAAGGCCATTAGCATATTGAAGACACTTGTCCGTATCATTAAGTAGCATTTTGGTGGCAGCTTTAAATTGTGGGACTTATTTTATTCTAATTAGGAGACAGGGTACGTCGAAGAGGGTAATGTTAAACTGAGCATCAGTGATAAGCACAAATGGCAAGCACATAAGGAATGGTAAGAAATGACACTGAATAGATACATTTATGAATGTGATTACCTTAACATTTTAAACAGTCTTAAATCTTAATTAATGATGAAGCACACTATTTAATACTTTTATTTTTATAACATATTTTACTTTTTAGAGCTATTTTAGATTTACAGAAGAATTATGAAGATTAGAGAGTTCTTATAACCCCACATCCTGATTTCTCTATTACTAATATCTTATATTAGTAAGATATGCTTGTTACAATAAATCAATCAATATTTACATAATCACTAGCTAACATTTATACTTTATTTATATTGTCTTAGTTTGTATTTAACGTCCTTTATCTGCTCTAGGATCACATCGTGGACACCACATTGTATTCAGGTGTCATGTTTCTTTAGGACCCTATTGGTTATGACAGTTTTTCAGACTTCTTTTGTTTTTGATGATCTTGACAGTTTTGAGGAGTACTGGTGAGGTAAGCTGTAAGATGCCTTTTTATTGGAATTTGACATTTTTCTCACGATTAGATGGTGATTATGAATTTCTCAGAGGAAAACCACAAAGGTAAAGTGCGATTTTCATTACATCATATCAAGGGTGCATACTTACCCTTGTAAGTATATACTCATATTTGGTATGATATAATTTAATATAACTTGTCAATGCTGATATTGCTTTCACCTGGCAGAGGTGGTGCTTGTAAGGTGTATACATGCATACATCTTTTTGTTTTATTTCATCTATTTTTTTAAATGTTTTATTTATTTTTGAGAGAGAGATAGAGACAGAGTGAGCAAGGGAGGGTCAGAGAGAGAGAGGGAGATACAGAATCTGAAGACAGGTTCCAGACTCTGAGCTAGCTGTCAGCACAGAGCCCGACATGGGGCTGGAACCCATTTACCATGAGATCATGACCTGAGCCAAAGTGGGACACTTAACTGACTGAGCCACCCAGTAGCCTGGCGGCGCATATATCTTGAAGTTATTTTTCTCACTCTTTCCATCCTGCACCTTTGGGAAGGAAGTCAGTATGTGCCACCCACCCATAAGTGGGAATTTTGCTGCACTACAATGAAGCCAGTGTAAACACATAAATTATTTGAAATTCTTCAGCATGAGGGATTTTTCTCTTCTCTCCTATTAATTTGGTTCTTTATTTATAAAACTATGGACTCACAGAATTTTAGTTTATATTTTGAGTCATAATCCAATATTACTTTTCTTAGCTTTGGTGTTAGGAAGTTTTTCCTTTTTCTTTCTTTGTCTTCAGATTTTTACTTAAATTCTATTTAGTTAACATATAGTGTAATATTGATATCAGGAGTTGAATTTAGCGATTTATCACTTACATATAACATGCGATTCTCATCCTAACAAGTGCCTTCCTTAATACTCATCACCCATTTAGCCCATACCTCCACCCACCTCCCTCCATCAACCCTCAGTTTATTCTCTATAGTTAAGAATCTAATGATTTGCCTAAGTGTCCATCAACAGATGAATGGATCAAGAAGATGTGGTTTATCTATACCATGGAATACTACATGGCAATGAGAAACAATGAAATCTGGCCATGTGTAGCAACATGGATGGACCTTGAGGGTGTTATGCTGAGCGAACTAAGTCAGGCAGAGAAGGACAAATATCATATGTTTGCACGTATAGGAGGATTAGGAGGAACTTGATGGAGGAACAAGGGGGAGAAGAAGGGCGGAAATGGTGGGGGAAAGGGAGAGAGGCAAACCATGAGAGACTCTTGAATGCTGACAAAAACTGAGGACTGATGGATGTGGGGGGAGGGGGGAATGGGCATGGAGGAGAACACTTATGGGGATGAGCACTGAGTATTATGTGGAAACTAATTTGACAATAAACTATTTGTAAAAAAAAAAAAGAATCTAATGGTTTGCTTGATAAGGAGGTTTTTAGTTAATGACTTTAACATGTCCAAATCATGGTAAGGGGTGTGTGTGTGTATGTGTGTGAGTGTGCGTGCATGCATGTGTGTGTGTATGTTGTGTACTCTCTTACATTCTAAAACTATAAAATACTCCAGGCTGATCTTGTATATTTCTTGCTCCTGTCCTAACATTAGCCATTTTTCTAAGGAACCCTGATTTATTTTGTTGGAGATAAGAATTAGAAATGAATCTGGGAGCCAGGTGTGTTCATTGCTACTGGGGTGTCTCTGCTTCTTGGCCGTCTTAGCTGACAGAACAAGAAAACATATGTGCGTATAGTAAAGGGTATATATACACAGATCTTTAAATATGTCAATGTTAAGATCTATATCTATATTAAGCTAAACATGAGTTTAATACCGACATACTCAAATGAGATCCATTGCTAAATCAAGCATTCTGGCCTTTACCCTTGGTTATCTGTAACTTTCCACTTTAACAAAGATATATCTGTATTCCACTAGAAAAAATTATTTAATTGTCCTATTCTAGTCATCACACACAGTGGATTCATAATTTCTAATGCATACTACATGGGGAGACAATCAAATAGCATTTTATTTCTTCCCTTTTTGGTATTCTAATCACATATATGTTGATTCTTTTGAAATTGTCCCATGGCTCTTAGATATTGTCTTTTCTTTGTTTCTTTTCTTTTTTTCTTTGTTCTGTTTGTCTCTCTTTCTTTCTGTCTCTCTTATTCCTTTTCTTTCTGTCTGTCTCTTTCTTTCTGTCTCTCTTTATTACTCCTTTTCTTATTCTTCTTCCTTATTTGTCTCTGCATTTCAGTTTGGGATATTTCTATGATCATATATTCCAGCTCACTGATTTTTTTTTTTTATCAGCTGTGTCCAGTCTATTGAGGAGATGATCAAAGACATTCTCATGCCTCTTGCAGTGTTTTTGATTTTTGACATTTTATCTTAATTCTTTCTTAGCATTTTCATGTTTGCTTACATCGCCCACTTCTTCTTCCATGGTGTCAATTGTTTACATTAGTGTCCACAATGTGTTAATCATGGCTATTTTAAATTCCCTGTATGATAATTTTAACATCTGTTTTATATTTGTTTGTCTCTGATGTTTGCCTTGTCTTTTTGGACTGTTTTTTCTTGCCTTCTAGCATACTTTGTAATTTGTTTGTTGACATCTGGACATGACGCATTGAGTAAATAAGCCTTTGTGTAATGGTTTATGCTAATATGGTTCAGAGTTCTGTTTGCTTAATATTTGCCACAGGTGTAAGTGCCAGTACCTTCAAATTTCTCTACTGTTTTACATTTTCTCTCCTCTGTTGTCTTTGAGATTTGCTAAAGGCACTTACTTAGCTAAAGTCTTTGTCTTGTAACCCTTTCATCTGTAATCCACTGTTATTAACCTGGAGCCCTGTTGTTGCCAGGGCAAGACGCAGAGGAAGGGAAGTATTCTATAGTCTTATGTTTACATCTCAGTGTTTCACTTGACCTGTATCTTTGAATTGTGACTTTCACAGGTGTTTATTGGCTTCCCCTCCTCTCCCCCACTTCGGTGAAACAGGAAGGCTACAAGGAGCTAAAGTTAGGCAAGTGCATTCCCATAGTTTTGATAGGACTCTGGTGAAACCCTTAAGTGTGGAGAGTAGTCCTTTGTTATGGAAGAACATTCTTCGTGTTTCTAATGGCTCCTCTCCTCTCTCTTTGCCAGAGCCACCTAGAATCTTTCCTGACTCATTACCATTAGAACCTGGTAAGGTTTCTGGAAGTAACCCACCACCAGGACCATGCCCACTCTCACTCTCATGCTAATATATAGTCAGCCTCCAACAATTTATAAAAATTCCCATTCAAGTGTACCTACTAGGTAATGGCTTGAGCAGCATGGGCCCCCAGATAAGGAGACCTAGGCTGTGACTCTCACATGTGCTGTCTCTTCACATTAGAGGAGTGTGTTTTGGCTCGCTGTCTTAATTCTCTGATAAATTCAAGAAAAGTGATTAGTTTTCAGTTCATTAAGCTTCTTATTGTAATAATGGAGCAATACTTTTCAAGCTTTTTACTTATTGGAGCTAACACTGGATCACTTTTTTTAAATATGATCAGTTTTGATGACAAATGTGAGATAAAAGATAAGGTGTTACATGCTTTAAGCATATTTCCATTATAGAAGTTTTTATACAAGTTGACATTAATCATAATACTGATTAAACACTGAAGTTAAAACTTCATGATGATCATGTGAATAGATAACACTTTTTAAAACAGGACCTAAAATATATTCACATTTGCTGTATTAACATTTATTATGTTAATATATGCTATCTTAGAATTGTTAAAAAATCAAATGAAATGTCACATGAAAATTTATTAGAAATAGAATTCTGACAAAAATGTGAAATATTATAAAGCTGGATTTCATGAATTTAATAAAATTCTTTCCTTTCTTTTTTATTTTGTAATGTTTATTTATTTTTGAGAGAGAGGCACACAGCATGAGTGGGGAGGAGCAGAGAGAGGAAGACACAGAATCCAAAGCAGACTCCAGGTTCTGAGCTCTCAACACAGAGCCCTACACGGGGACTGAACTCAAGAGCCACAAGATCATGACCTGAGCCAAATTTGGACAATTAACCAACTGAGCCACCCAGGCACCCCATCTCTCCTTTCGTTATATGTTTAGTCTTAAGTGAGTAGCATGCTTAACTTTGGATGATAATGGGATTATTCTGATTAATCTTTGTAATATTACTTTTACTTTATGAGGAATATTAGAAAATTATATGTACACATATCTGTAGATTATTAATATATATAATAAATAAATATGTGTTACTTAAGGCATCCTGAATACATCTGTCTCACTGAGAATCAGGACACTATATATTTTATTTTTTTCCTTTTGTAAAAATTTATTATAACGTTTATTTATTTTTGAGAAAGAGAGACACACAGTGTGAGTGGCGGGGCAGGGGCACATAGAGAGA
Organism: Proteles cristata cristata; assembly: GCA_017311185.1. Classification (NCBI taxonomy): domain Eukaryota; kingdom Metazoa; phylum Chordata; class Mammalia; order Carnivora; family Hyaenidae; genus Proteles; species Proteles cristata. The sequence continues at coordinate 153,895 of JAESUZ010004583.1, forward strand.
GGGAGACACAGAATCCAAAGCAGGGTCCAGGCTCTGAACTGTCAGCCTAGAGTCTGATGAGGGGCTCGAACTCTTGGACCATGAGATCATGACCTGAGCTGAAATCAGATGCCCAACAAATTGAGCCACCCAGGCACCCCAAGAAACTATATATTTTAAAAATCTAATTCAGAGGTCAGCAAAACAGTGGCCTATGGATCAAATCCAGCCCAGAGCCTGTTTTTGTAGGTAAGGCTTTAATGGAACACAATAATCCCATTAATTTACCTATTGTCTATGACTGCTTTCAGGGATGAAATAGCAGGGTTTAGTTACAACAAAGACTTTAGGAATCACAAAGCTAGAATATTTATTATCTTTCTCTTTGCAGAAAAAGTTTGCTTGTCACTATTTTATATGCATCCTAATTTGATACAATATGATATCATAATTTAACATTTTGGCACAGAATATATTTGGATTAACTAAATATTTTTAAAAAAGCTTGAAATTTCCAAGAACATATTTATTTTGCCAAAGAATGTATAATTATAATTATATGTGAGTCATTTTTTTGAGTGAGCCATATTTACACTGAGTTGTGAAATACTGGTACGTTGGATCTGGGTTTATGTTATACTAGTGTTTTAATCATTGCATGTAAGCAATCACAATAGATGTAACAAAAGCAAAGAAAAAGTATTAATGTTAGTTATTTAAAGACATCTGGTATTTTACATAAAAATTCATTTTAAAAAATGTGAGCATCTTCTTTAGCATTAAACAAACTATCTCTCTCTCTCTCTCTCTCTCTCTCTCTGTATATATAAAGTTATAGGAGACCATACTTTGTTTATCTAGTCAATGTATATCTCGGGGTTGGGACCCACCAGTGCTCGTTGATTCCTTAGATCATGTTATCATATAGAGTATCTTATCTTGTTTTCCATCCTGCTTTCTTTATCTGCTCTTTTGTAGTCTTGGAATGCCTTAACTTGTTTTTCTGCATGTTTTCTATACTTTCTTACTAGCGCATAGCCCACTGTCATAATTGCGCAATGTTACCCTAACCATATGTCTAATAAGTACAGAAGCTTGAGAGCAGCGCAGGGAGACTTCCCTTAGCCTCCCTCTCACCTCTCCTGACGTGTATAGAGTCTTGAGTAATCCTTTTCTGCCATCTTTGACCTTGCTGGACAAAGCCAAAAACCAAACCCACAATCAAGGGACAGTATTATGGACGTTAAGGAAGTCATGAGAATGTCTCTGACTCTAAATCATGAAATGACACTCAAAACCTAATTTCTAACTATATTTCTTAATTTTGTGAGCATCTCTATTTTTCAAAATAACTCAGTTAAAGGCATCAGTTGCTAGAAGATGAGAAGTCTGTACCTTCAGTTACCAAGAACACCTTGCAATAATTCATAGAAAAGTCACTTAAGTCCTAATATTTATCTGCATGTCTTTCTTTAGAAAGTAAAAGACAACCCAGAAAGAAATGCTCCAATTCAATCATGCACAACACATGGTTTTAGGCATCTTCCATTTGTTTGCAGAAAGTGAATATATGAATCTACTAAGGAAGAGAGCAATAGTGTTCTCTATGCTTATCAGAACTTGTTTCACCTCACCACAAAATATTGAATTAATGGAGAGCATAATGATTAAATAAATAAATACATAAATAAATAAATTTCCAATAATATATACAGATCTCCCCTCCATGTTGATGGTAGTAAATATAGAATCAATTAAAACGTTTTGCCACGAGAGGGTGATATTTATTTCCCTTTTAAACATAATGGATTTTTAAAAATTTAATCTTAAAGCCAAGTTTATTAGAAGTTCTTAGTTTCTATTTTTTTTCCTGATTTACATATTTCCTTCTAAAAAAGTAGAAACCTACATTTGAATGAGGTCCATGGTGACATTGAAAGATACTTTGTTTTTTATGTACATTGATTGTTAGTCTAAAAATATTTTTAAGTGGCTTTCCTTTAACCTTCCCCTCAAAGGTAGCACATTCGCATTTCATTGGAACCAACATTAATGTGGTTATGAACCAGAACCAGTATAAAGAGAAATGCTCAGAATTACCTTCCTCAATATATTAATTGGATTTCTAAGATTGAGCCTTATTCCCTCCTTCTTGAAATATCTCTTTAAGTTGGCTTCCAGGAAATCATTCTGCCCTAGTTTTCTTATCCTTCAATGAGTTTTGCTGTTCTATTTCCATCTTCCTAATATCTAAATGTTGGTTTCTCCAAAGACTCCAATAGACCTCTGACATTCTGTTTCGACAATCACCTCCTTGATGCTTTTGTTTGATATCATGAATGTTATTATCTAAGTACGGAGTCCCTCTTATTTATTTTATACAACTAAGATCTCTCCCCTGAACTCCAGACTGACATTTAACTCTCAACAAGATTCTTCTACTTGGTTGTATAACCAACATCTCAAGATTATCCTCAACAATGTCACATTTCAAATGTTGCCTTTCAAATTTGAACATCCTACAATCTTTCCCTTATCATGCTATTCTCCCAGTTACTCAAATAATTCTTCTGCTCCATTTCTATCAGAACTTAGACTTTGGCTTTTTTGCTCATGGTTCTTTTCATTATACTTAAAATAATACTTACATACCTGAACATGCGGAAGATGCTCAATAATTCTTTATTGAACAAATGTATGAGTGAATGACCAGAGGAGGGGGATGAATTTGGCTTTCAATGATTCGATTGGAGTATCCTATAAAATACACATTTTTATAGTCAATTCAATATTAAAGTCATTGTGATGCAGATGATAGGTCAAGCAACTAGCACTGGAGGAATTGTTTAGGGGGTGTGAAAATTGAGAGAAGAAAAATGTAAAAACAGATTCTATGGAAGGGCACTTTTCAAGCCTTGGAAAGAGACAGCAGTGCCTGAAAAGGGAAGGGACAGAAATGATTAGAGAAACAGAATGAAAATAAGTATGATTAAAGTAAAAGGAACTAACAAAACGATTGCAAAAGAGTATTGTTAAATGCACAAGGGACTAAGTTAGATAAGAACTTGGATTGACGAAAAGGGGGTTCCTACGGAGATAATTAAGGCAGATTTAGAGAAATCATTGGGATGGAAGTCAAGTTACAAGACATGTAGAATTCAATGGGAAGAAAAAGGAGGTGGAAATCGTGAGCACAGATTATAAATTTGTTATTCTTGGCTGTTAGAGGGAGAAGAAGTACAGAGAGGTGGCTGGAGGTGGAGTACAAGATAACTGTTTTCTCGATTACTGTGAAAGGAAAAATCTATACATGCCAAGGAAAAAAGTCAATAATAAGGGAGCATGTGAAGTCATAAGGGGATAATTTAAGAGATGGAGTCCTGGAAAAGAGAAGATGTCTCCAATTACAATAGGACAGATAGAAACAAAAATACTCATTTTATTGAAATTAACAAAATCTTCTCTTATCAAGTCTCCTTTATGGAATTCTTAGGTCTGAGTACTAGTAAAGGACTTAAAGAACCTCCTCCAAATGAAGGGTTTAAATAAAGTGATGTGAAAGATAAAGTATAAACTCTATTAAAAGTATATTCTTTTGCAATGAGAGATAACCAGTGAAGGAACAGCAGATACTGTTCTTGTTGCCTGCATATTCTCTTTCTATGGGAAAACTAAAAGAGACGCTAAATGCTTACCAAAAGTCTTCCATGCAATAATGATCCATTCTTGATGGATGAAAAGGTGAGATCTTCTCATCCTCATTAGCTTTCTATGACTAGGTAAAGACATCCCCAGGGAAACCAAACTTTGGACATGCTGTGAAGTTAACTTCAGGCAGGTACTGTAGTTCCCAGAGTGTATCACTGAGAGCACATAACATTGAATTCAATCCATAAAAACACAAATGATATTAATGGGGAAAAAAGTTGGAATCTCTTACTCCAGGCAAAGAAAAAACTTACCTTGCTCTTAACAACAAGAAAGTTCCTAGGATTAAATTTATGTTTCAATAACTAAGCATTAAAGCCCATTCTTTGTTCAAATCAGAAGTAAAGATCCACAGGAGAGAAAAGGCAAGACTCCCCCCTAACATTAATAGGCCCTGAACAATAGTACAAATGGTGGTCTGCACCCCATATGTAAGAATTTTTAAGGTATTTACTCATTAGCCATTCCCCAAGTCTATTAATCTTAACCCTCACTATATATTTGAATCATTTGAAGTATTTAAAAATCTTTATTCTTGACAACTCTAACCTACTGAATCTTAGATTTATTTGCTGTATAATAAATCTTGGGTTTTAGTATTTTATTATAAGCCCCCCAGGTGATGCTATTATACACCCAACGTGACAAAATTCTGGTAGAATAATTATAAAAGCCTCTGTCTCATGATCTATGGAGAGGATGAAACCAATATAAACAGACTGTGGATTACTGGAGCACCAAGGACTTCCCACAATCCTTTTGTATTTGGCCAGAGGGTATGTTTAACCACTTTTTGAACTTTATAAAAGCTTAAGGAGAAAAAGTGCAACATTTATGGACAGAATAAGGAAACCTGAATATATACCCAAGTTTGTATGTTTTAAAGCATCAAGAGGCTCACTAAAAATTTTTGAAACATCCCTGCAAATTGTCTTGTCTTCTTAACCAGTCTTAGTGTAATTTGGTTCATATGAACTAGAGATCACAAAGGTAAAGGCTTTTTAGTTCTAAATTCATCTGAACAATGAAGTAATACACCAATGTAACATGATTTTTGAATAGAAAATTTTGTGTTCATATTTAAATTTATTCCTCCTGACATGAGAAATCATTTCTATTCCTTATTACAGGATAAACATTCAACAATGTAGCAGAGAAACTATTCTGTAGATAATGCTTGTTGCAACTGTTTTTTCAAAATATAGTAGTTCAAATGGTAATAGTTTTTTTATTAATATAGCAAACCAGCTCAATATATTTTGACTGCTGGTGTATATGTGTGTGTGTGTGTGTGTGTGTGTGGGTGGGTATGATGTGTGTGTGCAGGTATATATATATATAAACTTATACATATGTATATATGTAGGTATATACATACACACATATATATATGCTCTCTAGTTTTTTAAATATAACAAATCAGCTCAATATATTTTGAGTGGCTGGTATATATATACATATATATGCATAAACCTACATATATATACTATCACCTATTTATCTATCTCTATATCTATCTATCATCTATCTAGATATATCTGTATCTATAGATGTAGATGTATCACTATATGTCTTTCTCTCTATATATAGATAGAAAGATGCTAGCAAAAGACGAATAGTATAAATTATTCATATTAAAAAACAGTGCATGATTTAAATGACACAGACAATATTAAAAAAATACAATGGACTTCATGATTAATTCATGTGTTCTACAAGATAGTATTACAAACGTCGCTGAAGGAAAGATTGCTATAGCCTTGAGTGTAATAGAGGTTTTGATAAGTTTTGAAATATGGACATATTTCAAGAAAGAAGGAGAAAAGCCAATGGAAGTCCAAAGTGTGAGCTTTGGAAAGACTGAAGGGTGTGGGTGGGACTGCGAATGAACTATCAGAGATTACAAGGGTCAGTTGTCAAGAAAGTAGGTTTTTCTGTGGAACAATGTTAAGGGAGAAAAGAAGGAATGATCAGTGAAATTAGACATCTAGGAAGGTCATATAAAAAACAGAATATAAACAACGAAATTTAATAGTGGTGTGTGTTTTGAGCTCTAGAAAGTCAAAGAACAATTGCAAAAATTAACTAACCACAATTAATCGTAGCTTTTAACTAAAAACTTAGAGGGGCACCTGGGTGGCTCAGTACGTTAAGCATCCAAGTTTGGCTCAGGTCGTGATCTCATGGTTCAGTTCACGGGTTCCAGCCCTGCGTCAGGCTCTGTGTGGACCGTTAGCTCAGAGCCTGGAGCCTGCTTCAGATTCTGTGTCTCTTTCTCTCTCTTATCCTCCCCTGCTCGCTCTCTCTCTCTCTCTCAGAAATAAATAAAACACTAATTTTTTTAAAAAAAAATAAAAACTTGGAGCAGAGGAGATACTCAAACTTTATTATGAAAATTTTTATGACCTTTTTAATGAGCATTGTACTTTTTACTTTGAGGTAAACTCGTGGAGCTAACAAATGCACATTCCTTGAAGGGGAACTTAAAGAATCCTCTGTTAGAATGTCCTCAATTCTTTCCTTGAATCACAACTGTGATATAGCATTCCAAAAAAAGCTAAGCCATAGTATTTACTTGTTTCTAAAATAATCTCTTAATATCAAGATTACAAATTTATACCAAAATGGAATGAGTGATATATTCAAAACCCTACATATTAGAGTAGCATTTTTATCACTTTATTTTGAAATCTGGGAAAATCTTTTCTCAATATTTTCATTTTTCTCTACTACAACTTTCAAACAAATGACAGTAAGAAATAATGTGAGAATTATCTTTTAAAATTACTTTTTCATACTAACCTTTATCCAATATGTCATTTGCAAATACCTTCTCCCATTCCATTGGTTGCCTTTTTTGCAGATTGTTTCCTTTGGTGTGCAGAAGTGTCTTTTTGTTTTGTTTTGTTTTGTTTTTATCTTGATGAGGTCTCAATAATTCATTTTTGCTTTTGTTTCCCTTGCCTCTGGAGGCATGTCAGGTAAGAAGTTATTGTGGCCTGGGTCAAAGAAGTTGTTGCCTGTTTTCTCTTCTATAATTTTGATGGTTTCCTGTCTCACATTTAAGTCTTTCATACATTTTGAATTTAGTTTTGTGTATGGGGTAAGAAAGTGACCCAGTTTCATTCTTCTGAATATCGCTGTCTAGTTCTCCAAGCACCATTTGCTAAAGAGACTGTCTTTTTTCCATTTGTTACTCTTCCCTGCTTTGTTAAAGATTGGTTGGCCATGTATTTGTGGCTCCATTCCTGGGTTCCCTGTTTGATTCCATTGATCTATGTGTCTGTTTTGTGCCAATACCACATTATCTTAAAAACAAATAATCCAGTAAAGAAATGGGCAGAAGGCATGAACAGACACTTTGCCAAAGAAGAAACTCAGAGGGTTAATAGACACATGAAAAGATGCTCAACATCACTCATCAACAAGGAAATACAAATCGAAACCACAAAGAAAGACTACTTCACACCTGTCAGAATGGTTAAAATCAACATCTCAAGAAACAACAGTTATTGGTGAAAGTATGTAGAAAGGGGAACCCTTTTGCATTGTTGGTGGGAAATGCTAATTGTTGGAACAACTCTGGAAAACAGTATGGAGGTTCCTCAAATTAGAAGAAGAAGGAGAAGAAGAAGAAGAAAACTAAACTATAACCCAGCAATTGCACTACCAGGTATTTATTCAAAGGATTCAAAAATGTTGATTCAAAGGGGCACATGTACCCCAATGTTTATAGCAACACTATCAACAATAGCCAAATTATGGAAAGAGCCCAAATGTTGTTTGACTGATGAATGGATAAGGAAGATGTGAGATACATGGAATACTACTCAGTGATCAAAAAGAATGAAATATTGCCATTTACAACAATGTGGATGAAATTATGCTAACTGAAATAAGTCAGTAAGAGAAAGACAGATATCATATGATTTCAGTCATATGTGGAATCTGAGAACACAGCAGAGACCCATAGGAGAGGGGAAGGAAAAATAAGATAAAAATAGAGAGTGAGGTGAACCCTAAGAGGCTCTTAAATACAGAGAACAAACAGGATTTCTGGATGGGAGGTGGATGCAGAAGGATGGATTGAATGGGTGATGGACATTAAGGAACGTACTTGTTGGGATGAGCACTAGATATCGTATGTAAGAGATGAATCACTGGGTTCTACTCTTGAAGCCAAGACTACACTGTATGTTAACTAACTTGAATTTAAATTAAAAAAATAAATAAAAGTAAAAAGTAAAATTACTTTTATGACTCTTATGTGGAATTTAAGAAACAAAACAAACAAGCAAAGGGGAAAGAGAGAGAGAGAGAGAGATGCAGACAAACCACAAAACAGGCTCTTAACTCTACAGAACAAACTAATAGTTACCAGAGGGGAGGTGGATGGGGGGATGGGAGGATGGGGGAAATGGGTGATGGGGATTAAGAAGGGCACCTGTTGTGATGATCACTGGGTATTGTATAGAAGTGTTGAATCACTGTATTGTACACCTGAAACTAATATTATACTTTATGTTAACTATACTGTAATTTAATTAAAAACTTTAAAAAAAACAAAATAGGAAAAAAAGTAGAATAGAAGAGAGAGAATGAAATATAGATAAATATAGATTTCCCTTGATTTTTTTAATTTTTATTTTTTCCCTTGACTTTTCAGAAACCCTTTGGAAGAGTGTTTTCAAAGTAAATAGCTCCAATAAAAATATTTTAAGACTACAAAAATAATATCAAATCACTTTTCTCAAAGATTTTTATTAAAAGTGTTCTGGTGTAGTAGTCCTTAGTCTAAAGGCAACTTTGTCAAGTTTTTTCTCAAGCTGGAGAGATTTAAAAATGTCATCAAAAGCCATAGCAGTACGCTAACTTCTTTCTTTCAAGCGAGTAATGGCCATTTTATTCTGGAATAGTTAATTATATGCTACAGTTACAGACACTGAGAAAACATGAGCGATACTTATCAAGAAAGACCTATGGACCAGAAACATAGATGTTGCATAGAAACTTGTTAAAAATCTAAATTTATCCAACCTCAACCCAGATCTACCAACTAAGAATCTGCACCTTGAAAGTGTCCAGGGATGACAGTTATGTACATCAAGATTTACATAAAAGTTTGAGAAGTTTATTCTATACTATTCAGTGTGTATGTACTTAATTGTTCTTTCTAGGAGCTAAGGATAAAGAAGAAATATTGCCCTTTGAGATGACTACTAGAACTTTCTCTCTATATACACTTATCCAATGAAGTACATACCCCCTAAAGATTATTGGCTGTCATCTTGGAACACACTGGGGAACTTGTCTTAGAATAAAGCCCACACTGTAATTTCAAATGGACAAGAATTCAGTAACATCCTTGAAATACCAAATCAATTCACCCAGAAGGTAGAACCACCTCCGGATATTTAGGCCAATAAAAGCTCTTGGTTGTTAAAGCCATATTGAGTTCTGTTTCTTCCAACTATAAGCACAGAGTGTTTGCTGATATATCATTGAAGCATTTACTTAAGCAATAGATAAGTAACAGACACTAGGGTCTAAATTTTTAATACAAAATTTTAAAGAAAAGATATACAAAATCTTTGGTAATCTCTGCAAGAACATGGAGTATTTGTTTTCCTTTGAAGTGTTATTAATACTTAACATTTTTCTATTCCTTAATCTCATATTTTCTCATACTTGCAGACTTCACCAATTCAGACAGCTAGGAAATCCTATAGTCACTAACTCCTGGGGACATTTGTTACTTACTAGAGAAGTACACATTTCAGAAATAAGTTCTTTGGGAAAAATTTTGGCCTCATATAAAACATTATTTTCTGGTTCAGAACATATTTTGGCTGCTAGCAGACAGCAATATTTCCAGCCTGGCAGACACTGATAGTCCTGAGTGTTGAAAGCAAAGGAATTTTATATATTTATAAATTTTACTCTGAGCTCTATCTTCATATTTGTATACTATTTATTTTTGCAAATATTCTTTTCACCCCTGTGTTGTGAAAATATATTGTGAAGTTCAAAATATTGAAGAAACAAGATAGGATCTGTAGAGATAAATATTTTGCAATCCCACTTCCTCAATATTAATAAAATTTGGTACTGTTTAAGATACAAGCATGCAAAGCAACCAAAGAATAAGTATCAGTCAAAAATATTGAGATATGTGCCATTATTCAGTATGCACTAAGATGAATAGTAACAGTCACTGTGAGTGTAGATGTTCTTAGCTGAAATAAATTGAAATATAATGAGTAAGCTTAAGCAGAAGAGAAGAATGAATTGTAATGATAATGAGGAATTTTCAGAAATAAGAATAGGGAGATATATAATAGTTAGGTGGGGAAAAATAACCAAGAATCTTATTTTTATGAAAGACTTCTCCAGATCAGGGTTTCTCAAACTTGGCATTATTGGCATTGTGAACTGGATAATTCTTTGTGAGGACACTGACCTGTGCATATAGGATGTTTTGTAACATTTCTGATCTCTACCCACTAGATGCCAATAGTACCTTTCTTCGTGTGATGGCCAAAATATCCCCTGGGTTCAACATCACCCCTAACTGAAAACCACTACTATAGATATAGAAGTAGATCTATATTATATATAGGTATTGATTTGATATAGATATAAGTGAAGATAGATATATACAAAGATGGAGATACAGACATAGATATTGCTGTCGGTATAATCCACTGTACATCATGACTTTCTCTGCATACTGATAAAACTGAACACTGATAAAAGTGAATTTTACAACCTGAAATTCAGCACCAGGAAATAAAACAGCCTTAGGTTTCTTTATGGTGCCATGTTAAAAAATATATCCCAGGAACTCATTGACATTTCTTTGTTCATGAGCCTCTCTCACACTAACCAGCTGTACTCAGGACACAGTGAGTCATATCACAATGTCAGAAACTAGACCCCAAAACCTGACCTTTACTGCTCCACTACTTGTATCCACAGACCCTTTGTCCCACATTTCTCCTGAAGCTACTCTTTCCAGCTTATCTCTTAACTCAGGCAAAAGACCAAAATGACATAACAGCCTCTGATGGATATAAAACCTATCCCTTAAATAATAATGACTGGCCTGACAAAGAGGTCTTGTGGCCCAGACCTTACAGACTAGTTTGAGCTTAACCCCCAATTCACACCTGCACAAATAGACCATAGAATGATGCATGGAGTGACCAACATTGACCTTTATCTCATTATAATACTAAAATATCCACCCAAGGAGGAGTACAAACCCCATTTACATAACAGATGTACATATATGTGCCTATACATATATTTACATAACAGCGTACCTATGGGCACATTTCCTTATGGTCTATGCATTACTTCATGCCACCACTATATAAGATGACAAGGCTCCCTTTTCTAAGTATTCATCCTAAGTCTAAATAAAAGGAATTCATTCACTCTTGCTCAGAGATTCATGACTTCGGAAATTACTCCCTCTGATCTCATTATTTGCTGCAAATAAAGTTTCCTTTGTGTGATGACTCACCTAGCTAGTTTCTATTTGTGATTCAGCAAGTGGGGGAACCACCATTAATTCAGTTACAACAATAACTCTAACACACACGAATGGTGTTGGGAGAAGAATAACCACCAGAAAGGAACAATGGTTCCAGAAAACCAGGGGTTTTTAAATAGCCTTTATGAAATAGAAAGGAGAAAATTGCCAAAGAACTCAGAGCATGAGATTTTCCTGGGCAGAAAACAGACATTTTGAAATTCAAAGGGTTTCACCAACGTCCTAGAAAAAGTAAAAAAAAAAAAAAAAAAAAATAGGTGCATATCACCTAGCACATCAGTTTGAAGTATGGACTAAAATCTTTCACAAGAAAAGAAGTTTACTCACAAAAGAATGAGAATCACCTTGGCATTAGTCATCTCATCTGTAATTCTTGAAATTAAAAGAAAATGGAGCCTTAAGTATCTGTGGGAAATGATTTAAGCCTATAATTTTTTTTTAATGTTTTATTTATTTCTAGGAGAAAGAGAGAGAGACACAGCGTGAGCAGGGGAGGGTCAGAGAGAGAGGGAGTCACAGACTGAAACAGGCTCCAGGCTTTAGCTGGCAGTCAGCACAGAGCCCGACGCGGGGCTCGAACCCACGAACCGCGAGATCATGACCCGAGCGAAAGTCGGACGCTTAACCAACTACGCCACCCGGGCGCCCCTTAAGCCTATAATTTTATACTTATCAAAATGTAGCAAATATAACAATATTTAAGGTCTCAAAAATTTTAGTCACATTCATCTGTTTTTAGAAAACAGTGGTGAATTTAGAGTAAATTGTTATTTTTTTAATTTTTAAAAAATATTTATTTATTTTTGAAGGGGAGGACATCATGAGCAGGGGAGTGGAGAGAGAGACAGAATCTGAAGCAGGCTCTAGCCTCAGAGCTGTCAGCACAGAATCTGACTTGGGGCTCAAACTCACAAATTGCAAGATCATTACCTGAGCCAAAGTCTGACACTCAACTAGCTGAGCCACCCAAGTGCCTCTAGAGTAAAATTATTATTTTTTAAAATGTATTTCTTTACTTTGAGAAATAAAGGGGGGAGGGGCAGAGAGAGAGGGGGAAAGAGAGAGAAATAGAGTGCGAGAGAGAGACCCAAAGAATCTCCATGCTATCAATACAGAGCCCAGAGCCCAGTGCAGAACTTGATCTTAAGAACCATGAGATCATGACTTGAGCTGATATCAAATTAGACACTCAACAAACGAAGTCACCCAGATGCCTCTAGAGTAAAATTATTAAACAGTAAAATGGAAAGGAAGGAAGGAAGGAAGGAAGGAAGGAAGGAAGGAAGGAAGAAGGGAAGGAAGGAAGGAAGGAAGGAGAAAGAAGAAGAAAGAAAGAAAGAAAGAAAGAAAGAAAGAAAGAAAGAAAGAAAGAAAGAAAGAAAGAAAGGAGATAATGAATCCAATGATATAAGAAGAAGGGAGGGCCCAAAAGGACAAGGCCAGACTTGATCACCTTGATTGAAAACAAAGCCTTTGAGAGAAAAAAGCTTTTCAGGGGACAATAGAACTAAATCTTAGAAAATATTATGATGTGTTATTGGCAAGATTTAAGAAAAAAGAAAAATAATCATTAACTCTAGAGAAAACAGCCTGTAAGAAGACCTAAGGCCACTATGAAGTCAATTAAAATGGGACATATTTTGAAGAGTTACTGGAGAATTTATAAGAATACATGTTAAGAAATTTCTTATCACCTTGGTGGCTAAGTCCATTGAGCATCCAACTTGGGGTCAGGTTATGATCTGCAGTTCCTGAGTTTGAGCTGTTTTTTTTTTTTTTTTTTTCGGGGGGAGGGAGAGCCTGCTTAGGATTCCCTCTCTGTCTCTCTTTTTATCAAAAATAAACTTAAAAACAATTTTTAAATGAATATTATTTTTATTTTTTTAAGTTTATTTTTTATTTTGAGAAATAGGAGATTGTGAGCAAGGAGGGTCAGAGACAGAGAAAATTCCAAGCAAGCTCAGTGCTGTCAGCACAAAGCTAGACAAGGGTCTCGAACTCAGGAATCATGAGATCATGACCTGAACTGAAATCAAGAGTCATAGGCTAATTTACTGAGCAACCCAGGTGCCCCAAGAATATTCTTCTTTAGGTGTAGAGAAGACTTGTAAATTCAGGACCATAAATGGAATGAAAATATATTTATAGCAAACCTTCGGATTCTTCAATGAATAGTATTTATTCATAATATTCTAAAAAATATAATACATTTTTCCTTTTTGTTCAGATTTATACAGTACAATTTATGTACATTAAAATTCGCCTTTTGTGGGTATATAGTTCTGTAAGGTTGACAGATAAATACCATCCTGGAACCACTACCACAAACTAGATATGGAACATTTGTTTCATCCCCGAAGCTACTCTTAAGTACATTTGTAAATGATTGCCCCTCACAACCACATTTTTCAGAATGTTATACAAATCATACGGTAGATAGTCTTTTTTCCTGGCTTTTTTCTCTTAGAGTAATGTTTGATATTTGCCTAAAGAGTTGTATATATCGGAAGTATGTTTCATTTTATCACTGATAAGCATTCTATTTTATTGGTTTATTTCCAGTTTTGGGAAAATGTGTGCATCAGAGTTCAATCAGGAGATAGAAACCACACAGTAATTTTAGCAGGGGAATTTTAATATAGAAACTTGTAACGTGGGAATTAGAGTAATAGGGAATTGATAGTAATACCAGATAAAGGCAGCAGCCGCCACCCCTGGGACTGAAATAAAACCAAGAGAAGAGGTCAACCCCTGCTAGGGCTGAGACCCAAATCTCACTGGAGAGAGTATAGCTGTAGCTCAAGATAGCAGAACAATTGGGTAATATACTGGCAGTACTCAATAGAAATCCACCTTCGGAAATACTGGGGGAAGCTGAACTTACTGCAAGTTCCTCCAACTGCTCTTGTTATTTAAAATTGTTTTGGCTATCCTACGTCTTTTATTTTCCATATAAATTTTAGAACTGGCTTGTCAATAAATAAGAAATGATGGAATTTTGATTGGAATATTGTGGAATATACAGATGGATTTACGGCACTTAACCAATTTAACCTTGAGTCTTCTGACCCAAGAACACTACTTATGTTTTTGAACTTTGAGAACAATCTATATTCCAATCATTCCAGTGAAAATGACAACAACGACGACAAATCTCAAAATCAGTGGCAGTAGAGACATCACCCAAAATGTAGTTAGTAACATTGGAAAACACAATCATTCATTTCCAAGTGGAAAATAGTGAGTCCAATTTCATCCTCTTACTGAAAGATAAGCCTCACAAAATCTAGCATTTTTAGTAGTATTTATAAGAGACTCTGGAAGATATCAGTCTGTGGAGATATCAGATAACTCCACAAGAGGATGACATGGAACTGAAATCAGGCCTATTGAAAGTATATAGGTCAGGAATCTGAGACCTCAGTCCCTTTCCAACCTCTGGTAGGCAAGTCAATCTCTTTCTAACCTCAAACCCGGCGGGGAAGGAAAATGGAAAGTTAACTTTCTGGGGAAACTGGACCACCAAATCTCTCATCTCAAAACCATGAAGCATATAGAAGATTGCTATGTATGTGCTGAGGTGGCATAAGAAAAAGCAGGCATTACAATAAAATCTACTCTTCTGTCCCTCCCTGCTACCAGCAGATTAGGCCATCCTTCTTTGGAGATAATAAACGGCCTCAAAGAACAGGAAAAGTGATATTAATGTTTTGGAAGCACCAGAATGCAATGTCTGCTGTCATAAAGATCACTAACCAACAAGACCTGCTCATACATACAGGGTGTCCAAAGAGTATTTTTAGTGCCACATTTTAAATTATTAATAGCTAGTTAAGAATCGCCAGATATAGATGTGTGTGTGTGTGTTTAATTTCTAAATGAAAGGCATCAAGTCAAACAAAAAGGTAGAAAAAGGAAACTATATGAAACATAAACATTATAGGAAACATTAAAATTCCAGAAATTATATAAATAGTGTCCTGAGAGAAAACTGAAAATAATGAAAGAAGATAGAACAACTGAATATAATTTTAAGTTAAAAGAAACAACAGAAAATAAATTTTAAGTTAAAAAGAGCAGAGAGAAGTAAAGATTCTTGAAATGTGAAAAAAATTCAGGAGAAAAGAAATAGAACAAAAACACGCAAATAAAAGATCAAAAAGAGTTTAGAATTACGGGATTAACCTAGGAAGCTAAATAACTGAATTAAAAAATTCAGAAATAAAGGAGTTTCAGAAGAAAAAAGATATTGTCGGCAAATTGATATGAGAAAATTATCCATAACTTAGGAAAATGGGTTTCTCATTCAAAGGGCCTAGCATCTCAGCTGAGTGGTTCAGTTTGGTGTTGGACTTCAGCTCAGGTCATGATCTAACTGTTCATGAGTTTGAGCCCTGTGTCAGCCTTTGTGTTGGACGGCTCAGAGCCTGGAGCCCACTTCGGATTCTGTGTCTCCCTGTCTCTGCCGTTGCCTGGCATTCACTCTATCTCTCTCTCTCTCTCAAAGATGAATAAACATTTTAAAAAATTAAAAATACTAAAGGGCCTAACATCTCAATGATATTTTAAACGTAAGTTAGCAGCCTCCAGATAGAGAGTGGGTGATAGAAAAAACTGAGAATTGGCATAGTATGGCACTTCTCACAGAGAGCACCAATTACACATTCCTGAGTAAAAATGTTTCTCACCCATCTATGCTTATCCATTTCAGACAATATCTAAATCATCATACATGGAATGTTGGTAGAAACCAAACATAAAGGCAGTATTGGTGAAACCTCAGAAGGAAAAGAGGAAAATATTATTGGAAACTAGAGGAAAAGAAATCCTTATTATACAACGGCAGAAAGCTTAGTGGAGTTACATCCTATTGTTATGCAGAAAGAAGAATTTGTAAGCAAAGAACTTGAGTGTCTAGGTGAGGAGATTTTTAAGCAATCTGTGGAAAGTAGAAAGTAGCTCCTTCCTGCTGCTTATGGTAAAATGTAACAGGAAAGAAACAGAGGGAAGTTCTGTCAAAGTAAAAGGAAGTAAGACCTGATTATATATGAAATTCTCAGCCTGGTCAGATTGTAAGGCAATAAAATTAGAAGATTCACTGTTGAGAGAGACTGCTCTGAAGAGAAAGGCAAAGGTGTGGCTGGGCAACCTTTTGGTAGTGCTTTGGAAGGATCAAAAATGAGAGTGTCAGTTACACATGTTGCTCTAGGAGAGATTGGAAGAGTGACTCATACATCCCCTCATGCATCTAAGCAGAAGCCAGGAACACGGATGGTATTATCCAAGAGAGATCTGTGGATGAGCCTCTTGTCTAATGGAGTAAATCCTTGAAACACACAAGGGAGATTTACAAGGTTCTTGGGAATATTATGCCAACAGTCAAACTGCAGCTTGGATCGAAAGACAGAGGGAGAACAAAATAAAGGAAAGCTGTTAGACCCTCACAATTCTATACAAAGGAAATAAGCAGATAAAACTCCTCAGCTGCAACCACATCCTTCCCTTCATGAAAAAGAAAGGTGGTTCCAAGTATACAGGCTTGATCCAGAGGGCAGAGTCTAACTCAAAAGGACAGCCAGAACCATGAAAGATTACTGTGAGGCCTTGGAACCTAATGTTACTTGCCCATTTGGACATTGCTTAGCACTGACGACCCCCTTTTCTTTCCATTTTAACCCTTTCTGAATAAGGACATTCAAAAATGCTACCCTTATGTCTGTCTCATCATTGTATTTTGGGAGCAGATAAAATGTCTTCCAGTTTCATGCATCAACAGATGAAGAGGAATTTTGATCTGGGATGGTTTATACTGAGAGTTTTATTCATATCTAATCTAGATGATTTAGACAATGAGATTTGTGCCTTTCATGATGAGACTTTGATGAAACTTTAAACTTGCAATGATATTATAATGCTTGAGACTCTGGGAGACCAGGGAATTGGATAAATGTACTTGACACATGGCATGGTCATGAATCTCTGGGGGTCTTCAGTGCATAGAATAATGGGCCTCCGAGATGTCCACACCTTCATCCCTGGAATCTGTGAATGTTTCCTTTAGGTGCAGAAGAATTTAGAGAGGTTAGGCTCAAGATCATGAGATGGGGAAATAATCTGGTTGATCTGGCTGGGCTCAGTATAACCACAAAGGTCCTAATAAGAGGGAGGCATAGAGATCATGAAAAGCATTCTGATGATAGACACTGAGAGGAAGATTAAAAGACATCTGAAGATGTGGTTAAAGGCCACCAAACGCAGGTTCTAGAAGCAAAAAAAAAAAAAATAAGGCAAGAAAACAAATTTTCCTCTAAAGTCATTAGAGGAAATGCGGTGTTGTTGATCCATTTTAGACTTCTGATCTCCAGAACTGTATGAGAATATATTTGTATTGTTTTAAGGAGCCAGAGTCTTAGGCGTCCTCTCCCAAAATTCACCCTTATCTCCCCAGCCTCAATCTCCTCCCCTCACCCTTCCACTTGCCCTAGGATGGAGAAATCAAAGAGAAAAGAAACAGAAACCAGCAATTTAATGCACCACAACAAACTAGGCAAATAAACCCCACCAATTCAATAGAGGTTTTTACGGGAGAGGCAAGGACATCGGTGTCCCTCAAATGTCCCTCATTCTTCTCAAGAAAGTAATCAAGGTGCACACTGGACCACACAGGAAGCAGATTACATAGATGGGTTTCATTCCAGGCCTGATGTTCCACTCTGCAATATAAGTAACATCCATGTAAGCTTAAGCTCAAATAAAGCTCTCAGGCTTACTGGTCCCCCAGGAGGTCACAGTAGGAGGTTCAGTCCAGGTACCTTTCTGAAAAATGCTTGAGAAGGTGTTTCCAGAGCAAAAGTCCTCAAATCAGTGTACATATATCCGTATTA
This sequence comes from Proteles cristata cristata, assembly GCA_017311185.1. Classification (NCBI taxonomy): domain Eukaryota; kingdom Metazoa; phylum Chordata; class Mammalia; order Carnivora; family Hyaenidae; genus Proteles; species Proteles cristata. The sequence continues at coordinate 172,024 of JAESUZ010004583.1, forward strand.
TTTTAAGCCACTAAATTTATGATCATTTCTTACAACAGCAATAGAAAACTAACACACCATCCACACTATTAATTCAGTGTGAAAATAAAATACAAATACTTCAGATATATATGGGTCCAAAAATTCATTTCATGTACTCTTTATAGGATGATCTTGGAGGATATGTCTTTCAAACAGAAAATAACTCCAAAAGACATTGTATTCTGGAAACCAAAAACACAACACAGAGGACACATTAATTTCTTTACCCTGTAGATATTCCTTTGGTTTATTATAAAACAACAGGATGTTATGGCTTCCTCTTAACCTACTTATTTAACCACTAAATGTTTACAGCTATAGGTAACCAAATAAAATATCTGAAAAATGGTGTGTGTCATTCTGATAAAGTTCAAAGCAAAAGCAGCTCCCATAAAGAATTGTAGAGTTTGAGTTTGAATTGTGGTTCTTTCTTATAGACAAAGAAGAAACAGCCATAACATACAGGGAGCCGACTCCTAGACTGTCCTCAGGGTCAGTTTTTTAACACACACAAAATCGTGAGGTGAGTTTCTAATTATTTACAGACGGGGACAATGAAACTGAAGTTTAGAAGAGCAAAGAAACTTGCTGACTCCAACAAGCAGTATTGAATGCATAGATTAAACAAGAACTGCTTTTTTCTATTCAGACCATAGAGTCTTCTATCAGCTTTATATTAGATGCCATCAATTCTTAGCCCAGAGAAAGATGTCCTGTTTTATGTAAAGAATAAAGGTCAAAGCAGAACCAGTCACAAAGTCAAAAGATATTCCCACCTGACTAGCTGAGCTCTCATTAGCGTCAAAATCATTTTAAGAACAGTTTGAAATAAGACCACTCACCTGGATGTCGTTAAGAGCCATGGTATATATTTACCCGCCATGAAAAGTGTTTTCCTTATTCATAGTGCCTAAAAAGTGTGGGATTTTATTTCCTTTTTCACAGCTGGAAAAGCTCAATAGCCAATTTGTTTTCCACAGTGTAATATCATCTGGATTTAGGCAGTGCTAGAAAGAAATGAAAAAAATGAATGGAACTGAATATCTGCTTTTAAAATGAATGTGAGCCATGTATACTGGTTCCATATCAGATTTTTCAATGTTATTTTTTTTAACTGAGTGTGAAAATACCTTGTAAACAAAACACTCCAAGTAGGAATCTGTGAGTTGTTAGTGAAGTTGATTTTTATTTAAAATAATCAGCATTGGGGCACCCGGCTGGCTCAGGTGGCTCGATAGGTTGAACCTCAGACTTCAGCTGGAGTCGTGGTCTCCAAGTTTGTGAGTTTGAGCCCAGCATCAGGCTTGCTGATGGCAACTTGGGGCCTGCTTTGGATCCTCTGCAGTCCCCACCCCTCACCCCTGCCTTGTTCATGCTCTCTCAAAAATAAATAAAACATTAAAAATGAATGAATGAATGAATGAATGAATGAATAAAATAGAATACAATACATGGGTCAAGTAACTATCATGTGCTTGTTGCTCTGACATTTCATTTTTTATAAGACTAGGTCTAACAGCAAACCCATGAAGGGATATTATAAGTGAGCTCTCTTCGACAGACAGGTCAATTTACCCACAGAGTTATCGCTAATCATTAAAAAATAGTATTATCTGAAGTAAGTATTCTGATTTCTGTGACAGTGGTGTTGAATGTTTTCTTCCTAAAGGTTTAAAAGAAAATTGCAGTGCCTGGGTCTCTCTGTTGGTTGAGCATCCAACTCTTGATTCTGGCTCGGTCATGATCCCAGGGTTTGGGGATCAAGCTAGGCTCCATACTGAATCTGGAGAATGCTTGGGATTCTTTCTCTCTCTCTGGCTCTGCCCCTCTCTCTCTTACTCATATTCTCTCTCTCCTTTTCTCCCTCTCTAAAAATAAATAAATAAATAAAAATAAAGGAAAACTGAGTTAAGTAGGTGTATTCTATCAAAAATTTTAACAGCAAACTACTCATTCAATAAATGGATGCATAGATTCATGCATTAGTTTTTCAAAGAGATGAAATTTTTAAAGATAATTCATTCCTATATTGGTATAAAGGCAAAAGTGCAATCTATAAGTAAAACCAAGAATATCAGAGTGTTACATTAGGTAAGTTGATTGTAATAAATATGTTCTGGAAAGTTATAAATGAGCTTCTCTTGCCTCAAAACTTTAAACTATTTAATAAATTAGAAAGAAAACACATTAGTTAAGTGTTAATTTTACTCAATTACTTAAACTCAGTCTCAATTTCCAGGGGAAAATTATTACTTAGTTTACACAGCAGGATTTGTTTTCATGCATGGAACCTTCAGGAAATTATTTTATAGAAATAACGTTTAGGTTGCTAGTGGAAGGTGGCAGATTGGGGAAAGGCATTTAGCTCCTTCCCTCCCAATATCCTGTGGAAATGAAGGAAAATTTATTTAAAAATGTGCAAATCCAAACCATGGTCCTGGAAATCTAGGGTGTATGTTATTAATTCATTTCACTAACTTCGAAGTGTTTCTGGAATGTAGCATCGGTATTGCACTGGAGAAGCAACTGAATAGAGCAAGTGCAATCCAAACGAGGCACAAGATGATTGCATGAAAGAGAGTCCTTCCCAACTATATCCCAGAAAACTGAGGTCTCAGTGAATGTTTACGAAGAACAGGTAGCAATAGTAAACACAGTCAGATACATAACTACTGCAGAAGACCTGAGCCAATTGTACTTCCCCAGGTCACTCAGCTATATATAAAAAATTCTTTCTAGAATATTCTGCTGGCTTCGCACCATCTACTCAGCTTCTAAATTAGAGTTCCATGGGGATATGCTGTATGCTATTTTCTCCGTTATATACATTTACTTATTTTATTTACATTTTTCTCATTTATTGAATATCATCAATCTCTTGATGATTGTCATTATTTTTAATCCCCAGTGCATATCTAGACCATAGAGCTCCAGACTGCCTACTGACATGTTGATTTTCATGGACATATAGTTTTCTATAGTGAACTTCTATAGTGAACATTCATTGCTTAGTATCCATTTATCCATTTTGTAGCAACAGCACCTTAATTATACTTTAGGAAATTAGTTTTCCCCTACGTGTCCCATGTGGTCAGGTGAGATATATTCCTTTACTGCTCCAAGCCTCAGCCTCTATTTCAGATTTAGCCAATCACATGAATCAATCATGACCCATGAGAAACAGGTTGGTGCTTTTACCGAAGTTACTAGAAAAAAATCCCAAACCCCCCAAAATAAACACAGTAGTCTACAGGGGTAGATACGGTGAAAGAATGTGGGCTTTATGGGGCCATCACAAAAAGAGAGCTGGTAAAACACACACACACACACACACACACACACACACGGCCTGAAAGAGAGAGACAAAGACAAAAATCTTAACAATATAATTTGAGATCCTTGTTCTCTTCCTCAGGCCATCATGCTTTTCATCTTGGAAATGTTGCTATGTAATCACAGCTCCCTTTATCAGGAACACTCTTAGACTCTAGTCTCTTCCTGGCTGCTTCCTTTGCGACCAAGAGAGATCTTGTTCCATTGTTTATTCAATATGGCACCATCAATATTCTCTAAAGACAAGGCAAGATGTGTCTGTCACATCACTTTGTAATTATTTCATTTAATTTTTGTGTCTGCTTTTTCTCTTGAATTTCAAGCTCCATGTGGGCTCCTACTCTATTCTGGTACGTATTATGTTCTTAGACCCTGGAATAGTGACAGTATATAGTATGTGCTTAGTAAATATTTTTGAATTAATTAACTAATTAACTGAAAACAAATATTGCAAAATCAGCCCCGTTTGGAAGTTGATGCAAGATGAATGGTGTTGTATGTATACTAAATGCCTCCTTTTATGTGATAAGAACTTAATAAATATTGAATAAAACACTGAATAAAATTGATAATCTTTAAAAAAGTCAGAATTATATGAATGTTGTGATGGTAAACAACAGAATAATTTATTTAATTAAATACACCTCTGCTTTGGGGCGCCTGGATGGCTTAGTCGTTAGGCGTCCGACTTTCGCTTGGGTCATGATCTAGCAGTTCCTGGGTTCGAGCCCCGCGTCGGGCTCTGTGCTGACTGCCAGCTCAGAGCCTGGAGCTATTTCAGAGTCTGTGTCTCCCTCTCTCTCTGACCCTCCCCTGCTCACACTGTCTCTCTCTCTCTCTCTCAGAAATAAAATAAAAATATTTTTAAAAAAAATACACCTCGGCTTTATTTATCTTGTCACATATATTACTTTTTCACATGTATTTACCCCTTCATAACTTCTATTACTCTAAATTATTTTTTTAAGTTTTATTTTATTTATTTTATTCTCTCCCCCTGAGGAGCAGAGACAGAGAGAGAAAATCCCAAGCCGACTCCATGCTATCAATGCAAGCCTGACATGGGGCTTGAGCTCATGAGTTGTGAGCTCATGACTTGAGCTGAAACCAAGAGTCAGATGCTTAACCGCCTGAGCTACATAGTGCCCCTCTAGTCTAAATTATAATGATCATATCAATGTATTTTAATATTCTTAGAATAAATTGGATTCATTAACATTGAAATATTAAGTATTATCTATGTTATAAAATTGTGCATTACTTTTGTTTTATAAGTAGAATTTACCAAAAATAGCTGACTAAAATTCTATAAAAATTGAATAATAAGTCAATATAATTTATAAGCATTTGCTTCCTGCCCACAGTTTCCATGACACTAGAGTATATAAGTATTATTAAGTCTTTATCCTACTCTAAGAAAGGAACAAAAGATATGAAGCTGACTTTCATTTAGTACTTACTCTGCACCTGTTTCCTTCATAAACCCTCACAACAACCTTGAGAGATGATAGAACCATTTTGAGTGAAAGAGACATTCAAAATACTAGAGAACTTTCCAAAATTTTTACTGTTAAATGTGATGAAAGTAAGATTTAAAATGTGGGGTTTTTTTTAAAGTCAATTCTATTTGCCTATAATATATTGTTCTTCATACAAAAACATGAACATTGTGGAAATTTGTGTTTAACAATATAGTATGTTCGAGCATTTGTAGGTTTACTTTCCTTTTATGCTACCGCTATTTGTCATTTAGAGAAGGGATGCTGCTTTATATTTAAGATGGCCTACTGCAAGGCAGATTTGGAGAAGACAACTTATATATGTATATATGAAGACAGGTGGGTACATATTCACTCAAATTATGTGGGGTGGAGTTGAGTGAATAGAACATGACACAACTGAAACATACTCTAGGATCCTTTTCTTCTGTGACAAATGTAGTACTGCCCTCAGTGGGAAAGAAGGCAAAGAAAGAAAATAGTGTTTCAGTGTTTCAACAAACAGATACAAAATTCACCATGGCCAATGAGATTTATTAATTGTGAGTTATAGACAGTTATTTGTGAAGAGGGTTTTGGCTTTACTGAAATGAAATCAATCTATAATAATTACAACTGAGTTATGACCATTGATTATTCCAAAAGAATCTGACTTTTTATTTATGCCAACACTCAGATTCTGAGGAAGGCCCAACAATATTGTGCAATTCTGATTTTTCCTACTCTGCATAAATAATATTTCTTCCATCTGAGCATAATTTCCAAATGCAGGCTTTGAACACTCAATCCTTTGCTTACTGAAGACAGTTCTATAGTTTTAACGAATACCATTGCAGTATTTATTCTGGAAGATGGATGTTGACAACCAACTCAAAAAGTCAAATCTAAAGATTATTTTAAAAGAGATGTTTCAGATTGTTTACAAAAGGAAAGATTAAAAAATTCAATTTCTCCTTCCTGCATGTGCAAATCCTATAAAGGTGATGTGGCTTTGGGAAGATTTTCTTAGGGACAATGTCAGTGTAACTACTAATAAAAAGTTTCTATGTTTGCCAAATTTAAATTATTATGTTCATTTAAATTTTGGATAAGGCCATATCTATATAATTAGTTACTATTTTTCAAAGTTTATTGGTATTTAATTTCACTTTTGCTTACCCTTTAATGACTTGGAAAGATCTTACTGACGTTCTTTAAATCTTAAGAAGTAAAACCAGTGTATGTGTGTATGTGTGCTTATGACTGTATAAAATTATTGGAAAGGCAGGGTATGCATATGCTTGAATTATGACAAAGACCTTGATGTTATTTTTCTTCTATGAAAAAAATCCCATATTTATTTTCTTTGGATTCTGGGATTTAATATACCAAATTCTTCACATTGTGTAAGCCATATGATTATCATTTATATTAGAGATATGGGTTAGAATGGAAATCAGATGAAAAACAGAAAAAAACATAGAAGAAGAAGTTTATTCAGGTTAAGTTTGTCTTTTTTATTAAAATAATTGCATATTAAATACCTTATGAGAGACTTCCATTGTTTTGGTGTTAAATGGGTCCTGAGAAACTCAAATAAAAACAATTGATAAGCATTAAATATTTATGATTAAAACAAGATGTACAATTATCCTTTTATCATTAAATTTAAGGTCCTGTTAACTAAAAATATATACTGTTGTTAAGCCAAGGTGAGGGAAACAGTTTTTGGGTTTTTGATATTTGTTTTTTAACTTTCCAAGTGATGGATTACCTGAAATTTCAGATCATAGCTTTCAAGCTGAAGTAGATAAATGAAAGCTGAACTTCATTATGTTGATTTATGCTGAGTATGTCATCCAGTTCCCAAGTATTGCATGACAAATCAAACCAAATTTGATGGTACAAAAGAAAAAATATTTTATTATGTTCATGGATACCAAAGGTGGGGAATTTAGGCAGAGTGCCAGCAGGCATGGCTTATTGTCTCTGATTCATGGTAACTGGGAAGATTTCAATGGCTGGGAGTAACTGGGGCCTAAGATCATTTGGACGCCTTTTCATATGCATGTGTGACAAAACTGAATTTGGGGAATTCAAAGATCATGCTCAGTTAGGTCTGTCAATTGAGGTTCTTGCAGTGGGACCTACTCCAACAAGGTCCATGTGGCTTGGGCGCCCTTCTGGAATGGTCACATTCGGTTAGCTAGTCTTCCTACACGCAGACTTAAGGCTCCCAGATGGTGTTGCAATGAATAAGACAAACATTATATGGCATTTTATGATCTAGCCTGGAAAGGCATAGCTTTCTCTACCATATTTTATTGATTGTGACAGTCATCCTGCCCATACTACAGGGAAAATGATATATTTGCACCTCTAGTTGGGAGAGTATCAAAGAATCTGTGGCTTGTTTTAAAACCACCTAAATCTGGTATCTATCCACAAACTATATTTCTTCTACACGCAAAGTTCCCTCTCTCCTTCCCAAGGCCCTACAGAGATTTCATTTCCTTTTAGTATCATCAGGCTGAGGCTCAAGGTTCAAATCTCAATCTAAATCAATTCCAGTACTGGGGAAGTGCCGCTCCATGCTGCCCAATATATGATCTCTGGCCACCCTATGACCCAGAAATAGCACTACTCAGAATTTGCCCAAGGGATATAGGAGTGCTGATGCAAAGGGGGCACGTATACCCCAATGTTTATAGCAGTGCTTTGAACCATAGCCAAATTATGGAAACAGCCCAAATGTCCATCAACTGATGAACGGATAAAGATGTGGTTTATATATACAATGGAATACTGCTTGGCAATGAGAAAGAATGAAATCATGCCATTTGCCACAACATGGATGGAACTGGAAGGTATTATCCTGAGTGAAATAAGTCAGTCAGAGCAGGACAGATTATCATGTGTTTTCATTCATATGTGGACCTTAAGAAACTTAACAGAAGACCATGGGGGAAGGGAAGGGGAAAAAATAGTTACAAACAGAGAGGGAGTGTGGCAAACCACAAGAGGCTCTAAATACAGAGAACAAACTGAGGGTGAATGTGAGGTTGGGGGAGAGGGGAAAATGGGTGATGGGCATTGATGAAGGGCACTTGTTGGGATGAGCACTGGGTGTTTTATGTAAGCCAATTTTACAATAAATTATATTAGAAATTTTTAAATGAAATCCAGGTAAAGATGAGACTTCTCAAATGATTGCATTTGATGCACAAGACAAGATAGCTTCCCCCACCACACCCAACACACAAGGGTGGGAGTGTTAAGGATAATGCAATATCATCATTGCCTCAGAATTTTTAGCTTATCAAACTAATTGTAGTAAGCGTAAGGTTATTTGGTTATTCCTTTGTATGCAAATTCCAGTAATTACACTTTAATGTAAAAGATTTTAAAATAAAATTTTACATATTTTTTACCTGTAGTTGATATGTGTACATCACCGGCTTATTATCCATGAGATCTTATTATTTCATATTAGTGAAAGAAGATATTCTAAAATAGATTTAACTTTCCAGAAGCAAGAAGATGAACTGCACAAGCTAGATGATCAAATATTTAAAGACATTGCCAATAGAATAAATGGTATTATAATAGACGTGGGAAAGATAAAAGCTTGCTGAAACTTGAACTGTATCCTCTAGGTAACAAACAGCAATGACTAATTGCCACTGGGAATTGGAAATTTTAGGTGCCAGTTTGCTTTACAGGAAACATCAAGGGAAAGAAATAAAACAACTGATCTCAGACACTTTATCTTATAACACTGAGAGCAAATTTCTTTGTTCTGAAATATTGTAACTATCGCAAAGTATCTCACGTGAAGAAATTAGTAAGTGGTAATACGGGAGGTGGGAAGATTAGTAGTTATATGCACAACACAAAGCCTTCAGCAGAAAACATTCTAATCTAGAATCAACACAAAAGCTAAAGATTACAACTTTAAGCAGGAAATAAAGAAATATGTCTTACTATTTTTTATATTCAAAAACCGTGACAAATAGAATTTCTCTAGTCAAATTATAGAAGTACTTTGAATATACAAGAAATGAAGAATAATCCACATACCCCGGAGCCTGTAGGTTGTCTCCTATAGTCTTTGGAGTCAGGTGTTTGAATAAAACCAACCCACCTCCATGTTGATCTACAGCCTGAAGTCAATATATTTTGATTCTAAATTTTGAAGCTAAAATGTTATTAGAAGGCCCCATTTGATAATACCAGTACCTTAGTCTCTGGTTCAATTCCAGCATTTTATATTACTCTAGAGCGAGACTTGTTCTCTCTCTGAAACTTAAACGTAACTCCCTTATCCGACTAAATTGTTCCATGTGTTCTAAAGCTGATACTAATAACAGAGTCCCCAAGGATTGGATAGGAATTCCTAGGAATAAGGTGTGCTCCTAAAAGTCTAGTAGAAGTTTCTTCACGGTATTCCCCTGGCAAAAAGAGGTAGGAGAGGGGATTCCCCGATGGTATTACGGGAATTTCTGCTACTTTCTCCCACAAGTACAGGGAAATAAGAAACTCCTAACAGTAATTCAGAGTAGTTATGAGTAATGAGAATATAAAAACCCCTTGCTTTAAAGAAAAAAAAAAAAAAAAAAAGAAAAGGTGTTCCTTTCGGCAGCACATATACTAAAAGTGAAATGATATGGAGGAGATTAGAAAGACTCCTGTACTTGGACAATGTGCAAGTTCTTGAAGCATTCCATTAAAAAGAAAAAAAAAAAGACATATGTCTTCATATAACCAAGTTGTAAAAGGACAACACACAGTTTTTTTAAATGAACTGGGAAAAAAATCCTTTGGATATATATACTTGCATATTATCTATCATCTATCTCTATAATTTCACACTCCCAGAGAACAGAGACTGAGTCATTTTTTTTGTCTTCCTGGAAATATTAATGACATCTTCAAATGTACAAAGGGTTAGGCAACTAAGATATTCCTGAAAAGAAATCACCTAAATGAAATTACAGTAAATAGATCATTTGTTAAAGACACCAGGGCAATTTATAATAAATTATTTGGTAAAGTGAATGATTCAAGTATAATGAGACTGTTCATTAAATCGGTAGTTTTTATATCTTATATTTACTTGTAATACAACAGTAGGTGAGAAAGATACACAGTGAGATGTCATTAAATAATACAATTTTTCAAATTAAAAAAAACACATTTTGTACAGCAGCTAGCAGATTTTACCATCTAATACAAGAGGCCGTATTTGAGTATTACATATTTTTCATATAGATTTATTTGAAAGATAACTGTGCTTCTAAAATGATTGCATTATATAAAAAAACTAACGATAATAAGTGGCAAGTATTATAATCAATGAAATGCTTTCCAAGATTATTATGCTTTTCTGGATAATAAGCACACACTAAATATCCAGTATTATAGCTTATTAAATGATAACTTGTACACAAACATACTGCAAATAAGTTTTTTGAGACAATCTCAAACAGATTCCAAAGAAGTAATATTTACATACTATGGTTCAGGGAATAGATATTAACAAAAATGATCTACCCTCAGGCCACTGTCTAGACCACAGGAAACCTGGTCACCAGCATATGGGACATCACAAGGTGCAGACTCAGAAGTTTCCATAATGTAGTGGCCAACAGCTAGACATGGTGAGTCATGGCTGCAAGAGTAACCAAACTCACAGTACACAGGCTGTTAAGTAGTGATGGACCCAGCTTCAAACCAGATCAGGCCAAACTAACATCTTACAGCTTTGAAGAACAGTTTGTCCTTGAGCAATAAATCAGTGGAATTTAGAAAGCTTTGCTACCACAAGAAAAGTATAGAAAATGAAAACCAAACTTTTCATGATTAGTTTTAAAATAATGCTGTGGTCTTGCAAAGTGATTGGTTCTCAGTGAAATCAGACTGAAGCCAATCGTCACGTGACATTAACCTGGTCACAGGATCTGGTTCAGATGGGAAGGCATCTGACCCTACCAGCCAAAGGCAATGAGAGAAATGTGTTTGGAAATACTGGGGGAATGTGTTTTAATATTGTTTGAGATGTTTCTCTGCCTCAGAGGAGGCACTGGGAGGCACATTCTCTCTTCTGCACGTTGTAGTTGCCTAAATATTGGCCCAGAACTAGGACCAACATGAGAAAGAGGCCCCCATATGGAGAAAGGCAGTGACAAGAGAATTTCAGAGAAGAGCTGGAGCCAGAAGTTAAGGCCAACCTTAGGCTCTCATTTGTGAGAATTAATATTCCTTTTGTTGGAGTCTTTTTGTAATTGGGCTATTTTTCACTTAAACCCAAACTTATCCTAATAGAGAACCCTGTTTGCCTCTACCTATATGCATTTAATTAAATATCCATAAAAAAGTCCAGACCCTCACTTGACTTTATTCTTTTCAATAATCTCCTTTGTGCCTCAAACCTTGCTTACATTTATTAATTTTTTTCACTATCCCAAACACTCTACCTGGATATTGTGATTTACTCCATATTTTAAAATAATAAATGCCCATTTACTTGAAAATATATTGAGACTGAATAAGTTCAATATTCAAAAGACAAAAGAATAGATACATAAATAGTATTAATCACATTTAAAGTTTTTTCACATTTTTTTTTTTTGAGACAGAAAGAGAGAAAGAGCTGGGGAGGGGTAAAGGAAGAAGGAGAATATTTAACAGGCTCCACCTCTACCATGTATACCAACAAGGGGCTCAATCTCATAACAGTGAGATCATGACTTGAGTCAAAATCAAGACTCAGACACTGAACTGACTGAACGGCACAGGCACCCCAAGTTTTTTCACATAATTTTTATCTATATTGACAGAAGCAGAAAGATACCAAGGGAGGGGGACTGTTCTCAAAGTAGTTATTAAATCTACTTAATAAGGTGGGAAGTAGAGACCACTTTCAAACAACGTATTGGTTAGTATTTGCCATTTCTAAGAGGCAAATATCAAAATATAATATATCTCCATTTGTGACTTCAAACTGAAGAAATCCATCAATTATTTGATACCTGTAATAGTTTCAGGAATTAATAAAAATAGAAGTAAAATAAAAACCAATATAGAAACCACCTCAGAGGAGTTTCTTTGGACTGAGTGTAATGGCCAGAGGTAAAGAGAATGAGGTTTTGTGCTGTTTTTCCTCTGCTAACCGTGGCTGTTAGGGAGACGAAGGTATGGCAGCACATTGTGTTCAACAACCACAGAACAGCAAAGCTCTATTATTTCAAAGACTCATGGATTCTGTTTCTTACTAAAAGATGGCGACCAGACAGACCAATAACTTTCTGTTACTCAGGACAGGCTGATATTGAACAGAATCTGTTCATGATTTGTTTGTTTATTTGCTGTGATTGCTTAGTAAACTAAGAACTTGATTTTAGAGAAGGAAGGAAAACTAGAATTTAAGGTTAGAAGCTGACAGGTAATTGAGAGGACAGAAGCTACATAAATGTGGATACACTGAGGCCCAAAGAAGACAAGTGGGAATGGATGTGCAAATACTAAAAGTACTTTTGGTGGGAGGGCCATCTGGATGGCTCAGTCAGTCAAGCATCTGACTCTTGATTTTGGCTCAGGTTATGTTTGAACCGCGTGTGGGGGGCTCTGTGCTGACAGAGCAGAGCCCGCTTGGGATTCCTTCTTGCTTGAATTTTCTCTCTCTCTCTCTCTCCCTCCCACTCTCTACACCCCCACTCTCTCCTCCCCCCCCCGTCTGTCTTTCAAACTAAATAAATAAACATAAAAAATACTTGCAGTGAGCAGAGAAAGAAAAATAGGACCAGTGCATTTACTACTTGGTGTTAATAATAGTTACCTTCATTTTATTTTCATATTTTTGTTTTGAAATAATATACCCTGTTACTCAGTGTTTCAGTGAATCTCTGCCTCACACATCACCCATGTCTTTAAGCTACTCTCTGGACAAAATCTTTTACAACAGTGTTCAGAAAAGAGAAGAATATGCAGGCCCTTAAACCAAGGTTCAAAACAAATGAACCTGTAATGGAGACGGGCCAGGAGGAAGCAAATATGCTGGAAAAACAAGGAAAGAATAGGAATAGTTCCAGGACACTTGGGTGGCTCAGTCGGTTAAGCATCTGACTCTAGATTTGCTCTTAGGTCATGATCTCACCTTTTGGGGGATCAAGCCCCACAACTGCACTATTAGTGCAGAGCCTGTTTGGGATTTTATTTCTCCCCCTCTCCATCTCTCCCACTCCTTCCCCTCTCCTCCTCTCTCAAAACAAATACACATTAAAAAAAAGAATAGGGAGGGCGCCTGGGTGGTTCAGTCGGTTGGGCGGCCTACTTTGGCTCAGGTCATGATCTCACGGTTCGTGGGTTCGAGCCCTGCATCCGGCTCTGTACTGACAGCCAGCTCAGAGCCTGGAGCCTGTTTCGGATTCTGTGTCTCCCTCTCTCTCTGACCTCCCCTTCTCACGCTGTGTCTCTCTCAGAAGAGAGAGATTTAAATTTACTTCTGTCAAGTGAATTTTTTTTAAAAAATAGGGAAATTTCCTCCAGGTGCAACGAAGAAAACAGTTTTGTCACTGGATGTTAGTGTAGAGTGACCACAGCAGATCAGAAGACCTGCAAACACAATGACATTTATGCAATAATGACTAACGGAACCATAACTCAGCAGTGAGAAATAACCTTTTTCAAATCATGTAACCTAAAAGGTACAAAACTTACCTAAGTTTCCTTTTGGAAAGGAAGCTCAGTTTTGGGCATATATGTTTTGATTACAAATATCAGTTGAGTTGACAGAGTTTATTGGTTCAATTATATCTTGGTGTGTGTGGAGGGGGGGGTGTATTATGTGTACAGGGAGTTTAAACTGAGGACAAAGTAAAGATAAAAATGTGTCTGATAACTGAACTGCCTTCTGTGATGAAACTAAATATATTTCACTATACAATTCATATACATCCACATATAAGAATATATATATACCGGGGCGCCTGGGTGGCTTGGTTGGTTAAGCGTCTGACTTTCGCTTAGGTCATGATCTCGCGGTTCGTGGGTTCGAGCCCCGCGTCGGGCTCTGTGCTGACTGCCAGCTCAGAGCCTGGAGCCTGTTTCAGTCTGTGTCTCCCTCTCTCTCTGACCCTCCCCTGCTCGCGCTGTCTCTCTCTCTCCTAGAAATAAAATAAAAATATTAAAAAAAAAAAAGAATATATATATACCTAACATTAAAATAAAACAATGATAATCTAATATACCTCACTTACTCACCAAAGAGATGATGGGAGCTCTAATCCAGCAGAGTCAAGATAAAAAAAGAAATTACTAGTCCATGATAGTTTCTTTATTTTTGATATCATTTGTCCTGCTAGTTTTTACTGTACTTCATAACATTATTATCCCATGTCATCTGGCTAGTTTATAATTCGTATTATAACGACAGCTGAAAGTCATAAAGGCACAGAAATTATTTTATCAGAGTATTTAGGTTGGTTTTATTCGTCTTCAAAATGATCTGTAAAATGCCAATAGCACACTTTATTGATTAACCTAGGGGAAGTTTTTCTCTGTACCTGTGAACTTGCAGGGCACCCAATTGGTGGCATTCTACAAAGTACCCCGTTAGGGAATTTATTTAATTCTACTTCTGTCTAATCCAAGCTATAATTACTTTCTCATTGTTCTATTTCACTGATGAACAGCATTTCAAAATACCATGAATTGTCCTTCTGGCATTACTATCTCAGAAATATTGTTTGTTTAATCGTTATGTGCTCAGTATCTTGTAGGATGAGAAATAATATATTTAAATTGTACTTTTGTCTTGATCTTGTAAAATAAAAACTGATATTAAAAATTAAGGTAGCTCTGTATAGATAAACCACATCTTCTTGATCCATTTGTCCGTTGATGGACACTTAGGCTCTTTCCATGTTTTGGCTATTGTTGAGAGTGCTGCTATGAACATTGAGGTACAAGTGCTCCTATGCATCAGCACTCCTGAATCCCTTGGGTAAATTCCTAGCAGTGCTATTGTTGGGTCATAGGGGAGTTCTATTGTTAATTTTTTGAGGAACCCCCACACTGTTTTCCAGAAGGGCTGCACCAGTTTACATTCCCACTTAACAGTGTAGGAGGGTGCCCGTTTCTCCACATCCTTGCCAGCATCTAGAGTCCTCTGATTTACTCATTTTAGCCACTCTGACTGGCATGAGGTGGTATCTCGGTGTGGTTTTGATTACTACATGGGAATGAGAAAGAATGAAATCTGGCCATGTGTAGAAACATGGATGGAACTTGAGGTGTTATGCTGAGCGAAATAAGTCAGGCAGAGAAGGACAGATATCATATATTTACACATATAGGAGGATTAGGAGGAACTTAACGGAGGACCAATGGGGAGAAAAAGGGAAAAATAGTGGGGCTGAGGGAGGGAGGCAAACCATGAGAGACTATTGAATGCCGAGAACAAACTGAGGACAGATGAGGTGGGGGGGGAGGGGGGAGACGGGCATGGAGGAGGGCACTTGTGGGGATGAGCACTGGGTGCTATATGGAAACCAACTTGACAATAAACTATTTTTTAAAAAGTTAAGGTGCCTCTATTTGACAAGGTAATATCTTGCAAAAAAATTTTTTAAATGATATTCCATCTCAAAAACTTATAGAGCATTTGATTTTAAAAGAGGGTTGACAAAATAATATCAGAAGACACTCAATAAATATGCTTGAAATGAAGGTAAGAAAGTCAATGTTAATGTGAACCATACAGTGATGTTCCATGTTTTCTTCTATTGCAGGTTACTTAAGTAAAGTGATTTCCTTTTTTACTCAGTATTGTTCAATATAGTATATAGATCTGTAAATTATGAACTGCAATTAATTGCTATTGTTTTTTTTAGCATTTTTTAATGTTTATTTATTTTTGAGAGAGAGAGAGAGGAAGGGAGGGCCAGAGAGAGAAGGGGACAGAATATCCGAAGCAGACTCTATGCTGACAGCAGAGAGCCTGATGCAGGGCTCAAACTTACATTGAGATCATGATCTGTGCCGATGCACAGTTGGATGCCTAACCAACTGAGCCACCCAGATGCCATAGTATTGCATTTTTGTATATTACACTTACCTCTGACATTTCACCAAAGTCTATTTTACCAAAATGTATTTTAATTTTTTATTTTAATTTTAGGGAGAGAGAGAGAGTACAAGCAAAGGAGAGGGGCAGAGGGAGAGAGAAATAGAATCTTAAGCAGGCTGCACACTCAGGGCAGAACCTGACATGGGTCTCGATCCCACGATCTGAGATGAAATAAAGAGTCAGACACTCAACGTACTGAGTGCCCTCTGAAATACATTTTAAAAGTGAAGCTTTGCAAACGTTATTAACAATGTCTTTTCATTGAAGTTTGGTTAGTGGAATGAGTAAGAAATCAAACTTTGAGTATGTCTTAAAATAGCATAATAATTGGCCAACATATTTTACATCCAACAAAAGTACTGAAACAGACTAATTGACAGACAAATATATTTACAAACTTAGACTCTCAACTTATTAAATTCAGATGCATTTAGAGGACCATTGAAAACATCTGTAGCTATTCCATATAGCATTATCTCTTAGCCTTGCAAGGAAAAACACAATTTATTTTTTATTTATAGGCAGTCAATTCTAGGAGATAGGTGGAAGAAATAGCTCACTCTGTATTGGAAGGGTCATCATTCACAATTCCCCTCAGACTGTAGGCAAACTTCCCAGATCCCTCATTTTTAAGGAAGGGAAACACAGAAGAACGATGGCATAAACATAGCATAGGCAAAGAACTGACCATCTTCCATACTTTTATTTGCAGATCTCAGTTACACTGATAGAGTTAGAGTTTCTATCTTCAGGTAAAGGACACATTTTAGCCAGGCACACTCACTCTGAGTAATCAGGCCTAAAACTTAGAAAAATATCATGACAAGTGAGACTGCATGGCAAGTAAGGAAAATAAATTATGATTTATTATGATTTCAAAGCTCTCCTTTTTTTGTGTTGGAAATTTTTAAAAATAATAAATCATTATTAATAATGCCAGATCTGGATCAGGGAAGTAGTATTTATATGAACCCGACTTGATTTATGAAGCTTTCAACACTGCAGCCTGGCCCGAGAACCTTTCCTGAGGCACCTCCTCTTTGTCACCAAAGCAGATGACCAACTTACGCAAATGAAAAGCAGACTTTGGTTATAAAGCAAAAGAACGGGATTCAACAAGCTAAATTTAAATTATTAGCTTAGCGTAGGCGAGCCCAACAGTAGCTATTATCAAAATTCAGACCAGTCCACCCTTGTGAGATACTTTTATGCAATATCTGCAAGGCATTTTAAATCCATTACATAAAAAATATGTGCTTGGCATGGCTTGGTATAGCAAGCATTGTGACCGTATGCTGATTTCCCTTGCCCTGAGGAATAAAATTAGATACAGTGCTCAAGTACATAGGTTGCCATGACACATATTATCCTCCTATTCTGGCTCAAAAGTAGCTCGGAATCTCTGCTCCATGTGTCCACCTCAACCCATCTTCAACATGCATCAGGTTCCTGAAGCCTACCAAGATACTTAAATGGAAATGTATTCCCATCCAATATTACTCTTACCTTAATCATCCTTTTTTTTTTTTAAATAATGTTTTTATTTATTTTTGAGAGAGAAAGAAGGAGAACGAGCTGGGGAGGGGCAGAGAGAGAGAGGGAAACACAGAATCTGAAGCAGGCTCCATGCTCTAAGCTGTCAGAACCTGATGCGGGGCTCGAACTCGTGAACCACAAGATAATGGCCTGAGTCAAAGTCGTATATTTAACCAACTGAGCCACTCAGGCACCCCTTAATCATCCTTCTTTTGTGTTAGTTACCAACACTAGAAATTCTTTTACACAGATTCTCACTTTTCCTAATGCATATGCAGAGTTGTTAGAAAGGAGAAGAAACTGCTAATTGAATATTGTGGGTCATTTTGTGTGAGTACTTGGAGCTGTACGGGTTTGACATCTACATAGCTAGTACTTTGAGGAGTAAGTTGGGAACATGAATCTGCATGTCTTCAAACAGCGTGATGACATCTATAATTCCTTAATAGCTTGGCCAAAGTCAGTGCCTGATGTATAACACAAAATTAATCTCCTACGATGAAGGACCATTGATATTCTCAGGTCAATCGAGAGTACTGATTTTCTGACAATATCTAATGTGGAGTTTTCATTGAATTATACACAATATCTTTCCTTTTATGAAGCATAGAATCACTCATTCTACAAATTTAAGGATTAAAATGATCATTAAAACCTCAATGATATTCTTTCATAAAAACGAGCACATATTAGACCTACTCAGAAAACTAGCTAAGTTATGAGAATGCATGAATGTTACATATGAATGTTAAATATGTTAAATATGGATGTTAAATATGTTAAATATGGATGTTAAATATGTTAAATATGGATGTTAAATGCTACAGCAAACCAGCACCTTCAGTGAAATAAATCACAATTGAAAATTTCAAGATTTTCCAGCATTCAGCTAATATTTATGCAGCTCACAAATACTGTAACATATTTATGAGAAGTTATTTCAGATTTATTTTTATAAAGAAATATGTCTTTTATAGTAACATTTTACCAGTTGACAATTCTGAGTTTACAAAAATAAAATACAGGTGAGAAACAAGCCTGTGATAAAATCTTGGACTGTTAAAACAATGAAACTTTGCAGTGCTAAATCTCTTTTTCTGATATAAGTAGTTTCATTGGAACTCATTTGCTTGGCAGTAAAACGATCAAAAAACAACAACAACAACAAACAAACAAAAAAACAAGTAAAGCTTCACTTTTAAAATTAAGATAACTTTATTTAAAATGTATTAAAATTTCCTTTATACTTTGTTTAGAGAGGTTTCTCATGTTTTGTCATTTATTATGTCTAAAAGTAATCTTGTGACTAAACAGTTGGCTAAATTTTAGTATTACTCTATTATTAGCTTTTTCCTGCATTTTATTGAATTGGCCATATATCAATTTTCATAAATATTTGGAACCCCTCCTGCTGAAATGTTATATATCTTGTGTAATTGCACTCAAGTGTGTGGCCATGTGGCAAACTTTGTATAATAAAATGTGAGTGGAAGTGACATGCTCCCTCTTATCCCTATGATTTGACACCTGCCATTGTTCTGACAGAGAAATTCCATCCAACTGTATTCTTGAGTGAGGATGATGTGGATCGCAGCTGCACCAGAGGCGAGATGGACATGTAAACACATGCTTCTGTTGTAAGCCACTCATTTGGAGATGATCATCAAATGGTTCTGCTCTTTTTTTCTGTCATTTTCAATCCAAGCTGCTATTTTCCAGATAGTTCTCAAATTTTCTGTTCCCATTGATGTCATACTTTTCCCAGAACCTGAATCTGAGACCTTCAGTTGCTTATAGATGGTTTATTTGCATTTGCTATGCCAGAAAACTAGAAGGAAGGACCTGGAAGAGTAAGAGAGGGAATGAGGAAGAGCCAGTACAGCAGTTTCTTATCAAGCTGTGAGCAGTTGGGGCTTGAGTCTACGGAGATGCACTGAAGTGTCTGAGAATTTGTGGTGGGTGCCTCCCACAGCTGTCCACTCGAAAAGAATAAAAACAAGAATACCTATTTATCCATTCGTTCTTGTTCTTCATCTCCCACTGGTCAGGAGTTGTCCTTTGGATATTCATACACTTGCACTTTCTAGTTGCAAGACTGTGGGAGCCAAACCATCCAAAAAGCTTTGAGGCAGAAAGCAAGCTAAGGAAGGTGTTGATTATGGTGCACGTGTGTGAAACTGGCTT
The DNA here is from genome assembly GCA_017311185.1 of Proteles cristata cristata. Classification (NCBI taxonomy): domain Eukaryota; kingdom Metazoa; phylum Chordata; class Mammalia; order Carnivora; family Hyaenidae; genus Proteles; species Proteles cristata. Next base: position 191,704 of record JAESUZ010004583.1, read on the forward strand.
TCCCAGAAATGGTTGCCGAATGAATTATTCATTTCATCTAAGTCACCATGTCTATCAGCATAAAGTTGTTAATGATACTCTTAGACTCCTTTAAGAAAAGTATAGAGTTTCTACTTATATAACCTCTTGCATGCCTGATATTGGCAGAGCCTTTCTTATGATTTTTATGATCAAACTTGGTAGGGGTCACCAAGTTTATTATTTCTTTTTTATGTTTGTTTATTTTTGAGAAAGACAGAGAGAGGGAGACAGAGCATGAGTGGGGCAGGGGCAGAGAGAGAGGGAGACACAGAATCAGAAGCAGGCTCCAGGCTCCCAGCTGTAAGCACAGAGCCCAAAGTGGTCTTGAACCCACGAACCACAAGATCATGACCTGAGCTGAAGTCTGATGCTTGAGTGACTGAGCCACCCAGGCACCTCTATTAGTTTTTTCAAACATGCATATTTCATTATGTTTATTTATTGTATGTCTATTTTTTTTCACTGATATATTTTATCTTTACCTAGTATTTTCTAACTACCATGGGTTTAATTTGCTCTTTTTCTCTACTTTTTAATGAGGGAGATCAGATTATTGGGTTTTACCTGTTGTTGTTTTATAGAATTATATAGTGGACTTGAATAACTGAGGGTTTAGAGACACTGACCCTGAGCAAAGATATGTGTATAACTTTTGACTCCCTAAAAACTTAACTACTAGTAGCCTGCTGTTAACTGGAAATCTTAATGGTAACATAAACAGTCAATTAACACATCACTCCTAAGTAAGGGAAAGCACATGTACACTACTATACGGCATTTATCAAAAAAAACCATTCATATGTAAGTGGACTTGAGCAATTCAAACCTTTTAACATGTCAACTGTTTTTATGAAATTTCCCTTTTTATTTATGGTAATATATTTTGTCTTAACAACTTCTATTTAAAGCTTCCAGCTTTCTTTTCCTTAAAGCTTGCATTATATGGTTTTTTGTTGTTGTTGCTGTTTTTCATTTACTTTCAAACCGTATTTGTCTTTAAAATAAAAGCATTTTTCTTATAGATAGTACATACTTGGTTTGGTTTTTGACTCCATTTTGAAAATATAACTTTTACTTCGATCATTTAATCTATTAGCAAATAATGTAATCAATATTTTTGTTTTTGTGGTTAACATTTTTTTATGTTCTTAGCTTTTCTGCTCTATTTTTACTCCTCTGTCTCTCTTTTACTATTATTTGTTTAAATTATTTGAAATAGTTGTTAGAATTCCATTTAAATTTTCCTGTTGCTTTTTAGATCTTTTCTACATGGGTGACCTAAGGACAGCAGTATATAACCTTAATTCTACATAGTTTATTCAATAATGTACTACTTTGTCTAAAATACTAAAATCCTCCAAGTAAATATGTCATATGTCATACACTCTCTTTTTTTATGTCTCAAGGGTTACATTACACTTACAAACCTATAAGACAATGTTTTTCCATACTAATGTAGAAAGTATCAAAAAGTTAAGAAATGGCAAAAAGAATAAAATACTCTTCTCTATCTACTCAGATATTTTAGATGTTCTTTCTTCTTTTCTGAGAATACAGTATTTTCTCTGCTGTCATTTTCTTTTGTCCTGAAAAATTTCCCTTAATGTTTCTTTTAGGGCAGATCTGTTAGTGATGAAATCCTCTGGCTCTGTTTTACTTGAAAACATCTTTATTTAACTTTCATTATTGAAGAATGTTTTCGATGGATATAGAATTTTGTGCCGCCAGTGTTTATAGGTTTGTTTGTTTGTTTTCAGCTCTTTAATGATGTTTTTATCTTTTTTTTTTTCTTTTTGGGAGGGAGAGCACATGAACAAGCACATATGAGAGGGGGAGGAGCAGAGGGAGACAGAGAATCCTAAGCATGTTCCATGCTCATCATGGAGCCTGACGTCCAGCTTGATCTCATGACTTTGAGATCACTACATGAACGAAAATCATTAACCAACTGAGCCACTCACACACTCCTGTTTCTGTCTTCTCTTGTCCCCAAAGATTCTGCTGAGAAGTCAGCCATTAATCAAAATTTTGTCTCCTCTTATATAATGTGTTAATTTTCTCTTGTTACTTTCAAGATCTATTCTTTGTGTTTGTCTTTCAACCATTTGAATGTGATACACATAATTTCAGGCTTCTTTTTCCTTTCTCTACTTGATATCCATGAAGCTCCTTATTCCTCTCATTATAATTGTTTCATCAAATTTGTAAAATATTTAACTTTATTTCTTGAATATTTTTTGTCCTTAATTCTATTTTTCCTTTTATTATTCCAGTTCCATGGGCTGTAATGTTTGAAATCATCACACAAGTTCTCAAGTCTCTATTCATGTATTTATTTTTATTTTAATCTCATCATTTTTTCCTTTCAATAGTTTTCATTGATTTATCATGAAGTTCATTAAACTTTCCTCTGCCATGTCTATTCAGCCATTAGGCCCATCCATGGAAATCTCTTAATTTCAGAAAGTTTATTCTTCAGTTCCAGAATTATCAATTGGTTCTTCTTTATTGTTTCTATCTCCCTATTTGGCATCCAGTGTGGCATAGAACACATTTCCAAGATGAAGTAGAAAGTGGAATAATATACAAAAAGAAAACCAAGACAAAAGACAGAATACACATTTCATAAGGGTTTATATACTATGTGTGAGGATTTTTGCCATGTATTTGGTTATGAGAACTTTGGAAAATTTTGAATATATAATTAAACTGTTATGAAAATGTTATGTTGCTTTTGTTACTAGGTAACATAGTACACTAATGTAACTATTGTTAATTCTTGGCATATGACCATGTGATGAGCTTATGCTCAATTATGTAATTCCCAAGGAATCTTAATTAAAAACAAACCTTCAGGAGGGAGTGTTTCCATAGATGTATTTAATGCCATCATGGAACCACTGAAATAATTTTACTACTATCATTACATTAACAAAAGATAAAGAAGTACAATTATGATAAAACAGCCATTCTCGATGTAAGTGGTTCACATAATTTAATCTTACATATTTTGAGATATTTTAAAGAAAAGATAAAGTACAGAAATATTTTAGATAGTTCCTGAAAAACAGTGACAAAATGAGATTAAATTGTCATATATTTATTTTTAATTGACGGATTTTAAGTATTGAAATAATTTACAATAAATAAAATTGTAACTTCATTTTATATAAAATGAATTTATATAAAAATTTTGATCTTAAGTAAGTTAATAGTGTTCTAAAATAATGTATATAAATGTATACACACATCCTGTGTGTGTGTGTACATACGTGTATGTCATACATACAAACATCATTTTACCTCTTGGGTGATCTCAGCTTCCTTCAACCTGCAAGTGAAGCACAACATCTCTATTCATTCTCATGGAATATAAAAAATTTCATAGGTAAAGCTCCTGCACATTGCTCACAAAAGACTATCTCAAACATATATACAATATCTGATTACACAGAATCCTGCCCCATTCACGATTGAGTAGAAACACAGTATTGGAATTCTAATATGAATTTGGTAACTGTTTAAATTAATGGAAGCTAAAAATTTCAAAGTATAAGCATTGCATGTATACTATAATATAATCATACCTCAACAAAAAAATGAATGCAATAAAAATAAAAAAGAGAAAAACATTCTAGGCAAGAAATATTTTGTCAGGCTAATGCTCTATTGTTTTCTGCTGAAATTTTACTTTCCTTTAGGTTAGTAAACTTTATTCTAGCATTATTGATTTCACCCAACTTCCAAGAACTCCATCCTTGATCTCTAGCTTACATATAAAAAAGGATGTTTCCTATTTTTCCCATTTGTACAAAATAAAGATGACATATAGTACTCATGATGGTAATAATGATAAGAATATATCAGTCAGGTCTCTTCCATAACAAACAATTAAAATTCATCACAGCTATACTAGATCCCCACTGCCAATATATCTATATCTATTCATATCTATCAATATTTATTTATATCTATCTATCCATCTATGTGTGACCTTCCAAATTAGTATAACCACACATACTAATTTGTGACCTTCCAAATTAGTATAACCACACATACTAATTTGTGACCTTCCAAATTAGTATGTGTAGTTGTACTAATTTGGAAGGTCAGACAGAGCAGGTTTAAGTTGTATTTCTTTCCAATGATTTAGTTGACGTTATAAAACCCCTGACTGCTCACCATTGTTTTTCTTATTCATTAAAATTATGGCATTTTCAACAGAAATATGTCTTTGCCTTTCTCTTGAAGCTCTCTTTCAGCATAGGCAAGTTATCAGAAGGCAGTTTCAAACTTAGGAAAGAGTTGGTCAATAATCACAGCAGAGAGATCAAATCTCTTTTCTATAGCTAGAAAACTTATGGAGAACAACTTGCTTCTGTTCTCTCTTACCCCTCTAGCATGTATTATGTCAATTCTTATCATATTCTTTCAAGGAAATCCTGAACATAACCTACAGAAGGAATGAGATGGGATAAGTTCATCCCCACCAATGGCACATGGAATGAATTTCCACAAGAAAAAGGTAATCTGCTACCAGCAGGCAGAGGGAAGCTGCGTGCACTGAAACAACAGTTTTACACTATATATTATGGTGATGAAGATAAAACTGGTTTTTTTGGAAACAAAAAAATTAAACCCTAAAATAAATAAGGTGAATTTATTTGAAGCAAAATAAAAACACTGAATGCACGTGTTATGTGAATCTATAAAAATCACATTTTAACAAATATGCTCATTAAAAAAAAAAAGTTTGCGTATTTGAGAGAGTGTTCCAGCATGAGCAGCAGAGGGGCAGAGATGAAGGGAGACACAGAATCCCAAGCAGGCTCCGCACTGTCAGCGTAAAGCCTAATTTGGAGCTTGATCTCATAAACCATGAGATCATGACCTGAGCTGAAATCAGGAGTCAGATGCTGAATGGAGTAAGTCACTCAGGTGCCCCAACAAATATATTCTCTCTTCTTGGATTCAGCTTCATATAAGATCCTCTGTTGAACAATATTTATTAATGCCTTAGAGTCCATGATATCTCTGTTAATATTTAAAAAAAAAACTTATTTACTATACTTTCTTTCTTTCTAATTTTTTTGTAGTCTTTGTTTTAGCCCATAACCAGGTCTCTTACAATATGACAATACTGTCAACTGATAAGATAGAATATTTTCATAAGTAGACAAGTCAACTTTTTTAAAGCCTTATTAATTTTTCCAAGACTGATTCAGGAGTATGGAATAGATTAATATGAATAGTAATATATCAGAAAGAATAACTTTATTTTTATATCATTACTTTGATTAAATGTGTTTTAATCAAGTATAAAGTCTCCCATAAAGTCTGCTGGTTATTTGAGACAACCTGTAGAATATTTTTCTTCCATAAGTTGATTTAGGATTTTTTGAGTCACTTCTGTCTTACAGAAACTCTATATAAATATTGCCATTTCAGAGGGAGAAACAGAAAGAAGAAGAAAGAGAGATATAGTCTGGGTAATAAAAATTATACTCATGTGTAAATTTTAGCTAGAGTCAATTACCCAAACCAGTACCTGGCCATATTTAACTTGAAGGAGGTGAAAATCCAACTCTTATGTTGACTGGAAATTGAAAACAACCAGATTCATTGAGATTATTTACATGAGAAATACATATGTTTGTCTGTCAGTATATATGTAAGTATCTAACTTCTTACTATATGTGTGTCTTTCCATATACATATATATGTATACACATACATATTTATATACATACACCATAGCAAAATGTATTCTTAATGGGACAATGCTAGTAGCATGTCTATTAAAGGCATCACAACATGTATCTTCAACTACTACAAATGAATATTGTCCTGGATATCCTAATCAATGTAATTTAAAAACTTAAAGTAAAAACTTAAAGTTTATTACTTGAAATGTGGAGATCTATTAGCAATGTTTTCAAAAAATTGATTTGTATGTCAGGAAATAAGAGACAAATAAAAAAGAAGTATTAGAAATAATATTCAGCGACTGGGATTGTTAAAAAATTAATTCATGATAGATTCATCATTTTATTGCATGAAAATAATAGCCAGTTGATAATCTGGACCCAAAGGTAACATTTCCCATAAAAATTTACTTTATTATATATATATATATATATATATATATATATATATATATATATACATATGTGTGTATATATACATATATATGAGGAAAAAATTAATTACGTATTATAGCCATAAAATAAACATATGATTAAAAGTCATCTAAAACATTAAGCATAAAAATAATTAGGAAATCCTTTATTTTATTTTTTTTAATGTTTTATTTATTTCTAGGAGAGAGAGAGAGTGAGAGAGAGAGAGACAGCATGAGCAGGGGGAGGATCAGAGAGAGAGGGAGTCACAGACTGAAACAGGCTCCAGGCTCCGAGCTAGCAGTCAGCACAGAACCCGAGGCGGGGCTCGAACCCACGAACCGCGAGACCATGACCTAAGCGGAAGTCGGACGCTTAACCGACTAAGCCACTCAGGCACCCCTGAAATCCTTTAAAACTTATAAACTTTATGGGAAGATGTGACTTATATTTACAAAACAAAAGCCTATTAGACATGTATCTGACTTAAGAAATCAGCAATATATTATGCAATGTGCAGCATGGTAACTACACATAATTAATAATACTGTGCTACGTATTTGAAAGTTAAACAGAAAACACAAAATTTTAAATACATCGCCTGGCAATGGTCATAACTAAAAGTATGGCTATTGAAAGCTATACCAAATTCAAAGTTTTTCATACAGCCAACCCAAGATATGTGTTGTAGGGATCTTAGCCTCTTAAAGAAGGAATAAATGAAGAGATGAAGACAGGTTTTAAAACTCGGATTATTTACAAATGAATTAAGGAGCTATTTAGAAGTCAAACTGAAAGTTGGAAGTTCCAAATAGTCTCTGGACAGGGGCAGAGGGAAATTCCTCTTATTGCTTAAATGAAATGTGCTTAGGGCTCAAGGAGCCTCAAGAAAATAAGAATGAAAAGCTGCCCCTCAGCCATTCAGCAGTGGAGATATCTTGAGACACCAGGCAGGGTTGATGTTTCCCTGAACTTGGTTGAATCCTTTCCCCCTCCTAAAAACTAACTTGGATCAAGCTGACCATAGGTATCATTATTGACTTTAAAACCATAAATAAATGCCATTCTTGGCTAAGGATTACAGTCTTTTAATCTCAAAGGCCTGTTACAGACAGAAAGGGGGAAAACATGTTTGCATGGTCAGAATTTTAGGCTGATACTTATGGATACTTATTATTCAAATATATTTAAATTTTCTATCAATAACAGAGTATCAACTTGTCACTACATAGAGATGTGAGGAGGGAAAGCTGGCTGGTTCATGGATAGGGAAGAGTCAGGGAGGGAGGATAGACATAGCTGGCAGAGATGGAGACTTACACCCCAACCTTGAAGCAAGTCCTAGACCGGAAGTCGGAAGACCTAGATTCTGCTCCTCACTCAACCTCTCATTCCTCTATGATCTCAAGAAAACCATTCATCTAATTTCCAGCTTCAATTTTCTCAGCTCAGAGAAAAGACAATTTTTAGGAAACATATGCATCTGTTTGTAAAGTTTTAAGTCCTCCATAAACATATGATTGGGGTTAATGTTCTTACCAAATGTTTACTGAATTCAACAAAAATTGGCTTAGAGTATCATAATGGCAATATGACTGCCAATAAACACTAGTCAGAGTAGAGTCATCTGTAAGCTGTACGAATTCCTAGTGATAAAGGATCAAACCATAGTGAAAGCACTGCTATTATTTTTTCAGCTAAACAAGTTAAAACATTTCAAGTTTGCTTACATGACTACAAAAGGAGATTAGGAAAGACAGGCTATTAAATTAACAAAAAGAAAGAAAAAAAGAAAACACCCATCATATTAGAACCGTGTTAAAGCCATGGCTCTAGAGCTGCCTAAAACAAGCATACAGGCATTCAACTTACTCTTCACGATACAAATTGTCAGTTTGGAAACTCTTACTGGAGTCCATCTCTTCCTTTTTTTTTTTTTCTCTCACTCTTTAGGCAAGTTTAGGTAAGGTTAGGGACTCCTCAAAGTCTATAGATTCTTTGTCTACACATTAAACCTGTTGGTTTAAATGCCCGCATGCTTTAATATTCTATGATTCTCCCCCTCGTATCTTGTGCATGGCTAATTTTGCATAGCTAATCACATAGGGAAAGGCATTGCCTGAGCCTTTCAGTAGATATCATCTCCTACAGAAAGTCACTGACTACCCTTGGTGATTGTAATGTTGAAGTTATGATTCAACAATTTTGTCAGTAACTTGAAATTCTTAGTTCTAATTTTATTTTTTTAATGTTTTATTTATTTTTGAGAGAGAGAGAAAGAGAGCATGACCAGGGGAGGGGCAGAGAGAGAGGGAAACAGAGGATCCAAAGTGAGCTCTGCAATGACAGCAGTCAGCCAGATGGCTTGAACTCATGAACAGTGAGATCATGACCTCAGCTAGACGTCAGACACTCAACTGACTGAGCCACTCAGGCGCACCCACTCTAATTTTAAAATAACATACTTCAATACTGTAGTGTCTTATCTTTTGTTAATAATTATACATATACAATACATAATTGCCAGTTCTGTAAAGGTAAGTCTCTAATCTATAGGGAAAGAGAGCAGAAAGTCTGGAACAGAAGATGGGGAAAAGAGGTTACTCAAAAGGGGCCAAGTAAACAGGTGATGGAAATATTTCACATCTTGATTACATTTGTGGTAACATAAATGTAAACATTTCTTAGGTCTTGCCAAACCATACACTTCAAATGAGTGCATTTTATTATTTATTACTTATACCAAATATTTCATTTTTAGGTTAAAATTACTTAATGAGTTGGTTACTGTGAAAGATTATTAGTTATATTATCATATCTTCCGGTTCATATGCCTGTTAAAATCAATAATTTAAATGTATGCAAACTAGTAGAAATACCCAGAAGAGCACCTGGTGTAATTTTAGGTGTTTCATATGTATTTGTTGAGTGAATGAACAAATATCATTGTCCTGCCCTATAACCACATCCTATACTCTCTGAAAATAGAAAGTGGAATTTTAAATTTTGCATCTAATGATGATGGAGCAAAAATCTCCATTAGTAGTGGAGAATCTGATCAATGAGAAAACTGTATATAAAAATAACTTGATGACCATATGTAATAGCTGATAATCCTATAAATCCAGAACACATTTTAGTCATTTTATTTGCTTCAGTCTCTTATTTGTGAACCTATACCTTAGGAATTATCTAAGCTTCTTTGCATAACTTCAATTCCTTTGATATTCTTCCAGCCAGACCCTCTTTTAATAGCTGTCTCCTCAAATTGCATTGGGACCTGGGAATCCCCTTACAATAACCTTCCAAAAATTACCCTTAAATTTCTTCCTAGTCTACAAAAACAATCATGGTATTTCTGTGAAAGGATTTATGGACAAGCAGGGGCATTTAGTTATGTATAGTTACCAGACATTAAACTCTGCTATTGATTCCAACTTCTTTTCTGGTATTTTCGCTTTGGACACTAATCATTCAGTCCCTAGCTATACAACATTAAGCACTGCACTGAAAGGCTCCAGGAGGAATGTTTTCCTGTGGTTTTTAATAGAGGACACAGCAAATCTTGGTTTATAAAGAGATTGAAAAATATATTCACCATTTTCAGAGTTAATCCCAACTTCCTGACTCACTCCCTTTTCAAAGAGATTTAACTTTAAACCCTAAATCATTCAGCAGACACAAATGGAAACTTCAGAGAACAGTAATTATGAAATTTTTACAATCACCACTAATTGAATGAATTTCTATAGTAATCAATCTATTGATATAATGTTAACATTCCAATTCATCCCATCTAAAATAGTAACAAGTTATAAAAAGAAAATAAGTAGCCACTTGAACATTGCATTTGCTAAAATGCATGTGCTTAATAAATAGAAATATCCATCATAATATTAAGAGCTAACATTTTTCCAATGTTTACTCTTTTTAGACACTATTCTAAATGTTTTACATACAATAATGCCACAAATTAGATATTATTACAAGTTCCACTTTACTTCAGAGGAAACTGGAGCCCAATTAAGTCAAAGTTAGTTGCTTGTTACATAACTAGAAGTGATAGAGCTGAGATTTTTAACTCTCGACAATCTGGGACCAGAAGACACTGCTTTTAATCATTACATTATAGGCTTCAGCCTATACTAAGACCCAAAATTGTGTATATGAAATTAAAATTTATTTTCTCTACTCCATATAATCTTGTGGACTCTGAACTGTTTGAGAAGGGAAGAAAAAACTAAGAAAGGTTGTAAGCTTTTAGGTTTTTTTTTCTTTTCCCAGCAGAAAAAAAAGTTATAAACATGATACTATTATTTCTTATTAAAAGGTATATGATCAAATAACAACAATACCCCTTCTTCAAATGTTAAGTTGATAAGAACAACTGGGACTCTTATCCCGAAAGGAATGTTTAAAACAGTGTGGAGAAGGTAGATTTATCAGTTCTCACCAATCAAAGCATCATTTTCAAATACACTGAGGCCTTCACCACATGGACACAACAGTGGAGGTACCTTAATGGTGCCCATGTATGGCCACCTTCTCTGTTATTTCCTTTGGTTCTTCAGGGACCCCAGCAGTAGTTTCTTCTAGATTATTCACCAGCCCCGTGGACTCTGGCAGTGGTGACATTGATGGGACTCCAACACATCCCACTGATCAGTTACCACATTGCTGGGATGCCTTTACCAGTCTGAGATCTGAGTTAGAATTGGACTACACACATTTCTACAAATGCATTCAATTTTCTCTGTTCTACCCATTATCTAACAATTGACTTGCTAGTACAACAATGGTTTATCTCATAATCTGCTAGAAATCTACAACAGGAAATATCAGCCAGCTCCTGCTCACCATTTCTAAATGCATAATCAACTACTTTGAATTAACGATGGTTTTCCCATATATAGTCCCCATTGTGATAAAAGGCAATACCAATCATTAAATAGCCCTTATGAGAAATCTGGTAGCAGCCTTCTCCTTTTGTCCATTTAAACAGTTCTCAGCTCTCTCCTCTACTTTATTCCTGCCACAACCGTTCTAACTATAAACTACAGAAATTGCCTCCCATTTCATCAAAAGGACTCTGGCCATTCTTACACTGCTATTTGAGAAATACTCCTAAAAATGCCAATCAGGTCCTACTACTGGATGGAACATACTGATGCATTGCCCATCCATACTCACCATTTCCCCAGCAAAAAGATGAAGCTTAGATTATCATACAAGTCTCTCCCTTTCCCAGCCATTTCTCATCATGGACACTTAATTTCAAGCAATCTGATTTTCTTACTGCTGCCAAAGCAAAGTGCTATTCTGTTCACTTGTGTTTTATTACACAAAACAAAACAAAACAAAAGAGAGAAAGAGACTCTGGTTGTTGTAGTTACATAGATGTCTTTTACTCAGTAATCAAAGGCCCATGTTAAAATCTTTTTAAAGAAGATGGGCATGTTTCAAGCCTCTATAGATCAGATACTATATGTGTATCAGTATCTGGGGAATCTCTTACTGGAGAAGGCATACAGTTCCCACCAGAGACAACTGAATTTAATTATTACTATAAAGAATGCTACCCAATACAGTTTGTAGAAGAAGTAATTAGAAATGCAAATGAAATATGAAATATGTACTGAAATCACTGTAACATTAGGGTGCTCCAAATAATATTAAAATCTATAGCACTTTTCCTGTGCCAAAAAGAGTTCTAAACATTTTCCATAAATTAACTCCTTTAACTCCTTTTAACAATCCCAATAATTGTGATTCCTACCAATTTATTCTACAGAGGATAAAACTGAGCCATATAGAAACACAAAGAAGCTATTTAGCTTTTAGAAAGCCAGTAAGCTGCAATTTGAATCTTGCCAGTCTGAATCTATTTCTATGTATTTAATCATGCAGTCATATTGTCTCTTCAGAAGAGAACATAATGTATACTCTAAAAATGATGTCCATGTATTAGGTGTGTGACATTCAAATAGCAAATAAAGTTTCCCAGGATACTAACCTTTTCAATATCACTAACACAGTTAATACAACCACCAGAGAAACCAAGCTAAGAAAATCAGCCCTCGAGGTCAGGCCAGCTTGGTGGCCAGCCAGGAAATGGATAAAGGAATGTTCAGGGGCAGAGTGTAGGGGGTTGGAGTTTGCAGTCAGAGGGCCAAAGGGATTAGGGGTGAAGTATGGTCATGGTTTACAGGTTGGGACATGGATCACAGAGGGCAGAACAGGGCAGGGAGTACAAGGAAAGAATTCCATCCAAGTGAGGAATCATGAAATGCACTGTTCCATTTTTAAGCTGCCAAAAATAAGAAGGTGGGCGTGAATTTAGACAGGACTGTGGAAAACAGGTTTCTGAATCCAGAAAAAATTTGCAGGTTTACACAGCTAATATTGGGGTATCACCAGTTGATTTTTTTTTCAAATTTTTATTTAAATTCCATTTTGTTAACATACAGTGTAATGTTAGTTTCAGGTATGGAATTTAGTGATTCATCATCTCCATACAACACCCAGTGCTCACCTCTTAATCCCCAGCACCTGTTTAACCTATCCCTCTACCCACCTCCCCTTTGGTAACCATCAGTTTGTCCTCTATTCACTAGTTAAATTTTTTAATGTTTATTTATTTATTTAGAGAAAAAGACAGAATCTGAACTGATAAGGGCTCAGAAGAGAGAGAAAAGTGGCGAGGGCCAGAGAGAGAAGAAGAAGAGAGAATCTCAACCAGGCTCCACGCTGTCAGCTCAGAGCCCAACATGGGGCTTGACACACAAACAGTGAGATCATGACTTGAGTTGAAATCAAGAGTTGAACACTAAACTGACTGAGCCACCCAGGTACCCCCACCAGTTGATTTTTAAACTAAGACTGTCTTTATTTGAGATGCTTTCCTGTCCCAGAAAAGACTGCACTAGAATGTAGCTGGGAAAAATGTGATGATGAAAACAGAGGATTTCTTTCCCTTGGGCACCTGACATATTCTCCTGTGTTTCTAGAGGCAGACATAGTTCCAATCTATGCTTTGCTTCTTAAAAGCTATGAGATCTTAAGTGAGTTCATTACTATTTGTAAAGTGGGGATCATAAAAGGACCTGTCTTATTGGAATGGATGAAACAATAAAAATCTTTCAAAACTTAAGTTGAACAACTGAACTGCCCCAAGTAGTTATAATCATTATTTTGATTAGCAAAAATCTAGCTAAGAATTCAAGTTACAAAAATTAAGTATGCTGATAATTTGAGGAATAAATGAAACTGAATCCTCTCTACTACTTTACTCTTATTGGAGTTTATTTCTTAATAAGTCAAAGAAGTTAATTTATCAATTAGCTGAATTAAATCTACTTAATGGGTAGAAGAGCAGACTAGTAAACTACATTGACATTTTTTAACCTAGGAGAGATTGTTGGTCTGAAAATCACTATCTTTTTCACATGAATATTCTATTGAGTCACAGACACGTTCATAGTGTGTATGTAGAGCTTGATCCCAAATCTCTAATGAGTAATTTTCTGTGTTTCTGAAAGGTAAGAGATCAGAGCAGGGTAGCTGGTAGAATAGGCACATTGTAATGAATAGTGAAAGTCCAGAGACAAACATAATTTTCTTGATAGCTTAAATCATATAGAGACGTGATGGAATAATTTGTAAATTTCAGTAACTAATCTGAGTTGTATATAGGCTTTAGGGTGGTCTAATCTGGGGAACTTCTGGGGAAGATTTGCTAGGTCAGGTAGCCAAAATAATTCTGCCTCATTTCTGTTCACAGTCTTAGGAACAAGGTAAAGGGAAGAAAAAGCTTTACATAAAGGAATCCACTTAGGATTGAGGGGTTATCCACTACACCAAAAACATTAGTTTCCAATGAAACTATCCAAATTAGTGCCACTATTGAAGGTGATGCATTCATATTTATATGAATGCTGTTTTATAATATCTTAGAAGGGATCAAGAGTATAGTAAAAGAAAAATCACCTACAACAGTTTCTTGAAGATTTATCTGCAGATCGCTTCCATCAGAATCATGTGGTAAAGTAGAAAATCATATGTAATGAAAAAAAATCTCTGGTAACAGAGCTTCTTAATCTCCACATTTGACCCTGTGGGATTTGCCCATGCTTTCTGAGTACCTTCTCGAGAATTACCCACTTCCCGGCTGCTCACACAGGGGACATTGGTGTTAGCTTCACTCCTCCTGACCTTCCTCAGGCTGCAGGTGCTTCTCTTCCCTGGAGTGTATCGCTTCTGACTAGACATATGCAGAATGGCTTCTGCTCTTCCCATGGAATCCAAACTGATGATATGGGCTCAGAAGAGAGAAAGGAATTGGGGCGCCTGGGTGGTTTAGTCAGTTGAGCGTCCGACTTTCGCTTAGGTCATGATCTCGCGGTTCATGGGTTTGAGCCCCGCGTCGGGCTCTGTGCTGACTGCCAGCTCAGAGCCTGGAGCCTGTTTCAGAGTCTGTGTCTCCCTCTCTCTCTGACCCTCCCCTGCTCACGCTGTCTCTCTCTCTCTCCTAGAAATAAAATAAAAATATTTAAAAGAAAAAAAAAGAAGAGAGAAAGGAATAGAAATTAAAAATGTCTTCTCCTTTATTATTGTTGATAACTAACCCCCTCTTTTTATTCCTTTAGAGCAGGTGGTCTCCTAAATCTATCGATTTGTTGATTGATCAAGGTAAGACACTGAGGTGTGGCAAGAAACTTCTGGGACATCTATTTAAGCTAGCCTCAATTTTTATTAAATTCTGAAAATATAAATGGATGTCAATATTGATATATGTAACTAATTAAAAATATAATACATATTCCAATACCGATCAACGAGTCTGAAAAACAAATCAGACTTTAATGGTTCTACGAAAATACTTTTACAGCCATCCTTGATTTAAACCGTTCCTTTTCCTGCTGTCTGTCTCTTCCCCAAACCAGGTAGTGGCATCACAACTGAAATGTTGATTTTTCATTTCTTTTCTAAAAGTTTTTTATGTTTGTTTGTTTGTTTGTTTGTTTATTTATTGAGACAAGTAGGGGAGGGGCAGAGAGAGAGGAAGACACAGAATCTGTAGCAGGTTTCAGGCTCTGTGCTGTCAGCACAAACCCAATGCGAGGATCCAACTCGTGAACCGCAAGATCATGACCTGAGCTTAAGTCAGCCACCCAACCCTACTGAGCCACCAGGCGCCCCACTGATTTTTCATTTCTATGCTCCTCTTGAGACTGCTTTTTATTAACCAACATAGCATTTGTGAGATTTAGTTACAATGTTACAGATAGCTATACAGTTACTACCAGTTTTGCCTTTTGAGAATGTGACACAGTCCATTAATTGATTTTCTTCTCAATGCATTTTGTGGTTCTGGCGTTTTGGTAATTTGTTTGCATCTCTTTTTTTGGCCAGTACAAACAATGCCACTGTCATGAGCATTTGGCATTCAATTACATGCTTCATGGCAAACATAGGTCAAAGTTTCTCTAGGATATATTCCCAGGAGTGGGGTTATGAATTCGCACATCACATTCTCAGTTCCATGAGATAATGCCAAATTGCTTTCAAAAATGTTTTCACTAATGTACAGCTTATCTGCCTTGTATGAGTTCCCGTTATTCTACATCCTTGCCAAAACTTCATGTTCTTGGATTTGTTAATTTTTGCCAATCTGGTGGGTGTGAAATGGCATCTCATTGTGGTTTTAATTGGAATTTCCCTGATTACAAAAGAGGTCGAAATCTTTTCATACAATTATAAGCTATTCATTGAAATGTCTGTTTATGTGTATTACTAATTAATATGTTGCACTATTTGTCTTTTCCTAATGACTGGTGGGAGTTCTCTATATATTCTCTGTAATAATTCTTCGTTGATCACGTATTTGTTAGCATGATATGCAGGGCTTCTCTTCAGATTCTTTGTGATACTTATTAATATATAGAAATTATTAACTTTTCCTAATATTTTTGTTCCTTTTTAAAAGAAAGCATTTGATCCCACACAGACATAAAATTTTCGCTTGATTGTATTAAAAACATTTCATAATTTTGTCTTTCGTGTCTAGTACTTGCATCCACATTGTAAATGTCAAATAAGCTGTGAATGCAAAATGCACTTGAAGAATTTTCAAGTGTTTATACACTTATATGCTTCAAGTATTTATACACGATCAAATCATGTGGTTAGACTTTCCATACTATTATTATGAGATTATTGGGAAGAAATTCAAAATGAAATGCAAGCTTGGAACCCATGCTTCCAATCATAGTTTTATTTCAGTGTAGTGCCCATCCACAAATAAGAAAACATTTTCCTCAATATTCTTGATGGGAATTATGTTAGAATACAAAATTCTTGCAGGTCACTTTGACACATTCAAAAGTGTAAATTTTGAACCATGTGATTGTAGTATAATGAAAAATGTAAGTTTATAATGGAAACTAGTCTTCTTTAGAAACTCATTGTATGTGTCATAGCTGTAGCAGGAAAGCAAATGAAACCTGACAAAGAACTCCTGTTTATATCTATCTTTAGTAATCCTTAGGAGGTTGTTTTATAACATTCAAATAAAGATAATAAAAAAATCTGGGTTTACTGTTCTGATTGTCCTTCATTATAATATTTAGTATTACATTGAATTATTCAAGAGTATCTACTGGAAGTGTACTATTTTTAGTATATTATGTTTAATTTCATTTGGCTTGTATAACTACTGATATGTAAACTTTTATTTCACTTTCAGAATTGTAACTGAAGAAACATTTTTGGGAAAATGTCCAGTCACTACTATCTTAAACAATCAAGAATTGAAGATTTGACTTCAAATTTCTAGCGATGAAACTTTTATAAATGTTCTAATATGCACATATGCTTATCTAAATAAATGCTAAAGTAAAGCAGTTAGGATCTTTTCTTTTTCTCACTTTGACAAAGCATTCTATAAAATATATTTAGAACAAAATACCACTTCAGGAGCCCACAAATAAAATTCAAATCTCTCTACATTTCATGAAGGCAGTCCCAGAAGAAATTTTCAGTGATTTCGTTAAATTTGCATTACACCTATTTTACCCATTTTGAAACTAAACATTCTCAGTTAAAAAACAAAACAAAAAATAAACTACATATTATAAGATTTGTAAAGTTTCCCAAGAAAAATTATAGACAAGTTTACAGATTTAGCATTAGTTAGCTAACATTTTAATCTTGTTTTAATATCATAGGCTTTTGGCCAGAATTATACCTCATACGTTGCTGAAATATTTTCCTGAAAGAATGGAATACTTTGAGAGGGAATTTTGTATTCACTGTGTATGCCAACCCTCAAGCCTCAACTAAGCTCAACTTGAAAAACAATGCAGCACACAGCACCCCAACACAAAGTTTTCTCATATTACTTAAGACATCCTGATTGGATTGTAGTGATCAGCCCATATGGTACGATATCATTTGGCACCATTTTCCAAGAAGTTTGTTCTTTATTATTCACTGTTTGGCAGCTATGCCTTCAGGCTTTGTAGGTGGTTACACATGGAAATGGGGCCATGCCCCAAACTTTCTCTCCTTTATTACCTTTTTTTTCCCTTTTCTGACAGTTGTGGTTTCATTCATTTTATTTATCTATTTTATGACTGTCACCTTAAGCAAAGGTTAGCAACAGCATCAACCATAAATATGACTGAAAAGAAACCCAGAATTCTCTCTAGAACAATGGAATTTTCAAAGGTAGTGATTCTATCCAATTCAAATTACTGTATACCTACAGCCTCTTTTTTTTTGTTCAGATTTATTTGGCTTCTAAGATATCTTCAGAGATAGCCAAGTAAGGTATATCAGTATGTTCAAGAATAATGATTATTCAAATAATATCTAAAATTTATGAACTAATTGCAACTATTTTATATAATTATTCATTACTTTTTTTTTTTTACAAATAGTTTATTGTCAAATTAGTTTCCACATAACACCCAGTGCTCATCCCCACAAGTGTCCTCCTCCATGCCCACCCCTCCTCCCCCACATCCACCAGTCCTCAGTTTTTGTCAGCATTCAAGAGTCTCTCATGGTTTGCCTCTCCCCCTTTCCCCCACCATTTCCGCCCTTCTTCTCCCCCTTGGTCCTCTGTTAAGCTCCTCCTAATCCTCCTATACGTGCACACATATGATATTTGTCTTTCTCTGCCTGACTTATTTCGCTCAGCATAACACCCTCAAGGTCCATCCATGTTGCTACACATGGCCAGATGTCATTGTTTCTCATTGCCATGTAGTATTCCATGGTATAGATAAACCACATCTTCTTGATCCATTCATCTGTTGATGGACACTTAGGCTCTTTCCATGTTTTAGCTATTGTGGAGAGTGCTGCTATGAACACTGGGGTACATGTGCTCCTATGCATCAGCATTTCTGTATCCCTTGGGTAAATTCCTAGCAGTGCTATTGCTGGGTCATAGGGGAGTTCTATTGTTAGTTTCCTTAGGAACCTCCACACTGTTTTCCAGAGGGGCTGTACCAGTTTACATTCCCACCAACAGTGTAGGAGGGTGCCCGTTTCTCCACATCCTCGCCAGCATCTAGAGTTCTCTGATTGGCTCATTTTAGCCACTCTGACTGGCGTGAGGTGGTATCTCAGTGTGGTTTTGATTTGTATTTCCCTGATGAGGAGGGATGCTGAGCATCGTTTCATGTGTCTGTTGGCCATCTGGATGTCCTCTTTGGAGAAGTGTCTGTTCATATCTTCTGCCCATTTCTTCACTGGGTTGTTTGTTTTTCGGGCGTGTAGTTTGGTGAGTTCCTTGTAGATTCTGGATATCAACCCTTTATCTGATATGTCATTTGCAACTATCTTTTCCCATTCCATTGGTTGCTCATTAATTTTCTGGGTTGTTTCCTTGGCTGTGCAGAAGCTTTTAATCTTGATGAGGTCCCAACAGTTTATTTTTGCTCTTGATTCCCTTGCCTTTTGGGGATGTGTCAAGTAAGAAGTTGCTGCGGTGGAGGTCAAGGAGGTTGTTTCCTGCTTTCTCCTATAGGGTGTTGATAGTTTCCTAACTCACGTTCGGGTCCTTTATCCATTTTGAGTTTATTTTTGTGCATGGTGTGAGAAAATGATCTAGTTTCATTCTTCATGTTGCTGTCCAGTTCTCCCAACACCATCTGTTAAAAAGGCTGTCTTTTTTCCATCGGATATTCTTTCCTGCTTTGTCAAAGATTAGTTGGTTGTATACTTTTGGGTCCACTTCTGAGTTCTCAATTCTGTTCCATTGGTCTATGTGTCTGTTTTTGTGCCAATACCATACTGTCTTGATGATGACAGTTTTGTAATAGAGGCTAAAGTCTGGGATGGTGATCCCTCCCGTTTTGGTTTTATTTTTCAGGATTACTTTGGCTATTCGGGGTCTTTTGTGGTTCCATACAAATTTTTGGATAGTTTGTTCTAGTTTTGAGAAGTATGCTGGTGCAATTTTGATTGGAATTGCATTGACTGTGTAGAGTGCCTTAGGTAGTAATAACATCTTAACTATATTTATTCTTCCTATCCATGAGCATGGAATGTTTTTCCATTTCTTTGTGTCTTCTTCAATTTCCTTCATAAGTTTTCTATAGTTTTCATCATACAGATCTCTTGTATCCTTGGTTAGGTTTATTCCGAGGTATTTTATGGTTTTTGTGCAATTGTGAATGGGATCAGTTTCTTGATTTCTCTTTCTGTTGCTTCATTGTTGGTGTATAAAAATGCAACCGATTTCTGTACGTTGATTTTGTACCCTGCAACTTGGCTGAATTCTTGGATCAGTTCTAGTAGGCTTCTGGTGGAGTCTGTCGGGTTTTCTATGTAGAGTATCATGTCATCTGCGAAGAGTGAAAGTTTGACTTCCTCTTTGCCAATTCTGATGCCTTTGATTTCCTTTTGGTGTCTGATGGCTGATGCTAGGACTTCCAGCACTATGTTAAACAGCAGTGGTGAGAGTGGGCATCCCTGTCATGTTCCTGATCTCAGGGGAAAGACTCTCGAGAAAGTTGGGATAGAAGGAACCTACTTAAACATCATCAAAGCCATCTATGAGAAGCCTTCAGCTAACATCATCCTCAACGGGGAAATTATTCATTACTTTTAAACTCATAAGAAGACAAATGAAAAAAAAGGCATATTATAAGTCCCTTTTTTATTTGATTAAAGAATTAGTTTTCCCTAGATGTGGTTAAGGAGCATGTCAGCCAAAATTAAATCATAGATATTTTTACATGAAAATATGAAAAGAAATAATATAAAGACAGAAATATTATACTTCTGAGCTTGAAGGGAAACCTGCCATAAATTTTGTTTGTATTAGAACTTTTGTCTTTTTTCTCTATTTATTTATTAGAATCATATATATATAATATATATATAATATATATACATAATATATATCTATATATATTATATATTAGAACCTTGTTAAACCTGTCTACCGAGAGATCGTTTGCAACTAGTGGTCAAAATGTCCTTCTCCATAGTCATTCCTTAGACTTAGAACAGAGCAAATGAAAAGTGCTTGCATGTAGGGCGCACCATATCATAGTGCTGGAAACCTTTCCCCTGCCAAGAGAATAATCAGGCAAGATTTCTGGAAGATGAGAAAACGGTAGGCCAGAAGCTCCATCTATCCATCCATTCCACCAACAGACTACAGAGATCAGCCAAGTGAATCCATACCAGAAAATATTCCCCAGATGACCCACGAAATCAGAGACAAATAAATGATAAATGATTATTATTTTTGTCACTGATCTTTGGAGTTGGTTTTCCCAAAACAAAATCTAATATGACTACCATCATAATATTTTTAATAAAGGAGAAACTATAAAGGAAGATAGTTTCTTGATGAGTTTATTAACTAACTTTTATTATTAATTTAATGTGTGACTTCTAGAAATGAATATTGCCAAATTCTTGCATTTGTATATGTATGCAGTATGAGAACATGACAGTCATATATATAATTCTTCATAAGATGTCTTAAACACTGCATACATTTAATAAAATTGGTTTAATTAAATAAAATAATGATAGGTATGATTCTGAATGTAAAATATAAAAAATTACCTTTTTAAGAAAAATCCTAATAAACTGAAATGGTTTATAGGTGATATATGTTTATGGTACCATCAGGTGGAATTTAGGTTTAGAATTATTTATTTCTCAGTAATCTGTGGCTTCTGGTCCTGTCCACCAGAGGGACTGGCATGTGGGTTTAAAGGTTCTACAATGTAAACATTTTTAGGAGATGCAAGTGTGGTTGTCAATTCTCACGGAGATTTCCAAATACATCTTCCTGAAGGAGAAAATGGCACAAGGAAAAGTCTCTATAATGGCCCTTAGAGGAATGAATATGTACTTTAAGCCAGGGGAAGATTTATAGATCATTCCCTGTGTCAAAGAAGCTAAAAGAACAGCTAGCAGAGTGGATGCTACAGGGTTACAAAAAATTTCCATAAGACAACTCTGCAGATCATTAAATAGATTCTGTATAAAAATGCTGTTTGTCCTTGGACTTCACTATCCTGTGTCTATAGAATGAATATGTGTATCTGTTTTCTATCAGATTATTTTGTCAAGGTCCCGAGTGGCCTGAATTTCAGAAATTGGCTTCCCAGCTATTTCTGTTAACTTCCTGGGAACTGTCTTAATGTTTTCCAGAAAAAAAAAATTAAACTCAAGTTTTTTCCCCTCTGGTCTTTTCACTTTAATAACATAGCACTACTTTCGAGGCTGCCAAACCTTGTGATGTAGACACAGAATTGGGACTTAAAACTAACAGTAACCACCTTTGATACCTCTCAGTGACCTTTAATGGAAAGAAGGAGACATTGTTTTCTCTTATCTCTTTTATAAGGCTGTGTCTTCTAATAATATTTGAAAAACTTAGAGAACATAGACATTAAAAAGGAATGTAGCTTGTAACTGTTATTATCCATTATTTTTTAAAAGTTTATTTATTTATTTATTTTGAGAGAGAATGTGTGTGCAAGCAAGAAACCAGGCTTTTCTTTTTTAATGTTTTTTTTGTTTGTTTGTTTTGTTTTGTTTGTTTTTTATTTATTTCTAGGCGAGAGAGAGACAGACAGAGACAGAGAGAGAGAGAGAGAGAGAGAGAGAGAGACAGCGTGAGCAGGGGAGGGTCAGAGAGAGAGGGAGTCACAGACTGAAACAGGCTCCAGGCTCTGAGCTGGCAGTCAGCACAGAGCCCGACGCGGGCTCGAACCCACGAACCGCGAGATCATGACCTAAGTGAAAGTCGGACGCTTAACCGACTAAGCCACCCAGGCTCCCCTCTTTTTTTAATGTTTTAATTATTTCAGAGACTGAGAGAGAGAGAGAGAGAGAGAGAGAGAGTCACCATGAACAGAGGGTCAGAGAGAGAGGGAAACACAGAAACTGAAGCAGGCTCCAGGCTCTGAGCTAGCTGTCAGCACAGAGCCCGATGTGGAGCTCGAACCCATGAACCGTAAGATCATGACCTGAGCTGAAGTCGGACACTTAACAGACTGAGCCACCCAAGTGCCCCCTAACCAGACTTTTCTAATTTGTCATAGAGATTTGACCCTCAGTTAACTTGCAAGCTTCATTTCCATGATAACCTGATAAGAGTTCAATACCACTGCAGGCAATGTTACTTAACACAGAAATTACCCCTAATTTGTAAATTGCCTCTGGACATGGCACTCTGAATACCCAGTAGGGGTATACATTGGGCTTTCCTGAGCGTAGTGACTGTTATAACTGTGTGTCTCCTGCAGGGACCCAGAACCTATGCCTATAGGAGTATTGGCTCTTGAGTGACATGAGGCTTTTAAGCCAGAGAAGTTCCCTCATCTTCCCAGTACGGTCTTACCTTCCTGAACAAGAATTGTCATCTGATTTGACATTTTCCGGATAGCTCTGTGGACTATTTCGCGGACTGCGGCAGGAAGAAATATTTGAGGCCGAGCTGCCGGCGTGCTGTGATTCCTGTCTGATAACCTTCTGAGCAGATCGATGTCAAATGTGGTTTATGATAGTATCTTGCGTATTAATGTGTGTAGTTGAGCCCAAGAGGACGGTTGAAGTGCACAGGAGGAATGTTCAGCATGTGGTTAGTATCTAAATGTGTAAGACGAGATGAGACATCTTAAGGAGTGTCAATAGAGAAAAGAAAAATTCTGAAAGCTGTGCTTGAGGCACCCGAGAAGTTAGTGCAGGTAGACGAGGAGGGACATAAAGAGGAAACTGAAAATGAGCACATAACAAGGTAGGAATACAACAGAAAAAATGTGGTATACTGGAAAATAAAGGAAAGGAGTATTTCAAAAGGATAGGAGGAAGGGCGCCTGGGTGGCTCAGCTGGTTAAGCATTTTACTTTGACTCAGGTCATGATCTCAGGGTTCATGAATTTGAGCCCCTCATTTGTCTCTCTGATGTCAGCACAAAGCTTGCTTGGGATCTTCTGTCCCACTCTCGCTCGCACGCTCTCTGTTCTTCCCCCACCCATCTCTTTCTCTCTCTCTCAAAATAAATAAACTTTTAAAATACGGCAGAAAGAGTCACCTCTGTCAAATATCTATACCACTATAAAATTGAATACTACCAGAAAAGCACACTGAGGGACAGTAACTTTTGGCTGACCTCTGTTACAATTAACTATAATGCCATACTAAAGAGAAAAGGCTTCATCTACCTCTTCTGGAATTGGGGCTAGAAAAGCATGGAGAAGTTGGAATTAGTTAAAGGACCTCTAACTTTACCCACAAATGCAAGGTGGACCAGATACCCAATGGTAGAGGGGCATGTGGAGGCGGTGAGAGAATAAATAAAAGAGGAGAAAGAAAGAAACAGAGTGAGGGAAGGTTTGGTTTGTACTTATGTCATTATTTCATTCCTTCATAAGAAATGACCAAAGGAAACGGAATTGAGGTTTTTCTGTTTTCACTATTCCCGGAGACTAAGAATTAAAATTCACATGTACTAAGGTAACATTGTGTGTCAATTCTACTCAAATGAAATATTAAAAAAATAATAAAATTCACATGAAAACTAAAGTATGCAAAATAAGAAATAGAGAACAAGAAATATTTGTTGAATCCATTAATCTTAGGACCTATCAACTACCCTAAATATCAAAGGAATCTACACAACTGTGTTTTTATTGTTAATTAAATTGCAGCATAATTACTTCAGAAAAAAATTTTTTTTAATTACATGCTACATTTGAGGCACAGTCATTTCCTGTTTTACACGTGGTATGTGGTACTTTCTTTGATGACACATGTGGGCTGGGGAATGTCTCAATGAATGAAAGCTGCAATTGCAGTTATTTAATTCATGTTGCCAGTCAGTGCACGTTGGTTTTTGCCATTGGCTTATTAATTCCCTTTCACTTTATCAACAATCTCACCTTCACTAAAAATCAGTTGCCAAGGATGACCGCATCTGGCATTCTACTCAAGAGAAAATTTCACATTATGTCATAGTACTTAGAAAGGGAATGTGGAAAGTTGATATTCTCTCAAATTCCTGTGCTTCACTTTTTTACATGAATAGTAACGTTAACAAATATTGGTATGATTGGCAAATTCCATCAGGCTGGGGTAAGCTAGGAACCTAAATGCATCTTAGTTGTGCAGCCATTGTTCAAATGCCCCCTACCACAAATAAAAACAAAACAAAATAAAATAATAAAATAAAGTAAAATAAAATAAATAATAAAAAAATCAGAAACAATTAGTTATGTGGGTGTTATCTTCATGGCCAAACCAATTTCTGGGGATATACTATTTTATGTAAATAACTCCTAATCCTACATGAGGTTGTAAGTGATGGAAATCAGATTACTCTTGGAGATATATATGAAATCCTTGTTGTTTCAGAAGGAACGAACTTGCAATTCGTATAATTCAGATAGAAACTAAGACAAGGTTTGTGTAATCAACTAGAAAATAATCATATTTCCCAATTGATAGTGTAAACAAAATTTCTGGAGTTAAGTTTTCTCTATTTTTATATCGCTATCTCCGTATCATCTGTATATCCACCCATACATATATCATAGAAAACCCATTTGGTTGGGAGGGAGGCAAACCATAAGAGACTCTTAAATACTGAGAACAAACTGAAGACTGATGGGGGGTCAGGGGAAGAGGAGAAAGTGGGTGATGAGCATTGAGGAGGGCACTTGTTGGGGCAATGACTGGGTATTGTAATGGAAACCAATTTGACAATAAATTAAATAAAAAAAAAAAAAAGAAAACCCATTTGATCAAAGGAGGTTGTATTCATGTCCAAAAGTAGGTATCCATATGCAAAGCTTCCTGAAAACAGTAGGTGTAATGTGACTTTGAGAATAAAATTTAAAGAACAAACCAAAACAAAAAAAAAGTAGGATTCTATGACTGAGACTCCCTAACATTCAGAAGGCTTTGTTTCCATGAAGAAATTAGTAAAAAAAGACAAATCTGTTTTCTATAATTTTACCTAAATTATAAAAATAATGGTCACACATTGTTTAAACTCCTGAAAATCAATAGGAATTGGCTGAAGACACTAGATGCACAAGCAGTGGACCTCACTCCATAACTCAAGATTTTCTGGATTTTAATCTTGATAAAGTTCTCTAGACATTGCTAAGCCCTCCTTGTAAAGAGAGTTTTCACTACCATTAAGTTTTTTGAGTTGTGGAATCCTCTGAGATTAGGATGAAAGCAAAAAGACCCATTTACCCAGAAAAACACTTGTAAAAACAAGCCCATGGTTTAAAGATACTTAAGGGGCACCTGGGTGGTTCTGTCAGTTAAGGGACTTCAGCTCAGGCCATGATCTCATAGTTTGTGGGATCAAGCCCCACATCCAGCTCTAGGCTGACAGTACGGAGCCTGCTTGGCATTCATTCTCTCTCTCTCTCTCTTTCCCTCTCTCCGTCCCTCCCCTACCTGCACATGTGCACTTTCTCACTCTTAAAATATGTAAATAAACTTTAAAAAAAGAATAAAACATAAATCAGGATATGGAAGAACCCCAAACAGCCATTATAAAAGATATTTGATAATTTTCCCATAACTAGACATAAACTTCTAAAAAATTATAGAACACTTGCTAATTTAATGCCTTGCAGGTACCCTTTTAATGTTTGTCACATACCCATTCTAACAGACAAATTCCTTGGTAGTTTATTTCATTGTATTGCTGAATAATAGTCCACTGCATGATTATTTCATTCACCTACATCTTGATAGCTACCAGATATGAGTAAAACTGCTATAAAACACCATATTTAATTTGCATTTTTGAATCCGTTTTGTAGTAACCTAGAAGCATGATTGTTGGATTGTATGGTAGAAAATGCTTACCTTGGGGCGCCTGGGTGGCTTAGTCGGTTAAGCGTCCGACTTTCGCTTGGGTCATGATCTCGCGGTTTGTGGGTTCGAGCCCCGCGTCGGGCTCTGTGCTGACTGCCAGCTCAGAGCCTGGAGCCTATTTCGGAGTCTGTGTCTCCCTCTCTCTCTGACCATCCCCTGCTCATGCTGTCTCTCTCTCCTAGAAATAAATAAAAAATATATATATATAAAAAAAAAAGAAAAGAAAATGCTTACCTTTGTAAGAAACTGCCAGACTGTCTTCCTAGAAGGGCTATGCTATCATATACTCATTCCCATCCACATGAGAGTTTCTGTTTGTTTTTTTACGTACTTCTCAGCAATTGATATTGTCAGTTTCTAAATATGGCTATTCTAATAAGTGTGCATGGGTATCACATTAAGACAATTGATGTTGAACATCTTTTTATGTGTTTATTTTCCATCTGCATAACAGATGAGGTCCCTGCTCAGATATGTGGCCCATTTTTAATTGGGTTTTCATTTCCTTATTGTTTATTTTGACAGGTTTGTTATATATTTTGACTAAAAATCTTTTGTTACATATATTTTTGGCAAATATTTTTCCCCATTTATGGTTTGTCTTTTCATTTTCTCAATCAGACATTCCTCAGAGTAGAAGTTTTTAATTTTGATCAAGTTTATCTTGTCTAGTTTTCTCTCTGATGGGTTGTACTTTCGGTATTGTATCTAAAAATTATTCACCAGACCAAGGTCATATATATTTTCCATATTTTTTCCTGTTCTTTTTCTAACAATTTTATAGCTTCAAATTTTACATGTTGGTCTATGATAAATATTGAGCTAAATTTTTGAAGGTGTAAGGCACGTGTTCAGATTTTTTTTATCTGGTTTTAATATATGAATGGCCAATTGTTAAGAACCATTTGTTGAAAAGGCTATCTTTTCTGCTTTGAACTGCCTTTGTTCTTTTGTCAAACTTTGGTTGACTATATTTATGTATGTATATTTGTGGCTCAGTATTCCATTTCATTGGCATATTTCTTTATTCTTTTGCTGATTTCATGTTGTCATGATTACTCTACACTTATAAGTCTTGAAATCATCTAGTTTAAGTTGTTCAACTTTGTGCTCTTCTTCACTACTGTGTGGAGTATCTTGGAACCTTCCCATTTCCATAAAAAATTTAGAATCAATTTTTGGTATCTTCAAAAACAGTTTGTTAAAATATTGATTAGTATTGCATTGATCTATAGATCAAGTTGGGAAGATATGGTTTGGTTTCTTAAAGCTTCACCAAAAATAAGTGAGAAAACTGTGGATAAGAGGAGGAAACACTGGATTTGCTAAGTCTTCCAATCCATGAATATAGACTATCCCTCCATTTATTTAGATCTTCTTTGATTATTTTTTTTATTTTTAATGGTTATTTATTTTTGAGAGAGACAGAGAGACACAGAGCATGAATAGGGAAGGCACAGAGAGAGAGGGAGACACAGAATCCGAAGCAGGCTCCAGGCTCTGAGCTGTCATCACAGAGCCTCATGTTGGGCTCAATCACAGACCAGGAATTCAGTCAGCTGTTCAACCAACTGAGCCACCCAGGCACCCCCTTCTTCGATTATTTTAGTCACCGCTTTATAGTTTACTGCAAAAGACTTAGAAAATATTTTGTTAGATTCACATCTAAGTACTGCATATATTTGATGCTAATGTAAATGATAGGATTTTTATTCCAAATTTCTTTATTGACAGTATATTGGAAAGCAATTGCCTTTTTGTATTGACTTTGTAAGCTTCAACTTGTTATAAGTGTTTATTTTTTTCAGGATTTTTTTGTTTCTTTTTTTATTTTTGTAATTTCTTTGTGGTTTCCTTACTATTAATCACGTAATCTACAAAGATAGTACCATTTCTTGTCTTTTAATTTCATACTTTTGTGCACTAGCTATGATTTCCAGTACATATAAAGTATATATAAATTTCATTATCATACCACTAAGGATGATGTTAATATAGGGTTTTTGAGGATTTTTAATAATTAAGTTGAGGAAGTACACTTCTATTCAACAATTTCCTGAGATTTTCTTTTATAGTGAATGGGTGTTGGATTTTCTCATATAATTGTTTTGTACCAACACCTACAGTATTATAATTCTTCATTTTTAGCCTGTTGATATGGTAGATTAAATTGGTTCATTTTCAATTTGTTACTTATATTCAAAAGAAGCTACAGTAGCTATGTTCATATCAGACATAGTGGACTTCAGAATAAGGAAGATTATCAGGGATAAAAAACAGGCATGATGTAATTAATAAGTTAGTTCTTCCACAAGGCATCAAACATTAAGCCAAGTCAGAGTGTCTACATATGTGAGATAAAAATGATGGAACTGAAAGGTGAAACACTCAAACCCACTATGATGTTTTTATACTTCAGCATCTCTCTACCACTAATTGATAAATCAACCAAATAAAAAATAAGAATATAGTTGACTTGAGCAGCAAATTTCAACCATTTTACTTGGATAAATAGTCTTTGGACTGTTTAGAGCCTTTGTTTAAGAGTGCTGTAAGAGGAGGAGTGCCTAGGTCTCTGAGTTAGTTAAGCTTCGGACTTTGGCTCAGGTCATGATCTCACTGTTCAGGAGTTCAAGCCCTATACTGGGCTTTCTGCTGTCAGCAGGGAACCTGCTTCATATCCTCTGTCCCCCTCTCTTTCTGTTCCTCCCTTGTTTTCCATCTCTCAAAAATAAATAAACTTAAAAAAGTTCTGTAAGAAGGAAAAAAAAAGAATTATGTAAGTTATTTTGGCAATTTGAGCCAATGTTTTCATTAGTTTTATGGAAGAGTATATTTTTGGAGTTCATTATTTCTCCATTCTAGAAGTTCTGCCTCTTGTTTGGTATTAAAAAAAAAACAAAACTTTTATTGGGGCACCTGAGTGCTCAGTCCGTTACACATCTGACTCTTTGTTTCAGTTCAGGTCATGATCTCATGATTTCATGAGTTCAAACCTCACATCAGGTTCTATGCTGGCAGCACAGACCCAGCTTGGATTCTCTTTCCCTCTCTTTCTGCCTCTCCCCTACTCATGTTGTCTCTGTCTCTCAAAAGAAATAAACAAACTTTAAAATTCTTTAATAAAAATAAAATAAACTTTTATTCACATAATTTCTTATATAGAGATATTTGCATAAAGAAAATACACTGTAAATCCCAAAGTATATGTCACTTACAAAATATCCCAGTCTTACCTACAAAGTAACTCCATACTTTGAGTGTCAAGATGGTAAATATCCAGAAAACCACAATTAGTTGTAATGAAAATAAATCTGGTTATGAATTCAAAAGATATATATTCTAGGTTTATTTTTGTCACATAATGGCTATGTGTCTTTAGGCAGAAAATTTCAATTTTATTATTCCTAAAAGGGAAACAAAAATACCTGTCAATCTGTCACATGGTCTAAGGTATATGAACATATTTAAAGTATTTTCATTCTTTTTTTTTAAGTGGTTGTTTTTTTCTGTAAGAGAGAGAGATACAGTGTGAGCAGGGGAGGGTCAGAGAGAGAGGGAGATACAGAATCTGAATCAGGCTTCAGGCTCTGAGCTAGATGTCAGCACAGGGCCCGATGCGACTCGAACCCACAAATCGTGAGATCATGTCCTGAGCTGAAGTCCGACACAACTGACTGAGCCATCCAGGTGCCCTGAAAGTATTTTCATTCTGTTACTTATTTCAAGTTGGGTCTTTGCACCATGATTTTTCTGAAGAATTTTAGGCTAAATCACTGAAATTTGTTTCTAAGCCCTAGCTTGTTAAAATTATGTTTGTTATTGCAATAAACTTTTTTGGGGGGAATTGTTTTTTGTTTTGTTTTGTTTTGGGGGAATTCTTGATGGGGGCCAAGAAATCCACATGACATATCACTAGTAAAGTTTTTATAATTTTTAATCATCAAACTTCTTAACTATCATTTTTAATTAAAAAACATACTGTGTTTAAAAAATGGATGTTAAATACATTTTGTTAAATTATTTAGCCTACTGGATAATAAATGTCAAAGTTCAGAGGTTGATGGCAAATATAATTCAAACATCCCAGGCACCTCTTGGAAATTCAACAATGAATGGATTACATACTATTTCTAAAAAGGGAATTAAAAGTCTGTGAAAATGCCATCACATGCACGTGCCTATTGATTTCAAGGACTACATAATTCTCATGGTCTCTGAGTAATTCACAAATTTCCAACAATTGAATAAAAAATTTCAAAGACTGTAGTTTTTTTCTTTCATCAACACCAATGTCTTTCTATTTCTGCTTATCCTTTCTCACAAAAGAAAGTCCAAAAGAATTATGAGGAAGCAATCATTTTCAGAAAGGGTCTAAGCAGATATTTTACATTTTAAAATGTGAGAATTGGGGCTCTTGGGTGGCTCGGTCAGTTGAGCAAGTTCAAGCCCCATGTCAGGCTCTGTGCTGACAGCTCAGAATCTGGAGCCTGCCTGAGATTCTCTCTCCCTCTCTCTCTGCTCCTCCCCCACTCACACTCTATCTCTCTCTCAAAAATAAAAACCATTAATTTTTTTAAATTTGAGAATCTACTCCAAATTGTTTAAAGCAACATTTGGAGATTTGATGAAGAAGATGATAAAGATGTTTCCAGACAATAAGTGTAAATATTTTCAGCTTGGGACAGTAATTAGTAGGATAAGTAAAATGCAATGTAACATCAATGTGGTATGTGTATACGCTGCAGATTTGAGGTATATTCACATAGCACAGAGATTTCAGATAGTTTCTTCAACAAAAAGAATGAATGATAATTTTGTGCTTCTAACTCCTTGATGGCAGCAGTAGAAATATTAAATTTGAATAAAATATATGTCTTTTCCCCAATAAGACTTTATATCAAAACATCATGTTAGTTATGTAATTCTGGGTAAGAATTTTGGAGTGGAAGCAATACTATTTTTGAAGAAGTAAATGCAATGTTTTGTTACTTTTCTTTGCACTGCTTTAGCTTTTTATTATTTTTTGCTGTTGTCTTCAATACCCATCCCTAAGACATCTTTCATAACATATATGTCCATTAAGTAAATGTAACAGAAAATATTAGAGTATCAAGTTAAAAATGGGTGCATTTCTTCTCATTTGTCTCTGTTAACACTAACGCACTGGCACTAAACAAGTTTGATTGCTTTCCAGGAAATGGTCCTTCTTTCTTATATGTTCATGGAAACAACATTCAAATTTTAGCCCCTTAATACTAGTAATATGTGTTTATTTTTAATTTAAGAAGAAGAAATAAGAAGTCAGTGACTGATGTTCTACAAATTACATGCAGCCTGTAATAAGAGCCCAAACATCGTGTTAGGTGATGTATGAAGCACACAGCAATGCATTGTCTTTTCAAGTTGAATCTCAGCATTGTGCTAGTGATTCACAAGAATGCAAGTCTCCTTTGAACTTCTCAGTGTCTTCCCAACCTCAGGACTTGAACTGCAGTTAGAATCTTTTTTTTTTTTTTTTTCCACAAGAAATAGAAAATGCCTTTAATTTTTTTTTTCACAAGAAATAGAAAATGCCTTTATTTTTTTTTATTTTTTTTTTTACAAATAGTTTATTGTCAAATTAGTTTCCACATAACACCCAGTGCTCATCCCCACAAGTGTCCTCCTCCATGCCCATCCCTCCTCCCCCCCACATCCATCAGTCCTCAGTTTTTGTCAGCATTCAAGAGACTCTCATGGTTTGCCTCTCTCCCTTTCCCCCACCATTTCCGCCCTTCTTCTCCCCCTTGGTCCTCTGTTAAGCTCCTCCTAATCCTCCTATACGTGCACACATATGATATTTGTCCTTCTCTGCCTGACTTATTTCGCTCAGCATAACACCCTCAAGGTCCATCCATGTTGCTACACATGGCCAGATGTCATTGTTTCTCATTGCCATGTAGTATTCCATGGTATAGATAAACCACATCTTCTTGATCCATTCATCTGTTGATGGACACTTAGGCTCTTTCCATGTTTTAGCTATTGTGGAGAGTGCTGCTATGAACATTGGGGTACATGTGCTCCTATGCATCAGCATTTCTGTATCCCTTGGGTAAATTCCTAGCAGTGCTATTGCTGGGTCATAGGGGAGTTCTATTGTTAGTTTCCTTAGGAACCTCCACACTGTTTTCCAGAGGGGCTGCACCAGTTTACATTCCCACCAACAGTGTAGGAGGGTGCCGTTTCTCCACATCCTCGCCAGCATCTAGAGTTCTCTGATTTGCTCATTTTAGCCACTCTGACTGGCGTGAGGTGGTATCTCAGTGTGGTTTTGATTTGTATTTCCCTGATGAGGAGCGATGCTGAGCATCGTTTCATGTGTCTGTTGGCCATCTGGATGTCCTCTTTGGAGAAGTGTCTGTTCATATCTTCTGCCCATTTCTTCACTGGGTTGTTTGTTTTTCGGGCGTGTAGTTTGGTGAGTTCCTTGTAGATTCTGGATATCAACCCTTATCTGATATGTCATTTGCAACTATCTTTCCCATTCCGTTGGTTGCCTATTAATTTTCTGGGTTGTTTCCTTGGCTGTGCAGAAGCTTTTAATCTTGAGGAGGTCCCAACAGTTTATTTTTGCTCTTAATTCCCTTGCTTTTTGGGATGTGTCAAGTAAGAAGTTGCTGCGGTGGAGGTCAAGGAGGTTGTTTCCTGCTTTCTCCTCTAGGGTTTTGTGCAGTTAGAATCTTAACTGCAACTTATATCAAAACAGTTAGAAAGCAAATACATTTAGCACACAGGTAACATAACAGTTAATGGAATTAAAAGGTGAAGAAATACTTAACAGATACTTTAATGCTGTGACTTCATATTTTAGATGATGGAAATTGCCAATGCAGTTTATCCCAACAGATTTATTTGGCAGCTTAGTCTAATATCTGATCATAGGCTCCTGAAAACTCTTTTATTTTCCAATACATTATTTGATCACATACTCCCAATTTCTAGAAAAAGGTATGTGCATGTATGTAACGGCAGGTAAATTTTCTTGGAAAGCAAATTTAGAAAATGAAGAGTAGCTGCAAATGCATTGGTTGGCATCTGTCTTGAGAATTTTATTTAGAATATTACTTCTTTCATGTTGATAAATGGGATTTCCTTCCAGTATGGAAAATGGGAGGGACAATTACAATTTTCAAAATAACTGGGTGGCAGTGTGTAGGTGGTAATTAATCATTTGTTTCTACACCTAGTGATTCACCTCTTATTCATTAAAAAAATCATAAAACAAAAATTTCTCATCAGTAGAATTTTGTTTCCAAGGAATAACTTATAGGAAGTGGATAAATATAATTTATGTTTCATTATCTACTACCTACAAAGATAGTAAGACGATGGTGGTGATGGTCTCCTTTTATTACTGGCTGTTTTAAAATTTCTTCAGTGTTATTTTTGAAAAATAATGTTTCATTTTAATTATGTTTAAGAATCAACACTACAGAAGTATAGGTTGGCTCAATTATATAAATACCATCCTCATTCCACAAGTACAATGTTATGACCAAGTCTTTATAAACTTTGGACCATCACTCTTTGACACAGAGGTGATGCTTTCCCTTACAAGCACATCAATTAAACATACATAAAAATTGTGATAATGAACAACTTTTTACTGGCTTTTTCCCAATATATCTTCACTGAATCCTCCAGAATTCTAATTTCTGATGATGTAATCACAACTTAGTTTGATGTCCCATGTCATGAGCTTCTAGGGAGTTCATGAGAGAGTTTGGGTTTGCTCAACAGGTATTCTCTTTGGCATAAACTTTCTGAGTAGAGCCAGGAGGCAGAAAATGGTCCTAATAATTGGCAGTCTCTGCCTCTCGTCTTTTCTATGCAAAGATCTCTCTCCCATCTCATTACTTCAACACATTTGTAGCTTTCTGTTGTATTGCCTCACTCAAGTTTCATCACTTCATGCGTGAGTGAGTGTGTATGATAGAGCTGAGGAAATGGAGATGTGTGTTATTCTAGAGATAATGTTATGCTAGAAAGAAGTAATCCTGAGAAGATGGGTTCAGAGAGGTGAGCCAGTGTGGCGAGCTAAAAAAGGTGACAATTTTGTAGGAGATCAGAAATCTAGCATTTGCAACTCTGGCTTCAAACCACTCCCTTTTCAAATAGGCATAAATCACAAAATCAAAAATCAACAATAGACACAAGAATACAATTTCCAGATTCATGTTCTTCCCCTCAGCAAAAGTAATCAAACTTCAGCTCTCCTCCCCCCCTTGACTGGCCATATAGAGGCAAGGGTATTTTGGTTTGTCTTCATCTACTAGCTTTCAATCATTTTTATTATTCTGCAGGTCTCATCCCTGCTGCCCCCTGATTCCTTTACACTATTATATATATAGCTTATGACTCTGTGAGCCCTCCTCTGCTGGAAGCAACCTTCTGTGACTTTTAGTGACCTACAAATGCTCTTTCTTGGCTCTAGAGCTCCTCAGCTAGTTCTCCTTATTAGGAGAATGAGGCCGACTTTCCTGTAGCTGGGGAGCTAGAACACAAGAAAGAATACGTTTATTATAAAATGAGACAATTGTTTTCCTTTTCCAGAGTCTTCTGGACTTCCGTGTTTTCTTCCACAGATGACTAGAAAAAGAAAAAGAAAGCCTGAAAGAGCACAGATGACTAGAAAAAGAAAAAGAAAGCCTGAAAGAGATCTCTGGTTAACTGGAGAATGCGGGAAATATGTGTCATTTCAAAACTCAATTTTACATCAGACCAAAAGTTGGTGGTGATACATCCTACTAATTAAAACATTCAGGCAGGCCCTCACAAGCTTGGAGTTTGTTTTTTGACTTCAGTGGTGACCTAATTTGGAGGATCCCCTTGGTTTGATGAATGACTGAAAATGAACAAGAGATAGTAATGATTCCCTAGGAAGAAGGAAAAAAAAACTATTTCTGATGAAACTTTAATTTTTTGTTTCCATTTTTAATATATTTTTCTATCATGAAAAACTTGAATAATTCTGACCCTTTTACACCAGTCCATATTATACAGGGACCAAATACACTGAGATGGAAAATTTTTATTACTTACCTGTGTTGGCAAAGAGGGTGTCAGGGATTGTTGTTAGGGAGGACACGGAATTTGAAAGATGTTACAAAAAGCAGAAATTATATTTAAGAACAAACATCATTGCATCATTCTTATAAAATGAAAGATAAAAATTTAAGCTACATTATTATGATTTTTATTTTTATATTATAAAATATCATAATAAATATACTTTTATGGAGTATATGACATTTTAAAACACTTTTAGTGGGAACTATGTCATTTTTGAATGATTCTGCATGTGAGGGCTTCATTTTAATTTACCTGCTAATTAATATTTGTAAATTTACTAATACTAAAATATGAAGTTAGAAGATAGCCTGCCATCAATCAAAAAGTAAAATAAAGAAGTCATGTCTAACATATTAAACATGTAACCGCTGAATTATATATCTTATGAATATTTTAATTTGTTTTGTTAACTCCCATCTTATGTTCATTGCCTACATATCTGTGCTTGCATAACAATCATGTTTATTCATTATTGTTTTCAACATTTTCAATAACATTTTTCATAATTTTTAACAAGACGGAATTGCAAAGATAATACTGTAATCAGCTATTTCTCTTTTAATGATAAAACAGGGCACATGCTTAATAAAAATGACCCTTTGCAAATTCTTTTTTTCCATGCAGACCACAAATAACAAAATCCACATATTTTTTACATCTTCACAGTTCTTTCCCAAAAAGAGGTCTTCTACTCTGAATTGTTAAAATAAAAGCAATGATTTTATGTAGTTGGAACATCTTGCCTTAAGACTAAATGTGTTAAGAAAGTTTCGAATACAAGGAATTGAACCTGCAAGTCACATCATTTCATTTATACCCACATGACCACCAAATGCTTGTCTTTATACATTTCAAATAAAGCTCTTCTGAGTCCTGATGATAGAATGAGAAAACCTCCTGGCGCTTCCAGCTTGGTGTTTCTCACCAGGCAAAACTGGTAAATCTCAAAGTTCCCAGGACTGTCCTAGAACTTAAAAGTACTTAAGGAGCTTGAGACAGGACTGAAAGATAAACTTTTCACTGCATAAGAGGATAGGACTGTTTGCGCAGGTGAAACTGCAGATCTAGGCAGGAGACAGACCTGCGGACCAGGAATATTATGCAAAGGAGTCTGTCTTGTAGGTGTGGAGGAGCATAACAAGATTTTACTCAGTAAAGAAATGCAATGACACTTGCCCTTTATAAACTTCTTTCTAAACAAGAGTGACATTTTAACACCACTTTTTAGATTTTTTTTTTGTTAATGTTTATTTATTTGGAGGGAAGAGCAGAGAGAGGAGACACAGAATCCAAAGTAGCCTCCAGGCTCTGAGCTGTCAGCACAGAGCCTGATGCAGGGCTCGAACTCACAAACTGCAAGATCATGACCTGAGCTGAGAAGTTGGACGTTTAACCAACTGAGCCACCAGGTTTCCCTAATAGCATTTTTATAACAGACAATTTTATGTAACTTTTTTTACAAGAATAGAGGAATGACTAGAAACTTCCTTGAAAATTTCAGAAAAATTTTATAAAGTTGTTTTGTTTTGTTTTGTTTTGTTTTACCAAAGGCTACAATTGTGGCTCTGAATATCTTAGAATTTCAAAATGAAAAGCATGTGTTTTATCACTTAATTAGTTTTGAAAGCTGTAAAGAAATATTCTTTTTAATCAATTTATTGAATATATATTAACACATTGGTAATATATTTTTGGTCTATTACTCATTAAATAGTTAATCAAATTTTATCATCTGTATGAATATTGTTTCTGTATCTGGACTTCTCAGTGTTTCTAAATATCCCCATCACTGTGCACACTTGTCAGCTGAAGAAGGGTATGGAAAAAAGTAAAATCAATAATTATTTGCTTATTTTCCAGAAGCATTTTTTAAATATAGACAAACTGTTCTAAAATAGTACATATTTTTAAGCATATGTGGACTTTGGTGACAAGAACAGTAGTTTTACATTTGAGACATAATTTTATTCATTAATCCATTTAGTCAATGAATAGGTGGCTGGGGTAAGGGAGTGGAGAAGAAATGATAGAACCTGGAAGCCAGTGTGTTAGAATGATAATTTTGTAGCTATCTGAATTATCAAGACCTAAAATAAGAAACTGAGCTATTATTAAGAGACCCATTAAGAACAAATATAACTGACATAAATGAGAAAATTAAAATAATCTGATGACATAAGACTCAAGGTTGGGAGTTTTCAGGAAACAGAGAAAAATCTGAAGTTATGAAAGAGTACTAAAGAAGATACATTACCTCCAGACGCACCAGGAGGAAGTCTACTGGTTGAAAGAGTTTTCAGGAAAGCAGTGCTCTTAGCCAAGAACCAGGTTCTGTTAATTCAAGAAAGTGAAGGGGTGCCTGGGTGGCTTAGTCAGTTAAGCGTCCGACTTTCGCTTAGGTAATGATTTTGCGGTTGGTGGGTTCTAGCCCCGCGTTGTGCTCTGTGCTGACTGCCGGCTCAGAGCCTGGAGCCTATTTTAGAATCTGTGTCTCCCTCTCTCTCTGACCCTCCCCTGCTCATGCTGTCTCTCTCTCTCTCCTAGAAATAAATAAAAAAATATATATATATAAAAAAAAAGTGAAGTGGGTATTTAGTAGAGCATGTGTGTGGGAAGGTAAAGGAACTGGGCCATATGCAGATCCTTACAGTGATCAGAGTGGGGAGGTACAAGGAGACCAGGAATTCTGAGAGTTTTGTGGTGCCTGGAATAACATGGATGATGGTTGCAAAACCAACCTTGGCAAATAGCACCAGAGAGTTTGGGCAAAGGTCTAAGTGTGGGGGACAAGGAGCAGGGCGAGCTGGCTAACTCAGATATCTTTGTTTTTTTAAAGTTTTATTGACATATAATTAATATAACATACATTTTCCCCATTCAATGTCCACAATTCAATGATTTTAATATATTCACAGAGTTTTACAATCATTACCACCATCTAATTTTAGTAGATTTCCATCACCCCAAAAAGAATCCCTAAGCTCATTAGCATTCACTCTCTATTCTCTCTCCCCATCTCCCCATTCCCAGGCAGAGTCAGCCCTAATCTACCTTCTGTATCTAGGTATTTCCCTATTCTAGATGTTTCATATAAATAAAATCATAAAACATGTGGTGTTTTGTACTGGCTTCTTTCACTAAGCAGAATGTTTTCAAGGTTCATCCACATTGTAGCCTGTATCAGTAGTTGATTCCTTTTTATTATCCAATAATATTCCATTTCATGGATAAAACACATTTTCACTATCCATTCGTCAGTTGATAGATTTATATTGGTTCTACTTTTGGGCTCTCATGAATTCATGATCAGATTTTTGTGTGGATGTATGTTCTCATTTGGGGAGGGGGCATCTATCTAGGAGTGGAATTGAAGGTCCATATGGTAACTATGCTTATTATTCTTTGAAACTTTCAAACTGTATATTAATATGACACCCCCAGCATATCCTACCAGCAATATGTGTGGGTCTGGGGCTCTTTTTGACCACTGTTAATGGAAGCAAAGATTTTGAGAAAGCATGTCTTAACTCCATGGTATGAATTCCCTTGCAAGCAATGAAGTTGGGGTTGAAAATCTAGAAGTAGTATAGTTTTAGACCCAATGGCTGACTTTACTCTCAATCCTTATGGGGAGGGTTTACAGCAAATGTTAAAGCTCACCTCATTCTGT
The DNA here is from genome assembly GCA_017311185.1 of Proteles cristata cristata. NCBI lineage: Eukaryota > Metazoa > Chordata > Mammalia > Carnivora > Hyaenidae > Proteles > Proteles cristata. The sequence continues at coordinate 231,010 of JAESUZ010004583.1, forward strand.
TAGTGAACATATAACTGTGGGGGCGCCTGGGTGGCTTAGTCGGTTAAGCGTCCGACTTTCGCTTAGGTCATGATCTCGCAGTTCGTGGGTTCGAGCCCCGCAGCGGGCTCTGTGCTGACTGCCAGCTCAGAGCCTGGAGCCTGTTTGATTCTGTGCCTCCCTCTCTCTGACCCTCCCCTGCTCGCGCTGTCTCTCTCTCTCCTAGAAATAAATAAAACGTTAAAAAAAAAAAACATATAACTGTGGAGTAGTTGAATGGTATATAGCATGATGCCCTCCCCTACTTTCAGTGTCCATTAATGAGGCCAGCGGCTCAGGTTCATAGTAACAAATACTTCTTAAAAATATTTTTAATTTATTTATTTTTGAGAGAGAGACAGAGGATGAGCAGGAGAGAGACAGAGAGAGAGAGTGAGACACAGAATCTGAAGCAGGCTCCAGGCTCTGAACTGTCAGCACAGAGCCCAACACAGGGCTTGAACTCATGAACTGCAAGATCATGACCTGAACTGAAGTTGGACGCTTAACTGACTAAGCCACCCAGGTGCCCCTATAACAGATACTTCTAATACTCACAGTAATCTTGAAAAAATAGCTCTGGCCAATCCTGCTTTACAGAAGAGGAATCTGGGATATAAAGATGTTTCAAACAACGTGCCCAAACCAATTCTACAGTCATTTTCACAATCCAAATTGGTACAAAAACTTTGAGAGCTGAATTGTAGTTTTCAAAACCAGGATAGTCCTAAATAATTTTACTTTTGTATGTTTAGGAGTGGTTCAAAGCACTGTAGTGGTCATTGGTAATCACATATATGTGCATTGATGCAGAAACATCCCTTGAAATGTGGGAAAGCCTTCCATTAATGTATTGTTAAGTGGCATTAAGTAGGGATGACTTCAATAATGGGAATAAGGTAAATTTATCATATTCTTAGTCACAGTGAGGAACATTTCACATGACTTGCTTTGGCTAGTGGTTATTAAGTGTGGTTTGACGTAATGCCATAGGGAAGAGAATTAGATAATTAATACCTTAAATGAGTAAGAAAGTTGGCCTGTTAATTGTGACTCACTTTTCTTCAAGAGGCTATGCATAAGTGTACTGTCCTTATTTGAAATTTATCTTTTATATTGAAATTAAACTATACTGTTCTTCACAATGTATACTAAATGCCCATAGGTGTAAAATATTAATGCATGATGGCCCACTGATTTGGGAAACCAAAGAATATGTTATTTTTATTTTAAAAGAACTTCTCAAAAGTTTAAGTAATTGAAATAACTTAAAATAAGTTATTGAATATAAAACTTATGCACATAGATACAATAAATACTATGAAGTTGTTACACATCACTATGTAGAAGAATATTCAACGACAGAAAAATTGTTAACAATAAGTTAGTAAGTGAAAAATAGAAGCAAGTAGATTGGAATGGATAGAAATAACTCAATGAAAAAATACATCTTAAGAGAAGTACACTAAATGGTAACACTGGTTCTCTTTGGATCTTGGGATGAAGGCTACCTAGTATTTTCTTCCTTTTTTTCATATCAGCAATTTCAAAGTTCTCCATAAAGCATAGATAAAGGAAAAATTAAACTTTATAAAGTTATAAAATTCCAGGGGCGCCTGGGTGGTTCAGTCGGTTAAGTGTCTGACCTCGGCTTAGGTCGCTTGATCTCACAGTTTGTGAGTTCGAGTCCTGCATCGGGCTCTGTGCTGACAGCTCAGAGCCTGGAGTCTGCTTCAGATTCTGTATCTCCCTCTCTCTCTGACCCTCCCCTGCTCACGCTGTATCTCTCTGTCTCAGAAATAAATAAAACATTAAAAAATTAAAATTATAAAATTCCAAGTTATTTTGTCACTATCCTTTCAAGTATCATTTTTTTAAATTTTTTAATGTTTTATTTAGTTCTGAGAGAGAGAGACAGCATGAGGGGAGGGTCAGAGAGAGAGGGAGATACAAAAACTGAAACAGGCTCCAGGCTCTGAGCTAGCTGTCAGCACAGAGCCTGACGTGGGGCCGGAACCCACAGACTGTGAGATCATGACCTGAGCTGAAGTCGCACACTTAACTGACTGTGCCACTGAGGCACCCCCCAAGTATCCTTTTTAAGTAGGCTTCCTACCCAGCATGCAGCCCAACATGGGGTTTGAACTCATAATCTTGAGATCAACATCTGAGCCGAAATCAAACCTCAACCAAGTGAGTCACCCAGGCACTACTAAGTATTTTCTAGTCATTTGGTTATTTTAAAAAAAAAAAAAAATTGTCATATAGATTAATATTTAGAGAACAGTACTCTCTGTAATAAAATATCTTCATCTAGACCAAGATAGGGATAATGAGTAAAATTAAATGGAAAATTAGAATTGAAGAAGGTTTTTTTTTTAATTTTTAATGCATATAAAATGTAAAATGAAGTATGTGAATGCTAACGAATTTTATTAGGTGAATTAAAATCTTTTGAATTTGTGGAAATGAGACAAATGGCTTATTCTTAGAGAAAATTTAATTAGCAAACCAAAGTGATTGTACTATGTTTTCATGTATAAGCCATTCAGTTACTTCTCACCAAGGAAAAGGGATACTAACACACTTTTGTGATCCAAGCCTGCCCCCTGGTGCTTGATCTGTACCTGCTGGTGAAAATTCAATTCAGGCAGCGCCCTCTTTCAAAACCTGTTCAGAAGGAACCAGTAAATGAAAGTACGATTGTGCTGAAGGTAAACTTTCCAGCAGTGCCGCAGGCATCTCCGTCAGTGGCTCCAAAATGCCATGTGTGCTTAAAGATAAAATAAAAAGTGGTGTGAGGTATAATGGGACTGTAGAAACCTGAGTCAGGTAAACTCTCAAATAGTCCTAATGTAGGCAATAAAGAATTCCAGGCTTGGCAAATTTGGGTAGATTCCTTTATAGGAAATAATGTGATCAATTTTATTCACCAGGTGCCAAGAAAATTGTTTAAGCGTCTTTTTAAAAGTATATTAGATCTTGAATACCAAGTAAAATACATGAAGAGGCTGTCTATTCCAAATATTGATCAAAGTATTTTTTGTCAGTTTCTGAGAAATAATAAATAGAAGGGGAATTCAAAAGGAGATGTGAAATGGGTCCATTAAGCAGAAGAGGTGCTTCATCAGAAAAGGCTGACTTAGTCATTAGCCCTTTGCTTTGAGGGAAAACCTTGTCATCAATTGTGGCTGGTATTTTATTTTTTAAATTTCTGGTTTTTATCTAAATTCCAGTTAGCTAACATACAGTGTATTATTGGTTTCAGGCATCCATTATAGTGGTTCAGCACTTCCATACAACACCCAAGGCTCCTCACAACAGGTGCCGTCATTAATTCCCATCACCTATTTCACCCATCACCCCACCTACCTCCCCTCTGGTAACTATCAGTTTGTTCTCTATAGTTAATAGTCTGTTTCTTGGTTTGCTCCCCATCTTTTTTTCCCCTTGTTCATCTGTTTCGTTTCTTAAATTCTACATCTGAATCAGATCATATGGTATTTGTCTTTCTCTGACTGTCTTATTTCACTTAGCATAATACTCTCTAACTCCATCCATGTTGTTGTAAATGGCAAGATTTCATTCTTTTTCATGGCTGAGTAATATTCCTGTGTGTGTGTGTGTGTGTGTGTGTGTGTGTGTGTGTGTGTGTGTGTGTACACATACATAAATACCGCACATACATACCACATCTTCTTTATTCATTCATTAGTCGATGGACATTTGGGCTCTCTCCATAGAATGGTTATTGTTGATGTAAACATTGAGGTCCTTATATCTCTTTTTGAATTTGTGTTTTTGTATTCCTTAGGTAAATACCTAGTAGTGTAATTACTGGATCGTAGGATAATAAATATGTTAAGACATGAGGATACATTTCTTCTTCCATTGGAGCCAGTACTGATAGGAAGGATACATAAGGAAGACAGGAAGTTGTGCGGTGAGGATGGCATCTAAAGGGACTTGGTTTAGGTGGTTCAAAATTGGACATAACAATAATAACAACACCCTGAGGGGCAGAGGTAAGAACTCCTAGCCCACACTGACATCATTGTATATCTTCTGTGATGTCTTTAAACATATTTATGAATGTCAGCATGAATCACAAAATTTCATCCTTTTTCAGAAATATTAAAGCAAAGTTTTAAATTTTGTAACAAAACGAATTAACTACTGTTAATAGTAACCACTGTTACTATGACTTTTCAAAACCATGTTGGCCAACTTGGGGTCATCTAGAATAGCTAATTGAAACACTCATTAATAAGACTGATTTGGAGCTCTTAAAAGTCTTCAGTGAATGGTCTTTGTGTTCCTAATATATCAAGAATTTGGCGACTGTGAATAAGACTACATTTAACATGGGAGTTCAGGTACTGCTTTAAAATCCTGGTTTCAATTCTTTTGGATACACACCCAGAAGTGAGATTGCTGGATCTATGCTAGTTCTATTTTTAGGTTTTTACTGTTTCCCATGATGCACCATTTTACATTCCTGTCAACAGTATGCAGAACTTTCCTTTTCTTTACATCCCAGCCAGCACTTACCTTTTGTTATTTTGATAGTGATCCTAACAGTGTCACAGGTACGTGAATACATCCTAACTCATCAAATTGTACATTGAAAATGCATGGTGTTTTGTCTATGTATTACACCTCAATAAAGCTGTTTTTAAAAAGTACTTAGGAGAAACTCAGAAGATCTGAGTGAATACAATCAGGGAGAACAAAAAGAAAAACAAAATCTTTTTAGTTCACTACAGCTCACACACAGAACTTTTACGTACTACCCACGAGGCCAAAGATGAGACCAAACCAAGTGTTCACATAAAATCCAGTGGTATGCAAGAAATGACCAGAACTGAAAATAAGAAACAACTTAGTGAATTTTAGGATTGAAAGGGATTTAGGTATTAAGTTACCCCCACCTTATTGCTTTAATTTACTTATAAGAAAACAGCCCCTGAAAATGGTAGCAGTTTCCAGTTATGGAGACAGAAGCAGAGCCAGACATGAGATGAACAGTCAACCAGAAACTTCCCTGCATCTGCCCATCTCATCCAGAAAATTTTATTGTAAAATAAAAAAAAGTCCCCACCAATCCATTGAAGGTCTGTTCTTCTACCTATGCACAGAACCTGTCTTCTCTCCAGGTCTTAGATGCCTTCATTGTTGACATTTTACCTAGATCTTTCTCCCTTTGTGTTTAAATAAATCCAAGGCTTAGTATCTAAAATAAAAATAAAATAATCTCTCCCTTCAGCAGGCATACTTCACCAGGCGTTCTCTGCCTTACCTTCCTAACTTCTTCATAACCATGTGTCCTGAAAAACTTACGTCTCTTGCCAGTCTTGATATTTTTTTCCACCACCACCCCCCCTGCTTTTTTGTCTAGGACATTATATTTCCTCTCTCACAATTTCTCCCCACAGCTCTTGCTCCACTCACAATGACTTTAGTCTGGCCCTAAATCCAGTCAAGGGTTTTCAACTGTTAACTTGCTTGACATTCCAGCAATGTCCAGTCTCACTAGATGATTAGCTGCACCTTTTTAAAAACACTCCATTTTTTTCACTTCCAACCTCTGCCTTTTCCTGGATTTGTCCTTGTTTTGTGTATGTGTGTGTGTGTGTGTGTGTGTGTGTGTGTGTGTGTGTTGTGATTTGTCTTACTGTTTATTCATTTTCTATCCCATTCTCCTCCTAATCTGGACCATTAATAGTTAGAGTTCTTCAAAGTTTGGACCCTGCCTCTTCTCTTCTTATTATTCTAAGCTCTGTCCTTGGAAATCTAATCTATACACATGGCTTCAACTACAAAACACATAATAACTAGTACTTCCAAGTTCACATCTACCTCTCAGATCTCTTCTCCGAGCATCTGACATGTCACCCCAATTACCTTGCTGGCTTCTCCTCTTTGATCATTAAAAGACATCTTTTGCTTAAAACCCTTTAGTAAATTCTCATCATTTTATAAGTAAAGAGCAGAAACTTTCCTTGTGGCCTGCAAAGTCTCGTACAATCTGGCCCTTATAGAACTCACAGGATGTTTGAACTATGCATCCACACATTCTGTGTCCCTCTCAGATTAGCTTTATTTATTTATTTATTTTTAGTTTATTTATTTTGTGTGTGTGTGTGTGTGTGTGTGTGTGTGTGTGTGTGAGAGAGAGAGAGAGAGAGAGAGAGAATCCCAAGCAGGCTCCATGCTGTCAGCATAGAGCCTGACATGTTCCTTGATCTCAGGAACCATTGGATCATGACCTGAGCCGACATCAAGAGTTGGACAGTTACCCAGATGCCCAGAGATTAGTTTTTTCCACCACGTGCCCTCTATTCAGAGGGATTTTGCTTTCTGTTCCCTTTTCCTGGAAATCCCTTTTTTTTATTTCCCATTCTTTCTTTTCCAAGGTAAATTTCTATTTGTCTTTCAGATCTCAGTTCCAATGTCACTTCTTTAGGAAGGTTTTGCTGGATCTGACCTGGTATTTAAAGTACAAATGTTAATTACACTGGTGGATTTTTCTAGTAATTATTTTTTAAAATATAATTTTCCTGGGGGCTTCCGTGACTCAGTCAGAACCTGCTTGGGATTCTCTCTCTCCCTCTCTCTCTGCCCCTCCCCTGCTCTCTCTCTCTCAGAATAAATAAATTTTAAAAATAAAATATAATTTTCCAACACAAAATAGCTTTTTTCTTGGTATAATAAAATTTTTTATTCTGTATGTACTGAATAGTAAATAGCCAATTTATTTTTTATTCCCACTTGAAGAATTACATTTTGCAAAAAAAGGTTGTAAATAAGAGTCCTATTTTTATTTTTTCAGTATAGAAATTGCCTTGATGGCATATTATGATGTAATGCTAATGCTTATAGAATAGTTAAATGTCACTATTGAAGCCTAAACTTCACCATCTTATAATCAATGCTCACCAACCATGTATTTTGTATTTTGTTGCATTGTACACAGCAACTAATAAGTCGAGGAGTTGACATATATTAGGTGTGCATACTATTTTAAAACAACACAAGCTAAAGGGTGAATTATCAATATAGTTTAGTATTTGCTAATTTTACTACACTCTTTCATTGTATATATGTAGGGAAGTCATAGGCTTATAAATTCAATTTGAGTAAAGTTAAAACAATATTATTTTATGATAAAGGGCCTTTAACTTAACGTGGCCAAAGCAATGATATTAAATACTTGCTATAAAGAGAAATATAAGAGTTCTCTTTTCATGATATTGAAAGATACTTAATAAACACTTGTTTCCATTGAAAAGAAACACTTTCAGACCAGGTTATGAATTATGAATTATTGGGTAACTATTATTTATAGCACTTATTCTAGCTTCATATATATTAGTGTCAATGTTGGATTAGTGTCTCTATTAGCCTATAAATGCCATGATAGTAGAGACTTTTCTCTTCTGGAGTGTTCATTTATTTTGAGAAAGAGAGGGCGAGAGCGCAGGAGGGGAGAAAGAGAGGGAGAGAGAAAATTCCAAGCAGGCTCTGCACTAACAGTGCAGAACCGATGCAGGACTCCATCTCAGGAACCTTGAGATCATGACCTAAAATGAAATCCAAAGTCGGACACTTAACTGACCAAGCCACCCAGGCGCCCTGAGACTATTTTCTTTTTACTTTCCATTTTTCCCTAACACCAAAGACAGTGTCTGACATTTAAGAAATATTTACTAAATCACGCCAGTCAGAGTGGCTAAAATGAGCCAATCAGAGAACTCTAGATGCTGGCGAGGATGTGGAGAAACGGGCACCCTCCTGCACTGTTGGTGGGAATGTAACCTGGTACAGCCCCTCTGGAAAACAGTGTGGAGGTTCCTAAGGAAACTAACAATAGAACTCCCCTATGACCCAGCAATAGCACTGCTAGGAATTTACCCAAGGGATACAGAAATGTTGCTGCATAGGAGCACATGTACCCCAATGTTCATAGCAGCACTCTCCACAATAGCTAAAACCTGGAAAGAGCCCAAGTGTCCATCAACAGATGAATGGATCAAGAAGATGTGGTTTATCTATACCATGGAATACTACATGGCAATGAGAAACAATGAAATCTGGCCATGTGTAGCAACATGGATGGACCTTGAGGCTGTTATGCTGAGCGAAATAAGTCAGGCAGAGAAGGACAAATATCATATGTGTGCACGTATAGGAGGATTAGGAGGAACTTAACAGAGGACCAAGGGGGAGAAGAAGGGCGGAAATGGTGGGGAAAGGGGGAGAGGCAAACCATGAGAGACTCTTGAATGCTGACAAAAACTGAGGACTAGTGGATGTGGGGGGGAGGAGGGGTGGGCATGGAGGAGGGCACTTGTGGGGATGAGCACTGGGTGTTATGTGGAAACTAATTTGACAATAAACTATTTGAAAAAAAAAAAAAAAAAAAAGAAATATTTACTAAATAAATTGCAATGCGGGTTTTTAATCAGAAGTGGATTTTTGGTTTATATATCGGCATCAAACTTGACACTGATGTTCAGTTCTTGATAATAGTCATTATTAATGAGCATTAGACCAACAAATCATTATTTTTGTAACTGATAGAGTGCTTGGCTCATATCATGTGTTCAACACATTGCTGAATGACGAACAAGAGAAGTCAGCAATCACAGAGGAGATGGACTATTTGGTTCCTTTTGTTCTGTAAAAAATGTTTCTGTTTTAGGGATTACAAAGATTAAACAAGTAAATATGTCTATCTCAAGTGGAAAAGAACAAAGAAACAAGTTTTGGTGAGAATGTAGAGAAATCAAAAACTTTGTGAGTTGCTGGTGGTAATATAAAATGGTACAGGTACTGTGGTAAATAGTATGATGGTCCCTCAATAAACTAAATATAGTATTGTCATATGATCCAGAATTCCACTTCTAGATAAATAGCCAAAAGAATTGAAAGCAATGATTAGGACAGATCTTTTTATTCTGATGATCATAGTACTATAGTATATAGCAGGCCAAATGCCCACTGCAAGATGAATAAATAAAGGAAATGTACATAGTAATTCATTCAGTGGAACATTATTCAGTTTTAAAAAGGAATCCAATTATGAGACATGCTACAAAATAGATGAATCTTGAAGAGATTATGTTAAAACACAATAGGTATTGACAAAAATGTAGAGAAAGGGGAAACTTCTTCCTGTTGGAGTGAATAAAAATTGGGGCAGCCACTCTGGAGAATAGTATAGATGTTCCTCAGAAGGTTAAAAATAGGACTACCCTAGGTTTTTGTCCAAAGGATACAAAATACTGATTTGAAGGAATAAGTGCAGCATTATCAACAAGAGTCAAATTATGGAAAAAGCCCAAATTTCCACCCACTGGTGAATAGATAAAGAAGATTCATATATATGTGTATGTGAATATTACTCCATAAAAAAGTCATAATAAAGAATGAAATCTTGCCATTTGCAACAACATGGATGGAGTTAAAAGTATTATGCTAAGTGAAAATAAGTCAGTCAGTGAAAGATAAATACCATAGGATTTCACTGATACGCGGAATTTAAGAAACAAAACAAATGAACATAGGAGGGGGAAAAACATAGGAAAGGCAAAACAAGGTATAAACTATAAAGAACAGGGGCGCCTGGGTGGCTTAGTCGGTTAAGCGTCCGACTTTCGCTTAGGTCATGATCTCGCGGTTCGTGGGTTCGAGCCCCGCGTCGGGCTCTGTGCTGACTGCCAGCTCAGAGCCTGGAGCCTGTTTCAGTCTGTGACTCTCTCTCTCTGACCCTCCCCTGCTCACGCTGTCTCTCTCTCTCTCTCTCTCTCTCCTAGAAATAAATAAAACATTTTAAAAAATTTTAAAATAAAAATAAATAAAAATTAAAAAAAGAACAGACTGATGATTACTAGAGGGGAGGCGGATGGTGGGATTGATTAAATGGATAATGGGGTGCCTGAGTGGCTCAATCAACGTCCGACTTGGGCTCAGGTCATGATCTCACGGTTCATGGGTTCAAGCCCTGTGTCGAGCTCTGTGCTGACAGCTAGCTCAGAGTCTGGAGCCTGCTTCAGATTCTGTATCTGCCTCCCTCTCTCTCTGACCCTTCCCTGCTCACGCTGACTCTCTCTCTCTCTCTCTCTCTCTCTCTCTCATGGAAAAGAATAAAACATTAAAAAATATAAATGGATAATGGACATAAAAGAGGGCACTTACTGAGATGAACACTGGGTGTTGCAAGTGATGAATCACTTAATTCTACACCTACAACTAATATTACACTGTATGCTAAATAACTGGAATTTAAATAAAAACCTGGGGGAGAAAAGAAGATATGATTATTACCACATGGCCATATTCTAATTCATCATTTCTTCTATGTATACAACTGGTCACTCTACTTTAAGGAAAAACTATCTCTACCCCATTTATCTTATCATTTATTATTTAATAATGTACTTGTGGATTTCAATTTGATTCAAAGGGATATAATAAAATACTATACATTTTCCCATATTTGGCCAGTGGGAACCCCCTTAAAGCTGTATTCTCTGTCTTTTTTGACATGAACCCACATTCTTTGAGTACTTTATTATCTTCATATCAAACAAGATGTTCCTTTTGTGCTTTTCCTGACCTGGTCCGAGGGACAGCAATTTTTCCAAAAAGTTCCTGTTCTCTTAATCAGGATTAGTATTTAGAAACCAAGGTCATGAGTCTAGGTTTGCTTATTGCCACTGGAGCAACACAACCCAAGGGCCCTCTTACTGAACAGAGCTAGAGACCACACACAGACACACACACAGACACACACACAGACACACAGATTTTTGTATCTATATCTGTTTTGATGTCTGTCTATAATACTATCTATATTGAAAACTATGATTTTATGCCAATATTTCTGATTCCAATCTAGTACCACAACAAAATTTTAATGTTCCCCCTTCTTTATTTTTTTCCTTCTTTTTATTTTATTTTATTTTATTTTTTAAATATTTTTATTTATTCCTAGGAGAGAGAGAGAGAGAGCGTGAGCAGGGGAGGGTCAGAGAGAGAGGGAGTCACAGACTCCGAATCAGGCTCCAGGCTCTGAGCTGGCAGTCAGCACAGAGCCCGACACGGGGCTGGAACCCACGAACTGCGAGATCATGACCTAAGCGAAAGTCGGACGCTTAACCGACTAAGCCACCCAGGCGCCTCATCCTTCTTCTTTTTAATTTAAATTGTAGTTAACATACAGTGCAATGTTGGGTTCAGGAGTAGAATTCAGTGTTTCATCACTTCTATACAACACTCAGTGCTCATCACAAGCGCCCCCTCTTAGTACCCAAGAATCTTTTGTGGTTTGTTTCCCTCTCTTCTCTACCCCTGCCTTCCCTTATGTTCATCTTTTGTTTCTTAAGTTCCACATATGAGTGAGATCATATGATATTTGTCCTTCTCTGACTGACTTATTTAGCTTTGCCTAATACATTTTAGCTCCATCTACCTTGTTGCAAATGGCAAGATTTCATTATTTTTGATGGGTGAGTAATATTCTGCTGTGTATATGTGTGTATATCTATATATTATTGTCTTTACCCATTCATGAGTCAGTGGATCTTTGGGCTCTGCAGAGTTTGGCTATTGTTGATAATGTCACCATAAACACTGGGGTGCATATACCCCTTTGAATCTGTATTTTTATATCCTTTGGGTAAATACTTAAAAGTGCAATTGCCAGATTGTAGGGTAGTTCTGTTTTCAGTTTTTTGAAGAACTTCCATACTGTTCTCCAGAATGACTGCACCTTATTTTTAACCTCACCTGTCTGATTGTGACAAGCCTGGCTCCCGTTATCCTCAACACATTTACTTACTTCTCAGCCCTCCTATGTGCACCTAATCTGTTGACCTTGCTGGACCTTTCCCCACTCAGTCACTTTCCTGTCTGGGCCCCAACCTTTGCCAGGCCAGGTCCTATCTCTTACTTTGGGTGCCTAACAGCTTTTTGGCTAAATTCTTCAGAAAGTAAAGAAGTAAATAAAGAAGGGAATGAAGGAGGAATAAAAGGCAAAAATAGAAGGTAGTAGAGGGGGAGTAAAGGAAGTAGGAGACAAAAATAAAATAAGGAACAGAATCAATAGGTTTTAGGATAATAGAACAGAATTTGAATCCAGGAGCATCTGACTCCAAATTCTGAGCACTTTTTTCTACTTAGTGCTATACCCTATTGTAGGTTACATCGGACTGTGTGTGAATTCTTTATCTCGTTCCAACATAGCAGTGTGATTCCTATCTAAGAAAAATGATTTTCTCTGGAAATTTCTCACCAAACCATGTCAAAGTGTGTGTGAGCATCCAACTCTTGATTTAGGTTCAGGTCATAATTTCACAGTTTGTGAGATCAAGCCCCATGTCGGACTCTGAGCTGAGAGCACAGAGCAGGCTTGAGATTCTCTATCTCTCCCTCTCTCTCTGTCCCTCCCTAACTCACACCCTCTCTCTCTCTCTCTCAAAATAAATAAATAAACATTTCAATAAATAACTTATCTAAGTATAAAATGCCATTATAATGCAAATATTCCTATAGATGTAGATTGACTAATGTAATATTTTCTAACTAAGATATTTTCTCAAAGAGGTAAATTTGAAGATGATGATAATACAGTGCAAAGAGAAATCACTAGTAGTTACTAAGCCTACCCCTGCCCTTAGTTAGCTCTATTCTTGCTTGCATATCAGCTATGTGACTTTCAGGCTGCCAACAAAACTCTGTAGGTGTGAGTTTTTGTTCACTCTTCAAAAAAAAGTATTGAGATTATCTCTGTGTCTCATATGCTTGAAAATGTTACGCAATCCCTTATCTTTGCTTTACACCATTTAAGAGGGTATCTTTTCAAGGATATAACCAACAAAAGGGTGTGGCACCTCTGATGTGAAATTCAGTGGCAAGAATATGTGAACTTGTGCAGCAAAGGAAAGAGCTGACAAGAAGAATGTGTGGCTTCCATTAAGAGCACTGAAAATAAATACAATTACTTCATATAAGATCTCAATGCAATTCAATAGCAGTCCTACACTTACAATTAAACATAGGAAAATATTCTGTGAGCAATATACTGAGCTTTTTGAGTTAACTAAGAGAATTTTAAATCTTTACATAATTTAGCTGTCTTTCTGTGTGTTCTTCGTAAGAGATAAAATTAGCATAAAGGATGAAAAATTCTAAAAATTAAATCATGTTCTTACAAAATTGGCAACATCAGTAAAACATTTTTAACTATATTGCATAGGATTAGAAATTTTTAAAATGTTAAAGTTATTTTTTAAACTGGACTAGAGGCACTATTTTATATAAAAATTTACAAAGCTAAATTAATTAAATGTTTTTTGCAAGGAGAGACCCAACAAAATCCACCCCCATGTATATCTCAGAGGGGTTTATGGTCAAATAAGTGTGAATAATCTCTTGGTTCTTCCTCTCTATCCACTGTTTCCTCCATAAATAAGTGTTTTTTCCTTTTTTTTCTTTTTGCAAAATACTATTTTAAAAACTCTGATCTTTGATGAGTTTTCTGTCTTGAGAAATTCAACCTGATAGGTAACACTAATGGAATTTCTCATTTTAGCATTTATAGACTTCACTAATGTGTAGTTACTATATTTGACTCATTAAAAATAATAAGAGGATGTTGTAATGGTACCTACATCCAGGATACTTACAGTTGTTTTCATCTCAATCTTCCCTGAAGATTCTGTAACAATAATACTAGTTTGCTAGCTCTTGGGAAGTTTATTTAAGTTACATCCAAAAGGCATCTCCATCAGCTGTAAACAAGAGAACACAAATTACTGTGAACTTGTATAATCAATCGAGCTAGCTGGATGAATCCTGCTGTGAGGGTAACAAGGTGATAGAAGTCATCATCGTCTTCCATTGTTAAAGAAATATCTTCACAGATCTATTAGGATAAAGCCAGTGATTTAAGTAATTCATTGTCAGAGAGACAGCAAACACTGCTTTCCAGATGGTGTCCCCTGTCTCTTCTCTTCCTTCTCTATTTCTCTCACCCCTGTCTCCCTTGAATGCAGGAACAGTTTTAGTGGGCTTTGCTCTATGAATGTTGTCACTCTGAATGGCCACCCAGAGGAGAAATTGAAATAATTCTCAAGGTCAATGGAAACTACCCATCCTTTTGCATTTTCTCAGGCACATGCATACCTGTAGTGTTTATCACACATGGGAACCCACTAAGTTTGCTCTTTCTACCTTTTTAAAGTTCACTTATTTATTTTGAGAGAGAAAGAGACAGCATGAGTGAGGAGGGGCAGAGAGAGAGGGAGACAGAGAATCCCAAGCAGGCTCCACACTGTCAGCATGGAACTAAAGTTGGGCTGGAATTCCTGAAACTGTGAGATTATGACCTGAGCCAAAACCTAGAGTCAGACTCTTAACCAACAGAGCCAACCAGGTGCCCCATAACTTTGCTCTTTTTAAAGAGCTTTAAATGGGAAATGTTAGAGAAAAGGGCCATGTCATCTTGGCCTTTACATGTGTTTGTTTTTGAAGCTCTGTCTGAAATTCAAGACTAGAGAAAAGGAAATATATTTGTTAAATACCAGAAGACATCATTTTGACCTTTACATTGCTGCAATTCTACATACGTTCCAAACACTCTAAGCTCGAGTAAAATCAGACAGATCTGATCCACCTCTTGAACATGCTGATTTATTTTCTACTTCATCTAAGAGTCTTTGTATCTTGATTAGCTATGCTCCCATAATTGACATTGTTGGTGTTTTTTTTAGATGCCATACTACACATCTTAGAATATACATCACATTCTTTTTCAACTCACCAAAATGTTTTTGACAGAAACTTGAAAAGAAGACTACTAAAAAAGCTCCATATTTGGCAAAGTGTTTCGAGACAACTTAATGAAGAGTACAACACAATAACACAATTTAATTTTCTTTTAAATCCTTCTTGGTATGGTATAGCCACATATTGACATTTGATGACAATATGCAGATACTCATTAGGCTCCTTTGCATTTTCATTAAGAACAAGAAAGTTATAATTTCATAATCCTCAAAGTTTTTCCTTTCTCTTTATTGAATTCTTAAGTGACCAAGAAAAAAAGTATTTTTAGATGGTTTCCCCTTCAGAGTAAAAGAACTAAGTTTGGGTGATGTTGTTCTTGAAATGGGGACATTGATTTCACAACTCAGGTGTCATATTCAGGGAGCAGAGTATGAATATTTTTCTGCTCAGCCAACAGTGCTGACAGACCTTTCTTCTGAAGTTACCAGGGCCAACACCTAGGTGGATTCCTAGAGGGATGGAGTTGGCAATGACATTGTTCAGACACAGACATTTGAAATGAGTGTTACAGCAACCGAAGCATTTCATCCCATGGTGGCATTACCTTCAAGGTTTGCCGGGAAACAGAAATTTCTCAATTATGCTCTAATAAGCACTTTATATTCTTTTTTCTACTTAGCTTGTGAAACTCAAAAATGCTTGATCTGCTTAATATTTTAGATGTTACTGATGATAGAATGATAAATAGGCTTAATTTCGCCAACATAGCATATGGTGACTGTTGAGATGTTTCATGTGTGTGTTCTTAATTTTCTTAATGAGCCCCTGTGCCTCATGGGAGTAAACTGACTATTATTTATATTGTTTCGGATGCCCAGAATCTTAAATGTGATTCATCTGGGGAAGAAGAGCTTATTATTTTTTTTCTTCAAACAGAGCATAAAAGAGATGGGATAAAATGTAGGTCATTGAATTGAAAAGAGGATTGATGGTAGTGACTCAACATCTTATGAAAAAAGCAGGGAGACATGAACTCCAAAGAATGGGCCTGTGTCAATGTCTCAGTCAGTTTAGGCTGCTATAACAAAGTATCACTGTCTAGGTAGCTTACAAACAACAAAAACTTATTTCTAAAATATTTTTAAGTTTATTTATTTTTGAGAAGGAAGTGGAGAGAGTGAGAGAGGGATAGGCAGAGAGAGAGAGGGAGAGAGAGAATTTTAAGCAGGCTCTGCACTGTCAGCACAGAGCCTGATGTGGGACTGGAACTCACAAACCATGAGATAATGACCTGGGGTGAAATAAAAAGTTTGACGATTAACCAACTGAGCCACCCAGGCACTCCAACAAAAACTTATTTCTTCTGGAGTTCTGGAGTCTGGGAAGTCCAAGATCAAGGTGCCAGTGTGGTTGCACTCTGACGAAGATTCTTCCTGGTTCATAGCCGGTGTCTCATTGCTGTGTTCTCACTTGGAGGAGGGGGCTAAGGATCTGTATCCTCTGAAAAGGCTCCAATCTATTCATGACAGCAGAGACTGTCAAAGACGCCATTTTCTAATACCATCACATTGGGCATCCGGATTTTAACACATGAAATTAGGAGGACATATTAATTCATCCCTTGGCAGTCAACATGGCAATACTTAAGAAACTCACCTTCTGTGTCATTAGGAAAATGTTTCTCTGACAAAACAGTGCACAGAAAGGGAATACATCTCAAAAAAGAAAATGCACAATCTCTATGTAGGTGTGACTTGTACACCTATAGATTTACCTGAAAGAAATATGGTCACTGGCCTGATCAATGGGAACAATTTTCTTTGACATTTCCTGATAATATCCATAATCCCCGGAAGACCTGAGTAAACCCAGGCTCGCTGGGAGATGCCAGTGAATGCACACCAAGAAGATGAAGATGGCTGAACATGTGAGCAGACATGGGTCACATCATATAAACCCTTACCACTGAAAAACAACATGTTATGGCCATGGTAGTTGGCCTTAGATTCTTTCCCTTGTTAGTGACTTTCAGAAATCCTTTCTTCGGGACACCTAAAGACTGTGAGGTTTGGGATATTGTCATTTGCTTAAAAAGGTGTGGGGCAGATGATTCACAGTTTATTGTTTGGGTGTGTCAAAGTAATATATTTTCTTTATTTCTAGGTCTCGATTTAATTTCTGACATGAGGTCTCAGTTTGCCTAATAGGAATTTCTTAATCGAACTCATTATTATTTTTCCATTTGTCCTTTTTTGAGAGTTTCTAGATTAAATCAGAATTGCCTATCTGTGGCACCCTGGCCCACAACTCCATGTCAGTCTGTCCTTCCCAGTTCTGCCCTTCCCCGTCAAGGTCTAGAAGTCTCCAGGCTGCCAAAAAAAAAAAAAGGACAAGTTCTTCTAGGTGATTGTTCATCTGTTGGTGGTGGGAAGGGAGAGGCCTGCTCCTTGTTCTCTTTTGCTTTTTGGCATGCCCCATGCTGGAACTCACTTGTTAATACACATTTGGTTCCCTGGCAACTCGTTGGCATTCCCTCTGAAGTTCCAGGCTCTTTGTAGGAGTTTTAATTGCATAACGAACAACCTTATATTGTTACTGACTTAAAACAACACAAAGATTTATTTTTCAATGGGTGTTCAGGGTCAGCCAGGGCAACCCAGCTACAGAGGTATGGGGAGTTCAGGTCTGCTCCCACAGGCCCCAGGGCCCAGCAAGTAGCTAAGATCTGCTCTCCTCACAGTGGATGGCAGAAATCTGGGAAGAGAATAAAAAATACATGTCAGCCCTGAAGATCTTCTCACTGTCCCAGTATCTCTTCCTCTCCTATTCACTCATCAAAGCAGTCTATGGCCAAGCCCAGCTTAAACGAGGTGGTAAAATACACTCCAAACCCAATGGAGTATGGTAAAAGCGGGGATAAAAAAGTAGATAGACACTCCAATATAAAAGCCAGATTTAATCATCCTTTCTCTGTTCACCTCACTTTCAAATTCAAATCTCATTTAGAAGTAAAAATAAGAGTCAACTAGGGGGCAAATCAATATATTATCTTTTCTTAGAGATGAGGCTTATTAGAGAAATCAGCATGACTCTGGACAAAACTAGTTTTCCAAACATCCAATTCCCTGGATATTACTTCCCTCCCAACAGTTCAGAGCCAACAATGGTCATGTTTCTGAAAAGAGGAAGAAGATAGTAGAAAGACATGGCTAAACAGAAGGAACCCAGAATGAGATTCATGCTCAGAGACAAGGCTGAATTCCCAACCTCACCCAGACATTGTCTGGATACCATTTCTTTTTGAAAAAGAGGAGAGGGAGGAAGAGCCTCTATTTATTTGCCCTGGACTCCTGTGCGGTGTGGAAGTGTCCAACCCACTTTAGATTTATTAGTGGAGGATACCGATTCTTCACTAACATCTTTCTCTTCTGAGTCCCATCATGGTTCCCATCTTGCTTCTGTGGACCCAGGTCCTTTCCACCTGCCTTGAGGATCCCCTCACTGTCACCTCTGCTTACTTCATGCCCTCCTTGGGTCCCTCTCATCTCTCAATTCACCAACATAAATTCAGTGGAGAAGAGAAACTTCTCCACCCACAATGAACTATGTGGGAAGGGAAGAAATAATTGTACACAAATCTTACAATTTGTGGTTTGCGACACATCTATTGGTATTGATTCAAGTTGTCATTAAATGGTTGTGAGTGACGGAAAAGCACAGATTCTCTCTTCTATACCTCAGACAGCAGACAGTAGGGTGGGCTCAAATACTTGCCTTCCTCTTCTCCTGGAAGGTTTATTCCAGGCTTGGGGAATAAAATGTATTTCCTACCTCTTTTCTCTCATAAATCTCTGGCCTCTGGGATAGAGAGAATACACCACTGTGTCTGTACAACCACACAAATCTGCATAAGTTCATCTCTGGATTGTGTGTTTTCAGTTTAGGATTTGATATCTGGCAGCTTTCCTTTTAGGGCAATAGTGAAAGTTTCATTTTTGCTGACATAGTGAAAGAGTAGAAATATAATACAAGGAAATAGATAGGAATTATGTTTCCATCAATATAGCACTCACAATTATGTAATAAGAAATCTATGAATTTGGACATAAAAAAAGAATACAATAAACACTCCATCGTTTAAAAAAAAAAAGAAATCTATGTATTTCTTATGTTCATTCATTCACTCACTCATTCATTTTTTTCACTTGATCTCTGTTCCAGCACTCACTCAGGTAAAGATTGAATATTTCATTGTGACCAAGATAGGGAGGTACTTCATCCTCATCTATTTAAAATTTACTAGGCTATTGATTTTCCCTTCTTTGCAATTAAATATCTTCTTCAATGGTTGTAAAATGTTTTTTAAATTTATTTTTGTTTTTGTTTTTTTGAGGGGTGCCTATATAGCTCAGTGGGTTAATCATCTGACTTCTGGTCAGGTCATGCATGATATCTTGGTTCATGAGTTCAAGTCCCACATCAGGCTCTGTGCTGACAGCTCAGAGTCTAGAGCCTGCTTCAGATTATGTTTCTCCCTCTCTCTCTCTTTCCATCCCCTGCTCATGCTCTCTCTTTCTCTTTCCCTCTCTCTCTTTCAAAAATAAATAAACATTTAAAGAAAAAGAATTTTTTTAAAGATTGTTTTAAGTAAATGCTTTTAAACAGAGAGTAACAAGTTTTTCCTAATGTCGGGATATTTCAAACTAAAAAGTGTATGCCAAATTTCTTGTAAGATAACAGAATTTTTAAAAGTTTATATATATATACAGAGATAGAGAAGGAGAGAGAGAGAGAGAGAAAGAGAGAGAGAGAAGGGGCAGAGAGAGAGGAAGAGAATAAGAATCCCAAGCAGACTCCAAGCTGTCAGCACAGAGCCTGACATGGGGCTAGAACCCCAGAAATTATGAGATCATGACCTGAGCCAAAGTTGAACACTTAACAGACTGAGCTACCCAGGCACCTGAAGATAAAATAGAATTTTTATCTTCATTTATTTAAATGGCTGCAATAATTAAAACATCAATAACAACAATAACAACAACAAAACCCACAAGATACACCAGTCTCAATCTATTTAAACAAGTGGATATGCAATATATATATATATATATATACACATACATATGCAATATATAGAAAATAAATATGGTAATCATGCTGTTTTAGCAAATTTACCAAATAATTCTATGCAGTTTTAAGTGTTCTTTATCCTTGAATTTTCTGAGGATTCAGCTTTATTTTGTCTTCCACAGCTGTATCTCATCCTAACTGACTCTCATATCTATATTTTTTCTTATTTATTAAATTTTACTTTTTCACCAAAGGGAGATAAGGGAGCTACTTTAGGATATAGCCTCAGTAATTCTGATATGTGAATAATGTCATGTGAATTCTAACTTTTAAAATATTTTCACCAGTTTTCCTCTTCAGTTCACAGTCTCATTGTTTAAGAGCACCTTACATTAGAATTTTCAACAAAAATATGTGACCAAAATACATGTTCATTAAATTTTGAATTATTTTCAAAATGAATCCATTATCTTCTCAGACTTTTATTTATCCAACCAGCTCCTTCTTCCCTGCCAACTAGTAGACACTGACACCCTGCCTAGCACTTGATAACCTCCCAATCTGGGAGCTGGACTTTGTTTCCTGCTTCTTCAGTGGCTGGCTGAGACCCAGATATAGGATTAAGTCCTCCTAGTTTCTAAAGCATTTATCAGCAAGACTAGCAACACAGGCCAAAAGCACATTGCTTGTCAAACAAACTGCTTTGGAATTAATCATATAAATTAAAAACCAAAAATTTCAATTCTTTCCTTTACATACGGTGAGCTCAGAAGAGTATATTATGGCATATGTTTGCAAATCGAAGCAAGTCAGGGGTGTCAAATTATATTCCAGGACTGAGTCTTCTTTCCAAACTAAGTCATGAATATTTATTTTCCTGTTTATAGGTGATGAGCATAAAGCTCAAAGAGACTTTAAAAGTTTTCTGAGGCTATAAAGCCAGCTAGCAATGAATAGATTGATGATTCAAATCCATGTGTCCATTTTTTAAATTTTCTGAACCTATAACACTTTACATGCTGAAGTCCTCATATCATCCAGGTAGTAAAGTTGGTAGTTTTAAATAAAAACTTAAAAATACATGGGGCACCAGGGCGGCTCAGTCGGTTAAGCGTCCAACTTCAGCTCAGGTCATGATCTCATGATTCATGGGTATAAACCCCCGTTGGGTTCTGTGCTGACATCTTGAAGCCTGGAGCCTGCTTCGGAGTCTGTGTGTCCCTCTCTCTCTGCCCCTCCCCTGCTCTCTCTCTCTCTCTCTCTCCCTCAAATATAAACAATAAAAAAGATTTTTTAATTGAAAAAACAGAAAAATAATATATTTTGCTGCAGAGGATAAACCCAGTAGCAGAGCTATGAAATATGCTAGCATCTCTTTTGTGCTCTCTGCAAAACATACCTTAGAAGTTCTCACCCATACTATTTTATGTCTTTACAAAAACTCTTTGTATTTGTTACCATAAACCCCTATGACTAAAGTTAATTGTTCAGAGTTTCACTGGGTACCCCCAGTTTTTTTAGAAGATATTTCTGAATATCATTGAACAAGTAACCAAATGGTAGTTCTAAATCCAGAAATTAAAGAATAACAATAATTTTAAACCTCTAGATGAATATTATTTATATACATATGTATATGTATATGCATATACATATATATATATATATATTTGAAGGACTTGGAGACTAAAAATAAGTGGCAAAAGCTATTTGAGGTTTGGCCCTTAAAAAAGAGAAAAGCTGTGGTGAGATTGTCATTTATACATTCTTTCCACCTGAGGGACTCCAAAGTCCACCCAGCACCAAACACTGGTACTTTGAACTGAGGTATTTAGGGACAGATCTGGGGGGTAGAATGATTTCAAACTGAGGGAAGAAATCTCAGAAAAGAAGTTAGTCACAAAAAGGAGAAGCCCGAAAATCTATGTAAACTCTGTGTGTAAACAGAGACCCTGGATTGAATATGTTCAGAGGAATCCAGTAGTAGCCAGACAAATCCATAATGACCCAAACTAGAAAATGAAAATACAGTACAATTTTTTTTTTCATTGAAGAGAGCTCAAGTTTCAAATTTGAATCCTGCTAAGTAAGAAGGTCTTGGTTAAATCTCAGCCTTTTCGTGAAAATCCCAGAAGGGTTATATGGTAGAAAAGTACTATGTGCCAGAATTAAGAGATTTGCCATAAACTTGAAAGAAATATAGCCTAACTACATATGAAACAAAGCCTCCAGAAGAAAAGTGACCAGTATATTACCAATGATTCAGTAATTTAAATAACAAACCACAACCAAAATTAACACTCTGCAAAGGTAAATAACAGAATGCAGAGTCTCTAACAATATCATTGGCAATATTATTTATGGAATAAAAAATCTGGACATGCAAAGAATGAGGAAAAAGTGACACATAGTCCAGACACAAATCAGTCAATATAAAAGGACCCTGAAATGATGCGGATGTTAGAAATAGAAAATAGACAATTTAAAGCAACTATTGTATAAATATGACATGACATAAAGGAAGTAATCATCATAATTATTTAACAAAGAGGAGTCTCAAGGGAAAATCAAAAAACTTTAAAGGACTGAAAATGACAATATATAAAATGACTAAAATAAATATATCAGATAACCAACTGAAAGAGCTTCCAATGTCCAAAGCTGGAACAATTTGGGCAACAAAATAAATAAAGTAGTATTCTATTATAACCTAAAGTATAAGATACATATCCATGATTCCAAGCTGATATAAAGAAATGATTGAATAAACACATGGGAAAAAAGTAAAATTCTCTCATGAAGAATTCCAAATAGTTCATGTAGATACCCCACCCTAAAGGAACAGCATAACTGTGTGGGCTGCATACAGAGATTTTTCTGAAATAATCAGTATGGAAATGAAGGTGAAATATAACATAACATGGCTGAAAAATGCCAGCCCCTTCTGGGAGATACCAGGTGCATGAGGTCAACATCAAAACTCATAAATCATTTTGATTATGTAGTCTTGATATGGTATGATGAAAACAATAATTTTGATATTTTTATTTCTCAAATCCATAACCTCAATCTATCAATTCATGAGATAAACATCACATAAATTCTAGTGGTGGGCATCCTTCAGTAAAACTAATCAGTACTCTTGAAAAACTGTCATAGCCCAGATGACAAGCCTAGGAACATATGACAGGTACACGTATTATAATCTCCTAGATGAGATCCTGAAACAGGAGAAGAATATTAGGTGAACACTAAAGAAATCTGAATAAAGTATTGATTTTGGTTAATAACCGTATTTTGATATTGGTTCATTAATTATAGTGTGGGTACCATACTAATCTAATATGTAAATAATAGAAATTGTATGAAAAGTTGTACAGGAATGCTGTACTATATTTTCAACTTGCCTTTGTAAGCCTAAAATTTACAAAAATATTTATAGATTTAGAAAGCAAAGTCCATTAAAAATATACTGGGTGAACTTTATGACAAACTGAAGATGGTAGAAGGGGCTAATGATTTTAAAGAAAATCAATAGAAATTATTCAATCTTAAAAAAATTGTTACTTATAGCCTCAGGCATTTATCAGACAATATCAATATGTCTAATGAACATGTAATTAAATTTGAGAAAGAGGAAAGAACAAAGAAGAACAATTTTAAATGGAATAGCCAAAAATATTTCAAATTTGGAGAAAAACACTAACCTACAGATGTGAGAAGCTTAGCAAACTCCAAGACAAGAACAATGAAAACGATACCTACATGCATCACAGTTAGACTGATAAAAAAAATGAAGATAAATATATATGTTATATATTTGCAAAGGAAAAGACAGCATTTTTCAAGAAACAAAGATATCAATAATGGCTGACTTCTGATAGAAACAGTGAAAGTAGAAAACAAAACTTTAATGATCTTTACTTTAAATTAATGAAAATAAAAACAAAATTTTCAACTCAGACTTCTACATTCAGTCAAATTAACCTAACATAGCCAAATAAATATATTTTTAGGTAAACAAAAGCCAAAGAAGATCCATTTCTCAAGTCCTGTACTATAAAAAATGCAAAAAGGAATTCTTTAGACTATAGTAAAATGACACCAGATGGACATACAGATCTATGGAAAGAAATGAATATCAGAAAAGAGATTATATATTTTTTCTCAATGTCTTTAAAACAAAATTGATGGCTTAATATGAAAATTCACAGCACTGGTTGAAAATTGAGATTTATAGTATAAGTAGCTTGAAGATCTAGAACACTATTTAGACAGAATCAGAATGGATTTATAACATTATTTCAAGGTTCTCACATTCCACATGAAATGATACAATATTAATTGTAATTTTCTTGTGGTGAGTAAAAAATGTCTATTGCAATTCATATGGCAAACAACTGAACTCATACAGGGTAGTTTTTGACAACCATGAAATTAAATTTGAAATCAGTTGGAGCACTTGGTGGCTCAGTTCATTGATGAGTGGCTGACTCTTGATTTTGCCTCAGGTCATCATCTCACAGTCCTGAGATCAAGCCTCCTGTTGGGCTACATATTGGGCGTGGAGCCTGTTTAAGATTCTCACTCTCCCATGCCCCTCCCCTGCCTGCATTCTCTAAATATATAAATATATACATTCATATATAAATTAATTGATTAACAAATAAATTTAAAAATTTGAAATCAATTACAATGTTAGCCAGAATAGTCCCAAAATTTTGTAAGTTAAACCATACATCTCAAAATAACTAATATGCTAAAACAAGAAATAATAAGGAAATTATAAAAGATTTTGAATCTTTTTTGAAAAATTTGAGTATAGTTCACACATAATGTCATATTCATTTCAGGTGTACAACATAGTGATTCAACTTCTCTATACATTATGCCATGCTCACCACAGGTGTTTGAATTTAATTCGATCACAACACAACTTAACCAAAATGTGTGGGGTGCAGCTAAAATGGTGCTGAGGAGGAAATAGATAACTGTAGATGTTTTAAGAAAAAAAGAAAGTTTAAAATCAATGATATAATTTTCCATCTTCTGCAGCTGGAAAAAGATGAGTCATGTGTATGCAAATAAAGTAAAAGGAAGAAAATAATAAAGATAGCAGGTATTAAAAATACATAAATTAATTTTTTTTCTTTTTAAAAATATATTTAGGGGCACCTGGGTGGCTCAGTCGGTTGTGCGTCCTACTTCAGCTCAGATCATGATCTCACAGTTCAAGGGTTCGAACCTCATGTCGGGCTCTGTGCTGATGCCTAGCTCAGAGCCTGGAGTCTACTTCGAATTCTATATTTCCCTCTCTTCGGACCCTCCCCTGCTCACACTGTCTCTCTCTCTCTATCTCTCAGAAATAAATAAAACATTAAAAAAATTGAATAAAGGAATCATATCAGGGATTTCATTACAAATCCTACTGAGAATACAAGCATAATAGTGGAATATATAAATAACTTAATGCCAACAAAACTTCAATGCTAAGGACAATTCTTTGAGAAATAAAACATATCAATACTGACATAAGTGCTGAGCACCACGTGTTCTGTGGAAGTGATGAGTCACCAAATTCTACACCTGAAACCAATATGGCACTTTGGGCTAACTGGCTGGAATTTAAATAAGGACTTGGGTTGAGGGTAAATAATTTTAAAAAAGAAATAATTGAAAACTCTGTATCCATCTCTATATCCACTCAATTGGATTTATCAAGAAAATTCCTCCAAAGTAGAAGACAGTACAGCATATAAATTATATAAATATCAAATAATGCTAATATGAAGCAAAGTCTAAAGCATTATATGGTAGTTCTTATCAAAAGAAGAAGAAGAAGAGCAGAAGATGGAGTGGAAAACTCTCAACTTACATAGAATCACAGGAAGATGTGGTTCTATTTTGGTGATTTCATTCAACACTAAGCTCATTTCCCACAGAGGCTCTTGCAGCTCACCCCCTTCCCCCCCCCATTACTTTCATGAAAGTAACTTTTTGAGGAGTGCACACATCTATTTTCCTTCTCACCTCATATTTGCACAGAAATTTTCTTCTTCCAAGTTTTCCCTATCTCTAGATGGCCTAGATCATACCTACATTTTATTTAGCTAAATGTCTCTAACCTATACTGCTGTCATGAAATTCGAATGAAGCATCCATGAAGAGAATGCTTAGATGTAGCTTGGAGAGAATCATAATTCCAGGATCATGGGGTTGAGCCCCACGTCAACCTCTGCATTGATCATGAAGACTGCTTAATTCTCTCTCTCTCTCTCTCTCTCTGTCACTCTCTCCACCCTTCTTCCTCGCTCACAGGCTCTCTTTCTCTCTCTTTAAAAACAAACCAACAAACCAACTTGACAATAAACTATAAAGAAAATTTTTTTTAATTATTTACTTTTCTTGCCATATCATGTACCTGATCTCAAATTTTCTCAGAATTAAATATATACCTCTAAGTTTATTGTGGATAGTCTTTATCAAGTTGAGAATGTTCCCTGTCTTTCTAATTCACTGAAGGTTTTCCTCATAATTGAGTGCTGGAGCCTGTCAAATATTTTTAGAGATTTATTGTTATGATCATGAGTTTTTCTTCTTCTGTTGATGTGATAAGTGATATTAAATGCTTGCTTAATGTTGAGCCAACTTTCCACAATGAGAGAACTACAGGCATGGTGCATAATGCATTTTAGACTTCTTGGATTCAATTTGGTAATAGTCTCTTGAGCATTATTCTATATAGATTGATGAGATATATTGGACTGTAATTTTCTATCCTTGTGATACTGTTACTGTTGTTTGTTTGTTTTTTGTTTATTTATTTATTTATTTATTTATTTTTACTCTTTGTGTAATGCTGGCTACATAGAATCAGTTAGGGAGCATTTTCTCAACTTCAAGCCTATGAAGGAGATTGTAGAGGTTTGGTGAGATTCCTACCTTAAGTGTTTTTAAAATTCTGCAGTGAATCCATCTGGGTTTGTAACCTTCTATTTCAGATGATCATTAAATATTCAGTCAATTTTTAGGACTGGTATAGGTGGATTGATTTCACCTATTTCTTCTTGTTGACTTTTGCAGATTGTATCATTATTTAGATTATCACATGTTCATGAGAAGAGAGTTGATCACAAAGTCCATTAATATTTGTCTGCTAACTCCTGTGGCATCTGCAGCGATGTCACCTCTTTCATTTGCAATACTAATAACTAGTGTCCACTCTTCTTTTAATAGTTATCCCAATTAGAGATTATTAATTTATTTTAGAAATGAAAAAATAAATAAAATTTAAAAAAGAAAAAATAAGTTAGAGGTAAAAAATAAAAACAAAAAAGTAAATATCTTCCATAAGACAAAAACAAACAAAAAGTAGGCACCAAAAAATAGACATTGCCAAATTATCATCTCCCCATGCCATAACAAAAAATGGACATCTAATTTTAAAAATGGATTTTTTCAGCTTTGAGTCATTTTATTATAAAAAGCTGGCACTCATACATACACTAACAAGAACTTAAAATTCATCACACATTTTCTTCATTTTTTAGCTTTATCTTCAGTAAATCTTTAGCTTTATCAGTTTTGACCGCTATACAAGGAGGTCCTGCCTTGGCTGTCTATGAGCGTCTTTTCCTTTATTGGAAGTAGGGCTTACGCCTACTTCTTCCCGTTTTGTCATTGGGGGTTTAAACCCAACTCTATAATAGCCACCACGGAAGGTAGGTTTGGTGGACTGAAAACCTTGTTTTACTTGAGGGTCCATGTTTCCTGGCTCTTTAAACTAACCGTCTGCAAATCCTGCAGCAACAATGGTCAGTCGGACTGCTGTCCTGGCCGTGGCTCTGCCTCAGCCCGCAGCCTCCACTGAGAACATGGTCCATTCCAGCCCAAAGGCCACACCCACCCATTCCCGTGTCTCTACCAGGCAGCGAGGTGGCCTCCACCAGCAGGCACAAAACAAACGGAATGTAAATAGTAGGACTACGATGAACCCATCAAAATTAAATGGTTGTTTTGAACATTTACTTAAATGAACAGCATCTTTACCAGGCTATACCAGCAGAGTTAAAAACAACAACAACCCCAAAAAACCTCCTTCTATTAATCTGAATACTGACATGATATTTTTACATTTTTATTGCAGTATCATCGCCAACTGTCTATACTTTTCTATCAATATAAAGCTCATTCTGCAAAAAATTTTTTACTTTTTTTTTTATGTTTATTATCAAGAGACAGAGAGAGACAGCGCATGAGCAAGGAAGGGGCAGAGAGAGAGGAAGACACAGAATCCAAAGCAGGCTCCAAGCTCTGAGCTGTCAGCATAGATTTCTACACGGGGCTAGAACGAATGAACTGTGTGGTCATGACCTGAGCTGAAGTCGGAGGCTTAATCGACTGAGCCACTCAGGTGCCCTCTGCAAAATTACTTTTAATGTCACTATGGAGGGAACACCTTCCTGATACTAAGGGATGCAGCTATACACCAACAACCTGTAACTTCTAGGTTTTGATATTTGGAAGAAAATTATGAAAACTTTTATCTATCATACCTGGATTTTCAGACCTAATTATTTTCCAGTAGTTTGTCAAAAGGGTAAGTTACTTGCTCTTTGTTATCCTGGAAAACTTAGGATGCTTAGCTTTACTCTGCATGCGGAAGGCATGGGGTTAGGAGAATAAAAAGTGAAGTGATTGAATATTTACAATACATTATTTTGTAACAATTATTTTTTTCTTGGAGCTGCACAAAGATTTACTTTTATCCTCTTTTTTCACCTTATCATTTATGTATATGATTTATAATAAAATATCACCATTAAAAGAATGTTCCAAGCATTCATTTTATAAAAGCCAGTTTTATGTGCTTCCTTTGAACTTAATAAAATAATTGCCTTATCACCAGTGAAATCATTATCCTCAGATTTCACCAAAAAACATGTTCCCAACACTTCAGTAATTATAAAGAGGGGCGTTTATCTAATCATATTATAATTGTTTCTTTGGCACAATTTCTATATTTTAATATGTTGCGATAAATAAAATACTTCCAGTAATTTTCCATGAAGCCATAGTAACACACAGCCAAATTATCTGAGGAGGAGCTGAGAATCAATGAACTGCAAATGATCTTAATAACTACTTGTCCTGATGTTAGCCAATGCTATGGGCTATAAGTAAATCTTCTAAATTATCACTGAAGAAATGTCACTTTGAATTCTTTCAGTGACAGATGTTTCATTACACATAAAACTTTATGCTTTGTTATTTTAAAAGCTCTCGTTTTAGAAGGATCACCTTATATTAAACCAATCCTTACCTCCCTTTAATTTTTATGATGATTTGTATGAGCAGTTATGCAATCATCTAATATAAACTTGACCTTTCTTCTGAATGGCAATCGATCCAATATTAAGACCATCATCTCCTTCCTTAACTGTCTCGTCCCCATCAATACTTTTACCCATTTTTTTGCGGCCTCCAGCCCCTGTCACACATCTTTTTCCTTTCCTTAGGATATATATTTTTAGTGCCTTCAGCTAATTCTTTCTATATTTTCCTTGCCCTGACACTCTGTAGCTATGACTATCTCATAAGGAAACTTTCCTTTGCCAGGGGTTTAGTGGACCTACCATTATTTAAAAGGATGACAATAAAGCTACCCCATTTCTCTATCTTTCTTAAAAGAAATGGAAAGTTCCCTGACTCAAAGCAAGAAAGTAGGGGCATCTGGGTGGCTCAGTCGGTTAAGTGTCCAACTTTGGTTCAGATCATTATCTCACAGTTCATAAGTTCTAGCCCCATGTCAGACTCTGTGCTGACAGCACTGAACCTGCTTCAGATTCTCTGACACTCTCTCTCTCTCTTCTCTCTTCTCTCTCTCTCACTCTCTCCCTCTCTATCTCTCTCTCCTCTCTCTCTCTCAAAAATAGATAGACATTTTAAAAAGGGGAAAAAAGCAAGACAGGAGAAAATGAAATGATGAGACAGCATTTCTTTCTTTTTTTTTTTTAAATATTTTTTATTTATTTCTAGGAGAGAGAGAGACAGTGTGAGCAGGGGAGGGTCAGAGAGAGAGGGAGTCACAGACTGAAACAGGCTCCAGGCTCTGAGCTGGCAGTCAGCACAGAGCCCGACGCGGGGCTCGAACCCACGAACCGCGAGATCATGACCTAAGCTAAAGTCGGACGCTTAACCAACTAAGCCACCCAGGCGCCCCGAGACAGCATTTATTTCTATTAAAATAACAAATTAAAGGGACAAAGCCTTAACTGAACTGTCCTGAACTTTGTCTTATGGACAAATACGTACAAAAATAGGTACATGGACTCTATAAATTTAGGCAATTTTTCTTTCTTATAGAACATGCTTCAAAAACTCTCTGATGCTGTTTCCTGTAAAATAAACTATGGATAATTTAATCTATTACTGAAAAGAAGTGTAGGGAGCCTGGATGACTCAGTAGGTGGGTGTCCCATTGTTGATTTTAGCTCAGTTCATGATCCCAGGGTCATGGGATTGAGCCCCATGTTGGACTCTGTGCTGACACTACATAGCCTGCTTGGGATTTTTCTCTCTCCATTTCTCTCTCTGCCCTTCTCTAGCTCACACATATGCATTCTCTCTCTCTCAAAATAAATAAACTTAAAGAGGAGATTAGGACACAGACACATAAGCACAAAAGAAAGACCACGTGAAGACAGAAAGAAGTTGGTCATCTACAAGCTAACAAGAGAGACCTCAGAAGACACCAACTCTGCCGCTGTCCTAAGCTCAGACTTCAGCCTCTAGAACTGCGAGAAAATAAATTTCTGTTAAGTCACCTAGTCGGTAGTACTTTGTTATGACAGCCCTAGCTAACTAAAGTAGAATTTAATCACTAAACAAGAAGATAAGCACAAATGGAATTTGCTGATTATGCAAATCACAGCCTCTATATAAAAACTGAACTGCATCTAAACATTGGGAGGACTGAACTGTTACAGGTCAGTGGATTTTATCTGTCTTGTGACTGTTCCCTTTGGCCTGATTATTCCTCTGCAAAACCTTACCTTCCCCAAAGTTCAAGGTTCCTATATGCAACAGCTGATTCTGGACACCAAGGGTTTTAAAAATTTTGATGATTGGAAAACAGAGAAGAAAAATTTAAGACTTGAAAGCTATAAACTAGGTTTATGATTTTTGAGTTTGAGACTTAAAGTTACCTTCATAACAGGGAAGTTTATTGTTTCCAGATAGTCACTTTCGTGGGCTTTCAGTTATGCAATGTTTAAACAAAGTTCCCATTCTGGGATGTTGACTCTCCAGACATCCTGACTCCAAGAAACTAAACTGTGCTACTAGATAATATATAAGACTCTTCATTCATTATGTCTGTAGATTAGAATCCCACTTAGAAATGTTTCTTTTATAAATATGGATTTAGACGGCACTTCCCCTAATTATATTTATTGTTTCTTGGCAAATGCGTTGTGTGTGTGGTCTCGTTCCAGCATTTGCTCAGGATACAGAAAGCAAGGATGTTGTGATATATTTGGATCTCATGCTAGCCGAGGAACCATTAAGATGACCCAGCTGGGAGATGCTACTGGAGAATCTACAATTAAGATCCATTCGTGGAGTTACTGTTATATGAAGTTAATCAGATATGGAAAAATGTAGTGATATATAGGATTCATATGTTCCGATAGATTATGTTCATGAAGTCCTAAGATAAGACCAAGTTCCATATATAGAGAGGACTGTTTTCCATGAAAAGAGTTGGAAACGTCAAGTCCATTCATCTTGGGAAACAGCCAATCCAGAGGCAGGAAATGAGCACTAAACAAGTGCTCTTTAAACTCAGTAAGGAAGAAGGGCAGTGATGAAATTACTTTCTTTAGCCCATGGAGAAGTTCAAGTGCTGAGCTCCAGGTAAAAGTGACTCAAGAATATGCTTACTGGAGAACACTAAGAGGTGTCCTTGTAACTTGGAGGCATGCCAAGTCTAGTCACAGAAGGGCTAATTTCAAGTTGCCTGTGTGGTGGTTCCCTTTTTCTTGCCTTGTATTTACTCATTGTTCCCCAAATGCTGCAAAACGTGACTGTGTCTCCAAAAGTGTACTAAATACCTAATACATAGGCTCGTTCTTGAAAGGATTTTTAAAAATTAATTAAACAGAGCCTGCTGACCATAGGAGACAATGTGACTAATAGAACCAATAGAATGACATCAAGATTCTAGCTAGGTCTTGGAATCTAAATAGATCTCTGGCCTTGATCAAGATGATCATTATAGTCAACTACAGCATTAGTATTTTCTGGTTTGTTGCATGTTATTGACATATAAGAATCATTATTTTTGCACATCAATAGAGTATTGAGTTGTATATGTGAAATGAGAGTCCTGTAGATTTAATGAGACCCAGAACTGCATTGAAACTGATGCCTAAGAAGTCTTTCTGAATTGATTTTTGTTTGTTTGTTTGGAGGGAGAGGGTTTGGTGTGGGTTTTTTTCTTTTTTTGGTTTTTGGTTTTCGGTTTTTTTGTTTGTTTGTTTTCAGTTTTTTTGTGTGTTGTTTTTTGTTTTTAAGAAAGCAGCATAGTAGGGGCGTCTGGGTGGCTCAGTCGGTTGAGCATCTGACTTTGGCTCAGGTCATGATCTTGCAGTTACTGAATTAGAGCCCTGCCTTGGACTCTGTGCTGACTGCTCAGAGCCTGGAGCCTGCTTCAGATTCTCTCTCTCTCTCTCTCTCTCTCTCTCTGCTCTTCTCCCACTTGTGCTCTCTCTCTCACACTCTCAAAAATAAGTTAACATTTAAAAAATTAAGAAAGCAGCATGGTAGCAGTGAACTATTATTTCTCTTCTCCCCATGATCCTTCTTTTTCTGCTAGGATGACTGGGAAATCTTATGACATTCTAAGTGAAGTCTTAATTATTTTCTAGAAAATGAATTGAGTTGATGTAAACATGGCTTTTTAAAAACCATTTTAAAATTCTCTAGAGAGACAAGGTAGCTCAGTTGGAGGATCGTGCAACTTTTCATCTTAGGCTTGTGAATTTAAGCCCCTTGTTGGATGTAGAGATTACTAAAGTAAAATTTAAAACAATTTCTTTAGTCTTAAAAAATATCTAGAAAATATATTATTTCCCACTTACTATTATTGTTTGTTTGTTTGTTTTTACTTCTCATTATCTTTAAAACTTCATTCACGATTTCCATATCACAGACACAATGGTCCATAGTTAAATGCTTTTAGCTGATAGCATGGAGCCTGCTTGGGATTCTCTCTCTCCGTCTCTCTCTCTGCCCCGCACCCCCTTCTTTCAAAGTGAAGAAATAAACACTTTTTTCTGAAAAAAGGAGGAGAAGCTATGTATTTGTAGCCACCACTGAAGCTAATTTCAACACTAGGAACCTGAAAAAAATGAATTTCTAATTCCTCATTCTAAAAGAAAGGAAACCAGATCAATAAACCTCTTTTTACTGACACCTAGGATTCCTGAAGAATGAATCATGTTATCTGTTGGACCTTCCAAAGAAGCAGCAACATTAAGAAGTTGGAAGGTTCATGCCTCATATCTGCTTTCTGATCTTGCGTGAGTGCCTCCACTTAGGTGACCCTAATTCATTCAGCTTTTTTTGTTAAGTCAAAATACAAGCAACATTATTTTAATCAAAGAAAACATTTTGGGAAAGGAGACAAAAGCAACTTTCTTCAAATCAAAATATTTGATTTGATGAAAATATTAGTAACTAGAAATATTCAAAGAAGTTGAAGCTCACTCAATTGAAATAGTCTAGGATGTGTTCTGACCTTTCTTTTAAGCTTGGAAAGTCAACATTTTTTCATGGAAAATCACTCTAGGAAACAAATTTTGATTTCTTATCTTAGTCGCCTGTCACATGGATTTAAAATCTGGGGAGATGCCCTATTCAAAAATATCTTTTAAACCCATGAAAATTTTCAGGTTTTGATTTAAAGTTTATGCAAATATCTTACTTTTTTCTTATTTTTAATTGAAGGATAGTTGACATAATATTATATTAATTTCAGGTGTACAACATCATGATTCAACAATTACGTATATTACAAAATGGTCACCACATTAAGTGTGGTTACCATCTATCACCAAACAATTATTAAAATATTATTGACTATATTCCCTATGCTGTATTTATCATCCCTGTGACTTACTTATTTTATGACTTTTACTTGAAAATCCTTTTACTATTAAAACCCTTATCATATGGATTAAGGGGAACCATTTCTGGTTTGTTAATAATTTTTTGTGTTTTATAAAATGTTATCACTTTTAAGTGTTTTAAATTAGTTTTTTTACAAATTTGTAAGGTGAGCAAAGGCAGCTTCATCAATGAATGTTCCATTTTACTTTTTAACTTTTTTTTAAGTTTATTTATTTATTTGAGAGAGAACACAAGCAAGGTGGGGAAGAGAAAAGGGGAAAGGACATCTCAAGCAGGCTCCGTGCTGAGCAGAGCCAGATGTGGGCTCGGTACTTAACTAACAGACCCATCCAGTCACCCTTGATATGCTCCATTTTAAGAGCTACTTGTGTTCTAGGTATTGTTACTCTAAGATATCCTTTGTAAAATAACATATATGCATATTAAAACAACCACATTTCAGATCAGATATCAATGTGTGCTGTAAAATGTTGACAGTTAAAGTTTTGTCTAATTTTTCCGTCGAAATTACTATTTGAGCTAGGAGTGAGTTATTTTTAATTTATACCTGGTGTGTTTCTTGAAAATTATCCTATACCCTTGGTAGTTCATGGTGTACCAAATATACTCTAGCTTTCAAATACTTTTCAAATATTATAAACTTCTTTTGAATATTATCTTTATAATTAACCACGTTCACATGTTACTTGTATAGATATCCAATCAAAATTTATTGATTTTCATTTTGTGATGGTAATTATATAGACTAATATTTTGTTTTGTTTGTTACCATCTCAAGTATACCACAGGCCCCTGAGAAGGTCTTGAGCCCTGTTCATTAAGGTTATTGTGCCAAAAAGCAAAACAGTGTGATCTCAAAAGTGATTGAAGATACAGGTCCCTGAATACATTCTTGCCCAGAGCATAACCCAGGAAGTACATATGTTGGTTATACCTGTATTGTGGTCCGTGGTTTACATCATGAAGCATCTTCATATAGACATCCCCCCACCTCACCCCAAGGAATAGTGTGTTAAATACTATATTTGTTTCCTCAGCCTGCCACAACAAAGGACACAGACTGGATGGCTAAGACAACAGAAATTTATTGTCCCACAGTTTTGGAGCCTAGGAGTCACAGATCCAAAATGTCAATAAGACTTGGTTCTTTCTGATGGCCGTGAGGGAGAATTGGTTCCCACGCCCCTCTTCTAGCTTTTGGAGGTTTGCTGGCAATCTTCGGCATCCCTTGGCTTCTTCTGTATCATTCTGATCTTTGCCTCCATCTTCACATAGTGTTCTCCCTGTGTGTCTAATTCTGAAGTTCCCCTCCGTATAGGACACCAGTCATGTTGGATTAGGGGTCCACTCAACTCCAGTATTACTTTAACCACATTCAGCTAATTATAAGTACAATGACTCTGTTTGTAAATAAAATCATGTTATTATTATTGTTATTATTATTATTTATTACTAAGGAATTGGTGGGGGAGAGGAGACACAATTCAACCCACAACACATGCAGTTGATGTTGGATAAAGTTATGAGGGTTTGTTTGTTTGTTTGTTTAATGAGTGATCTGTGTACAATAAACATTTACTTAATCATAAGTGGTAACTCAGAAATAAGAGCTCATTCAATGTCAGTGTTAGTACTAGGTAACCCACCACCACAAGCAAACTCTTGCATCTAATGCCAAGACTTTCCTTCCCAAGCCAATGCATTGTAGCTGGTGGATTTGAGAAAGAGAAAGAATATAATATCTCATCTTCTTTTGCACCAAAGCTCATGCCTGTTTAGATTACTATATATTTTTTATACTCTTTGGCATTAAGAAAAGAAGAAATATTTTTGTTTTACTTATATTTTTTCTCTCTGGTTTTTCTTTGAAGATTTTCCAACCACTAAGAATGTTGTACGTTAACAAGGGAAAGCCCAAATTAAAGGAAACTAGTGGTTTGGCAGTTGGAAATCGTTAGAAATTGTTTTGCTAAAATATCTTTCCACTGCCATGTTTTAACTTGTCTTAATAGTACTGAATATATCGTTTTAATAGTTGTAGTGGAGCCTATGACTATTTACCTGTGTGTTTGGTCCATCTATTATAAGGAACACAGAGGAGAGCATTCTTTCACTTTTAGGACACTGTTCATTTGCTGAGTGTGGATTAGTTAAAAACCAATTTTGGCTCACGTTAGTGGAAAGTCACTCGGTGGGGAGAGGGGAGGTCAGTGTTCTTATTCCCTTATCTGTAGAATGAGTATTTAGTTTCAATGGTCGTTGCAAGTTCACATCAGTAGCAATAGTGCTTTAACAGAGTTCTACTTTTTATGCAAACTTCTGGCAAGCTGTTCTTTCATTTCACTTTCTTAAATGGGACAATTGAAAGCATGCCGATTTTGCTTTTGGGTGGGCCTAGGTTCAAATGGAAGGTTGGCAACTCTATCAGTTGTGTTGTTTAAATGTTTAGCAGCTTCAGTTTCACCAAGCCCCAAGTGAAGACGAAGGGCATACCTCACAGCATTGCAGTAGTGAGGACTCAAACTAAGGTCCTGTATGGAAATATATAGAGTATAGTGCCTAATTTCTACTCACTAGGGGATGAGTAATCTTCCAGAAATATTATATCATTTCTTTCTCATTGAGATTTTTGACAATTTTACCACACTGTATTCTGATAAATTTCTACTTTCCTATTGAAATCCCCTTTCCAATGTGGAAAGTTTTGTTGCATTATGCTATTGATTGCCATTTTTGTTCTGTGTATTATTTTCTTATTTGCAGATTGCCTCTCTGCGATCTGTTTTTCTACGTACCAAATACTTTCTTGTTTCCAATTAATTCCTTCTGCTCTCTGGAAGAGTTCCTCCAGTCTTTCTTCTCTGTAATTTGTGTGTTCCAGAAAGTTACTTTTGCTGCTTACTACTTCTAAATGGTAGTGTTATTGGGCATGGTTAGTTGACTTCCTGGCATCCATTGCACCAACCCCTCACTGTGTGGGAGTCATGAGGCTTGTGTGTTTCATTCACTCTCCTCTCAACTCCAGGGATGGAACCTGAATGGTCTAAGACAACTCATAAAATATGATCCCCTTGGGATAACTGGTTCCGTGTTGGAGGCTCGATCTGACTTACTTCAATCAGACTAGAGCCAAGTTGTTGAAAGGGAACTTTTCTTTCTTCTGGATAGTGTTTAGGGTTTATAAATGTAAATGATGCAACTACTTTAGCTATTTTGCTACCTTGAAAGAAGCTGAGACCAAATTCACACTGAAAAGAAAAGAAGTACCCAGATTTTTGATCAAACCCTGCCTGAACCCTGACCTAACTGAACTTTCAACTTAAGTGCGACAATATGTGTTCTCTAAAGGTTAAGTACCTTGAACTGGATTTTTCTTTACCTAAAATTTACAATATTTTCACCTATTTACTCTGCTCTATTGTCACTTTCATTTTGTTCTTCTGACTTCAATTTGTTTACATTTAAGAGTTACAGTGGTCTTTTACCTAGATAAGAAGATATGACAGACACTTGCTAAAGTTATACTATATTCTCTATAAAAAATCTTTAGGATAAAATTGCATCTTTTCTTTTATTGCTTTATAACACTTTTATCATTTTGTAATATTATAATAGATCTAGGTGTTTTCCCTTTATCCCGTTTTTCAAAAGTATAACTTATAGAATTTTGTTCTTGCTAAAATTTAGTTATGGCTTGAGATAGTCTTCAGCTGTTTTAACGCACCTTCATTTCACCATTTTTAAAGAATTCAGTCTTAGGTGGTCAGTGATGATTGCAGGCTTTTATATTTTTATCAGTCAAGCTTTGGGTTGCCTCGTTCCCATGTCTTAGCATCTGTAAAGGACCTGTCCCTGCAATGTGATCTGAAATGAACCCTCATCCCTGCATTCAAAACCACATCTCCACCCACCCCAACTCTTCACCTCCTCAACACTGCTTTATTTCCTTTTTACAGCACGTGTCACTCTCTAACGTAGTCTATGTTGTACTTTCACCATTTCTATCACTGTCTGTATTTTCCTGTTAGCTTCTAAGCTTTTCAAATGCAGGACTCTTTTGTTTCACTGATGAATTCTAATATTGCCCAGAACATTTGAGGCCCCGAATGACCACGGGTTGCATAAATCAATGCGTACACGCATACATACATACATGCAAACACACTCATGTAAATATTATTATTTGTTTCGTTTGCGTTATGTTTTACAAAGATAGGAAGATATTATGTACTTTGTCTGTTAGTTTTTGTTTACTTGTTACTATGACTTAAGACCCTGCCTCCACATTATTATGAAAGCTCATTATTGTTATTTAAGTTACACAGTATTACAGAGCAAAGATCTGCCATAATTTATTCAATCTGCACTCTGCTAATGGACATTAGGAATGTTTCCATATTTTTATAAATAATCATTTACTGCAATAAATCATTAAGTACTAGGACTGTTGTTTGTAAAAGATAGCACTCTGGCACTGAGAATATTGGGGGAAGAAAAAAATCTAATTTTTTCATAGGCAGATGATGATATGATAATGTTTCATTTCCACTTAATTTGACTACTTTTGAAACTTTATATTTTCATACCCTTCGGATCTTTTGCCTCTCATGTGTGATGTAGTAGTAAACATCCTTTACTATTTTCCTATTCATTATTTATGTCACTTAACTGCTTATAGGAAGTCTCTATTGGTGATATATTTGTCTTACATGCATTGGAAATTTTTCCTTAGTTTAAAACTTATCTTTTGACATTGTGTTTATTAACAAATGTTTGTGTGCTATGTACATTTTTCTAAGTAAGGTCCAGGTTCAATGTAGAGCTTGAACTTACAACCCCAGGGTCAAGAGCCACATGTTCTACTGACTGAGACGTCCAGGCACCCCGTATATATTCTTAATGTTAGCTTCGAAAGTATCCTTACCTGGTCATTAGAATTTATAGCTAGTTCATTTAATGTAACTGGTGTCTTCCTTCCTGTATGATAATAGGATATGTTTGTTTAAAAGCTACTTAAGGGGTTCCTGGTTGATTTAGTTGGTTAAACTTCGGACTTTGGCTCAGGTCGTGATCTAAAGATTCCTGAGTTTGAGCCCCACTTGGGCTCTCTGCTTCCAGCTTCGAAGCTTCTGTCTCCCTCTCGCTCTGCCTTTCTCTCTCTCCCTCTCTCAAAAATAAGTAAACATTAAGAAATTTAAAGAGAAAGCCACTTCAAATACAAAAAAGTGAGTGTGTTCTTATTAAAATAATTTATAGATAAAATATTAATATTAGATAAGACTATAAATGTACTAAAGATTTAGATTCGCTCACTCGTGTAATCTTCTGCTGTTGTTCTTTACACAAAAGCTCAGTTTTTATACATTTAAATATAGACCACTAAAGTACTCTAAGACTTGTTTGTCTTTACATTGCCTACTGTTATTGGGGTTTTAAAGAGCACATTTAAGACGTTTTGCCTACTTTGGTTTAGATGATAATAAAATTTAAAATTTTCAGTGTTAAGAGTAAGGTGAACAACCTCCAAATTTTAATGTTTGCCACGATAAAAGATAATTTCCTTCCTTATACCATAGTCCAACACAGATTTGATCCTTGAGACTAGACAATTTTCCCTCCAAGTAGCAATTTTGGGTTTGAGGTTTCTTTCATCCTTTGGCTCTGCCTTGCTCCACATTCTTGCAGTCCTACTATTTAGCTGGCAGCTGGAAATACAAACATGGGATTGCTTGGGAATATTTAGGGGCTTGCAAGCACCCGACTTCATTTCTAGGCATTCTTTGGCCACTCAGTGATGGTTACTAAGTCATATGACCCACTCAACTAAGAAGCTATCTGAGACAGGTTTAATGCGCGTGTATTCTCTCACAAAAGTGAAGGTAAAAATTGATAGAAATGCTTCATTTTTCTTCAGATCTGATAATTATCCACAAAAATATGTTCACAACTGTTCAAAATGAAAGTCGAAGCCATGGTTTAATGCATTCTTTTTTTTTTTTTTTTCCTCTGCACAGTGTTTACATACACACCCTATTCAAAGATCCTCTTACTAATTAGTGATGTTGACTGGGGCTCTAACCAAGTGCCCAATTTTAATGAGACCCTGGCAGGCAGCAGGGGTGGTACCAAAGAGAACATGATTTATGACAGTTGTAAATCAGTGTTAGAATCATTTTAAGCATTAGATACGTAAAGATACCAGTTAATATTTGAGAGACTTTGATAAATGCTTTACATTTAATCAAATAGGTTAAGATGCAAACAAATATATCTCTGTGTCTATACGCATATCCATAATTCTATTCCTATCTTTCTACCTAGCAAGATTAATTACTTAATGAGTAAAGTGATCAAATCCTTTTATTTTAGTTTCTGGTGACTTTAACACAGCTACCAGGTAGACCCAGACTGATAGCCAGTCTCTGCAGACGTCTTTATTCACAGTTGAACCACTGAGCTCTCATTTACACCTTTAGTTCTCTTCCATCTTTATGATGGAAGCTATGAGCATTCAGGAGGAAGATGAGTAACTCAAACTTACCCTTCACTTTTGGTGGTGTGAGCCCCTTAATGTTTTTCTATATTGTAAAACTTATGCTAATGTCTATTTCCACATATGTGATCTGCACCTCACACCTCACTTCTGCTTACTGGTCTTCTGTTGTATTTTGAGCCGGAGTCAAAGGACTTTACACTTCCTGGTGTCTTCCCAGTATTAAGGTCCTAATCCTATACTTGAGTATTGAGTATTGAGTGTACTGAGAGTCTGCTACTTTATGATAATCATCCCCATTATGGTCTGACTGTGGAAACTTAATTTACAGGTGTCATTTTCTGTTTAAATAGACTTTCTCTAAATTAGACCTTCCTCATACCTACTAAAATCATCTCCTCTGGCCACTACTTGTCGTATTAAACTTCCAATTAATAACCTCCATCAGGCTCTGGTTCCTTAGGTTCTGACCCAATCCATGATCCTGTCTAATTCTAAACTCTTTCATTCTTTAATCTTTCAATTCTTGCCTGGACCATTTTTTTACCCAGGACTGTTCCAAGTCTCAGTCAAAAAATGCTGTTTGTGTGTCTATGTCTATGAGTGTGTTTATGTGTGTGTTTACTATAGTTGATAAAAAAAATTATAAAAGAGACATTAATTTGGCTCCTTTTACTCATTTATCTTCACGTGCTTATTTTCATTGCATACTCACTTGAAACAGCTTAACTTTCTTTGGGAATTTTTAAATTAAGTTACATTTTATGGGTTGCAACCACTGATAATCTTCTCTTGTTTGTTTATGTTATTAAAGTCAGGGCTTCAAAGAACTCTGGGGGGTATTAATTTCAGTTTGAACATGCAGTTGAGGCCACCCATGCAATTGTTTATTTCCTCAAACATATTAGTTTGCTACTGTGTAAAGAGGTGCCAGACACTTCTGAACCTAGACTAAACAGGTGCATAGCACATTGACTTGGCTTTGGAAAGCATGGCAGGACCAAAAAGACCTAGATATCTGATTTGTTGGATGTGTTATAGTTCATCTCATATGGCAGGCTAGAGATTCAGCAATATTGCTACCAATGCTCCTGGTGATGGGACTGACCCAATTTTCAGGCTCATTATGGTTCTACTCTGGGAAGGCTTTTAGAATAAACATTACACTTCCTGAAAGCTTTACAACTGTTTGTCAAAGACTATGTGCTAAAGTTCAGAACACACATGCTTGTTTTTGATCTGTTGTTCAATATGATTATTCTCTGTAAATTATATCTCCACACTCCCTCTCATTTAAAATTCTAAGCCTCTTTATTCAACTTTCACTGTATACAACTGAACTTCTATTTTCCCCACACTGACCCACCAAAATAAATCTACGTGATTTCTTCACTGTTTATGCCTTTAACCCCAGGACCTAGTATAGTATTTCCTTTCATCTCTATCGTTCTTGACTCTCTCTTGAATATAGTCCCTTCCATTCTTTGTTAACCAATGCTTTTCACCTTTGTGGTCTCAGAATAAGTGACACTTATTAAAGAATGACTGTCTTACATACCCCTTTCTAAATCAAATTCCTGTGTTTTATTTGCTCATTTCATTCACAGCTTTTATTCAAAGCATTTATCATAGTTTGAAATAATATTCATTGCTGCTTATGAAAATCTTTTCTAAATCCTCCACACTAAATGAAAGGTACTATGAGAGCTAGTTTATTTGCTTTCTTAAATCATATCATTCTATCGTGAATAATATGAATACATAATTATTTACTGACATGTTAAATGATAGCATCTCAAAGAGAACTTTGATATAACAATAACTAACCCTCATCCAGTGTCACCCCAAGGACAGATATACCCCAATTCTTTCTTTTCCTCCACAGTCTTCCCATATTCCTGCAGTTTTCACTATCCATGGTAAAGGATTATCCATGGTAAATTATTAAAATCTGGGATCAGTCTTTATAATCACCTGCTGGTAACTCCAATTAGCTGAACCCAATCAGATGCCAAAGAACAAAGGAACCACTATCTTATATTCACAAACACCTGTTTCCTGAGATATATGGAAGGGTGGCAAAGAGAAAAAATAGAACTCAAAGAACAATGGTTATTTCTTTGTTAAAAAATAAAAGGACATTGGAGTCCAGTGGAGTTAGGTACAAATGCCAAGTTCACTGTTTTCTCTCTGTAGACTTTGCATAATTAATGTAAATGGATGAATACATTTTCTCATATATATAAACCGGGGATGCCAATACCTATCATATAGGATTGCAGTCAGGCTGGAGACCTTACGTTCTAAAAGTTCCACATACAACA
Organism: Proteles cristata cristata; assembly: GCA_017311185.1. NCBI lineage: Eukaryota > Metazoa > Chordata > Mammalia > Carnivora > Hyaenidae > Proteles > Proteles cristata. The sequence goes on from JAESUZ010004583.1 coordinate 273,901, forward strand.
GTTCCTGGCATATACCATCTAATAAATGATAATCCACTTCCCTTATCCTTTGAACTAATGTATTTTAATCTAGAAATATGAAGCAATTGGCTAGGTCACACTAACTAATCAGAATGGTTAAATGGATTATGGGTCAGAACTTAAGATTATCTGATCATATACAAAAAATACAATGTATTTTTATTTGATAAATCTAGCTAGCCTAGTTGTACTTCTACTGATTGCTTCAGGTGATTTGTGATTATTTAACAGTATTTGTACAGTTGGGCTCAAATTTGAAAATTGCAATGTATTTTTCTTAGGTCTTGAAAATGTTTACACTGACAAAACATACTGATTTAAGCCAGGGAATTTTATTAAATCTTTTTAAAAGAAAAAATAATTTCAATATTATCAAATTCATCCATACAGCATTAGGAACTGGGTAATTACCCTCCATCACAATATTTAAAATACATTATCACAAAACCAGAGTTCTATTCTGACATCAGAATAATAAAAATCTGCTTTTAAATAAATCTGAAATGTTTAAAGGATTAAGAATTCATTAAGTTCATATCATTGCTTACAGAAGGAAAATTAATTTAATCAAGTTATTAAACTATCATTAAGGCATATATTAGCTTATACTTTAAAAGCAAATATCCATATACTTTTGTCCAATTAGTCAGCAAAAAATGTTGCAACTGAGACCAAAATCAACATTAAGCCTATTTAAGGAAAAGGCACATTAAGATTAAAATTATCAAGAAAAACGTTTGCTTGTGCAATGTACCACATAACTGTGTTGAGATTAGAAATTTTTCACTTGTAAGAAACAGCAGATATTTTCCCCAACTTTAAAATATGATTCTAAAAAAGATTATTTGAAATGCTTGACATTGAATCACTGTTTTCTGGAATAAATATCATTCAAGATAATACTGCTCTTGTAATAATTGTTTTCTCTAACAAGTTAAAGTGATCAAAAATGGTAGTGCATGTATAAAAAATAGTCTTTCACTATCAGTTGCAAAGGAGTGCTAAAGATTTGTTTTTATTCAATAGAAGTTGGTCATTTGCCTGATGACTTGGTCTTAATATATTCATAAATATTAATTACTACTAGGTTTGGAAATCAAAACAACAACCCCCCAATAATGTGGCCTAAACAACACATAATTTTATTTTTCTCTTACACAAATGTAGTTAGTCCACAGCCTGTAATGAGGCTGCACATTAACAGGAAAGAAGGAAATGTCTATCTTGATTTGTGAGCGTAAGCACACCACTTTCACCTCATGGTTTAAGACGGTTGCTCCAACTCCAATCATCATGTCACCATCCTCTCACAGAAAGGATGGGAAGAGTAGGAGAAGGCAAATCACTCCTTTTAAGAATATTTCCCAGAAGTTACTCCCACTTCTACTTTTATCACAAATTGGCCAAAATTTAGTCACATTGCCACCAGACCCAATATATCTGAGAGGCTGGGGAATCTTTACCTCAGTAGTCACGGTGGTCAGCTATTCTTATCACAGAAGAAGAGGAGAATGAATGTTGAGCAGAAGCAACATTCACACTCTGCCACATACCTGCACACTAAAAAAGCTTTCAACTTGAGGTAGCACGATATAATGGTTGAGTTGACTTTCACTAGTATTAGACATAGATTTCCTAGTGTCTCTCCCAGAGATTTATACTTCTATGGCTGCTTTGAAGTATGGAGAACAGACACAGAGAGGATCCTGAGTTAGCTACACAGAATCACTTCAAGTAAGATTTCCACAGGCATAAGAAAGGATATTTGCTTTTCTTCCTTTGGATGTTTCATGTCTGTAATTGGAACTTGGAACAATGGAAGCCACACTGATATCATCCTGAGGGTAAAGACCACACATGGAGGTATGAAAAGCCAAGATGACCTGAGTAAAATGGAGCTGTATCTTTCAACTTCTATGGCTGGAGCTTCTTTATACCTGGGGATATATGACGATAACTTCCCTTTATGCAGCACTAGTATAGTTTATTCAGGGTTTCCTGCTATTTGCATCCAAGGCAAGGTGGCTCATGCAAACATGTCAATATATCTATGACTTCCTGATTTCATACTCCCACATTTTTTTTTCACCAGTTCTTTTTCTTCCGTTAAATAAAATGGTATATATGTCCAATATCTGGATATTCCATATGTATTTATGACATGCAACTTTTAGGAGGGATAGTGCTTATCTGCCTGCCTTTTACATAAATATATATTATACATACACGTACATATATAAAATGTGCCATATATATATGTCATAAAAATAGCAATATTTTATTTTATTTTATTATTTTTTTAATTTTTTTAATGTTTTATTTATTTCTAGGAGAGAGAGAGACAGCGTGAGCAGGGGAGGGTCAGAGAGAGAGGGAGTCTGAGGCTGGCAGTCAGCACAGAGCCCGACGCGGGGCTCCAACCCACAAACCGCGAGATCATGACCCAAGCGAAAGTCGGACGCTTAATCGACTAAGCCACCCAGGCGCCCCAAAAATAGCAATATTTTAAAGGGGACTTGGTAAGAACTAGAGAAGTCTTAAACTAGCCAATTATATATTGTTTGCTCACAATGGGAATGTGAAAACTACAAAGGCTCATCATTACTCTGGCTAATATCCTTGTAGTCAATTAAAATATTTCCTTGAAAAAAACTACAGTGGCAGCCCCACTCAAGGAAAAGCTAATGTGATTTAAGATGTAATAGAAGTTGGAGACTTCAGAAAGGTTTTTGTTTTAATAAACTAATGATTTATTCAAGAAGCCATAATAACAGAAATGTACACCATCTAAAATAATTGTAATGTATCATCTGAGGAAACTAGTTTAATACTCCAAGAGACAGTGTTCCCTTCTTCCTCCTGCTTCTCTCATTTCTTTACATTCCATCCATCATTCTCTTACTGTCTTCTTTTTCTTGTGCCTTTCTTTTCTCTTTCTTTCTTTCTTTCTTTCTTTCTTTCTTTCTTTCTTTCTTTCTTTCTTTCTTTCTTTTCTTTCTTTCTTTCTTTCTTTCTTTCTTTCTTTCTTTCTTTCTTTCTTTCTTTCTTCTTCCTTCCTTCCTTCCTTCCTTCCTTCCTTCCTTCCTTCCTTCCTTCCTTCCTTCCTTCCTTCCTTTCTTTCTTTCTTTCTTTCTTTCTTTCTTTCCTTTTTTTTCCTCTTCCTCTGTAGTTCTCCACTACATTTCTGTTTTCTCTGTAAATGTGACCAACATATGTCCATGCTGTTTTCTCATCCTGTTCATATTGTATCTATTCAGCCTTCAAAACCAAATTCAAATAATGTTATCCTTAATTCTCCTAAACTGAAACAAGTCCCCACATCTCTGGACTCTCTTTGTATACTATCACATACCAATCAGAAGCATATATCATGTTCTACCTTGACTTAGATTTTGTCATTAGTATGTTAAAACCTTGAAACATAACAAATTATTGTATTCTGCACAACACTTGAACGCCCATATTGATTAAGATACATTTTTATATAAAGGCTTTTGTTCCAAACTACAAATTTTCAACTTTATGATTGCACAATTAATTAATTTCAGATTAAATTACTCTTGATTTCAATTTATCATTGGACTATTTTCATCTCTTGGAATTAGTAGGTCTCTACAAAAAAAAATGCCTAAATTTTGATGAAAAGAAGATAAATGCTATGAAGGCAAAATCACCTGGTCCAGAAATTCTGAGTTTTCCCAGTTTTACCTTCTTACTGTATGTTTATTTTCTTAGGTTGTGCATAAGCCCTCTATTAGTTTCTTATCTGTGAAATGGGTAAAGCCTGTAATTCAAGGTATTTGTGATCCATTGGGTTATATGTTACAACAGTGAATATTTCTTGAGGACCTCTTTTATGCTGGGCATTGTTTAAACCTTTACAAAAGTTAACTGGTTTATCATTCCAGTAACACTTTGAGAGAAGTACTGTTATTGTCTCATTATGTGTATGAAGAACTAAGCTTCAGGAATGTTAATGACTTGTCCACTGTCAGTATGCAGGGTAATAGCAGAGTGGAGATTCAAATTTGTGGCATCTGACTCCGGAGTTATGTTCTTAATCAAAATATCAAATCTGTTTACTCAGAAAGATGTCTTGATATATCATTGCGCACATATTTATATGTGGCTCTTTGAGAGCCATGACTGGTGATATAGTACATATTTGGACACATGAGTGTGTAATAGTGAAGTAGCTGGGATTTTTTTTTTTTTTGAATGCTAAGATAGCCTCTCTGTCACATTAATGGCATTGTTTCTTAACTTCTTTGATTATTCTTCCTTGGTAGGTATAAGCTATAAATGCCCACAATAGTTCTACCATGTGCCGTGAGGAGTCAGAGACACACGGAAGAGCTGGGACACTCTACTATTTTCTTTACTCAGACTCATTCTTTACTCGTATATTTTATGCAATTCTTGTTTCTGCTTGAGTAAAAACCAAAGATCAGGCAACTCAAGTCTGATCATTATTTGTGTCAGTTTGCAGACACAAACACTCCATGATTGAATCCAGATGAGTCTCTTGAAATTCATTTCATTCCCATTTTTTCCCAGCTCTATTTTATGTGGTCTTTGTTTTAAATAAAAATTACTGGTATCTGTACTCATTGGCTTATACTTTTATTACAGAGAACCCCACAATTAAGAAATATTTTGACAAAAATACAAAGAAGCATATCTCCAAAACTAATATTTTACCTAAGACCCACTCCTATAAGTCTACCAGAACTTCCTACTTGATTATCCCAAATAACTTAAAACATAAACCCAATTCAGGACTATAATCAATATTCCTATTTTTTTCCCTGCTCCGTCTCCATTTAATTTTTTATTTTGTTTTTCCACATTTGAAATCCTAGGCATTTAAATCTTCCCTCATTTTTGATCACAGAATCATAGAATTTTATGAAGTACCAGGAATTACAGAGATAATCTAATCCATCTGAAGTTCAGAAAAACAAAGCTTTTAAATGACTACATAATTATTAAATTTTTAATGTCTACATTAATAAAATATTGTATATTTTTATCCTCATTCTATTTTTGTTGCTACTATAAGACTATTGCTTTATTCTCCAAGTAGATATTACTGCAACAATCACATGATTAATAAAGCTAAGTTCTTTTTCAATTATGAGAAGAAAATGACACCTAATGTTTTCCTACTGTAAGTATACTATATGGCTTACTAATTTTCACAAATGTTGAATGTAAAGTTATTTCAAAAGTGTTGCTGTTGTCTAATCTTCTTATATGGGAATATAAAGTGATACCAAAGACTTATCTGGAAGCATTCATTAGTTGAGAATAAAATTATTATTTGAATGTTTAGTAGAACAAGGACTATAACATGATTATGAAATGATAGGTGATAAGATAAATATGAACATAAAATAAGATTTAATGGAGGATTACATAATGAAAAACCAGGCAGTGAAAAGATATAATGAAATTTACTGGAAAGAAACATCGGGTGAGCAGGCAGAGACTGGCCATAAGAAGAGTTTGTTCACTAGCACCTTGGGTAGAAATGTCCTTGAAGGACTGTCCAAGTTCCGGTATGGGTTTTATACTTCAAAATCTGCAAATACAGTTGCTATGGCCAGACATGGTTAATCTCTTCCTCTTGGTGGGAGAGTAAATTTCTAGTCTCAAAAGGAAGAAATGAATCTATAATTGATACTTTTGTATTTATTCTGATTTTACAAGCAAATTAAAATATGTAGTCACTTGGTAGCTTTATATGTGCTCTATGTTATTTGGCCTTTTTGTTTATTTAAACACCAAGATAATTTGGTTGACAATATTGATGTTTGATTTGATAACATATGTAGTTAGGTGCTTGGAAAGATCTTACCTACTGGATTTATAAGTATACTATGTCAGGAATTTTAAATGCTTGAGAAGATTAGCAATATCAAGTAAAGAAATATAATTTGAAATGCTTACTAAAATGGATTAACTTTTTAAAAATATTTTTTAAATCTTTTAAAAAATTTTTAATGTTTTACTTATTTCTAAGAGAGAGAGAGGGGCAACATGAGCAGGGGAGGGTCAGAGAGAGAGGGAGACACAGAATCTGAAACAGGCTCCAGGATCCGAGCTAGTTGTCAGCACAGAGCCCGATGAGGGGCTCGAACCCATAAACTGTAAGATCATGACCTCAGCCGAAGCTGGATGCTTAACTAAATGAGCCACTCAGGCACTCCTGATTAACTAACTTTAAAAATAGGATCATTTTAAGGGCACCTGGGTGGCTCAGTTGGTTAAACATCACCTTCGGCTCAGGTCATGATCTCATAGTTCGTGAGTTCAAGCCCTGCATTGGGCTCTGTGCTGACAGCTCAGAGCCTGGAGCCTGCTTCAGATTCTGATTCTCTCTCTCTGCCCCTTCTCTGCTCATACTCTGTCTCTGTCTCAAAAATAGAATAAACATTAAAAATATTTTAAAGAAAAAAAAATAAAAATAGGATTATTTTAACCAAATTTAGTTAGCTAAATATTTAATTGAGCATTAATAAATGAAAAAACATGACTATAAATATTTTCTAACTTTATACAAAGCAAAAATTCCTAAGCAAACCAAACATTTTAAATTTCATATTTTCAAATGAATACTGATTAAATAAATGATGATTAAAACTAAAATGTCAAATAAGATTGGTTGAACATATATCTATTAAAAATAAAAAAGTATACTTTTAAACCCATTAGAAATGATTTTCATACAAATATAAAAGGCCAACAATCTTAAAGCTTTTACTCAACTTATTAAATGATGAATGAATGAGTTAGATGCTATGAGTCATTCAAAGAGCATTTAAGAAGCTCACAGTGATTACTATGCATAATTTTAACTCTATATATGTTTCTTCTTTTCTATGCTGTATATTGATTCTATTTCATCTCATGTGAATAAACATCTCAAATTTTCTTTTCTTTAATGTTTACTTTATTATTATAAATTTATTTTTGAGAGAGAGAGAGAAACAGAGCATGAACAATGGAGGGGCAGAGACAGTGGGAGACACAGAATCCAAAGCAGACTCCATGCTCTGAGCTGTCAGCATAGAGCCCAACGTGAAGCTCCAACTCACCAACCAGGAGATCATGATCTGATTAGAAGTCAGACACTTAACCGACTAAATCACCCCATCATCTCAATATGTTAAATTTTCTTATTTTAAGGAAGTATAAGAAAAGATATGTATGGTTAGTAAAAAAGTTGTTTTATGTGGTTTTTTTTGAAGACTATAAACTTTTGGGGCCATCTGTTCCATAGATTTGTTGATTGGACAAAAATTCTATAATTAACATGTAACATCATTAAGCCTGAGATTTTCTTTCAATAGGAAATAATAAATTAAACCAAGAACTTTACCCTAGATTATTGGTTCTCAAATATTATTAACACACATCAGACTTGTTAAAACACCAACTCCTAAGACCTACCCTCAGAGTTTCTGCACCAGTAGTTATTAGATGGAACCTGAGATTATGCATTTCTCTTGTTTCCAGGTCATGTTAAAAGTGTTATAGTCTAGAAAACACATTTTTAGAATTATTGTCCTTCATAAAGTCAGGATGGCCTTTACTTCCTTATGCCACTAAAAGTAAATGTGCTCACTTTTTAGCCTATTTTCAAATTTTGCATAATTTTTCCAATATAGATAATGCTGCATATCTCTATAATTATTATAAATTCTCTCCAGAAAACAACCAAGTAAATGAAAATTTTAAAAATATCCTAAAATACACACCTGTTCTCAGCAACATGGTGATTGTGCCAGTTATCAATTTATTGCCTTTCAACTCCAAATTCACTATTCATGGGCTGCTTTCAGAAAGAGAAATATATAGGTTCTTTAAAGACCTTCCAGAATGTAAAGATGTGTCAGAGGGAAGGAAAGAGAGACACTAGAAGTGGAAGAAGTTTCTTTCCTGGTTCCAGTGTGCTCCTTCATCAGACAACCTCAACGAGGCGCAGCTTCTCCATCACCTGGTTCCTACAATGCATGAAGAACAGCAGTACCCAATGGCAATCAACTCGCCCTTGAGCCTCTCTTATGTGGTTTTATAGTAGGATGTCTCTGGATAGACACTTTGTTATGAATGGTTGTCCAAGGTGCCCTAGAAAGTGGAATTCTTTCCAACTGGGGTGGGGGGGATAGCAATTTTTGTCAATAATACACCTCAGGAACATCTCTGATATCTAATGAGCCATGTTCTTATCCTCTACAACAAGGCTTGGATCTCATCTTATTGAGGAGGAACAATCTTCTTGGGTGGTCTATTTTGTTTTGTTTTAATTTTTTACTATTTTATTTATTTCTGATAGAGAGAGAGAGAAAGAGAGGCAGCATGAACAGAGGCGAGTCAGAGAGAGAGAGAGATACAGAATCCAAAGCAGGCTCCAGGCTCGGAGCTAGCTGTCAGCACAGAGCCCAACGTGGGACTCGAAACTGTAAGATCATGACCTGAGCGGAAGTCGGAGCTTAACTGACTGAGCCACCCAGGCGCCCCTTGGGTGGTCTATTTTGGCCATGCGTTTTGGAGAGCATTTCCATATCCTTGCATCTGCTAGTCCTATACTGTATAGAATTCTTTCATTTCTTATTATTCTGCCCCTTAATACAGCAATCCCCTGTTATAATGAATAATTCTTTCATTAAGCTGTCTTTGTTCAAATTACTATGTGGCTTTCTCTCTTTGGATTTGACCCCAACTGATAGAGTGGTATTCAATAATTATTGTAAAATACAGTTTTAAAAAAACCCCATTCTTTTAGTTTTTAAGTAGTTAACTTTAAAAATTAGTGAGGTTTCATTATGCCTTAATTTTAAAAATTCACAATCTATATTAAGAAACTAAAGAGACATTTAAACTTGTTTTTCCCATGATACCAGTTTAAGGACAAATAAGGAAATTCAGGTAACTGAGTCCTTACTAACTCACAATAATCTCTGAACAGCTTGCAAATTCCAGTCTTAGAACTCTACTCTTCACCACCCTAACTCACACACACACACACACACACACATACACACACACACACACACACACACACACAATCTCCATACAACTACCACTATTCGACAAAAAAATTCCATTTTCTGAAGTATAGTAAAACAATGTTATCCTAAGTTATCTTTTATGAAACTTAATAACTATAATTCCTACACTCTCTGTGTCTTTTTCAATTAACTCCTTTTCCTGACTATTAAAACAATATGGGCTACCTAAAAATGTTTCAAATATAAATAAACAGATAAAGAAATTAAAAGTCACATATTTACTCATAATTCAAAGAAAATTAATATTAGTATTTTGGACTATGTATTCTCTTATTAGTATTAACATTTTGAGTTATTTCTTTTTTGTCATTCTTCAGTGACTCCAGTGTTAGAGATGCACCTGTCGCTGCTCCTACCAAACACATGCCTCTGTTTATCCATGACTTCTATTTTAGTGGCCCCAGAGGCTGCCGCAGCCAGTGTGGCAAGCTGTTGTTGCCCCATCTCTGAAACTATGACCCTGTTCCTTCAATGGTACTGCCATCATCAGCATAATGGCATCTCAAGATACTATAAATATTTTGGTATTTAATTCTTATGTTAAAAATTAGGAGACAGAAACTTCAGGACAAAAATAGTATGGATGCCCTTTGATCATCCACGAATAAACTTCTTTATTGAACTTACTTCATTTAAAAACAAAACTGTCACGGGGCGCCTGGGTGGCTTAGTCGGTTAAGCGTCCGACTTTCGCTTGGGTCATGATCTCGCGGTTCGTGGGTTCGAGCCCCGCGTCGGGCTCTGTGCTGACTGCCAGCTCAGAGCCTGGAGCCTGTTTCAGTCTGTGACTCCCTCTCTCTCTGACCCTCCCCTGCTCACGCTGTCTCTCTCTCTCTCTCCTAGAAATAAATAAAACATTTAAAAAAAAATTTTTTTAAAAACAAAACTGTCACCATAGCAGTTAATATACAGAGAGGTAAAGTATAACAAGAATAAGTGTGAGCTAGCTCAGAGAAACAAGAAATCCACATCCAATGAAAAAAATAAAAGAAGGGTTCATGTACGGGGTTTTATCTGGGCCTGAAAAGAAGGCTTAATGTAAGCAAGCAGAGAGGTTGGAGAGTACTTAATAAAAGTACAGAGGAAGAAATGCACAAGCATTGTTATAAGGATAAACAATAGTCGTATGTGACCACAACTTGACATATATAATTCAACTGAAGCATTTTCATGTTCTTAAATAGATTGTCAACACTTCCAATAATAATTTTACAACATGCACAGCAAAATGGATTGATTAGTTGTTATAATCATGAACATTGAGTCACAAAATGTAAAACAATTCTATTCGTCAAAATACATTACTGCTTAGTTTCATAATGCATATTAAATGAATACGTTCCTTTTTTTTTTAGTATATTCTTCTTTGATTAAAAAAAGACACATTTGAAACTCCTAAAAGAAAACATAGGAGAAAAGTTTTATGATACTGGACTTGACAATGATTTCTTGGATGTTGCATCAAAAGCACAGACAGCAAAAGCAAAAATAGACAAATAAGACTACATCAAAGTTAAAAACTCTTATACATCAAAAGTCACAATCAACACAGTGAAAATAACATATATAGAAAGGGAGAAAATATTTGCAAATCTGATAAAGGACTAATATCCAGAAAATAAAAAGAAATCATAAAAAATTCATACAACTCAGCAACAAAAAATCAAATAACTTGATTTTAAAAAATGGACAAAGGACTTAAGTAGGCATTTCTCTGAAGAAAATAACTAAATGGTCAACAGGTATTTGATAAGATACTCAACATCACTACCTATCAGAGAAATGCAAACTCAAATCACAGTGAGATATCACCTCACTATTGGATGATGACTATCAATTAAACAGAAAATAGTAAGTCCTTTCAAGGATTTTGAAAAATTGGAACCCTGGTACATGGTTAATAGGATTGTGAAATAGCATAACTGCTCTGGAAAACAGTACAGAGTTTCCTCAAAAAGTTAAAAACAGAAATAGCATATAGCAATCCTATTTCTGGATATATACCCCCCAAAATTTAAAAAACAGGGTGTTGAAGAGATATTTGCACATGTATTCTCATAGCAGCACTATTCACAATCACAGAAGTGGAATCAACCCAAATGTCCACTTATAGACAAATGAATAAGCCAAATATGGTATGCTCCTATACTGGAATATTATTCAGACTTAAAAAAGAAGAAAATCCTGCTGGATTCTAAAACATGGATGAACCTTGAGGATATTATGTGAAGTGAAATAAGCCATTCACAAATAGACAAATACTAAATAATTCCATATATACAAAGTATCTAAGTTAGTTAAAATCATCAACAGATAGGTTGGTGGTTACCAAGGTGAAGGTAGGTGAAGGGGGAAAAAGGAGTTGCTTAATGGATTTAAAGTTTCAGAATTTCAAGATGAAAAGTTCTGGAGATTGTTTTCACAACAATGTGAATACAATTAATACTATTGTATACTTTAAACTTGTTAATACCGTAATATTTTTCACTCACTTAAACAAAATGAAAAAAATCACATATGTAGTGATTTGAAAGTAGCTTTATTAGATGTTTCAACCGAAGCCCCACATTTTGAGGATGATAGAACTGAGATATCATAAGGTGAATGAGGAGAGCCAGAGATCTCATGCCATCCAATTCACTGTGCCTTAAATATCTGCATCTGCTAACCTGATCCTTTTTGGCTTCTGTACAATCTCTACATCCAACAGTAAAAATCTAACTCTCCTGATATTTGACAATGTTAAATATGTGACATGAAAGTTAAGAGAGAAGATGTTTACCCACTGTATCCTATTTATCTAAAAGGAGATGAGTGTTTTTGCTTGGTTAGAATTCTAAGAAAGCATTGGCATGTATTTTTTCAGCACATAATTGTATTAAGTACTCTAGTTGCTTAAAGCCTGTTGGCTACCTTTACAAATGTAAATATTCTAATAATATTCATTATGACCTTCAATATAAAAAGCAAGATTAAACACATCTAAACCCTTCCTTGTATATACCTCATATATACGGAAGAACACACACACACACACACACATAAAATACACTAAATCTTAATTTCCACCCTAGGTAATGTCAAATACAAACTATAAACAGGATAGGAAATGCTAATATATGAAGATAAAGTGCATTAAAATTGTACCTATCATTGCCACAATCCAATTGCCATTCTCAAAGCTCTGCAGTCCCTTTGTATATCTGGCCAAGGACATTGACACTCTGAGGTACAAAGAGCAGAGGTCACCGCTTACCTGAAGGGCAGGAAAATAAAAATCTGAATAGCATCAGATAGGTATTGGAGATAAAAATGGTTTAAAAGAACTAAGAAGCATGTATAGAATTAGACTTGCAATACAGAGAAAATATTCACTCTAGAAACTCTTACTGAGCAATAAGCATGTGCTAAACAGAGTACTAATAGCTATGGTTACAGAAATAAATAAGACTGCCAAGGCCATAAGAGATGGAAGAGTCAGGATTTCAAGCTTACTTTGAGGTCACTGTTAATTCTTGATATACAGACAACTTTTAGAAACAACATTATGAAGTAGTCTATATGAGACTTATAAAAATGGATGGAACAAGATAAAAAAATAACAGTCTAGCATTAGACGTTTATTACTCCACAGACATTTATGATCAATCTTTTATGTCCAAGCCATTCTATTCGCTTCTGTCTGGAGACATAAAGAAAAACATAAGTCATAGTTCTAGCTCTCGAAGAGCCCACAGTATACAGTAGGCAAAACAAATGAGTAGAGAGAAGTTGAATGCATTGTGGCAGAAGATCAATGGGATGTAGGGCAAATGATGATGGGAAAAAAGGTGGGAAGTACTACCTAGCGTCCAGATAAGGCTACCTAAAGGAAGCAACGCCTGAGTTGGGCCTTGGTAGACCTTTCTAAACATGCAGAAAAAGTGGACAAAGAATACAAGTCAAGACTATGGGCCCAGATACCAAATTGTGGAAGCTTTACAAGGATGAAGCTTGGCCACATAGGTTGCAGGAAGCTTGAGATATTTCTATCTCATCCCCAGGAAGGAAAGCTCAATTTTCTGGGAATGTACATGAAGTTTCTTCTGATTATTTTATATTCAGATAAAAATGATAAACTTACACTATATAAAGCAAAGTCGTTGTTGTCTTTTCTTTGAATATTGTGACCAGGAATATTTAAGACAGGTTGATAGAGTGTGAGACTTTTACTGAAATGACTGGGTTCCAACGCCAGATACCAACCTGCTATAGTGTTTCTTTCCATAGCGTTTAAAATAAACTTTGACTTCTTTAAGACTGGATGACAGACACTTCATGATGGGCCTAAACTTCTCCATGGAGGATGATTTGTTTACCTACACTGCCTTTCCTTCCAGTACACTGAATGCTGGAGGCCATGTAATGATTCAACAAGTTCAAGATGAAGACAGAAAAATAAACCATTGGATGGCTTTGTAGACCAATGACTATACAACACGACGATTTCTTTACATTTTCCCCCAAAGCTATGCACGTAACTAAAATTAGTTACTGCATAATAAGCAAGCCCACAGCAACAAAAAACACCAATAGAACAATTCATTAAATGTAAAATCAGAGCTATGTTTGCGGGAGTATGCTTTTATCCATTAAAATTCCTTCAGAATTATAATTTTACTCATTAAAATTCCTTCAAAAAGCTACATGCTGACCACTATTGTCCCACTGATTTTTAGTCTGATATTAATATCTGCTGAAATTAGGCAGATACACTTGCCTGCAACAATTCATGTTACAATGAATAATATTCTTAAAATTATGTAGAATGCTCTTTACTTTCTGTATCAGAAAAATTGAAGAAAATAATCTCATTTCCCATGTTACAATGCAACTTTATTTTTCTTTATTGAGAGACTCAGTTGAGCATACGTGTGAAAAATAATGATACAAAACTTATTTCCCACGACATACGCTTATTCTTCACCAAGATCATGTTAAAAACAAAAGATTTCATGGGAAACCAACAAGAAAACTTAACATTTTGAATCTGTTTCATAGTTTTAGGAGAATTTGTTATGAATAACCTTTACCCAAGTGATACCTTTTCATCTTTGTAACAAAAGGTATTCAGCAGCATTTGGAGATTAATTCACAAGTAAACAAGCAGTGTTTATCTAATCGACCATGTTTCCAGTTACAAATCCATTCTCATTGAAAGGGGAAAATCTTCTTCCTGACTTTGAACCCTCCTTTGCTTAACATTTCTTGGAAATTAGAACAGACAGTTTGAGATCATGAATAATGGCACTGGACAATAGAACTCTGTCACATATAAATACAAAGCCAGAGGGATGACAATCTCTGAATAATGCTTTGGGGACTTGTTTTCTCATTAGGACCTGAGTTATTTTTATAATTTCCTCCAGGAACCATTTAGGACAGCACAAAGTTCAAAAGGAAGGCCAGCTAGTAAAGATACAGAAATGTTTGAGTTTACTCCTCTGAAAAGATCTCTCTGGAACCATTGTTATTTTAAGAGACAAATTGTTACTGTAGAGAAGAATGAGGTCATATTAAATTAAAGAACATGATTCTAAAGAGATTTCATTATATACTAAAATGGTTTTGAAGAAAAAGTCTCCTCTCAAGGTTAATGAAAAAAACATTAAAAAAATTTAGAATCCACATTTTTTTAGCATGATTGCTCTATTGAGAAAAGAGAATCAAAAAGAAAATAAAGGCTGGTTAATTAGAAAATAATAAACCCGGTAATTAAAGGTTTACACCCTCAAACATTTTTCAAATACCCTGTCTGATGTAGGTAAGCAGACCTAGGCTGGATTCTGCAAATGAGACCACACAGAATGTCTGAGACAAAGTTGGAATTAAGAGTTCTTGCCTCTTCTCGTTCCAAAAGGCCAGCTCTCTACCAGTCACTCTTTATTCAAGAACTGATTTCAGGGCCAGAAGCAAAAGCATAGTCATGAAAATCTTCAAATGGGCCATGCCTCTGTCTTAAATTCTTTATTTATAAAAAGGCTTTGTGGTTTTTCTTTTTTCTTTGAGAATGATAAAAGTTCAAAGTAGGAAGGAACATATTGTTTCAAGCAACAATAAGAATGAAAATAGATTTGTTTCTCACTTCCTGAATTTTCTCAAATCCAACTTTATTTTAATTATCTGATTCATTTCCCGTCCTAATTTAGAATGAAACGTGAAATTTATTTATAGTTTTATTCAGTGAAAATTAAGTCGGTAGATGGGTCAAGTTACCTCTGACACCCTTTGCTTTCTTTCAGCTGTTATGTTTCTATAGTCACATCATTTCCAAGAGGCAATTAGAACCAAATTGATACACTTTATTTTCCTCTATGAAAGAGCTTAACACATTTCAAGAAAATTTTAGGAAGATTTGAAAGAAGATGGAAATTGTGCTCTTAATAGACACAAACTGAGGTTTATAAAAACAGTATCTCAACAACTTGATAAGTAAAGGAACAAATCCAATAGTCCAAAAACAATGATTTCCCCTTTGGAAATCCTACTATTAATATTCAGAAGAGACTTGAATATCTTAATCACAGTGGGAAGGAGGTATCAGTGTGGTGGTAGAGAAAAAAAAATTATTGAGGTTTGCCTGCTAAAAAATGTCCTGGAATCTAGAAACTATTCTGCCTTCACGATTGCCATCTCATAAAAACTGTAAGCAGCAGTTAAAAGTGGCTCACTTCTGTTGTTACGTTAAAAAGACCAACACTGCTATGAATTAGCTGGGTCAGGTATTGAACTTGGAGTGCCTCATAGGTTTATTTGGCAACTTTCACCTCCTGAATCCAGAAATTAATCTGTGTCATTTAAGAAATTGCATGGGAATATGTGCTAGGCAACAATTTGCCACACAGACCCCAAAATGTCATAATTTCATGTATAATGAGAGACTAAAACAATCCAAGAATTTTGGACTGATTCCAACATTTAGTGAGTTTGGCCTGGAAACATAAGAAATGTTGGATCAGAAAAGAACCTCAAAACTACAGCTAAGAGTCATTTTGGCTCCACTGTAGAAAGGAGGCCATTATTAGGCTGTGTCACAGAAGTAAAAATAAAACACATATATATTAATTCCAAATATGTAATTTACTCTTTATCCATCAATACTTTCCACATTCATTATAGAATAAGGAGTATATGGCCTTTGCAACTGGAATATATGATATTGTTGGGGGATCGTGGGAAGACAATGCAAGTAAAATGATGCACAAGTGATTAAGGGTGGATATTAGAAAAAAAAATAGTGGTGACACCACCAGAAATTATAAAGTTTGGAATGGCAAGTGGTTTGAAGCAGGAATATAATGTATTCAAATTTATATTTAATGGGGTCACAGTCAGAAAGACATTTATTCATTAATAAATAGGTAAAGACATATTTATCAATGGAATGTCCCATAGGTAGGTTGAAATATGAAACTTCCAGCCTCTGTGAGTTTGAAATTAGAGGTGCACATTTAAATTCCTGAAAACAGATATGAGTGTTACCATGCATTTCTTTAGGAGTAAAAAGTAAATCAGTGCTGGACTAGCCAGGCCTTCGGGAGTAGCAGAATTACGAGCCCATAAATGAGCCAAATACAGACTGGAGAAAGAGTAGGAAATGGATTGGATAAGTACACTGTGACTTCATAGAGTCAAAGGAGTTCACAAATACATTCTTTAACCCCATCTACTGAGTTTGAAGGACAGGTTGAAGATAGCTGAATTCAGGAACCACAGTTGAAATTTGTTACCGTGATTTCCACAAAAGGATATGGATGGAAATCATATTTTCGGGTGTTAAGGAGGGAATCCATTTCACCAAAATAATGTCAGTAGAAATAAACCACTACTATGAAATATTTCACAGGGAAGGAAACAGGACAGAAGAATGAATGGTGGCTAGTACAATATCTCTCTGCTATTAAAAAGCATTTTTCTAATTTATTGCTGGGAATTCAACTTCATTACACACAAAGATGAAAAATCCACTCTCACCACAGAGATGACAGTGTGCTGGCCAATGAGGCAGCAATCCTTAACTAGCCAAATAGTAGGCAATTTTTCTTTTACTTCTCGAGAGAAAGTCCTTCTTCTCCTCCCCTTTTCTTACAGAAACGGAGCCATCCGGCTCCTCACTATGCAGAGCTAGAAGGTTATTCTTCCACCATATGTATTAATAATTACTTTCCTCACAGTCTAAATTATTCACATACTACACATCCCTCCTCATGCTCTCCCCAGCTCCATATTTTCCTCATATAACTTCAATTCCTCCACAAAGTCAGGTTGAATGTAGGCACACACTCCTTTCATCATCTACAGTGATTTTTGACTATCATCTTTATTCTAATGTTTACCTATAGAATAGTATTTTCTTTAAAAATTGTGCTTTATCCTTTCTGATAGAATTCTTTACCTGACAAGTGTTGTCATAATCTTCCAGTGGTTAAAATACCGAACAAACAGGGGCACCTGAGTGGCTGAGTCGGTGAAGCAACGGACTTCGGCTCAGGTCATGATCTCACCGTTCCTGAGTTCGAGCTCCGCATTGGGCTCTGTGCTGACAGCTCAGAGCTTGGAGTCTGCTTCAGATTCTGTGTCTCCCTCTCTTTCTCTATTCTTCTCCCACTCATGCTTTATCTCTCTTTCAAAATTAAATTAAAAGAAATTTTAATCTTTTTTAAAAATTAAAAAAAATTTTTAAGTAAACAAACAAAAACTAATTATAAAGCAAACCAAGGTTGATTCTAAAGGAATGTACCATAAATTATTTAATGTAAATAATATGGTAAATACTTACCATAAATATTGTCACTCAATATTATGGTGAAATATACTGATTGATGGTATACTACTGGCTTTAAAAACTTATATATATCTAAAATATATACAGCTTTAGTAATTTGATTAAACTTTTCATAAAAGAGCACCACCATAGTTCTGTCATGCTTAAGGGCAAAAGGAGGATTTAAATTGTGTCAGGAATATTGTCTGTACATTAAACAACTAGATAATTTAACTACCACGCAAATCTTGCATATTTTGATGGATGGGCCCCCTAGGATGTGTGCTATTAGAACAGGAGAAAAGAGCCATGCTTCAGAGAAAAGTGATCAATTACATTTTCCAAACAGGTTCTTTTTGTTATTAATTTCACTGTACAGTTCAATCACCAGCAGGTAGTTTTCTGATGTATTAGCATTTAAAATGAAGGTTTTTGCGTTTTAAACAAATAATTGGTTAGAAAGGATCTGCTACTAGATGCTAATATCTGTCCATTGATAGCTATCTTTCTCAGACAGCTATTGAATTCTAGAACCATCAAACTGTTTCTTACAGCCCTTTTTAAAATTCTTTTGGTAATAGTGTACAATCCACATTCACTAATAGCTAAAACTAATTCCTTCAGAGGGCTTATTTCTTGAGTATTTAATGAGGATTTTAAATTTCATGAAAAAAAGTACAAAGTTGAGTTTAATAAAATGATGACATTTTTCTAGGATACTTCAGTGTGTTTAAATAGCACTGCATTTTTATCTGACAGTGTACATTAAATTATATACCAACCAGCCATAAATCATCTGATGGTTTTTCACCAGGTCCTGAATAGAATAGTACTTGAGGTCCACCCTCTGGCTTCCAAGACTCTGTCGGGCTGTAGTCCCAGGTCACCTCTCAGACTCCATGTGCTGTCTCACTCCACTCCAGCCAGCAGAACTTCCTGACACACGAGCTCCCACTGACAGCCAGGAAAGGTGTCATTTCCTCAGCCAGGAAACTCATCCACCAGAATCCAGGCCACAAAGCTCCCTCTCTTCCTTAGGAGTTCAGCTTCAATGCCAGCTCTTCACTGATCTTCGCTGACCATCCTCTCTAAAATTGCATCCTATCCATCGCAACGCCCTGTTCCATTTTCAGAGTTGCCTGTCGTTGTCAATATATACTTTTAGGGGCACTAAAGTGGCTCAGTTGGTTAAGCATCTGACTTGATTTCAGCTCAGGTCATGGTCTCATGGTTTGTGAGCTCAAGCCCCATATCAGGCTCTGCACTAACTGTGCTTGGGATTCTCTCTCTCTCTCTCTCTCTCTTACTTTGCCCCTCCAGTACTCTTTCTTTTTCTCTCATAAACAAACAAACAAACAAACAAACCCCTGAATTATCTGCAAATCAGCACTCTACCCAGACAGGAAAACTAAATACACTGATCAGTATGGTGTTCTTTGTATCACTCTATATGCTTGATTACTCTGGGGTTTTTATTTTGCCCTGGTTTGTTTGTTTGTTTGTTTGTTTGTTTGTTTTGTTTTGTTTTGTTTTCTGTATGATACTCTTTCCCTGGCTTCTAATACAATTCTTTGAAGTCTCTCTTCCGAATTCTATGATTGCTCCTCTGTCACCATCAAATTCTTCAGATTTATTTTCAGATTACATCCTGAATCAGATGACATTATACCATGTTCACTGCTACTGCCCCAGTGTAAATCACCATCATCTCTCAGCTGAATTACATTATCTGAACTCTTCTCCTTTCTTCAGTCCTTGCTTTCCTACAGTCTATTGCAAACATAAAAGGCAAAATGAACCTTTAAAAATATAAGAGCTCAAGTAACTCTTATGTTCAACATGGTTTTCCAGCTCACTCCAATTCGAAACACAAGTCCCCACAGTGGCCTGTGTATGGGACTCAGTTTTCCATTCACTCCTGAATCTCATCACCTCTTTCCTCCACCTGCGCTTTCCTCAGTGGACATGACATCTCCGGGTTTTCTTCAACCTTCAAACCTACTGTTTTTTTCCTCTCCCAGGTACTCTCAGGGCTAACGACTGCACCTACCTCACATCTTTATTCAAGTGTTACCTTCTCAGTGTGGGTTTCCCTGAAATTTATTTTTTAACTTCTACCCTCTCTTCTACCAGGGATACTCCATATTCTATTCCCTTTCGCTGCTTTACTTTTTTCCCCTCACACCTACCACCTTCCACACAAAGTATATCTTGAATTTTTTTTAAAGATTCTTAGGCTTCATAAGAAGAATTTTTGTCTATATTGTTTATAGCTCAGTCCCAAGGTTTACAGCAGGGCTCAATAAGCATTTGTTCAATAAATGAGTAAACAAATAAATACTCAGAAACAGAGACATGTCGGACAAGACAGAAAAAAATCCCTTAATCAAATTGAGAAATGTACTCAAAACATCATACACTTATAAGTGAACATACATAATTACCAAAAAAGGTTGTTTTATGATTGTTCATTCTAATACATTGTATACATCATAATCACAATTTTATTTGAAACTCATACTCTAATTTATTTTAAGATAAGCTAGATGGTAAATGTCTCTTTCATTAGGACACGCAACTTTATCAGTTTTCTCAAAAGTAATGCTTTCCTCATTTCATCTTTCTGCTAATCAGTCAGTGAAGATAATTAATTGAGGATGAGGGGGGAAAACACTGAAAGTCATGACTTTTATTGTACTCTAGCCATGATCTGCAACTGGGGATTATGGTTAAGTGTCCAAATATCAGAAAATAATATATCAAAGTAATTGCCTGGTAGTGTCTTTTTAGTAGAGATAGTTGTTTCCCCTCATATCTACTGCATCCTTTATTCTGTTTGATTGCTGGTTTTTTAATACCTTAAATTTTCTAGTCTTTCTTGGAATTAGATATGCCATGTGATTTGCATTTAGATTTGCCATGTGATGGAGTTTTACCCTTTGAAATGTGAATGATCTTAATGCCCAATTTCTGGGTCATGATCTTAAAAGGAAAGAGCACATGCCTTCATTTCCCCTCTTCCTCATCCTGCAAAAAGCAGTGCTGAATCAGCAGAGGGTGTGTGCATCATCTCTGACTGTTTCAAAGAAGAGAACAGACAAGGGGATAGAAGTGCCTAACGACTGACGCCAGAAAGCCCTGAAATATCTATCTGGACATTTACATGACAGAAAGCCACATGTCTATTTTTTTTTAAGCCAGTGCTTTACAATCTCATATAACAAGCTAAACTTACCCAAACTAATACAGTCCTGGACTAAAAGTCACAATTCAGGGCTCTAGTCCTGTTTCTGTTATGAGAAGGTGACCACAATCAAGTAAATTGACTGACTTCATTTCACCATTAATTAATTCTTTAACCAATCAATTATTGGATACATATCATATGCCAGTAAATAAATAGGTTTTAACTATGTAATACCATGCTTCTAGTATTAGAGAAAATTTTCTCCTCAGTGTTCAGTCCCCTTAACAATGTGAGATAAAGAACATAATTTATAGTGGGTAGAACCCCATTGTGAAATGTGCATGGAATATGGAGTCAGATAAATCGCACTCATCAATCCAGATCTCCCACTTTTAATTGTGGAACATTGCGGGGTGCCCGGGTGGCTCAGTCAGTTAAACATCCGACTTCAGCTCAGGTCATGATCTCAGGGTTCGTGGGTTTGAGCCCTGAATCGGGCTCTGTGCTCATAGCTCAGAGCCTGGAGCTTGCTTTGGAGTCTGTGTCTCCCTCTCTCTCTGACCCTCCTCTGCTCATGCTATCTCTTTCTCTCTCAGAAATAAATAAAAACATTACAAAATAATAATTGTGGAACATTGGGCAAGTTGCTTTATCTTTTTGCAAAATTTGTTTTCATGTTTTAATGCAAATAAATACAACTATTTATAGGGTTGTGTCACAGAATGAATGAGGTAATATATGCAGAACACTTTTTGTAGTGCCTAGCAAAATTAGTGTTATTATTATGATTATGTATTGTGTTGACCTAATCTTCAGGAAATTAAAGTCAGAAAGAGATTTAGACAATGTAAATGTATACAATAGCATAAATATGTTATTTGAATTCTACTAAAATATAGAACTTCCTGTGAATAGTATTTGTATAATCATAAGTCTTGGTCATAAACTGAATCTTTTTAAGTCTGTAGATCCTAGCAAATGTATGTTAAAAAAAAAAAAAGACCTCCTCTTCTAGAATACTCAGTTGTTTCCAGGCACCTGAGATATATAATCTGGACCAATTATCTTGTAAACTATAGTAAACTGTCATACATAACTCAGACAGAAAATTTCAGTCCTCTAGGGAATGTTATATGTATCACTTTGCCTTTGGAACTTGCCCATTCAAGGTAGCATTAAGCTAGTTCTCTAGTGTATTGGGGGAGCACTTCATGAGTTATATATATATGACGTCTTTGACTATTTATGATTAGGGGAAAAAAATCCCTACATACTTTATCCAAACGAGGTCACAAGTTCCAGAGGTCTGGCCAAGTTCCAAATTAAATAATGACATTTTCCTCTACATACCAACCTTTCCTTCATAGAAAGAAAAACAGTGACTTCAATCCATACTCAGATGGGATTTTAGAAGGTCATTTTTTGTCCAAAGACAAGGCAGAGATAGAAAGTAGATTCACAACCCAAAAGCATTCCACAAAGTGAGCAAAAAGGATGTGCGCCAAAGAATAGAGGAATAAATCACAAACCATAATTAACCATATGGCCTAAGAGCTGGCATTTGGAAGTTTTGACATGAAAGGGGTCTAAAATATAAAGTTTCTAAAAGAGAGTCTTATGTCATGGAAAGGTGTTAAGACTCTCATTTAAAGACTTTTTCCATTGGCTAAAGGGAAAGATTTGCCCGGAGTAATGTGTTCATGACAAGAAAATGAATAACAAGGATGAAACCATTTTAACAGGAATGATTCAAGAGTGTAGAACCTTGGGGGGCTCCTGGGTGGCTTAGTCGGTTAAGCGTCCGACTTTCGCTTGGGTCATGATCTCGCGGTTCGTGGGTTCGAGCCCCGCGTCGGGCTCTGTGCTGACTGCCAGCTCAGAGCCTGGAGCCTGTTTCAGTCTGTGACTCCCTCTCTCTCTGACCCTCCCCTGCTCACGCTGTCTCTCTCTCTGTCTCTCCTAGAAATAAATTAAAAAAATATTAAAAAAAAAAAAAAGAGTGTAGAACCTTGGGTATGCAAGTAGTTGTAATTGATATCACTACGAATGATTGTATTTCTTTACATACATCTTCAATTACATCGTGCATTTCTAATGTAAACAAGGTTGCTCCTGTGCCACTTATTCAATTTGTTTTTTATTAAATTCTCATCCTAATCAATTACAATAATTTTGCAAAAAGACTCAAGTAGTGTTTCTAGTAAATAAAATGATTCCTTCGCTAAGTAAGAATGAGTAATGATAGAGGAGAATAGGAAACGTTTAAACTGTTACAAAAGCAATTCATATTCATCATTTCCTTAAATAAGTTCTTATCTACTGTTTCAGAAAACAATTACATGAAAAAAGTCAATAAAGAGATAGAAACTATCTGTATTCATATATTAAAATAACTAGTAAGTTTGAGAAAATGTTAGATTCTTTAGAATTTTATATTAAAATGTAACATCTATTATTCCATTTTTGCCTTTTACACACACAGGGGCATTAACTACAATTGATTATTTTATTATTTTATTTTATTTTATTTTATTTTATTTTATATTTTTAAATATTTTTATTTATTTCTAGGAGAGAGAGAGAGAGTCAGCGTGAGCAGGGGAGGGTCAGAGAGAGAGGGAGACACAGACTCCGAATCAGGCTCCAGGCTCTGAGCTGGCAGTCAGCACAGAGCCCGACGCGGGGCTCGAACCCAGGAACCGCGAGATCATGATATAAGCGAAAGTCGGACTCTTAACCGACTAAGCCACCCAGGCGCCCCTAACTACAATTGATTTTAATACCAGAGTTCCAAGTGTTTTATTCAGAAAAGAAATTACAACCTCCATAAGGTAGTGGTACTTCTTTATACTATGAAGAACTTAAAAATCTGAAAAAGAAAGAAAAAGAACTTTTTTTAGTTTCCAAGTATAAAAGAACTTGGAACAGTTCTAATCACTGGATGCTACTTTCAGAAAATATAAAATCAGAATACAGAGGTACAAAGCTGGGTATCAGCTATTTTTTAAACTCCCTAAGTGTGCCTCGTGGCATCTTGGATCAAAAACTACTGTTCTAAAAAATGCTTTACATTTAAAATATTCATATAGAGGCCAAGTTCCCGCTCTAACAATTTAATTAATTGTTATGAAATGGTGACAGGTTCTTACTCTTGAAAAGTATGGTGTGAACGAGGATCTCTCCCACTCCTTCCTAGCGACAGTTGCTAATAAACTCATTGAACTTAACTCTCCATGAAAGTGCAACGCAAAAATCCTTTCTATAACTGGAAATGAATCAGACAAGCTTCTCAGCTACTCCCTAACCAAATTCTGGGAAATCTCATATTATTTGGCTTATTTCCCTTCACTCCTGTTGTGACTTAATTGTGCTTCAGTCCTATCCAAACTGCCACTCTTAAAAGATTTTGCTTAGCAAATAACTTTTTGAGCTATATTATCAGTTCTTGTCAAAATGGCATTTCTGAGTCTGGAAAAATATCATTTTAATACTAAAAATCCTTCTAGTAATTCAATTACTTTGGGATTTTTCTCATATGTGCGAAAAGAGTATTTAGTTCCAAGAACAGAGAGACGTCTAAGGTAGGGTAATTTTTGCTAGGTTGCTTTTTTATGATATTTTAATTTAAAGTTGAAAACAAGTTTAGCAGATTAGAAACCCAGATTAACAAGAAATTGTATTTATCCTCATTTTTATTATTGAAAAGCAAAATTAAGTCATCAAACTTCTTTTCAGGGGGTACCCTTCTATCTAATGCAGCTACAAACTGTGAACAAAGTATTTTTCTTGCTTATTTCTTTAACAGTAAAGAGTATACAAATGATTCAGGTAAGGCTCTCTTCCTATCTATGTTTCTAGAATGTTTCTTACCTAACGCAGTATTTCAGGTGTTTTGTCCAAACATCTGGAAGTGCCGGTCTAAGCACTCTTAACATTACCCTGTGTCAAATGTATTGTCTTGTTCTTTCCTTAATCCATTCAACTAATGATTTTTTAACGATTGCTATATATGAGGCATTGAGGATGCATCCAAAAACACAACAGGGAAAAAAAATCTGTCTTTTCAGAGCTTGCATTCTTATGGAATAGAATGAAAATAAACATTGCAAATTTTGGATACCAAAACAGTAAGTGCAAAAAGATAAACAGAAGCATAAAAGGATATTAAGAAATTTGGGGAGTATATGTGGTGTTCATACTATGGTGTTGAACTTTAATGAGATCTCACTGAAAAGGTAACACTTATGAATTGAAAGAATTAAATTAAATAAAGAAATGGAGAGGAGGTTTGGATGCCATGGCTATATGGGAAAAACACCAAGGTAAAGTATAGTCGATGGGTTTGAGGAACAGGTACAAGACTAGTATCAGAAGAGATGAGGGCAGAGAGCATGAGGGAAGATCTCTGAAGATCCTATGGCTAATAATAAGAAATTTGGTTTTTAAATGACAGGAGAAATAGCTAGATTGTTTGAACAAGGGAGCCAAGTGATCTGATGTGGTTTATCAGGATTATGTTAGCTGATAGATTGAGATAAGAAAGTGGTGGCTTTGGACATCAACAAAGACAAAAGTTAAGACTTAAAACCAGAAATACAAGGGCTGAGATTGTGTGTGTGTGTGTTTATGTGTGTGTGTGTGTGTAAAATTTAAGAACATTTTAATCCAAAGTTTAATATAAACACAGGAAACTGCCCAAATCATAAATGTTCAACTAGGAAGATTTTACAAAGTGAACACAAAGTGTCTCAATCACCCAGAATAAAAAAGTGTGGACAGGATCACCAAAGCCCCCTCTGTCCCCTCTGACTATCCCCTCCACTCCTGCCC
Organism: Proteles cristata cristata; assembly: GCA_017311185.1. Classification (NCBI taxonomy): domain Eukaryota; kingdom Metazoa; phylum Chordata; class Mammalia; order Carnivora; family Hyaenidae; genus Proteles; species Proteles cristata. Next base: position 299,819 of record JAESUZ010004583.1, read on the forward strand.
ATATGTAACCACTGTCCTGACTTACAACAACATTTTTCAAATGAAATCATACAGTTTTGAACTGTTTTCTCTCTGGAACTTTTTGCTCAAAATCATATTTGTGAAATTTTCCCTCCTTACTGTATGGAGTAACAGCTTCATTGTTTAATGCAATTGTGATAGTCCTTCAATGTAGTCATGCAATCGATGCTTGTTTATTAATCTCATATTCAGAAGATGGCTAAACTCACTACTTTTTTTTTCCTTAGGTTTTTCATTTGTTATTGTTTATTATTTTTAAATTTAGTCATTTATTTAAATGAATTTATTGTCAAGTTAGCTAACATACAGTGTGCTCTTCACTTCGGGGGTAGATTCCTGTGATTCATCACTTACATAAAACACCCAGTGTTCATCCAAACCAGTGCCTTCCTCAATACCCATCACCCATTTTCCCTCCTACCCTACCCCCCCATCAACCCTCAGTTTGTTTTCTGTATTTATGTTCTCTTATTATTTTCGTCCCTCTCTGTTTTAAACTATTTTTTCTCTCCCCTTCCGCCATAGTCTTCTATTAAGTTTCTCAAGTTCTACATATGAGTGAAAACATATGCTATCTGTCTTTCTATGACTGCCTTATTTCAATTAGTATAGTACTCTCCCGTTTTATCCATGTTGTTGCCAATGGCAGGATTCCACTCTTTCTCATTGCCAAGTAGTATTCCATTGTATGTATAAACCACATCTTCTTTATCCATTCATCATAATAAAAGCAAAAATGAACTACTGGGACATAAAACTTAAAAGATAAAAAGCTTCTGCACTGCAAGGGAAACAATCAATAAAACTAAAAGGCAATCAACAGAATGGGAGAAGATATTTATAAATGATATATCAAATAATGGGTTAGTTTCCAAAATCTATAAAGAACTTACCAAACTCAACATCTGAAAAACAAATAATCCAGTGAAGAAATCAGCAGAAGACATGAATAGACACTTTTCCAAAGAAGACATCCAGATGGCTAACAGACACACCAAAAGATGCTCAACATCACTCATCATCAGGGAAATATAAATTAAAACCACATTGAGGTACCACCTCATACCAGTCAGGCTAAAATTAACAACTGAGGAAACAACAGATGTTGGTGAGGATGTGGAGAAATGGGAATTCTCTTGCACTGTTGGTGGGAATGCAAACTGGTTCAGCTTCTCTGGAAAACAGTATGGAGTTTCCTCAAAAATTTAAAAATAAAAGTACCCTAAGACCCAGCAATAGCACTACTAGAAATTTACCCAAAGGATACAGGAGTGCAGATTCACAGGGACACATGTACCCAATGTTTATAGCAGCTCTTTCAACAATAGCCAAATTATGGAAAGAGTCCATATGTCCATAAAGTCACTAACTCTAATTAAGCACTAGGTTCTCTGGAATTTTCTAGGTAAAACTGAAGTTGCCTATAAAAATGACAACGTTGTTTCTGCTTTACCATCTTTATAACTTTAAGTTTCTTTCTTCCTGTCCCAGAATAGAGACTCCAATAGAATGTTGAAAACAAATAGATAGAAGGTGTCTTTGTCTCATTTCTAATTAGATAAAGATTTCAATATTTCAGTAGTATGATATTTTCTCTGGTTTGTTTTTAAATATGTATGTCAGAATAAAATTGTTTCTTTCTATTACAATTGTATTATATAAGTTTACAGTTCATGGGGTAAAATTTTTATCAACTGTAATTTTATCAAATATTGTTTGATATCAATATCAAATAATCCTGTTAATGGATTGAACTTCATTTATTTTCAAATGTTAAACTAATCTTGCATTCTTCGAACAAATACTACTTAATAATGAAAGCTGTTGTTCATTTTATATTCCTGCACTTGTTTTACTTAAGTTTCACTTAGGATATTTTTATACATGTTTTTAAAAGAGGTTGGCTTATAATTGTCTTTTCCTATAGTGGCCTTGTCTGGTTTGCAGAAGCACAGAGCTTCATAAACAAATTGGAATGTGATGTTCTTTTTTTTTTCCTCTTCTCTAGAAAGTTTTCATTTGTAAGGATTGGTGCTTTATTTTTCCTTAAGTGCTTCAAAGAATTCACTGATACAGTCATCTGGGCATAGGATTCTCTTGGGACAAAGGTTTTTCAACTGTGGACTCAATTTTTTAAATTGATCTAGAAATGATCATATTTTTACTCCTTCTTGTCTTAGCTTTGGTAAACTGTGTTTTCTAAGAATCCATGTATTTCATCTAAAATTTCTAATTTATTGGCTCAAATATATGGGCATTAATAACACTACTGAATATTCAATTACTGTTAAATAAATTTCTTTATATAAACCTGGGTCCTTGAGTAAGCTTCCTGGCTATTCCTAGATAACCAGTACATGGTTTCAGACTCTGTATATGACCTTGCAGGCTGAGTACTAGACAATCCTAGGGGATGGTATTAACTATGGACTACACTGTGTGTGGTGGCACTGATCTGGGGCCACATTTCCTGATGGAGAGAGTTAAGGTAATAAAAGTCATATATACATAATCATAACATAGCATACTTACGGGTGTATCCAATCAATGTGGATGCTGGGTCCTTCACAGCAGGCTGAGTAAGTAGGGTGTGTTTCAATAAAGCCACGATCTCTAGCTTCTCCACCATGGTTAGATGGGCAAATCTCTGCTGTGGGCCAGCTAAATTCAGTGCTGGTTGGAATGTATAAAGACCCATCATATTGTCCCACCTATTCGTTGCCAGAAGGCCTAACATAACAGAGGCTATGGATACTGTAAATAAATCTTACAAAATGACACCCATTGATACCAGTTCTTTGCTTGCAAATACCATTGTCCTATACTCTGGAGAGCAAGGCATGTGAGTAGTAGGCTTCTAGTACTAGACTTCACCTGAAATTTCTTATGAAAATAAATAGCTAGCATTTTATAAAACACATTGTTCTTCATTTGGCTGAGACTAAAATATTTTAAAATTGCATATAAGGAAGCTAATTACTCTAGAAATCACATACTAACAATGACTAGAAGTAATATGCTACTAAACATTGTCAGAAGGTGTTTGGTAAATGGGAGAAGAAGACAAATCGTTTTTGCAAAACATTACTAAGTTAAGTAATCATTTTATATGGAAGAGGATTTACAAATAAGACTAATTGTGCAAGGATTGCAAAATGTTTCCACTTTATAACTGTCACCAAAGGGGGGGGGGGCTCTTTTAAGCAAGAATTTGAATAACTTTTTTGGTTCCAAAATTAAGAAGCCAGGAAAGGGATGCTTAATGATTTAATCAGCTGACATTTATTGATCAACTGTGGCAACTGTGGCAAACAGCATTCAAAGTTTTCACCCCTCTACGATCTAGACACTCTCTTTGGCTGCAAGAGTCAGTGTAACAGCTGGCTTGCTTTTACTTCGTTATCCACTGTGACCACTTCCAGAAGTGTTAACACAGCCAAAATTAAACAGGAAAACCCCATTCTGAGAACATGAAAATTGATGAAAGAGTCAAATGGGAAACCAACACTGGGGTCATCCATTTTTATGCTTCAGCACATCAAAAGCTTTTTTTCACATAACATTCTACAAAATACCTGACTAATCCTCACCAAAATTGTTAAGGTCTTCCAAGTCAAGGACAATCTGAGGAACTTTCACAGCCAAGAGGAATCAATGGAGACACAACTAAATGCAATGGGCTCTCCTGGATAGAGTCCTGGAACAGAATAAATGACTTAGGTAAAGAGAAATCCATTAGGATCAGATATGAACTATAGTTCATAATAATGTGTCATCATGGCTCGTTCGTAATGACAGATGTATCTTACTAATGTACGGGGAATATCAGAACTGTCTTTTCTGGAAACCTAGATAAATTCTGAAATTTAAAATATTTTTAAATTAACAGCTACATATATTCACTGAAAGCAAAGTTAAAGTAACTCTGTCTCAACATCTACAGCATTATTATGCATTTACTTAATATACTATCTAGCTATGGCTAAATTTCAGTGTTGGCATAGCTGTGCAAGGTGCGGGGGGGTGCCCAATCCTAAGACAGCTCTTTTAGGAAAAATGGAGATAAGCACAACTTGTACCCAGTGCCCGGGCATTTTCTAGGGAAGAGGAATGGCAGGTCTCAGCAGCTGGTATAGCTCTGTGGGATTGAAAGAAGGCTGGCTCAGTCGATTGAGCATCAGACTCTTGATTTCAGCTCAGGTCATGATCTCAGCTCAGCCCCACACTGGACTCTCTGATTATTATTATTATTATTATTATTATTATTATTATCTCTCTCTCTCTCTCTCTCTCTCTTTCAAAAATAAATAAAAACACTTTGTAAAATTTTTTAAGTTTAAGAAATTTCACTTCACATGTGTTAGAATAGCTATCATCAAGAAAACAAAAATTAATATAGTTGATGAGGATGTGGAGAACAGAAAAACCTTGTGCAGTCTTGATGGGAATATATATAAATTGATTCAGTCACTATGGAGAATAGTATGGAGGCTCCTCAAAAAATTTAAATAGAACCAATATGTGATTTATCAACCCCACTTCTGGGTAGAGACTCCAAAGAACTAAAAATCAAGACTTCAAAGAAGTATCTGCACCTCCATGTTCATTGCAACATTATTCACAACAGCCAAGACATAAAAGCAACCTAAATGTTTTTCAGTTGATAAATGAATAAAGAAAATATGGGATTTACATGCAGTCAAATATTATTCACACTTAGGAACAAAAGGAAAGAAATCCTGCCATTTGTGACAGATGGATGAAACTTTACGTCATTGTGGTAAGTAAAATAAACCAGACACACTTCTTCTGTGTGATCCCACTATGTGAGGAATCTGAAATAATCACACTCATTAAGCAAACGGTAGAAATGTGGCTAATGGGCTGGTGGGCATGGGAAACAGAGAGGCGTTGGTCAAAATTTCAGTTACGTGAGATGAATAAACCCTAGAGATCTAATGCATGACATAGTGCCTGTAGTCAACAATAGTGTATAGTAAACTTAAAATTTTGCTGAGAAGATAGCTCTTACTAAATAATAAAATAAAGCAAGTTATTTATTCTTTTTTTTCTTTCATACTTTATTGTCAAGTTGGTTTCCACATAACACCCAGTGCTTATCCCAACAAGTGCCCTCCTCCATGCCCATCGCTCCCCTTCCCCTCTCCCCCACCCCCACTAGCCCTCCATTTATTCTCAGTATTCAAGAGTTTCTCATGGTTTGCCTCCCTCCCTCTCCCCAACTATTTTTCCCCTTCTCCTCCCCCATGGTTCTCTGTTAAGTTTCTCCTGTTCCACTTATAAGTGAACACATATGGTATCTATCCTTCTCTGCCTGACTTATTTTGCTGAGCATAACACCATCGAGTTCCATCCACATTACTACAAATGGCCAGATTTCATTCTTTCTCATTTCCATGTAGTATTAAATTGTATAGATAAACTACATCTTCTTGATACATTCATCAGTTGATGGACATTTAGGCTCTTTCCATGATTTGGCTACTGGTGAAACTGCTATTATGATCATTAGGGCACATGTGCCCCTATGCATCAGCACTCCTATATCCCTTGGGTAAATTCCTAGCAGTGCTATTACTGGGTCATAGGGGAGTTCTATTGTTAATTTTTTGAGGAACTTCCATACTGTTTTCCAGAGGGGCTGCACCAGTTTACACTCCCACCAACAGTGTAGGAGGGTGCTAGTTTCTTCACATCCTCACCAGCCTCTAGTCTCCTGATTTGTTCATTTTAGCCACCCTGACCAGCGTGAGGTGGTATCTCAGTGTGGTTTTGATTTGTGTTTCCCTGATGAGGAGGGATGTTGAGCATCGTTTCATGTATCTGTTGGCCATCTGGATGTTCTCTTTGGAGAAGTGTCTGTTCATATCTTCTGCCATTTCTTCTGCTTTCTCCTTTAGGGTTTTGATGGTTTCCTGTCTCACATTCAGGTCCTTTACCCATTTTGAGTTTATTTTTGTGTGATCCATGAATTCAGCAAACTTGCAGGGTACAAAATCAACGTACAGAAATTGGTTGAATCTTTATATACCAACAATGAAGCAACAGAAAGAGAAATCAAGAAACTGACCCTATTCACAAATGCACCAAAAAAAAAAGAAAGAAAAAACCCATAAAATACCTAGGAATAAACCTAACCAAATATAAGAAAGATCTGTATGATGAAAACTATAGAAAACTTATGAAGGAAATTGAAGAAGACACAAAGAAATGGAAAAACATTCCATGCTCATGGATCAGAAGAATAAATATTGTTAAAATGTCGTTACTACCCAAAGCAATCTGCACATTTAATGCAATCCCAATCAAAATTGCACCAGCATTCTCTCAAAGCTAGAACAAACTATCCTAAAATTTGTATGGAACTACAAAAGACCCCAAATAGCCAAAGTAATATTGAAGAAGAAAACCAAAATGGGCGGCATAACAATCCCAGGCTTTAGCCTCTACTACAAAGCTGTAATCATCAGGACAGTATGGTATTGGCACATAAACAGACACATAAACCAATGGAATAGAATTGAGAACTCAGAACTGGACCTACAAATGTATGGCCAATTAATCTTTGACAAATCAGGAAAGAGTATCCAATGGACAAAGACAACCTCTTTAACGGATGGTGCTGGGAGAACTCAACAGCAACGTGCAAAATAATTAAACTAGATCACCTTCTTCCACCTTACACAAAAATAAGCAATTTATTTTTAAAGTACAAGAGGAAACTTTTGAGGATTATAGATATGCTTATGGCATTGATGTATACTTATCAGTCAGCGTATCATTTGTCTACATTAAACATGTACAGTGTTGGTGTGTCAATCATTCTCAACAAAGTGGGTGTTGTGTTTAAGTTAATATGAAGAACTTCTCATTAGGTATATATTGGAGAACTAGAAAGGTAAAAAGTTAAAAAGTATTTCAGAAACAGCAACTTTAGGAAAAGAAAAACTTTTGTCCTTGGGGCTAGAAGGACAAAGAGAAGCATTTGAAATTATTAAACGTAGAAGCTTGGGGAGGGAGAAGCAGAGACCTAAAACAGCCTGTAGAGGAAGGAAGTGGGCTTGGCTGGTGCCTGTGCCTCAGGGGAACAATGGACGTGTGTTTGTGAGCCTTGGGAAGATTGCTAATGCTGCTATTGGAAAACTGGCCACTGCAGGGTGAGGAAGTGCTCCTGGGGTGATGCTAATAAAAAGAGGAAACAAAAACTGGAACAGTAAACAAATAGCAAAGAGTTTCTATTTCCTCCAACCAGCCTTGCCTTCAGTCTCTCTCTCTCTTTCTCTCGCTCTCGCTCTCACTCTCTCTCTCGCTCTCTCTCCCGACTCCACTACTGGCCAACCTTAGCAGTAGGCCACCTATCAAGGCAGGAATGAGGTTCACAGGTTCACAGAGGCCCAGGCTCAGTATCACAAGGTCGAGTATACATGGGTGGATTTGTACAGGCAAACTGCACATAAGTTGAGGAAGAAGATCATGAGAGAGAGGACCCACAGGCATCTTAAAGAGTGCGAATGTAAGCAAAAAGAAATGTTGCAATAGAACTGAAAACAAAGCTGTTGGTGAGAATTGGCTTTCAGAACTGTTTCAAGAGCAAGGAGTGAACACATACGTGGGAGGAAACGTGGACTTATTCCAAGTTCTCATACACAGGAGGGTGAAACAAATGATTTAGCAGTAGATTTACAAACTCAAGAAACAATCAGCAAGTTGGGATTATTGAAGAAATATGTGTTACAACATTAGCTCTACTTTCTGCAAGGTAATGAGTGCTTATTGGAGTAATGGCTTGGAGTGTTGTCATCCATTATGCATGGGATACAGAAGGGGAAATGCTCTCTGCTAATAACACATATGACAGGGGTACCAGGGTGCCCTTCATCGGTTGAGCACTCGACTTCTGCTCAGGTCATGATCCTGGGGTCCTATAGTTTATGAGTTAAAGCCTCACGTGGGGCTCACTGCTGTCAGCACAGAGCCCTCTTTGGATTCTCTGTCCGACCCCCGCTCTTTCTCTGCCCCTCCTCTGCTCATGCTTTGTCTCTCAAAATAAAAAATTTTTTAAAAAGGAACATATAGGACAAACTGATATTTTAGGACAGTGAAAGCAGATATATCCCTATCTAAAAAACTTGTTTTTAATCTTTAAAACTTTTACAATAATTCTAATATAAATACTGACAAGAAGATCAGAAATGGTAGTCACTAAATGATCCTGGATTGCCACTCAGACTCTGTAATTAAAAGATTGTGGGCTTATTTTAAAGAATTAATCATAAACTGGTGTTTTCCATGAACAATTAATATAGCTTCTTGGAAAAAAATATATGCTATTAAATGTACTACCCATAAAATGGCAAATCACACTTTCCTCCATCCAAGGGCAAGTCCCAAACACTTTTTTTGTTTTCTGTCTACCTTTTCAGGAAGGGATACTACATATACAGTTCTAAAACTTATTTTATTCACTTCACAATATGAATCTGGCATATTAACAAATTGATAGCTCACTCTTTCTTAACAAGAAACATATATGGATGTTCCATAGTTTCTTTAGTTTCTGTTCATGGAGATTATATTGGGGGTGATTTCTAGGGTTCTTTGCAAATACAAGCTACACTTCTGCGAACATCTTTATACAGATAACCTGGTGAATTTGTATGGGTTTATCTGTAGTCTAAATATCTCAAAGTGATGTCAAGAGTAGTCCACATTTGGTAATACAATTTTGCCTACTCAAAATGTAACACCACCTTGTATGAAAAAACCTTATTTCTTCCCACTCATGATATGGGAGGCTAACAGGCATTTTAATCTTTGTTGGGTTTCAAAAATAATATATAGTATCTCATGTTTCATATATATGTTATTAAGCAATACATAAGTTAGAGCAATTTGTATAATTATTAGCATTCCCATTTATATGAATTCCCTGGTCATACATTGACTATTTTTCTACTGGGTAATAGATTTGTAGGAATTCTTTGTACATGGGGAAAATTAATTGTTTACCTGGAAGTGTGTTGCAAACAATGGATTACAGGCTGTCTGTTCATCATGGGGACTTGTTTATGGTATTGATATTTTATTCTAAGTTAGTTTGTTGTTGTTATTTATAGTAATCAAATTTACAAATGTTTTCCTTTATTTTTTTTTATCTAGTACTTATGTACATCTAGTAATTTTATGACCTTATATTTTACAGGTAAATATTTGGTTCTTTTTTGAAATGACTGAAAGAGCTGGTCATGTATTCCAACATCTTTTACTTAATTATATGCTTTCTTCCCACTTATTTGAAGTGCTATCTTTATCACATACTAAATTCCCACATGTTTTTATTTCTGGTCTATTTTTTTCATTGTCCGTTGGATTATATCTATACTAATGCTAATTCATTTTAATTATTGTAGCTTTGAAATACAGTATAGTATCTACTTAAACCTTATTATTCTTCCTTTAAATTTTTCTCTAATTTATTTTGCATATTTAATTTTCTTAATAAGTGTTAATATTATTCCCTCAAATTCTAAAAGGAAATACATCTATTTGTAGTTTTCCTGCAATTGTTCTGAATTCACAGATTGATTTATAAGTTGTTATCTTTTTTTTTTAATGTTTTATTTATTTCCAGGAGAGAGAGAGACAGCGTGAGCAGGGGAGGGTCAGAGAGAGAGGGAGCCACAGACTGAAACAGGCTCCAGGCTCCGAGCCGGCAGTCAGCACAGAGCCCGACGCGGGGCTCGAACCCACGAACCGTGAGACCATGACCTAAGCGAAAGTCAGACGCTCAACCGACTAAGCCACCCAGGCGCCCCAATTGTTATCTTTACCATAGTAAATGAAGTCTCCCTTTTGCTTAAGGTTTACTTTATAAGTTCACCATGTTTAATGAATATTTAAACTCTTTGGAGATTATTGTAAATGAGTGTTTTCCCATTGTGTTATCTAGCCAATCATTATGTTCACAAAAAATAGCTACCTTTAATATTAGATCTTTTACCTCTTGTCTTATGTGATTTGTTATCCATAGTTGTAATGGACCCCCATTGCTTTGAGAAAAAATATGTACATTCTGCAAATAATGGCAATCTGGCCTATCAAACATTTTCCCCTTAATTAATTTGTTTAGATTGTGTTAAAATACATGTAAAATTTACCATCTTATCCATTTTTAAATACACAGTTCAGTAGTGTTATATACAATCAATCTCCAGAATTCTTCCCATGCTGCAAAATAGGACTCTACACCCATTAAACAACAATACACTGTTATCCCTGCCCACTAGGCCCTGGCAACCACTTGCCTTTCAAGCTGTCTAATGTATTTTTTTCTTTTCTCTGATGCATTGACCAGTACTTCATTAATGACATGAAATAATTGAGGTTACATTGGGAATCTTTTGCTTCTGCCACCAGTAATGGAAATACATGAAGTTACTAGCTAATTTTCACATAAAAGGAATTTTTAAAAAAGGATGTCTATTAGCTCACAGAATTGTTGGAAAAGACCATAGTGAACACACTGAGAAAAACAGAGACCAAAGAAGGCAGGCAAAATGGTGCCACAGAGCAAATTCAGTGAAGACATCCATGACTACAACTGTCAAAAATGAATGTATTATAGATGATTATGTTGTTCCTGGCCCTTCCACTGGTCACTGGTCATCGAATTCTATCATTGATGACATGTCCACAGCGGTCGCTGTGACCTAGGAGTTGTTTTTTGTCACCACTGTTGGGGGAGGGTTTCTGTGAATCTCCAGGTCCCTATTCTAAATCTGAGCCAGATTTGTTTAATTGATCAGATTCAAACGCACGGAGAGTGAGACTGTGTGCTCAGAAACGAGTGCCTCTTTGTTTTCTTGATTGACTTGATCCACTTTGTTCTGTTTTTGCTTCTACAGTGATTTACAGTGAAGTCAATCTTTGACCTCCACTGAGACACATAAAGTGGAGGACCTCTCCATGGGGGTGGGGGTTCAAATGTTAAAAAGACTTATTTAAAATGTCCAGTTCGTGAGATGCTTGGGTGGTTCAGCCAGTTAAGGGTCCAACTTTGGCTCAGGTCATCATGATCTTGTGATTTGTGAGTTCAAGCCCCACGTGGGGCTCTGTACTGACAGCTCAGAGCCTGGAGCCTGCTTCAGATTCTGCATCTCCCTTTCTCTCTGTCCCACCCCCACTCATACACTCTCTCACTCTTTCAAAAATAAAAATTTTTAAAATTAAAAAAATTAGGGGCTCATGGGTGGCTCAGTTGGTTAAGCATCTGACTTTGGCTCAAGTCATGATCTCACAGTTAGTGGGTTCAAGCCCCGAGTCAGGCTCTGGGCTGACAGCTCAGAGACTGAAGACTGTTTCAGATTCTGTGTCTTCTTCTCTCCCTGACCCTCCCCTGTTCATGCTATCTCTCTCTCTCTCAGAAATAAATAAAAAACATTAAAATTTTTTTAATTTAAAAATTAATAAATAAATAAAATGTCCAATTTGTAATGCTTTCTCTACTCTTTTACAATTAAGCTTGTATCACCTCTAGAGAATCTCTCCAGATTTAATCCAAATTTTTCTCTACATGAAGAAAATTATAATTGAATGGTAGGAAATTTGGAAATTTCCAATATTTCTTGAATTGGTATTTTTGAACCAAAAAATGGTTTCTTTTTTCTGTCCATTCATTAGGTAGTTTTAAAGGATTTTAGAGACTAGAAGAGATTAAATACACTTTATTGTGTTAATATTTATTAGAATCCCTTTGATTATCAGAAATTGGAAGAAAGTACATATACTGTGTTAAGGCTTTTTGTTTTACTGCTTTGCACATGTTTAATATATCTAATTTGAAAACTTTTGAGACACATACACACTAGTATCATAAAACAGCAGTGGGGACATCTAATTCTATTACAGGCATTTCTCAGTTGTATACTTCCCCCCTTCACCCCAAAATGATGGAATGAAGTTGCAGAGAAGGCTTCCTGGGGAAGGTAGCATGAGCTAAGACTGGTTGGGCAACTAGATATCAGCCCAAATGAATAAAATAAGGAAAGGTTGGAGAATAGAAATAAAGCCCATCTCACCTATGTGATGCCTAGATTCTTGTGGTTCTTGCTATATATCAGCATGGAGGTTTTAAGAATGTCTACTCAACCCCTTTGTTTCTTAAACTTCCAGTTGAAAAATGTGCTTAAAAACTAGTGAACTTTACAACACTATAGCTGAGAGTAGCAATTCCATTCCAATCTCTGGAAGTCATTTCTTACATTAGAGGAACCTATTTTGACCACTAGTCTGCCTCTTGAATACATGTTATATACAGCCATTACAAAAAAGTGATGCTTTTCCTTTTATAGCAAGAGTCTGATTTTTTTTGTCTTTACTTCCTTTCAATTTTTTTCTTTTCACTGAACAAATTTGTATGACCTTGAATGTTCATTTATTATTAGTCTCATATGCTATTTCCAGGACTCCACTTTGGGGCTTATATTCTCATTCTTCCTTCCATTGCAGGTTGGCTCCATGAGAAAAAGACTGGAATCCTCATGCTATGGCGAGAATACTTCGGGAGTCTGTCAATGTGAAATGCCTTTATTGTCACTCTGTACTGCACCCTCAGCAGCTTTATCAGTGTGTTGGAAAGGGACACTGTTAATATAGATGCAGGAAAGATCTCCATCTGCACCATGCTGACTGGGCATTAGGAAAATTTTGTTTTCATACCAAGAGAAGGAACAAATGCTTGCCAGACTGTTGCTTTGTCCTCATTGCCAATCACTTCCCAGGAATGGGGATTGGAGATGAAATCTGAATAGCACTGAGAGTTGATCTGCCCATAAATGTACTTACACATGACCCCCACCCCCATTTTTCCCAGTTTCACCCAATTTCAGAGACCCAGATGGGCCCAAGTTCTTCTCGGGCTTTCTGCTGGTATCTGTAATGGCCATTTTGATTCTATTTGGTTAACAAGTGTTCAACGCAAATTCCTGTCATGAATCTCCTCACTTCAAGATACCTGACCACTCCCTACCACACACATCCTCTGGAATGTGAAATCCATGTGCTTGCTCTACTTTCTTCCAGTAAAAATTAAAAAAAGAAATTAAATTCTAGGAGTGACTGGGTGGCTCAGTCAGTTGAGTATCATCCAAACTTGAACTTGGCTCAGTTCATGATCTCACAGTTCCTGAGTTTGAGCCCATATCAGGCTATGTGCTGACAGCTCAGAGCCTGGACCCGGCTTCAGATTCTGTGTGTGTGTGTGTGTCTCTCTCTCTGCCCCTCCCCAGATTGTGCATGCTCTATCTCTCTCTCAAAAATAAATAAATAAATAAATAAATATTTAAAAATATTTCTGATCCCCATGCATCATTAAATTCTGGTGAAAAATATCTTCTATCTCATCCATGGACATCACCCCAATTCTTACTTGAGTATGTCTTTTTCATTTTCTATCTTTTTATTTCCCCTCCAATTTTATTCTTTAATATTTTACAAATGAGAAAATCCGCTGTTCTTTTTTTCTCAGTTTCTCCGCCTCAATTATTTTATCGAATTCAGTACTATTAAATTTCTTTAATTTATCCCTGCTTTGGTAGTCATATCATTGATGGAAACAAATTTTTCTTTAAACTCCATAAAACTACCGTTTCTAAAGTTAGTACGGGTCTGTCTTCTCATTTACTTGCTCGTTTGATGCTTTCCTCCACTTCTTTGCTTAAATTCATACCTTTAGTTGAGAGTATACATTGTGGTGGCAGTCCACTGTATGTGCCAACTTGACTAGGTTATGAAGCCAAGTTGTTTGGTGAAACACTAGTTTACATGGTGCTGTGAAAGTATATATTGTTTAAATTTTTTAATGTTTATTTATTTTTGAGAGACAAAGGGTGAGCAGGGGAGGGATGGAGAGAGAGGGAGTCACAAAATTCAAAGCAGGCTCCAGGCTATGAGCTGTCAGAGCCTGATGTGGGGCTTGGGAAATCACAAACCATGAGATCATGACCTGAGCCGAAGTTGGCCACTTAACCGACTAAGCCACCCAGGTGTCCCCATGAAAGTATATTTTAGATATGGGAGACATTTACAACCAGTCTCTTTAAGTAAAGCAAATGACTTTCAGTAATGTAAGTGGGCCTCATATTAAAGACATCTTAAAGGCCTCATCTTAAAGAGCAACAACTGATGTTTTCCAGAGAGGAAGGAATTTTGGTCTGCAGACCTTTAGTAAGTAATAAAGTAAATGGTAAAGCAGGTTCAGGATTACAAATCCAATGGCATTTCACCACATGTTTTATTTTTTAATTTTATTTATTTATTTGATGCTATTTATTTTTGAAAGAAAGAGTGCAGTGAAGGTTCAGGGAGAGAGACAGAAGATCCAAAGCGAGCTCTGTGCTGACAGCAGAAAGCCCGGTGTGGGACTGGAACTCACAAACTGCGAGATCATGACCTGAGCTGAAGTGAGATGCTTAACTATCTGAGCCAGGTGCCCCTCACCACATGTTTTAACTTGGCTTCTTATCCATCACACAAAGGAAAGTGCAAGACAAAGTCATAGAACAGACAAGGTACAACAAGAGGTAGGAAGTTAACAGACCAAACATGAAGTCATCTGTGAACACACAGTTTATGTGAAACCTTGGTCTAGTCTGGGCCACCTCTCAGCACATTCTGCTTATTATGTCCAAACAATAGAAAAATCTCAGTTCTGTTCAGATATCAGTCAGGCAGAGTCTTCAGCGGCAGCTGCCTTTTAGATTTAGTCAGATGTGAGGCGATCAGTGTCCGGAGAGTCTGATAGTTTGCAGCAAAAATCTTCCCTTTGTAAAGGAGTTGAGTCAGTCTTAGGCTTTGCAAACCTCCTCTGGTTCTGTTGATCATCATTTCTGATCATCAGCCTATTGGTTTCAGTGATATCTGGTTATACCTGTGATGCCTTTGGCTGCTGATAATACTGCTTGACATGGGACACTGTTTGACATTAGTGACTCCATCTTGTTCTCTACAACTTCTGGAAAGGAGTACAGATTAGGATGTGACAAGACTCTTATTGACCAAACATTATTCAGATTCCTCTAAGTTCACTCCTAGATTCAGCTTAGACCTTGGCCTCCCCCTCTTTCTGGGCCTGTGTAGCCCACTTTTAGGAAGAATTTTGCTAAGTCAATTTACAGAGAATACCCTACCTTTGATATCTGATGATCCTGCTCTGCTTTCAGCAGAGTCATCTTAGGTCAGTTTAACGAGAATCCCCTCTACCTGTGATGTCTCCTCTTAGTATTTTTCCATCTACTGACCCACAACCCCACCTAATCTGCTCCTTGCTATAAATCTTATCTTCTTCTTCTTCTTGTCACAACTGAACCCAGTTCTATACTGAGGTAACCCTTCCCCTATTGCAACAGTTCCTGAACAATATCTGTTTTTATTGCATTCTCTACTGTCAGTTTATGGTTTTCTTTAACAGGGGGGGCAGTTAATGTAGCGAGTTCTATTATTGGGAGAAAAAAAGCTGGGAATGATATCTAACAGAGATTCCTTTTGATGCCTCAGAAAGAAGTCAAGAACCATAAACCAAAATCCACAATGCAGATAATTCTCTATAATTCTATAAACTTAAAATTACTCCAAGGTTATAGATGCTGCTAGTGGTTTAACCTTGTTTCCTGGCTGGGCTGACATTAAATTACAATCATTGAAACAACATGAGATCTTGTGTATTTCTTTAAGGCTGGAAAGGACAGAGGAACCTGAAGATATAGGTTGTCATTCTACAGCTAGTCTTTAAGGGAGCAAAGCAAAGAGAGAGGAATAGGTGTAGGCAGGTTCCCCTTCCAGCAGTGCTGGTGAGGAGGGGAATCTGGCTTATTAGGTAAGTTGGGGGTATAATATAATTCCTAGAGAGATGCAGTGTATATTGATATTCATACTTTTATAGCAAGTGTTAGCCAATGAATCAACTCCACACATATTATTTTTACTGATCTTCCTAGTCTTTTTTTTTAAATTTTTAAATGTTTATTTCTGAGAGAGAGAGACAGCGTGAGCAGGGGAGGGTCAGAGA
The DNA here is from genome assembly GCA_017311185.1 of Proteles cristata cristata. NCBI lineage: Eukaryota > Metazoa > Chordata > Mammalia > Carnivora > Hyaenidae > Proteles > Proteles cristata. The sequence continues at coordinate 315,924 of JAESUZ010004583.1, forward strand.
GAGAGAGGGAGACACAGAATCTGAAGCAGGCTCTGGTCTCTGAGCTAGCTGTCAGCACAGAACCCGATGCGGGGCTCGAACCCACGAACCGTGAGATCATGACCTGAGCCGAAGTCGGATGCTTAACCAACTGAGCCACCCAGGTGCCCCTGATCTTCCTAGTCTTAAAGAGCAGAAATTATTCCCACCATTGTATTTTAATTTATGAAACATAGATTAACTGGGTTGCTTTATGCGTCCGTGATATTGTGATTTATAGTAAGAAATATACATTTGGTCTTCTTCCTTGTCTCTGTTCCTGGCACAGAGCTCCTAAAACCCTTGGAATTTCCTGTGTTGAGAATGAGAAAGGTGTCTATTGTTATGTTTATGATGTGTCTTTTGGAAAGCACCTAAAGATGCCGGTTGCCAGGAGAGTCAACCCTGTGATCAGACTTGAAACTTCCAGTTTCATCCCTTTACTTCCAGGGAGGTAGAGGAGCTGGAAGTTGAATCAGTCTCCAACTGCCAATGATTTAATCAATCGTGCCTATGTAATGAAGTGTCCATAAAATTCCAAAAGAACTGAGTTCAGAATTCTAGGTGGGTAAACCGGAATCGTTTCATGTGTCACCTTGCTGGGCCCCAAACTCCATGAGAACAGAAGCTCCTTTGTTCCAGACCTTACTCTATGTATCTTTTTCAGTCTGGGTGTTGGTTTGTATCCTTTGACACCTTTTTAAAAAATGTCTACTTATTTATTTTAAGAGAGAGGGCATGCGCACAAGCAGAGAGGGGCAGACAGAATCCTGAGTAGGTTCTGTACCATCAGCACAGAGCCCAATGCAGGATTTGAACTCATGAACCATGAAATCATGACCTGAGCAGAGATCAAGAGTCAGTCACTTAATTGACTGCACCACACAGGCGCCCTTGATATCCTTGAAAAATAAAAGTTTATTTGCTAGAGGGAGCACACGCAAGCAGGGGAGGGGCAGAGAGGGAGAGGAAGAGGCAGAAAGAGGGTCCCAAGTAATCTCCATGGTGTCCGTGCAGAGCCCCTCCTGAATCTTGAACCCATGAATCATGAGACCATGACCTGATCTGAAATAGAGAATTGGAGGATTAACCAACTGAGACAGCCAGGCATGCCTTCTTTGACATCCATCTAAATAAACTTGTAATATAGTAAGAAAACTGGTTTCCTGACTTCTGTGAGCTTCTCTAGCAAGTTAATCAAACCCAAGGAAGGGGTCATGAGACCCTCTCATTTATGGTTGGTCAAAAGTACCGGTAAGAGCATAGACTTGCAGTTAGCATCTGAACTGGAGTGCAGAGTTACAGGACTGAGCCCTTAACGTGTGGGAGTGGACAATGTCAGAGTTGAGCTGAATTGTAGGACACCCAGCTGGTGTCGGAGAATTGCTTGGTGGTGTCTGAAAACACACACACACACACACACACACACACACACACACATTATAGTTGGAAGTCAGAATCTATTAACATCACACTGAGGAAGTAATTGAGCCTTGATGTGTAACCCCAAGGCTTCTCTCATGATCCCTTGCATCCTTCCTCCCCATGAAGAAATATGAGAAGCTCAACAGGATCCAGGATGGATTGGCTAAGAAAAAGTCAGGACAAACTAACCTTTGCCATTTGATGAGTGATTCTAAACTGATGAAACAGAGAACATGAACAGGATAGGCACTGTTTTCTTAATTTCAAGCTAAAATACAGCAAAACGTTGGATTGCGAGTAACTTGTTCCATGAGTGTTCCACAAGATGAGCATACATTTCTAATAAAATTTAACTTGACAAACAAGCGATGTCTTCCGATAAGAGTACTACATGACGTCATTCGTCACTTGATCACAAATGAGACAATAGTTTTTTTTAATGTGTTTTATTTATTTTTGAGAGAGAGAGAGACAGAGAGACAAAGAGACAGAGACAGAATACTAGCATGGGAGGGGCTGAGAGAGAGGGAGACACAGAATCTAAAGCCAGCTCCAGGCTCTGAGCTGTCAGCACAGAGCCCAACGTGGGGCTTTAACCTACTGATCGCGAGATCATGACCTGAGCCTAAGTCAGAGACTTAACCAACAGAGGCACCCAGGCTCCTCTGAAGCAATGGTTCTTGAAATTTGCTTTCATGTATGAGTGCTTTGGTTAATAAGCCTCTTTTCAGAACATATTATGCTCACAAACCAAGGTTTTACTGTGCATTGTAATTAGCCTAGAGCAGTTGATGGTATCCTGTGCTGTCTAGGAGTGCTGCACGGGCAGCCCAGAGGCCAGGCAGTAATTCTGCATATCTGGAAACTGTGTCAGTTATTATTTCTCCCAAATAATGCATGATCCTTACTAATTCAATTCACTTTTTTTGATTAAGAAACTAAGTTCTTAGGAGGTAAGTATTTTCCCCCAAAATCAAAATATGAGGCAGAGTTAACCCTCATGTCAAGTTTAGGTCTATGTGATTCGACAGTTTCTTTCTATTTAATTATTTTTCATTTTTTGAAAACTTCACTAATGAGCCACTTGGGTGGCTCAGTCAGTTAAGCATCGGACTTCCGCTCACGTTCATGAGTTCAAGCCCCACATGAGTGGGGCTGTCAGCACAGAGCCTGCTTTGGATCTTCTCTCTCCCTCTCTCTCTGGCCCTACCCTGATGGTTCTCTCTCTGTCTCAAAATAAATAAATAAAATTTAAAAAAATTAACTAGTTCAGCAAAAACAAGATTAAAGAGACCTGGACTAAAAACAGGTGTTTATGAACACACGTTTGTACACATATGCATGCACATTTACTAATTGGAAATTTTTGCTCATCAAATTTTGGGTATGAATCGAAGATGCAGAGATATATCTTAAGGTGTTACCAAGAGAAGTAGCAAATTCATATCAGAATGGATATATGTCTCTGTACCATAGTCTTCATTAGTAAAAACCCTGCTATTCTATACTCATTAATTTCATTTGAACTTTAAATCCAAGTGTTCTATTTTAAGATGACATTTATAAGTTCTAGTATGTAAGACAGAATATACTGAGAATGATCTTGAAGGCAGAGACTCTTTCCATTTCTAAAACCCCAGCTTCTAACCCAGTGCTTTACACACACCTGAGGTTTTATAAATACTTGTTGTAGAAGAAAACAAGAATGTTTTGTGTATAGGGGCGCCTGGGTGGCTCAGTCGGTTAAGCGTCCGACTTCAGTTCAGGTCATGATCTCACAGTTTGTGAGTTCGAGCCCTGCATTGAGCTCTGTGCTGACAACCAGTTCAGAGCCTGGAGCCTGTTTCGGATTCTGTGTCTCCATCTCTCTCTGACCTCTCTCTGCTTATGCTGTCTCTCTCTCTCTCTCAGAAATAAACTAAAAAAAAAAAAAACATTAAAAAAAAAGAATGGTGTGTAGACCAGGGATTAGAAACTTTTTTTTTTTTTAATGAAAGGGCAGATAGAAAATGTTTTAGAAACTGTGGTCCATATTGTCTCTTTGCTAGCATGGTAACATAAAAGCAGCCAGAGCTACTGTATAAAAAACTGGACATAACTGTGTTTCCATAAAACTTTATTTACAAATATAGGCAGCTAACCAGATTTGGCCCATGGCAGTAGGTTGTCCATCCCTAGTGTAAACCAATAAGGCCTAAGAGAAAATGTGATTTTTGTTTTCTGTAAAATGCCTCACTGTCACCTTTCTGAATGGGCCTGGGACTGTTTTGCTCAGAAATTAGAACACAACATAACTAAATTAGTAAAAGTTACAGAAGGGTCGACATTTTTGTCCTTTTGATATATTTTTTTTTACAAACCTGAAAGATATTTTTTTAATGTTTATTTAATTTTGGGAGATAGAGAGACAGACAGACAGACAGCGCTATCAGGGCAGGGGCAGAGAGAGAGGGAGACACAGGATCTGAAACAGGCTCCAGGCTCCGAGCTGCCAGCACAGAGCCTGACGCAGGGCTCGAACCCACAGACCTTGAGATCATAACATGAGTCAAAGTTGGACGCCTAACCAACTGAGCCACCCAGGCGCCCTTGAAAGATATTTTTAATAACTGTGTGATTTGCCTCCACACAGAAATTTTCTTGTTATTTGGTATATTCAAGTAATGCTGAATGACTGTTCAACTAGAGATGTGAAATTATGCATGTGGCTGAATATTGTGTATATGAATCACCTAGGAGACTGGTTGAAATGTAGATTCTGATACCTGGGTCCTGCTTTAAGCCTGAGAAGCTGCATTTCTTTTTTTTCTTTTTTTTTTTTAATTTATTTCTAGGAGAGAGAGAGACAGCGTGAGCAGGGGAGGGTCAGAGAGAGAGGGAGTCACAGACTGAAACAGGCTCCAGGCTCTGAGCTGGCAGTCAGCACAGAGCCCGACGCGGGGCTCGAACCCACAAACCGCGAGATCATGACCTAAGCGAAAGTCGGAAAGTCGGACGCTTAACCGACTAAGCCACCCAGGCGCCCCGAGAAGCTGCATTTCTAACAAGCACCCAGGTGGTGCTGTTAGTGCTGATTCAGGGACCACATTTTGGTTTTTTTGTTTATTTTTTTAAAATATTTTTATTTATTTCTAGGAGACAGAGAGAGAGACAGCGTGAGCAGGGGAGGGTCAGAGAGAGAGGGAGATACAGACTGTGAAATAGGCTCCAGGCTATGAGCTGGCAGTCAGCACAGAGCCCGAAGCGGGGCTCGAACCCACGAACCGCGAGATCATGACCTAAGTGAAAGTCGGACGCTCAGCCGACTAAGCCACCCAGGCGCCCCAGGGACCACATTTTGAACACCGAGGATCTAGTAATATGAAGCATACTCTTAGCTTCTGAGATTTTTAAATAAATTTTTTTAATTCCAGAATCTATTGGTAAATTATGGATATAAACTGCTTGAAATTAGGGCCAAAAAAACCCACTTAACTTTTCCTACTTTTTTTTCTTTTAATATCAGGAAATTATTTATTTGGTAGTTCACTTTTAAATTTAATTTGATTTAAAATTACCTTTACTTGTCCAAGTACTGCCAAAGTATGTCCTCATTTAATATTTTAACATTGAAAATCAAGTGCATTTAGATAGGATAAATATTGTTTATGTATTAAGTTAGTATTTTCAGAGAACCATGAACTTTTCCTACTCTTATCAATCATACTATACATTTACTTTCATAAAAGCACAAGTGAAGATATGATGAATGCCAAGTATAAGCCGTGTACTCTCCTACATAATTTTTTACATTTATCTCAGGCCTGCAATGACAGATACACCAACAGTGGCACCAAAAATTTACAAGGTCTTTACACAGGGGAGGCAAGAATTATTTCAAAGCTTGACCCTGCTGTGAACACTTTTCTCACTAAATCTGATGGCTAATACTTAGGACCATAAAAATGCAGCAGAAGCAAATAAATAAAATACGTGGCCTAAACATCTGAATTTACATCCAACCTGGCTCATCTCTACATAGATTTTATTTACATGAACCCTAATACAAACTCAAGCAAACTGCCCTTTCCAACTGTAACAAGAAACCTCTGATAGATGTGGTGCGAAGTCCCTGATCAAGAGGCACAGAGGGAAAGAAAGAAGGGATGAGGAAAGAGGGAGGAAGATTCTGGAGAGCAGAAAGCCTCAGCTCCAGCTCCAGGTTACTGAGCAAACAAACGTGGCCAGGCCCAGCACCCCCCCCACCCCCACCCCCCGGCAGGGCTGGGGCTGCGTGCTTGGTGAAGCCATTAGAAAGGGAGCCCCTGGCAGAAAGCTGCCGCGGGGCCTCCAGGCCACCGTAAAACAGCAGCGCCTTTTTTCCACAAGAAGAAAAGGCCAGTGTCTGTGGCAAGCACTTTACCACATGCTCCTTTTGGTAGAGAAAGGAAAGTAGGAAAAAAAAAAAAATAGCCAGAGGCATAGATTTTTCCTTACTTTCTTCTAGGGAGAATACTTCCCCCACCTTGAAGAAGCCTTAAGAAATTACATGTTTGGAATGATATATTTAAAAAAACAATTTAAAACAACTTGTACTAACCCCAAAGCTATCTCAGTGGATAATAATGATAGTTGAATAGCACTGATAGTTGAATAGCACTGGAAGTGTTTTTCATTAGACATCATGCAGCAGTTGTTAAAAGAAACCCTAAGGAATAGAGGGAGAAACTGAGTGGCTACAACAAATATATGTATGAGAAAGTACAACGCCTATGATTATTTACTTGACTCTGTGCCTATGAATTCTTCTTACGAGTTCAGCTGGGTGGATATCAGTTTATTCTAGGATTACGTGTCTGTTCCTGGTATTTGATGTGTTCCTTATTGTGGCCTGCAGCCAAAGTCAAATGTATTTCATAAGATAGGGGAGGCAGCCTTCTTGAGGCCAGAAAAGGACTTCAGAGGGCCTTGCATACCATACTCAGCTCCAACATAACTACCTTTGGAAAAGGACAGAATAAAAGGCTTTAATCGAGAATGATTCAGGAACAGAAATTTCAGGGGTGTGAGGAGTACATGAAAATTTTATCTACTCAAAAAACCCTGAGTGCTGTTGTTCAAAATCTAATGAAGATTTAAATGTTATGGAACATAATTTAATATTTCTTCAGTGATTCAACAGGGTTTCAAAACCATCGTTTTATTGCTATCAACCTGGATTGTCTTTGTACACACAACAGAACAATATAGTCTGGGTGTTACGCACCTAGATATATAGGTGATAACCTCGCAAATTTATGAAAAGTTTAAAGACATTTCTTCATATATGTATATGCATAACATATACAAATACACATATGCACATGCACACAGCAAATATATGATCATTTATACCTGATAATTCAAATATTATACATTTTATAAGGGGTTAATATCCAAAATATATAAATAACTTATACAACTCAACACCAAAAATTATGATTAAAAAATGGACAGAACACCTAACTAGGCATTTGGCCAAAGAAGACACAGAGATGGCCAACAGACACATGAAAACATGCTCACCATCACCCATCATCAGGGAAATGCTGATCAAAACCACAATGAGATATCACATTCCACTTGTCAGAATGGCTAAAATCAAAAAGACAAGAATTAACAAGAGCTGGCAAGGATATGGAGAAGAAGGAACCCTCATGCACTGCTGGTGGGAATGTAAATTGGTGCAGCCACTGTAGACAGCAGTATGGAGATGTCCGAGAAAATTAAAAATAGAAATACCAAATGATCAAATAATCCAATACAGAGTATTTGTGCAAGGAAAATGAAAACACTAATTTAAAAGATATACGCACCCCTCTTTCACCGCAGCATTATTCATAATAACCAAGATATGGAAGCAACCTAAGTGTCCATCGATAGATGAATGCATAATGATTATGGTGTAGAATGGAATATTACACAACCATAAAAAGGATGAGATAGTGATATTTGTGACTACAAGGATGGACCTAGAAGGTATTATGCTAAGTAAAATAAGTCATACAGAGAAAGACACATACTGTGTGACTTCACTCTAAGTGGAATCTAAAAAAACAAACTAATAAACAAATAAGCACAGAATCAGACCTAGAAATAAAGGGAACAAATTGATGGTTGCCAAAGGACAGGGGTTTGGGGGGATGGACAAAATGGGTGAAGAGGAGTGGGAGACACTAGGCTTCTAGTTATGGAATAAATAAGAGATAAAAGGTACAGCATGGAGAATATTGGCAACGATATTGTAATAGCATTGAGGGCTGAAAGACAATAGCTACACTTGTGGTGGCCACAGCATAACATTACACCTGGAGATGTTGAATTACTATGTTGTACACCTGAAACTAATATAACACTGTGTGTTAAATGTGTTGACTGTACTTAAATTTAAATTTTTAAATAAAAACCGGGTGCCTAGGTGGCTCAGTTGGTTAAGCACCTGATTCCAGCTCAGGTCATGATCTCATGGTTCATGGGTTTGAGCCCCACATCAGGTTCTGTACTAAGAGCTCAGAGCCTGGAGCCTGCTTTGGATTCTGTTTCTCCCTCCCCCCTCTCTGCCCCTCCCCAACTCGTACTCTGTCTCTCTCTCTCTCTCAAAAATAAACATCAAAATTTTTTCAAAACCCTTTAAAAAATAAAATTTAAATAAAAACAAATGTACCAAATAAGGCCAACTTAAAACATGAGAATTTTTCACAGACATTATAAAATATTTTCTCTTTCAGCAAGTTTACAGACATCTTTTTATACTCTTGGCTACAGGTTCATCCAACTGTGACTGGAAGCATTTCTACCAGATCAAGTGAGATAGCTGAGCAAATAGCAGTTTTTATTGCCAGCAGCCTCTTGAAAAAAATGCCTCTCTGATCAGAGTAAGGGCTCAGCTATGCAGTACTAACAAAGCCACTTCTTCAGAGGGCCTCCTGTTAGTGGGGAAGCTTCTCCAAAGTACTATGACTCCACTCTTTGGTCAATGAAGCCAACATGCACAACAAAATGGCAGCCCTCAGAAAACTAGCACCCTGAGGGCTAGGAGATAGCACCACAGGCTCCTAACTGTGCCCCAACTGGTTTTAGCCACTAGTCTTGTCATTAGATGTAATTGTATGTGCCTGGTTTTATGGGGCAGCAAGAGGCTTCTCCTTGATCCTACATTGTTAGGTTGAACCAAATGAGGTGCTGATGTTTGAACGTTTTTGCCCTAAAAATGGTCATTAAATATTGTTTAACCCAATATACTCATATGTTTTAAACTTTGTATAGCTTGCCTGAAATTTGACCAAGTAAAGATTAATTTGGTAATTCCAGCTCCTTTTGAAATATAAATACCAGATTGCCAATGACCTCTCTTTCAGGATGAATGAATTCAGTCAGGCTCCTTTTCCCTCTTGCATCGGGTTCCACTCTGCTGAAGGAGTAGGGTTTTCTCACACTTTATACTTCTGAAGAATGAAAACTTGAGGAATGGAGATCTTCCTGTGAGAGAATATTAAGGAATTTAAATAGACAAAGAACAGGTTTAGTATAGAAAATTCCAGTTGGGAGGACAGAGTGTGAGTAGGTGGAATTATGAGACCACAGAGGTAGTAAGATTCCATAGATCACGGTGGGACGGCTTCCCACAGTCCCTGGAGTGGGGGGCGCGGGGAAGAGAGGACTGTACACAATTGAGGATAAAAGAAAAAACCCTGCAACTAGACTGCCTGGAAGGAAATATCAGTTCTGCCATTTACTAATTGTCATACCTTGAGCAAGCTCCCCAACTTCTCTGTGTCTCAGTTTCCCCCTCCATAAAATGGAATCATTGTAAAGGATTAAGTGAATTATTATATATAAAGTATCTTGAAGAGAAAGTGGCATGCTATACCATTATTAACTATTACCCTTTCCCTGACCTCTGCACAACATTCAATAGGAAGTGCCTGTTACTCTGGTCATTATAAAATCCCTTATTCACTGTGGAATATTCCCATCCTTTCAAGAGTAGAAATAAATGCCTGGTAAGTGAAGATGAACCATCAGTGAAGAAACTGCCCTTATTCCACGAAAGAAGTATGTTACTGACATATCAAAATATGTTACTCCATGTATGGATGCTGATATCTCAAGTGGGATACTTCAGTTAGGAAACTTTATTTAAAAATTTTTTTTAATGTTTTATTTATTTCTGAGAAAGAGAGAGAGGGAGAGGGAAAGTGTGAGCAGGGGAGGGTCAGAAGGAAAGGGAGACACAGAATCTGAAGCAGGCTCCAGGCTCTGAGCTGGCTGTCAGCACAGAGCCCAATGCAGGACTCGAACCCACGAACCGTGAGATCATGATCTGAGCTGAAGTTGGATGCTTAACCGACTGAGCCACCCAGGGGCCCGTCAGTTAGAAATCTTTAAAAAGCAGGACAATTTGAAAATTTCTGGCTAAGATTCTTCATCAGGTGAACATAGAGATTTCTTAGAGACCCAGCTTCAGTTATGACTTCTAAGTAGACCAATAGCTGACAATTCTTTTCATAGTACTTTTTTTAGTAGAAATGTTTTCTTTCTGTTTGTTTTGTTTTGTTTTGTTTTGTTTGCATCTACTAGGAAGGTTATACTGTTTTCCATCAGTGTGTGACCCAGGGACACCTGTTATGCCGCCCAACCTCCTTTGTAATATGGAACTACAAAATTCACCCATTTAAATGAGAGAAGACCAAACTTCAATGCATCAATTCATTCTTTTACCAAATGAGAAAAAAAATATTTGTCAAGAAAAACAAAGCAAACGCATAGACTCACACATTCCCCATATTCTTGACTTCTTGTTTGGCCTCCATTCTGTTCTGCTGGTTGATCTGATCCATCCCTTCTCTGGGCATCCTGGCTACTGTCTTCTGCTGACTCAGATCTCCAAATATTGAAGCTTAGAGTACTGTCTAGCTCACGATTCGGCCCTAGAATCACATTATATTTTCAGAAAGGGTTACACATTACCGGCTCTCTTTGGACAATGAAAGGGACCCACATCATTTCCCCAATTCTTATTAGAGCACCAGCATCATTCTCTCCTTTTTAACCTTTCAGTTCTCTCAATGTTGTAAGTTCACTGAAACATCTAAGAAAATCCAGTACTCGAACTCAACTGGCAATACTTTTCTTCCATGAGTGAAATATACACCTGATTATAATTTCAAGTGGCTTCTATTTTTAAAGGAACAGACTATTGGGAGTAACAGATCTCTTCAGAGCAGCTACTATGAATCCTCTGTATGCTGTCAGATTAGGTTACAGGGAGAAGAAAATCACACGAGCTTCATCTCACGTGGAGCAAAAGAAGCCAAATTCTAGGCCACAGGAAAACAAAACTAGACCTCAATCTCTGCCTGATAAGTATCTTTAAAAAATAAATAAATAAATGCCTGGAATGAATCCATCTCTGAGATTTGTGTGATAGAACTTACTAAACAAATCAATGAGGTTAATCATTAAGAGGGAAAAAAATACGGCATTATTGTTGAATCGTCAAAATAGCTCTTCTACAGTCTAATGCTATGTGTCAAAGCACTGTTGTTTGTGTTTTTATGAGTTTGGTTTCTAAGCTTTTTGAAAGTACACATTCTAGGACTTTATAAACAGTCACATTTTCAGAAAGTGTAATCTTTTTTACTTTTTTGCATATATCCAAACACATAAAATTATTATTTATTTCTGTGGTAAGAACACCTTAATGTTTAACCAAGGGACTCTTAAAAGTGTAACGAATGAAAAAGCCTAGATTTGTTTTAATAAATTGATTTTTACTCAACCTACTTTCCTTGAGTCTTTGGCATGACAACATTCCTTTAGAATTACTTAGTCCGGCTGTGCAGTGGGTGAAGCAAAGGGCACTGTTACCTAATAGGAAAAATCCATCGTACATATGCTAAGGTGTTAGCCCTCTCAAAATTCCTAATTCAGGAAAATAAAGCGGATGAAAAGAACTTTTCCAAAGGAAGAAAACTCGACGTAACACTTCTGTTGTAGACCTGCTTTTAAGAGGCCCAAGTGGAAGGGATCAGGGTGCTAGAAATAGTTCTGGATAAGGCATCAGGAGCTCTGGGTTCTAATCTTGGTAGTTCAGTGTTAGCCAGGCCATTTGACCTGAATGGACCCCAGATTCCCATCTAGAAAATGAGGAGTGTAATATTTGTCTTTCCCACTTTGCAAAATTATTGTGAGGATAAAACAGAAAAACAGATGTGAAGTTTCCCCAGAGAAATATATAAAATAGTACAGATATTAGTACTGATTCTCCTTGGCCCTGAGGTCAAAAATTCTTCAGGCCATGTATCCTTAAAGGAACAGGTTCTTTCTCTGAAAGTTAGAAACCCTGAAATTAACAATTTACTCTCAGGCATTATACATAAGATGTAATCCGAGTTCTGAGATTATAGAAAAAACAACACACCAGTTATATTTTATCAAAATTTCAGAGGAAATTTACTTTCCCGTCCTCTCTCATTTTCAAGCTTACTCACTGTTTTTAATCTGTGTGCAGTTATATACACCTGAGTGTTTTATCGCACATACCATTGGCCCCTCACACACAGGCATATATCCGTTTCAATCCTCATATGCTCTTCTCTCAAATAACCTGGATTTGCCATTCTTCCCTCCATTTTAATTTTCTTTTTTTAAAATTTTTTTAAAATGTTTTATTTATTTCTAGGAGAGAGAGAGAGAGACAGCGTGAGCAGGGGAGGGTCAGAGAGAGAGGGAGTCACAGACTCTGAAACAGGCTCCAGGCTCTGAGCTGGCAGTCAGCACAGAGCCCGACACGGCGCTCAAACCCACGAACCGCGAGATCATGACCTAAGCGAAAGTCAGACGCTTAACCGACTAAGCCACCCTGGCGCCCCCATTTTAATTTTCTTCTACAATTTCTCTAAGCTATACTATCCATTCTAATTCTAAACTAATAAAATCTTTGGCACTATAGGGCTAATATATTTAAATAGTTGCTTTTGTGTTTTCATTCACATCACAAGAAAGAAAAAACCCATGAAATTTGCCTCCATGAATTGCTATATAAGTTGTGGAGATGGTACCATTTTAACACTGGAAACAAACGCACTTTTGAGGATGGAATGGGTCTGATTGTCTAAACATTGTCAGGTAATTAAAAATACTACTGGTGAGGGGCATCTGGGTGGCTCAGTCGGTTAACAATCTGACTTCAGCTCAGGTCACTATCTCACGGTTCCCTAGTTCGAGCCTTGCATCAGGCTCTGTGCTTACAGTTCAGAGCCTGGAGCCTGCTTCAGATTGTGTGTCTCCCTCTCTCTGCCTCTCTCTCTGTCTCTCTCTCAAGAACAAATAAACATTTAAAAAAGTTTAAAAATACTACTGGTGAACATTATTTTATTAATTTGTCTGAGACATTCCAACCTGATGTTTGCACAAACTGCCAGAAAAAATTAAATCAAACAAATAGCGGCTAACACAGTGATGGGGAGCCTGGTTAGCATTTGAAGGTCATCACAGAGACTCTTATACAAAACATATGATCTCAGAAAGATTGGAGTGGTGTCATGTGCTCTTCTGTGGCTGGTTTCTATGCCACACGGCATGTATGTGTGTGTGTGTGTGTGTGTGTGTGTGTACAGATATACACACGCATCACATGGCATATGTACCTTCCAATTCAAAGTCTTCTTTAGCTTTGCTTGCTAGAATAGAAATGATATCAAGACTTTAACATACCTTAATGTATAAAAATATTTCTCTTTCCAAGTTTAGAAATTCCATAATGGTCTCACCGTTCAATATGATGTCGCTGTCCTAAAAGTAAATTGCAAATTTCCAACAACTTCAAAGCAAACACTTCAGAAAAGTGGTCTTGAAAAATTATTTATTTTGTTGTCATACAGGTGCACACACACACACACACACATACACACATACCTTTTAGGAGATTTAAAAAAACATTTCATAAAATATACTTGAATATTGACTACACAAACGGAATTCACACTGACATAGAAAAATGTTATATCAAAATAAGTGCTTTCTCAATTCTTTCTGTTTAATTCTTATGTCACATAAAAGCTTTTACTTTATATTAAAATGTTTTGATACATACTTATTTTGTAATATTGTAAAATTCTTATTGTTCTGAGTACTGTACCATCTATAAAATGCAAGGTTTGCAAGTTGCATAAACTCTCTGTGCTTCCTCTTTTATTGTTTTTTTTTAAATTGTTTCTTTGTCATAACTTGGGACAAGGATACAGTAAGAGTACCAGCCTCATAGGGTAGCTGTAAGGATGTCATGAGATACTCCATACTAGATGCTTAGAAAAGGTCCAGGCACAAAATCTGTTGTCAGTAAATGTTGGCTGATATTACTGATTTTACTCCCCCAACAGACCTAGTCAAATGCACATGGCAAAGTTTCCATAAATAGCTACTGAATAACTCAAGAAGTTATCAAATCTATGCTATAACTATTATATAAATAAGTTGTTTACATACATACATACACACATACATGCATACATACATACACACGTAGGTGTGTGTGTGTGTGTGTGTGTCTGTATTTTCAGTGGTCATGGGAAAAGCCCTGGATTAGGTCACTAATAAAAATATAATGAAAAAAGGCAGAAAAAGACATTTGAATCTTACAACTCAGCTAACATTGCATCCAGTCTCTTCTGTAATGTCATAGCATTTCTCATATTATTCAAATAATCCTTATATATTTTTGAGCATCCTGTTTTTCTTCCTTGGGAAGGTATAGGTGAGTATGCCAGCCAGCCATCGACTGTCATTGAACGCTGAGCGTCATTTTCACCTTTCTGTGTTCCCCTCTCAGTATCACAGGAGTTAGAAGCCTGCAAACTGGATTTCCACAACTCCCTTGGAAATGGGAGTTGGCTGGCTTTGGCTTGTGGAGATACTTGTAATAAACCGGAAGTAGGAGGAAGGGAGACACCATTACACTTCCAGCTCTGGCAGGTGCAGCAGTTGGGAACACAGGTGCCAGCATCATCCATGGTCTGGGCAGTGACAGCAAGGGCGGTGCCACCAAACACCTTCAGCTGCAGTGCCGATGGCTCAGGGCCCAGGGCAGGCTGGTGGCCTTCCTCCATGGATGAGAGCACCTTTCGAACCTCTACCCTTTGCTACTCCAGACTTTCTAGCACCTTTCTCACCAATTCGCTACACAAAATAGCCTTCTGTTTGAAAGCTCCATAATGGTATCAATGAATCTAATTAGACAGTGATTTCTTAATTATACAGGCATTTTAGGAAAAGAGTAGACATTTGCTCTTAGCTATATTTATTTAGAAGGGAGGAAAAAGTGATTAAAAAGCCTTAGGTATGAATGGAAATTTTAACCACAGTGGAAAACCAATCAATTGAAGTTTTAAAGGAAAATTCATTTTCCTTTCAGATATATTTTATTTAATATTAAGATAGAAACATTAAATGATAACTTTTACTTTTATCCACTGAATATGGTACAAATGTGCTTGACATTTAAGTGCTTCTTTTAACAATTTTTTTTTTTTTTACTTAGTTTAAATGTCAATGCCTTTTCTCTCCTTGGCCACCTCTAAAAGTAAATACCCATCAGGCGCCTGGGTGGCTCAGTCAGTTAAGTGTCTGATTTCGGCTCAGGTCAAGATCTCATGGTTTGTGGGTTCCATCCCCACGCTGGGCTCTGTTCTGACAGCTCAGAGCCTGGAGCCCACTTTGGATTTGTCTCCCTTTCTCTCTGTCCCTCCCCTGCTCATGCTGTCTCTCTCTATCCTTCAAAAATCAATAAACATTTTTTAAAAATGCAAAGTAAATACCCACTTCTCCCTCTTCCATCAGCCCAGGCCACTGATTTTTCCTCTTTTTCTTGTACATTATTGTCTTTTTCTGTTCTCCGATTTGCACACTCTTTTAATCGACATATTCAATTCACTCCTAACCTAAAGATAGACTTCATGAACCCACTTCCAATACAAATCTCAATGCCTCTCTCTTCTCCAGGTTCTGCCAAAATTCAAGAAAGAGAAACCTAGGCTTCCACAGGAACCTGGGGACAGATGTGCAACATCCGCTCGTGGGGTCCAATGCAGACGGTGCCTAGGATTCCGCTGGAATCACTCTTTTTCTTCTTCCGTATTCGCACCCCATATTCACTCATCCACCAGATTCCTAAAAGTCTCCCTTTGGATTATGTCTAAAACTACAACACTCTTTTCTCTTCCTGCCATCATGGCTCTCATCTGGGCCTCAGGGTGTCTCTACCAGATGACACAGTACTACTTTAGGCTTTCTCCCCACTGCGGCCTCACTTGGTTCCTCCCTGCCCTCAAGTGCAGGAATGCTCAGTTCTCCAGGAACAGATGTGATTACGTCATTCCACGTTTCAAAGCATTGAGTCGCTTTCATCAGGAAACAAAATCAGTTCTGCCTAGGGCATCTCTAAGAATGGAAATACTGGATATAATAATGATATCAAACAATAGATTGGATCTGGGAACGAAAACAAGGATATTTTACGTTTGTTTGTTTTTTAAACTTTTCTTGAACTCATCTTGTTAGGCTTTCCTCTTGCATTTAGAACCGATTTGTAAGTGGTAAGAAAGTAAGCTTGCTTCTTGTAACCTTCCAGCTTCTCATACCTGCCTCCCACATTGTCGTCCGATTGTTAACACAGGCTGCTCCAAAACCATCACAGTACCCCCTAGCCTGTGTCCTTAGCAATCTCTCCCCCTCTGCTTTAGCCACCATGCTGCGGTCAGAGATGCTGTAGATAATAACCTCCAACCCCTCTCTGTATTGAGTGCCCAGTCTCTTTGTCCTTGAATGAGCCACACTACCAGGTAGGTCACTTCCTCATCCATTTCAAGAGAAGTAATGAGGCTCAGGAAGTAAGTTGCATCAAGTCACGGAAGTAGTAAGCGTAAGACTCTCTCAACTCTCTCGCCATCAAAACACCTTTAGTAATAACCCACACGAGGTACAGTGTCTACAATCATCCAAACTGCATGTCAACCTGGATTCTCATTATTCCCTTTCACAAACTTTACATACTCATGTAAATGAGCTCACTAATCAACATCCAGCTGCCCATACATCTCTGTTCACCTAAGTCAGCATCCGTGATGCCCTTCTAATGTTCACCTAGAGGGTCTTGTTTATAGTTTAATAACCACAGATCTGCCTTCTTTATGAAGCGCCGCTGATGCCTTCAGAAAGAATTTTTCACTCTTTTTTCTAAACTCTCATTGATCTGTTTTCACCTCTGTCATGAAAACTTCCATAGTTTAACTTTTATTGTAAGTTTGTATATTTGTATATAAAGTATCTTTCAATACAGAATCAGGGTTGAGACATGGGAGAACAGAGCTTCTAAGTAGGGTGTATTAGTTTGTTTTTTGTTTTTGTGTTTTGTTTTGTTTTATTTTGTTTTGTTCTATAATACATTACCAATAATATAGCAGGTTGAAACAATTCCCACTTACTGGGGCACCTGGGTGGCTCAGTCAGTTAAGCTTCTGACTTCAGCTCAGGTCATGATCTCACAGTCTATAGGTTCAAGCTTCACATTGGGTTCTGTGCCCAGAGCCGGCTTCCGATTCTGTGTTTCCCCCTCTCTCTGTCCTTCCCCTGCGCACCCCCACCTCAAAAATAAATAGCCATTTCAAAAACCTCACAATTCCCACTATCATACAGTTTCAATGGGTCAGGAATCCAAAAACAGCTTAGCTGGTTCTTTACTTAGGGTCTCACAGAATGCAGTCAAGGTGTCTGCTGGGGTTGACATCTTATCTGAGATAGCGGGTACTCTTTACAACTCACATTGACAGCAGAAGAACTTATTTCTTGTGATTGCAGGACTGAAAGCCCTCAGCTCCTAGAGGTCTCCTGCCATTTCCTACCATAGGATCCTATCCTCAACCACTGTTTGCTTCTTCTGGATAGCAGGAGACAGAAAGTCTCTGACTTCTTTTGTTCCTAATATCTATGTGCTCTTTTAACCGATTATGTCTGGCCCACTCTTAGTAGTCACCCTTTTGATCAATATACAGTCAAATGACTAGGGACCTTAACTGCATCTAGAACATCTCTTCACTTTTGCCATATAATGTAATCTAATTACAGTAATTATATCCCACAATCTTTGTCATATCCTAATGATTAGAAACAAAATTGCAGGTCCTACCCACATTCATTAAGAGGGAAGTATACAAAAGTGTGGGCCACCAGGATTTCATTTTAGATTATACATACCACAAAAGCCTACTTAGCCTGACACCTTACTAATAAATGGTTTTGAATTATTGGATAATAACTGTGAAATTTACAAAATGACCTTATGATATATTTTGTAATAAAGTATTTTATATGTGGCAAACACAAGCTTTTAGTAGTTGAACATATTTAAAATGACAAGTAAACAAATATTCTTATAAACTTAACTGGATTCTATCATTCATGTATCACTTTTTTAAATGAATGGAGAATTACAACAAAACCAAAAAGGATTTTAAAGCAAAGCTGATGCCTTGTAAAGGCTCTATTTTGAAAATGATGTGGAATCACCCTTTTTCATCTTCCAGCCTGCACTGCACAGGTGTGAGCAGTAAAAACTGACCCCACCCTGTCCTTTTTGTGTGTGTTAGGGAAGCTACCATCTCTAAGGAATACTGTTGCTAGCCATTAAGTGTTATAATTTTTTATCCATGTGAATATCATTCAATAAGGACTTCTAATTTTATTTCATAAGGAAAAACACTTGATTTCCAAAACGCTGACATGTTTTCAAGTGGTAAGGTTATTAGTCACAAACACACTAAGCCAAAGGAGCAACCAAGGGTAGGGTTAGGTTCTATACAGGTGAAATACTGAAACTGAAACATTGTAAAATATTTGAAAAGAATCTACTTCTGCTCACATTCTCTAAAGAACCCAAAGCAGTCTACCTAATTCTCTTGGTTGCCTTTCCTTTTTTTTTTTTTTTCTTAATGTTCTTTTTTTTAAATTTATTTATAGGAGAGAGAGAGAGACAGCACGAGCAGGGGAGGGTCAGAGAGAGAGGGAGACACAGACCGAAACAGGCTCCAGGCTCTGAGCTGGCAGTCAGCACAGAGCCCGACACGGGGCTCGAACCCACGAACAATGAGATCAGGACCCAAGCGAAAGTCGAACGCTTAACCGACTAAGCCACCCAGGCGCCCCTCTTGGTTGCCTTTCCAATTGATCAAGTCTCACAAGTCCATGTAAGTTATGACTATAGAATACAGACCCCACCAGATCTTCTTTTGCTAAGCATTCTGACCTAGCACCCCTTTTTTTAGCCAGAATTGAAGATTTAAGTGCACAAAGGTGTCCAAAAGGCTTTTTTGTGGTCTAATGGCATCCAGTTAGAGGAAGTACACCAAATATACAAAAATAAAGCAGACTCCTATATTTGCAAATAGTGGAATCAATTTCTAATGAAGCAAGATAGACCAAATTATATAGAAGTCTTAGGATTTAAAAAGGTAAAGGCACTGCTGTCAGATATAAAGCTGACAATCTGGTAACTACTACATACCAGTCTTGCAGAAGACCTTAAGAAGACCTGATCTTTGAGTCTTATTGGATTTATTTATGAGACCTCCAGATCATTTTAATGAGTGGTGTTGAGATGAAGTGTGTGGCTAGGCTGCTTGAATCTCCATCTTCAGAACCTGAGGCAGAGATGCTTAAAACATGAGTGTCTTCTGAAAATTGAGTGTGCTGGCAACTACTGGGCGTTAAACATTTAAAGAAAATATTGACTATTTGCCATACACTTGCAAGCTTTTATAAAATAGTATTTCATCATTCTTTCTGAGTGAAAATTTCTGAAGAAATTTTACCATTTTATTGAACCCCAAATAACGTCAACTAGTGAAGAGTCCATTGGAGATGAAATTAGGAACAGCTTGAGAGTAGTTAAAATTCTCTATAACTCTACCTTAGAGCTTTAATCTCCTAAGCAATGCTAGTCTTTTATGCTGTATTCCACATGCACCCATCTCCCTGCCGTTTTGGCACAAGGCTTTACTGTGGCTGGAGGAGGAGTTGTGACTAGATGTTGACAAATGATACCAGTCACCTCTATGGTGGTAGGAGGTTAAAGGCTCTCTTTCACTTGGGCTTGGCCACTAACAATTGACAATGGACAATATTTGAGACACTAAAAGGCTAAGATGAGTACAGCCACCCTTCCCCAGGCATGCAATGGACATTAGCTTACATGGGAAATAATCTGGTGTTTTAAGCCACGCAAGATATTGAGGTTACTTATTATTGCAGCAAGAGGCAAACCAACCTGGCTGATAAAATTATTTATAACAGAAACTTAAAGATGGTTGTTAATGATTCTGATAATGGGGAAGGCTTGGAGAAAAATAGACATGAAATATATGGCATGTCTTATACATGCATGAGTCATAGTAAAAACAGCCAAAGTTTACCACCCGCCAAGCTGAGAAATCAACTTCAGGCAGGCTGAAGCAACTGGAAGTTGCGGAGCGAAGTTTTGTAAAAGAGGGACATGTAAAGAAAAGAGGCTCCAGAAACCAGCATGTGAATTCCATCAAGTCATTGCTGAGAACTAGACTGAGCAAAAAAATCAATGCAGGTGTAAACTTCTATTTATAATAGCCTCAAAAAGAATTAGATACTTGGGGATAAACTTAAGAGACTTGTACAAGTGTAGTATGTGTGTAAATGTTGCACTGATAAAATTTTGTCTTAGCATGATCAATTGAAACTAAAAATCCACTAAACTAATCAGTAATTTGGTTTTTTTTCTAATTTTTCTTTATTCTTTCCTACATTAAAAAAATGGGTGAACGTATTGATTTTTAGCATAGATTCAAATTGAACACAGTGTATTTAAACACATTAAACTATATCATATGGTAACAGAAGCTGAAGTTTTACTAAAACTAATATTTTTAGAATAGTATTAGGTATACCAATTCTCATAAAACTCTCCCATTAATTGGAGTGTTGTTAGAGATTCTAAGTCATTTGTATATTGATAAAAGATAAAATAAAACTGTTGAATAGGCCAAGAAAGATATTTCAATAAGTCATATTACCTGAGCCATTTTGGGAACAAATAAACTTTCCAGTTTCTTCGATGTCAGATTTCCTTTACTTAGTTCATATGAAATTAGGTCTTCTTGAAATTGTACTCAACTAGAATCCAAATCCATCTCATAACTGAATTTATTACAGAATGATATTGAAAATGTTATTTATGTCAAACATTTTACTATTTTTACTCAACTGCATCAGAAAATATTATGCATGCATTTTTCCTCCAATGTTCCTGATTTTTCTCCAATGTATCCTGTTGATAAAATATCCTGAATATATATTAAAAGTATATGAATGTATATGACAATAATAAACTTTTCTTTCAAAATGAAAATCTTGGCAACTTGATCAACAGACTGAAGGAATTCAAGAGGAGTATATCTATATCTATATCTATCTATCTATGTATCTATATATATATATATATCTTCTCAGATCATGTGAACTTTAATTCCTGAAATTTTAAAAATCAAAATGATGCCACTTAAGTACTACTATTCAATAGAACATAAGACAAAAATACTATAATGCAAATGCTTTAATACTTTTATATGTATTTTTAGAATATGTTTTGATCTTTTAAGAACTCAACAATCAACTAAAATTTATTTTGTGATTCTATACCTCTTTATACATTATAGCATATGTCACAATGTATTTGTGTTTCATTATCTAAATATTTAGTAGTCTCTGGCATACCACGAGCTACTCTATAGCAATGGCAATGCTAGTTTAATTTTGTAATCCTTAGAATTAAGTACTGTTGTAAAACCCTTTTTATTTATAAGCATTCAGTGAAATTTGTATAAAGAAAAACACTGATATTTCTTTTCTAGAATCTTATGACTAAAGTGTCTGACCTTTCAAAAGGGCACACCATGTAAAAATTACCTTGCATTGAAGAAATGGGAGAACTTATGTGTGGTTTCTGCTCTATTGTACTTAAAATCTAGCAGGGAAACAGGTTTTATCATAAGTCTGTGACCTAATATGATAATCACTTTAATACAATGATGTACTTAAAAATTTGAAATGCAGAGAAGAGAGCAGTTAATTATGTTTAGGTACTAAGAGAAGGCTTTATGAAACAAGGGATTTTGCACTGAGCTTTAAAGAAATATGTGAGAAAGATTTAAAAGACAATACAGTAAAACCTTGGTTTGGGAGCATAATTCATTCTGGAAACATGCTTGTAATCCAAAACACTTGTATATCAAAGTGAATTTCAAGAACCATTAACTCAGTTATGATCATGTGATGTTCAGTATCACGTACTACTCATATTGCAAGATATCACTTGTTTAACAAGTTAAAATTTATTAGAAATGTTTGCTTGTCTTACAGAACACTCAAGAGCAAGTTACTCACAATCCAAAGTCTTCCTGTATTTAAGTTAGACATAGGGAAGGGTGTAGAGGTGGGCATAGCAAGTCCCATGGTACTCTTTAATAACTCCATTGTTCTGTAGTTTGTATGTGCTTTTAGGGACTGGAAAGTAAAAAACAAAGAGCAATGATCAATGGGGCTTCAACATCGGTGTGAGGTGGTGTTGTGAAGGGCCTTATATGTCATGTTGTGGAACCATAATTTAACCTGTAGACAGTTCTATATTTTAGGAAGATTATCCCCATGACAGAGTAAGGAAGTCATCGACTGTGGAGAGCCTAGATGCACAAAACACTAACTAGAAAACTGCTAAGTGTTTAGGTGGGAGAAGAGAATCTAAACTAAGGCAGAAGAAGCAGGAACTAATTGGATGTGTGAGTTAATCCTCAGAGATTGGATCAAGGAAAAGAATCAAGAGTAATAGATTCAATCAAAAGCCCAATAGATTCAAATGGAAAAGTTTGGGCAACGCCTTATATCATGCGGTGAAGACATTCCTTACTAGGAATGCCTATAACTTTTCCACATAAAGTTACATTGTGGAAATCTGAAGATGGTCAAAATAATAAAAAATGAAGAAGTCTCAACTGACTAATCTAACAAATGCCATTGTCATATGAGAGTTGAGATGATATTTTTAAGAGTCTCGAAGGATGTGAAGACATTTTCTAATTGGCCTAAAGCTCATTTAAAGATCTAAATGACTAAAAAAGCTGAAGAGCTGACCAGCCTCTTCCCATAATACATTCTCTAGTTTTCTATGCCTCTTATTGTTTGGTCGGTTTTTTTTTTTTTTTTTGGTAAGTTCTCAGATGCTTTGCCAAAAGTACTGACTACTCCATTGCCACTTGTATTCACAATAAATGTATAATCTCTAATAATTAAATCTTAGTAGAGCTGAATAGATACATTATGGTATTTAATACAATAAGAAAACCTTATAATAAAATGAAAAAAATATCAGAGGGTAATTTCTGGAAGACCTTTAAGTACATAAACTGAAATTTGAATAGAGCTCAGATAAAATGAACATGGCCATGAGGTTTGACCTCTAGATGCTAAGACCAAAAAGTTCTGCTCAACTTGGACTTACATTATCTACTCATATAGGCAATATTAGAATGTTCACAGATGTGATTTTCTTCTTTCTCTAAATTGCTAAAACCTTGTTTTATAAAATTATATTACTAAGATATGCCATATATTTTTCAAAATCCATTGAGGGAAAAAAGTGAAAATAATAGCAAAAATGCTCTGAAGAATGATTAGAAGTCAATAAAAGAATCGTTATGTAAGATATTCTAGTCATGAATCAAAAACAAAGTAGAAAATATTTATGAAGCACTCACTGTATGTTGTTTAGAATGTCATTCACTTAGGCCACAGAAATTAAATGAGACTTTGTGAGATCAATATTTACATGAGAGGATTCATCACTTCACACCTTGACATTATCTAACATGGAATATATGCAAGTTTTGGCAGAATTTGCAGTCTCCATGAATCTGTCTCATACAACTAATCTCATGTAAAGATTGTATTTTTACCTGAAAGAATGTTGAAAAATATTACTTTCATTTGAAAGCACTTCTATTAGATTAATAAGTGGGATAATATCATCATATTCAATTAAATCTGTAAATTCATAGATTACATATGAAATAAACATATTCTTATCATGTGAATTTTTCTGTTAGAAGTAATGTATATTACTTTATGGAGAAACACATTATTGCATACTCATCCACAATTGACTAACATGGCTATTTATTGGCAATTTTTAAAATAGTGAATGGAAAGCTTATTTCAAAGCATCGTTTTTAGAAGAATGAGAATAGTTCAAGATCATATTCCTCATCAATTTTATTTCAACATAATATTTGATCTATAGTTTTGGAGGCTAATCAAGAAAGAACTTCCTCTAATGAGGTAACTTTGATGAAATTCTGAAATTATTACTTTAAGATTATATTATTACGTATTCCTTTTTTTTCCTAAGTTATTGAAATTTTTGGTTAAAATTTTGTTGGTTTAGTGTTAGTGAAGAGATTGTTTTCACATAAAAGCATGGAATGTCTTTGCTATGAAAATATTTTAAAGTGAATTTGCTAATCCAAAGTTGAAAAGTATATATTAATAATAGTGAAATATGGATTACTGAGAATAACATTATGTTCTGGTATTTGAATTCTGACTGTGCTGATGTACTTTATTTCATACTGAAGTCAGTAATCTCAAATACTTTTTACAGAAAAAAGCATAAATGTCTGATTATATGCAATATTTCAGACAATAGGTAACTATTCTTAATGTCAATCCACAGCTGAATTCACTGAATGTAATATATCTAGTTCGAGCTAATCTTATAAACACAAAATAAAATATAACAAAATTAATTCTCTTATTTATGAAATATTCCATTAGTGACTATTATGTACTAAGACTTTTGCTAACCAATATAACAACATAGGTAATATTAGGCTCAAAAAAATAAATTAAGAGGATTAAGTAAAACATTATTTCAGTCTGAGGGCATTTACAAGACATGGGAGAACTTTTATGGGGGCAAAGTCATGGTAGTAAAAGTATATTGTGATGGTAATTGTCAT
Organism: Proteles cristata cristata; assembly: GCA_017311185.1. NCBI lineage: Eukaryota > Metazoa > Chordata > Mammalia > Carnivora > Hyaenidae > Proteles > Proteles cristata. Next base: position 340,478 of record JAESUZ010004583.1, read on the forward strand.
AGCAAGTGTCCATGAAAGCCACAAGGAAATTAGTGGTTTGGTAATGGTGAGCTTCCACTTACCAAGCAGAGGGTTATTAATGGTTCTATTTATGTAGGGAAAAAGTTATGGGATAGTATAAAACTACAGAATTGTTTTAATTTGGCTTTGATAAAAGCTGCAGAAGGAACAGGGCACAGGTATTTCACTCAAGTATTCTTAGAAGTAGAAATAAAGGAATGGGGAATGTAAACATGGAAGAGAAAAGACCCAACGAAGGGTGAATTATTAAATTGGTTACCACTGTTGGAAAATGGGATTAGTCCTGCTGCCGACCCTTTGAGGAACTCTGTAGAACACACCTCAGAACTGTTCTCCTGAAGAATGAGGAGCAGGGGTTTTTATTTCTTGAATTTTGGTCTCACCTTTGTTCCCAGAAGTTCTAACTTCCTAGCATTTCCTGTCTGTGCTTATTTGCAAACTGAGCAGCCTTTTTCAGCTTCCAGAAAAGTTACATTACACTCGCTGGAAGGAGATCATTAGAAAATTGAATGCAAAAAAGCAATATGGCTTCCGTAAAACTGGTGGACCAAATGAGTGTGGTCTCAGGTACTGAGTGAGATCTATTACTATAATCCAGGTTAATTATTGCATTTATGTGGTCATTGAGAGTCATTTCAGTATTGCTTTATGAAATAAATAAAATTCTTAAAAATTATTATTTTTGAATGATAAACTAAGTTTTTAACATTATATACTTCAAGTTTTATTCTTACCCTATGTGATCCATATTATATAGTAAAGTAAAAATTCAATTAATAAAGGAGTAATATTCCAATAACAAATACATTTTTTCAAACACAACAGTCAAAAGTGTATCTAGGCTAGAGTTGTAGAGTGCATTATACAGTATGAAATAAAGGGAAAAGAGGGAAATATAATGGTAAAATAATACATCATTAAATATATATTAAAATGTTTGGACACATTAAAATGTGCTACCCCTCCCCCCCCCAAAATCAACAGAGTGGTTTTAAAATATAAGGAGGCAGGGGGCTTGCATTATAAGTTGGGAAAGTGGGTAGGTTAGCCAGAGAAAGATCAGATCTCCTTGTGTTGAAACTAAAAAGAGAAATTTAAGAAACTAAGAAGGGAAATTTGAATTCAGGGCCTATCACTTTGCACTAATCTTTTCAAGAAAACTTTGACCTGCTTAGGGAGTGGGGAGGAAACACCTCAGAAATGGAATAACCGTGTCATCATATAAGTAACCCCTAAAATAATATTAATTAAAGTTAATTTGAAGTTAGCCACATTAGAAGTTCTCAATTTCAGTTGACTCTCCATCTTCAAAATATGTCTTATTTGGTTTGAAATTTCTTTACAAATGTAAAATATCCATCACACTGTGATTAAATTTATGTGCTTACAGGATGAATACCACACATAAATGTGAATGAGCCACACATAAAGTATAATTGGTTACCTAGATCCACCTTCTCCAGATGTGGAAAGGTGAAAAGAGCCCAGGGAATCCTAAGATGTCATCAAAGTGGAAGATTCAGAAAGAAGAGGTTGCAAATCAAAGACTAACATTAAATCTTTTATATATTTGACTACAGTTGACTCTAGAGTCATTGATGATCTGAACCAAGACCTTCATCTGGAAGATGATAAAAGGGAAACTCCAGGAGAAAAGATTATCAAGCTCATTCATGTGAATATGACTCAGACCAACACCGGAGCCCCAGACCCATGTTTCTCAACAGTATTTTGCCTTCAGTTTAACAAGGAGTACTAGACATCTTTTTGGGTGCATAATGTATCCACCCTTCTGTCACTCATTCCAGCAGTTTTTCCTAACTGTTCTCTGTCAGTTAAATAAAATGATAGATTTTTTCCAAATTTTTATTTTTTAAGTATAGTTGACATAAAATATTTAAAATGGTAAGTTTAGGGGCACCTGGGTGGCTCAGTTGGTTAAGTGTCTGACTTCCGCTCAGGTCATGATCTCACGGTTTGTGAGTTTGAGCCCCGCATCAGGCTCTGTGCTGACAGCTGGAGCTGTTTCAGATTCTCTCTCTCTCTCTCTCTCTCTCTCTCTCTCAAAAATAATAAACATTAAAAACATTTTTTAAATAAAATAAAATGGTAAGTTTATTTCTAACAACACTTTGATTTATATATTACCTTCATTTTTGCATAAGTTTTTATTTAAATTCCAGTTAGTTAATATACAGTGTAACATTAGCTTTGAGTATACAATATAATGATTCCATACTTCCATACAACACCCAGTGCTCAACACAAGTGCACTCCTTAATCCCCATCACATATTTAACCCATCTCCCCGCCCACTTCCCCTCTGATTACCATCTGTTTGTTCTCTGTAGTTAAGGGTCAGTTTCTTGGTTTGCCTCTCTCTCTTTTTTCACCTTTTGTTAACTTGTTTTGTTTCTTAAATTTCACATATGAGTGAAATCATACAGTATTTGCCTTTCTCTGACTGACTTATTTCACTTAGCATAATACTCTCCAGTTCCCTCCATGTCCTTGCAAATGGCAAAATTACATTCTTTTCATGGCTGAGTAATATTCATGTATATATGTGTATATATATATATATATATATAGATAGATAGATAGATATAATATATATATATATAATATATATCTATTATATATATACATTCCATTATATATGTGTACATATTCCATTATATATATGTGGGGGGTATATATATATATATATATATATATATATATTTCTTTATCATCTTTATATACTCATCAGTCAATGGACAGTTAAATTCTTTCCAAAAGCTTGGCTATTGTGTATAGTGCTGGTATAAACATTGTGGTGCACTTACCTTCATTTCTTATGTGATTTCATACAGGATTGTTATCTCTGCAAATTATTATAAAGGATTTTTGCCCTTTTTTTGAATGGTGTATAATAAGTAAATAGCAGATAGAGGCTAGAACCAACATGGTGTAACTACTAAGGGATATCTTTTATATTTTTTAATTGCACAGTAATATAAGGTTTTATGGTGTCTTCTACTTTCCCCTGTCCCATTGACCCCTAAACACATTATTTAAGAGAGCTATTTTTTCATGTCTTTCCTAATAAGAGGTTATTTACAATGTCAATACCTGCTTATTTATGCTAGAGGCTAAATCAGAACTTAGGGTTAATTTGGAGTACTTCCTGTCATCTTGGTAGTGGGGTGCCTTTCTCGAAGACAGAATAAGGCAACTTTTGATTCCAACTCTGCATACTGGGTAGTAGCTAATGATTTATTTTTGTGTCCCACGTCCCCAAGGGAGGCTGGAGAACAGTTGAGCTGTTGTTCCTAACATTAGTGGTTTTGGCAATTATAGCCTGAGAGAGAGAAATGGTCACAAGTTGAAAACACAAGACAGTTTACTCTTTTAAATACGGTCACAATAAAATAATTCACCTATTAATAATAAAGTGGGCCTAAAGCTAAAATTGTTTTTATAGCTTGATCTTGATATTGGTATTTTCTAAAGGAATGTTTTCCACATCATTCACCAAAGCATTTTCTTTTCAAGCATACTAAAATTTCCTTAATAATTAATTTTTGTATTTCCCCCAATGACGTTGAGAAGCTCCTGCTCAAAAGTGGGGACTCATAACTGTTTTGCATTGGTGAATATGAAGTTTTAGTGTATAAAATATAATTTCAGAAACTATATGAGGAAAGGATTAAAAGCTAACATTAAAGGAATAGTTAAATAAAATTCTTTCAAATCTGTTTTCTGTTTGCTGGTTAATTTTAAAATAATATTTAAAAGTTAATGAAAAACTATGTTTTTTACTTTACTATATAATCTTACTCTTGTCCTAGAAACTGGTAAATGCTGATGAAATATAAAAACCATGTCTTGTTCTGTTGAGTTAGCCTTGGCTTCTCAACAGTGGTTTGCATAAGTAGTTGGAAGTGTACGCTCTTCTTTTCCCCTAAATCCGAGGTCACTATTCAGCCCAACTAACTAAATTTAATGTACAAACCTGTATTTAACTGTTAACACCTAAATATACAACAGAGTTTTCAGTCACCTAACAGTAAATATTAACTTCCCAAACAATTGGCCTTAACATCATGGTTTGAAACCAGAAAGAATAAAAACAGGTTTTTATTCAAAATCTTTTAATCAACATCCAATGATACCTTGTTTGAGAAAACCTGGATTTGACAGTACCTTAATACCATATTCCATACTTAACTGAAAAACTTCAAATTAATGGACAGAATTGTATAAAGCCCTAATGGACCTAATGAAGAAATTGTAATTTAATGCCTTAATATATTATTTAAAATAATATTATTTAACTGAAATACTAGGTTAAGAAAAATCTGTCCTAGAAACAAAGAAAAGCCATTTTGGTCTCTGATTTATTCTAGTTCTGCATTAAGTGGAATAGATAATCCCCTATTTAATACAGGGCCTACGGAGGGACAACAGAGCTCTTCTACGTAAGACTGACTTAATGCAAAGAAATTAATCTTACATAGATACAATCTATAGACACATGATTTGTGAAATTTGAACTGATGTTAGATAGTAGAATGAATAGTACATTATGAGCTATCTGTCCAGCGCCAATGCCTTCACTGAAAAATTTGTCTGGAGCAATGACTGAGACCAGGATTATCTCTGAATCATTTGAGATGCTAGGAAACTTCTGGATGATTGCCACCTTCCTGTTTTTTGGGATGGGCTGTTGTGTCTCATGATGGATAATGAGACTCATTGATATGCAGGTGATAGAACTTATGAGAATACAAACATTTATGGTAAGAAGAACCATTATTTTAAGTGAGATATGTGCCATTTGATCACCCAAATTAAATATTGATAAATCAACTATTAGAGAAAAAAAAAGTGTATGAATGATTTATACCTTGAATCTTGGTATTCTGCCCTCTGATATATCTCTAGGATTTATCTGCCCAAGTACTGTATTTGTTGCTGCTAATGTGTATGAATGTTCCAAAAAGTCTATCTTTAACCTATTCATTTTTTCCATCCTCTTTTTAAAAACGGGGGGTTTTCATTGACAGTCATTGAATAAACACTCCTTAAAAACTAACCATTTCAAAGGAAATTCACAAGAATAAAAGACTAGCAAGGAAGCCACAGGGCGCTATGGTAACATGAGACTCCCAGGTTCTACTGTGTTTAAGGGAAAACAACATCTCTTGAGAAACAATAGGCTTTCAATGGGGTTTGGGATTTTCTTTTTATATCCCTCTCCCTCTCCTTTTCTGCCTATTTAAAATTAAAATAATGACCAAAAATAGCAGACATTGAAACTCGACTTTATTAAAACTAGCATTTGAAAAGAACCTTTTATAGAGTCTTTATTACAACCAAGTGGGTGAGCACAACCTAAATAGTTCTAGTTAGCAATTAATAGATATGCTTCCGTATCTTGGTAAAAGACTTAAACAGTTAAGTTGACGTGACATGAATTGTGCTTTCAGTTACTTAAATGATGGAGTCTCCATCTTTTAAAGATTATTCTACGTTGGCACCTTCACATGAACTTGGCTTTGCTCCTCTAAATGTCCTTGGCTCGGTGATGTTTTACAATAAACTTCTAAGCCAATGCAGGCAGAATTTTGGCTTTTACGAAACCTGCCTCTGCCCACTTCAGGGTATGTGTTATAATAAGCAGGCGTACTGTTTTTTTCTTTATTAATAATTTAACATATTTCTATGTTAACTAAACCTCAAATTTTTACTATGACTCATTTTGTAGAGTAAGCTCCAGTTTATTTAAACATTTTTTATACGTGGGAAGTTGGCATGTCTTTAAAAGCCTAAGAAGAAAAGAAGAGAAAAAAAAGAAAGAACTAGGTAAAAACTACTAAAATTTAAACATTGAAATTAAGTGGCCTAGCTTTCTGATAATATTCTGCTTATAATTTCAGGTGAGGGAGGGATGAATGTCCCTCTTCTGGTAGCATGTATTATTAAATAATAATTTTATGTACTGTATTCCTTGAGATTTTTGCTTAGTCATCTCAGCAGTGAAAAAAGGTTAAATGCTAAATGACAACATGTATAGCAATTCATTTTCACTGTTGTGTTTCCCTATGCCCACCTTTTATATAAACAAGAAAAGTTCCTTACTTAATGGAATTCCCAAGTATTAAAGTCATCTTTATGTCAATTTATTTTACACACAAACCAGGAAAATGTAAATTGGGAAGTATACACCACAATTAGTTATCATTTAAATCATGTTTGAACTATCAGTGTATCCTTCTGTCTTACTGAGTATGATCAGATGATACTGAACATTGCAGTGAGGGTGTCTGGGCGTCACAAATGTGCCAGGACCTGAGGGCTCAAAAGTCTGTGCTTTTGGAGAAAGCCGAAGCTGCTCCAAGCCAATCATTTCCCTCTTTTTGGCAAAAAATATAAAAGACTATAATGAAACGACAGTGGTCTTCATTCCTGATTGCGAACTAGAACTACCTAGGAAGATTTTTTTTTAATGTTTTATTTATTTCTAGGAGAGAGAGAGAGACAGCATGAGCAGGGGAGGGTCAGAGAGAGAGGGAGTCACAGACTGAAACAGGCTCCAGGTTCTGAGCTGGCAGTCAGCACAGAGCCCGACGCGGGGCTCGAACCCACGAACTGCGAGATCATGACCTAAGTGAAAGTCGGACGCGTAACCAACTAAGCCACCCAGGCGCCCCTACCTAGGAAGATTTTAACATTTCCTAGTACTGAGCCTTATCTCCAAAGTTTCTGAAAATTTCTCTTAAATTTATTAAGAACTATAATACTTGGAATACACTTAAATGTATATTAAATATATCCACTATTGGAAAGAATGCTAAGGAAATAAATCCTTTATTGTTATACAATTAAATCAAAAGGCAACTTTTATTTAGAGCTATTTGAGGCAATTTTATTGATTTATTTGATTGATTTTTTAAATTTATTTATTTATTTTGAGAGAGAGAATGTAAGCGGGGGAAGGGCAGGGAGAGGGAGAGAGAATTTCAAGCAGACTCTGCACCACGAGCTCACAGCTCAACATGGCGCTGGAACCCATGAGCATGAGCTCATAACTTTAGCCTAAATCAAGAGTCAGACACTTAACCAGCTGAGCCATGCAGGTGCCCCAAGGAAACTTTATTTTTTAAAAGAAGACTGGATGATAGGGACAATATACCTACATTTATAAACATGGGATCTATGGTTAATTTTATTTCTAGAGTGAGTTAATCAGGCTTATCTTGAAACTAGAAAATGCTTATATTTCTGTGACTTTATAAATATTAAGCATTTTTAATTCATTTCCGTAAGATGAGAAAGAATAAATTAATAGAGATGAAATATAAGTCCCTGAGTCCACTAAGAGTATCTATTACACTATTATTAAGATGTATAACTTAAAATGTACTGAACATTTAAATACCTATAATAAAAAAAATCATTTAACACTGGAAAATTAGTCAAAGACTGGTTAGCATGACTTGTCAATGTCATCCTGTAGCATTATTTAAGAGTACTATTTAATTTTCTAGAGGTTGTATCTGCATTTGACTTTAGAACTGACTATTTGATCAGAGATCAGACACTGAACTTACATATGAACTTGGAGAATTTTGTCCAGGAGAGTATATATTCCTAAAGACTATGTATTAATGGTCATTAGGACATTAACTAGTTTGTAAATTTCACAGTAGTTCTAAGATTCTTTTCCAAAAATGCCTGTCCATATCCACTTCCTCAAAATACTCTTTAATCCATGTTTGTCAATGTATTAGTTCCTTTATTAATCAAATACATTTTTGACACATGTCCATTCTACATTTCAATGAGAAGCATATTTTTAACTTCTTAAAATAATACTTTAGCAAGGTATATAAACATTATTCATAAATTTACATTAAAATGAAAAAGACAGTTCTTCGAAATCAACATATAATATACGTTGGAAAGAATAGTACACTTCTAAAAGCATGTTAGGTATATGTATATACGTGAAGTATCTTATTTTTCATGCATTTCAAGCTCATTTTCAGCATGAATTTATCATTTTTATATAATGCAGTAGACTTTGAAGTCACAAGAATGAGGGAGGACTCTTGACATCCTACTTGATAACTGATTTCACTTATGCATACCTAAAAGAAATATTACCAGGATTGGATGGTAAACAATCATTCAGTTAACACATCCATTGTTCTGTTTCAATAGAACTAGAACAGCTAGGAGTTGGAAGTAGATGGTTTATGATGTGCCTCATTTGGGAGTTGAGGCAAGAGCATTTTTCTAGAGGGATCTACCATATTGAAAGCAGTATATTGAAATAAGCCTTTAAAAATTTGCCCAGTGTCTTACCTGTTAAATCCACTGACCTCTTTTAAAGTTTGTTTATTTATTTATTGAGGAGGATGGAGAGGGAGAGAGAGAGAACATGAGCAGAGGAGAAGAAGAAAGAGAGAGAGAGAGAGAGAGAGAGAGAATCCCAAGCAGACTCCATGTAATCAGTGCAGAGTCGGACCCTGGGCTCTATTCTATGAACTGTGAATCATGACCTGAGCTGAAATCAAGAGTCGGACACTTAACCAACTGAGCCACCCAGCGCCCCAAATCCATTGACTTTTTAAATGTTTTTTATGAGATACAAGTACTCTTACTTTTAAAAACTATTGCTTGATCTCTCATACATTTTTCTTTGTTCTCCACCTATCTCATTGCACAGCAGTAATCTCTATTTGTGTCCCCCTGTCCTCCTTCTGTTCTCTATATTGGTGGGGACCATCATGACCATCATGATCATCATTGTTACAGCTACCACTAAAGAGCCAATCATGCTAGACTCTTAAAATATATTAAACTGAGGTTTGACATATCATTGCAAGATACATATATATGTTATATATATACATGTGAATCTGGGTGTGCACAAAATCCACTTTATTAGATAACATGGTTAGAGACATTAAACCATTTGCTCCAGAACACATTGCTAAGTGGCCACTGTAGAATGACTCACAGTGGCTTCATAAAGAAGCCTGCTAAGGCCATGCTTCTTAAATTTTAACATACCTACTAAAAACCTTCGGATATTGTTAAAATACAGATTCTGCTTCACTAAATAGAGGAGGTTGCCCGAGATTCTGTATTCCTAACAAGTTCCTCCATGTAGCACAGCTGCTGATCCAGAGACCACTCTTTAAAGTAACAAGGTACAGGGGAAAGATTGATGAGGATATTGCCCTTTGATTCAAACCGGAAGCACTCAGGAGCACACTGCTGTTAGTTACTTGATCTTGGTTGGTACATTGTCAAAGATTTGAAAAGATTGAGAGTGGCTTGGGAGGTATACAATAAAGGGTTAATTCAGCAATCCTAGGGAGCCCCAAACCCTGCACATTCTGAAGGTCTTCAGGACTGGCCCTCTACCAGCTCCTGGGGGATAACACGTGAGCCCTAGGAATATTCTGCCTGATAAGAACCTTTGTATACTTGAGACTGTAGACTATACCAGATAGTTTATGCTAACAGAGTGATTTATTGGGAACATCTGTTTTTGTGTGCTGGGGCTTTGCACTATGCTGGATCAATTCAACTTTTGTTGGGAAGTGGGAAGGGTGAAAATTGAGTAGCTATGAGGACTCTATGCACACGTGATTAAACCCCAAAAAAGCCCTAGACAGCGAGGTCCAGGTGATCTTCCTAGCGGTCAACAGTTTACACATGCTGTTGCACATCACTGCAAAGAGAATTAAGTGCTGTCATAAGAGTCACTGAGTGGACACCTGGGAGCTCACATCTGGTTTCTTCTAGACTCTGTTCAATGTGCCTTTTTGCTTCTGCTGATTTTAATCTATATCCTCTCATTATAATAAACTCTAAATGAAAAAAAGAGCCAGTTTTTCTGAGCTGTGTGAATTCTTCTGGTAAGTCATCAAAGCTGAGGGCAGATTTCAGAACCCCAACACAGAGTGTGTGTATTTGAGAAAGAAAAGGAAATGGCTCTAACAGATATGGTTGATGCCTTGCAATCTATCTCCTGAGCCCACTGGATATACCCGAAATTCACCTGTATCCAGCTAATTGACAGCTTTCCATCTCATGCCTGTGTCTTCCTGATTCTGAACATGTGAGCTCTTTCTAAGGTATTAGTGCTGCTTAGTCTCAGGCAGGAGCAAAAGTCTCCCTCTCTGTAAAACAATTAGGAAGTATGTTCTAGATGTCCCCAGCAAGACTAAGCACATGGCAATGATCACTCATTCACATGGACTTGTCTTCATTCTTTGTCTCTCTTTTTCTGCTTCCACTAGTGCTTCTTGAGATAAATTTATGAATAAACTGCCTGCCCCCAAGTCTTTGCTTCAGAGTTCACTTTAGGAAGAACCCAAAACTAATCAATAGAAATGGCAGCTTTGCATCTGCGGTGGGGGAAATCTCATTCCCATAAGAATGGTACTTATCTTAATGAGGTCAAGAAAGCTCACTCTTCCAATGGGAGAAGATTGTTTCATCATCTGTTTAACACCTCTATGTGTTTGCAAAATGTTATACCCTCCACTTACATTAAAGAAATGTGTGCCCTTACTTTTTTGACTGTTTTGTTTCTACCTCTATTGCTTACCTTTGCAATATGCAGGTTCACTACAAAATTGAGAGGAAGTACAAAGAGGGAAATATGCAGTATGTAGCCTTTTCAAATTGACTGACTTCTTTCACCTCTTTCACTTCCTTTATTTGTCAATTCACCCACTGAAGGACAGCTTAATTACTTCCAAGTTTTGGCAATTCTGAATAAAGCTGTTATAAACACCCATGTGCAGAATTGTGCATCGTCATAAGTTTTCAAATCCTTTGGGTAAATTCCCAGGAGGGAGACTGCTGGATTGTGCATAGGAAGCATATGTTCAGTTTTGTAATAAACTGCCAAACCATCTTCCGAAGTGACTGTGCCAATTTGCATTCCCACCAGCAAGGGAAGAGTCCCTGTTGCTTCACACCCTGGACAGCATTTGGTGTCATCAGTGGTCTGGATTTTGGCCATTCTAATAGGTGTGTATTCCCATGTAATTTGCAATTCCTTGGTGATATATTATGTGAAGCATTTTTTTCATATGCTTACTTGTCATCTGCATATCTTCTTTGGTGAGGAATCTGTTAGGTCTTTGACCCATTTTTTAATCAGGTTTGTTTTCTTACTGTGAGTTTTAAGAGTGTTCTTTATATTTCAGACAACAGTCTTTTATTGAATGAGTCTTTTGCAAGTATTTTTTTCTCAGTCTGTGACTTGTCTTCTCATTCTCTTGGCACTGTCTTTCAAGGAGTAGATGTTTTCAATTTTAATGGAGTGTGGTTCATCATTTATTTCTTTCATAGATTGTGTCTTTGGTGTTATACCTGTAATTGGTTTTTGTTTAGTAGAATCTTCTAATCATTTTTATATTAGTTTAAGAACATTACAACCCTATACTTCTATTCTTTCTACAATTGGTAGTTCTTTGTCCTATTTTCATATATTTTTCTTCTGGTATCATAAACTTCATAACACATTATTATTTTTGCGTTAAATATCAATTGTTTTTTAACATTATTTAAAAATAAGAACAATGTCTTTGATATTTATTTTTTCCAAAATCCTCATTCCTTTGTAAAGACCTATCCTTTCATCTCCTGTTCTTTTCCTTTTGCACCTCATTTCTTCTAGTGCATGTGAACCTGGGATGAAATTGTTCACCTTTGTTAAAAACGGCCTTATTTGGCTTTACTTAAAATTTTTTAATTTGACTTTTTATATTTTCATTTGAATGGATTTCTAGATTGACTTGTTGGTTTGATTGTTTTGCTTTGAGCACAAAAATATTACTCCATCGTTTAATGACATGGACATTTGTGATGAGAAGTATTTATTAAGTTAGTTCCTTTGTCCCTTTTTCTTCTCATTTTTAAATGTTTTCTCTTCATAACTAGGTTTTTCCAGTTTGGTCATTATACTGATTGTGTTTGCAGGCCACACATTCAATATAATGTGCTTCTGTTGGCTCACAGTTTCATCAAATGTGACAAAATCTCACCCTCTGTTACCACAAATGCTATTTGACCTCCCTCATTTTTGGGAAGTCCAGTTACAGGTATTGTTAGATTGTTTGATAGTGTTTTTTTTAAATATTTTTATTTATTTCTAGGAGAGAGAGAGAAATAGACAGCGTGAGCAGGTGAGGGTCAGAGAGAGAGGGAGATAGAGACTCTGAAATAGGCTCCAGGCTCTGAGCTGGCAGTTCGCACAGAGCCCGACGCGGGGCTTGAACTCACCACTGTGAGATGACCTAAGCGAAAGTTGGACGCTCAACCGACTAAGCCACCCAGGCGCCCCTGTTTGATAGTGTTTTAAGGGCATTGATATTTTTGTTCATTTAAAAATTTTTTTTCTTTATGTGGCATATTGCTGGTGATTACTGCTAGTTGTTCAAACTCACTACTATTCTCTTCTACAGTTTTTAAAAGGCTAAGATACTATCCAATGTGTTTTTCTTTCCAGATATTATACATTTCTTCTCTAAGTGCCCCAGCTTAATCTTTTGTTTATATATCTCAGTCCTCTCCTCATCATATTTATGCCTTCTCTTTTAACTTGAGTACTTTATAGTATATAATAATATCTGACAGATCTATCTTCTATTTCTTTCTCTCTATTTTATTGATAACTCAATCATCTCTGTCATTTCTTGGTTTGTTTCTATCAATTGTTTTTTCTTCTTGTCATGGATCATTTTTCCTGCTTATTTGTATTTCCAGTTTTTTTTTTTCTAGGATAGAGAGAGACAGCATGAGCAGGGGAGGGTCAGAGAGAGAGGGAGCCACAGACTCTGAAACAGGCTCCAGGCTCTGAGCTGGCAGTCAGCACAGAGCCCGACACGGGGCTCAAACCCACGAACCGCGAGATTATGACCCAAGCGAAAGTCGGACGCTTAACCGACTAAGCCATCCAGGCGCCCCTGTATTTCCAGTTTTTAATTTATGTTAGTCATGTTGAATTTTATGCTACTGAATGAGAGATTTTATTCTATTTCATTAAAGAGAGATGGATTTTATTCTTATACGTGGTTAAAGTACTTGGGATCAGTTGAATGATTTTTCTGTCTTGCTTGCAAGCTTGGTTATGGTGAATTCAAAGCAGGCTTTTCCCTGTGTTAGTCTGTGGCTACATCTAGGTGCCTTGGCCTCTGTCTTGGCCTAGACTTTGAACTCTGACTTTTATATTCATCAAATCATATCCCTTTTGGGTTTCACACTGCTGTGCAGCAGACTGGGAAGCACTTTCAGAAAGTAAGCTGACACAATAGAAGGAAGACCTGCTTGTCTCCCACCTCTCAGTCATCACAGTCTTGAGCTGCTTGTTGTTTAATGCATGAAATCAGTTTGGTTCGTATGCTTTTTCTGAATTTCTGAATTTCTATGCATTTACAAAGGGAGGATAATTCTGGTGGTAGTAATTCTTCATGGGCAACAGTGGAAGTCTCAGAGACTTCCTTTGTTGGCCTGCATGCTAATTGTGTTATTTCTCTATTTCTCAAATCTAATAATTAAATCAAAGCCAGTCTTTGTCTTGATCATTATCTAAATTTTTGTATTTTAAAACCAGCGTGGTATTTTTATCTCTACAGTCAAGTCTCTTTTCATTTTATAAAAGTTTTCACAAGGTAATGTTTTCATTATAACTGCTTATTCCTATTCTTCAAAAACTAATAGGCAGGCATTGAGTCTCCATTTTCATGCTTTAATATCTACCAACATCTTACTAAGGATTTCTATGCCTTTTTAAATTTTCTTTCTTTCCTTTTTGTTGAATATTAATTTTTATGGACCATTATGCTATATATTGTAGATTGTGTACATTCTTTCCTTGCTCAAATCAGTTGATTTTCAGAAAATGTATTCCCAAGCTGAGAATCCATCATGTCTAATGAATGTGTACATAGATATTTGGTCTCATCTCCCTTCTCTAGATCTTTTTTATTCATTTGTTTGCTGTGCTACAACATTGCAGATAGATGGGATGCCATGAAAAATGTAAAATCTGTAAACCATATAACAGTAGGACAGTCTATTATCACTGAACATTTTTTCCCTCTAGCTTTATGGAGTTTTAGTTGACAAATAAAAATTGTATATATTTAAAATGTACCACATGATATTTTGATATACATTGTGAAATGATTACCACAATCAAGCTACTTAACATACCCATCATCTCACGTAGTTAGTTTTGTGTGTGTGTGGTGAAAATACGTAAGAACTACTCTCTTAGCAAATGTCAAAGATAATAAAGAACACAAAAGATAATAAGTGTTGGCAAAGATGTAGAGAAAAGGAAACCTTTGTGCACTGGTAATGGGCACGTGAATTGGTATGGACCATTATGAAAAGCAGTATAAAATTTCTAAAAATTAAAAATACGGGGCACCTCGGTGACTCAGTTGGTTAAGCATCTGACTTTGGCTCAGGTAATGATCTCACAGTCCTCTCAATTTTGCATCCATGCTCATCAGGGTTATTGGCCTGTAATTCCCTTTTATTAGTGGAGTCTTTATCTAATTTTGGTATCAGGGTAATGCTGGGCTCATAGAATACATTTGGAAATTTTCCTTCCTTTTCTATTTTTTAGAATAGTTTGAGCAGTATAGTTATTAGTTCTTCTTTAAGTGCTTGGTAATTATTGATAGATACACATTTATTACCATTTTATTTTGTGTATTGTCATGGCTTCTGGATATTTTCTCTGATCCTTTCTTATCTTTGTCACTTTTGGTATCTCCTTTCAACTCTAAGAGTCCCCTTTAATATTTCTTGCAGGGCTGCTTTAGTGGTCATGAACATTTTTAGTTTTCGTTTATTTGGGAGACTCTATTTCTTCTATTCTTACTGGATAGAATATTCTTGGCTGCAGAATTTTCCCAGTAAGCACTTGGGATATATCATGCCACCCACTTCTGGCTTGCCAAATTTCTGTTGAGAAATCTCCAGCTAGCCTTATGAGGATTTTTTTTTTTATTAGGATAGGTTTAGGTATTAGCTAAGGGGTATTTTAGAGAGGGGTGGTATAGTATTGCAGTTTATATACTCTTTTATCTAGGTTTCTTTTATGGAACACTATCTTACTAATTTTCCTACTCTGGACAAATGCCTACCATTACCATTCACCTTTCCAGAGATATTGTGACTCACATTTAGTTTCCTGGGGCTACAGGATCTCTACATTATCAATTGTGGGTTAATGCTTTTCCTTTTCCTTTTCCTTCTCTTTATGCAGTGAATTTTCTTCTGCTTAGAGCCAAGTGTATATGAGATAAAAATGGGACATCACCCTGGATTCTTCCTCAACTTTTAATTCCTTTCATTTTATGATTGGATAACATTGAATTACTCTACAGTATCTTTCCTTCTTTTACCATGACCAAACCTTTCCATAAGATCTTATTACTTTAAGAAAAAAAAATTTTTTATGTCTTTATTTTATGTTGAGAGACAGAGACAGAGAGCAAGTGGGGAGGGGAAGAGAGAGAGGGAGACACAGAATCTGAAGCAGGCCCCAGGCTCTGAGCTAGCTGTCAACACAGAGCCCAAAGCGGGGTTCGAACCCACAGACACTGAGATCATGACCTGAGCTGAAGTCGTTCGCTTAACCAACTGAGCCACCCAGGTGCGTCAAGAAAATATTCTTTAATTTTCTAAATGTTTATTCATTTTTGAGAGATAGAGGCAGGGTGTGAGGAGAGAGAGAGAGATATACAGAATCTGAAGCAGGCCCCAGGCTCCAAGCTCTAAGCACCAAGCCCAATGGTGAGGCTTGAACTCATGAACTGTGAGATCATGGCCTGAGCTGATCACTTAACTGACTAAGCCACATAGTTTCCCCAAGAAAAATACTTTTGAGATATACACTTCCAGGATAGTGAAAATAACATTTTGCAAAATGCTCATTCTTAACCCAGATTGATTATGAGTATGAAAGCACTCAGACCCTCTTTGCTTTAGTTAAGATATCACTTTGTTAAGATTAGTCTTTGGCAGGTTTGCTCCACAGTTTGTGGTTTGGAGTTATAATTCTTACACTGAAGAAGTTTATTTTCTCTATTTTTCTTATTTTGCTTTTTCTGGCAGTAAGTTTTAATAGAGTATTGAGAGGTAAAATGTTTTTACTCAATGCCTTACAGTATCCACATTTCTGGACAATGTTAATTAATCATTTTCAATTCATATAAACTATTCTCTACTCTCTTTCTTTCCAGTCATTTGAATGCATGACAACCAAATATAAATGCTCTGAACAATAGTAAATTAATAAATCATTTGATGATGTTCTGATTCCTATAATTATATCTTCCAGGCCATCTCCACTCCTTATCCTAACTACATGAATGTGAGATAAATAATAGACTTTAGCTTTAGAGGCATCTGGGTGGCTCATTCAGTTGACCATCTGACTTCAGCTCAGGTCATGACTTCACAACTCATGAGTTTGAGCCCCACATAGGGCTCTGTGCTGAAAGCTCAGAGCCTAGAGCATGCTTCAGATTCTGTGTCTCCCTCTCTCTCTGACCATCCCTCACTTGCACTCTGTCTTTCTCTCCAAAATAAATAAATATTAAAATTTTTAAAAATAGTAATTAACTATCATTTTAAAGATAAGTGATCTAGGGGTGCCTGGGTGGCTCAGTTGGTTAAGTATCCAACTTCAACTCAGGTCATGGTCTCACACTTTGATAATTCAAGTCCCACATTGGGCTCTGTGCTGACACCTCAGAGCCTGGAGCCTGCTTTCAGATTCTGTGTCTCTTTCTTTCTCTGCCCCTCTCCTGCCCATACTCTGTCTCTGTCTCTCTCAAGAGTAAATATTCATTTTAAATAAATAAATAAAAATAAATTAAAAAAAAAAAGAAGTGGTCCAAAATTGTTTTGCTAAGGTAAACAGCTAAAGATTCTAAAACCTAAGGTTTCAATTTATTGCAAAAGCAAAAGATTTGGTGGGGGGGAGGCTTGCCTGGGTAACACCATTGGTTAAGCATCTGATCCTTGTATTCCATTCAGGTCATGATCTCATAGTTTGTGGGTTTGAGCCCCACATTGGGCTTTGAGCTGTCAGTTTGGTATTCTTGGGATTCTTTTTCTCCCTTTCTCTCTACCCTCCCTATTCATGCTCTCTTTCTCTCAAATTAACTAAATAAATGAAAACAAAAGAAAGAAAGGTTTGAGAAAGCATGCATGTAGCTCAATAGTAGTCCTAATTAATTTTATGATTAATTTATATCTCCTCCATACATTACTTTTTCATTCATGCATTTTTAAATTTATGTGCATAGCATTAAAATAATACATATTGAGGGCTATCATATTGAAGCTCTTTACATTTGTATTGTGTGTGGGGGTGTGATTCTTTTTTTTTTTTTAGAATAATAGTTAATGAAAAGGAAATAAAAAATGAAATCTTTCATAAATTTAGTATAAATTAGTGGCATAAATGAATCAAATCAAACACTACAAAGAAGCGGGGGATAACTGATTCATCCAGTTCAGGAATATTTGAAGAAAAAATTTGGAAAAGTCCTTGAAATCTACATTTTATGTGGATTGATGAAGAGGGCTGAGGCTTGCATGAAATTCACAAGCAAAAGCGCAAAAGTAATCAAGCTGAAGAAAGGAAGAGACAAACAGTGACCAGAGACTGAGAGGATACTGAACACATATCATTCATAAACTTTTTTTTAAAATATCTAAACACATGATTAGATTTTGTTACAGAAAGTAAACCTGTCAAGCAACAGTTCTCAAGTAGGAAAATTACCTACATCTAAGTGTATTTAAGATTCCTCTTGAGTATATTTAAAATGCAGATTCCCAGGTAATTTTCTATACCTATTGAATCAGAGTCCGTGAGCCTGGAATTGACTTGAATATCTGCACTTTGAGCAAAAAAATCCAGGTGACTTCTGCCCACTAGCGTTTTGAAACTATTCATGTGTTTGTGTCTATATGAGATGAGGAATGTTAACTAAGCTAATTGTGGTAATCATTGCACAACATGTGTAAGTCACGTCATTGTGCTGTGTCTCTTAAAATTATACAGTGCTGTGTGTCATATCTCAGTAAAACAGAAAGGAGAAAAATAAAACCACTCAGCCAAAGTGTAGGGAGCAATCTCTTTAGTAATCTGTATTCAACATCCTATGCAATCTTTATAAGGATTTTAAATAAATATTTAAAAGCAGTAATGTTAAGTAATGTTAAGACCTAAGACGTTTCCCAAATGAAGTTAGTTTTCTTATGAAATGGGAAGTGTAGAATCTACATATCAGGAGAATGAGGTCCAAAATTCACCTTACATTTCTAAAGAAGGTAATTTTCTCAATCTATACTCCTTTTAATAGTGAATTGGCTTTGGGCTTCTTGTTAACTTTACAGTTAATAAATCATAATGAATCTACAAATCTTCATTAAGGAATGCCTATATATTAGCAACACAGAGGTGATACAAAAGGAAAGGATTAGTGTAAGTTATGAAATTTGATCCAGATGTTTACGAACAAGATGAGAAAACAAGGGAAAAATTTAGCAAGAATAGAAAATACCTGCATGGTATTAATTTCAAATGCTCTTCAGAGGCTCTTTAGAGGCTAAGGAGAAGCAAGGAGATTTTTTTTTGTAGTAAAGCCAGATTTCAGTAAGTCACTGAGCTAAGATCTGGGTTTAATAGTTGGATAATATGATTTATCCATTACAGAAAACACCAAATCATCAGTATGTAGGGAAAAAACTCAATTTGGGGGAGAAAACAACTATAAAATAACATTTGTCTCATAATAATCTAGTAGCTGTCAATTTCTTCTAATTTAACATGGGATTTCATAGAATATTATCCTTCAATAGCACTTCATCAAAATTTCATTTTCAGTAAATCCAATTATCTCATTCTTATAAAAGCTGCCCACAGTGCTGAAAAACAAGAAACTGACTTCTCGATGATGTTTGGTTTTGTTTTCATTCATTTTTAAAATGTCATCTTTCTTCAGAAAATAAGTTTTACTGTCATAACAGCCTCTGGAGTATCTTTAATTTGAATTTACTTACATTCTTTTTTATCAGAATCTCACAATATTGAATTTTTAAGATCAATTTAAATTCGAGAGCCTTAATATGGATGTCTACAATTTTATATTTCATTTTTATATGTTTTGTTATTATTATGGCTTGGAAGAATTAACTTACAATGAAATTTTAGCATGATCTAAAATGCTGAAGAAAGAAAAATGTGTGCATATTTCTTCTTTATTTTAGAATTCAGGTTTATATAGTTTTAAATCAAGGTTTAGCTGTGTCCTTGATTCAGATTTACTTCTTCCTATTTGGTAATTTTGATGTATTAAGAACAGAAAAGCAGATAAAACTAGTGACCAATGATAAATATTAAGATCAGGGCACCTGGCTGGCTTAGTTGGTCAGGTGTCCGTCCGACTTTGGCTTGGGTCATGATATCGCAGTTTATGGGTTTGAGCCCCGCATCGTGCTCTGTGCTGACAGCTCAGAGTCTGGAACCTGCTTTGGATTCTGTGTCTCCCTGTCTTTCTGCCCGTCCCTCACTCATGTGCTCGCCCTTTCTCTCTCTCTTTCTCTCTCTCTCTCTTAAAAATAAACATTTAAAAAAAGAGAGACATATAATTAGCAAATGTGACAAACTTCCAAACTCACACTCTTTTGACTGTTTCTTCACCCAAAAATTATTTACTGTAGTTTGACTGATTGATTGATTATAAGTTTCTTTCAATTCTGTCTCCATTTAGCACTTGCATGGAATTTAAAGGAAATTGCATTACAACTGAAAATATTTCTAATACTACTTGCTATAAGCAAGCCTCTTATACTAGATTTGTCATATATCCAGGAAAATGTAGTTATTCCAAGGTGAATTCAAGTAAGTAACTAATACACCAGTCCAAGGAAGGCAGTAGGGAGTAGTGCTTTTCTAACCTTTCTTCTAGTAGGTTCTAAAAGAGAACATTCTTATTACTTTGTATATGCCAGGCCTAAGTGTTTGGGCATGTGTTCAATACAGGCATGCACGAAAAGTCCCTTCATCTAAATCAAATAGTAACAGTTTAATTATAAATTAAAATGATATATTTCACAGCCTAGGCTCTCAGTGAGAAATTCCAGTTTCTTAGTTTTGACAGCAAATAGATAACAAAAATGTTGGGGAATTCTAGATTTACATTTCAGTCATGGAATTATTTAACAATTTTTTGAACTAACCAAAGTATTTGTTCCCATACAATGAGTGATGATTAGGAGGAACGCTATCTTCTCCACACTGGAGAATCCCCGTGAGGCTGTCGGTATTTATCTAAAGCAATCCCATGACCACCTACTCTCACCAGAAATGTACAGAATGCAGTTTTACTAAACATCAACATCAATGGAGACACTGAATTTCCGAGGAGGGAAAGAATGTTAATTTTGGCATGGAGCATCTTAGCACATGAACAAGTCTTACCATTTCCTAGTCTGTAGTTTGCATACATTCATGTGACGGTTTTGAATGTCCACACCCAGGACACTGGTAAAAGGTATGTAGGAATATTATATGTGGAGGAATAATACAATATGTACATTTTTAAAAGACATTTTCTAGATCCTGTCTTCAAAGGTTAAACACTGAACTAAAACTCTTCTTATATTAGTTAATAATCTTTACAAATAACAAAGGGAATTAGCGGGTTTAAGCTCTAATAGTCTAAGAGACACCTGAATACTGATTACTCACTGATTATCCAGTGACTCGGTTTTGCTGCTGTATAGAACTTTGGCATGACGTAAGCTTTTCCTAAATTGTATACAAACGAAACTGTGAAAGAGAATTTACATAAGTCAGCCTATAACGGTGCTGCATAATTTCCCATTTGTAAGTCAGGATAAAAAACAAAAATGAATTAAACTGTGATTGATAATGATAGAAAGTACATGACAGTCAAGGTATATTTTGAAATTTTACTTATTCAAAACTTTCCTAGTTGAGTGTTATTCATCTAAACTAGCTGGCCTATTTTTGCCCTTGAATAAAATTACCTTGTTGCCATATTTTACCTTGGAGCTTACCAAGAGGAGCTCAAAACATGCCAGGGTTTGCTTTCATGAGTTTATGGACATTCATGTAAAACTAGTGTTCTCTTAGTCACATGACCAGCAGGTATGTAGTCCTTGATTTTAGTTCTATTTCAGTCTAATCTTTTTGAGGTTTTTCTTGAGATCATTGAAAGAAATTCTGTGACTCTCAAATTGCTTGTAAATCAGATCATCTCAAATTGGGTGAGTCCAAAGACAATGTGTGCCTGTAGGTTGACTTTCAGCTCTGAAGTCAGGCTATCAGGGCTTAAATCTTGGCCCCATCTTCTGATGTTTAGTTTTGTTTATTTCCACTTTCCTTGGCTTTCTTTTGTTATATGTAAAATAAGTATGATAGTAATATTAACTACATAATTTATCAAGTGGAGGTTAATTTAACTAATAAACTTAATTTACTTATGGCAGGGCTTGGTGCAAAACAAGTACACATAGGTGTTAATATTATGTTATTTAATTTTGCGTGATGGGGCAGCAAATAATTATTAAATGTTTAATCTTAAATAAGGGAAATTAATAAAAATAGAAATTAATATATTTATTGGAGAAGTCTACTGGGAATACAAAGTTTCAATTGCTCCTTAAGTTTCATATTGCTCCTTAAGTGAATTTAAAGCACATGAACGTATACATATTTATTTTTTACTTTTTAATGTTTACTTTTGTGTTAGAGAGAGAGCAGGGAGGGGCAGAGAGAGCTAGACACAGGATCTCAAGATGGCTCCACACTGTCAGCACAGAGCCCGACATGGGACTCAAACCCACAAAATATGAGATCATGACCTCAGCCAAAATCAGGAGTCAGATGTTAAACTGACTAAACCACCCAGGTGCCCAAACATACACATATTTTATCATACATGAGGCACCTGAATAGCTCAGTTGCTTGAGTGTCCAACTTCTGCTCAGGTCACGACCTCACTGTTGGTGAGCTTGAACCCTTCATTGGACTCTCTGCTGATAGCTCTGAGCCTGGAGCCTACTTTGGATTCTGTGTGTCTCTCTCTTTGTGTATCAAGTATTCTCAAGTCAAGGAAAAACACTAGCTAGTTCAACAATTCCTAGTACATTAGTAAAAACTAGTGATTGTATAAATACATCCTAAAATTAACACAGATTTTGACATTAAGCTGTTATTGAACTTTTTACTTTTTAATTACCAAAAGATAAATAAAGGAATAAAGAAGAACAAGTAAAAAGTACATTGTCAGGAAACACTAAGGCTGCTCACCTATTTTTAAACTATTCTCCAAACTTACCTTTTTGAATTATTATTAAATGAGATAAATTGTGTTGAAATACATAGAACAGGGCTGTCTGGCAATTGGTAGATAGAGCAGCTAGTCTCGGATCCTTGCTCCCCACTGGAAGGGATGTAGGATTATTAAGACCAGTGACATTTGGTACCACTAGGTTAATATACATGTGCCTAGAATACAGAGCACAGAAATCACTTAGATGATAGTTTTATTTTATTCACTATGGAATTTTCACACATTGAAGTTAATGTTTATGTCATATGTGGATGGTTTAAGTGAGACATGGTAGAACAAAATGACTAAAAGTGAACAGTCAGGAGCCAAACCATTTGGGTTCATCAGACTGGATCATTTACTGGCTCTGAAAGGCAAGGCCATTTATTTTATTTTTCTGAACTTTCATTTGTGAGGATCAGAAGGGTTAATATATAGAGTATCACTTCTATTGAGCTCCTCAGCTCAATAATTATAGTATTTGTCATTATTTTATTATTATTATCACCATTATTATTAAATATCCCAAGCATCCTTACTGGACAAAGCAAAGGGGAAGGACTGATATTCTACTTCTCAAGGAAAAAAAAAAAAAATATATATATATATATATAATAACTAAGAAGCATTGAACTGTGACACTTGAGTACTCAAAAGATTTTGCTTTATCTCTTTGCTCATATTTACTTCATTAGTGTATTTTTTTTTTCCTTTACTCAAGGGTTTTGCTGTTGGATAGTGGCTCTGCTAGACTGGTCAAGGTTCATACCGCAGGCAATGGATTATATCCAGATAGTTCCTGGTTTCTTCCTTTTTTAAATAAATCAGATTTATGGCTGAGGTTGATATGAGGGCCTGTGTCCATTGGCAAATGGTCTGGTAGCCACAGACCTCTTATTAAAGCTTGAGAGAAAATGGTGATTACTAGTGTTTGTGGCCAAATTTTGTGCAAGCTTGCCCACTGGGTTTGTTTGGATACTAGAAAATTATGGACTGTATGATTTGAATTAGGATAAGATATGAAACCCTTGGAGCCACTCTGTAGCAGAGACTGTGCTGTAAAAGAATATTGGAAAGCACCCCGTTGACCAAGTCAGTGAAATTAGCTTAGTCATGAGAATTCCGAGTGAGTTTTCTGACCTTGAGATGTAGATTCAATGCCAAAAAATATCAGGAGACCGAGGATAGATGCTGATCTTAATTTTAATGAGAGGGTTTTATTGCTAACGCGGGCATCTAACTCAACCCCATCATTTCCAGGCTTTAAACCTTCTAGATGTTTCTCTCAGGAAATGGAAGAACTTCCCTAAAAATTATTATCAGAAATGTCATGTCATGTCTGTCCTTCCAGTTCACTTAGTTCATTTTCTTTAAAAAAATTTTTGTTTGTCTTATTTAGTTTTTAAAAACATGTTCTTCAGGTAGCTATGGCTGGTAATAGCTCCTCATTATGCTGGAAGTCCAGGGTCCCATTTTCGTATCATTTCCATGGCAACATGAGTAGGCTCACTGTATTCCATCAGTCTGCAAACTCCACTGCTGGCCGGCTCTTCCTGTGGTAGATCACTTCCCGATCTTCGATCTTCGTGCTTGTTTTTTTGTTATTACCTGGCAAAGTAATTGCTGTCACCTTAGAAACTGATTGCAAGGCCAAAGTGCTTGGATGACTTTACTACACAAAAGACACAGAATGTTTTTTTCACATTGTTTCCCCTGTGAGATAAAGGACAACATCACCAGTTTCCTCAGTGGTTAGGGATTGTCTGTAGTAGGGGGCAGGGCATCAAGACAGCTGTGTGTCCTGTCGTGGAAGCAGTAGAGCCAGATGCTCAGGCAGAGCTCAGTGCTCCCTGTATAGCCTGTGTGACTTGCAACCTAGGACATCCTTGCATTTTCTTTCTAGAGGGTCATGTTGTATTCAGCATTACCTACAAAAGTAAATTTTACTGGGAAACTAAATACCTATCAGCTATTATCTTCTTTTATAAGAATACAAAACCAAGAGCTTTTGATTAATTTTTTGAGGCAGTAGGGTATTCATTTATTAATTTATGGTTTCACTAAATCTTATGTTTTAAGATTTTAATAATATTTTGATAAACATCCTCTTTTCTATTTAAGCCTTAACACTATAAATTTTCTCCTTATATTTTTTTAACGTTTATTTATTTTTGAGAGAGACAGACAGACTGCGAGCAGGGGAGGGTCATAGAGAAAGGGAGACACAGAATATGAAGCAGGTTCCAGGATCTGAGCTGTCAGCAGAGAGCCTGACACAGGGCTCGAACTCGTGAATCATGAGATCATGACCTGAGCCAAAGTTGGACGCCTAACTGACTGACTGAGTCACCTAGCACCCCAAACTTTCTCTTTTTAAGTCTCACATACCAACCATAGTCCTGTATAACATCATTGCTGGGTGGTTTTACAGTGGATGACCTATTCTTGCATGTTTTATGCTAGAATTCAGATGCCCAGTGCCCAGTTCCCAAATTGTGTCTCTTTTTTTTTAATATATTTTTTTAAATTTATTTTTAGGAGAGAGAGAGACAGCGTGAGCAGGGGAGGGTCAGAGAGAGAGGGAGACACAGACTCTGAAACAGGCTCCAGGCTCTGAGCTGGCAGTCAGTACAGAGCCCGACGTGGGGCTGGAACCCACGAATCGCGAGATCATGACCTAAACGAAAGTCGGACGCTTAACCGACTATGCCACCCAGGCGCCCCAGTATCCCAAATTGTGTCTCAACCTGGAACAGGGTGGCTTCAGTAACATCCTCATTATCTGTCCTTTATATGTGTATTCAAGCCATGGCTTCCCAGATTGTGAATGAACCATCCATGCTACTTGTCAGTAGACATATAGCTAGTCGCAGTCTGTTGTAGGACCCTGTGGTACATGACCTCATAACAGACCCGCATGGATAGTGGACCACTTGCAAAACATCCTTCTTTGACCCACTCACTGTAACTTGGATGGTTCTCTTCATGTCTGATCAAGAGTATGAATGAGTGAGTGGGGCGCCTGGGTGGCTTAGTCGGTTAAGCGTCCGACTTTCACTCAGGTCATGATCTCGCGCTCTTGGGTTCGAGCCCCGCATCGGGCTCTGTGCTGACTGCCAGCTCAGAGCCTGGAACCTGTTTCAGAGTCTGTGATTCCCTCTCTCTCTGACCCTTCCCCTGCTCACGCTGTCTCTCTCTCTCATAGAAATAAATAAAACATTAAAAAAAATAAAAAAAAAAGAGTATGAGTGAGTGGATCCCCACAGGACAGTTATTTTTATGTGTCTATCTGTCCTTTATCATGAAGTCTACAAAGAAAGCATTAGACTATGTGGGACAATGTGTGTTGATTAGTTTATTTGTTTCAAAAATAAGACCACATATCTAGCATATTAGTTCCCTAGGCCTGCCTTAACAAATCACTGTGTCTTAAAACAACAGATATTGATTCACCTACAATGTCAGGGGCCAGAAGTTTGAAATCAAGGAGCTGGAGGACCATGTTAAAGTCTTAATTCCAGATTAAAAACCAAAGAGATAAAAAAAAAAAACCTGATTTTTTTTAGATTAATTGGCCAACTGAAGACACAGAAGGTTAGCACACATTCTCCCATATTAATTTTTCTCTATTGGTACAAAACAGGGCCCTCCTAAACCAAGCATCCACCCACAGAATAGATATTGTTGATAATAAGTGTACCTGGGGGGTGGGGGGAGGGTTCAGATCAGGGATGGGATGCTGTAGAATCCCAACTTCAACAGTTTCCATGAAAAATCAAATGTCTTGCTCCATGCCTAATCTGAGCAAGCAAGACATGCTGTATGGCAGCCTTCCTCCATGACTGGGACTCAGAGTTCTCATAGAGTACTCGCTACCTCCTAACATCAAAAAGAGAGTCGTAGTCCTCATTGCCAATCACCTATGGGTTAGAATGCTCCATGTTTTCAATTTACCCTTTGTAACTCCATTTTTGATCTTGGGAATGTGATCTGAACCTTGGCTTCCAATTGGTTTCAAGCAGCCCATGAGAAGCACTAGCAGAAGAATGGGAGGTGGACAGAGAGTAAGGGGTTATGTATTCCTTTAATTCTCTCCCTTTTATGCAACCCACTTGCCACAGTTTCTTTCTCAAATACTACTGTAAAATGTTTTCTTCCTCTAACTTTTCCAGGCCAAAGAGTAATAAGGACTCCCTTATCTTTCTTGCCAAAGGTTAGTGGGTTATCCCTATTTGATTTCACTAAACTCTGCCACAACTTTGCAGTTGGTTCCTTTGTTAAATATTCATCAATTGCCCAATTTAAGTATTATTTCTTTCCTTCATGGGCTCAGACTGATGAAGATTGCCAAACTAAAGGACTTTCATATTATTTATTTATCCTACTTAAATGGAAGCTTATTATGCATCAGGTCAACCATTTCCATCTTTCTTTTGTCCCTTTATTTTTATTGGGATATAATTCACATTCAAGTCCATACTTTGAAAGTGTGCAGTTCAACAAGTTTAGTATATTCAAAAGGTTGTGTGATCATCATCACTCTAACTCCAGCAAATTTTCACCTTCTCCCAAAGAAAGTCCATACTCACTAGCAGTTACTCTCCGTTCACCTCTGGCATAGTCCCTGAAAACCACTGATCTACTTTATGTAGATTTGGCTCTTTTGGACATTTCATGTCACGGAATAATGCAATATATGGACTTTTCTGTCTTGCTTCTTTCATTTGGCATAATGAATAAATGGCAAGATCTATTCACCTTTTAACATACAATAATTAGTATGTCATCCTTTCTACTACCAAATGATGTTCCATTATATGGATATGCCACTTTTTTATTTAAACACTCATCAAATAATGGACATTTGAGTTATTTACATGTTTTCACTATCATAAATACTACTACTGTGAACATTAATGTACAGGTATTTGTGTAAACAAATAGAAAAATGTCACCTCTCTTGGGTATATACCTAGGAAAATTGCTGGGTCATATGGTAACTCTACATTTTAATTTTATTTAGAACTTTCAAGTTGCTTCTCAAAGCACTTTAATCACTTTACAACCCTATTAATGTTCCTTTCTTGGGAATATGAAATTCTTCAGATGAATTACCATTTCATCTAAATTATCATAAAAATGTCTGTAATATTTCCTTGTAATTTTTATTTCTGCAATTTCAATAGTGATGTTCCTCCTCTCATTCCAGATTGTAGTAATATAGGTCTTGTATCTTTTTCTAACTGCCATTTCTGCTAAAGCAATAGTCAATTTAGATCACCTTTTCAAAGAATCATTTTTTGGTTTTGTTGATTTTTTATATTATTTTTTCTATTCTATGTCTTATTTATTTCCATTATAATCTTTACTGTTCCCTTCTTTCTAGATCCAATAAATTGGCAGTCTTTGCCAAGGGTCTCTGTCTGCATTTGGGGCACATCTCCAACACCAGCCAAGGAGTAGAAAACTCTGACTTTGTCTTCACTTCCTGCTTTATCAGAGCCTCCAAGTCAGTCACTGGAGGAAGCTTAAGCCTTCTCATGTCCTCTAGAAAAGCAGGTGCTCTGCTGGGGCACCTCAGTGTCTTAGTAGGTGGAGTGTGGGACTTTGGCTCAAGTCATGGTCTCAAGGCACATGATCTTGTAATTCGTGATCTCATGGTTTGTGAGTCTGGGCTCCAAGTCAGGCTTGCTGCTGTCAGCACAGAGCCTGCTCTTGATCCTCTGTTCCTCTCCCTTGTTTGCTCTTGCTCCCTCTCTCTCTTTCTCTCTCTCTCTCTCAAAAATAGAAAGAAAGAGAAAGAAAGAAAGAAAGAAAGAAGAAAGAAAGAAAGAAAGAAAGAAAGAAAGAAAGAAAGAAAGGAAGGAAGGAAGGAAGGAAGGAAGGAAGGAAGAAAGAAAGGAAGAAGAAAGAAAGAAAGAAAGAAAGAAAGAAAGAAAGAAAGAAAGAAAGAAAGAAGAAAGAAAGAAGGAAAGAAAGGAAAGAAAAAGAAAGAAAGAAAGAAAGAAAGAAAGAAAGAAAGAAAGAAAGAAAGAAAGAAAGAAAGAAAGAAAGAAAATAGGCACTCTGCTTGGAAAGTATGCCACCACATCCCTGTGTGTGAACTTCTAGATACTCAGTAATGTACCAGATCTCTTGAAATCCCCAACTGACATTTCATTCTATCACTCTTTGTTTTGAGCATCATGGCTACTTATGATTTGTTCTAAGCATTATGTACTACCTCGGGCTACCATGAAGTTAAAAAATGCCTCTAAATATTTTCAACAAGTATCCCAGAGAAAGGATTTTCACACTGAGTAAGCTCCAAGTTAGGTCACATGAAGACAGAATTGTAAGTGGGATTTCTCACTGAACCACCTGCCAGGTCAAATAGTGACAGTCCTCTGGGAATGAGCCTGGTGGTTGCCAGGCTACCAGTCTTCATGATTTAGGGCTCTTTGTTTTTAAGTCTACCATGGTACTAGAGAAAGAGACATGAGAATAGAGCAAAGTAAAACACCACAAACCTCACAATTCTTTCTAATATTAAACCACACACACACACACACACACACACACACACACACACACACACACACACACACAGAGTGTCTGGAGTGTTGAAAGCATGTGGTTATTTTCTGGAGTTCTAAAAAAAAATGGTTCTGATTATTCCTGCCAGTTTTTATTGCTTGTATGAAGGAAATAATTTTCAAACATTTTTAAAAAGGAAGTAATTTCCAGATGCTCTTTCTCCACAATTTTCACTGATATCACTTCTCTTTCATAGTACAGTAGAATTTAATGTCAGTAGAAATTAAAATGTTTTATTAGCCCTGGCTAATAAGTATAATTATAATATAAAAATAAGATTTATTTCACATATATGATTAAATCCACATATAGGATTTAATCTTTCAACTTCTTGGGAAATGCTCGTCAATATCCATAAAGACTTGATATTTTCTTAAGTAACATAATTTAGCTGTAACTGGATACAGTTCTGATCCTTACTACTTTCCTCCTATATATGTCTTTCCTCTAAACTCCCTGATAATTTAGTTATCTGATGCCTATGATTATCTTCTTCTGTCTGAAGTTTAACATTCAGGAGATGACTTACAAGCATTGAAGCATTTAGATGTAAACCTCCTACAAATGAAGTATAGTGGTCATATATTATTCTACGAAATCGAAACAGGATTTTTTCTTTCTCTCAAACCTACAGGTTTTTGGTTAGCATTGAAGTGATGCTGTTTGGTTTGGCTTCATCACACCATACAACTCTCAAATCTTTTCTAAGCTATGATTTCTGAAATTGCATATTCTAAACCTATAAGGCAGTGTTTATATGCACCAAAGTGGATTCTGTACATATATTTTATTAGATAAGCCCATTTTTGTAATGTGTGCTTTCCTTTCAAGTTCTGGTCAAGAATTTAAAGCCAAGATCTTCATGAAAAAAAAAACATAGTCATATTTAATTCCTGGTGTGTTATTGACAAAAGGAAAGTAATTTCTTCAGATGAATGTCTATTTAATTATTTTTCTATGACAACTGTCAAATTTCTTACTTCACCAATTTTAAACTAAGGTTTTCGTAATGAATTATCTTCTAAAAGCAATATGGTACTGACATTCCCCTTTCCCTTCATCAGAGTGTGAGAGAATCTTCAAACTTTGTCATAAAAATTAGTGAATGACTGATTATGCCACAACTATCTCAAAATAGAAATTCTGTATCAATATCATCGCAACAAATGTCATCTCTGTCAATACCATCACAATGACTGCTGAGAGAAAAATTGATTCCTTTTTGTCAATAATAGCTTCCTTAAATGAATGTCACTCATTTGACAGACATTTGACTATAAGCCCCATGTAGTATTTTATGTTTTATTCAACACCAGAGTGCCAGACCTAAGCACAGCTCCTTATGCATAAATACCCAGTAGCATATGATGAATGACTCCAATGCTCAAGCTCTTTTTCATTAACTCAAACATAATTTGCCTCTTGTACATGGGATCACACTCTCTTGCTTTGGTATTTTCCCCTATATAACACTATAACTTTCTGCAAGATTTTTCAATTTACAAAAAGCAACACTAAATTTTCTCACCTGTAACTCTGAAAGTAACCATGTTTCATTTTCACAGTTTTATTGATAATCAAATTTTGACTTGGAGAATGTCAGTGGGATTTATCCAAGAGTCACCAGGTAAGAAAATGTGAAGAAGAGGATTTGGTCTCAGAGTTTATGACTTCTGAGGCTCTGTGTATTCCACTATATCTATCTATTTTCAGTCGCGTTTTTCAAGATTTGCAATGTGTCTTCCTAATATCAACCTTCTATGGTCCTTGACCCCTGCTTCTTTCCCCTTTGTGGTTATAAACAAGTTTTGCATATCTAATGTTGCATAGTAAATCATTACAAAACTTAAAAAATATATTTATTATAATGTTCATACACTGAATTTATCTGGATATTTCTTGCTTGAGGTATCTCCTAAGTTGGCAGTCAGAGGGTGACAGAGAGGAGAGTCATTAGAGATTCAGCTGAACTGAACCATCCAAGAGAGCTTCCTCAATTATATATCTGACACCTCTGATAAGATTTGTGAAGAAGCTGATGGAAGAGCTTTCTTTCTCATAGCTTGTTTGAGTTTCCTAACAGCTTGGAGTGTCAGAGTGGTTGAACTTTTTAAATGACACCTGGCTTCTCATAGAACACACATTTCAAGAGAGCTAGCAAAAAGCATGTCTCATCCTGTTGTCTACAGTACCAGGCCTGATTCACTGTGGGTGAAGACTATACAAGCATGTGTGAATACTGACCAAAAAGTAAGATTTATCCAGGGCCCTCTCTAGACATTAGTTGTCATAGGCAGCATGTGATAATGATGAACATGTATATCTAGAGCAAGGTGACCCCTTTCCTTACCTGTAGAGGAAGTTTGACTTACTCATTGGATGACCTTGGGAAAGTTATTTGATTTTTCTTGGCCTTAGCTTATATATCTTTTGAAAATATAACAGTTGCTTCTTTACAAGGTTGTGTCATGTTTGGATGAGATAATCAACGTGGATAAACTTGAAACTGCAAAATATAATCTCATTTTTATTAATATTGGCATGGGAACATACCTTCTATTCTTTGAAAACCAACCCTGTCTTCACTGATAGTTTCTCCATCCTCAGAGATTACAAATTTTAGGTCAGGTTGGCTCATGTGAACCCATAGTCCATCTCCACCACTATTGGACTCCATGATCATGTATACTCAAGACACAGTTTAAAGAGTCAATTCTCTTTTCAAAGCAACTATCTTTGATGAACTATCTATCCCTCCCCTTCTCCATACCAAACATGCTTCAAATATGGTAAAAAAAAAAAAAAAAAAATAGGGGCCTACGATCTTGCCTGAACAAGGTCATAGAATCACCAGATGTACCTAAAATATTCTCAAGAATTATTCCATCAGCTTCTTTTGGGGTCAACAGTTTTATGGAGGTTGAACCCAGTAACCTGAGTAAGAAATTATACCTATTAAGCAGCTAGCACATTCACAGGAGTTGGTTTTCACCCAATTGTTTAATTATCATTACTGTTCACTCTTAATTAGGGAAAAATGAGGACCTGAGGGGGTAGAAAACAGGGCAGTATCAGGTACTTTTATCTGGAGAGATGAAGGTAGAAAAACTGAGAGTC
Source organism: Proteles cristata cristata (assembly GCA_017311185.1). Taxonomy (NCBI): domain Eukaryota; kingdom Metazoa; phylum Chordata; class Mammalia; order Carnivora; family Hyaenidae; genus Proteles; species Proteles cristata. Next base: position 372,604 of record JAESUZ010004583.1, read on the forward strand.
ATTAAATGCATATGTGGAAAGTTATATTGTGAAGATAGTAATTCAATAGAATCAAATTCAGTCTAAGAAGAACCTTCACATCCTGAATATTTAAGGCCAAATTGAACCATTGTTTTTCTTTCACTCATTGCACTAAAAGAGATAGGTGAATCATAGGAATCATAGTTCTTCCTTTGAAACAAATGCTGACAGAAATGATTCAATCCAGGGAGAAATAATGGGAGGAACCCCCAGAGAGTAAGTTTTAGGAAGATATTCTCTAATAATAGGTCTTTGGTAAGAGCACTGACAGACTAACCACTCTCGAAGGAAGGAAAGCAAAGGGTGTGATTTTGGATGCCGGTATATTGATAGATTTGGTGGTGAGATCATCAAGAAATTCTCCTTTGATGATTTCATTTTTCTCAGTGAAATGAAAATTCAGACCATCAGCTGAGAGAGGAAAGGAAGGAGTGTTGGAGGTGTGAGGAGGGAGAGGAAAGTGTAAAACTCTGAAGGATATTTATGCCAAATAGGGCCAAAAACGGGGATTAATGTGGATGGTGGAAAAAAAAATTGCTTTTCTCAACTCTGGAATTACATGCTACACTGGCCTGGAGCTGCTAATAGCCATCTTTCCAAACATGTGGAAAAGTGTGACTAAAAATAAAGCCAGCACTGAGAAAAGCAGCCCATATATAGAATAAGGGATATAAAATTCTCATGATACCTTTCAAGGACATGGAAGCAGCCAAGATTGAACACAGAACTCCCCCTGAGTTTTTCTACTATATGAGTGAAAAAATTCCATTTTGATTAAATTTGAGGGTTTTTTGGTGCCTTCTTTATGTCACTTGCAGTTAAAAGAGTACTTAATATATCAGATAATTGAGGAGTATTGGGTTTTAAAAAAATCAATTCTTAAAATGACAAGAAAAGGCGTGTAAAAAGATAGTACAGCAACATGGTTATCTGGATGGGTTTTGGAGTCAGAAAACTGAATTTAAATCTTGGCTCTCCCACTTAATGAGATACGTAAACATTGGATTTACTTAATCTCTCTGAGCTTCACATCTCATCTGTAAATTAGATATAATGATGATAAGAACTACTAAGTATTAAGTCTGAAGCATTATCCTAATGTTTTAGTCATATTATCTTAATCAAGTCTCTCAAGAATCCATGGAGGTGGCTGTTATTATCCTGGTCTTACACTTGAGGAAAGCGAGACTTAAGAAGATCAGTAATCACCCTAACATTCCACAACTAGTAAGGTGATATGGAACCTGTGGTTATGGTTCCTCAACCTTAGAGTGACCATTAGGTTGAGTTCACTTGGGACCATTCTAATCTATGCCTGTAGTACCACTTTCCCTGTGATCAGCACACTCTTTCACTTGCCCCCCGCCCCCCAAAAGGTCTTAGCTTGGACAATAAGTTATATGGTCACTGTTGCAAGTTTGGTCTCTCAAGAAGCAGACTGTAAGGTCAGAGATTAGCTTGGGGAATGCTCTGTGGATCCCTACCAGAGAGGGGAGGAAAGGAGTAAGATGCTGCAGAGAGAAGAACAAAAGCTTCAGCCAATCCCACAGGGAGCTCACAAGTTGGGAAGGCCCTTTGGAGTTCTTGTATTGGGAGCAAAGAGGTCTAAGCTGTTACAGCACTGCACCATCCCACTCAATGCATGAGGTCCAGTCCCAAGAAGGTAATGGTCTTGGACAAGATAGTGCAATTTCTTGAGCAAGCTAACAAGTGAGAGCTCTTCTTCTGACAGCATTCCCAATAGTTTGGGGAACAAGTCCTTCAGAGGAGACTGGACATCATATCACAACATCCATCACAGCTATAAACTTTCATCACATGTGAAGTACTGCCTCCAGGCAACAGTTTCTTTATAAAGCCTTTCTAAAGATTAGTGAAAGTTTACTTACACTGTCTTTAAGACTACATGGTATAGGGGGCAATAGGGTCGTTCCGTTGGTTGAGCGTCTGACTCTTGATTTCAGCTCAGGTCATGATTCCAGAGTCATGGGATTGAACTCACATCAGGTTCCATGCTGAGTGTGGAGCCTCCTTAAAATTCTCTCTCTCTTTCTCTCTCTCTCTCTCTCCGTCTCTGTCCCTCTCCCTCACCAGTGCGCTCCATCTCTCTCACTTGCAAAAAAAAAAGGGCATGGTGTATATTTATATGTATTTATGTACATAAATATGTTTATGTATAAATGCATACATTTTTATGTATATTGACATATATTCAGTAAACAGCAGCAATTATTATTTTATTAGATATTATATAGTACATTTTACAATGAATTATATGTGATATATAAAATATGATATTATAATAATATAAACAGTATTAATATAAAGTTATCACTTTATAACCAGAGGTCTGAATAACAGAAAAATAGGATTTACCAAAAAAATTTAAGGATTCATTTAACTTGAGGATTGCCAAGAAGAGCTCACCACAATGTCCTGTCATATAATTTGTCACACAAAGCTGAGAATTGTTGAAGGCCATTTGAGCACAAAGAATATAGATATGGATAAATTAATTGATTCCCATATGCAGACTTGTGGTGAAGTGAGTTTGTGTGAGTGGCTATTAAATGCACTATTTAGGGGCACCTGGGTGGCACAGTCAGTTAAGCATCCGACTTCAGCTCAGGTCATGATCTCACAGTTCGTGGGTTTGAGCCCCGTGTCAGGCTCTGTGCTGACAGCCAACTCAGAGCCTGGAGCCTGTTTCAGATTCCGTGTTCTCCTCTCTCTATGCCCATTGCTAGCTCATGTTCTCACTCTCTGTGTCTCTCTCTCTCAAAAATAAGTAAACATTAAAAAATGCACTATTGAAATATATTATCGTCATACGCCAAAGATTTTGAACCAACAATCTCTATTTTTTTAAAGTTTATTTTTGTTTAAGAGAGATAGAGAGCAAGCAGGGGAGGGGCAGAGAGAAAGGGAGTCAAATTCTAAGTAGGCTTTGCACCGTCAAGACAGAGCCTGATATGGGACTCAAATCTCTGAGATCATAACCTGAGACAGAATCAAGAGTTGTATGCTCAACCAACTAAGCCACCCCAGCACCCCATAAACCACTAATCTCTTTAAAGACAAAGAGGAGAAAATGTTTCTCCCCTACTTATTGCTGTCAATAAGGTAACAGAGACCCAAGTTGGAGCTAGACAGGAAGAAAGTCTATCTAGGAACCCCATTAAACAACTTGGCTGACCATGTCTGCATTCTCACAGTGTGATTTGTTGACTCTACTCCCAAAAATGTGTGAGGATACCCATGGTCTTAAAATAAGCATATTAGTAGTAAAAGTTAAAGTCTGTCTTAAGTTAATCTGACATGATTTCCAATAAGCCCAGCCCATCCTTCCAGACATGAGAGCCTTTGGAGTATGTACACTCAAAACTATATATTTGGCATTTCCAAGCAAAAAAAATCTTTAAAACATTTCTTTGGCATCTTCACCTCCTTCCATAGATAACATCTCGGGCAATATGTTTGCTAACTGCCTTCATGTAGTAATATCTCTGACAACCCATCAATGGTGGTTGTCCTTCCCTTACTCCAAGGCTACTTCCATTGTCTCTTGCACTTTCCTTACACTAAATAAGACCATCAGATTAGTTTTTAGAACATATGTAACTGTTACAACTTTGGAGGAATTAATTAAATTTAATTCATATACTGCGTCAATAAGTTTGAGAGAAATGTAATGTTTATTTAGCAAATAATTTAACTATTGCTTCAGTTTTCATCACTGTACCTCATAAGAATTCTATTTCCAGTTTAATCCCTGATCCTACAAATTTTTTTTCAGTGGTTGTTTTCAAGAATAGGTATGTGTTGGAATGTACGTGTGAATTTCAAAAGGAAAGTAAAATGAAATGTGATACTTTTTTTTTTTTGGAGTCGAATTAATGTAAGTTAGGTAGTATAAATAAAGTTGATACAAATTTCCATATTAGCTCTGACAGATGGGAAAAAAGATAAGATATTTTCAAACCTACCTAAAAAATAAGCATAACGTTGATTTTACTCTCAGGACATGTTTTCATGGTTTCAGTCCTGGGAGAGAACATGGAATTATTAAACCTTGTGAACCCTTAACCCTAGTTCATATAAAGACAGTAAGAACAAGTCCCAGTTATTAAAGAAATCTTGACATAGACACATTCTTTCTTTTATAGTGAAAAATAAAGGTTTTCCTTTACTCTAGGGAGAGGCTGTTAAAGTTGAACATTACAGTGTTCTCTAAGGGGGAGAGAAGTTGATTTTCACACTTAACAGAAAGTGTATGTTTTACCCAAAAACTACACCAAAAGCATATTTTTTTTCACATAAAAGCACAATATGGAGGCTATTTTTGATGTTATAAAGAGTAATAAAAAGCAAAGCAAAATACGCCCATTGAGAATACGGACTAAGTACTCTTTCTATAAAAGGAAAAATGAGAAAAATTCCTATTAAACTAGCTTCTAAAATTTATTATTGTAATTATTACATGAAAGTGCCACTGAATGTAATAAAGAGTATAAATTAGGTAACAAACCATTCAAGCACATTTAATATATCCAAATAATTAATTTTATCACAAATGATGACACGAGTTGATGTACAGATAACATTTACTATCAACCTTTATTTGAAGAAGTATCCCTTTGAGTTGTTATAAAACGTAGTAGGTGTAGGCGATTTAAGAATGCATCTTTTTTGTATCTTCCTCTGGTTTTAAGGTACGAAAGATATGAAAAATCCATATGAATTCATAAACGCTAAATTTTTTTGCTATAACACAACTATATATGTATAGTGACATGATCGCTTTGCTATTTATACCGGTTTATAATATTAACCTGTACCAATCATTTTCATACTCCAAGGCAAACTCAGTATCACAAAATATGTTTGCCTGCTTACATTTTGGTTTTTAGACACAGCCTTCAATAATTTTGTTGATTTATTGTTTGAGTATAGTTTGCCAAGAGAAAGAAAAAAAGAGAGAGAGAGAGAGGAAGGAAGGAAGGAAGGAAGGAAGGAAGGAAGGAAGGAAGGAAGGAAGGAACAAAGGAGGAAGGAAGGAAGGAGGAAGGAAGGAAGGAGGAAGGAAGGAAGGAGGAAGGAAGGAAGGAAGGAAGGAAGGAAGGAGGAAGGAAGGAAAGAAGAAGGAAGGAAGGAAGGAACGAGCGAACGAGGAAGGAAGGAAGGAAGGAAGGAAGGAAGGAAGGAAGGAAGGAGGAAGGAGGAAGGAAGGAAGGAAGGAGGAAGAAGGAAGGAAGGAAGGAAGGAAGGAAGGAAGGAGGAAGGAAGGGAGGAAGGAAGGAAGGAAGGGAGGAAGGAGGAAGGAAGGAAAGAAGAGAGAAAAGAGAGAGGAAAGGAAGGAAGGAAGGAAGGAAGGAGGAAGGAAGGAAGGAAGGAAGGAAGGAAGGAAGGAAGGAAGGAGGAAGGAACGAAGGAACGAAGGAAGGAAGGAGGAAGGGAAAGAGGTAGACATGGACACAGGGAGACAGGGAGGAAAGGAGAGAATGAAATGAAGTAAATCACCAACCAATAAAAATCCTGATATTTATGTGATTTTGCCAGCTATAACTGGAAATTTAAAAAAAAAATACAGTAAAAAACTAAAACACAACATCTCTCAAATTCAGTCCAAAACTTCTGACTAACATCGATCCAGAGCTAGGCTAAGCAACAGACAACTCTTGGGAGATCCAACTCCCTCGTACGTATAAACACAATATGTAAAAATAAATTAAGTAAAAATCTATGTGTAAAATCTTATTATTCTTTGGAAGCAGGCTTTGTCCTGACATTTCAGTGATCATTGCCTTCATGTTTCAACAGCACCAGTGCTATTTCGCAGAATGAATGCAGTGAAGAAATCCACTGGAGGCCAAAGTGAGAACTGAGCTGAATGGGTACTTTGGGGCAATCGGCTAAGACGATTTTTGAATTATTTTGCATACCTTGCTTTTTTTTTCTAACTTATATACCTTTCCAACACTCCAAAGCAAAAACATAAAACGAAAACATCTTTTACATTCAACGTTAAATGAAATTAGTCTTAATTTGCTGCAAAGTGTCATATTTTGGTCTCTCCGATCAAAATTGATGAAGTAAAGTTGTAAGACCCATGTGCATAAAAGGATCCAGTATGCTGATATAAACATAAACCGTTTTTGGAAATAAAGAGAAATACTCATTTTCTTAGAGCAGGGAGTCATGAAACAAGCAGAACAGAATGAGACCTTGTATTAAACCTTTGCACAAGTTATCAGACGACAATGCCTTTGCATATACTTGTTTGCTTGTTTGGTTTTGGTCATGTTTAGCAAGTACGATTTAGCTCTATTTTGCTGAATTTGCATCTAATGCTTCTTTCATCTGCTTCACCAAATCAAAATATAAAAATTATTTAGCTATTAAAAGATACATAAAGAAAAGGAAATAACTACTCTTTATTAATCTGAACCTTGACATTGCTGAGTCACCCATTATTGGAGATTTGGCTTCTGTAACATTTCTAAAATGCTTACTTTTTTGTTTCTTTCTTTCTTTTTTTCTTCAGAGCAGAAAACTTTTTGGAACTGAGATGTGGTACTCTGCAGTAAACGAGCATTACATTTGCTCTTTCTGTAAGGGCATTTTACATTTGGCATTCCAATCAATATTTTTTTTCTCTGCTTGGAAGTGGTTTACTTAATCATTTTAGGCGATTAACTTTCATAGGAAATGAAGGTCTGCCAGCATTTGTGTAGTTTCCCTGAATTCATTTTGGCCTCAGGCTTGTATTTATTCTTATTGTACTCCCTAACTCGGATACCAGGTGAATACCTGGGAGAAAGAGAAAATAAATTCAGAAAGTAATAAAAATACAATAACTAATAAAAACACAAAACTATGCAGCATATTGCGAATCCTGTTCTGTGAAAAAGTCAGGTTGTTCCTCTTCACATGTATGAGTTTTAGCATTTCCAACAATTAAATGAGAGTGTAATTTTTATTAGAACTTTGTCCTCTGAATGAGGATGAAATTCTTTTCTCCGAGAAATATTTGGCTCTCTGTATCTGTTCTGACATCTACTGGAATACAAAACATATGAATAAAATACTTAACACTGCTATTAAAAAATTTCAAACTTATTTCTTCACATAGAGACACCAGTATTAAAATGATGAGAATTCGTATGTTTCATGGTCTCTTCAGTCATAGAGTTGAAATAAATTACGTAAAATTCTGTGAAAAGATCATCGGTAATTATGAAAACAATCTAACATAAGACATCAAGTCATAAGAGCCGTTCTCTATTTATTTTTCTCTTAAAATTTATATGAAGAAATTTATAATATCCTTTATTGGAGTCTAATTAGACTTTTATTCCATTACAGACCAGAATCCTTTTATTGTTAAGAGACAAGAACCATTTCTATCCATTGTGACAAATATAAATTTGATCACCTAATGCTAGAGAAGGATTTGCTGGCAGAGGCAATGGATATGCTGCTAAAAACCACTGTAGAAAACACTCTTCTCTCCACGTGGGATTTTCATAGCTACATCTCCATTACTTTTATCTTTTTCAGTTTTTTTTTTACATTTATTTTATATTTCAGAGACAGAGTGAGACAGTGCATGAGTGGGGGAGGGGCAGAGAGAGAAGGAGACACAGAATCCAAAGCTGGCTCCAGGCTCTAAGCAAGCTGTCAGCACAGAGACTGACGTGGGGCTCGAACCCACGAACTGTGAAATCATGACCTGAGCTGAAGTCAGATGCTCAATCGACTGAGCCACCCAGGTGCCCAATTACTTTTATCTTTATATGTTACCAGACTCTATCTGGGTTCAAATGCTTGAAACTTGACCAATGGCTAACATGGCATAGCCTCAGATTATAGGCTGTGGTTGGCCAAAAGAAAGACTTAGAATGGAACATTTTATTTTCCTGTTGACACTCTTTCCAACAGCTCTCATATTGTCTGAAAAAGTTTTCATATCTTATCTTTCATAATATTAATATTTTTTTAATCTTTTATTTATTTCTAGGAGAGAGCGAGAGAGACAGCGTGAGCAGAGGAGGGTCAGAGAGAGAGGGAGTCACAGACTGAAACAGGCTCCAGGCTCTGAGCTGGCAGTCAGCACAGAGCCCGACGCGGGGCTCGAACCCACGAGCCGCGAGATCATGACCTAAGCGAAAGTCGGACGCTTAACCGACTAAGCCACCCAGGCGCCCCCATAATATTAATATTTAAGTAGTTTTGTTTCAAAATCATTAAATTAAGATTGATTAAATAATAAAAATTGATTTTTTTGCTTAAATGTATTCAGGAAAGTTTAGATGCATGCCAAAGTATGAAGGTATGGCTTTGATAGTATAAAAAAATAGTATATTATGTATAAATGGAAGTGGAATCAAGGAAGAGAACATAAAATAGAAAATTTCCAGTTGTTAAATATACTGAAATGTTTTAACATGGAAAATACCATTTCTTAGTTTATTATAAAAAAAGACCTTTTAAAGGAGACATCAATCTCAATCAAGAATACACAAGAGATAATAGCCTAATAGCTTAATTTAGAGAAATACATAACCATATACATGCATGGCTAAAGCTGTAAGTCATGTATGGCTAAAACTGTAATTCCTTTTGGCTTTTCCACTCATAAGATTTATTACCCAAGCCAGGACTGCCTTTTGCATACCCCAGTTCTATCACATAGAAGCAAACACCTTCACATTTTCCAGATCTTTTTTTTTAATTCACCTGTATTTAACTTCATGTTTCCAAATAACCTATAAGAAAGGTTTCATTCAGTAGGTAATGATTGCTCAAACTTTGCACATTTCCAAGAAACACCCATATTCAGGACTGTCCACTGACCAGCTCTTGGAAACTAAGCCCTGGGCCACTCTGCACTATCAGCATGGAGGACGACACAGGACTTGAATTCATGAACCTGTGAGATCATAATCTGAACTGAAATCGAGAGTTGGACATTTAAATGACTGAGTCACCCAGGTGCCCCTCAAATCATACTTTTTTGTGTGTTTTGATATTTACTATCCAATGGCTTGAGTCCATTGTTGTACCATTCACCACAAAATAGATGTATTTGCCTGATTTCTATAATACAGAATCCCACATCAGTATATCTTTAAACCCTTAATTAGGGTACTATCTTAGACACTGTGAATAAGACAAGTAAACTCTTACATGGGTCTTGCTGACCTTTGTGAAAAAAGTCTAAAGTAATCAACTTGCAAGTAAATGGTGGGCTGTCCTCAAGAGAAAAGATCCCGGCACTGACGGGAGGGAGAATCTGCAGCAGTAGTAGCTGTATCAGCTTTGTGATAGGGAGCCTATGCTCAGGACTTGCCAGCAGCCGCCATAGCTACCTTCATCCCGAACCCGTTGTGCCTTCATGGTGTTGGCTGTGGGGAGATGCTGGCTGACATGTACTGAACAAGTCTTCCTATCCACTCATTTGTTTTGGGTCCATTCTCAGTGGGTGTCCTCTGAAGGGCACTGATATCAAAACAATTTACACACTTTATACCCAACCCCATGTTGTTATGTTTACCTACATGGGTTTTTCCAAAATCAGGATATTTGATTCAGCGAAGACCAGTGTCTGTTATACTCTTGATTCTCACTCAAGTATTGTGACTCTAACAGTGCTTTTTTCAGCTCAGAGTATTGTGACGTTTCCCCTGATCTAGGAGAAGAGTATTTTGGACAGAGGTAACAGCAAATCAGACTCTGAGTTTATATATAGCTTTCCTGAATATTTCAGTAACAGGAAGACTCATGTAGCTGAAAGGAGTAACTAAGGGGTTTAGCTAGAAGCAGAGGCCGGGAAAGAAATGGGGGGTGGTAACTCACTACTCCTGGCACTCACTTGCTTTGGTTCCAAATGTCCAGTACAGAATTATGCTGACCATATTAGGCTAACGGCCCCGACCTCTATTGTCACATGACATGTCATTTTTCTATTCTAACATCTAAATTGGCGGTCTGCAAGCTACAGTCCAATGGCGAAATCTGGCTCCCCCTCATGTTTTTGTAAGTGACGTGTTATTGGAACACAGCCAAGACCATTCACTGACAAATTGTCTATTGTGATAGAGACCTTGTATCCCACAAAGCCTAAAATATTTGCTATCTGACCCTTTACAGAGAAAATTCCCTGTCCCATTGCCTACATGACATAAATTGTGTGGTCCTCTCATTAGTAAAGACATCAAAGGCAATGCACGATTCTGCAAATTTGCCCTTGACCTCAATCTTAGGCATTATGTCTGCAGTCCTGTTTTAGTAAAGTGTGGAGCATCCCAGTCCCTACTTTTTCTTCTTAATTGCCAGTTGACATTTGTGAAGGGACTCGCTTTCCATCCGTGGCCTTTTGTTTCTGGCAAATACTTTCTCCTTTCTGGGGTCCTCTAGTTTCTGACTCAAGAGTTTTCTGAATGCTTATGCAGAATGGAAACTTCTGTGAAACTGTGGCATGCTCTACCTTGATTTTCAAGAGAACTGTGTCTACCTTACAGTGCTTTCCTCTCTATAGGTTGTAGGGTGATTTTGGTCTGTTCTTTCCATGGTCTTTCTCCCATCTTGTGTCAGTACCGATCATCAGGCAAGGTCCTAAGATACAACACAGGTAATAGGTCTGCTTTGTTTAAAGATGTTATTCTGTTCCTATTAAAATAACACAAAACTCTTTAGAGTGTGGCTTGATTTTGGTGTATTCTTGACAAGTTAATCTAATTGAGAAAACTGCACGCAAATGTGCCTTCTGGTTACTGTCGTGGCTACGCATTCAGTTTTGTTTTGTTTTTTAACAACTTTTCCATTTGTACAGGCCTACCTCAGGGGATGATCAGTGGAAGCCACAGCTTCTCTGTCAGCTGTAAAGGCCTTGGAGAATCTAGTGACAGTTATAATGGACTCATTCATACCCAACACATTAAGGCAAAGGAAGCTGAACAGCTATCCACAGCTGTAAAAGAGTACAGGTTGCCTCTGCTGTTGTATTATATCTGCAACCTGACAATCTGTCATGATCATTATCAGCCATCATCATCCTCATCAAAATCATAAGTGTATTCAGTTTTGGAAAAAGAAAGCTGATTGCAACTGAATCCTTTGAATTCCTGATTTCCAATCATATAGATCTGGCTCTGAAGCCTGTATCATAATATTATCAATTTTATGCAGATGTTAATATTAATCTGAAACAGGTTTCACAAATAATGGAACGGGGGCCAAGAACTGTATTTGTGAGATACCAAGACAACTGCATTTGCTAACTTCACCTTATACAGTCATTGGCTTCAAATCTGAACAGTTCTCATAAATGCCACTCATTTTGTTTCCTGGAGATAAAACAAAACCTTTGCTTTACAACGTAGTGATCAGATTATCCAAAACTCCTCAAATTAAACATATGCAATGTAGTTGTACTGCAAAACAGAGTCTACACACAGTTTTACTGGAACCACCAAATAGAAAAATACATATGTATTATATTAATGGTTTTTATTAAGTACTTTCATTACAGCCAAGTTCACAATGTCTCCATAATCCAATGCAATAGCTACAGGAGACTAATGCTACTCAGAAGTTGCTTTCTCTAGTTGCCGCAATAATGTAGATATAATGATCAGAAATAAATTTAAATTACTAATTCAAACCTTGAAAAAAAATTCTTGAAACACCAAACACTTTCATCTGGGCTGTGAATGTGTTAGTAGGCTGTTTTCTGGTCTGGTGAAATGATTAATGCTTTCTCCTTAAGTGGATGATTTCCAGTACAACTAAATATGAACTCCAGGGAAGACTTTTTTCAATGCCAATATTGTTTGCTTTTGGAAATCCTTACACATTCTTTGCTATTTGTAGAGGGAGAGATTTAAGTTATTAAGGAATGGTTAACTGGCAAATGAAGATCAGTTTTGTTAATAGTGTACTTTTGCTTTGTAATACCTATAAAGATTTGAAAGAAAAGTATAAAATGAATGTTACAATTTTTCCATCTACAGATATGTGCAGTTATATGATGTTACATTAAATTAGTTAAAGTTTATGTAGAATCAATTATATTCCATGCAATGTACACATATCTTTTTTTTTTTCCCGCTTACTTGTTGTCTCATTATTTTTTAATTTTTTAGCATTTATTTATTTTTGAGACAGGGAGAGACAGAACATGAAGGGGAGCAGGGCAGAGAGAGAGAGACACACACACAGTATCTGACGCAGGCTCCAGGCTCTGAGCTGCCAGCACAGAACTGGACGTGGGGCTCAAACTCATGATCTGTGAGATCATAACCTGAGCTGAAGTCAGACGCCTAACTGACTGAGTCACCCACGTGCCCAATTGTTGTCTTATTCTTAAAAAACAAAGACTAGTGTCCCCATTTTACCAATACATAAGTTAAGTTTGAGGAATCTTAAAGGAATGACCCAAGTCAAAACAAACAAACAAACAAAAGCAGTAGAATCAGATATAAATGAGTCAGACTACAAAGCCTATGCCCTTCTTTCAGACTAGACAATGTACTAAGTATTCTGTATGAATTGCTTAGATGTGGGCATAAAGTCCAAAGTATATAACAATTTTAGTTTTGTTTTCACATATTTGAAACCCAATTAGTGCATTTCCATAAATGAGAGCACAATGGCAAAAGAGAAACTTGGTATTTTTGGTATCCTTTGTATTTCTGACCTAAATTCATTTTACAAACCATCTGAATTTACCAGCATGTTGTATACTCAGTAATTATATTTTGGTTCAGTGCCTTTTACCTGCCATCTACATTACATAAAGGGCATTTTCGTAAAAGGAAGCAGGTTTTAATGAGTGAGCTACACAGAAATTTTCATCTCACACTTAACAATGAATATTACTGTTCTTATAATTTGCACTTCTCAGTCACAAGACAGCCCTTTGTGGTTGTCATAATTGGTCTAATGAATTTCTAAAAATAAATGGAAGTCTAATTTGATCTGGTGCCCATGAACAATCCACTCATTCACATCTAAATCACTGACCTGATTTGAAGACGAATCATGCCAAAATGAAGTCATGCTTTTCTACTAAGTGTGTTTCCCCAGTGAAAGCTTTTGAATGGTCTGTTCTTAGGGTTTGAAGTGGGGATTTCCAGTGACAAAGAAACACAATTTGATCTCATAACCCTGGACACCACAGACTTATTTTCAATGATAGAAACTTAAGATTGGAAGGAAATCTGAGTCATCATCCAGACAATGTTTTCACTCAGAGAAAAACTTATGGCTCACCTTTATGTGAACACTTCAGGAACAAGCCATCTCTACAGGGAGCAGAGGTAAGCATTCAAACAACTTCTCTAGCTGGGCAAAGACTGATACATCTGAATGTCTAACACTCTTCATCACAGAATTATTCATCCAATGTTCCAGGGCAAATGCTCCTTTATACTGACATTTCCTAAACTGGAAAGTGTAAAAGGCTTTTAATGAAGGGCACATTTTATTGTATTAAGACACTACTCTCTATTAGAAATGTGTGCATGTCTGCATGTGTGTAAAAGATGTTTAGCAAGACTTGTAATGCATATTCAAATGAAGAGGTTACAAGAGAGATTTCTCCCCCATCATCTGTATTTTTCATGGCTCCCTGAATGGCAGGTGAAAGGTAAAAATGTCTTTAATTTCCATATTTCATCTTTAGCAATCAACATATTGATGCCATGATTTGGACATCAGTTATCATATTGATTATGAATACTAATTGTAGGTAAAAGATGAGTCAGTGAATGTTTCACAGTGAATGTATGAGAATAATCTTCTCATACACCAGTCAGAATTTGGCAACAATTTCCAAAACCAGATTCTGCAATCTGAAACTCTACGTAACACTTTTCCCTCAAAGCCCCAAGAAGAGATGAGGTTAAGATTGAGAGATAAGGTATAATTAAAAATACAAAGCTAAAAAAAAAATTTCTTGACAGTTTAGAAATAGCAAGAGCCCATGGTTTTCTTTGTATTAATGAAAACATATCTCTAATGACAGAAAGAATTATAAGCGAATACTAGAATAATTATGCACAAAAACTTAGATAATCTAGATGAAATGGACTAGTTCTTAGCAACACACATATTATCTAATGTTGCTCAAGAAGAAATAGAAAATCTCAACTGACCTATGATCAATAATCAAAAAGTTCCCAGTAAAGAAAAGTCCAACAACATATGGCATCCCTGATGAATTATATCAAACATCTAAAAATTAATTAACACCAATCCTTTGCAAGTTCTTCCAAAAACAAGAAGAGGAGGGGACACTTTCTAAGTCATTATATGAAGTCAATATTATCCTGATACCAAAGCTAGATAGAGACAGTATAAGGAAAGTAAATTGAAGACCAATACCTCTTATTAGTAAGGCAATCCCATTTACAAAATTATCTAAAAGAACAACAGACCTAAGAATAAATTTAACCAAGGAAGAGAAAGAATTATACAATAGACTATAAAATATTGCTCAAATATGTTAAAGACCTAAATAAATAGAAATATTGGAAGATTTAATATTGTTAACATTTTAGTACTACCCAAAGGAAATAAAACTGAGAGTCCAGTAATAACAATGAAATAAAACTGATAGTCCGGGGGCACCTGGGAGGTCCAGGTGGTTAAACGTCCCATTTTGGCTTAGGTCATAATCTCATGGCTGGTAAGTCAGATGAAAATACAGGTATAAGTCTCTGTAGCCTATGTAAGCCAATGGCTTTTTAGATGTAATACCAAAAACACAACAAGAAAAGAAAAACAATAGATGAATTAGACTTCATAACTATTAAAGTTTGTGTATCAAAAGATATCAAGGAAGTGAAAAGACAATCAAACAAAATGGAAGAAGATATTTGCATTTCATATCTGCTAAGTGTCTTTTATCTAATATATAAGCAATCTTTAATATTCAAAAATAAGAGGTAAATAATCTGATTGAAACCTTGCCAAAGTTTTAAACATTATGCTGTATGCTATGCTATAACATATGCTATGCTATATGAGAGAAAATTTTTGGGATTGACCAATATAAATACAAATGTTAGATGAATCCCAGCAATGACTCCTTGGATTAGCTAGGATCTCCAAAGAAATGGAAACACTATGTATCTGGATGGAAGATTCTGGGGGGAGAGGGGAATGGTGAGGGAAGAGAGAGATTTATCAGAACTGGTTCATGTGATTATGAAGGCTAAGAAGCCCCAGTATCCGCAGTCTGCAAGCTAGAGACCTAGGAAAGCCAGTGGTGTAATTCTAGTCCAAGTTCAAGGCCAGAGGAAGCCAATGGTTTAAATCCCAGTCAAGGTCAGGAGAAGACCAAGGTCTCAGCTCAGGCAGTCAGCAGGAAGATAAAGGGGAGAATTTCTCCTAGCTCTATTTCTGTTCTATTTAAGCCCTCAATGGATTAGACAATGCCCTCATTTGAAAGGGCAATTTCCCTTTACTGAGTCCCCCAGTTCGAGAGCTCATTTCATCCAGAAACTCCCTCACAGTCATACCCAGAAATAATATTTAATCTGGGCATCCCCTGGCTCAGTAAAATTCACACATAAAATTAACCATCACACTACTGAAATTTGATGAATTTGCACATCGTAAAGAATACCATCATCATGGTAAAATAATTCAACTTAAATTCTGGAAAAATGTAGGACACTGTTAGGATTTTGGAGTATTTCAATGAAGCTTAAAGTAGTGTACCTCATTTTGTACTTACATATTGTTATTTTTTTTTTTTTTACTTGCTATGGAGTGGAAATTCTATGCATTATGTTTTAGCTTGCTAGGGATGCCACAGCAAAGTACCACAAACTGAGAGGTTTAAAAAAGAGAAATTCATTGTCTACCAATTTTTGAAGCTAGAAATCTGAATATGATGTGCTGGCAAGGTTGATTCCTTTTGTGGGCTGTGAGAAGGATCTGTTTCCACGTATCACTCCTTATCTTATAGATTGTTGTCTTTCCGTTTACGTGACATTCTCCCTGTAGCTGGCCTGTGAACAAGTTTTCCCCTTTCTATCAGATATCAGTCACATCAGAGTTGAGCCTACTCTAGTGATCTTATTTTAAATTAACTAATTATATCTACAGTGACCCCGCTTCCAAATAAGGTCACATTCTGACTTACTAGGCGCTTGTACTTCAACAGAATTTTCGAGGATTTTGAGGTAGCGCCCACAGGTCTAGTCAAGACTCACTATCAGCAAATGTCATTTGCTGGTGCTTTTCCTCTCCTTTGTTCCCTTCATTTTCAGAACAAGCAGCAAATTTTTCTGTATTACTTTAGGTAATTACTCATGCGCTTCTAAATGCTATGGTTTTTTGTTGTATCTCTTTAACAGTGTTTTCATATTGTATAGACACACAATTTTCACATTGCACTTTCCTCCAAGTTTTATTTCTTTATACTAATATCAGGAAAATCTAGAAGGGCAATTCATTCAGAAGAGAGTCAGTTTCCCAAATATGAGAGGTAGTGCAGTATAG
This sequence comes from Proteles cristata cristata, assembly GCA_017311185.1. Lineage (NCBI taxonomy): Eukaryota > Metazoa > Chordata > Mammalia > Carnivora > Hyaenidae > Proteles > Proteles cristata. Next base: position 389,140 of record JAESUZ010004583.1, read on the forward strand.
TGGTGGGCGGCGTGGTTCTGCCGTCCTGTGTCCTGAGTCCAAACGCCAGGAACAACACTGTCTGGATGTACAAATCCAGATGAGATGCTCAGCTCCTCTGTGCTCCATTTCTGTCATCTGTGAAGACATATCAACTGCCCTTGTGACATGAAAAGTGCTTAGAAAAGTATCTGGTTTATGCAATGCATTCAATAAAAGCCATTATTTTAAGAAAGAGTCTATTGTTCCACTCATATTTCCTATAAAATTAATTGAACCTTATTCAAATTCAAATGCATATACATAAACACATTCAAAGAGAATGTGGAAAAGTTAGACAACTGGGAAAAGTTACATCTAAAATATTGAATCCTTAACAGAGAAAAGCAAAAGGAAGTGCTTTAAGCTTGTCATAGCTTAGTCTAAATTGGATCTTAAAGTGATTCAAGTGGTACAATCTAAAACCAAATCGCCCAAGCTTTGGAAAATGCACTGATGATAACTGATGATATCAGGTTGAATCTTAGGAATCACAGGGCCAAACTAAGACTGGAGTATTATCTAAAGCCAATTATGACACAAGAGTCAATCATCCCAAAAGATGTCAACTCAGCATTAACAAAGTGGGGAATATAACTTTCTCTTCTTGTAGAGTCTGAGGGTAGTGTTCCTTCTGTGAAGAGTAAAGATGCCTCAAAACACATCAGCTGGTGATGAGCAAGCTTTTCCTAGGCTTGTGCAAGGCTGGACATAAGTCAAAAAGCAGGCCTGGGAAAAAGCCGTAGGATCAGGATCATTCTGCACCTGAATAACCTTCCTTCTTTCATCTCGGATCCAGGTTACAGATACTTCCCTTGTGCTTCATGAGCTATCAGTGCATTCACCACAATATCTAGATTCCTACCAAAATATCTTTATGGGTATGTTTCCTAATTTACCACTCTGCTCTAGGAATGTAATCTCCTAAGGGTGAACATCTTGTTCATCATTTTATGCCCCGAATCTAGTATAATGTTTAGATTTCATAGCTACATAAAATATTTGCTTATTGACTCATCAGTGGATCTAGGAAAATCATAAGTAAATTCACATTCCTATAGAAAACACAACTTTATTCATCAGTCATCAAAAAAATAGCCAAAGAGATATGAGTTAGCATTTCAAATATCCATAATCCATTTGTAACTATAACTAAGTCATCACTTTCATGGGGATTCTGTGCTTTGCAAATATATTTGTCTTTGAAATGTTTTGATTACATCTTCTAATTCATACTAGAAAATTTGATTTATAACAGTTATTTTATATTTTTTATTTTATAAAAATATTGATAGGATGTAGTTAGGTATGATACAATAGAAGGTAAGTTCTTACAAATTTATCCACAATTTTGATAGTAAATTAAGCACAGTAAGTGTGTTGGTAGCAAGACTTTTAAAACTTCATTTATTTTATGAAAAGGTAATGCTTGTCCTTAAAACATTAAACGATCATAAGAAGATACAAAGAAACAATCAAAATTCTCTTTTATCTTTCTACCACAGCTAAACTTGGAAGTCCACCACTGTCACCAGCTTTGTGTATGTAAGTTTGCATATGAGTACATTTATGGATTCTTACATAGAAATCTTGTACATGTAAAAGAATTCTTTACGTAAATATTTGCACATAGCATAGAGTTCTCTGAAACTTGTATCTTACCTTCTACTTTCTATGAAGTAAACATTGTATATTAGCAAAACTTACTTGTTTATATTTTATAGTATAATGCTATTTAGTTTTTTTTTCATATTACATAAAAAATTACAATATTCATTGAATGAGTCTGACAAAATTTTTTAACAAAACTAGCTTTGATGGATGTTTATGTGTCCAAACAAGGCAGCAATGCTTTTAATTTTTAAGAAATTGCATTACTCGGGCACCTGCATGGGTCAGTAGGTTGAGCGTCCTACTTTGGCTTAGATCATGATCTCACGGTTTATGAGCTGGAGCCCTACATCAGGCTTGCTGCTGTTAGTATGGAACCTCTTTGGTATCCTTTGACCACCTCTTTCTGCCCACCCCTACTTACGCATGTGATCTCTCTCGCTCTCAAAAACAAAAATAAAAGGTTAAAAAATTGTATTACCATTAATATTAATGGAAAAAGTATGATAAGATTTCCTTAATAGTCTTCTCTAAATCTACCTCCCAAATAAAGGTCAATAAAACATCCTGCTTCTGGGGCGCCTGGGTGGCTTAGTTGGTTAAGCGTCCGACTTTCACTTAGGTCATGATCTCACGGTTCGTGGGTTCAAGCCCCGCGTCGAGCTCTGTGCTGACTGCCAGCTCAGAGCCTGGAGCCTGTTTCAGAGTCTGTAACTCCCTCTCTCTCTGACCTTCCCCTGCTCACACTGTCTCTCTCTCTCTCTCTCTCTCTCTCTCTCCTAGAAATAAATAAAACATTTTAAAAAATCCTGCTTCTTACTGCAATAAAATGTCATTGAAAAAAACTGAAATTCTGTATTTTGTGGTTTATTTTGAGATTTTTATAATAATTTGATCTCTACTCATACTTGCATGTTAGGTTTTCCAATACTATTATTTCCGATAATATATTATTTACCTCTTTCCAATAAAATATTTAAATACTCTCAAAGAAGCATCTGGGAATTTTGATTTCCTCACCAATTTATGTTCTCTCAGTTTCTTTTCTTCTTCATTTTGAAATTCCTGAATCTCTTAGTTAAATGTTTATTCCTTATAATTATACTTTCCCTTCTTATTAAAACTTCTTATTCTTTAATTTTGACCAAAAAAAGTTATGCCTTAAGTAGATCGCATTGAAAATCAAAAGCCGCAAACAGAAAAACAAATAAAAATAAGCATACTGTTCACCCCCTACCGTTCTGATGGAAGGGAAAAGGTCAGAGGAAATGGAAAACATGAAACCAACACACTTCCAGGCTGAAAGTCACAAAATGATTGTGTCAAGTCTCTTTTTCCATTAATAAGTGGAAAGTATGTTTTCCTCCCACACAATACTGAGTAGAACCCAAAGTACAGATGTCTCCAGGAACAAACACGTGCTTGTTACATTTAATTCACTTGTATATACTTTTTAGCGCTCTTGGTCTTCTGATAGCTTTAAACTCAGGTTAACATTTCATAGCAACAGTTTCTGGTTTTACAGTGGACTGGCTGAGTTAATCCCAATGTGTTAACTGTAATTTAAATGAAATGTCTTTGGATCAACAATATAAAATATTTATGAAAGATTAGTTAGCAAGGTGAAGTTTGCTTTATTAAACAGTGGCATTTACGTTAATATACACCATCAGTTATATTTGACGAATGTATGAATATTACTAGGTTTGGCTGACTTGTTTGAAAAGAAATTTGAACATCTATTAAGTTCAGATGTGGAATTTAAGAAACAAAACAGATATGGGACGCCTGGGTGGCTTAGTCGGTTAAGCGTCCGACTTTTGCTTAGGTCATGATCTCGCGGTTCGTGGGTTCGAGCCCCGCGTCGGGCTCTGTGCTGACGGCCAGCTCAGAGCCTGGAGCCTGTTTCAGTCTGTGACTCCTTCTCTCTCTGACCCTCCCCTGCTCACGCTGTCTCTCTCTCTCTCCTAGAAATAAATAAAACCTTAAAAATTTTTTTTTAAAAAAATAAAATTAAAATTAAAAAAAAAGAAACAAAACAGATAAGCATAGGGGAATGGAAGGAAATTACGATACAAATAGAGAGGGAGGCAAACCATAAGAAACTTAAATACAGAAAACAAACAGGATTGCTGGAGAGGGGTTGGGTGGGTGGATGGGCTAAATGGGCAAGGAGCATTAAGGAGGGCATTTGTTGGGATGAGCACTGGGTATTATACGTAAGTGATGAATCACTAACTTTTACTCCTGAAACCATTATTATACCACATGTTAACTACTCGGATTTAAATTAAATTAAATAAATAAACAAACAAACAAATAAATAGTTGTATCACTTTGTGGACTATGTGAAGAAGAGTTGTTTTGTTTTTACACTCAAACTCTAACTTTAAAGTTACACGTTAAATGAAAAACAACAAAAAACTGTAAAACTGTCAAGTTTTCAGCCAATATTTTCATCTGTGGTAGTGTAAGTCATAAAAAATATATCACAAGTGGGCCTATTGGGATTGATAATTGATGTTATAGAACACCTTTCTATATCTATGGTAAGGAGTTTATTGACATGAAAGGAAGTGTTTTTAATGAGATATGAAACATGGTTCTGCCAAAGCAAACAGCTTTGTGCAAGCCAAAAATTTCTCAAGGTCTGTCGGACATATTAAGCTGTCTTTAAACCTATTTAAAGATCCCGCTGTAACTTTTCCAAGTGAATCAGGGAAGCAGAAAACACCAGTCTCATTCGAATAAGTGCTGCTCTGCCTTAACCACCATATAGACACATTATGTACAACTATTGGTACTATTTAACATCACAAATTATTGGAAAGTAGTTAAATAGCCAGTGATTTGAAAAGTAATATATTAAGTTACATTTAAATATTGTAATATTTTATACTCATTAAATATATGTACTCAAAAGTATTCGACATTCCAGAAAGCTTTTAAAATTATGATATATCAATAAGTAAGGGGGGGAGGAAAAGCACAAATCCAAATTCATACACCATACACGAATGCCCCAAGAGTCTAAAAAGCCAATGGAAAAGAACATTAATATCCAATAAAAAAGTATTGGGTGATTTTAGTTTTAACGTTCATATTCTTTACAAAATTGTCCCAAATTAATGTTTATTGCTTTTCTTTAAAATATAATTTTAAGAGGTATTCCTCATGGACAGAACACACTACCTAGAAACATAGACCAAGCTAAGGGAAAAAAAGAGCTATGCCAGAGAGTTCTGTTTCTTGGGAAGACAGCTCAGAATAAGGAGCCTAAAAGATATGTAAAGACTGAGACTTGATCTGGAACTAAACTTTTTGTCACATTATTACACCATTTTACTGGTCATCCATCTAATACTGTTATAAAGAAGACAGGAAGATAATTATTGCAAGCTCCTATCCCCATTTGCACCCACCATTGTTTCTAAGATATAAAGCTACGGTGTAGCAACTGGCTCAAGAGAAGGCAGTGGCAAGGGTTTCTTGAAAAGTATTTGATTCCAGGGGCGCCCGGGTGGCTTAGTCGGTTAAGCGTCCGACTTTCGCTTAGGTCATGATCTCGCGGTTCGTGGGTTTGAGCGTCGAGCTCTGTGCTGACTGCCAGCTCAGAGCCTGGAGCTTGTTTCAGTCTGTGACTCCCTCTCTCTCTGACCCTCCTGCTCACACTGTCTCTCTCTCCTAGAAATAAATAAAACAAAAAAAAAAAAAGGAAAGAAAGAAAAGTATTTGATTCTGATCTGTGTGTAAAGAGAAACACCTGCCCAACTTTCTCTAAGATTCCCTTGATATAAACATGTGTCCAGGGGTGGGAAGTCTGTGAAGAGGTAGTTATATCATGAAGACAAAAGTGTATTTTTAAAGCTTTAAATTTCTAAATACATAGAGTAAGCATCTTAAAAATAACTCTCATATGACTCTTGAGGGAATACAGCAAGGGACTAAATAAATATTCACTAAAATTACTAGAAAACACAAATTTTCTTCCTTCCAAGTTTTCTGATGAGAAGCGCACTATGAGCTTAGCCTTGTTTCCCTCTACGTAAGGCTATTTATCCCCCTTTGTCATCTTTGAAGATTTTCTCTTGTATTTTGATTTGCTGCAATTTGACTCCGATATGCCTAGAACTATGTGAACATTTGGGGTTTTGTTGTTTTGTTTTGTTTAGTGTTTATCCTGCTTGGTATTCTTAGTTAATTTGATCTGCTATTGGTATCCGTCATTAATTTTTAAAGTTCTTAATCTCTATTACTTCACATATCTCTTCAGCTAATGTTCTTTCTTTTTTCTCCTTCTGGCATTCCAGGTATGCATTTGATATATTTTTTGATATTGTTCCACAGTTCTTTTGCATTCTGTTCTATTTTTTGTATTCTTATTTTGCTTTCTTTGTTGTTGTTTTGTTTTGTTCTCTTTGCATTTCCACTCAGGAAGTTCCTATTGAACTATCTTTAAACTCCCTGACTTTTTTTCTTCAGGCCTGTTGATTCTACTGTTGAGACCACTGAAGCCATTCCTCATTTGCCTACAGTGCTTTTAATTTACATTTCTTTTGATTCTTTTTTATAGTTTCCATCTGTCTCCTTACAATCTTCATATTTCCTTGCATGCTGTCAACTTTTTCCACTAGAATCCGTAACATATCAATCAAAGTTTTCTTTTAAGTTGATTGGTTAATGCCTCCAAGATCTGTACCTTATCTCTGCCTGCTTCTTAAGAAAGATTGTTTTGTTTCTTCAGACTCATGGCTTTATATCTCCTATCTTTTACCTACTTTATAACTTGTTGCTGAAATCAAGACATGTTGTACTGAGTAGTAAAAACTGAGATAAATGGGGTTTTAACTTTAAGTTTTGTATTAATCTGATTTCATGTTGGACGATGTTAAATGGTAGCTGTTGATGCCAGATGCATCAAATGCCTCTGGTGTTCTTGTTTTTAATTCCAAATTTTCTTGGAGCTTCCCTGAGTTCTCCTCCTCAAAAGAGTTTGTGTCTTCCGGATCTTTCTCCAGTATTCACTTCTATTACACTGAAGCCCATTAGTGTGGTGGTATGGTGCTGGGGAGGGAGAATAATTGTCTAACTAAACCTCAGTCTTTAGTCGACCTGTGTCTCAGGACAGTGATCTTCACAAATTTCTGTCAGTGTTTTCCTTTCTACTGTTCTCCGATTTTATTCCCTGGTTGGCTGTTCCCAATACATTTCTTCAAAGTTCTGAATCCTGTTAACAATTTTTATTTCCTTAGTTGAAGACTCTCCCTAGTGTTGATGAGGTTCTAGCAGAGCACTTATCTCTGGAGCATACTTACTGTTGTTGTTTCTGAAGATACTGAGTCTATGTCACGATGATTACTCTTCCCTTGTGTTTGCCAGAGCCACGGAACTTTTCTCAAATCTTCCGAAGGGTAGGAATTTGATAGAGTCTTTGGAGGTAAATCCATCAAACCTGGAGAAGGTCCTCCCAAAAGAGTAAGGTCCTCTGAGAGTTTCTCACTAACTAGTACTGTTCAGCCTCCAGCATTTTGCCAAAATTGACTTAAATGCTCCTATAAGTTTACAATTCCATCAGCTTTTTGTTTGTTTGTTTTGTTTTTGTTTGTTTGTTTTCAGATAAGCACCTTTTGGTTGTATCTCTCTGGATTTGGGGGCTGTGGTTTGCTTTGTGAAGTCAGTTCTCTGATGGGCCCAAGATAAACTGTTAAATTTCAGTTTTTCCAGCTTTTCTTGTTGTTGTGAGATGGGAGTGATGTATTAGACAGCTCGTTACATTTTAGAACGGAAACCAGAAGTCTTCTGCAGATTCGTTTTTGATATCTATTAATTTCTTCTGCATTCATCAGGTGTCCATTCTGAAAATTCCATTTAACTTTTCATCAAGCTGCTAAATAAAGACTTAGTAGCTATGGAATAGATATGAAAGTAATTATCCTCAAGGGTCCCTGATACATTAATCTTTTTAATGGTTTTCTTTTAACCCAGAATAATGAGGAAGGGAAATCAAATTCTATTCCTGTAGCAGCTTTCATTAGTTGGACAATTGCTATGTGCTGACTCAGCAACATCCAACCTCACTCCGAGATAAACACCAGTGTGACATATTCTTCCCCCCACCCCACCTCAATTCTTGGTGCTTTCATTCATTTTTCCAGCATATTTCTAAATGAAAAGATCTACTTCAGCTCTTATCCCTTAATTGGTTATACTGACCCACAACAAAGAAATTATCTCCCAGTGCATTTCCTGCCCATAATGTCAAACCCAGTACAACGGAGTTCTTTATTACCTCTCTCTAAGCTCTCTTGTCTCCTGCTAAGCATTTTAGCAAGATGACACTTTCATGGGGTTGCATCAGCCCCTGATAAATATACATTCCCAGCAAAATCCGTGTATCAGAGACTTCTGTTGTCTTTGACAGAAAAATTCTTCCTTAGAAACTCAGTTATATCTCTTGATATTTGAATGCAGTTTTTTCACTCTCTGTAATATTATTATTATTTGCTAGTTTATATGTTATTAAAATGCAACCTAAAGAGAAGACACTTTTGTCTTATTGTAAATATATTACATTAAAAAGCTATAAACCAGATTCTCAGCTTGATATTTTGGTTTTGGAGTAAGACCTATTTAATGGCACCTCATTGCCCTGCTTAAAATTAGACCCATTTGAGAGATTAAATAGTTAAGGAACATCAGAGGGGCCCTGGTGTTACCTTTGTTACTGATTAAGCTTATCTTGAAGAACGTTGAATATTGAATATTCAATATAAGAATATTGAAGATCTCTAGGAGTGCTTTCTAAAGTGAACTTTGGCTTTGAGCAAGCATTAGTACCCAGCAGGCCTTTTGAGCTGTATGACACGGAGAAGAAAAGGAGATTGCAGCCTCCTCTGGAGCCCAACTCATAGAAAGGAGGAAGAATAGCTGGAAGCTTAATTTCTCCTAAACTCACCCAGCAGGTAAGTTATTCCACCTCTGCTCAGACACAGTGAGTGAAGAGGTAGTGAGACCCCATGTTTGTGGAGTTTTTTCCCACGTAAAAGGATAAACAAAAGAGAACAAGAGTTTCTCCATAACACATCAGTGGAAATAATTTAAACACCTATAGATTGATATATTGACTTCATTAATAGGAACTTTCAATATAATGAGAACAACAAAATATAAGAAATGTGATTTCCCATTCTTACCATCCTGGAGGTATAAACACTACCACATGCATAAAGAGGAAGTGCTGATTCATGACCTAAACTACATAACACAGGACAGTAAAGTTCTTTGGAGCCCAACACCTAGTATTCTGGGAACTCTCTGGATGCTGCTTAACATGTGCTCATAAACAAGTTCATTTTGACTGTAGGTTTCTGCTATGCCACCAGCCATTGCAAGTTTACCCCCAAATATCTATGGTCTGCAGGCCCTTGCTCCTGTCCCATAAGATAGTAGGGACTCCAATTGGAATTTGTTTTTGTTCCATTTCCTTCCAGATGCTACAGACTTTCCTAAAGATCACTGTCCATTGGGTGTCACCATCAGTTTGCATCAGTGCCTCACAGCAACAGTGTTAGCCAGGACAGAGTAAGGCCAAGTTAGGCTGCAATAACAAGCATCCTCAAGATTCCAGTTGTTTAATACAATGTCATCTATTTCTCATTCACATCAGAGACTGATACAGGACTTCGGATTCCCACTCTCCTTCATCTCAAGATGATGTCTAACTTCAAAATGTGTCCTCAATGAAATCCACAGAAATGAAAGAAAGCATGGTTGGTCATGCATAAGGTTTACTGACTATTTATGGAGACACATAAAATGTAGTGGTGTGTTGCAGCCAGTTCAGACTGGTTTGCAAGAGTAAATTTCATGTATCTCTTTCCAGCTCCAGGTTTACTGATATCACATTGATAGTTCAATCTCAGCCATGATGTATTTACACCAGAAACGTTGACAAATATTACCAACAAGACCTTTTTTTCCCCTTTTTAAATTTTTCTGTGGAACTAGTTTTTTGTTGTTGTTATTTTAGTATTATTATTTCTTTTTACCAACATGCTACCATGCACATGACTTCCACTCTTCTATTGGCCAGAGCACAATCATGTGGCCTCACTCTGGTTGCAAATGAGTGTGAGAAACAAATGAGTGTTTCTACATGTTCAGTATGAAGAATGGCATTAGTAAACACCTGACCAGCATTTGCCATAGTGCCTAAACTGTTAGGTCATTTGTGTTGCAGTGAGGGAGCTATGTATTCCTTGTGGTATGTTTCACTTTGGTAGGATATATAGTTCTCCATGGAGTCTTATCATGCCACAATGTGTTACAGAGGTTGGAAATGACACAGCGCTTTAACTTTCTTCCTATATCCTTGATTCACTGAAGAAAACAGAAATCGGTTGTGTGTTTTAAGCAAGAAAGAATTCAGTAAAAATATTTAGGTGCTTACCAATTCATTGAAAGCAGGTCACTTTAACTGATCCTGAGAGAAGGTAACTGTAGCTGCTACCACTGCCATAATAACTTTTACTGGACAGTATAATGTAGAGTCAATCGTGGAAATTTGCATATCTCTCCAAACACCCGTCATAGTGGGAAATGGTCTCCCCTTCACTTCAGTGTCCAAATGTGATGTCAGTAGACCTTTTAGCAATCTTAATCTGCATCAAACAACGTAGGTATCAGATGCAGATCTGATAGACAATGTAGGTAGACAGATTTAGGCTGTCTAGCTTTTTAGATCCACTAAGGAATATAGAAGGAGGTGGGAATGAAAGAGTAAGTACCATTACACAACATTCAGCATAAGTATTTTCTCATCCAGTTTGAGGCACCAATCATAAAGGATGTTGCCCCTTCCTTCTGACCGATCAACACAAAAAATAGATTCTCAAGTACCACCTACTTAGACCAACTATTTAAGTAGGCTGTAGGCTCACTTGAAGGACTGCTGGAATAATTTCATTATCTATTATTAATGTTGAATTTATTTTTAATTTATGAATACGAGTATATTTATAGTCTACCTTTTTCCAGCATGGAATTCGCACTGTCATTCCTAAATACATACAATGAAAGTGAAATAAACAAAAATGGTTAAGGAAAATAGACACAGAAAACAAAATGGTATCAAGGAGGAAAGGTTTTTTTTAGGCTATGGCTCGTAAATTCCCAATTGTTATTAATGTTGGGATGCAAATTTTGCTCTGAGTTTCATGGTAACCAACATGAAAATGGAAAATATTCATCTATAGAAGGTATATTGTCTATGAAGGCCCATTCAGATCTGTTTCATGATTCACAGGGCCCAGTGCAAAACAAAAATGGAGATCTCTTTGTTCAAAAGTCATTTAGAATTTCAGGACAGCAACAGTAAAACACTAAAACCAAGAGCAAAACCCTGCTAATGTGGGGCCTGTGCTGGTCCCTGAAGCCAGCTCGGCTGGGGCCCATTGTTTACCCTACAGTAACAAAGCTCTTCCTAATGTTTATGGCTAAAAAAGAATCCCTCACAGTGATTTCCATACAGAGATATTAACTAATATAATGGCTAAAAGTAATAAAAACAGCCAATCTTTCCCACAAACTTACCACGTGCCAAAGACAGTTCCAGAGAGCATTCCCCCATTTCCCAGAGGAAATCAAAGTAAGCCAAGGCCAGTGCATTAAAGCACAGAGCAGAGCTATCAGTTCAAGAAGAAAATCATATGGTACATCTGACTTTCTTGTTTCAAAAGCAAAGATCTGGGGCGCCTGGGTGGTTCAGTCGGTTAAGCGTCCGACTCTGGCTCAGGTCATGATCTCGGGGTTCGTGGGTTCAAGCCCCGTCAGGCTCTGTACTGACAGCTAGCTCAGATCCTGGAGCCGGTTTCGGGTTCTGTGTCTCCCTCTCTCTCTTACCCTCCCCTGCTCACATTCTCTCTCTCTCTCTCTCTCTCAAAAATAAATAAAATATTTAAAAAAAATTTTAAATCAAATACAAAGATCAAAATCTCAGCAAGAGAAATGAAAGTATTGCCAGGTTTCCCATGATCATCCCCTTTAACACAATTTCCAGGAGTCAGAAAACTATACACAGTGGGCTAAAATCTGGCTCTTTTCTTGTTTTTGAATGGCCCACAGGCTGAGACTAGCTTACATTTTTCAGTGATCACTTTTAAGTGATATTATAAATACTTCTATAATATCCTCAATGTGCTTCTTGGCTTGCAAAAAGGAGGAAAAATGCCTAAACTATGTACTATCTGACTGTTTAGAGAAAAGTTGCTAAGGCCCCTGATTTAGCCCATTGAACTACAATTAATGATGTGTTCATGTTTTCACTATATATGCATTTTGCCATTTTTACACTTATTCATTTTATGAAAATTAGCAGTTAATACTTTCCTCAAGTCCAGACCACTCAAATATTTACTCTTACTCTTATTACTAGTATTTAAACTGTCAAAATATGATGTGTTTCTAGATCATTCACAGACATTTTCTTATTACATTGTATGTCTATTTAAATTTTAAGGTTATGTATTAAATATCCCTATGTCATTCCCACACCCAAATTGTGTCTTTTAGGGGTAGACAAAGCCCTGGAATGCAAATGAAGAAATGTTGGTTCATTTAGTGAGTCCAACCTTAACACTTCAAGTCTTAGGGTAAATCGTCTCAAATCACTTGATTCTCCATTTTCTCATTGGTAAGTTAGGAATTGTAAAATAATGGAAAGAAAGCCTAAGCTTTGACTTGTGAGCCGTATATCTGAATAGTTGCTTCTTTCTGGATTAGATCTTCCTTCAGGCTTATCAAGGCATTCTAGTACATTCTATCAAGGCAAGTAAAGCAGGTTTTATTTAGTAGGCTCTCAGTTGCTCTGCTTATGGATCAAAAACAATAATAGATGTGAAAGGGCCTTTAACTGTAAAATAGAAACAACACTTCCTGGGGTGCCTGGGTGGCTTAGTCGGTTAAGCGTCCAACTTTCGCTTAGGTCATGATCTCGCAGTTCGTGGGTTCGAGCCCCGCGTCGGGCTCTGTGCTGACTGCCACCTCAGAGCTTGGAGCCTGTTTCAGTCTGTGACTCCCTCTGTCTCTGACCCTCCCCTGCTCATGCTGTCTCTCTCTCTCTCCTAGAAATAAATAAAACTTAAAAAAAAAAAAAGAAAAAGAAACACTTCCCTCTCATATTATATAATGCCTTCAAGTCTTTTAAAAAATAATAAAGTTCATGATAGATGACATCTTACAACTAACAGTCTTATATTTATTTACTATTTACAAGAGGCATAGAGCCACTATCATTTCATGCTTTGCTAGGAATTAAAATGTTAGGTGTTTTGTTTTGTTTTTTCCTGTAAACATTTTGCTGCCTAGATCATACACAGGTGAAAAGAAAGAGTACATGAATCAGATGCAAACTTTAATGAGAGCTTCACATATCTATGTTAAACATTCAAAACATGCTTTTAAGCTTAATGACTTGAAATAATAGAAAAGCAAGCTTTCCAATTTGTATACTGGCTGAAGTTTGTTCTCTAAAATTACATTTCGTGAACTCGTTGTTAAACTTGGATACACGAAAGTATTTGTAGTTTCAAAAATACACTCAGGGGGCGCCTGGGTGGCTCAGTTAGTTAAGTGTCTGACTTCAGCTCAGGTCATGATTTCATGGTTTGTGAGTTGGAGCCCACATTGGGGTCTGTACTGATCTCAAGTTTCTTGACAGCTCAGAGCCTGGAGACTGCTTCAGGTTCTGTGTCTCCTCTTTCTCTGCCCCTCCCCCATTCATGCTCTGTCTTTCTCTCTCCCAAAATAAGAAAACATTAAAAAAAATTTCAAAAGTACACTCAAAACTTTTCTTTACTCACCGTTTCTATTCGTATCCCAGGTCAACTTTTCCTCATGACTACATATGCTTGGGACAATAAGCAAGATAAAATTAAGAAAATTAAAATTGCCCATATTTTCTACAGCTGCTGGTTTCAAATAAGTCTGCTAACACGATTCCTAAAATGTGTGTGCTTCAAAATACCATACATTAGCAAAAACATATTCACATAATTCACTTAAAGGTACTAATACTTATTTTACATGAACTTCAGTTACTAAACAAATTCTACTTCGCAATGGACAATAATTATAACAACTACAAAAGTGTAGCTAAGGAAAATACGTTCATCAACACATATCATTTATTCACAAATATCAATTAAACAATTAAATAGAATTCATTTGAAAAAGATTTCTGAATGCTTGCGAAGTGGTAAGCAATGAGGTCTGTGGGGAAAGGCAGTACAAAACATGACATAATCAAACACTTCATGGAGCTTACACTCTAAAATGAGAAATCTGGGGCGCCTGGGTGGCTTAGTCGGTTAAGCGTCCGACTTTCGCTTAGGTCATGATCTCGTGGTTCGTGGGTTCGAGCCCCGCGTCGGGCTCTGTGCTGACTGCCAGCTCAGAGCCTGGAGCCTGTTTCAGTCTGTGACTCCCTCTCTCTCTGACCCTCCCCTGCTCACGCTGTCTCTCTCTCTCTCCTAAAAATAAATAAAAAACATTTAAAAAAAATAAAATAAAATAAAATGAGAAATCTCTGGGAAACAAGGAGATCCTGTATCCTCATTTTGAAATTTAAAGCCCCAAGCTTTTTAAGAAGCCTTTTTAAAAGGTGAAAGAATTTGACCGATTCAAGAACTATTTTGGAGCTATGTCGGGACTGGAACTCAAGTCTTTCTGATGCCTAGTGTGTGTTGATCTCCTAAACAAGCACATATAACCAGGAGCACATCATTATATTTGCTTTGATTAGATTGTGCATATTTTATTCCTGTGTTTTATTTATTTTTATTTTTTTTAATATTTTTTATTTATTTCTAGGAGAGAGAGAGAGAGACAGCGTGAGCAGGGGAGGGTCAGTGAGAGAGGGAGTCACAGACTGAAACAGGTTCCAGGCTCTGAGCTGGCAGTCAGCACAGAGCCCGACGCGGGGCCCGAACCCACGAACCACGAGATCATGACCTAAGCGAAAGTCGGACGCTTAACCGACTAAGCCACCCAGGCGCCCCTTGTTCCTGTGTTTTAAAGTTGACCAAAATGCTTTGGGAACAATGGGTCGATTTAACACCTCACGGTGAGTTAGTTACTGGAGATCCTTTAAAAACATAAGCCAGGTAATGTCACTTTATTGAAAAACCTGCAATAGCCCCCAATTTCTCTCAGGTGAGAGCCAAAGTGCTTGAAAGAGTCTTCTCCTCTTTTATTTCTCTGATTTCACCCCTTATTACTCTTCCCTTTCTTCCTTTAATCTGATCACACTGTTCTTGCTTCTTTGAAACCCACCAGTCACACTCCTACCTCAGGCCCTTTGCATGGACTGCTCCCCCATGTGGAGAATTCTGCTCCAAGATATCTGCAAGACCGACTCCTTCACAGCTTCAGGAATTTTCTCAACTGTCACCTCAGTGAGACCAATACTGAGAATTATCTGAAACAGCATCCCATATTCTCTCCCTCAAACCTCCCTAACTTATTTCCTTTGTCCTCCTACCTTTTCCACACTGACTACGATCATCTCAGCCTTTTTATAATTTACTTATTATTTTACTATTTCCATTTTCTACAGCCTTTCTTTCCCAGCTGGAGTATAAACTCCCCAAGGACAATGTTTGCTGTTTGTTCTATTCAGTGATACACTCTCAGCCCCTAAAGAGGTCAAATACGTAGTAAACACTCGATGAATATTGGCTGAATAAGTGAGTGCTGATGTTATGTTTATCATAGAATGGAGAAGAGGTGCTAATAGAAAAGAGAACTAACAGACACTGCATATGGCTCTGCTCTCACCCAGTTCCCACATAGAAAATCGCCCCATAAAACCTGCCCCATGACACATACTTACACACATGTATGCCTACACACATCAAACAATGAAGGCATTAATGGATATATTAATAATCCTACAGGTTTGACAGAGAGGTGGAAGAGGTTATTTTATAATAAAGCATTTCCTATAAATCCCCTTAAAATGGTTGTCTTTCCCAAGCATTCATTTCTTACAAGAACTGTCCTAACCATGCTTCCTCTCAGACCTTTTCAACCATCTTCTCAAACCTCTTCCTCACCCTGTTATATGGGGGTCAGTCCACCCCTTTCAACATTCTGTGATTAATCACCTATGCTTTTCCCAATTACAGATCTCCCTCTCATCAAATTCAGCCAAACAAAAAGTCTTGCTAGGAATTCTCGCTCCTTAGCTCTGACCATTAGGGTTTGCAGTGTAGAGAAGGGTATTATCTTGTTGTTTTATGTGAATACATCTTTTTCTCCACAGAGTCTTCAGTAATGAAAGGGTATTGCTTAGGTTTCTTGGAAGCAAGGAAACTTGTGAAATAAGCAGTTTTCAGTCCATACTAAGGGAACCTGACCAATCTTTTTATCTGTTCACCAAAAGACAAGAGAGTTAAACCAGGAGAGTGCAAGGAAAGCAAGTCAAAATGAATCTGCTAGAATGATAGAAATGGATTATATCCAGAGCCCTAAGAAAAAAAGTAATAAAGGGAGATTTCAACCAAAAACAAAGTAAGGAAAGGAAACCAAGAAGTAAAAATCCAGAAAGATTCAGAGGATATGAATTAGAAATAAAATTCACAGAGATGGTTTTAGCGGAGAGAGAGGAATAATTAAGTGTAAAATAAGAATTCATTAAGCAACATATAGAAGTAAAGAAGTCAAGAGGAAAATTTCACCATCTCTCTGCCCATTGTGGATCCAAAAAAAAAAAAAAAGTAAAATAGGTTTTATCCTAACAGAATTGGATTGTTACTTCTGGCAGACATTCAAACCTGCAGATTCTCTCTGTTCTCCTTCAGTGTGAGTTCAGGTGTGTAGGTCATCGGAAGGGTACCTCATGCCCACAGCTAACCTTGATAATTTCCTGCATTCCTTGCGTCTTGACTCAGAACCACATAGAGCAAAGAGAGAATAACTTTGAGATTACTCTGGAAGAATTGGCAGCCTGGAAGGAGGCCATTTCTCATCTATCTCAAAGTTCAGTGCATCACAATTTGATATCAGAATCGACTTGCACTGTACATACATGTGTAAATGCAATTAGTACTTGTTAGTAGCAAATTACTACCATGCTATTACCATGTATGTAAAGTAGATTCTCCGTGTTACTGAGACCAATGGTATTAAAACTGTAGATGACAAAGAAACTAAGTGAGAAGTTTTCCAACCTGTCACTCCTAATTCACCTGCTTTTACCTTTTACATATATGAAGATCATACCGAGATTTCACTGAAAAGAAAGTTTTCATTATTTTCACCATTTCCATTATGCTGTGTTAGCATCTCCAAAGAAATCATTGAAATTGAATAGAAAATGGACTAATATCTGTGATTCTTTTCCTATTATTATTTCCTTGCTTTCAGTTAATGAGAAGGCATTCTTTATTTTCTTTAGGAACTACAAATAGTAGGCCATTTGCTACTCTTTGTTTCCTTTTCTCCTTTTTTCTTTTTCCTTCTTCTTGTTTTCAAATGCTTTCAAATGATATAAATAAATATGAATAGATCATTTTTTAGTACCAAGACATGTAAAACTGAAAAGACATGTCATTGTTTTTATGGAGCTTTTATTCTAATAGAGATGGTAATTCTTACACAATTAATTGCATATCATGTCTAGCTCTAAGTTGTAACATGATGTCTAGGAACAGTGTCCTAGAAAGCGAACAACGAAGAAAGAGAAGAGACGTGTTGCTCTTGGGGAAGATTTCATCAAGAAACTGATGATTGATATGAAAGGTATAGCATATTTAAAAATTATTAAGGTAAAAATTTGGAGTTTGCCAAAGAAGAAAGATATTATGACACTACTATGGTTAAATGTTCCTGCCAAGACTGGGATGTAATCTTGCCTTGTCCAACTGCCTATTATCTACTGCACAGAAAGGTATAAACATTTGTGGGTTATTTTCAGACCTTCACAGATTACCCCAAAATATAGAAACCCCTTTGCTCCTTCTCTTTACCAAATACGTGGTAATAAGTCTAGAAATCTGGTGAGTTTTAGAGTAGAAAAAGTGAAAGTGATCTGGGACTGGAGAAGAAAGCAGGTGAGACAATGCAAGAGATTGTTTACCATGTAAAGACTTCAGGCTTTCATTCTAAGAACATTCAGCAGCCATTCTAAAAATATTTATCATCTGCCTACTATAGATAGGCCTTGCTTTGGGTATTTGCAGATATATATCAGCAGAGACAATCAATAAATCAAAACTATCTGTTGGAAGATGGAAAATACTATGCAAATATAGATGAGGAAAAGGAGTCGGGAGAACTCTCATTAGGGTGAACAATGACATGCTCTACTTTTCATTGTAAGGCTATATTTCTTGTTGCAATATGGAAAACGGACTAGATAAGAGGTTCTTGCAATAGTCCAGACCAGACATAATGGCTTGGCCTGTTAGTGGTGGTAGAGGTAAAACTGGTAGAATTCCTTAATGCATTTAATGTAAAAATGATATTAAAACAGGGGTATCAAGAGTGCTGCCTTCAGTGCAGAATCAATCAATGACAGTTCCATTTTTGAGAGAGAGAACACTGGGAAGACTGGATTGGTTATTTTTTCCAGCTGATAGTCATTAGGAAAATCTTGAATGAATTCCTTTGTAATTCACCATAACTTATGACATAGCATGACCTGAATTATCATTTTATGTATATATAAACTCTACACTCATTGAGTTTGTGCAAGTAATTTTGTATTTAACTAATGGTTTTGATTAAGCTAGAGTTAGTAATAAGTTACTAACATGATAGAAGAAAAAAATGGGAGAACTGATGTTAACTGACTTCAAGTCTCACTATAAAGCTACAGTAATCAAGAAAGTGTGGGATTGGCAAAAGAATAGACAAGTAGGTCAGTGGAACAGAATAGAGAGCACAGAAATTGATCCTCACAAATATAGTCAACTGATCTTTGACAAAGGAACAAAGGAAATGCATTGAGGCAAAGATAATCTCTTCAACAAGTGGTGCTGAAACAATGGGTCATCCATATGCAAAAATAAATGAATAAATAATTCTAGAAACCGATCTTACACCCTTCACAAAAAAATAACTCAACATAGACCATAGACCTATATGCAAAAAAAAAAAAAAAATTTAGGGGCGCCTGGGTGGCTTAGTTGGTTGAGCATCCGACTTTCACTTAGGTCATGATCTCGCGGTGGTGGGTTCGAGCCCCACGTCGGGCTCTGTGCTGACTGCCAGCTCAGAGCCTGGAGCCTGTTTCGGAGTCTGTGACTCCCTCTCTCTCTGACCCTCCCCTGCGCACGCTGTCTGTCTCTCTCTCTCTCCTAGAAATAAATAAAACTTAAAAAAAAATTTAAATTCATAGGAGATTAAATAGGGGAAAACCTACATGTAATTGGGTAGAATGATGTCATTTTATTTAAAAAAAAATTTAATGTTTATTTACTTTTGGGAGAGAGAGATGAATGGGGAAGGGGCAGAGAGAGACAGAGACACAGAATCCAAAGCAGGCTTCAGGCTCTGAGCTGTCAACAAAGAGCCCAATGTGGGGCTCAAACTCATGAACCGCGAGATCATGACCTGAGCTAAAGTTGGACACTTAACAGACTGAGCCACCCACGTGCCCCTAGACTGATGTCATTTTAGATACAACACCAGAGACATGATTCATGAAAGAAATAAGTGATACCTGGACCTCATTAAAATGAAAAACTTCTGTTTTGCCAAAGATAATGACAAAAGAATGAGAAGACAAGCTACTCATCCCAAGACTGAGAGAAAATATTTGCAAAACACACATTTGATGAAAGACTGTTTTCCAAAATATATAGAGCTCTTAAAATTCAAAAATAAGAAAACAAGTGATCTAATTTTTAAAATGGACTAAAGACCTTAACAGAAGCCTCACCAAAGCAGATATCTAGATAGCAAATTAGCACATGAAAAGATGCTCCCCAACATTTCATCCTGGAAATTCAAATTAAAGCAGCAGTTAGATGCCACTAGAAGGGCCAAAACCTAGAACATTCACAGCACGAAATGGTAAGTAGATATGGAAGAGCAGGAAATCTCATACGGTGCTGGTGAGAATGCAAAAATGGTACAGCCACAAGGAAACCATTTGGTGGTTTCTTATAGAATTAAACATTCTCTTCCCAGATGCAATCCAGGAATCATACTGCTTGGCATTTACCCAAAGGAGTTGAAAACTTATGTCCACATAAAAACCTGCCAGCATTGTTTATAGCAGTTTTATTCATAACTGCCAAAATTTGGGCTCAACCAAGATGTCCTTCAGTAGGCATATGGATAAACCCCAGTCCATCCAGACAATGGTATTTACTCAGCACTAAAAATAAATAAGCTATCAAGCCAAGAAAAGACAAACAGGAACCTTAAAAGCATATTATTAAGTGAAAGAAAATCTGAAGAGGCTGCATACTGTATGAGTCCAACTATATGACATTCTGGAAAAGAGAAACTGATGGAGATAATAAAAAGATTGGTGATTGCCAGGGCCCAAAGAGTATGTGGGTGGGGAGATGAATAGACAGAGCACAGAGGATTTTTAGGGCAGTGAAAATTCTCTGTTTGATACTTTAATGATGGATATATGCCCTTATACATTTGTCACAACCCATAGAAGGCACAGCACCAAGAATAAAATCTTAAGATAAACTATGGACTGTGGGTAATTAAGACAGGGATTTACCCTTGGTAAATATGTACCATTCTGATGTGTGATGTTGATGATGGAGGAGTTTGTGCATGTGTGTGGAGGTGGAGTGACGGAGCAGGGAATATATAGGAAATCTCTTTAGTTCTCTATCAATTTTGTTGTAAAGTTAAAACTGCTCTAGAAAAAAAAAAATTAGGGGCGCCTGGGTGGCTTAGTCGGTTAAGCGTCCGACTTTCGCTTAGGTCACGATCTCGCGGTTTCATGGGTTCGAGCCCCGCGTTGGGCTCTGTGCTGGCTGCCAGCTCAGAGCCTGGAGCCAGTTTCAGAGTCTGTATCTCCCTCTCTCTCTGACCCTCCCCTGTGCACGCTGTCTCTCTCTCTTAGGAATAAAAATATTTAAAAAAAAGAAAAAGAAAAAAATTAAAGTCTTAAAAAATTAATGCAATAGAAGCCAGTCTTACTTTAATCCAACCAAGTAGCACCAATGATTATATTTGCCTTACAGAAGTATACAGTTGAAGTCATCATATTTGCAGCACTTGTCGTTGTAGTAAATGCAATAAATGCTTGATAATTAGCTTTCTTTTATTATAAGTGCCTGACATTATGCTTCTTATTTCTGAAACATCCACTTCCAAGAAAACCATCTCAATAAGCACATTGCTAATTACACAGGGAGATGATGAACAGACTACCCCACCCATGAAGTCCCCCCAACCACTTTTTTGTAGAGAGAGGTCTGGTTGACTTAGATAACTCACTAACTGAACACTTGTTCTTCCCTTCTTGTGCTTTAATTCTCACCTTACGTTTTAAATTCACCAATAAAGAGTGAACCCACAAAATCTGAGGCAACCCTCACCCAAAACACGAATTAAGGCAAAACTTCAAACCTACCTCCTCTTTTCTCTGTCTTTCTCTCTGTCTCTGGCTCTCTCCTTCTCTCTTCCTCTGCATACATGTGTGTGTCTCTCCTTCCCTATGATCATTCTGTGTGGTCCCTCCAGGAGTTGTGAGTAATAAATCTTGTATTTCAAAGTCTCCTGACCTTTGTGGCTGAGACATGTCTTGTAATAATAATAAGGACCCCAGGATGGGTCCAGTTACAACATTGGCTCTGATCAGAGAAATGTCTATGAAGGCTTGTAACAAACAGTTCAGGCACAGGTAAGTGCCCATGGGCATTTCTAGCTGACAGTATCACTATCAATAACTGAGACCAACATAAAACCATTACTTAGTTACCAAGCTTTATTGTGCCTCTGCAATATATATATCACCCTACAACCTACTAATGGGTTACAGTAAGAAAAATTAAGCTGTTTTAGGGGCCTCAGTATTTACCTAGCCTTGAATTCTGAGAAATTGCCCAAAGGGCCAGAGAGTGTCTCCCATGTTATCTTTTGATGCTGCTTGCCTCAGCTACCTCTGGGTCCTAACTGCTGCTTGTACAAACCACTTGACTGTTGTCCAATGTCACTGGGGTTCCCTTACAATGATGCTGTCAGATCTCAGTCATAACCTGTCTTCCATAAAAAAGAAAAAATAATTGTCCTGAACACAGTAAGACATTTTATTCATACTACTACAGTAAGAGGGAGAGACTTCAGTTTATACTGGACTCAATTCCACTCAAACCAAAAGGCTTTTTTAAGTGGGGGTAGGGTGTGCTAAAAGAGAAGTACAGATGGATATTGGAAGGAGGGATTGGTCAATGTGATTAAGCCATCTGTGTTGTGAACTGACATTTATCTAAAGGAGAGAAGCAAACCTCTCATATACTTATGATAGAAGTAGTTTTGCAAATTGGAGCAAGATGCCCATCCAAGTCAGGCTCTTACCCTCCTGCAGAAGTTGAGAGAGAGGGGAGCTATTTATTGCTCTAGATGTTTGCATTTCTGAAAGATGGCCCCCAGTTCCTTGCGGACACAGTGTTAGGTAGTAAAGGATTTGCATCTCAAAGGAGCAGAGAAAGAATCTATAATTGTAAGTTTTCAAAAGTAAATGCTCTAAGAAAAGGGAGGTCAGGATTATAGTCAAAATATTGGCTGAAAACCAGTAAATTTGGGTGAAATGTTGAGCTTCCTTAAGCAGTTCATTTTAAGAGGACTGGAGTCATCCTTTGAACAATGATCTTGGACTGGAAAAGCCAGGCTGGCATTTGATCAAGTCTCAGTATAAGGGCTTGAACAGAATTATTTGTGCCAAGAGTTTTTTGTTTCCTCATCCGCTTCCTATCACTTCATGTTGTTTATATCCTTCCACCCTTCTGGTGACTCTTTTCCAGCTTAACCCTTGGTGCTGTGAGGAATCTTGAATCTCAGACATTCCTTGGGGAACCTTCTCTCTGCTCATATAGCTCATAGTGCCTGATGTGCCCTCCAGCTATAGGTTGTAAATCACAGGGATGATAAGGGTTTCTATGGGCCTATCACTGAAAGAGAACTGAGGTTCAGACTCTCACTACATATACCTTGAAACTACTGCTTCCTTCCTACATGTACAACTTCTCGTATGTCTATCTCCAGACTCTTTCTCATTTTTTCTTAGGAAACTGCTTATTCTTTTCCCCTTTCCTGTTGTCTTCCAGTGGACTATTTATTTCCATCTGACAGATCAGTGTTTGTCAAAAGGAACCTCAATTTTAAATAGGATTCATACCTCTCATGGGCTAACCTCAGCTTTAACTCAAGGATTTATTTCTGTGCTTATAGAATCCACATACTAGTGTAAAAATGGAAAATTATATTTTTATATGATGATTTTTGTAAGTGAACTTTCAGGCATTTCTATTTGACCTCTTACTTAGTTTGAGAGCCACAAAACATAAAAATTTCAGACAGAAGTGATAGTGGGATCTACTGCCAGAAGAGGATCTTGCAACTATCCCTTTGGTTTTGATGTCGAATTACCAAGAATGGGGCTCTTTGTGAAATGGTTAAATTTGTCAAGTGATACACGAAGTCAGGAATAAGACCAACTAAAATGTTCACGTTTACATGTTTGAATTGTGACACTATCTCTTATGAAGGTGAACCGTGTTTAAATAGTTAAAGTTTTAACATGCTTTATTTGGGTCTTTTTATTAGCAATGAAAAGGTTGATTGATGACTGGGCCCATATTCTGAATTGAGAAAAGTACCCTTTGATTGTCTAATTAAACTAAGTGTAGGAATGTATAAACAAACTTCAAGAGAGTAGTGTGTTTGGGGTATTAAATCTCATGTCTTTCTCACAATGAAGTGGTACTTCTTGTAGTCTGCTAAAATAGTCTTTCAGCGCTTGCCACGTGAAAATTATTCAGTGTGTATTGTTAAGAAGAATAAACTGCTCAGGTTAACTTTTTATCCTTATGGCTTATGTATGCATTTGATGTTTTTCCGTGAACCCTTATAAGAAAGTCTTTAAATGATGTCATTTGCTTATAAATCCACCATGAGAAACCTAAAAGTTGACTCTCAGCATTTTCTTTGCTTTCTTCATTTTGTGGTGGATTCTGACCTACATAAATTCCCTGAAATGAGTCAGGTCCCTTCCAAAGAGTTTAGCATTCCAAGCACTTCATATAGGCTGCACAATACTTGTTCTTTGCTCATTTCTACTGCCAATGTGCTTTGTTATAAAAATGAACCACTTTTTTTTTTGTCAGTAATAATATATTTGCTATAAAGATTATATTGCAAATTTCACCAGGTTCCACAAAAAAAGTGATATATTTTTATCATCACTAAAGAAATATACATAAGAAAATTGTATGGGGAAGGAAAGTTTCAGAATACTAATTGTATATGCAGATAGTTACAAGTGGTATGCAGTAAAAGCTTGGAACAATTTTTCAGTTTCATTCACCTACTTACTATGTATACCAGGGTCAATCATAATGGAAAAAAAAAAAACCCTCCCCAAAACACAACGACAGCTTCATTTTTCTTCCCCTGTCAGTAATGGAGCCTCCAAATTGACACAGATGGTAATAATAATAAGGCAAGTCTTGAAAGCTGCCAACTGCGTCATCCTGAGCTCTTTCAACACACCTCATCTGAAACGATAACTATAATTCCTGTCCTACATTGTGCTCTGCTGAAGTGCCACACAGCTTTTAAAAGTATTAAGGAAACCATTCAGAGAGCATTATTGGAAAATAAGAGAGGGCAAATATTCTGGTTAACCAAATAATGGTTTTAATATTTCCCAGCAGTTACCTAAAATCTCAGCTGAATTCAAAGACGTTAAGAGGCAAAGGGGGAGAATACGCTTGATGGCAGTGGGGGAAGGGCTGGAAGAGGGAACTAATATGTTCCCTTCAGTGTTCTCTCCTGCCAATCTGTCTGAAAAATTTCAGTATACATAAACTGACTCTAGCATCCATGAAATGCTCCGGTGTTAGAGGTGAAAATCTTTTAGAGAAACATCCATGTAAATTTCTGTGTAGATTTAGGCAATCAGCAAATATACAGAGTACACCAGAGAATGCTTAACTGACCAGAGAATGCTTAACTGACCCATGCTTAGAACACTATTTTGCTTTATCTCACCTATAATATGATAAAAGACAGTAAGTAGCAGTAGTACTTTTAAATTAAGCCATTAAATCAATCAATCATTTCTATCTTTTTATACAATAAATTACTTAAATAAGTTCTGTCAAATGCTATGTTTATGTGCATAAAATTTTTTTTTGTTATTTACTGTAGTAGTTTTCACTTTTGTGCCTTAGAGTTTAGTCATATTCATACAGCTCTAATGTTAAAATAGAAACCTACAGGCTGCCACAATAAATTTATGGGAAAAAAAATGCAATTTGTTCTTAACTTAAAATATCAGAAAATACAAAACAAAATGACATTTATTACTTATTCTATCTGTCCTATCATATACAGAATCCAGCTGGGAAAGTTCTAGAAATTTCACCAGAGTAGGGACATGGACACTGTATGTGAGGCACCCACAGATTACGAACAGGAGGAAACTATTACTACTCTTTACCTGGCAGAGCGAAAGAAGGGAATAGCACTCCTGGAGCGATGGGAAGATGGAGTCCTCCCACAGGGGATTCCCTAATGGGAGCTGCCATGATGCAGGGTGGCAAACACTAACAGAAAATGATGCCAACCATGAGAGGGACATGATAGGGAGGGAAAAGAACATGCCAACTTTCTCCCTTGCCCTGCGATTCCCCTCCCAGGGCTTCCCATTGGCTGAACTCAGCAATCCTAAACCAGATGGAAAGGAAACCAGGTAACCCCAGTCCAAGGGCTCAGCCTCTCAGTGCAGAAAGAACATGAAAAGACAAAGAGTAGATTGGGATCAGAAGGCAAAGTAAGAAGCTCAACATGTCCATATTGCTGAACAAAGAACTGAGCACAAAGCACTAACAACTAGTGATATTTCTTCCACTTTTTCTTTAAATAACTATCAACCTATTATTTCGTATATAGACTGCACATTGATTCTTTAAAGATTCAAAAAAAGTGTAATGACAAAAAAAAAAACCCACACCACTCCAAATATTTGAGTGAACCTCATTTGAGATATTTCTCTCTATATATACAGATATATAGAAAAATGGAAAACCATACCAACAGAAACCCATATTCTTTAAAAAATGGGACCATACAATTACAGCATTTATAATAAAATTACTAAATTTAATTTATTTAATTTTTAAGCATAAAATTTTGAAAATTAAACATAAATCTATTATTGGAGCTTAAATAAATGTCTTCCTACCACAGTGCTATTGTATATATTTTTATATAAGAGGTCAAAAAATAATTTACTTATTAGATTACGATATGTATAGTTTTAACCATAGATCTTCATTTAAGAAATATATTAATGCCTGCTGTAAATGAGGAAAATGCTAATATGTCACATATTTCAGTCCCTCCTTTATCTACATTTGAACATTTATAAGCTACTTTATAGTATTTACACTACTCATGTCTTTTTATATTATTATATTCTTTAAGGATATTTAGATACATTTTAAGAGGAATTGAGATTTTCACCAGTGATGATTTATAAGGCTTTCTGTACTTGAATTCTGTATTCAGTCAAAACTTATACTCCATAAATTATTTCATTCTGTCATGTTTTCAAATGTCTCCATGATCTATTTACATTTGAAAGATATCTTGGCTGGCTATAAAATTATTGGGTCACACTCCATTCTCTTTTAAACTTTTTAAACATTACTCCATTGCCAGTAGGAACCACTATGCTGCAGAGAAAGTATAGGACTTACCTGATTTTTCTTCTTTGTGTGTATTTTCTTTTCCAGCTCTCGCTCCCTGATGAGTGACTTTTTTACCTTGAAGTTGAACGCCCTGACTAGGTTATATCCTGAATATGCTGAATTAAAATTTCCTGTTACACTATACACAGACTGATATTTCTCCACATCGTTTTTGTTTCACATAAAGTTAGGAGGTGTCCCAAAGAAATCATTCTGCTTGTAGAAGGAGGCTTCATGTTCTTCAAAAATCAACTGAATATTCAAGGAAGTACTTGAAGCTGTGTTAAGAAAGTTAAAAGGCTGAAATCAACAAAAGGCTTATAAAAACAAACAAACAATATTAGAAACAAATAAAAACACATTTGAGTTATGTTTCAGGCCAAAAGGTGATGAGTCACTGTAGTTGCTTTGGTTGGATGATAAACTATTGCCTGGCAAAGGAACAAAAGCAAATGTGGCTTAAGAAGCAGAAGTGGCTCAGTTTATAAAGGGCAGCTTCAGAATAAGGATAAGCCATCTAAGATTAACTTGCTTTCTTTTAATAGGGTCTTTAGTTCACAAGAAATATGAACTATATCTTGTTTTTGAACTTTGGTATATTAGTGTCTCATATTTTGAGCTTCAGAATAGAGTTCAGATTGAATTATAGTACCATTGGGTAGATTACTGCCTAGTTTAATGATCATATCAAAATATTAACTATTAATGATCTGAAAGAGGAGGTCTTGTAGGGCATGGAAGTTAAGCTAAAACCCACTTGTTGGAAGGCTCAAGGGCCATCTTGTTAAGGCATATCACATGTGATTGGTCTGTGCTCAACTCATAATTATCATATGAAAAGTATCTGTTCGATGCATGAGTTCACAAATTGTATAGAAGGCTATTCCAGCATAGATGTCATGTCCATGTTTATGAAGTGTAAGGATGACCCCAAGTCATTAGTGGACGCATATCAGTTGGATGACCAAGCTGGGATACAACAATGTTGCAGACTAAAGTAATACAGTGATCCCAACAAAAGAAAACTATAGCGAGACATCTGGATCTCCAAAATCAATTTCAAAGGTACCAGAGAGAGATAATATAAATGAGTAGTAGGATAGATGGAAAATTCTAAGAAGTTATACTTTGCTGCAACTTTAATGTCATATGAACGAGGGCTTACTTTTTGGGGGAAAAAAAACCAGTAAAATCTAATAGAAATTTATGGTCTACTCATCTGTCCTCTAATGATTTTAGAAACATTAATTCTAGGTGCAGTATCTCAAAGGAGGTGTAGGCTTTCTGAATCATGTTCAGAAGAAACAGATCAAGGTGATTAAACGAAACCTGATGCCAGTTGATAAAGTTTAGATCGAAGAACTGAGGATTTTACATTAAGTAGAACTCTTTTGGGTAAAATGAAATAATTCTAAACATGAAAAGGTGTCATGTAAAAAAAGACAAATATGTGTCTTATATGTGTCCTCTATAACCTCAAGCGATCCTGCTTGTCAAGACAAATGGAGGGGTGCCTGGTGGCTCAGTCAGTTAAGCTGATCAGACTTCAGCTCAGGTCATGATCTCAACAGTTTGCGAGCTTGATCCCCTCTTGTGGCTTTTGTGCTGACAGCTCAGACCTTGGAGCCTGCTCCGGATTCTGTGTCTCCCTCTCTCTCTGTCCCTCCCCTGCTTACACTCTGTCTCTCTCTCATTCTCTCTAAAACATAAGTAAAATTATAAAATAATAAATAAAAATAAAATAAAAAAATTTTGAAAAGACAAATGGACTGAAGTTCTTAACAGAAATTCAGAAATCAGACACACTAAAGTTAATAAACATAATATGGACTGCCTTAGATGGTAGTAAATTTATCATCACCAGAAGTGTTCAAAAGATTCAGAATAACCCTTGAAAGATGATTTTAATAAAGTTATCCAAAATTAGATAAATAATAGAACCAATTATTTTAAAGCCCTTTTCAACATTAAGATTTTTTTTCTCCCTTTTTAAGAATGGAAAAATAACTCAGACTCCTTAGGTTTGAATCCTGTTTCTACTACTTATTACTTGCATGATATTGAGGAAATTATTTAGGGCGTTGGTGCTTTAGTTTCTTTGTCTCTAAAAAGGTAACAGAAAGTTATTGAGAGAATCACATGAATTAATATGTGGAAGATACAGGGAATGGCATAGGGTAAACATGTAGTCTCCACAAAATAATTATTCATATTTTGAAACCATTGAAAAATTAAACTCTTTGTCACTGCTTTTCAAACTATGTCCCCAGAGAAACCCACATTAATAATGAAAGTAGAAGAGAACAAAGATGGATAAGCCTGATTACCTGGTTTTCCAGCAGTAAAGCAGCACCACTTTTTATATAGTATCTAGCAGACATTGGCCCGTGATAAGTGGCAAGAAAATTTTTTTAAGAAATGAATACATACATATATTAATATTAGAGACTTTTATATAAGACAATTTCAAGGAGATCTTTCTGTGGCTAAAATACATTAAAAAGCAGTAATATTAGCTACACGGTTTGTTCATTAGAAATATCATCAAAGATTGATTGGTAGTCATTAATAAATAAGATATATTTATTATTATATAAGCAAGCTTTATTAACACACTTAATATTTATGTAAGTAATGTTTCAAGATTTCCATAACAGTGTCAAAGAAACAAGTATTTTCAAAGCATAAGTATGATACTTTCTTTTACACTTAACATTAAGAGCTATGACATAATTTGAATTACTATCTACTCATCATTTTCTCTAAAATCCTCAAATTCACATTCCTGAGAAAGAGATTTGTGATGTCATCTTGTGGGTGAGAAATTGTTGCTTTGATCACAAAACTAGTGATTGAACTTACATTTTATTTTTTAATGATGACCATAATAAGCCCTTGCATTTTATTAAGAGCTAAAATAGTGCAAAGTACTATAGTAAAAGAGTTATGTTAACTGCCTTACTTGATCCTTTCTACAAGGCTGTGAAAAAGTATTGGCTTGACCATTATAGTTATCATTCCCAAAGCTAAAGATATTGAGGTGAGCAAATGTGGTGAAATAATTTAAATTCACTCTTGAGTCTTTATGGAATCTCCTTGATCTAGTCCATCTGCATATCTGGATGGTTAAAACATACTTTCTTTCCATCATGTCATATCTTATCCATATCTTACCAACCCATGCAGAAATTAACCAATAGAAGCATTTTTCAAATTAGCATATTTCAAACTATTCCTCTATATATGGATCTCCTTAAATGTTTTATTTAGCCTCTTAATTATAACTTTCTACTTGATAATCATTTACATAATTTTGTTTTTATTCAATTTCCTATCATTTCTGCCAATATGTATTCATTTTGTATAAGTACTATCAATATAAACAGTATAGAAAAAAAATGATTTAACTTACTTTTGATATTTTTGAAGCAACAACATAGGCTGGAGAACTTTCACAGGAATGATACAATCTTGAAGTACTCAAAAGTTTAATTGCCAATGTTGCCACATTGCTAAAATGCTTACTCTAGTTTTACTAATAATGCCTTCATATTACATTATGTATATATTTCACTGTGGAATCACCACAGAAGGCAGAAAAAAGAAATCCCAACAATGACAAATTCATGTAAATTTGCAAATTCGAACATTCATTTGAGGGACTTTTTTATTGAAATATGTTTAATCTATTTTTAATCTGTTAGTGATATGCTAATTACCAAAACTAAAAATATATCAAGTTCCTGCGTGTTCAGATGGTCAGGATAATGAGTCAAACCGGAAGTAACAAGTAAGCTCATTTACTTACTGCATAGTGTGGGTAAGAGAAAAAGAAAAAGGAAAATGGCAGCTCCCTAATATTTCATGTTTCCCCATAGAAGAGCGTCAAGTAATGGTGGGTCAGACTAAACGCAATCTGTTACGCCAAGATCGCGAGAATCCCAAAGGCCACCGAGGAGCGGATTCTGATGGAAGCACATGAGAGTCTTTATTCAAGCTGAGCAGAGACTCGAACGCACCCGGACGCAGCAGTGATGGTATGGAGCCCCAAACTCAGGGTCGCATGGCTTTTTACTGTAGTTAACAGTGGGATTCGGGGGCTTTCCAGCATGGCAGTCCCTGATAGGTTGATTTTTAGTACAAGCTGTCTTGTCAGTACCCGATTGGCTCGGCCCATCTGGCTTGACCGCAAACTGCCAACAGGAATGTCTTGGGACGTAGGTGCCTCTTTTAAAGTGATTGGCTGTTGCTGTTGCTAGGGAAGTAACTGAAGACAGGCTGCCTAAGTACTTCCTGGGGTTTTTCC
Source organism: Proteles cristata cristata (assembly GCA_017311185.1). Classification (NCBI taxonomy): domain Eukaryota; kingdom Metazoa; phylum Chordata; class Mammalia; order Carnivora; family Hyaenidae; genus Proteles; species Proteles cristata. Next base: position 420,025 of record JAESUZ010004583.1, read on the forward strand.
TGGGACTGGATTCGGGCCTAGTTCATCCTCAAGATGGAGGCTTCTTCTAAAATGGAGTCAGTTAGATTTAGGTCTCACAAATCCATCCACCTTTTTGGTAGCAATATTTCTTTTATATCTATTCTGCTATGGAGCTAGAAGAGAAAAAAAAAAGGTGTTTAAAAACATTTTATGAATTTTATCAAATTACATATTTCATTGTAAGTACATGCAAATCTGACTTACAGAAATAAACAATTCCATAAGAACTGAGAGTCTGTTCACTCATGATGAGGGAGCTTGGGGCAAGCTGAAGGCAAAATACAGGCTGGCACCCCCCCACCCCCACCTTGGGTGGGATCTGTGTGATACTACTTGCACACTCCTAGCTATCCAACAAAGGATAAGGTTTAAATGCTTGCCATTCTGATATGGGAAACTGGGGCAAATGAAAAATTAAATTCCCTTATGGTCTGCAGCCCATTGACACGTCCTTGAAACCAGCAGAGTGACCTCCCTCTAGGAGCTTAGCTGCCTCAAGGATGACACTTCGCTGGGAGCAAAAGACAACCGTGGTTTAACATTTTCCCAATTTCAGAATTCTGTAAGTCTACTTCCTTTATCTCAATTGCCCCAGGATATGTGCCGGTGGTCATGCACCAAGCTTATGGACCCTCAATGTACGTCCGAAGGGTCTCATGACTGAGGTTTTATTAAATGGTAATAAATGGCATTTCCCTAGCAACAGCCAGCCCCTAAAGATCCTGGAAACCTTGCTTCCAAAATTCCTTAGAGACTTACCCCTTCACTGACCCCATCCCAACCTGAGGGTATATAATGAGTTACCCATCAAGAGCCCAGTGCAGCTCTTCCTGCAGAATCACCCCAAAATGTCATCAGCTACTCTAAATTCTGGGTCTACGGAGAAAAACAATCTCCAACAATAAACAGATGACATGAGAGGTAATAAGTGAATTTATAAGTGGTCAAGTTTTGGGGTGATGGGAGTTTTTGGTGTCTGGAGCCCACAGCCAAGAAGGAGTTTTTGGTGTCTGGAGCCCACAGCCAAGAAAGAATTCTTGAAGTTGTCTTTGGTGCAAAAAGGTGATTTTATTAAAGCACAGGGACAAGGCTTGTGAACAGAAAAAGCTATGCTTCCAGTTGTGGGCAGTGGGGGGGTGACCATTTTATGGAGTCAGGAGAGATGAAGTCAAGAGGGAGTTTCCAAATAGATTTTCACATGCTAAAGACTTACTGGAGGTCTAGCTATTGTCAGGCTAAAGGTTGTTTTTCCCTCTAGCAAATCATTAACATTAAGACAGTAAGGAGTTTCTGGACTTTAGGTTATGATGGGATTGCCTTCTTCAGGTAAGCTGATAGAGAGTCTGATCAGGTTAACCATTTGTTTTTTGGTCCTTTCCTGTTTTGGGCTAGCCTGGAGTGACCAAGAAATATCACACAGATCCCACCTGGGGCTGGCGGGGGGATGGGGGTGGGTGGGTGGGTGGTGGTGTTCGTGGTGCTAGCTTGTGCTTTGCCCCTCAGCCTTCCTCATGCTTCCTCATCAGTAGCTAATTAGTGAATACAGCAAAAGTTAAAAAGTAATATAATAAAAGAAATACAGTGAAAAAATCCCTTTATCACATTTTAAACTGCATATTGTACGAATGACTTCTTTCCTACATTTTGTTTGGTAGCCATCATTCTTGACAAATAAACTTTACAGAGATTATGTAGCTCATTGCTTGAAAAATTAATGTTTGTGCTTGTGGCACATTAATACATCAGTGACGTTCCGTTATAATGATAGCTTCAAACCACAAGTATTTTCCCCAGTAATCCTATGTCCTCACTAAACTTGTTTACATCTTTTCTTAGAAACTCAGCATCATATAATAGCCTGTATTAAGGAGAATAATGGCCCCCAAAGATATCCATACTTCGTTACTAGGATCTCTGAATATATTATCCTACATGGAAAACAGGACATTGCTAATATAATTAAATCTTTGCGATGGGAAGATTATCCTGAATTATTGGGTGAACCCAATATAATTCCACTGTATGGAAGAAAAAAATAATTTCCCACTACACTTCTAAGTTCTCAGCTGGGAGCCTGAAAAGGAGAAGACAGATTAAGAGAAAAACTAGAAGTTTATTAACACATATACCTCATGTATACATGGGAGATACCCAGGGAAAGTGAATAACACTCAAAGGTGACTTAAAATTCGGGTTCAAATACAACCTTCAACTAAAGACAGAGAGGAGTTTGGAGGATGTCCGCAAAGGGCAAATGGTCAGGAAAAGTACCCTAAGGGCAAGTGAAGTTGATTACACACATTTAAATCAGTAACTTCTTTGATAAAAGTTTCTTGTGAGGTAATTATCCTTGTCTTCCTGGTACAGAGAGGGGACACCATTAACAAATGAAGGTTTCCTTTATAAATAGACATTTCCCTTACAAAAGGAAACTTTCACTGTTTTCACTACTTCCCCTGTGTCCTGTTCCTCAAAGTAATCATCAAAAAATAATCCTTATACTGAAGAGGAATACATTATGGTGGCATATTCTCTCACAAGCAGGCAATGTTTCTTGGCTGGGTCAGAGAGAGATGATACAGGAGATGAAGGAGGAAAGTGACAGGCGAAAGTGACAAGATCGGTTGCTGGTGAAGCCAGAAGAAGGTGGGCAGAGGCTGGCGACTAAGGGTGCCCTCTGCAAGTGGGAAACGGTTCTTGCCTAAAAGCGAAGAGGCAAATGGGAACCTGCACCCTACAACATTTATTAAGAACCTGAATTCTGCAAAAAACCTGAGTAAAGACACAGATGAAGGGATACCTGGGTGGGTCAGTCAGTTAGGCTACCAACTTGGATTTAGGTCATGATCTTGCAGTTCACTGAGTTCGAGCTCCACATTGCCTCGGATTCTCTGCTGTCAGTGCAGAGCCTGCTTTCAGATCCTCTCTCTCTCTCTCTCTCTCTCTCTCTTTGACCCTCCTGATGCCTGTATGAGCTCTCTCTCTCTCTCATAAATAAACACACACACACGCACACGCACACACACACACTCACACACACACACACAGATGAAGAAAATAGACCTTCCTAGAGCCTTCAAAGACAATACAGCCCACCAACACCTTGACTTTAGTACCATGAAAACTACATCTTGATGAGGGAGCCTGAGGCAAGCTGAGGGCAAAGTACAGGCTAACCTTGTGTGTGTGTGTGTGTGTGTGTGTGTGTGTACACGCGTGCGCGCGCACTCACCCCCTTCCTGGCCCCAGGTGTGACATGTATGATATTCCTTGGACACTCTAGGCTACTCCAAAACAGGAAAGGACAAAAAAAAATAAGGTTAAACTGATGAATCTCTACCAATTTAACCAGAAATAGACAATCCCATCAATGGCCTAAAGTCTAGGAACTCCTTACAGTCTTAATGTTAATGCTTTGTTAGAGGGGAAGAAACACCATTAGCTTGACAATAGCCAGGCCCCAAGTAAGTCTTTAGTATGTGAAAGTCTCTTTGGAAACTCCCTCCTGACCCTGACTTAATCTTCCCCAACTCCATAAAATGGTCACCCCCCACACTTGCAGTGCAGCTCTTCCTGCCCAAGGCTCTGTCCCCTGCTATAATAAAGGCACTTTTTTGCACCAAAGACATCTTCAAGAATTCTTTCTTGGCTGTTGGCTCCAGACCCCACGAAACCCCCATTACCCCGAAACTCTATCAGATTGTACTTGTGATACTTAATTTGTATTGTTCAACTCATTATGTTAATTGTAATTTGTTATGGCAGCAACAGAAAACCAATACAACACCATAATAATTTCTTTCTCTGAGCCCATTTCATACTTGCTAAGCTTCCTAATACTTTTATCAATGAGAAATTCTATATTGCATTGTAAGAATGAGTGAAAGTTAAAAATCCTAAATCTTATATGTTCCACTTAATTTGGATCTCTTTGTCCAAGTACTCTGCATAGTGATAAAAGCCACAGCAAACATTACATTTCCATTCTTTAACTCTAATATTTGGGGAAAAGGAGAGAAAACAATGGAAGTTTGTATACATTTGAGATACTTTTTATATTTTCCCCTAAAAAAAAACAAACAGGAGAAAAGGGGCACCTGGGTGGCTCAGTCAGGTAAGTGTCTGACTCTTGATTTCAGTTCAGGTCATGATTTCGTGGTTCCTGTGATTGAGTCCCACATCAAGTGCCATGCTGACAGCACAGCATAGAGCCTGCTTGGGATTCTCTCTCTTCCCCCCGCCCCCTTCCCCTCCCAGCTCCCATTTTCTCTCTCTCTCAAAATAAATAAATAAACTTAAAAAAAGAGAGAGAGAAACATCAACCTTAAATCAAAGGTGATATAAATAAAATGTTACATTACATTTCTTGAATAATATAAAAAATTTTAAAAATAAATCAGTTTAAACCAAGACAATTTGCTTTAAAATCACTTTACTAATACTGGATTTAATCCAAAATTTCCCTCCACTTCCTTTTTCTCGTTTATTTTTCCTCCTCATTTATCCTGAATACAGAAATGACAAAATAGGTAGCTTGAAACATTTCCTGAGGACACTTTTATTTATTTATTTCTTCAGCCTCAGTTCAAAAATTCTCAGACAGAAACTCTGTTCCAACCACTAAAAAACAAAAAAGACTCAAGACCATCAAGCAATTTAAATATCTTATAAAATGCCTAACTCTAAAATATCTATTTGTATCTGTTGGACCCATTCCTTTTCAAAAGTCTGATAGCAGAGCTCTGATTCTTGAACTCATGTTAGTATTTGTGAAGGTGAAGATTTCTCATTTCCCATTAAAATGGGAAATAGAGGAATACCGTTCTGCTTCCCCGGGTCTTTTAAACAACTCGTGAGAATATGTTGACTTCATAGTCACCTTTAAATTGGACATCACTATATCAAGATCAACTGCTTTAAAAAAAAATCATACATTTTATCCACTAACTATTCAGTTTGGAAATCATGCATTTCATGAGAAATACGACTTATAATGAGATATATGGAGCTTATATGATATGTAGAATCAGGGAGACATATATTTTATATTACAAAGTATGTATTTGCTTTGGGCCTTTCTTATTTTAGATCAGACTTGTGCAATAATCCAAAATGCATACTTCGGGGCTTCTGCGTGGCTCAGTCGGTGAAGCGTCCGTCTGATCATGATTGATCAGGTCATGATCTCAAGGTTCGTGGGTTTGAGTCCTGCTTCGGGCTCTGTGCTGACAGCTCAGAGCCAGGAGCCTGTTTCAGATTCTGTGTCTCCCTCTGTCTCTGTCCCTCCCCTGTTCACGTTGTCTCTCTCTCTCAGAAATAAATGAAACATAAAACAAAACAAAACAAAAAATGCTTACTTTATGCTCTGTCCATTTCTCCATCTTCTACTTTGTAACCAGCATCTGAAGTTAAAGGAAGCACAACTGACAGTTTTAGGGCTTTGAATGAGTAGAATTTTATCACCACTCTAAAAAAGGAATAAAAAAAAAAAAAGAAGAAGAAGGAGAAGAAAGAAAGAAGGAAACATCATAAAAATAATTGATGCTAGGAAAAACATCCTGATGTTTCAAATACAGTAAGGAAGCTTACATATACTCGAAAGGAGGCCGTTTTACTAGCACTTCCTACTAAGTGACTGAGTTGTCACTGGCAAAAGAATGCACTGATAAAATGCATACAGTCAAAAACTCAGAGCAAGCAAAGTGTTGCCCAGGCACGAAGTCGTGTGTGCGTGTGTGTGTGTGTGTGTGTGTGTGTGTGTGTGTGTGTGCGTGCGCCTGCTCGCACATATGTTTCAATAGGAATCCACTTGTGTTTGGCCCTTGAGACTATCTTGACCCGGCTTTGTGTCGTTAAAACCTCATTCTCAAAACAGACTTTCAGAAACAGGGAGCCCTAAGGCCCTTCCTGGCTGGAACCCCCCTTGCTGGTGTCATGGTTGCTGAGCCAGCCTTCCAAAGGGCCAGAGCACTGTTACTTCCAGGAAATAGCGTCAGGTCAGCAAATTACTTGTTTGTGGTCTGTTTGTTTTCTCAGGTCCGGCTTTCCTTTGATCTGGGGTGAGCTCAAACTAATTTGGAATAAAATGAAAACAGTTCTCCGCTTCCTTACCTTTAATCAGCAGTGCCCCTGACTGTTTTAATTAGAAGCAAAAGAACAGTTCTGTGTAGACTCCAGGCAAAGGGCATGCAATCTTGCAGTGCCCCAGGATGGGGGCCCGGAGTGAGAAGCAAGGCAATGTGAAAGAGCGTTTGGCCCTATTTTCTTAGGAAAAAGGAGTAAGGTTTGCTTCAGTCAGTCTGAGTTACAGCACCCCTTTTCTCTTTGTTTTGTTATGGCTTCCCCAAACTCTGGTACCTTTTCCAACTCTGCCTCTCTCTGTTCCCAGTGGTACTGTCCGTTCCTGGCATTTTTCCATGGGAGAAACTTGATTATAATCCTTCCCTCAACTCCCTGAGCTAAGCAAATGACTTTGTCAAAAACTCTATAGAAAGTGCTTAGTAACAATTGATAACTGTCATTCCTTGATTGGAATCAAGATCAGTACACCTTGTGAGCTGGCTTCATCAAAGACAAAATTGCACTTGCATTTCCCTTATTCCTATGAGCCAGGGCTACTGTAAATTAGAGGTAGCGAATATTATTTTTATTAAGATGGTGCTGAAACAATTTACTCAAAATAGAAGTTTTTACCAACTAGCTCAATGGTTTCAAAATGGTGAATGCAGTGTTTCTGAATTTGGTATGTTTATGCAACTAATACATATCATTTTATCATAAATATGTAGAGGTGCATTTTTGTTCATACCATTTCCTAATTTTGTTTTGTGTCTCTTCCTCACATTCTTATGAATTATACATAAGTGAGAATCTAAGCCTCTTTTTCATGTACAATGATCCTATTTTCCTGAACAGAAACCCTGGTGGAAAAGTATTAAAATTCAGATTCCAAAATTAGCCAGTGGTAGAGGAGAAAGAGAACGGAAAGTTAACACACCCATCTGTTAAATGCTGGGCGGAATGAAACAGGGACCCATGCTTCATGATGTTCGCACTTGGTTTTGGTGATTCTCTCTACTGTGCTTAAAGGATAAGTTTAAACCAGTATCGCTTATTATAGGGAGTGTCTAGACACTTAGTGCTTCTAGAATCAGTGTGGGACTGCCAGTCAAGGAAGCAGACCGCCTGGGTTCTAGTCTCAACTCTGTCCCTAGCCTCCTGTGTAAACAACCCTGGAGCTTAATCATTTTCTCATCTATATTGTAAAAATGTAGGAGCAATTTCTAAATTTTAGAAGAGCCATACATTCTAATTTTCAGTGTAACCAGCAGATGGAGAAATCTCTCCCCTTCGGTTGTAATACTTTTTAAATGTGCAACAGAGATTTCTGTCACCTCAGGCACTACCCCTGGGATCGACATGTTTAAGTTATTCAGAGATTGTACACATGCTGCGAAATTCAATGAGATGATATATAAATGAGTCAAGTTTACAACTTAGGAGAGAACAAGGAGTCCATTTTTTTTTAATCATGCTAAATGATTCATAAAAAATGAAGAGGTATTTTTGTACGAGTGTATTGTTATAGAGGGGTGGATTTATTTTATTCTCTGACCACAGAGATCTTTTTTCCTAGCTCAGTTACCTTTATTAAAAATATTTAGCCGTCTAAGCTTTTGTTTTTTTCCTAGCCTCAGCATTTTCTCACTTCTCTCATTTTTCAGCTGAACTTGTCTTGGATTGAAATATTTTCTATGAAGTCGCTATAAAATGCCACCAGCAGCCAAGCTCGGCCAGTCGGCATGTAACCAAAAGTGGTATAGTTAGTACAAAATACTCCCTCACATTCCTGTACAACCTTGCATTAACAAAAAAGCAGAAGGCTCTCTCCCTTTCTCTTTCAAGAAGACAGATTAGTTCAACTAATAAAGGACAAGGATCAAACTTTTGAAAGAAGTGAGGAAAAACAGATAATTTTCTTCTTTTTCCTTTATAAAAGCAAGCTTCTAAGAATATGTCTCAGTAGCACAGTTAAAAAATTGTTGTTGTTGTTGTTTCTTAAGCACCACCATCAAGGTATTTTTATAAGACATCCCGAGATGCCTGAGCAAAGTAACAGCACAATTGAGCTCTTGCTGCCCCTATGGGGTGAGTGATGCAAGCACACCATTCCTAGGTTTGAATTCATGTACTAGATTCCCCAACCCCATCCTTACAACTTTTCCTAGAAAAGATGAGATTTTTTTTTTTTTTTTTACCACTTATCTGTTTCCTGGAAGACCCCTCTGCTGACAGGGGGAGGGGGATATTAGTGAGGAAGTATCTAGAAGTGAGACACATGCACTCTCTAGATCTTAGGAAGTTCTCCTGTGTTGGGAAGGTTAAAAGGGCAGATTGTTAAGCAGGAACAATTTGATTTCTACCTGTTGTCCTGGACATATTTGTACTCTAATGAGGTATGAAGAACTGTATCACAATTTTTTTTCAAGTGAGGTAGTCCTTGGGGTTGGCAAAGAAAACATAATTAGGTCAACACAGAAGCTAAATAAAGGAGCATCTTAGAAAAGTAGAACTGGATTTCTTTGTTTTCCTTAGTGGAATAAAGAAGTTCAGAGCAGGAACCCAATAGAGGAGTCTAAGAGTAGCCCACAGGGCACTTACTTTTCTTTATACTTTAGCAACGTACCACTCAGCCTCTCTCCCAGATAAATATGGAATCAATGGTTTGAGAAAGCTGGTTAGAAAATCACCAAATTATCCATCAGCTTGGGATACAGTAGACCTTCATGTGACGCTGTCCCTAGAACCTCAGCTGTAATGTTTTAAATTTATCGACAACATTTGGCAAAGTCAGGTAATCAAATTTTAGACCTTTTTCCAAATTCATTTTCAACTCGTGGTGCTATTTATAAACATAAAGTGATTGATGTTTTGAATAGAGTAAACAGTAAAACCATTGTAGTGAGCCTCATTGTTTTCGTACCCTAGTATTTGATACATGGAAACACCAAGTATGATTAGCTTTTAAAAAGGTGGGAGGGGATAGAATTGTGAGTATGTATGTTGGTGGGGGAAGGACATATGAATATCGTTGATTTTATTGTCTAATTCAGCAAAAGAAGACTGATAGCTATTTTGCTAATTCTTCACAGAGACAGGTGGAACGTAAGCTAACCAATATTTGTTCCCATATTTGTTCTCTAGCCTAGTGATTAGATTCAGTGTTTTTAAGTAATTCTCCAGCAAACCCATCTCTTACTTATCTTTTTTTCGTATGTTCAAGTGATTAGTTAGGGGAGCGTTGAAGTCTCCCACTGTAATAGTGGGTCTGTGTGTTTGCCCTTTCAATCAGCGTTGACTTTATAGATTTTAAAGTTCTATTGCTAGATACATGCAGAATTAAAATTTTTACATCGTCTTGATGAGGTGTCCTTTCCATTGGTATATAATATCTTTCTTTGTTTTTGGTAAATTTCTCTGTTTTGAAGTTTGTTCCTGTATCTATTTAATCACTTCAGCACTCTTGTGTTGAGTACTGTTATGATGTATTTTTTCCATCTTTGTATTTTTAGTTTATTTATATCATTGTATAAAGTGACTTCTATAAACAGAATATATTTGGATCATTTTTTTTACCCTCTTCCAAGAATTTATGCATTTTCATTGATGTATTTATAGACTTTACATTTAATATCATTACTGACATTTGAAATTATGTCTACCACTTTAGTATGCGTTTAGTTTCTCTTCCTTTTGCTTTTTATTTTTCTGTTGCCTGTTTTTTTTTTTTTTTTATTTTACATTTCCTTTTGAGTTCACTAAGCATTTTTACAGTTGGACAGGTTTTGGGCTTTGCTACCACTATTTCTTTTACAATTTGCCACAGTCTTCACAACCTTTTACCGGAAGTGTTGCCTTGTGCTCACAGTGGCAGAGCACTCTGCAAGAGAGTTTTAGGGTTTTTTTGTGTTTTGTCTTTTTTTAAGTGCTTATCACCTTCCCTCAACTTTCATCGTGTCTATACACTGGCATAACAGAAGGGAGCTTACTTACCCTGTGCTATTGCCTTCTTCTAGTGATGAACTAGTTTTGCCTGTTGCTGGATTCTGGGCTAGTGCAGGCGCGTGGCAAGTGTTCTCCTTCATCCAGGTTTACCTTCAGTTCATACATATGTTGTGTGCCAAGTCTCGTGGGAAAGAAGGTTGAGGGGCTTTCTTATTATTCTTTTTGCCCATGTCCGCCAAACTATGCCCTTGATCTGTGATTTTCTCTACTGGGTATTCCTTAATCCTGCCTCATTGGAAGCAAACCTCTAACTGGGTATAGGTTTAGAACTTTTGTCCCTCCACGCCAGATTTTTCTTTTACTTATTCCCCATCACAAAGAGTTTCTGTTGTGCCCTTAAGGTGATGGATGAGCTGTTCCCCCTCCTTTAGGAGCTGTAGGTTTTTGTTTCAAAGGAGAAAAGAGTCTAGGGTTTTGTGTATTTCTACCCACCCACCCCACCTCCTAGCAGCTAAAGATTATTTCATGCGAGGTAGCACCAATGAGAAGAGCTTTTTTTCTGATGACCAGCCTTGCTTACAGATTTTTCTTGAGTTTTTGAGGGAGATTCATGGGGAGAAAAAGGAAAACAAAAAAGCTTATGACTGTGCATGGGCCTTCTGTTCTTCCAGCCTTACATGGATGAGAGTTCACACTTGGCTTTTAACAATTTGTGGAAATTGTAGCTGATTTTTATTTACTTATTCACTTTTATTGCAGCTATTCAACAGCCTCTTCTCCCAATGCTTTGACCCAGGACAGTTAGTTCTTCTGTTCTATCTCATGTTGTAGGGACATGTTTCTCTTTGGAATTTGAATAATTTAGTTGGGATTGCAGCTTCAACTTTCTGATGGACTGGAGAAAAGTTGTGATTTTGAAGTGTATTTGACCTCATCTCTTTGTTAGAATAGGATCAGTGTTCCTTCTGGCTTCCTACATCTTAGCAAGAAGCGGGAATATCCTTTCTTTGGTCTGGTTCCAGCTACACGATCTAAAGATTAATGAATACGTAGCTACAATGAACTAGGAAAATGCACTAGCACGTACTAGATTTCTGCTGATAAAGTCTTAAAGAAGTGAAATAATGTAGGCAATGACATCAGAAAGAATCAGATTTCTAATGTACACATTTAGTAAAAGTAGATAATTTGTTGCATACTCAAAGTATAGGTAAATAGTTAACATCAACCACTAACAGAAATGGAAGAGAAGAGGTACAATCCTAAGTGGATTTATCAGTTAAAAGCTTTGGTAAAACAGAGCTTTGATCACAAGGAGACAAAGATGAAGCACTTCCCTTCACCACCCTGCACACACTTGCTTATCTTTCTTCTTTGTGAGATTGATGATATTTCTTCTTTTTCAATATTTTATGCAATTCCTACAAACTTATAGTGCTTTCTCCCTGAAGTTTTTCGATGAGCTTGCACTTAAGTGAAATAAAAAACTAGAATCTAAATGACTATAATCTTAAAATATAGAGAGAAGGGACACTGACCAAGACAATTTTATTTCAGGGATTGTCAATCATCACCCCAATTCAACTGGTGTCAATACAAGCTTAGTTCAAATTTCCATATATTATAGTACTGTATGAATAATATCATCAAATTATAAATCATCACATAGAGGGTTGTTTATGTTCACTGGACCGTGTTTAGGCAAGAAAAAAATAATGCCCCAAGAGGTTTTAAAAATAACTTTAACAATGTAGACAGAAATAAAATGGTTTTAGCCATTAATGCTTAGTTCAACAGAGAATTAAATTAAATTAACTAGAACATTCTCTTCTCAGAGAACTCCAGTCAATAGTGGCTTAATAATAACAAGCATATCTGAGAAATGTTTATAAGAATTTCTTCCGAGAAGGTCAGTGTATTTTCATCAATGCAATCTGAGTTAGTCTTCCAAGATCTTTATGACATCTTATCACTACTGCTTGACAAATAAAGGATATAAGCAGTTAAGTATCACCACGGAGTACTTTGGTAGAAAACTAGATGTATTTTCTGTTTGTTGATAGGCATTTACATCTGGATTAATTTATAAATCCATGTAATAAACAATCTAAGTTATCTTCATACATTTTAAAAAATGTCTCAAGAATACACAATGCATTCATACTGCCATTTCTGGAGATTAACTAAAGTTTCAAGATAAAAGACAACCACTACAAGAACCACTGTATGAGAAACGTTTGTGTGTAATCATGCACACTTTTCAAGGATTAACTCTTCTCTTAATCTTTAATAAACTTCATCTTAGAAAAGTACATCGCATATCCAGCCCTCACCATCTCATCTTTCTTCTTTCAAGTGAATCCTTAATTTTAGTCTCAGATATCATAGGCTTTTATGAACAAACACTTGATTCTTTGTCCACGAGACCATCCTGCTCTTTTTTAATCCAACCTAAATTCTTTACAAAATACTAAACTAATGTCTTTGCCTGTTTTTGTTTTGTTTTTAAACAGAACAGAACACAAGATCTTTTGGATGGCTCTTGTGCTTATTCAGAAGTAGTGCTGAGATGAGAAGTAATCCTTTTTGATGTTTTACCAAAATCTTTTTTTAAATTGGGAACCTGTATCATGTTGTACCATACTGATAACTGCTTTGACTCTCTACCTTTCTTTCCACAAAGGGCAGTGACAAGTTGTCACTGACAAGAACAACAACACATTTCTTTCTGTAAGTCCTATCCTTACAGCCTACTCATTAAGTTAATTTGTATACATTTTTGTGCTTTCTAAAGTACCGCCCACTGGTTCATTGACATATTATTTTGCCTGAAACAAGAATCTCCTCTCCCACAAGTTGAACCGTAGGGATAATGATGGAGAAAGGGAATTTTAAATGTTCATTGAAAAAAAAAATACTGTATCTTAGTACAGCCATTATCCAGGGGTTGACCTATCAGCAAAGCAACACTCTTCTTGGTCTTCTTAGTCAAGTGAGGCAAGATCTCACACCCCACTCCCTGCATTTTTTGTTTTTCTTAAAATGATCTCAGTGGCATTTCTGTTCATTCATTAACCAAGAATGGCTTCTTAATATATTTTGTCTATATTACACTTTTGCTTGCTTTTCTTTTCCCTCTATAACAATTCTTTTTCTGTACTCAGTGTTAAACCTATTCTGAATCTTTTTACGTAAGAGTTTTCTTTTGTTCAAAGGAAAGCATTTTTACAATGTTTTTCTTAAAATGAACTTCCCAGAAATGGGCAAAAGTGTGTTACATGACCAATCCAGAATGGTGTGTACTGACACTCTCTCTTTGTTCTGAATGCTGTCCTTCTACAAGCTAAGCCTGACTATATTGCTTCACTGACACTCATCAGCTAACTTGCTTACATTGAGTTTGTGATGAGGTGAATTAAGGAACGCCTGGGGATTCCTAGCCAACTATCAAAGGAAGAATGAGAGTGAAATGAAGGTATTGATTCCCTTTCATGCCTACCCATGGGGTTGCCTCTAGGCATAGGTCACTACTTTTCTCATAACAACTTGTTTCCTACAGCTTTTCTCCTTCCAGATTCTGGGAACCTGACCCTGCCTTTAAGGTCAGGCCTGGTAACAACATCTCTGCTACTCACCTCAATTCACGTGAGGTTCGCCTATGTTTGGTCCACACCTTTGTGTCATATTATTGTCAGCAAGGTTTCATAAAGTAATCCTATTTTAGTGTGTCATTTGTCTCCTATCTCAAGCATGTTGAATGCATTAAGAACAAATACGGATCCTTTAGTTATCCAGACATCTCTTCAGTGTGACATTGATCTTTCTCCTCAAAGATAAAAAACAAAATCATGTATTGGATCTTAAACTAAATACTTTACTAAAGAGTCTTATAGATACCGTCTGATTGAGGAATTTTACTATATTAAGAAGGTAGGGGCGGTTGGGTGGCTCAATCTCTTAAGCATCTCACTTTTGATTTCAGCTCAGGTCATGATCTCATGGTTCATGAGTACAAGCCCCACTTTGGACTCTGTGTTGATGGTGCAGAGCCTGCTTGGGATTCTCTATCTGCCCACCCACTTTCTGCCCCTCACCAGCTCACGTGTATGCTCTCTCTCTCTCAAAATAAATAAATAAGCTTTAAAAATATTGTAACTAGGATCTACACATCTTTTTTACACTTTCTTTTTATTTTAGATAGAGCACATGAGCAAGGAAGAGAGGCAGAGGGAGACAGGGAGAGAGAATCTTAAGCAGTCTCCACACTCAGTATGGAGCCTGATGCCAGGTCAATCTCACTACCCTGGGATCATGACCTGAGCTGAAATCAAAGGTCTGATGCTCAACCAAGAGAGCTACTCAGGTGTCCCATCTATGAATCTCAGTATTTACATCTGTACTATGTTGTTCTAAAGGTGTTTGTAACAAGCAGATGGATTACATCTTTAAAGAGCCATACAGAGAACTTGGAGCTTGGAAGACATCCCATCATTTATTTCTCTTTGATTTTAAAACAGGTCATAGCATCAGGCAAATGGTTCATATAAAATAAAAAAGGATCTTCATTTACTTGTGAGCTTTGAGATTGTATGGTAGTGCCTCTAGGAAAAAATTTCCTGAACTGGAGTTGTGAATCCTGAATTCTAGTCTTTTATTTAGTATTAGTAATCCAACTGTCTTTCCTTATATGTGGAATTAAAATCTAGAATAGATCTTTTTGATGGTGGTTTCTAGAGCTAACATTCTCATACAAAATATGTGCTTCATGTAAGTGGTTTGTATACATTTTGGGATAGAGTTCACTCAGCATCTTTTTTTTTTTTTCTTTTTGAGTAGGCTCCACATCCACAGTGGAGCCCAACACAGGGCTTGAACTCGCGACCTGAGTTGAGATCAAGAGTCAGATGCTTAAGTGACTGAGGCATTCAGGTGCCCCCACTCAATTTCTTTTAGTTTAAACATCAGGAGTTTAAATAGTTAAAATATATTGATACTGTAATAATTATCAAAGACAAAAGGGTTATACAAATTATTTCTTCTGTAACTTACTTTTCCTGGAAGTTTGCTCTTTTAGCCAATTTGCCTCAATCTTTGTCACCATCATATTGATTTTGTTACTTACTATCAGTAGTCCTAGCAAAAGTCTTTATCCTATAACAGAAGTTATGCGTACGGACTAAATATTCACATTTTTATCAAATCAGAAACTAGATTAAGTGCTGTAAAGGGATTGGCAGACTTTAGTGAAATATCATTAATGAAATACTATTTAATAATTACTTTATTTATTTAATACTTATTAATATCAATGTGATAAAATGGTATCATATAATAAGATGGTGTTATTTTATAATAATATTTGAATGCTTTCTAAATAATGCTTTACTACTATAATAATCAAATAATATTTAACATATGTTAAATATAATAGTTAATAACATACAATAGGGTTAGATTATAATAGTATAAATAAAGGTAAGTTTTATATAAATGAAATATTTCCTTAGTTGTATTTCATCATCAGGGTATAATTACGTATATAATAAGTATATGTTCTTTCTTTAATATCTAATAATAGCAAGACAAATGTAGTTGAACATTTAAAGTAGGAAATAATTTAACATGCATGTGAATTGTAATGACTATGAGTGTTTGCTTACCATAAATGAAATCTCATCATCCCATCATTCAGTGATTCATATCAAACACTAAATGTATTTTAATGGGAAGGAAGAAGCATGTAAGACAGACAAGGCTGAGAGGTATGATTCAAAGACTAAGGTGCAATCACACATCTTAAAAACTACCTATGAATTTGAAAAGGAAATGCTCTAGACTGTTTTGTTTAGAAGGTTCTTGTGTTCTTTCAGGGGTGTGTGTGTGTGTGTGTGTGTGTGTGCATATAATGTGAAACTTCTAAACTATGCTATAGAATAGCAAAAATAATAATGGTAAAGAACTGTCCCATTTGCTAGATTCTTTGATTAACAAGTATAGAGGATGAGTTTCATATACTGAAAAATCACTCTCATAATTCAACCATGCAAAGACAAGTATTTTGTCTACTTTTCTATTTGTCTATTCATGTGAACAGCATTTTTACAGAGTTGAGAACTAGAGTCAAGTGGTGTAAATATTAAGCCTCTACACATGTATTAAAAAGTTCTATATTGTTAAATCTTTCTGAAAAGATTCTATCAATTTATATTTCAAATAGTAGCATTGGTAGTACTGCTCATATATGCTCACTTGCATTATTGAATAACCCCTTACTAACACAAAGTCAAATTCCTTAGGGTATGGGCAGATACCTTAAAGGAGCTTATCCTGTTTTGTGTAAAACATCTTTTGTTTACACAAAATTTTTGCCCAGTTAACATTCATACAGACCTCACCATCTAAACTTAGTCCCTCATACAACCTGAAGCCAGTATTGAGAGCTGACATTGATTAGCCTTAAAGGAGCCCCTAATATGGCAAGAAGAGGGGACAAAGTCAAGTACGGATTTGTTTTTAACAAGTTGTTGGACTATAATGCATATTTAGAGATATGGATGAGAGAGGGTGATTGGCAATATTTGTACATTTTGAGTGAGTCCATTCTAGCTAGCAGCCCATTTGTCTCAGGATTACTTGTAACGGAGAAAGAAGAGAATCTTGCCTCCAGGACATTTTTTTTCAAGTTTATTGAAAATGTCATGCAAAAGTAGTCAACCACAGATGGTTTGTCTGTAGCTTGCCTAAAGTGAACAAATCGTCCCAGAACTGTTCTTAGCAGTGGATAACTGCCCACTTCACAAATCCCTGATTGTCAGTCTTCAGGGAGTGGAATGCCCTTAAACTCTTCCTCAACCCGTGGAGGAAGCCTCTTTCCAGGGCGACATTCAAGTGCATCTGCCTTGCTGCAAGGCAAGTTCTCTACTTTGTGGGAGATCAACCCAAAAGGATTAAAAAACCCTACCTGGGTACATTTAAGACCACATTTTACTGACACATTAAAAATTTTTATGCTTTTGACCTTTGACCATGCTTTAAAAAATCCTCTATTTTAAATCGTATAGTACTTTAAGACCAATGTAAGTCATTAGGTCCATGACTATCCCAACTTACCCAAAACTCCTTTCTGGTGTTTTTCTTTATCTCTATCTATTTATTGCCTCCTATTTCTTTGTTGTTGCTGTTGTAGTTGTAAGCATGCCTTGAACTCTAAAAAAATTATAATTATATTGAGGTCAGGGCTAGATATTTTATATCAGTCTATTTCTTTTAGTGCCTGAATACAATAGGACCCATCATTATATACTGAGTCCTTGCTAACAATTCTCAAAATGTAAAACACAGCAATTGTTTAGCTTCTTGGAACAATAATTTAACATGAACATGTTGAATGCTTGTGGTCTGGTCAGGGAGTCTCATATGCAGACTACTTAAGCTGGAAATGGTTTTCATTGGAAGAAAAAAGAAAGGAAAGCCACATTGAATCTTATTGCTAGTCACCATGGGCTTTGATTTTAGTAATTTCATGCAGGGCAAGTTAAACTTAACAAATAAACCAAAAGTAAACATTTTATCTTCTTTAATAGCATATTTTGAAATAAATAAAATAAATATACTTACTGGAGAGAGCATATTAAAGTGAATCATTAGGGAGAAAATGGCTCAAGTTTTTAGGATGGGAGGAACTTTATAGTCTTTAAAGTATTCATCAACACATCTGTAAAATGCCTTTATAAATAAGATGTCCATACATCACAGTGCGGTCAGGATAGCCCTGGCCTGTGTCTGATGTCATGAGAAATTACAATAAACTTCATCTACCCCTTTTCCGTATCCATCATATCACAAATAGGATAATAAATTTTTGGGCCAATACATGAATTGATGTCTTAGTCAAGGCCCTTGCTTTCAAAACATGGAAAGCCACACAAACCAACTCAAGGAAAAGGAGCATTCTGAGATTAAGCAGTTATATAATCTACTAGTTTTGAGCCACACATCATATAGTGGAGTATTTAAAATATATTGCCTGCATTATCAAACAGTAAAAGTAAAACATATGTATATCTAGTCAAGTTCTGAACTAGTTTATTGTGTTTAGACTTAAAAAATAATTTGACTATTTCTGTTATTTGCACTTTGTTCATGCAGAGTAATTTACAATGAGGTATATTGTAAGGACTTTTTAAAAGAACGTTTGAATTCTTTCCTTGAATTGAAAACAATTCTTTAGAAGGAACATTTTGATCTGATTAAAGCCATTCAAATTGAGAAGAAATAAATGACTTCATCACAGAATGATGGGCCATGTGCAGAGTGACCTGAAGTTCCAGGGGGTGATGAACTTTTGTATATTTTTAACAGTGGTATTAACAAACAAATAAATAGCTTTTAGGGACAAGAGCATACCTCAAAAGGCATGTCAAAATCTAACACATATTCCCAGAAGCATGGCCACTTAAGAAATTCAGTCTCAGGTCAGTCAATCTCTACCTTCCGGTTTCCAAAGATGTTAGAAAAATCATTAGTCTTTCAACCTGCAAATTCCAGTTGAAGTGTCAGACATTGGAATAAATGAAACCCATCACGAATAGCAGGGTGCGCTGGACCAATTCATTGTGCAATTTGTACTTTCTGTCTCCACAGAGAGAAAGGGTTTGAGAGGTAATTCTTAAATTGGTTTTAAGTGTCTATCACAAGATTTGAAAATAACATAAAAGCATAGGAAAAGAGGAGCATGTATTTTGAGTCCTGGGATGTGGCTGAGCCATATTCCAAGAAGTGAGCAATAGTAAATGACAGATGCTTTATTGATATTTGCCATCGTTGTCTGTTGTCCATGTATTTGTGGTCTAGGCAGTCTGGAGACAGAAAGAATCCCCTTAGGTAAGAAATAAAGGTGATGCATGAGAGTTGAGGTAATGAGAGAGTATCACTGTTGAATGTTTCTGGGTGGTATGAACATCCTATTTAAAAAGGCATAGGATGCATGTGTACTGTAATCATGAGAGAGCAAACAAACACACTATCCAAAATTTTAGTCACTTAAGTGGTGATAAGTGATAAGTGATAAACTGGAATTTACCACTATCATTAGCAATACCGTGGCTCATTCACATTCTTGCCATCAACTGAAACCTCATTATCACTGCCTATTTACTTACATTCTAGGTCCTCAGTATTTCTGGTTCATTGAAAATCAAAACCACAAATTGGCCTTGAAAATGATTTTTTTTTAATGGAGGAAGTCACTGTTATAAAGAGGGAGAAGGACAAACAGACAGACATGTCAAAAGCAATGGGTAGTCCTTGTTTGGGATCAACTGGGAAAATTTCAAAGTGGAGTCAGTACTATATTAAGGAGTTTTTGAAATTATGTAAGTTTGGATTTCTTAAAGATGAAAACCAAAGTATGCATTGACAAAATTGAATACTGTCTGGAATTTGTTTTAAAATAGTCGAGAGAAAATGAGGAGCATATGAAATATAATTTCAAAATATTGATAATTGTTGAAAATTAATTATGGAGTTTTCATAATTAGAACTGAAAATCCAACATTGTATCTTAAATGATTTAAGCTGATAAAACATATAAGATTGATTGTTCAAAGACACAGAATTCAGCAAGGAGCTTCTGAAGAAGGAGATAAGAGAGGTTGCCTTACCATATACCAGAACTTATTTTATAGCAGTATTTATTCATTCATTTAGCAAACATTTATTGAATATTTATTATTTACTAAGTTCTCTTATAAGCTTTGCAGACATAATAGTGACAGTGTAGTATTGGTATAGAGATAAGCAAGAAGATGACCTAAAAAGAATATGGAGGCCAAGGAAAGATCCATGAATATATTGATACTTGATGTATGACTGATTGCAAAAGGAAGGACCCATCAGAAAATGATACTGAGACAATTGATTATCATCATCATCGTCATCATCAACAACAACAACAAAATCAAATAAGTGATCCCTACATCACTTGCATACATATATACACACTCAAAACACATGAATTGTGTGGCTGGCAGACTATAGATAAATATGAAAGGCAAATATTAGAAAAAAATATCTACGAATATGTTTGATCTGAAAATAGAAGTAAATTTCTTGAACAAGGTACAGAAGTGCTAAACATGAAAAAGATATTTATAAATTTGAGTTGATGAAAATTAAGAACTTCTTTTCATCATAGCAAATTAAAAAAAAAAAAAAGTAAACACACACTCAGGGATATAACCAAGGAAGGATAGGTTTGAAAAATCTTTAACTTCTACAAATCAGTAAGAAATAATCCCTAAAATGGACAAATAGGCAGAAATTTTAGCATTGTGCTAAAAGAGGAAGCATAAAATGTGAATAATTGTAGTTTCCCACAATTGATCAGCATCGTATACTGCTGGGGCAGGGGAATATGATTTGGTATAATCACTTTGAAAAAACACTGTTTCACATTATCTTATAAAATTCAGAATTTGTATAGTCTGTGATCCAGCTGCTCTGCCTTTAAGTAAATTTCCTAGCAAAATTACACAATATACCAGGACTGTTTCGGTAATCTTTTGCTACACAAAAAGGCATCTATAGACTTAGTTGTTTCAAACAACTTTATTATGTGCTTAAAACTCTGGGTCAGGATTCAGGAAGGGCTCAAATTAGTGATTCTTACACTCCAAATGCCATCAATGGGGTCAATCAGTATCCTATTGGTAACTGATCTAGTCTAGAATTTTCATGAAGGCATTACCCACATGGCTGTTATCTCAGTGGAGATAGTCGAAGGCATGCCTCCGATGGATGGGCTCTTCTGTCTCTCTTCACAAAATCCCAGAGCTTTCCCCTAAGGTTTCTTCAACAGGACAGTCATACTACCCTCTAACCACATATACAGACTCCACTGCATCTCAAATCTGTAAGATACCAAGGTAGAAACTGCAAATACTCTTTAGAGCTAGATCTGAGTTAGAAAAGGCATCATTTTCTACATGTTTTATTGGTTAAAACATCACAAGTAGATGAATCTTAAGCATTTTGAATAGAAAAAACCAAGTCAAGAAATAGTACAGTGGGTTAAATTGAATATATAACTGTTTACTAATGTCATAAGCTAATAAATCTAGTAAGTATATAGGTAATATTTTAATATATAAAAGGGAATTGCAGACAAGTTTCAGGGAAACAGTTATATCTCTAAGGGAAAACTTAGCCTACAATAGGGGAGAAAATCCAGAGGCAATAGGTTCATGTAATATTCTAGCTTTTAAGATTATTATTATACTTGTATGTATTAAAATATTATTTAGCACATAAAAGGTACGTTTATTTTTTTAATGTTTATTTTTGTGACAGAGAGCGAGTCAGTAGGGTAGGAGGAGGCAGAGAGAGAAGGAGGCACAAAATCCGAAGGAGGCTCCAGGCTCTGAGCTGTCAGCACAGAGCCCGACGTGGAGCTGGAACCCATGAACCATGGGACCATGACCTTGAATCCACGAACTGTGGGATCATGACTGGAGCCACTGAGCCATAGTTGGACACTTAACTGACTGAGCCATCCAGGCGCCCTTATAAGCTACATTTAAAAAGATGTTTCATATTCCTAGGATTGGTAAATACCCTCAAGGCGATCTTGCCTTTGGAGTTTATTTACTATTCTGTTGCCCTTAGGAGTTTAACTTCTTAGAAGTAGTGACACATTTATATAGCTATTTAAATATTTTATTCAGAATTTCCAGATGTTTCATAGGACAATTTTTCAGAATAACTGCTTGGCTATATTCCTAAAAGCAGACATGACATGATTCTATCTCTGTTTGTGTGCACATGCATGTACCTGTGTGTGTCCTTTTCTAGAGCTTCTATTAGTTTTGTATGGATTTCCTAGATCAGTAGTTGTTAATTGACAGAGGTATGTCTCCATTAAGGGGTTTGAAAATGACTGGAGTTTTACATGTTTTCAATGACAGCCATTCTAAACCTTTGAACATCAGTGATCAACAAATAGCAACGGCCCATCCAAAAAAGAAACACAGAAAACCCTTTCCTAGATTGATGATAAGTCTCTTAACTTTAATTTATTTCTCCTCTCCATCTCCTTTTTCCTGGGAAATTTTCTCTACTCTTTTCTTTTTGTGATGTATCCATTGATTCTACTTTTTAACTTAAGCAATTATGCTTTCAATTTCTAAGAACTTTTAACTCTGTCCCTTGTGTGACATTCTACTCTTGTTATATGACAGTAATAATTTCACCCAAGCCTTCCACTGTAGTAGCTTATATTAGTTAATGTTTATTCTCTTTATTGAATTACTTCTGAGTAACCTAGATCAGGTGTTCCATGCCTTTATCCTGGTCTTTCACTCTTGTGTTCTTTTCGTACCTGGTGGTCTTTTTTTAACTCACATCTGAACAACCGTAAGTGTATAAGTAAGTTGTATAATTAAATTTTCCACCTAAGTCTTTCCTTAAGTGAGACAGGGTATCACCTGCTAATTAGTGAATTTTGTTTCCGAATGACAAATCCAAAGGGCAAATCTGAGGAGGAAGATGTATATTGGTGATACCTATCCTCACCATATAAGTTTCCCCTAATTTGTTGGTTTACTTTCATTGGAGAAGATTACTTCTTTCCCTTGAATTCCTAACTAACTTCATGAAGGCAGATGATCAAATCTGACATATGTTGGTTGATTATACAAATTCACCTGGTGGGGTAAGCAATTTGGGCTGAAATATAGCCCATTAAGACTTGGAAATATTTGTCTCCCAATTCTCAAAATGATGTCCTTGGATCAACAGTAACCATGCAGAGGAGTGGCCTAGGGACAGTAAAATTGGTTCTTACACGGTCTTTCAATTAATCTTCATGATTATAGATCTCTTTTTTTTTTTTAATCTTGAGACTTTGAGATGTTATGTCAAAGAAGAGTGGCTCCAATCTGCACTGAAGTTTACTCCTGTATGACTAGAGGCTTTAGTTGGCTCAGCCCAACCAACTTCTTTCATCTATTATCCACCACTACAATGTTTCTTTTTTAATCCTTAAAAGTGGATGACATTCTTTCCTTTCTTTCTTGTCTTCTTTATTTGTGTTGAACAGGGCTCTGTGATGACTGTGGGTGCAAAATTATTGTGTTCACAGGGTTTTGTGTGTACAAATTTCAGAATGACAATCATTGGAATATTGGAGCAAGAATAATAGGATTGAAAATTGGTGAGTCACAGTTCACATTGTTTTGAATTCCTAAGAAAGAAAGAATTCAATAAATGTTAGTACTCTGCATTAGATATTTATTTTGAATTTATGTTAATTTTGAATTATTATAACTTCCAATCAGAAAAGAAGCAGAGAGTGTAATCTGTTTTTTATATGGATTTCTTAGGAAAAATGAACATCCAGAAAATAGTGTTTTAATTTCAGTGAAGGGTTTCCTTGGGACATTGGGAATCCTATAATGTCTCTTGTGATTCAAAAAACTCTTGCAGAACAATATCTTGATGAGTTGAAATGTAAACGTAAATAAATAAAGAGCATATGGATTAATATTTCTTTGACACACGTGTGAAAATATTGAGAGGAAAACATGTTTGGTACATATGGTCTGGACTTAGCAAAACAGAAACTATGGGCAAAAAAGTCTCAAAGTAGTTCCTAAAACTCACAAAATTCACAATAAAAACATTCCCCAATAAAAATGGTCAAAATTAATATAATTATTATAGTAGTAAGCCTGTATAATTTAGTTGTTTGCATTTTACAGGTTGGATGTCATTAAATTAGATGTATACAGTAGTTTAATAAAATAGTCCATACATATTTTGCCTCTAAAACTTCTTTGGACTTTATCTAAAATCTGATAATGGATCGGTAGCAATGTTAGTAAATATTTCTACACACACACATGCACACACTTACAAAGGGAGGGTCAGACTTTTGTTTAAAAGTCTTCTCGTTGCAATCTGAACTAATTTTTGGCAAGATACTACTCATGTGTTATGTATGACAGTCACACATATTGTGACATGTATTTTATGGATTCAGATGCTGTAGGGACAATACCAACATTACAATTGTTCAGAATTTGAACCGGCAAGAAAAACTTAATATCAGATACAAACTTGGCTGAAATTAAATAAGTGGGTTTAATTTCAAGTCCAAAGAGTATTTCAATTCTCTTATTTCCTAATACAAAATAGAGGAGGCAGATGGATACTATCACATAAGAACAATTTCAACCAGAATTGTCTTAACTGGAAGGTTAATGATCATAAATAAAATTTAACTTAAACAACCAAATGGAACTGAATGTCCTGCCAGAAAAATATATCTCAGGGTAATAAACTATAATATCTTTAGGAACATTTCCAAGGAAATAATCACTTTAATTCTCTCAGCAGATGATATCTATATTATAATAAAGATTTCTTTTTACATGAAGGCCCAAATCTGTAACTGCTAATGAATTGGGATTTTTTTTTTTTGTACAGGTGCATCCAGCAAATGTGCTCTTGTTTATATTTTTTATTAATGTTGTTTTGTGAAGTTAGCATTAAAGAGAAAAAAATTAGAAAATGGGCACATCACCAACCACATCATAAATCTAATTTACTTCAAGACAGAAGAATTGGATTCAGGATCTTCTTCAACATGAAGAATCTGTTCTTATAATTATTGCTAACTTTCCAAAACAAAAGCTATCATTCTGCTCACCATAGACTTTAGGTCAAACACATGTCAAAGAATAGTCATGACTAAATGCTGCTCATATTACAATCACTTGAGAAACTTGAAAAAAAAATACAGACTCCTGAGGACCAGCCCAGATGTACTAAATCAGAATCTCCAATGTTAGAGCTTGGGAAATGTTAATATAGACAGCTATTTTTGGAAGTAATGCCTTTAAGATATAGAAATGAAGAACTTCTCCCACTACTTCTCATCAGAATCTTCTCTGAAAACTGGAGATGGTTGGGATAGCAGTGGAAACAAGAAGCATCACATTATCATCACCAGATGTGCACACCTGTCCAGCAATGTCCTGTCCTACCTTAATTTTACTTGGGACCATTCCACAGTCACTCTGCTTGGGAAAGATGGTGATGGGTAGGAACCATTCACAAAGACTGAAAGGAAAGCACTAATCTATACAGAGAACGAATTACATGCTAGATACTAATTACTTTGTACACAGCATGTAATTTAAACCACTCACCGCTCCCACTAGCAGAGTATTACCATTATTATTTACACTGCACTGATAAGATACCAACTGAGAAGGGTGTCTGGGTGGCTCAGTCAGTTAAGTGTCTGACTTCGGCTCAGGTCATGATCTTACGGCTTGTGAGTTCCAGCCCCGTGTCCAGCTCTGTGCTGACAGCTTGGAGCTGGAGCCTGCTTTGGATTCTGTGTCTCCTTCTCTCTTGGCTCCTCACCTTCTTGTGCTCTGCCTCTCTCTGTCTCTCAAAAATAAATAAATGTAAAAAAATATTTAAAATGATATCAACTGAGAAAAGAATGAGACATTCAAATTAGGTCACATGGCATGTAAGTAGCAGACCTGGGGTTAAAATTCAGCTCTGATTCTTTTGTAAATAACACGAGAGACAAAATCTTCTTGGTGTCTATTATTCTTTAACCCCCACACCATGAATATACTGGTATGATATAATGGAGCCACATTTCTCAGATCTAATGGGAGAGACAGGTATGTCTTTTCTGATAAATATGAAATTTGTGATTACCAGTTTGAGGAATCATCGTGAAACCACAGGCCTAATTTCCATCTGACATAGTTTAACTTTTAGGAAGTGTCTGATCAGTATGTCAGCTGTCTGATTCCATTATTATGAATTTATCATATTGGTTGAATCATTAAAACCCTAGGCCTAGATTTAGCATCCTGTGTTTATCATTAGCTTCTGATTTATTTTGGGAAAACAAGGTGCTTCATTTATTCAAGAGAATCTACAAAAACAAATTTAAAGAAAATTTGATGGAAAATCTGTTAAGTCGATAAATCTAGGTGTGGCTTTCATTTCCTTCTTCTCAAAATATGATTTTTTGTGAGATGCCTTATAAAAAAATACTCAGAAATGGACGTGAATGTCCAGCCAGGTAGAGGGCTAGAGGGTTCATTTCTATGCTTGGCCACTTGCTATGGCACCCATAGTAATCACTGTGACATTTCACAGGAGAGGAAAGTGTTTCTGCTCACACTAGCTCTCTACTTCTTTAAAAAGTAATCTCTACTCCCAATGTGGAGCTCAAATTCACAAAATCAAGAAAGAGTTGTGCATGCTGTCGCTACTGAGCCAGGCAGAGATGCCACCTCTCTACATTTTTTTATTCATGCGTTCATTCAAAAACATCCATTTTGTACCTATCCTGTGTTGGGTATTTTAAATTGAACAAATGGTTTCTAGGATGAGATTAGAGATTAATTTCCAGTGTCTAGACTATACATGCTACACAGTTGTTGAAAAAACGCAAGCAGGTCTTTCTCCCCAGTGACAGTGCTTGGCATCTAATCATGGCTCTTGTCACACTTGGAGAATGGATAGGCGACTGCATTGCATGGACTCCTCTTGGAATCATGTTTTGTTTTTCTATTCACCCCATACACTTCTATACATTCCACTCATCTTCACCAACTCTCAAAGAAGCAGCATATTACTTCCCCCTTTTGAATGAGTTCATTTCATGAGATGCCACTATGAAAAATATCCTTGAAGACATAGTAGTGGAGATCATGAAAAGAAAAAAAAAAGAAAGAAAGAAAAGAAAAGTGTCTGAGAAGTCCTGGTCCCCTTCAGATGGTCACGAGGAACAGATATTGCGAAATACCTGAACATCCCGTCTTCCCATGGGGGAGGTGAGTGCATCATAAGATGCAGATGTGTTCTCAGTTGTTGGTTTGGGTTTTGACATGTGCACAGAACGCACACGCACAAAACAGAATAAGCCCAAATGTGCTTTTAGGGTGAAGACACCCGGCTTTTGGGAAGTTAGAAGATGGGCCATGTGATGCCTCAGAAAATGCCTAGAAGGAACTGTAACTCAGCACTAAATTGACTTCTAAAATCCCTTGATCTTAAACTCTAAATTAAGTTACCATTTCAGTTAGCATGCAAGTAATAATTACATGCCTAAGCTTTCCAAAACCCATAATCTTGGAAAGAAGCGGTCCCATGATCTACAAATCTCTGAGTTAGCAGCTCTGATTCACAGAAGAGAAAGCACGAAGAGAAAAGGAGGAAACGCCTACTGAGCACTTAAAGGCTCCAGGCACTACGCAAGGTGATTTAGTTGGGCCATCTGCTTCCGTATCAGTGTGAAGGGACAAAAGAGAAGGGGAGAGCAAATAATAGTTTAGTAGATAGCCGTCACATGAGCATTCTTTCTGATTAAAATAGAAATAGTATGTGTTCTCTTCCTTTTAATGAGACTGATCTGTTCTACATGTGAATAATAACAGAAACCTGTATTTTACAGACTTCTTTGCAATAAGATTAATAAGTCTTTTGCTGGTACAAATAAACAGTTTTGTTACACTAAGTATTCTGGTATAAAATTATTTCTAATTTAAATGTGAGCTTGCCTTAACTTTGGACCTCCATATTCTAAGAGTTAATGCTTCTTCTTTTCAGTGGGTACTGAAATATCTATGGTTTTAAGAGTCTGAACTTTCTCTCCTCTTTTTTCCTCATTCATAAATTTCTTTTTTTTCCCAATATTTATTTACTTCTATTGAAAGATTGAGAGATAGAGTGAGCAGGGGAGGGGCAGAGAGAGAAGAAGACAGAGAATCCCAAGTAGGCTTTGCACTGTCAGGACAGAGCCTGATGCAGGGCTTGAACTCATGAACCTTGAGATCATGACCTGTGCTGAAACCAAGAGTCAGTCAGTCACATAACGTGTCACCCAACTGAGGCTACCAAGTGCCTCTCATTCATAAATTTCTAATACATGGAATGATCTGTCATCAGGTCCATTACCAGAAACTTATACCTGAGATGATGCTCTCAAGGGAGACTTGGTATGAAGATACCTACATAGCTTATTGAGATGATTCATTTTATGTGTCAACTCTGCCTTTCTTAATCCCAACAATATTGTATTTTATTCAAACATGATTAAGGGTGTATTTGGATGAGATTAACATTTAATTCAATGGACTTTGAGTAAGACAGATTGTTTTCCATTATGTGGGTGGGCATTATCCTATCAGTTGAAGGCCTGAATAGACCAAAGAGACCATCAGCCTTCTAGCAGAAAATTTTACAGTAGACATTTTGCGGACTCGAACTAAAATATTGGCTCTGCTGGGTCTCCAGTCTGCCTGCTCACCCTACAGATTTTGTACTTGCCAGTCTTTATAATCACATGAACGAATTTCTTATAATAAATATATATACATACATATATTTGTGTATGTATATTATATATATACAATATTTCTCTATTTGTATATATGTACCCACATACATATATACATATAGATCCTCTTCATTCTATTTCTTTGGAGAATCCAAATATACCTATCATACTCAGTTTATACACCACAGAGACGTAATCACCACATTTTTTGATAATTGACCAGTGTTGTCACCTGTGAATTTCAGTGGGCTAAAATTCCCATACCAAGTCTGGCAAATAGAAGATCTTTGAAAATGAAATAGTTTGCCTACATAAACATGAAGCTTTGGATACATACATGATGCAAGCATAAACTGTCACTGTCTAATGTATTCTTAACACAGAGAAAATGTTACAAAAACGATTTCAAAAGATTCTATCAATTACTAAGGAACAGCAGAAGTTGCCATGGTTCTGAGCTCGCAAGGTAGGCAGTGGAGGGCATGCATGATTGTGGACAGGCTTTTGGGATCACGTATTTAGAAGGACTGTCACTATTGGAGATGGAAAGCATAGTTGCAGGGATGGTGAAATGAAGAAATGAAGCTGGAACTTTCTTGTAAGGACAAAGGTAGGGAAAGCAGGAGAAAATTAGCAGCAATTTAGGGGCAGTGAAGCCACCAGAGTCAATGAGATTGATGCAGAATAAATAAATGTAGAGTAGGAGAAGCTGAACGTTAATGCTTGAGTACTCCAATCCAGCAGTAAGCGAAGGAAGAGAAACTAATGAAGGAAACAAAATAAGGCCCACCAAAATAAATGTTGGCATTTATTTTGTGCCTAGGACCTAGAAAGTGTTTTTCATTTGTCCGGTATGTTTCTGAAGTAAATATAAACAAATGGCATTGCCTTTCTGAATCCGACTTTTAATTCCATCAATTTCATTTGGTCAAAGCAGTATGAACCAATCTCAGCAGAAATTATATTGCAGGTTCCAATAAAATAGGATTTTCTTGGGTGGCATCTAAGAAATAGAATCTAAGATGAGGTTTACCTATGGATATAAAGCAATAGTTATAAAGACTATTTACAATAAAACCAGCAATGGTGAATTGAGTATGATAGTAATAACTTCATTATATATTACCTCTTGTTTGGAAAATTAATTTTAGCTGACAAACAACTTACCTGAATTGTGAGAGTAGAAACACTCCCGCATAAAGAGTCCATACTTGCTCTGTCTACCTAACAATGATGATCACAGCTTTTATGGCTTGATGCTCTAAGATGACAGACATGCCAAGAGAGTTAAAGGAGTTAATCCATATAAAGCTCTTAGAAAAATACCTGACACATAATACAGAAGAGATTCTCAATGTGCGTTTGTTGTGACTGTGCATACTGTTACCCTTTTCCTTCTTCTCACTCTACTGCCTAAAAGCCAGTGGGCATTCATAACTCCTTCCTGTTGCTTGTCCATTGATTCTAGAAATTTTCCACTGCCAGTGCCTCTCTGATCCATTGTGTCACCAATCCCACCATCCTGGTTTGGTCTTTTCTGGCCTCTTGCAATCATCACCTGACTTTCCACCATACCTCCAGGTTCTCCTTCTCCAAGATAACACACATACAACAACTGACGTTTGACCTTTCTAAAGCGGTTTTGAAAATGTCATCTTCCTCCCTAAAAACTTGCACCGTTTTCCACTTTCTGAATTAAGGTCACACTGTGGATTAGCATTCAAGATATTCTACTATCAGGAACAAAACTATCAGGCTTACCATCATCTAGCTTCTAGACTAACTGGGTTATTACTTGTTCTTTAAACACAATTTGAACACATGCACCTCTCAGGATTAGGGAAGTGATCAGATTCTCTCCGAAGAGTCTCCACTATATCATGACACATCACCTTCAAAAACTTGCTGATTGCCCAAGGGACCACCTTCCTCCATCATCTGCCTTGGTCTATGTGCTTCACGTAACATGTGTCTTCTGTTTCTTTATATTGAAGATGTCTACATGTCTTCTTTATGTCAATATTATAACCATTTTTATATGCATATTGTCCTCAAAAATGTATGTTGATATAACTAAGGAATGGATGAAGAATACATTTTAAGCTCACAAAATAATTCTACAATGAAATATTCCTTTTTTTAAAAAAATACTGCCAAAATTGCTAGATAAGCAAGGTAGAAAAGAGTTAATTACAGGGATATTTTATATGCATATTATCAAATAGAAGGATGTTTTCAGCTAATGGCCTATTTGATATCTATTTAGTATAAATTAAGCCATTGTAAATTTAAGAAAATTAGATACTAATTATTGTCACTCTTTATCAAATTTATGTGGAGAAAATGCACATGAGGCACGGGAGTCTATCCTGTCTATTACAGGGGAGGCAAGAAACAAATTCTGTTCTTGCGAAAGACTTAATGAGGGAAAAAACAGAGGATGGAAAGCCTTAATCTGACCTTCAAACAAAAAAGTCCTTTGAAAATAATGAAGTGAGTGATTTCCTTCCCTCTCTTGGCAATGCCATTTCAATCTCTAAGAATTTCCTATCCACTTCTTGACCCTTCAGATGAGGTCATCACCAAAGGAAATGTCTTATTTCAAGAGCAACTGCCGACTTTAGAAATTTTAGAGAGTCTCAGAGTATAGACCCTGTTAGATCCTGTTCTGAAGGGGAAGAGTAAGCAAGAGTTATTTGTGAAGGAAATCATTTGCCGGTGAATTTCAAAGCCCTTGGGTATTTCATGAACATATAGCTGTGCTGTGTTCAGCTGGACTGTATATAACTCTAACATTCCAAAATATTTCCTAATTGCTTATGTCCAAAAATAATGTTAGTGATTTAAGATTGTCACACATTGATAAGGTTATATTTGTTTTAAAAACTTAAAATTATAAAAACAAAATAAAAGTTGAGCTAAAAAAACCTTTTTGTCAAATAAAAGGATTCAAGAAATTAAAAAAGATATTAATTGTCGATAATAAAATACTTTATTTTAAACTTTAAAAATCATATATGTATCTTAAAATAATTTACAGTGATCATATAATAGTAGCTATAGTGTTAAATTTTTGTTAGTTACTCTACCTTTTAAATGTTTGCATCAGGTTTTTTTTATCCAAGACATAAAGACAGAAACATATTTGCTTTATAAAACATAGCAAATTAGTTAAATGTATGAAAAAATATTTAGACATAAGGTACTCCTGTCATGAAAATAATAGTTGCAAAGGTTTTAAATCAAGAAATTAAATTGAGGAAATAATTATTTTTTAACTGTATCAACTTTGTTTGTCCTGATAAACTAGGTCTATTACAACATTTTTGTTACATCATTAAAATACCTTAAAATAACATATAATGGATGGAGCCATGATCAAGGTCAAGGTTGCTCAGAAGTAGACCCTGAATCTGGGATTTGAGAGCAAGTGATTTAATAAGGAAGATCTCCCAGGAGAAATCAAATGAAGTGTAGGAAGCAGGATAGGAAAGAAACAATAGATTTTGTCCTTGGTTTTTAAGAAATGTAAGTGGCCATTTTAGTAAAATCATCAAAATATTTATTTATGATTTAACAGTGGTCCTTTGCAAAAAATGCAATTTGTAAGAACACTAAATTAACTCTTGTAAACATTTGCATGCTGTTTTCCATTCTCTATGTTTTTCCAGACAAAATTTAGCTAAATACCACCCAGAAGGCTTTCCAAGTCCTATCAAGAACAATTACTATATTTGTGAAATATATACTTTATAATTTGATAAGTGGGTTTTTTTTCAATGTATTCTCCCTAATATACCATTATTTATACATTATAATATTTAAGAATGGCATCCTTTTCAAAATAGGCTTGGGGATAGATAAGCTTAGTTTAGCTCATATGAGGAATTAAATGGAAATCTTTGAAGTGTCATTGTTACTAGATTCCAATGAACAAACTATCCAATATAATGACTTTGTCTGCTAGTATACTTCCATTTCCCCCTTTATTAATATCGCAGAGTGATTAAGAATAGATTACAGTTTAAATATGAGATGTTTGTGGGAAAACTTCATGCGTAGCCACCTAACCACCTCTCTGTGCCCCTTATCTGCCACCTGACTCTGTAATAAAGACGAGCTACCAAAGCTTTAATAGTCTCTTGAGAAATAAGCAATAGATGAATAAGGTTAATTTGATGAAATCCAAGAGATTTATCTCCTTGCCTTGATAAAGAGTTTAAAGGATGAATATGAATGAATAGGATTGCCTCCCCCTGTGGTTCTCATGTGGTATGTACGCTCAGTAAATGTTTGTTCCCTCTTGGGGCATGTTTTTCGCCTTTTGGGTTTTTTTGACTTTGAGATTGAGAAACCAGATGAGGTGAAAATGTCAAGTTCCCTAAAGGAAACTATTTTTTTCTTAAATGTATGAATGTAAGCCTCATACAAGGAGCTAAAACTGTAACTTAGGCTGAGTTGTAAAAAGTTGTGCTGTTCTGTTCTAAACAGAAATTGTTAATATAAATATAAATCCAAAATATTCAAGAGCTGTTTAGGAGTATTCCAAGAAAAAGAATTTTCCCAAAGTAATGAGGGGCAGCCTTCCATGCAGAGCGCTGTGAACAACAACACAAAACAGGGGGTCAGAAGTGGTAAATGTGGAGAGCATTCTGGGGTCACTGAGACAAAAGCATGAAGAGGCAGACAAAAATTGGGCTTTGAAAGTGCGAGCAGAATCTTCAAAAAATTTGGTACAAAATAAAATAATAATAATAATAATGGTTGGCATACATGAATTTCTATATTTTTCAAATAACACAAACAAGGTGTTTTTTCCTGAAGTATTAATTTTAGTTCAGGATTCAAGAGTGAGAGTGGAGGAGTAGGAAAACCATGATGTTCTTCTGAAAATAAACAGATACATTGAGGAGTGGAATGAGAAATTCAAAAGTGAGGATTAAGCTTCAGGTATTTGTAGCAGGCTGCATAACTTTTCACCCTGTCCTTCATTCTCTAGAAATAACCAACTATTCTTCTGTGCTTTTATATTGTGATGGAAAACTTGAAGAAACATTTATCCATGCCAAGCTTCCTGAATATACTAATACTTGATCTGATTACCACAACAATTACAAAAAGTAAGTGAATCTGTGTCTCTATTTGACAAATAAAAAAAAAATTAAGATTTACAGGGCCAAATGGTTTTCCCAGGATTATATAACCAACAAATTACTGAGTGGGGACTCGACCAAACCAAACTTTGCTTTTCCCAAAATGCTTTACTATATTAAGTAAATACATTTTTAGACAAGAGTAACAAGTTATTTGAGCCTTTAAAATAGTGGAGGACAACAATCACACACACACATACGCACATACACACACACACACACACACACACACACACACACACACCATGACAAAGGGAGGAGGCACATTTGGACCTTTGAAATTGTCTTAATAAGGGTCTAGACTATTGTAGAATTAGATCTCCTTACTAAAACAAGGTTAAATTAATTTTAGGAATTTTGCTTTCTTTAATAATGAATTGACTATTATTAATTGTTTTTAATGTATATGTGATTATATCACATGGTTACTTCCAAAGATAAATCATGACAGTGAGAATATGTAGAGAGACAAATAACCCCACATCTTTAGGCTTTAGTATATTTTTAAATATACGGAGCTTCCAATTTATTTTGATATAATTGGTGGTGAAAGTAATGCCATCAAGCATTAGTAGAGGATTTTAACTAGAATCATGTGCTACGTAAAGCTGTTGGACAGAGTTTAAAGGATCAGAATGTTGAAGGATCTAAAAAAAATGGCAAATGCTTAGTTGATTTTGTAAGAGATTTTAAATTAAAGCAGCAAACTCTTTAAAGCATCACACAATGGGTAGAATGAAAATGAAAGCTAATTAACCTCAATTATTTTTTAGTTGCACAGCTTTGTAATAATCTTCCATGGAGTTCATGACCAGAGGATTACTAGACCTTGAGAAGTATTTGGAGAAGGGGTCAAGGTGGGAACTATGGCAGCTATGTG
The DNA here is from genome assembly GCA_017311185.1 of Proteles cristata cristata. NCBI lineage: Eukaryota > Metazoa > Chordata > Mammalia > Carnivora > Hyaenidae > Proteles > Proteles cristata. The sequence goes on from JAESUZ010004583.1 coordinate 454,457, forward strand.
AAACTCAACTGGCCTGTTTGGGCATGCCTGGGCCAGATACCCACTTTTGATACAGATTTAAAAGTAGGTATAAAATAAGGTACTGTACTTACTATCTACCTTGCAAAGATGTATTTGTATGAATACATGCATACATGTATATGTTATAAGAATGTGAAGTAATCATAATAGAAGATAGTTTGAGAGCACATTTTAGAAGGCTTAAAATATTCACAGCATTTACCCCAGTATTTTCATTCCTACCAATTTATTTTAAAGGCATTGCCAGAAAGGAATGTATTTATTAATACTGTTGATTGCAGTATTATTTAAATAGCAAAATATTCCAATAATCTTAATTTTTAATACTAGAAAAAGAGTGAAATAAATAATGGAATATTCATAAAACAGAACATGTGCAGACATAAAAATTCATGCAGAAGAATATTTAATGACATGGGGGTGGAATAGCAACAGGATGTTTACAAATAATCACATGTATCAATGTATAATATATAAGTATGTTCATGTAATTTATATGCACAATATATATGTCTTTATGGAAAGACTAATAAGAAAAACACTAAAACATTTAGGTCATATTATCTAATTGGTGGAGTTATATGTGCTTTTTAAATTTATGCTATTAGAATTTTGCCATTTCTTCAAATAACATCCTTTATCTATTATACTAAAAATATGGTTTCTAATTATCAACATTTGCAGAAGACAGAGTCATGTTCTAACTGAATTCAAAGTATTATAAACATAAGAAATACATTTCTAATGCAGCCAATATTAAGCCCCTAAAGTTTATCAACTGAAGGAAATTAGTAAGTTCATTACATTACCTTATGCTGCAAAGTAAATAAGCCTGCATTGCTTTTTTTACTGTGCTTTTATTAAAATAGTTTCTTTGATGTTCTTATTTAATATATTAATATCCTTTTAATAAAGTTGTGTATCTACCAGCACATTTTCATTTACTGGCACATGATATTTCTATCTCTAAAGCTGAAATGAACTTGAAGGTTGAGACTTGCACAGACAAGTAATTTGAGTTCCACATAGTGGTTCCAGCTTCCCAATCCCCATTACTCTTTTGGAACCATTTCCATTGGCAGTGTATGATTGTGCACATTTACCAGATCTTCTCCAACACCAAAAATTATCTTTGGTAATATTTTTCACATTATAAAATATACTTATTGAGATAATTTTGAAAAATACAAATGCATTTAAAAATTTTTTTTAATTTGAGAGAGAAAGGGAATGAGAGAGAGAGAGAGAAAAAATCTTAAGCAGACCCCACACTCCACAGAGAGGCCAACGAGAAGCTCAATCCCAAAACCCTAGAATCACTACCTAAACCTGAATCAAGAGTCAGATGCTGAACTGACTGAGCCACCCAGGCATTCCACAAGTGCTTTTTAAAAAGATAAATATCCTACCTTTGAGACATAAATCTTCCTATTATTTTATAGGAAAAAAAGCATTTTAGAGAAAGAAACCCAAAATGTTGACAACTTTAGACTTAATTTAAGAACCTGAAAGGAAGATAAGGCAAAGAGAGGATTAGAAACAGAGACAGAGTGATGAGCAGAGAGAGATGGAGAGAGAAAAAAGGAGGAGGGAAGCGAGAGAGAGAGAGAAAGGGGGGGAGGAGAGAGGAGAGGAGACAGAGGCCTCTTTGGTTGGCTGACAATTTATTGAACAACCTATCCTGAGAGTCCAAAATATACTCAATTGGATACGTAGCATAACAGACAGAATATAATACCCAGTAGAACACAGTATCCAGCACACTCTGACTCTATGACTCTGTCTGGTGGTTTTATGAGCCCTTGGAGAGGGAGGACCAAGGGGAGCGGAAACCCTGTTCATGACTGTTTTCCAGCAATTTATCAGTGAAGGAAGTGAGGCCAGTGCCAAAGACAAACTGGATCTTTGTTTTCTGTGCTCTGACATTCGTTTGAGAGCTAAGTCTACCTTAAGGAGCAGGGACTTCTTTGGGAATGGTGACATTGATCTCCTTCCTCTTTAAAAATTTCTCATTGTAGTAAGTGGCTTCCTTCAACCTATCCTCATCCAACATCAACTATATTTTAAAATATATGTTATTAGTTTTGCAACTCATTAATGTAAACATATATCAAAATATAAGGTGTTTACTCCTGTACTTTATGGCATAGTGATGCTAAAATGACCACTAACATGTATTTTATTTTCCTAAATCAAGTTTAGGTCGGGGGAAAAAATCGAGGTGGGTAAAAAATCTTATACTATTAGGGAAAATAGTTATAGATAGAGAGTATACAAGCAAGGCAATATATTTGTTAGTTATCTGAACAACATTGTTTATGTATCATTATAAATACATTTATATGTTTATCAGTGCCTTCTAATGATATTTGCATTTTGGCTATGCATATGAAATAAAAGTCAAGGTGTTGTGTTAAATAGAATATATGAGTTTAAAATTTGATTAAATCTTAGTGGACTTTGAGGTTTTAAATCATGTATTATATTTATTTTATTTTATTTATTTTAGAGTTTATTTATTTGAGAAAAAGAGATAGACACAGAGTAAGTGGGGGAAAGGTAGAGTGAGAGAGAAAGTCTTAAGGAGGCTCCACAGTCAGCAGAGCCCAACTTGGGGCTGGATCCCACAAACCACAAGATTATGACCAGAGCTGACATCAAGAGTTGGAGGCTAAACCAACTGAGCCAGCCAGGCACTCCTGAAGTTTGAACCCTTTGAAACTGAAGCTTCACTAAGGCTTGGTTCAGGACCAAATACTGGTCAAAAAACAAAACTGACATTGTGTTTTGGTCATTTAAACTTGACTCTTAAAAGTAATGTTATGAGAGATTAACACAAAAGCACAAGTTGAAAAATAAATCACTTTATCGTTTTGAGAAAAGAAAATGAACATGCAAAAATTTTTTTATACTTGATGGAAACCTAAAGTTTAAACCTTTGTTCATCCGCAGGCACCTCGGTGGCTCAGTCTGTTAAGTAACCAACTCTTGATTTTGGCTCAGGTCATGATCTTACAGAGAGAGAGAGCACAAGTGGGAGACAGGCAGAGACAGAGGGAGAGAAAGAATCCGAAGCAGGCTCAGTGCTGTCAGCACAGAGCCCAATATGGGACTTGATCTCACAACTGTAAGATCCTGATCTGAGCTGAACTGAAGAGCTGGGGGCGCTTAACTGACTGAGCCAGCCAGGTGCCCCTAGAGTATTTTCCACAGATTTGCACTATGTAAAAAGAATATTCAGATACTTTGCTTAGCCTCATTGTATTTCAAATACTGAGAACAGTAAGGTTTCTAAATATACCAAGTTTGGTAGATAAGTAGTCTTTAAACAGGAACATGTGTGTATCTACCCCACTGTCTAATGGCCACGTTGTGTGGATTATGTGAAAAGGACCAATATCCAGACCTCCGACGTTTGCAGGACTTCTTTCCAAATGCACCTGTTCTGTAGGTTCATGTCCTCCTTTCCCAACCCCCTTTTACAAGGATCCTTCTCCTGTTTATGATAGAAAGACATTCTTCTCACCTATTCTGCTTCTAACTGCAGTCCTAGAGAGTGCAAACGCTGACTTTGGTCAGCCAAAGGGACCCTACACAAGGTTGGTGCAAGTATTGAGAAAGCAAATGGCTGAGATAATCAAGAAACGTACATATATATAAAAATATATATATTTATATATATGCATATATATATTTATATTTATATATATGCATATATATATATAAAGCTCAACTAGCTTTCAAGTCTTTGTGAAAAAATATTGAAAAATTGAAAAAATGTATTTTATAGCTGACTTTATGGGTTTTGGCAGGCAACTCTTAATAAGATCAAATAATTATATGGCTTTTCTAGAATATACTCTTCTTCTTCTTCCCAATAATTTATTTATATGAATAATGTTAATTGTTTGCAACTCTAAAAATCTAAAAGAGGAATGGAATTGATACTGATCCTGCTTCTGATTATAGCAGTAAGTAATATTTACTTAAACTATGAATAAACTTAAAGAGCATAGCACTGGTAACTTCATTAAAAGACAATTTTTCACAATTCTTACTTTTGTATTTAGTTTGTATATAATGGATTTTAATTTACTAAGAATGTAATAAATTTAACATTTTTGTTTTACTGTGTTAAGTTTATTTATTTATTTTTGAGAGAGCAAGTGAGCAGGGGAGAGACAGAGAGAGCTGGAGAGAGAATCTCAAGCAAGCTCCACACTCTCAGGTTGGAGCCCTTTGTGGGACTCAATCTCAGGAACCTGAGCCAAGACCAAGAGTCAGACACTCAACTGACTGAGCCACCCAGGCACCCCAATGTAGGCTCTTTGGATTTACTACATGCCACTAGATAATCTAATAATAATAAAATCCAAAAGAAATTTTAGAAAATAAATAATTAAATAATTACTATTTACTTATATTCCTATATTTGTTACAGAAAATAATAAAGTGTTTAACAAACTAACTCCAAGCATTAAGATATGTCCCTTATGGGAGTGAAATGGAATTATGTGCTCCAAGAGAAAAAAGGAAAAATAAAGGATTGCTAGCTGCTAGGGAAGGAAGTATTCATGCATATTTTTGTACTGATGATGGTGAGGATTATATTTTGTATTAATGATGGTAAGGAAAATATAAAGTACCATTATATTTTTATCCCACACAATACCATTTTAAAACCATGATCACTTTAGTTCCAAATGTCTATATTGACAATATGCCAAGAGTTACACACCACTTCTAACTATTATGATAAAAAAATCTAGATGTCAAACAAAATTTATGAGTTCCTATTTTTCAAAATTCTTTACCTTTAAGGCAATTGAGAAAAAAATGTACAGCAGTGTCTTGAAGCCCTTGTATATCACTGTAACCTCCAGGTTGGTGAGCCCATATGAAGGGCTTTTGCATATTCAGATTGGTGGTTCCACATCTTAGCTGAGTGGTAGGAGTGGAGTTATCATTTAATTCCTGAGTGTTGGATGAACATAATGTCAGACTTAAGAGGAGTGTTGAGGGTGAAGATGAACTTGTCCTCAGAAAATCTAAACATTGCAGTCAATATCTACAGAAAAGTTCAGGTAGTCTTCTTTATTCCTTTGTGTCTCTGGTCTTCATTTGTAGAATAGGATACACCAGAAGCGCCTGCCTCATTGTAGCTAGATGTCATCAGCAGCCAGACAGTGTAGAGTCTAATGGATCATGTTAAGGATTTCAGGTTTTATTCTAAAGAATGATTAACAATTATATTTGCCATCTTTAAAGGATCAGTCTATATGATTGAAGAGCTTGGCAGAAGTAGAAATGTTAGTTAAGGGAAGCCCAATTAGGAGTCTGTCACATCAATACAAGTGAAGAATTTATTGTTGTTCATGCTAGGATGAGGGCAAAAGAACTAGAGGTGAATAAATAGATTCAAGAGAAATTGACAAGTAAAAATATCAAAAGTGATTGATGCGTACAAATGAGAATGATGTACGGGCATCCAGATTTCTGACTTCCATAGTTGGATGGATGGTTGTGCCTTATAACAAGGGGGATGCTGGAGGAGAATCGAGTTTAACAGTGAAGATAATGCTTATTATTTTGGATGTGTTGATTTGAACCAGGCACTGGAACACGGAAATAAATGTGAAACAGCAACTGGCTGTCCAACTCCAGAGCTCGGACAAGATGTCCTGATGCTATATATCCAAATGGGAAAGTCATTTTTCATAGGATGCTCTGATGGTTTTTACTTTTCCTGAAGTAAGAATCAAAGCCATCTACATGGTGGAGTATGAAGGGAAAGAGCCTGAGGTGGGGAGTCTGAGGAAAGTAGAGAAGTTCAGAACTGGTTATTATGTCATGCAGGCAAACATATTATCAATGGTAACTGTGCTAAGAGTAATTGGTAATCCTCAACTTCCAGTCAGAGGAAGGCTATAAACCAAAATATTTTAATGGAGGTTGGCATCCATTCTTGGGAACATAGAGGGCTCACATTAATAACTAGTATGGCAGTTTTGAGATTTTTAGGAGGCCTCCTTGGTTGAGTTTCCAGTTAAAACATTGGAAAATTTTCTTATTATTAGATGAAGCTGACTAATACAAGATAGAGGTTTATACTTGAATACTCTCAATATGGATTGATAACTCAATTGTGTTCCCCATCCCCCACAAAAACAAATAATAAACTTTGTGTTTGTAAGTGAAAACAAGCTTGAATTCCTGAAATTAAGATGAACAAACAAAAAATATAATAATATCTGGGAAACCTTTATATATGTGTGGGATGTGATAGGAATTTGAGGTTGTAGAGAGGGTGTCAGCAGTCTGGATGAAGATGCTTGCTTATAATCATAGTCATTGGAAGAAAGATTGGACAAGAGCTATTCCCATCTCCTGATGTCGCCTTAAGAGAATGATTGTCCTCCTATATTATGGAAATCTCAGCAAGAGGTCAGACTGCCAAATGTGGCTGAGTAAAATCAGGACATTATAAGGACATTAATGTAAGGAGCTGATGATATAAGCCATACTACACTGTCTTCCCTTTTGTGATTTGTCTTCTCTATCCACCTCACTCTGTGAGTCTTGAGAGTAATGTAAAAGGCAAAGAGACTTCCTTCTCTCTCAAGGCAGTCCCAAGAAACTGACTGAAGACTCTGATTTCTGTAAGTGGGAGTGCTCTCTAGAACACACGTAGAAAAGAACAAGTGAGACAGAAATAGGTAGAGAAATAAAACGAACTACACTGCACCTGCTTCAATACAGGGAATTCTAAAGCTGGGGTGGCCCTTCAGAGATATCTCTACTTGAGACCAGAGAGCAGGCCTTTGGACACTGCAATGACCCTGTCATAGGTGTCAATCACTGGGGACAAGGGGAAGCAGTAGGGCAGCTCCCTTGGCATGAGAGCAGCTTCTGGAAGGGGACACAGGCAGCACTATTAGAAAAGCTGGAAAAATAAGTGTAGCAAAACTGAAGGGAGCATGAGCAGCATCCCATAACAGCAGCTACACTGCCTTCCGAGTCACTCCTTTCAAAGAACTTCAAGATAACTATTTGGCCAGAATAGCTGCCTAGTGATGAGGCAACAGAAGAGCTGTTCTCAGTGTCAGTCTGCCCATTCTAGACTACTTTAATTCCCCCCTCTTCCTCTCCCTCTCCCTTTCCCTCTCCCTCTCCCTCTCCCTCTCCCTCCCTCTCTCTCTCTCTCTCTCTCTCTCTCCCCCCTTCTCTTTTTTCTCGCTCCCAATTAGTCTTTAGGGATGCCAGTTAGGGTTAGGCTTTCTATCTTCTCCAATACACAGTAACAGACCAGGAAACTAATGCCCCCAGGACATGAAATGAAACAGACTGATGGCCAACAAGCTATTTCTGTAAACGGGTAGAGAGTAAACATTTTAGACCTTGCAGGCCACATAATTTTGCAGTGCATGAAATCTGCCACAGACAGCAGACACACAAATAGGGGCTGTTGTGTTCCAATAAAAATTTATTCATACATACTGATGGTAGCCCAGTTTTGGTCTATGAACTATACTTTTCCATCTTCTGAGTGAAAAACTTGAAACAGAAAATTACTATATATGACTTAAATAAGAGTATAAGTAAAGATACCTAATTCCTGGAATTAAAGGAAGAAAGACTTCTGGTTGAAAGTCATCAAAGATTGACAAAGAGGTAGGTAGAAAAAGCCCATACTTAGACACATCAAAGAATTTAAGAACATAAATTAAAAAGGGGAAAATTTACAGCTTTCAAAAATAATAAACTACCAATAAAGGTACAAGCATCAGATAGCTAAGATAATGCTTAAAAGAAATCAAAATGTATAAAGTCAACAATGAGATATTTTTCATATGTTGAAGGAAAAGAATGTTGAATATAAATATTACGTGCAGCCAAATTGTCACGTAAATGTCAGTAAAATAAAAATGAGCTAAATGTTTAAACTCAAAAAGAAAGGCTTAAAACCAGCAAAGAAAGGTAAGAGTTTCTAAAAACAGAAAGGAAAATAGTAAGGGAAAGATAGAAATCATAAATGCAACAACAAACGACAAAAGAGATAAACCAAAATATTTTTTAATTAATACAATAGATTAAAAACCTAAGGAAAAATAGAAGCAAACATGCTAGTAAAAATATAGAATGAAAGAGGTGATTTAGAAAATAGACATTTTAAAATATAATATAAGGGCATCATGTTGAGCAATTCACTAATATATTTGAAAGTCTAGAATAAATAAATACACTTCTAGATTATAAAAATAAAATATGGTACCAAAAGATTGAAAACTTTAATGAGAAAATATATTAAGACATTTTAAATGCTAATTAGGAAACAAATTTCCATTATTTTCAGTGCTAGACTTAGATGGTTTTACTCTTGAGTTCTACAGAAATTCAAACAATAATTAACACTTATACAAATCATAAATTCTGTCCAGCTTTATATTTTCAATGATGATTATGCATATGTTTGGACAACTTAAAAAATGAAATATAGGAAAATATTCATTTTAGAATGTTTAAGAAAATGTAAATGCAAAAATTCCAAATGGAGCATTTGATAATTGAATCTGTTTGCCTACATTTAAGAAAATCAAGCAAAAGTAAAATGTATCCTAATAATACAAAAACTGATCAACACTATAATATTCTACTAATGCAATATACTAATCTATAGCAAGCATTCCATATAATAGAAAAAAATTAAGAATATGAAAAACAAATAAACAAGCATTCCCCAATCACTGGTTACTCTTTAACAGAAAATATAATATGGTTAATGTAATAAAGAAAGTACAGAGGGGAATAAAAGAAGCACAATGCTCATAAAAATTGTGACTTTGGCAGAAGATATTTTCATCTACATCGAAAGCCAACAGAATCTATAGACAGACCATTTAAAACAAAGAAGAGAATTCAACAAAATGGTTTAATTCAAGATAAATTCACAAAAATAAAAGTATCATTTTTATAGTAGGCACGTCTGTAAAATATCAAATGTGACTGAATTTTATTATTATTGTTCATATCAAACATCTTGGAAAAGGGTTCCTCGTTTTCAAATTAGTAAATTTTTCTGATTAAAAGGTCAATGTGTTGTTGCCATTTACAAAGAATTCTATTACAGTGTATGGAAATGCATATTGTTTTAATATTTACTTATTATAATATTTATTTATAACTGAATTGTCAGTTCAAAAGTTTAGCAAGAAATGCACTAGCTAGAAGTCAAAAGGGTTATTGTTAGATTTATCTTTATTATTTTTACTCAAGTATGCAAGACAAAGCTGTTGCAAAAGTAAGAAAAGGATAATGTCAACCAGGGCAAAGACAGAGTGAACAGATATATAACATGTTAAAACTCTCTTCAGTCTACTCTGCAGTTCCTTATTTATAATAAAAGTAGTTGCTTTTTCCTCACAGAGTCTCTCTCCAATTTAACCCTAAATGTCTATGTACCTCTTCTGTGTCTTTATCTTTATCATCCAATTGCTTCTTGGCTTTTTGGCTAAGATCAAGTGTAGTATCTGTTTTTATCAGTTTAATATTTTTGTCATCCAAACAGTGTAAAATAATAAAGCTAAACCCTTATTTATAATAATTTTCCTGCTATCGTTCACAAGGTTATATGAAGGATCATCTGAAGGACCTTTAACTAAGCATAAATCTTCATAGTGAGTGGGCCAGTTGTTGCACTTGAAATTATAAGTTGGCTCATTGATTTCCTTGACAGAAAACTAGGAGAAAGGAAAATGTGAGATTTTTAAAAAATGGAATTGCATCAAAATTCCTGATATTTGAAAGAATATACTCCAATGCTGTTGTAGGCAAATACCAATACAATGGCTTTTCAGTAGTTGACTGACAATAGACAGAATTCTTCTAGAAGGGACTATTACTTGGCTTCAAGTTTTTATAATTTTTCTCATTGGATAATCATATTGTATTCACCCTTCCCAAAGGATTTCCCATTTTAAGACCCAATATTCCATACCAAGAAGTACAAAGATGTACGAGCATGCAAAGTTAAAAGGTTAAAAGTAAAAAGTACAGAATCTGGTGCAGCTGGGGATAATTAGTAAAAAAACAAGTTTTTGCCAAAAATAAAAGGAAATTGGGTAGACAGACTTTTCTTTAGCCAGGCTTTGGGAGATCCATGGAAAGAGAATATATTTACAACCCCATCTCTTTTCTTCCATCCCATGGAATCTAGCAAAAGAAATTCCATTGTATAAAACATCTTAACATCACCAATGATACTTATAATTCAACTGAGATTCTACTAATGAAACAGAGTTGATTCTAATAATGTTTGAGAAATCAATTATTTCTGAGGCTCTATTTATCTTTTCAAGCCAATTCTGAAGCTTAAACATGACACTTGAAATTCCAAAGCAGTCATTCCAAATGACTATATCCGTTTTAATCTTTTATTTTCTGTACTGAATGCTAGTGTGTGACAGTATAAGATTACTGTTCTATAAGTACTAACTACTTCCGTTAGTTTCATATAGAAGCAAATTTTCTCCTGAGTTACAAATTCAATAACTATGTGTTCATAAAACTGAACTTATCAACATTTTATCAAATTCAATAAATGGTGATCAGCATCTGCTCTGAATCAAGCAGATGGATATCAAGGGATGTATAACTTGCTTAGAATCAATTCCTTATCTCCAGGCCCTTTCAGTTTAGCTAACAAGACACAGGCTGTGTTTTTTCTTAATGACTAAAATCTTCCATGGATTGGGAATGCTGTGCATTAGATGTTGCCTGGGCTTTATATGTACCTTCCAATGGGACAGTTTACCAACTGGTGGACTGAAAATATTTCTAATTGCATATTTCCTTTCTGTTGCCATTGAAGCAAGGTGCACATATTGAGGAAATTAATAGTAATGAGAATAACTAGTTGAACATAATTATGTACATTATCAGAATATTTTTTAAAGACTTAGGTAAGTCAGAAGAAGTTACACCCAATCTTTTCATGAATCAGAAGAAATTGAATTTGTTCTTGTGAAGTCAACTTAGATTTATACATGCTTGAATATATTTTTCATTTAATCCATTTGCTACTCATTAAACTACCAATGTATATTAACCCAGAAGTTTGAAATTGCATTAATTTATGATGTCTGAGTGAAGAGCTTGGTCCTTGCTTTTTCTTTAAAACTGGAACTGTATCCTAGATTTTCAAACTTTAAAATTCTCGAAAGGATATTCTCACCAGTTCACTAGAGTTTAATGAATAGTTCTAAGTCTGCACTTAAGTGTAAGGTAAGGAAATGCAAATTTTTGTGATGTTTCCACTTTGAATTTTATCCTTTCTTGATATCCTTCTCTTCCTATACACTGTTATCTCTCTGATTTCTAAACACTTCCTCTTCCTTTTTGACGCATTCTTCCTACTAAGACTTAATGTTGACATTAAGCCTAGATATGAGACTTGCTCTTTGCTTAATCTTCAAGACTCAGGGGAAGAACATACAAAGACTTATTTAACGTTGATTTAGTGAGCTACTTATATATATATGGCCTCAGGGCATTTAAAATTTATAGCCATTTCAATAATTTAACACAGGGGCTGAAACAAATCTCTAATTCTGTAACTGCAATATACTTAAATATGTGAATAAGGCATTTTAATATCCAACACCATTTTTACAGATTTCTAAAGCACTTTTGTTTAGAACATTTTTGGTTATAATTTCAATAAAATCATTATCAGAGAAAAAATATCAATACTTCTTACTCCAAGAGTGATGTTGGACAGACTCCATTAATTCTACTTTCACAAAATATTACAAAAGAATATACACATCTCATTAAACTCTCTTTGAATAAAATTTCAGAGGTCTAAAAAATTATACAAAGATGAGAGCAATTGCAATCCTCTTCAAAAAATATATAGAAAGTGTCTATTTTGTGCAAATTAACTTGGAAGTTTCCAATCCAAGATGTGAAAACTACATATGCTTATTTTTTTGAAATTAAAGTTGTGATTTGAGAATATTTAGTTTTAGCTATGTTTCAAATGTATTCTATAATCAAAACTCTAGAACAAAAATCAAGTGTCCCTCATTTAAATTTCCAACAGGATCATAACTGACGATTAAAATTTATTCTATTTAAAGTTCACTCATAGAACATTCCAACATTGAATACTGCCTGGTATTGGAAAAATTCCTTCCTTTCTAATGCAGCAAGTGTTCAGCCCTGACACTTACATGGCAAAGACATCCAGGTTGCACAATGATCCAATCCCTCGCCAACTCCTTGGCAAAGGACTCCTGAAAATTTACGTGCTCCCATGGAACTTGGCCTCTGCCATGTTGTTTAAAACCACATAGTCCTGACGAATTGCATTCCGACACTAAAGAACAACTCTGATTCCAGGTAATCACTCATCACTTAGGTCTTTCTCTTATCACCACCATTTGTCCAAAATAGAGACCCTCTGTCCTTTGGTGCCTCACACTGTCAGGGACAAGTTCCAGATTGACACCTCTCTTAGCCCTTTAGCCTCTCCAATCTTTAGTCTTTTTGCATATTTCTCTTCCTATTCTGGATGCCTATCTTTATTAGTCAAGTTAAAGGGACCAAGAGAATATTTAAATATCTTTCAATATAAATGACAGTTTGCCTGTAGCAATTAGTAGTTAAACACATTTCTTCATCTCCTCTCATTTTTAGAAGGAAGGAGTTGGCCACTGTTTATAAAGAAATCTGGCTGTTCCTTTAGTAAAATCAGCCCAGGTCAATTTCTGGCCTATCACTCATAATATATAAATGAAATTATAATTGTGTCATGATGACCTTATTATCTTCTAAAGTTGACATTAATAATCAATTCTCCTTTAAGGGAAAGGGTAAAAAATATATGTTTATAAAAATATAAACATAATTCCCTACCCTAGTGAAAGGTTGAGCAGAATTTTCTTTACCATTTACCTTGAGAGGTGAAATCTAATTCCTTTCCCTTTGAACCTGGAATGTCCCATTAAGGACTTGTTTGATCAACAGAATGCATTAGAAGAGACATCCTTCGACCTCTGAGACCAGCTCCAAAGAAATCTCAAAGCTTTCATTAGATTTTGTAGAATGCTGATTCTTAGATTTCTGAGATGCCATGTAAGAAATAGCACTATTCTGACATTTGCTGTTAAAGAAACAGAGAATGTTGAAAGCACCTGGAGAGAGAGAGAGAGAGAGAGAGAGAGAGAGATCCAAACAGCTTCAGGAGTTCCAGCCCTTAGGGATTTGAGTCATCTCAGCTGAGGCTCCAAATATAAGGGTCAGATATGAGCTGTCTTTACTTAACCTTGCACAAACTGCAGATTCATAAACAAAATCTGTAACTGTTATTTTGAGCCATTGAAATTTTATTTCTGGGGGATGTAATATTATGCAGTACTGAGGAAGTGAAACATCTTTTGTTATCAACTACTGGTTATATGAATTTGAAATCATGAAAGTTGTTGGAGAGTTTCTTTATCTTCCCCATGTAATAATATAATTGGAGCCATTATGAAGCCAAATTGTAAAGCAGGTAAAACATGAGTCTGTCAAGTCTTCTGTCTCAAATGTATATGCTCTCCCGCGTGACCTTTCCTACCTGCTCTTCAGTTTCATAGGGATCTAATGTTCCCCATGGATTGCTTCCTCCTCACTTTTCCAGACAGATCCTGTCCTCAAAAAATGTAATTTTAAATGTATTTATTTTTGTTCATTTGTAGCTGTGACTGGTAATTCCTACTTGTTGCTTCTTGTATTTCTTTGTCATTGTATTTTCTTACCACTTCTGTATCAGTTCTAAACTCCATTAATCATTCTCTATGCTGTATCCAGGAGTCTTTCTGAAATGTAGATTCCATCACTAACTTCCTTCCAGACCCTTCCTTTCATGTATCATTTACCCACCACTGTACACACACACACACACACACACACACACACACACACACACACAGAGTGTTCTTGAAAGAATGACCTAAACCTCTTAAAGTATTCTGTGTAGTACTTAAAGAATGTGTCCCGGATTTCCCTTCCAAGTCTTACTCTCTCACCAATACATTTAACTCAGCTGGTGTCTTAATGCAGGGAAATACTTCATAGCTCCTCAAATGTAATGTGTACAGTCTTCTCTGGATTTTTACAAAGATTCCTTTCTTGTGTTTCTCTCTTCTATAGAACTCATTGGATCGCTTTACCTTTCCTCACCTTTTTTTACTTCCAATTTTCTGCTGTCCCTCACTAAAAATGACTATTGAAATAAAGGCTTTCTGGACTCCTCTTTCTTAATATTAATTATGTGAACTTTCTATTTAATTCCATAGAATCCATAGGACATGTCTATAATAATTCCAAATATTACTATTTAATTGTTAGTGTATCCTAAAAATCTAAGTCCTTATAGAGATTTCTTCACCATCCTTTGTAACCCATTGTTCCCTGGACAGAATGGGTAATAAAAAGTCTGTTGGATGAGTAAATTTGTGAATGAATGATTATTTTTTTAAGTTTATCTATTCTGTGAGAGAGAAAAAGAGAAAGAACAAGGGAGGGACAGAGAGAGAGAAGGAGAAAGGGAAAATTCCAAGCTGGCTCTACACTGTTTGTGCTGAACCCAATGTGGGACTCAAACTCACAAACCATAGGATCATAGCCTGAGCCAAAATTGAGAGTGGTACACGTGAGCAACTGAACCACCCTGGTGCCCCATGAATGATTATTTTTGTGCATCCATATTGAACTATGTATTAATATGAGAAATGTAATTGAATATCAAAATTATATTTATTTTATTACATTAATAATATTATTACTATTGCTATATTTTTACCTTAAATTGAAAGATTTTAAAATGGATGTTTATAGAGTTATATGAACTTTCAAATTCTGTCCTACATAAAGCATGCGAAAAATTTCCCCCTTTATTATGAGTTCACATTTTTAAAAAATTCCATAAGTTATCCCCTCTAACTAGACTATGGTTTATTCAGTTATATAGTAGCATACTTGAAACATTTTTTTAAATGTTTATTTATTTTTGAGAGAGATACACAGAGTGGGAGAAGGGAAGGGGCAAAGAGAGAGGGAGACAAAGAATCCAAAGTAAGTTCTAGGCTCTGAGCTGTCAGCAGAGAGCCCAATGTGGGGCTTGAACTCACAAACCATGAGACCATGACCTGAGCCGAACTCAGACACTTAACTGAGTGAGCTACCCAGATGCCCCAAATGGTAGGATACTTTTAAGGAAAACAAAAGAATTTATATACAGCTGTTAAGACATTAATAAGACTTTCGGTGTTCCTAGTATTTGCAGAGCCCTCAATGATATTTGTGGGGCTCCTTCCAATAGTAATTCAAAAATGTACCTTGGTAAAGTGACTCTTGTCTCTGGCAGGAGTAGATTCCTGACCTGCATAGACTGGCACATCTGTTTTATAATAGTATTAATACAAATAAAATAATTCATGTATAAAAACAATGTTTATTGTTTTTAAAAATAATAGTATTTATTATTTCTAAAAAGTATGCTTATTATCTCTAAAGTAATCTATTTTGCATATTTTGTTTAAAATATTAGATTTCTGAACAGATAGTAAACTAAGTGGAAATGTTGACTAGTGGGAGATGGAGAGTGAGCATGGAAAGGCAGGTTGATGTGCTAACGTGGACCAGAAAAAGCTGCACAGGACCTGAGAATTGGAAATGCTCCTCAAAGGACCTTAGAGGGCATTCAAGGATCTTTAAGTGAAAAGGGGAAGCATTTAAAACCAAAAATTTCTGTAGACACCCGGGTGACTCAGTCGGTTAAGAGCCCACATTAAAGCCACTAATTTTGGCTCGGGTCATGATCTTGTGGTTCGTGAGTTCAAGCACCGAGTTGGGTTCTGAGCTGACAGCATGGAGCTTGCCTGGGATTCTCTTTCTCCCTCTTTCTCTGCCCCTCCCCTACTTGTGTTCTCTCTCTCTCCCCCCAGCCCATTCTTTCAAAAATAAATAAACATTTAGAAAATAAAATAAAATATAACCAAAAGTTTCTGGCATGGCTGTTGGAAAAGCCTTGAGCAAGGTAGGTCTATCCCAGAACAAGACGGTATAGGCCTTTATGGCTGGCCAAAATGATGAACATAGGTATTGACATTGGCTTAGAAGGTGGGTGCCAGAGCAAAGCCAAGTTTCACCACAGCTGGTGACTCCCTTTAAATTTGGCTCTTGACAAATGAGAGAATATTTAGTATATAAAAAAATAAAGTGTATCTGAACTGATGCAAAATATCCCTAAGAGCTGGCCATACCTACTGAGAAGACTAACAATCAGATTTGTCAGAAACTTAAATCTCTGTAAAGCTGAAAGAAGTGAAGTTTAAATCACTCTTGAGCTACAAGCTGGAATGACATAATCAGGCATCCAGCAGCCAAAATTGGAATGAGAGAAATGGCAAGAGACAGGGTGCCTATAAGTCCTCATTTCTCAATATAATTAAATTTTGATTAAACCATAATAAGGAAATTTTACCTCATTAATTTGGAATCCTTTTCTTTTTTCTTATATCTTTAGTAGGAATTTATTTTGGAATCTATTCATACCTTGCTCCCCAGTGTTAGAGTGTCACTGTGGCCAGAAGTTTCATGGACCAAAGACATTCTCATTATTTTTGTTTATTTATTTATTTGAGAGAGAGAGAGAGAGAGAGGGAGAGAGAGAGAGAACAAGCAGGGGAGGAGCGGAGAGACACAGAACCCCAAACACTGGCAGTGCAGGGCCTGATGTGGGGATTGAACTCATAAGCTATGAGATCATTATCTGAGCTGAAATCAAAAGTCAATTGCCCTGAAATTCTCATTCTGATGTCAGAAAAGCCTGTAAGCTGAGTGAAGTAAGTACAAATGTAGTACCTAAGACACAAGTTAGGAGTGTATGGGGATCCTTTTCTACACTTGATCTTTCCTCACGTCTTACGACATATGTCAATTACGGATAGGATAGTACAGGTCATTCAAACCTACTGTACCTCAAGCTGCAATGAATTGCACTCTGATTATATATATATATATATATATACATATATATGTATGTATTAAAGTTGATTTATTTTTTAGAATGAGATCAGGGCAGAGGCAGAGAGGGAGAGACAGAATCCCAAACAGGCTCCATGCAGTCATCTCAGAGCCCAGTGTGCAGCTCAAACTCATGAACAGTGAGATCAGGACCTGAATCCAGATCAAGAGTCAGATATTTAACTGACTGAGCCACCAGGTGCTCCTGATTATACTTTTGATTGCTCTTCTAATTTTGTCTTGAATATAATTTTCTATAGATGGAACTACAGAACCAAGACATATAGGTATTTGTATTGCTCTTGAGACATTCCCTGTGCCAACCGTGGTGCTGGTCCACGGTAAGCCTTCAACAAATATTTGTGGACTGAATGAATAACTGAGTGGTACAAATGAGTTGCAATTTTATGTCGATTACACATCAATGGCATAGACATTTTTATTAGTACAAGTGGCCTAATAAGAATTTCAAATTCCACCTGTCCAAAACCAAGTCCAACTTTTTAAAATTAAAATATTATCCTGCAGCCTTTTTCATCTCAGTCATTGACAAACTTATCCTCCAATTCCTCTATCTTTAAAATATGTATTTCTGGATTCAACTTCCTTTCACCACCATGGTCCCAGTCTCCATCATCTCTCACCCAGATTATTACCATGGCTTCTCGCTTCACTTTTGCCTTCGCCCTATGCCATCTACTCCTGGCATAGACATCCAGAGAGACTGCCAAGAGATCCAAGTCAGATCATGGCTTTTTCCTCTTTCAAGCCTTCACTGGCTACTTCACAGTGGCCTTCAATGCTTTAAATGATTTACCCTTGAGCTAGAAGACTGAATGAAATGGTCAAATATCCATACAGTGATGTTAAGATAAGAGAAATAAAAAGGGGCAGGGTGCTCTGTGACTCAATTGAGCCCAAAATAATTAGATTTTGATTAAAATGTCTAAGACAACTGTATTCTGTTAACTTCTATTTCCTTTTTCTTTCTGGTCAGTCTAATCTCACCTTCCCTCATGCCTGTAAAGACATGCTGACTTATGCACCATGCCTTAAACACACCAGTTTATTTCCAACCCCGGCCCCCAAACTTGCTGTTTCCATTTACCTAGAAACGACCTCCCCATACTTGTCCACATGGCTTATTCTCTCGTTTCTCTCAGGATTTTCCTCAAATGTTACCTTTTTTGAGAGGGCTTCCCTGACAACTATATAAGTTTCTCCCATATTTAGCATTTTGAATTCTCTTTTATTAATACTTTATTTTTCTATCATATTTATCACTATCTGTCATATTATATATTTATACTTGTATTTTAATATGTGTCTGACCCCAAAAGAAAATAAACTACATCAGTTCAAGGATGTTAGTTGCTTTTTTAACTACTGTAGCTCAAGAGCCTCATGTCTACTACTGGCCCCAGAACCTCGTGTTAACTATTATAGCCCCACAAATTGGAACAGTCTCAATGTTATTGTTCATCCCATTTCTACACATAATAGTTCCTTTGGTTGACCCAGAAAGCTTCGGCAAGGCTGACTTCCCTTCCCAAATAAGCACTCTCAAGGGCTCCAGACGGACTAACAAAATCCTTTCCTTACCATCTCCTCTTGCCTTGTCACTCTTTTTTTTCCCCCACCCTCTTCCCTATCTTTCCTTCTAATGACTTGTTTAAATTCTATCCAATACAGGGCCACTTGGGTGGCTCAGCCGGTTGGGCATCTGACTTCGGCTCAGGTCTTGATCTCACAGTTTGTGAGTTTGAGCCCTGCGTTGGGCTCTGTGCTGACAGCTCGGAGCCTGGAGCCTGCTTCCGATTCTGTGTGTGTGTCTCTCTCTCTGCCCCTCCTTAACTCGTGCTCTGTCTCTCTAAAATACAAACATTAAAAATTAAGAAAAAATTGTATCCAATATAAAGCCCATGAAAATAAGATAGAGTTTTGCAGATAGAGTCTTCTATTTTAGAACTTTGCTTGTACTGCTGTGTATTTCTTTCACACTACATTTTAATGAGATATTTACCTGCATATCCAAAGTAATCTTCTGTACAAATATTTTCTGCTTTGAAGTACATATGTATGACTAGCCTCTGTGGCTGTTAAAAAGGAAAAAAGATAAAAGAAAAAACAAACACGTTGGACAATCAAAAGCTTATGTGTTCTTGGAGTAATTCCTACCACATGGTTTCCATATTTTGTTTTATTATTATTTTTTAAACAATAACATGGTAAAAGCCTATTTTGGTGTTTCATTATATCATGGATTTAGTTATACTGCCCCCCCATATCATATTCCTGACGTAAGTGTAACACAGTTCTTAATGGTAACATTATTTTCTAACCTAGACCTATTTAAATAGGTTCTTTTCAGCACTAGGCATATAGAGTCTATACATTAAGGATTTATTAGCATTACTATTATGTCACTCATTCAATACCCCCAAGGAAGAAGGATGATAAGGGGCACTCTTTGCTCCACCATACCTTAAAGAGAAGGCAGGGGGCCTTCTCTTCTCAGTCGTTAAGCATCTAACTTTGGCTCAGGTCATGATCTTATGATTTGGTTTGTAAGTTCAAGTCCCACATCAGGTAAGCTGGAGTCCTACTTCTTCTGGTGAGCTTGAGGCCTGCCTTGGGTGAATACAGGCCCTGCATTAGGTAAAAAATATGAGCCCTGCTATGGATGAGTCTGCTTCTCTCTCCCTCTCTCTCTTTGCCCCTTGCTCACTTGTGTCCCCCCCAAGAAAAAAAGAGAGAGAGAAGGGAGGTGCATACATTCAAGAACTGTGAATTATCTCCAGAGTTTATTTTAAAAGAGGCAAAATTTTAGATTTTTTACAATTTAAACCACTGTAAAAAAAAAATGACCATGAATGATTATGATGATGATGGCATATAATAGTAATAATAATGATAGCAAATAGTGATAGATGACATTAAATGAGTTAATGGAACTCTAAGTATTTTATTTGCAAGAACTCATTAGAAGAAATTCTTTGGAGTAACTGATGTCTAGGGGAGAAATATCAAATTGAAAAATTTCTAAAGATCCATTATGGTCTTTTTAAGTTAAGAAGACATCCAGGGTTTTTGTCTTCATCTTTACCTATGAAAACAAGGGAGGGTGATAAATCAGGACAAGAAGGGATTTATGGGGCACCTCGGTGGCTCAGTCAGTTAAGCATCCTACTTCGGCTCAGGTCATAATCTCACTCTTCGTTGGTTGGAGCCCCGCATCAGGCTCAGTGTTGACAGCTAGCTAAGAGCCTGGAGCCTGTTTCAGATTCTGTATCCTCCTTTCTTTCTGACCCTCCCCTGCTCATGCTCTCTCTCTCTTCTCTCTCTTTCTCTCTCTCTCAGAAGTAAATTAAACATTAATTTTTTTTTTAAAAGAAAGGATTTAAAAATTTTGCTGGGACATAAAGTGAGGATTTAAAAAATAAGACAGGAGGGAAATGAGAGAGAGAATAGAGACTTTATGGACATAGACATTCAATGGAATAGTGAATTAGTATTAAATCACATTCTCATATATATCAGACACTGTATTAAGAACTTTATAGGCATGATTTTGTTTAATCTATACAATGCCATGTGAGGTGGTCACATGATATTTTTCTTTGTAACGAAAATAACAGTTAAATACCTTGATCACCACCACAACGCTAATTAATCAGCAGTGGAACCGCTAACCTAACCTTGGCAATTTGACTGGAAGATTCTGCCCTTAGAATACCCACTTTGAGTATTTTTAACTTTTTTATTTGATCTTTGTTCTTTATGTGTCTTCCCATGGTGCTGAGCAGTAAAATTTTGCAATGCAAAGAATCTAAATGGTTTTTCTTAGGGACAATCAAGAGGTGGAGTCTAGGGGGTAACTGCTCCCACAGTCTGATTGTGGAGAGGTGCCACAGATGAAAGACCAGCCAGCTGATGAGTGTAGAAAAGAGGGAAAGGTGGGTGATACTCTTTTTTTTTAAGCTTTATTTTTTTAAGTTTATTTATTTGTTTTGAGAAAGACAAAGACAGTGTAAGAGAGGGAAGGGCAGAAAGGGGGGAAAGAGAAAATCCCAAGCAGGTTCTGTGTTGCCACCACAGAACCTGATGTGGGACTCAAACCCATGAAACCATGAGATCATGCCCTGAGCTGAAACCAAGAGTCAGTCCCCTAACCGAATGGGCTTCCCAGGTGTCCCAAAGTGGGTCATACTCTTAATCGTAGTGGAAAAACAGAAAAAGAAAGAGAAAAGAGAAAGTTTGCCTAGACCCTAAAGCCTTTCCCCACTATATAATAATAATAATAATAATAATAATAATAATAATAGTCCACACTTTGTTGTCATCTTTGTTTTAAAAATACCAAAATGTATTATATTTGTAACATTAGTTATTACTTGCACTTGAAAATATTGCTGAGATTAACTGTGGGAGGATTAAGGCCATGACATGAAATCAGCCATGTGGGAACTTGTACATTCCAATTTCTTTTATTGTCATCAATTCAAAATACAGATATACACACTCACACACTTACTGAAATTTAATGAAGAGGAGAGGAAGATAAGAAAGGACTGCAGTTCAAATATTTACAATTTTCTCAGAACCTTAAATCATGAACCCAAATTCTCCCCGTATGTGGTTACACTCCAGTCAATATTATTTGAAAGAAAAGTATGTAAACATTTATTTTCATGAATATTTTGGAATAATCAAATTAGACTGAGGGTTATTGAGTATGTTGTACTCAATTAGTTTCTATTAAACCACGGGGTAAGATGTTTTGCCCTGGACACTAGCTATTATATTGTTTGAATTCAAGTGTTGAGACCTCTTTAGTGTAGGAATTAACTTTTAAGTGGGTCATTTAGCACCTCAGTAATTAGCTCAAATGAGCACCTGTCTTACATTCTCCTTATTTACAAACTGCTGAATTGAGGACACCATATATCATCAATCAAAACACTTAGAGCCCATTGGTTTCCCAGTGAAAACAGATGACAATTTGTGCGAACATAATGGTGGTTTTCTATCTATGAATCCTAAAATGAAGGAATGGATTTTCAGTCTTTCTATTACACTTTGCCTTTTTTCCAGTCCAGAATTACAGAGGAGTTGTAAGACAATCAAGCGTGCTGTATGGGCATTCAGGTATGGCACTGGAATTTTAAACCAGTTTAAAGGCATTTTTTGAATAGTAATATACTGTAATACAGCTTTTAAACTCCAAATGGGCTTTAAAATCTTTCATGGAAAATTCCCAAGTTACCACAATAAGATAAAGC
This sequence comes from Proteles cristata cristata, assembly GCA_017311185.1. Taxonomy (NCBI): domain Eukaryota; kingdom Metazoa; phylum Chordata; class Mammalia; order Carnivora; family Hyaenidae; genus Proteles; species Proteles cristata. The sequence goes on from JAESUZ010004583.1 coordinate 476,830, forward strand.
TCTGCTTTCTTTGGAGAATATTTTTGGGAAAAACAACTCAGTTTGATTTTCATGGGAAAAAAATCTAAATGGTACTATTGCTGTTTAAACTTTGCCACGTTTCTTCTTGTGGGAGTTTTGAAGTAAATGAATGGGTCTATGTAAACATTATGATTTGGCTTCCCCTAAATGTTAGAAAGAAGCAGTGTGGGAGTAGTGACATACACAGGCTTTATGTAAAGAGATTTTGCCATTTTTCAAGCCAGATATAGCTTTTTATCAACAAACGGGAACACAGATCTCCTGTCTTAGCCTTGGGGAAAAATCCTATAATACCTAACTGAATTATTTGTCTTTGGGGTTTGTTGACCAGAGTATTGTATGTATTGGATGCTGTCAAAGTTTTAAATTTATTATGTATTAATTAAATAAGTGCAAGTTATCTATAGTAATCATGGAAAACAGAATTGAGTGCCATTAGGGACCTGTAGAAGCAGATGCTTATAACTGAGGGTGCAGGTAAACAGATACCTGAGGAGGTAGTTATGCTTTCCTGTGAAATTGTGGTCGTGTTGCATGTGTATGCTAGGTAAGGCAAGACCTAAGAATGATTTACATTTAGAACTGTGAATACTATTATATCTAGACAGCAGCCATATCATGAAAAAAAATATTTTTAAATGTTTATTTATTTGGAGAGAGAGAAACAGAGAGTACAAGCATGGAAGGGGCAGAGAGACAAAGGGAGAGAGGGAGAATCCCAAACGAGCTCTGTGCGATCAGTGCAGATCCCGACGCCAGGCTCAATCTCATGAAAATTGATTCCATGCCCTGAGCCAAAATCCAGGGTTGGTGGCTTAGTCTACTGAGCCACCCAGTGCCCCAGTCAGACGAATTTGTAATGAAGCTTCTTCTGTTGTAGTTTGAAATCACTCTTTCATCAAAGATGCGATTTTAATTTGCCATTAGGCTTCCATTCCAATATACTAATCTCTTTTTAACTTTCTGTATAACTTTCTGTCCTCTCAGTACCGTATTTTGGTCTTGTTAGTCTTCCATTTCTATCTTATTCCTAAGACAGTTTCAGTTACCTTCCAGGCAGACCAGGCCCTTTTCTACACACTCTTAAAATATATGTGTAATGTTTCGCCATTGATTATCTGGAGTTGGTCATGTAAAAAAGGGTCACTGGTAGTAGTACAGCTCATTCCAAGGGTGAGCTGCTAACGTGAGTCTGTTTGAGGGACCTTTTTTGTGCATTCACACTCAAATTCTTAAACAATGATGTCACCGTTACCCTAGAGACAAAAGGAGAAAAGAGCAAGAAGAAAACCCACATGAGGTTTATTCCATGAGATATTTAGACATTCTTAAAACAAGGTAGTTGTTCTTCTTTGAAGAAGACAACAGAGTAGAACTCCAAAATCCATCCACTAGGCACTCCAACTATAGGTCTTCCAGCCAGGTATTACTTATAATGAGATGAAACTCCCCAAATCATGTAAAACAACCATTAAAAGGAAATATATGTAGGCAGAAAAGAAGGATAGTTTTAATGGCTCTTTACAAGATAGACTGGATGTCTGGTTCTGCATGTCCTTTTCCTTTTTTATCTCTAGGGTCATGCTGAAGTCATTGCTTAAATGTCTGAGTGTGAATGAGAAGGACCATTTCACACCAAAGATTCCCAACCATTCTGTCATCTGGCAAACAGCTGGGAATGCTTCTTGACATCTTGCTTTGCAGAACAGCAATGATCTTTCATCACCTGTCAGTCCCAAAATGTCTTGTCACCTGCCACTGGTGATTCTGGCAACCAATGGCCAATACCTCAGTGCTATCACTTCAGCCTGCTTAGAGCTCAACACTCCAAGCTGTCCTATAGCTCAGATAGTGGACAGATTGACTAAAATGAATTTCTAGAGGTATTGTCCACACACTGTCAGTAGAGATAAGAATCCAAACTACAAGGACCAAAAATAAAAGAGTGAGGTGGGATAATAAGGATCATCTTTATGTCAGGACTTAAATACATGCTCCACTGGCATATGTCCCTCTGTAAGAGAAGAAGCATCTAACTTGTAAAATATATTAATGATATCATTGGATTAAAGAGCCACAAAGAAAACTCAAAATTTTCAAATGATTCATTTTTCATTTAGCAAAGGAAATATTCCGGAATGAGGACTTTCAATTCAAAAAAGTGAGGCAATTGAAAATTCTCATTATGTTTTGAATTTAGTCATTTACAGGTAAAGATTAACTATAAATATCAACAAGTTATTAAAAATAATTTTTATTATATGAAAATTTGTACGTGTATAATGTAAACATGTTTTATTCTGATATATATTTGGCCCACAAACAGACTTAGGTATCTACATGGCTTATGTATAAGCAATTAGTCTGTATACGTCACAATATAAATTTTATGGCTTGGCATGTTTTGTGAATTTCCTCAAGCTGAGGCTAACCAAGGTCAAATTTCAAATCTAAACCTTATTCTCACATCTATTTTGAAAATTCTGTGCACACACAGGGACATGCACACAAATCCAGCCCAGGCCTCCTGACTTGTGCTAGAAATCCTGCAGTGACTAAGAAGGCTGGGAGGTGTATGTAAATTTGTGTTCGCACAGAGGTATATTTTGTGTGTGGACACATGCCATATGTGTGTTTTAAGTGTTTATTACATCTTTTTCCTTGCCCACTCATGCTACAAGATGGGAGGCTTGAAAGGGTCACCTCCTACCTCTGTGGGGTCTCAATTGCAAATACTGGCTATTTATCCCCTGGGGATGCCTTCAAAGGCTCACTGGTACCTTCCCCCAGGGGCTGACATTCTGCATCTCTGAGTCAAGCTTTGCCCTCAACAGCCACCTCATCCCACTCACCTCTACTCTCTAGGTATGCTGCTATGCATTCATCATCTGTATTGCTTTGTCCTGCCCAGCAGCCCCCTTCTCGGGTTTGTTAGTAAAAGCTCTCTTCTATACATTCCATAGCCTGTGATTTGCTCAAACTGAAAGTCCTATACAGATCGCATCTGAATAAGGCAGGCACTCAGCTCTACTTCCCCGACAAGGACCCACAGTCTGTTCTCCAAAGCAGCCTTTTATTGCGTCCAAAGTATTTTCTCACATTGTCTTCTTACCTGACTTGGATTGGAGAAAAAGGAGCATCCACGACTTTTTCTCACTTCCATTTAGGCAGACAATTATCTTCAGAGAAAGCAATACTTCCATGCTCTTGGTGAATCCAGCATAGATTATCCTAGTATGTCTTTATCGAATATATGCATTCTTACTAGTGATATCAGCAATGTTTTGGCTTGCCTGAAAGTAGAGGTAATGGGTGAAGTCCATTTTAGTCACCTATTAGATAGAAAGATAGATGGGGTAGCAATGCACCCACATGCACGTATCACATACACACTATGTTCAAACACTATGTATCAAACTAAAGATTTTTTGGACTGATGACTTGATGTTGTGTAACACATTTTTATTTCAAAAACTGGGTAGATTTAATTTTCTTTCCATTTTGCATGCCTCTTCATAAGAAACAAAATAAATGGAAAGTGGGCTGAAACTTCAAAACTGTAGTCTCTGTATGTCTTCCCTGTCCTTACCAGCCCCAACCATACATATCAAAAAAGAATAGAGAAAGAAATGAATTAGAAATGATCATCAAGTGGGGAAGAGACAGGTTCTTCCTGGCCAAAGCTGAAGCCATTTTGAGTTAATTAAACATAACTCTTAACTAAACAAAGAGGTCATGTTTAATCTTTAAGTATTAACTCTGACTTTTTCTACACTCTCTTTCTGTTGCTTATTTTCCCATTAGTGGCTAAAACAGTTCTCGCTATCAAAATACAGAGACATTTGAAAAAAAGACCCCAGGACAATTGCTCCTAACAGACTGCCATCTTCCTTGGAAGTTTCCAGTGAGCGAGATATCCTCAGTCAGCATGAAGGTACACACAGACCCATGCTATCATTTCTTGTTTGTTTTTCCAGTCTCATTTTCCAGCCCGTTTCATACAGCAGCTATTCAAACGTTTTTGGATACTTTCATTAGCTCTGGCTTCCAAAAGCTTGGTTAAAATAGTAAGCGGGCTGAGCAAGCAAGATGTGGGCCTTTTCATTTTATTGGGCACACCAGCCATTTATGCCCTATTCCCCACTTTATTCTCCCAGCACCAGAACGGAGCCTTCCCTGGATGGGTATTTGGCTGTCTAGCCAGAGGCGATTTCATGGATGCCACACATCTGTGGTCTTGGAATCTGAAGCCTCGCCTTCACTTCAGGGCATCAGAGGTATTTCTGCCCAAATTCCAGGAGCTGTTTCTTTCTTTTCTGTTCTTTTCTTTCTGTCTTTTTCTCTTGAGCACAATCTGAGGTACACGTTTAGCTGACCTACTAGAAATACATCAACAAGAGCAGGTTTGGAGGGTTTTAATTCATCTCCTGGCTCCTATACTGACTGATTATGATTTTGGAGAAATCATTTAAATTCTCTCAGCTTCTATAGCCTTATGTACAAATATTGGCCCTAGTATAGGCTGTGTGAGGACCCTGGTATATGTATTAGGATTACTGTTAGGTCAGAGGGCCCCTTATCTCTGACCAAGGTGTGGGGTCCATGAGCTGAAGGGATCCAATTCACTATTCGAGGGCTGCTTTTAAGCTAATCTGTTCTCTACTTTTCTTAAAGCACCAGTTGATGTCATCATATAGGCTTTTTAAAGAATCTAAAAAAAGAGTGATCCCTTTTTAAGGCTCCATGTTCATTAAAGTAACAACAACACAATTAAGATATCCATAATAGTGCTGGGTTAATATTTAAATCAACATTTTAGAGCTCCAGAACTTTTTACTCTCTAAGAGCTGGAGTGTGCATGCTTATTTCTGCAAACATAGAGTTTAATAGCTTCCAATCTCTGCTCACAACCTGGAAAATGTTATCATATTTAAGGCCCACAAGGAAAGGTAATTTTAGGACATACCTGTGACAGTTTATACACACAGGTCAGTCCCTTTTCAAATGCCATTTCCATTAGTATCTTATGTCAGAATTACAACTGAAATGAACACAGTGTAACCTAGTATTTTAAAAGGTTATGTTGAAGGAATAGAGGAGCTTAAATTAATTTTCCCTGTTCTTATCCAGTAGGCCTTTACCTCAATAGGATTTCCTATAATTCTATCTTAATCCTTGTCTCTGCGGATGAACCAAACGACCACAACATGGAAGAGCCTGCCAAAGTGGCTCCCAGCCAGCAGCCCTTTCTACCCTTTAAGAAAGACTTTGGCTTAATGATTGTACAGTGATCCAAATCAATGAAGAAAGCAAAGAGCAGACACATATTTTACTATGCTCTGCAAAGTTCTATTTGTTTAGCCATGTGTAAACATTGCCCTAAAATTGCCGCAAGGTTAGAACATTAATCATTCACTAGATCTCTTCAATTCTTAAAATTAATGTTAAGAATCAATCATTTTAAGGAATTTTTCTATATATGTAATGTTAATTTGGGATAGTTGGAAGAAATGGTATTGCAGATTTTGTGGCTTGAGATTTGATATAGGCAGAGGAGTAGAGAATTATTTAAAAGATCTAATGGAATCCATCATTATATTTTTGAGACTATGAATTAGCCAAAGACTGTAAATGTATTTTCTAGCAATACCAGTTAAATGAAGTATAAAAGTTAAATGAAGGCTAAAAGCCCACACAATGCTTCCTTACCCTAAGCATGGCTCTCAATTACTGGAAGCCCAATATAGAGGCTCAAAAAGTACCTCCTAATGAACTGTTTTACTAGAATTATTCTTGCCACAATTTTCCCTTTTCCTACATTGTGGTCATTGTTGAGGGGCTGTAAAATAATGTATTATTTATTTGAGGGCCAATATGTGATCATACTGGGTAAAAAGTTTTAGATGTTCATTAGTTGGACATTTATCACCATAAATATTATTCATAATCTCTATCATGTAACGAAGATTGAGCTTAACTCTCAACTTAATGGAATTCTGCATTACTTAACTTAAATTTTTTTTCACTAGAAAATGATCCTGGCTATAAATTTCATGGCTGAAAACAGCCAGTTAAGAGGCAACTGGGTGGCTCTCAGTCTGTTAAGCATCTTACCTCACCTCAGGTCATGATCTCGCAGTTCGTGAGTTCAAACCCTGTATCAGACTCTGTGCTGAAAGCTCAGAGCCTGGAGCCTACTCTAGATTCTGTTTGTCCCTCTCTCCCCTGCCCCTCTTCCACTCATGCTCTGTCTCTCTCTCTCAAAAATAAACATTAAAAATATATATAAATTTTTAAAAAACACCCAGTTGAGACTAGATTTTTATCAAGAAATGAATTAAAGGCTTACAAAAAAATGTTGTCTTTTTAACAGTTCACATAAGACTTAGAAAACAAAAAATATCTTATTTAAATTTGAAGGTTGGTATCCATTCTATATTTCTCCATATGGACCTTTGCTAGGGTTTGACTGGATAAAACAAATGAAAAATGTTTACTTCTAAATCAAGAAGTTATTACTAAAGCAGGAATGGGTTCTCTCTTTTATAGCCATTACACTCAATCACTTAAATATATACCAAGGAAAAATACAAATTTTACACTTTCTGTATTGTGAACTTTAAAGGATGAGATACAACCATATTGGAATTTAAGAAAATAAAGTATAGAAAAATAAATTAAATAATACTGTCTTTAGTCTTCAACTTCAGTCTATGAACTATAGGCTCCCAACAGAAAATTCTCTCAGGGTGCCTGGGTGGGTCAGTCTGTTAATCATCTGATTTCAGCTTAGGTCATGATCTCATGATTTGTGAGTTCAAGCTCTGGGGCCAGCTCTGTGCTGACAGCTCAGCGCTTGGAGCCTGTTTCAGATTCTGTGTTCCCTCTCTTTCTGCCTCTCCTCCTTTTACACTCTGTCTCTCTCTCTTTCCCTCTCTCTTGTTCTCTCAAAAATAAATAAACATTAAAAAAAAGAAAATTCTCTCAACTTCTCAAGAGCTCACCTACAAACGAAAAATTTCTAGGTTCATCCTTACTTTGCTCCTATTACCTAAAGAGAAGATAGCCTTTGGAAATTTTGCTCTGAGTTTAATTTCTGGACAAATCATCTGTCTCTACCCATTTACTGAAACATCAGCAGGTGACACTATAATTTAATGTTATTACAATAACAGAAGTTATTCAAAGTAGTTTCCATGAATATCATCCCTGGAGGGTTTTAAATTTCTGTATCTTTGGAGTCCCTGAGTGGTCTACTCAGTCAAGCACCTGACTCTTGATTTTGGTTCAGGTCATGATCTCACAGTTCATGAGTTCAAGCCCTGTGTCAGGCTCTGCACTGACAGCATGGAGCCTGCTTGGGATTCTCTCTCTATCTACCCCTCCCTGCTTCCTCTCTCTCTCTCAAAATAAATAAATTTTTTAAAAACCCAAAGTTTTGCTTTTTTATGCATGATGTTCTTTCTTTCACTATATATATACACGTTATTCTAATCCATCCATTTACTTATGATTACATCTACTATGTATACATCTTTTTGTTTGGATCTACATATCTATATCTATATATTTATCTATAAACATATTTAGCAATCAATTTATGTGTATTCAATCAATGGTCTAGGTTCAACCATCTTTTTTGATCTGTATCCTCTATTTCTACCCCATTTTTATCCCAGGGTAAACTTATTCAAAGGTTTTTAACATATTGCACACAATTCCTTCTACTCTTATACAGTGAATATGTATTCTAAGATATCTGCCAGTTTAAGAAACAATACTGGGGCGCCTGGGTGGCTCAGTCAGTTAAGTGTCCAACTTCAGCTCAGGTCATGATCTCACGATTCGTGGGTTCGAGCCCTGCGTTGGGCTCTGTGCTGACAGCTAGCTCAGAGCCTGGAGAAATTAAAAAAAAAAAAACATTAAACAAAGTTTTTAAGTAAAAAATAAAATACAGTACATATTCTAATGATTCATGGACATTGACATTTCATCCCCTTCCTTGGTATACAACTTACATAGAAATCTGTGCCTATACATCTATTATGCAATTTTATGTGTTCCATTTTGTTTTTGATCTGTTTGTACATTGTATTTTCCCACCAATAAATACCACATTCCTTGAAAATTGGGTCTCTTTCTACATTTTTTGGCTTTTATGTCATATAATGTCAAATACAGAATTCTAATAAAGAATTTAGTACATGTTGATTGGATAATTTAACTGATGTCCAAAAGTTAATTTGGAAAAGTTTGCAAGTTGGCTTATGTCGTTGGGACAGACTAGATTTAAGAAAAATCAGAAAGGAACTCCTATAGCAGCCCAGGAACAAGTTGATGTAAATTTGGCTTAATAATGGAAATGTGAAAATTGAAAGAAAGTTGTGAATTTACAATATTTCCAAAAATTGAAATGAAGGGATTACACGAGAGAAGGGATCTACAGAATGAAGAAGAGTAAAAGATCAAGGGTAGTTTTAACTTATCCAGCCTGGAAACTGGTCCAGCCTGGAAGAGAACCACAATGGGTAAATCTGAGAGTGGAACAAGAGTTGGATAATGGTTTGAGGCATGTAAACCACATGCCATCACAGTAACTAGATTCCATGATGGATGGCATGTGGACTGAAAAGAGTTAGGATGGAAAAGTCATATGAGAAGAAGCAAAGGACTCCAGGGAGAAGCTGGCAGAGCCACAAGAGGAGATCAACTATTATTTAAGGAAAGCTGAGAAAGTCATATGTTTTCAGAAGGACTAAGGAATCAATAATAAAGAAACCAGGTTGAAAATGTGATAAAAAATGGTGAACAGCTTAATATTAGCAAGATGTGATCACTGCCAAACTCCTAAAGGGCTATATTTCAGTTGAATGGTAGCATAGTTATCTCCTGTTGATAAAAAAATATTAATAATGACATGTCCTCCATTGTCCTTGTGTTATATACGACTTTTCACAAAATATTCCCTAGCAGACCAATCAATAAAATAAAGTAGTTTTATATATGAAACTGGATTATATATGACAATATATAAAAAAAACCTCATTTTATATGGTAGAACTCAATATGCTTTTATATATTTTAGTCCTCCATTCATGTTCTGAAAAATTCATAGAAAGCATTGTGAGTCTTGCTTTTAATCTCATCTCTGAATTCTTTCTTGATGAGAGTATCATTACATGTAATGTAATGTTATCAGGTGTTCAGGGTAGCCACTAAAATTTAAGGAAACTCACTGGAAGAAAAAGAAGAATGTAGTAAACCAGGAAAGTTATTCATCACTTTAGATAACTTTTTTTTTGAAAACTATGACTAAGGCTGATCATATTCTCCAGCTGAATTCTACAATTGTGGAACTGGACAGATTTTTCACATGTGGCAGAAGCCAGTGTCCTTACAGTGCTGGTCTGTATAGACCAGCAGGGACTCTGCTCGAATAGTGAACCCCATTTGAATTCCAGCTAATAGGAAAGGGAATTAGGATATAAAGAAAGCATAAAACCCATTTATTCATACTACACATTCAGTTTCATTCTTCTTTGGGCATTTTGCCTAGGCCACATAGCGGACAAGATGCTTTAGAGCTCAGTGAATCACAAAGGCAGACCCCTTGATCCACCATATCAGAATCACCTAAAGATATTTTTCCAGGGATAGTTTTGGAGTTTCATGCCTCCGACATTTTAATTTATAAATTACATATCTGGGATATTTAGTATATCTGGGATAGAGTCTGGGAGACTATATTTTTAAATATCTTTGCAGTCTTTTTAAGGTCTGTTGCACAGCCACGTTTGGGAACTAATGATTACATGCCAAATTTCCTTAAAATCTCAGGACCTTCACATTAGCATGAAACAAATAAGAAAACTGAAACTCTGATAAACTAAGTAACTTGCCTAAGTTTACTGAATCAGAACTCATATCTAGACCTTGGGATTGATAGTGCTTTTCATTATACTGCAATTGCCTTCCATGGAAATAGTTCTCTGATTTTATGTTTATCACTTTCTCAATAGACATTGCTCTGGACTATGGATTATAATACCAAGCAGCTTTAACTTTCCCGTGTTCTTCTGAAGTTTTAGTCAAGATTTTACTTGCTTGTTGTTTTTTGTTTTGTGTTTTGTTTTGTTTTTGTTTGGGCATTGCTGTTGCTGTTGTTCTTTTGGTTAATTCCCCAATGAGGTTCACTTGAGCACAACAAGACATCTATCTTCTGCCTTTCTCATTCCCAGTCTACTACTGGGTAACACACTCACAAGACGCTCTCTTCTTCCTACTTTCTGGCCGCCCAGTGTTAAAGGAACCAATCCTTCTGCCCAACCTCTTGAGCTATATGCAATGACAAATTGATTCACACTAGGTTGATAATGAGTGCAAAGGAATTAGAACATTGTTCTCGCCAATAAAATATGAAAACTGAGTGTATCTCAGAGAGACTGAGTGGTGGTAGTTTTGGCTAGAAGAGCCATTTAAATTTATAAAACAGCTAAAATGGGGGAGCCTGGATGGCTCAGTTAGTTAAGATTTTGATTCTTGGTTTCAGGTCAGGTCATGATCTCATCATTTCATGAATTCAAGCCCTGTATCTGGCTCTGTGTTAACAATGGGGAACCTGCTTGGGATTCTCCCTCCCTCTCTTTTTGTCTCTCCCCCACAAACACTGTCTCTGCCTCTCTCAAAATAAATAAACTAAAAAAAAAATTAAAAGCTAAAATGGTTGCCTGGTATATTAGGATTCTCCAGAGAAACAGAACCAGTGTGTGGGTGTATGTAATTAAGAAAGAGAGATTTATTTTAAGGAATTGGCTCACACGATTGCAGAGGCTGTCCAGTCAAAAATCTGCAGGGCAGGCTGGCAGACTTGAGCCCCAGGGAAGAGCTAATGGTGTGGTGTGAGTCTGAAAGAAGTCTTCAGCAGAATTTTCTCTTCTTCTTTAGAGGAAACCAGTTTTTTGTTTTGTTTGGTTTGGTTTGGTTTGTCAATTAAGGCCTTCAGCTGACTAGATGCAGTCTACTTACATTACAAAATGGAATCTGCTTTCCTCAAAGACTACTGATTTAAATGTTAATCTTATCTAAAAACATCATCAAGAAACATCTGTAACAATGTTTGACCAAGTATCTGAGTACCATAACCTAGCCATGGACACATAAAAAGAACGATTACGCATGGTAATAGAAAAGGGCAATCCATTTAGTAAATCAAAAGGATCTGAGATTGTTATTAAGGCCTTATATCCTTGACTGTCATTGTATCTCCTGATTCAGTTCAACATGGAATAGGACTCTAGTAAGACTCAGCTGAAAAGAACACCATACTTAACACATAGAAATAGGTTATTTTGGAAGGAGGGAGCATTGTTTCTATCATGATACACTTTGCAATCAAGAAGTCCAGGGCACTACTGGATCAGTAACTCCAGTAATAATGATGGGTTCCTTTTTCTTTTCTTTCCCTTCCCTTCCTTTCTTCCTTCTTTCCTTCCTTCTTTCTTTTCTTTTTTCTTTTCTTTTCTTTTCTTTTCTTCTTTTCCTTTCCTTTCTTCCTCTTCTTCTTCTTCTTCTTCTTCTTCTTCTTCTTCTTCTTCTTCTTCTTCTTCTTCTTCTTCTTCTTCTCTTTCCCTCCTCCTCCTCCTCCCCCTCCTTCTCTCTCATTCTTTTCTGGTGAGATTTGGAAGGCAATATTATAATTTTATTCCTGGTGAATCATAAATCTGAATTTCAGAGGCATATTTCTAACAGTAGTAAACTGGTGCATTTGAATGCATTCTAGGCAAGAGAAAAGAAAAAGATGTGAGGAGAATTCCAATCAGTGCTTGATCTGTAGTTCTTTGACCTATGCCATAATGTCTCAAATGCCTCTTGTCCCAATATACATGATACCTCAGCAAATATTAAAGCTTTTTTCCTTCAGTGAGCTCACAAAATTATTTGAGTCTCTCTTCCACAACTTCATTCCTGTTCTATTTTTTTTAATGTAATGTTTTATTTATTTTTGAAAGAGAGAGAGACAGTACGAGCAGGGGAGGGTCAGAGAAAGAGGGAGACACAGAATCTAAAAACAGGCTCCAGGCTCTGAGCTGTCAGCACAGAGCCCAATGCGGGGCACAAGCCCACGAACCATGAGATCATGACCTTAGCCAAAGTCAGACCCTCAACCAACTGAGCTACCCAGGCGCCCCTATTTATTTTTATTTTTTATTCGAAAAGTATTTATGAAAGCATTTTGTTATTATTTGGGGGTCCCAATAGTCTGCTTAAGTAAAAACTATGATGGATTTGATATTCAGAAGATTGAAATCTGATATAGGATGTGATAATTTTCTGAATAATATTTTCAGCTTGATTTTTTTAATTTATAAAACAATGAAAACTATCTAACTTCTCTTAAGAGTGCTCAGGAAAGTCCCCAGAGAATATATGTCTTCTAACAATGTCTAGCATTCATTCCCTTTTCATATCTATAGGAAATAAGTCCTGGCAAGGCTGGTCCCCTGGCTCCCTGGACATAACAGATGAAACATCACTGCTACTGATTAGAGTAACTTACTTCATCCTTATTTTCCACCCCTGTATATTTTTGGGCAGGTTTAATCAGGGTTAAACTGTATCTAGCAGTTAATGAATTTGAAACATTGATTATTTGAACCTTTGTCTTGGCAGTGACCTGGGACAATGCCAGGTGGTATATATACAGAAGGTACAAGTATATTCTCTTGAAAGAACAACATAACAAAAGCAAAAGTGGTTCTGGATTTGGATTTAGGGCAGAATAGAGATCTTTGTTGCCATTATGTCCACATGCCTCCAATATTGAGGAAGGAGAGCTGATCACCTAAGTCAGTTACTTCCAAAGACAAGAAGGCTTTCTTTCACCTAACTGTGAGGTCTCTCAACCCAAACTAAGGGTTACAGGTGACAGTGGTGGGCAAGGGGTCTCCACAGTACTCGAGGGATAAATTTTGCCATATGTTATCTTATTGTCATATACGGATTCATCTTAGAAACTTTAAAATTTAATGTTAGGTAGAAAAGTGGTAATTCCCTGCTTTACACATTAGGAATAAATGTGTTGGTTTAAAAAACAACACAGATAATAAAAGTCCCTAAAAGGACTAACATCCAAAAAGTGCAAGAAGGATAAGTATGTTCCCAACAACTATGCAGAAATTAAAGAAATAAAGAAAATGGTACTGGTCACAAACCAAACAAGTGACAAAAAAGGAGTCCTGACTTAGGGAGTTTAGGTTCTAGCCAACTCCACAGCTTGAGGACAGAAGCCTAGCCCCAGGTAGGGAAACTGATCAAAGAAAGAGAAGTCAGAATACCAAGTCAGGAATTCAGGCACCGAAGAACCAGGTCAAAGTGGGGATCCTTCTTGGAAATACGCCATAGTAGTAAAACTGGTTTTATGCAAGGCAGAAGCCAATTACTAAGACTGAGGCATAAAGCCAAATATATGATTAGCAGGATTGAATTAATTATCACTGGATGACTCCTGAGAGAAGACATATCCCTGAGGATGGCAGCTAAATCTGGAAATCTGAGTAATATGACTCAGCAGTTGAGAAATAAGAAACAAGTTGGTAGGAAGTGAGGAGGCCAAAACCAAGTTAGGTTTGGAGCATCAAGGACTCAGTGAAGTAGGTCAGAGGTTGTACAGGTCACTATGTAGAAAATGTTTGTTTCAACATGCTATAAAGTTCATCTGGAAAATATTTTTTAACTATAAAATAACAGTATCCTAAGTATGTATAAGAAAGGAAATTGGTGAGTTTCTCCCTAGATATATTTGCCCTTCATCTGTTTCTTGATCTTTTGGTTACAATTCTTTAAGAGATCTTGTTACCCTAGGCAGGAATATTACTAGTGCAACACATTGTGATGGAAAATATAAAATAGTGAGTGTTTCTTCATTCCCAAGAAAGAAAAAATGAAATATATGAAGCTTGATGGAACTTCTATAGCTACCACATTTAAATCGGCTTGATGATAGCATAACTTGACACTATGGATGCTATATAATATTCACAGTCATAAACACACTCCCATATACATTATTTTTAGTTATATAGTTCTCCACTAGCTATCCCATTACAAACAAACCTCAGTAATATATATCCTTGCTGACATAATTTTTCCTATCATTTCAAATTTTATTAAAATTAAGTATATCAAGGGGCACCTCGGTGGCTCAGTTGGTTAAGCGTCCGACTTCGTCTCAGCTAGCTGTGCTGACAGCTAGCTCAGAGCTTGGAGCCTTTTTTGGATTCTGTCTCTCCCTCTCTCTCTGACTGCCCCACCCCCTACTCACGCTGTCTGTCTCAGTCTCTCAGAAATAACTAAAACATTAAAAAATTATTTTTTAAAAAAAGTAAGTATATCACAATGTATAAAATTATCCCGAATATCAAAACCTAGAATAAAGTAGCCTTTGGACTTTTAGATGAGATCCAGAGAACTTTACAGAATCTCAGGTTCACAGAGCATATAAATTTCTCCATAAAACATAGAGAAGACATAAAGTACCACAAAATTAAGTTAAGATGCACAAGCTTGGCAGTTCCTATGTGGACGTCTTGAGCTAATTCCAATAACTTCTTACAAGACTGTGACAGTTTCTCATTTAAATTAGTGTCTTCACAAAATTCAAATTAAGCTCTAGGGTCTTTGATTACTAATTAAATGGCAAAAAAGTAGTTATATAAATCTGCTCTACAGATTTTTAATGGCAGTTTGAATTTCTTACAATTCTTTCCTTGTCAATGCTACCATTCTTTTACAGCAATGTCCATTACCTTCATCATAGAAGTTGTTTTTCCAAAATATAAAAATATATATTTGGTGCCTAATTTGATAATACTAGTAGAAGGTAAAGGGAATTTTCCTTCAGCATTAGCATTACCATAAGTTTCATTGCTGATAAATTTACTTTTTAACCATTTTTGTCCTTTTTGAGAGGATAATTCATATCAGAAGAAATTAAGATGATACAAAATCAAAGGAATATAATAAATGATGTTAATTTTTATTAAAATTCCTAAAATGCATATAAATATACTAGTAGCATGTGTTTTTTCATCTGTTGGTTGGCTTGTGGAAATAAAAAATATCAGATGTCATACCAGTAGGGGTTTAATATTTGTTCTTCACCATCACTGCAGATATATTAGCTATTAAGCTCCTCAGAATTGGTATAACTTCTGTTTGTTTCTTAAAATTATTTAACTAATATTCAATAAAATAGTAGCATTTTTTACTTACATTGAAAGTAATATGAATGCATATAGTTTCCCAATTTTTAATTTCTCTTCAAGATAGAGAAACCATCTTCATTTGATATGCTGTCTTTTTTCTAAGAAGATAGAAATATAACTTAATATCATCAGTGTATAATTAGGGATAAACATGATCAATTTGAAAGTGGTCTTAATTTGAAACTTAGAGTAACTTGTATTTTCAGAAGCTGTCTGTGTGATTTCTGATCATATTATTTAACTCTTGTGTAGAACCTGATTTTCTGACTTAAAAAGAAAGAGTAAATATTTGTGTAAAAAATAAACATCCTATTTATTAATAAAAATATATGTTCTATGATACATAACAAGATTGACAGCACACTTATTTTGCATTGGATAAATTAACAACCTAAATAGAAGAGATAAAGGAAATTTCCAAAAGGACTACAATACCATTATACATAATGTGATGTAGATTGTCCGGATAAATCATCTGTTTATTAAAAAAATCCAATTGGATTAAAATAAAATCTCCATTGTCATTATGACTCCAATTATAATAATCATAAAACAGGTATTAATAAGTACTCACAACAAAAATTCTGTTGTACTAAGTAACCTGTATGATGCACTATATTTTGTTTTTAACAACAACCTCCTTCGAATATTGAGTATCAGTGACCTTAAAATATTATTAGTATAAAAGTTGTCCTAATAAATCACTGACATTTGTCTGCTTTGTATAATCAGAATCATATATAACACTTAGGCAGAGGCTGCTCATAAGTCACCCAAATCCACATATGTTTCTTCTTCCTGGACACATGGCTTAATCATATTTCTCAAACTCTTGCAGATAGGCTCATCCATGGCATTAATTTCTAGCTAATGGACTGGTGTGAAAAAGTGATATTGATCACTTCTGAACATGGCCCATAAAAGTGTCCCACAGATGCTCTTCCATGTTCCTTTACTTTCTAGTTTGATGGATCCAAGATAACAAGAAGAATGATCTAGGAAGCCTTGTGCTAAAGATGGTAGAGTCTCAGTCAACTGGAAAGCTATGTAGAAGGTTGTCCCACAATTCTAACATGGTTCCTTTCCCACTGGTATTATTACAGAGGCAAGAGATATCATTCTCTTCATTAAACCCATATATATGTATATGTATATACATATACATATATATATATATGTATACATATATATGGGCTTAATGAGTATGTATATATATGAGTGTATAGATATGTGTGAATATATATAAATGTATATGTTTAAGAGATACTTAAATATTTAGATGTGGGTGATCTACTTAATATTTTTGAGGGTTTTTACCTCAAAAAATAAGATTGTAATATACAACTATATGGAGTCACTGCAGTAACTTAAGAAAAATGATTAATACAGTGCCCACCACATAGTGAGTACTCTCTATAGAGTCATTGTTGTATAGAGGAGGATATGTATTATTTTCAGTTTAAGTGCTTGACTTAAAAAACTCTTGTTGGCATCATACACACACACACACACACACACACACACACGCACACATTTGCATTAAAATAAAATCAGTGACCTTAAAATATACTTGGTATTCAAATATGTTCTGCAGAATCACTATTATTCTGTGTTCTTTTATCAAATATAACACATAATAATATTTTATCTGAATGTAGATAAAATAATAATGTAGATATTTTTAATGAAAGGGGGTTTTGAAATGGCTTCTTCAATCTAGGACTACTTAAAACTCATACCTGTTTATCACATGAAGTAAAAAAGAACTGGAAATTTACATAATCACCACTAAATTATTTCCTTTGTGTGTGATTTGAGGTAAATGTCTCTTGAGACATGGCTGAGACATGTCTCCTCCTCGCCTTTGTCTTCAAGGCTCTGTGGATGGAATGTGAAGAGTGAAGCAAGAATAGAGGCTACCAATAGAGTTGCCTCAGCCCTATTCCTGACTAAAAAAAATCCTTCTTCACTTTCTTCAGCTGCTTCCTGACAAAGATGAGACTGAAATCTTCCAGGATTTATCGCTTGCCTAGAAAGTAACCAATGCACCTGGGTTGGCATTAGACTTTCCCTGTATCTCTTTCTCAAATAGAAACACACACACACACACACACACATGGTCAAACCTGGTCTTAGCCTTTCTTCCCCACTCTCTTTGCGGCCTTTGATACACCTGCAAAAAATTCTTAGATTAACTCAAATATTCAATCCATACACATGTGACCCCTGTAGAATAATCACACTAGAGGGACTATTGGAAACCTTCAAGATTAACTTCTCAGGTAAAGCATAAGGAAATAAAACACCAGTGTGCTAGCTGCAGAATCACAGAAAAGGCCCAAGTCCCATATCTTATAATTTAGTGCTTTTTCCAAATCACTACAAAATTTTCATATATTCCTGGCCTTAGAACCTGAGTATTTTTGCCTATCTATTTAATTGAGTTCAGTAATTAGTTTAACTGAGTAAAGAAGATCAAGAGAATATTGAAGACTATTGGATATAACTAGGAAATAGGGTGAGCAGATCTGACTAACTTTCACTTAGAGATTCAACATACAACCCTAACTTAGTTGCAATCAAGAACCTGATATTAAATATAAACATACCAAAAAAAGAGATCAAATACACAGAAAAAAAATGATACCTACCTAAAATCAGTAAATATAGAGCAAATTTCATCACGGTCTTATTGATTTAAAACTTCAATATTCATATCAAGAAAAAAAGCACATATATGAAAAGATGAGATCTGTATTTTATTCAAGTTTTTCTGGCAAGAAGTTTTTGCTTTCAAAAACCACACTACCTGAAACTAGAGAAGGAGACAGGAACTTCCTTTCTTATTTTTTCCCCAAAACTCTCCACTAATCTTTTAATTAAAAGTGAATGATGGAGGAATGGCAAGGGAACAGGAGAAACTCAAGAACACAGCCTCCTTATGTATTTGTATAACCATAATCAGTCTGTATATCTCAGGGAGATCTGTATTAGTTACATGGAATCTAATCCACTCTACTAAAGCTGATGCCCTCAACCACTATGGTTGGCTCTAGTTCACAGTGATTGTAGACACAAATTGATAAAATATATAACCTAATAAAGAAACTTCTAGAAATATTTTACATACTCTAGGATGCTAGCATTTTAGAAGATGGTTTTATGCCAATTTGGAATTTAAATAATGAAAGAATACTGATTTTTCTGGAAGCTCTTAAACTTAAGTCCCTGTTTTTAAATTTTTTCTTCTCAATTTAATAAGTTATTTTAATCATAAAGTACCATTTTTTGGCAATAATGTATAGAAGTATCCAGGCATATGCGATGCAACAAGTTTTTTTTTTTTTAAGCTGAGGACTTAAAATGAAAATAATGCATAGCTCTCTCTATATCAATCATGGAAAATATGTAAAGAGAACTCACTATGTGCTGGGCACAGTGATGAGCATTTTTCTTAAGTTATTGCCATGATTCCATGTAATTGTATATCAAAATTTTATTTTGAAGGAACAAACCATCAAAAATGTTAAGTAACTCACCCACATCTAGATATTTAAAGATCTCCTAAGTCTCTGATAATTACAATCCATTAATCTTCACCATTATTCAAACTCTCTCTCTACCCACTCCTGTTTTCATGTGCCTCCAAGCCCAACCTATATTTCAAGACATTAGATTTAGTTCATTTATTTAACAAATATTTATCTCAACAAATATTTATCTCCTGCCCATACTTGCTTGGCACTCTTCTAGATGCCTGAGTCATGTCAGTGAGCAAAATAAACAAGGGCTTTGTCCTCACCAAACCTACACAGATTTCCTCACATCTAATCTCAATTCCCTGACCTTGATCTTCCTTAATCATACAACTCACAGAGAAGGGAAAGCAATGTGACCATGGAAGGAAGGAAGGGATTATAATGACACACCGCAAGAGAAGAAATGCCACTTACCAGAAGAAACTGGAAAAGGTAAGGAACAAATTCTTCTCTAGAATCTCAAAGGGACTTCTAGCCACCAGAAATGTGACAGAGTGAATTTCTGTTGTTTATCCCACCAAGTTTGGGGAAATTTGTTATAGAAACAATAGGAAACCAATAGGCATAGGAAAGTAAAGTCATAATTTTAAGATTATGCTCAGGAAGATTAGATAAAAATGACTTCTTTCTTATTTTAATTCCAGTATAGTTAATTTACAGTGTTATATTAGTTTCATGTGTACAATATAGTGATTCAACACTTCCATATATCACCCAGTGCCTTCCTGAATCCCCATCACCTATTTTACTCATGGCCTCACCCTCTCCCCTCTGTTATATTTGTCTTAACTATAAACTCTATAGTTAAACCTAATTGTAAACTCATATCTCTCTCTTTATCTTTTTCTTTGCTCATTTGTTTTGTTTCTTAAGTTCCACATGAATGAAATCATATAGAATTTGTCTATCACTGACTCATTTCACTTAGTCTTATACCCTGTAGTTTCACCCATGTCATTACAAATGGCAAGATTTCATTCTTTATGATGGCTGAATAATATTCCTCTCTCTCTCTCTCTCTCTCTCTCTCTTTCTCTCTCTCTCTCTTTCTCTCTCTCTCTTTCTCTGTGTGTGTGTGTACATATATAAATACTCTTATACACATTTATGTGTATAAACATATCCATATGTATATATAAATTTGTGTACATATACACATAAATGCTCTTCAAATTATCAGTATATCTACACTCATTGAAAGGAAAATTATGTTGGCATTCTTTCACTAGCCATTAATTTTCAGCAAGCATTTTAGAACTTATAACTTCTTCACTTCATGGATGAAATTAGACATATTTTGGGAAATTATCTTTATATTAGCAGTTCATAAATTATTTGCTAAAACAGTCTTTTGTAAGACATTAGATATGCGATCCAGGAATAAATTATATTTTAGCAATTTCCTGCCCTGCAAATTTTGGGTTTATTTATTGTCAAGTAAACAAAATTATTTGCTCCTGAAAAGTAAGAAATGTCTTCAGAGTGAGGACTGAGCATATGAAAATATTTTTTTCTTTAATAAAAGTGAACTCAGGGATGCCTGAGTGGCTCAGTCAGTTGAGCATTTGACGCTTGATTTTGGCTCAGGTCATGATCTCACATTTTGTGGCTCTGACCCTATGTCAAGTTCTGTCCTCACATCATGGATCCTACTTAGAATTCTCTCTCTCCCTCCCTCTCTGCCCCCTCTCTCTCCTTCTCTCTCACTCTCTCAAAATAAATAAACATTATTTAAAAAAAAAACCAGCAAACTCAGAGGAGGACATTCTCCCCTTTTCAGAGGATGTGATCATGATCATTTTCTTGCAATGCCTGGAATGGCTGAAGCCATTTTGGAAGTAGGGCTGGTACATTGAGCGCTACAGAGTTTAGAGACAGAAAGCACTAAGCACATGGGTCATACCACTGAGCTGTTGAACCAAGCACGGTACCTCCTGCCTGCATCTGTATTTTGTGTCTCTGATGTAATTAATTTCCACTTTCGGTTATATATTCAACTACTTCAAGCTGAATATATCCCGATTTAGGTGGTGATCTTACAACACTGCCACTTATGTTCATTGTTTCTGAGTAATTATTCATTCAATAACAAAAGGATACAGTAAAACTCCTGGTCATATTGAACAATTATCCAGGGCCTGATTATATGTATTTTAGTTTCCAAAGAAATAACATGGACACTGAGATATTTAATTGTCTATTAGCAGTTTGAGGATTCTTTTTTGCACATAAGGAATCAATTTGTGTTGCCATGATGGTGATTCCAGTTGATGCCTTTATTGAGCACTGGAAGTGCTTGCTAAATGGTACACTGAAATGGATAAATGGGCAGTAGATTCTTTGCAAAGGGTAAATGTATCCCTGGTTGGCTTGGTCACTATTGTGCTGGTAGCAGAATAAACTGTATTTCCTTCTTTGTAAGACTGTTCTGAAAATGGAAGACCTCTTAAAATTCTGGCATACATTCAATGAAGTGATAATCCCATCAAATTTAATATCAAATTAACAGGTTTTATAAATGATGACATCTTTTCAATCAGTGAAATATATGACCTGCCCTAGACCTACTACCACATTGGCTCTATATCTACCAATTTAATGAAGATCTTGTCTGGAATTTTGCAGTAAGAAAGTGTCTAAATATGAGGACAGTTAATATTTCTATCAATTCTTTAAGTAAAGCTAAAATTAAATCTTTTCTACAGTGCTCTTACCTTATAAGAATACTTGAGCTCCATAAGAAAACTAATGATTCAACAGAAAATTATTTATTAATAAGCTGATAGTTCATCTTAAAGCATATTTATTGTAATTGTTTTGTAGCACATAATAAAATTTCCAGAGAAACCAGACATTGCTTCTTTTCTTTTCTGTTGTTTCCACAACTCTTTCTGTGAAGAAATCATTAACCTTCTGATTTAGGAACCCCTTGATATATCACATTATGCAATGAAACGTTCTGAAATTTACAGTTAAATTCTAAATTCAGTTTCAACTCCATAACTCATTGGTGAGTCACTTAGCCACCCCCATCTTCGCTTCTGCATATGGTTAGAATAATTAAAATAATGATACCTTATCTGAAAGAGTTGTTTGGGGCATTCACTGATGAAGTATATGTAAAGTCTTTGTAATTGTCTTAAGTTCCGTAAACATATTTTTCTGTGTTTTTTAGTTTTAATGACTAGTGCACTAATCATAACAATAAAAGAAATGTGGTGAGAGTTGATGTCTTATTTATTGTGAGATATTGAGTAACAAGCTGTGTCTGATAATAGCTTAATAATGACCTAACTTGGCAAATGAAATATCTGTACCCTTAAGATATTTATAGAATGAATAGTTTTCCTTTTCTAGTAAGAATGAAATACATCAATAAATGTATATATTCAGGCTGAAGTTTCAAAACTAATTGACATCTTGAGGAGATAACATTATACTAACAGTCAGGCAGACACTAAGCTAGAAGTGACACAAAAGAAATAAGGACAATGACTAGAAGAAAATAGAGAAAGAAGGCCCCATCAGAGAGATGGAAAGCTCAGGTGTAGATTCCTGAGGTTATGTTTTCATATATCTTCATGCCTTGTGAGAAATGAAAGCCTTACATTCAACTTCTATGTGTAGCTAGGGTGAATTTGGTTCTGTATTAAAATACATGGCGTGGATTATGTAAAAAATTTTCTAAACTAAGAGCAAGTCTCACAGTCCTCACCTCCTTTTTTACTATAAGCATTCATAAATACATGGCTCCTCAAAATTGTCTTTACATCATTAAAATTTTATGTTTCTAAGTAACAATGCACAGATACCTTATTATATATATTTTTAAATACCTAATTAATTTATTCACTCAATACATATTGAACAAATTCTATATACTGGTCATTGCCCAAGGAGATGAAGATAATGATGATGAACAGGATATATAATCTTTTCTCAATGAACTGTAATGTAGTAAGTAGCACTTCTCAAATTTTAATGCTCACTCAAATTATAGGGGAAACTTTTATAAAATGTAGATTTTAATTCAGTTGGTCAGATTGGGCTCTAAGAATCAATGTTCTAGTAAGCTCCCAGGAGATGCTGATGCTACTGGTCCAAGAATCTTACTATGGGTAAGATGGTATTTAAGCATACAGACAATGAAACCAGTAATTATAGTCCAGTGTGTGGTAGGGAAGTAGAGAGAAGCTACACACAAATATCTCAATGAGATAGATGGGGAAAAAAAGTATATACTGAAAATAAATATTCTCATGTAAAAATGTGTAATAAATAGTAAAGATACCCCATTCTGGCTTTCTCCCACTGTGTAGGTACTCAAAGTGAACCAAGATGGTGGATCTGGAAAGATGGCTTTCACAGAGCTTCAAGCCAAAATTATTGACACTTAACAGAGGTGAAGCTTGCAGACATACAGATTGAACAGCTAAACAGAATGAAAAAGCATGCACATCTCACAGATAGAGATTATGACTGGTGGGTAAGACTAACATATATGAAGGTGTAGGAAGAACGTTACTTCTTCAGTCCTGAAACCCTTCACCCTGATGCCTTTTCAGATTCCAACCGTGTATTTTGTATCCTGGTTCTGCTTGTCATCTCTGCCCATGACAGTCTTCTATGCTGGGGGTGAGTCATGAACTCCTAAGAGAGGGAAGATGGGAGCTAGGACAAATAGAGGAGTTCTGCCTGATCTACTACTAGTTATGCTGGTTAGACCAACAAAAGTCATCTCTTCCACACCCACTCGTTTTCTCCAGCTGAAAGGTAGGAACAGAGGGCCAGAGAGGCAGGGAGTTTCAACCTCAGCTCCTCTCTGTCCTGTCCTCCTCCAGAGCTTTGGCTCGATTCCTTCTCCATTGAAGCCTTTCCTGTTTCTTTTTTTCAGTTGAGTAAATCCTTCAACTTCTGAGCTACCAGGCAGATAAGGAAGAAAGGAGACCAGGGCATAGCTGAATTCAAGTGAACCTTGGTAGCAGTCTGCCCAAAGATCCCTTCCCTGCTTCCTCCCAAGTGTTCCAAAAGAAAATGCAGTAATAAACCAGCAGCACCTTCATGGCTGCCTCCCTGTGGCCAGCATCATAAGGTGAACACTACTATCCTAAGGTTTCCTAGTGACTTATGGGCAGTGGTGTGTTGGACCTGACTTGTACTGGCTTGAGAGAACCAATTATTAAAAAATTGTTAGAATTTTGTTCCAAGCTAGTTGTGAAATACAGCCATTATTAAAAATTGAGTTATGTAAATATACAATTCTATGTAAAACAAGGATAACAAATATTCAGAACTTACTCCTTCATAAAAGAAATAACGATGAATATAGATCACCAGTATTTGTAGAAAAATAAGAATATTGACTAAATATGTTACAATTGCTATAAAAATATATCCACACTTAAAAACATTTAAAAATATATTACCAGAGGCTTCAAGAATTGAGTACTATTGGAAATTATTAGAAACATAGAAAATGTGTAAATGAATATTCAACTAATCTGGAAATGGAAAAGAACTTTTGAGTTATAAAAGGAATAGGGAAAAATGAGAAAACAAAAATACTCAAAAATTTGACAATAACATTTAAACGTTATTGTGCCTCAAAAAGGAAATGAAAGGGTGAGTCTATTTCTTGTCAAGAACCCCAAAGAATTGTCTTTTCATGGTCTTCATGGAAATGGTTACATCTGGATTCCAAATTAATGCCTTTATTAAGGCATTTAGTTATGAACTGCATCCACTGTCAGTCGATCAATCTTCACATCATTATCTTCCTTGATCCTATATAGACATTTAAAATCTGCAGTGACTATGCTCCAGTACTAAAACAATGCAAACTATGTACAGGCACTCAAGATTCTTGACTATTGGACCCAATTCCATGTACTTTTCCATTATTACATTCTACTGATTCTTTCCTGAACTCCTTCCTCTAACACTTTAAAAAAACTAGTTTTTTTTCCATCCTTTATCATACTGCTTTCCAAATTTATAATACCTCCACCCTCACCTCTGCCTCTCTAAACCCAACAATGCATCTTAGTACAACCCACATCCCACTTTTCTTGCTATTTGGTCACACCTCTATACCAAAAAGTATTTACACGTCATGGGAATTTCACAGTACGTGATACCTGTGAGAACTTTAAGAAACTGAACAGGATACCTTGGTTTGAAACCATATATGTGAAAGTCCTATAACAAAATGTGAATCCGTTTTTGGAGAACAGAGACTGTCAAAAACTTAGTATATGACCTTGCATCTTTGTGCTCCAAATAAATAATCACTGAATTAATGCTTAGCTCTGGGGGTAAGATGCAAACCACACAGTTTTAAATTTTCTTAAGAGCTTTGTTTCTGTCTTTTTCCAGATCACCTAAGAGCCATAGAATCTTTATACCAGATTTTTCCGAAAACCCAAGATGTGCAGATGAATTCTATTGATGTTCTGTATTTCATGAAGTTAGGTAGTTTATATCACTAAATTTGCCTTCTTAGAGATTGTAAAGAATTACTCCATTTTTAACAAAAATTTTAAATTACTAACAGAATTTTTAAACTTTGCCATATTCCAAATTGTACATTAGGGAAACTTAAAAACCGTATTAGGAAATATTAATCTAAAAGTAACTATTACTTGGGGCGCTTGAGTGGCTGAGTCGCTTAAGCATCCAACTTCAACTCAAGTCATGATCTCATGGTTCATGGGTTCAAGCCCCATGTCAGGCTCTGTGCTGACATCTCAGAGACTGGAGCCTACTTCGAATCCTGTGTCTTCCTCTCTCCCTGCCCCCACTCTCACTCTCTGCCTCTCTCTCTCTCAAAAATAAATAAATGTTAAACAAATTTTAAAGTAACTATTATTTTTTAATATATTACTTTTTTGTTAATGGATTTTTTCATTTACTTTCTAGAAAATATTTCTATGTTATATATACATAAATATGCATTCTTCATGTATAATTTACATATTTATCTCTATTTTTTGTATACATGGATTCAATGGTCACTGTTCCATTCTTTTACAATGGTTTCTCCATTTGCCTCTTACGTAGTTTCTTTCTAAGATAGGATCAGAGCTAATATAATCCCTGAGTTATGTCATGATTGAGTATGCCAGTATTGCCATTTTGTACTTGGATAATAACTTGCCTGGTTATAATATTCTTGAGATGTGCTTTTCCCTTAAAATTTTGTAAATATTGTTCTATTATCTCCTGGCACTTCATTTTTTCCATGGAGGTATTTGAGCCCAACCAGATTTATTCCCTTTATAATTTCTTGAATACCTAATGAATTCTTTCTTTATCCTTGAAATTCAATCACTTTACCAGAATGTCATGAAATTGGTTCTTCTAATGAATGTCTTGAAAACAGTGTGCTTTTGATTTGTGGGTCCTATTTTTAATTTCAGAAACATTTTTTGCTATTATATAATTATTTTTTAGTTCCATCTGTTGTGTTTTCACTTCAGTCACAACATTTATCTTGATTTCAGATCAACATTTCCTATATGCTGTGGACTGTAATATCTTTCTGATTTCTTTGGTTTTCCCCCTTCATTCTATTGAGATTACTTCATGGCTTTCTTCGGTTGCAAATTTTATTTTCCACACTGTCTAATCTGTTCCTATGATTTCTATTTAATCACCCCTGTAATGGCATTGCTCTGGTCCTCTACTCATTTAATTCTACATTCTCTCCATTCAGCTCATTCACACTTAATCATCTCATATTTGAAGTGTTCCCAAATTAAAGTTATGTTGTCTTTAGCATGAAACATATGTGGGAAACTTTCTTCTGTTTTTCTCTTTGAGTTATATTTTCTTCTAGAATGAATTCTTTTGTCATTTCTGTGCCTTATGCCTGTCTTTATTTCTGCTCCAGTATTTTTGCATGCTTTCCATGTTTGTTTCATGTTTAGTTCTTTTTTAAAAGGTATTTCACTTGCTGTGTCATAGGGTGAGCACATTTTTGTTGATACCTTTTCCAATTTACCGGAGACCTGTTAGATTTGTTTTTAAGACTTCATTCAAAGAGTTACAATAGGGACACCTGGGTGGCTCAGTTGGTTAAGCATCCGACTTTGACTCAGGTCATGATCTCAAGGTTTGTGGGTTTGATCTCACGGTTCGAGGGTTCGATCTCAGGTTCATAGGTTCTATCCCTGCTTCAGGCTCTGCGATGACAGCTAGCTCAGAGCCTGGAGTCTGACTTCTGATTCTGTGTCTCCCTGTCTCTCCAACCCTCCCCTGCTCATGCTGTCTCTCTCTCTCTCAGAAATAAATAAAACATTGTTTTTAAAAAAAGAAAGGGTTAAAGGAAAATAAGAAAAATCAAAAGCTATATACCATCAGTGAAGAGTGACTCTGAAGAACTCCAGATTGAACATGGTGGAGAAAATAATCAGTAGATTTGAAGATATATCAATTAAGACTTCAAAAACTGAGACTCAGGAAAAAAAAACTGAAAAACAAACCAGAGCAAATAAGGACTATGAGGTAGTTTTGAAAAATGTAGCATACATAGAGATGGAATATCAGAGAGAAGAAAGAATGGAGTAGAAGAAAAAAAAAAGAATGGAACAGAAGAAACATTTAAATATTTGAAGTAATGATGACCAAGAATTTTTCAAAAGTAGTGACAGACACCAAACCATAGATCCAAGAGGCACAGAGAAAAGAAGGAAAATAAATATTTTCAAAAAGCATATGAAAAAGTCATATTCAAACATCAGAAAAACAAAGACAAAAAATATTTGAAAGAAGAGAAAGTAAAAAAACTTTACCTATTAGAGAAATAAAGGTAAGAATTATGGTAGACTTCTCATCAGAAACCATGTAAGCATGAAGAAAGTGGAGTAAAATATTTAAAGTATTTTAGAAAAAACTGCCAACTTTGAATTGCATATCCAAGGAAATTATTTTTCAAAAGTAAAGGGAAATAAGACTTTATTCAGACAAAAATTAAAAAAAAAAAAACAAAAAAAAAAAACTGGCACCTGGGTAGTTCAGTTGGTTCAGCATCTATGTTTAGCTCAGGTCATGATCTCACAGTTTATGAGTTTGACCCCTGTGTCAGGCTTTGTCCTAACAGCTCAGGGCCTGGAGCCTGCCTCGGATTCTGTGTTCTCCTCTCTCTCTGCCCCTCTTCTGCTTGTGCTCTGTCTGTCTCTCAAAAATAAATACACATTTTAAAAAATTGTAAAAAGTAAAAACTGGGGAAAGCCATCATCAGCAGACCTATCCTGCAAGAAAAGTTAAAACAAACAAAAACAGTTCTTCAGGGAGAAGGAAAATGATATAGGTTGGTGTGGCAGGCAGAGCAACAGCCCTCTAAAGAGGCCCATGCTTTAATCTTTTAAAATCAGTAAATATGCTGTTATTTTACATACAAAAGGGACTTTGCACATGAGATTAAAATAAGAATTTGGGTATGGAGGTATTTTCCTAGATTATCTGCATGGCTCAAATTAATCACAAGATCAGTATAAGAAAAAGAAAGAAAAGCAGACATCTGGATGGCTCAGGTGCTTAAGCATCTGACTCTTGATTTTGGCTTAAGTCATGATCTCATAATATGTGAGACTGAGCCCCATGTCAGCACAGAGCCTACTTGGGATTCTCTTCATTTCTCTCTGCACCTCCCCACTCTCTCTCTCTTTTTCTCTCAAAATAAATAAAGATTTAAAAGAAAGAAATGGAGGAATTGGGGAAGGAGATGTAACAAAAGGAACAGAGCTCATAGTAGTATGGTCATGAGCCAAGGAATGAGGACACGCTCCAAAAGTTGATAAAAAGAAGGAAGAAGTCCTCACCTATAACTCTCGGAAGGAATACATCTCTGATAGAACATTGATGTTGCTCTATAACAAACCTCTTAAATTGCTTTATCCAGAGCAGTAACATAAATAATATATTTAATATTATGGTAGCATATATATCTTTCAATTTTAAGTAAAGAAAACAAAAAGGAAGATAATAAATTATTACAACCAAGTAAGTTTCTAATTATTTGTTATAGAAACTCCAGGAATCTAACACATATTTTTGGTACCTGGAAAGAGGTGCTGTTATAGTAAATACTAATAAATAGAGAAGCAGCTTTGGAATTGTGTAATGGGAAAAGGCAGGAAGAATTTTAAGAAACATAATTTTAAAAACCTAGATTACCTGGGTCAGAATGTTAGCATAAATATGAATGTTATTAACTCTGCAAACACTTAGAAAGAGGAGAAAACCATGGTAAAGAAAGATATATTTTTTTTTTTTACAAATAGTTTATTGTCAAATTAGTTTCCACATAACACCCAGTGCTCATCCCCACAAGTGTCCTCCTCCATGCCCACCCCTCCTCCCCCCCACATCCACCAGTCCTCAGTTTTTGTCAGCATTCAAGAGTCTCATGGTTTGCCTCTCTCCCTTTCCCCCACCATTTCTGCCCTTCTTCTCCCCCTTGGTCCTCTGTTAAGCTCCTCCTAATCCTCCTATACGTGCACACATGATATTTGTCTTTCTCTGCCTGACTTATTTCACTCAGCATAACACCCTCAAGGTCCATCCATGTTGCTACACATGGCCAGATTTCATTGTTTCTCATTGCCATGTAGTATTCCATGGTATAGATAAACCACATCTTCTTGATCCATTCGTCTGTTGATGGAACACTTAGGCTCTTTCCATGTTTTAGCTATTGTGGAGAGTGCTGTTATGAACATTGGGGTATATGTGCTCCTATGCATCAGCATTCCTGTATCCCTTGGGTAAATTCCTAGCAGTGCTATTGCTGGGTCATAGGGAGTTCTATTGTTAGTCTCCTTAGGAACCTCCACACTGTTTTCCAGAGGGGCTGTACCAGTTTACATTCCCACCAACAGTGTAGGAGGGTGCCCATTTCTCCACATCCCTGCCAGCATCTAGAGTTCTCTGATTGGCTCATTTTAGCCACTCTGACTGGCGTGAGGTGGTATCTCAGTGTGGTTTTGATTTGTATTTCCCTGATGAGGAGGGGTGCTGAGCATCGTTTCATGTGTCTGTTGGCCATCTGGATGTCCTCTTTGGAGAAGTGTCTGTTCATGTCTTCTGCCCATTTCTTCACTGGGTTGTTTGTTTTTCGGGTGTGGAGTTTGGTGAGTTCCTTATAGATTTTGGATACTAGCCCTTTATCTGATATGTCATTTGCAACTATCTTTTTCCCATTCCGTTGGTTGCCTATTAGTTTTGTGGGTTGTTTCCTTTGCCGTGCAGAAGCTTTTAATCCTGATGAGGTCCCAACAGTTTATTTTTGCTCTTGATTCCCTTGCTTTTGGGGATGTGTCAAGTAAGAAGTTGCTGCGGTGGAGGTCAAGGAGGTTGTTTCCTGCTTTCTCTTCTAGGGTTTTGATGGTTTCCTGTCTCACGTTCAGGTCCTTTATCCATTTTGAGTTTATTTTTGTGCATGGTGTGAGAAAAATGATCTAGTTTCATTCTTCTGCATGTTGCTGTCCAGTTCTCCCAACACCATCTGTTAAAAAGGCTGTCTTTTTTCCATTGGATATTCTTTCCTGCTTTGTCAAAGATCAGTTGGCTGTATACTTGTGGGTCCACTTCTGAGTTCTCAATTCTGTTCCATTGGTCTATGTGTCTGTTTTTGTGCCAATACCATTCTGTCTTGATGATGACAGCTTTGTAGTAGAGGCTAAAGTCTGGGATGGTGATCCCTCCCGTTTTGGTTTTATTTTTCAGGATTACTTTGGCTATTCGGGGTCTTTTGTGGTTCCATACAAATTTTTGGATAGTTTGTTCTAGTTTGGAGAAGTATGCTGGTGCAATTTTGATTGGAATTGCATTGAATGTGTAGAGTGCCTTAGGTAGTAACGACATCTTAACTATATTTATTCTTCCTATCCATGAGCATGGAATGTTTTTCCACTTCTTTGTGTCTTCTTCCATTTCCTTCATAAGTTTTCTATAGTTTTCATCATACAGATCTCTTGTATCCTTGGTTAGGTTTATTCCGAGGTATTTTATGGTTTTTTGTGCAATTGTGAATGGGAGTGATTCCAAGAGTGATCTCTTGTATCCTTGGTTAGGTTTATTCCGAGGTATTTTATGGTTTTTTGTGCAATTGTGAATGGGATTGATTTCTCTTTCTGTTGCTTCATTGTTGGTGTATAAAAATGCAACCGATTTCTGTACATTGATTTTGTACCCTGCAACTTGGCTGAATTCTTAGATCAGTTCTAGTAGGCTTCTGGTGGAGTCTGTCGGGTTTTCTATGTAGAGTATCATGTCATCTGCAAAGAGTGAAAGTTTGACTTCCTCTTTGCCAATTCTGATGCCTTTGATTTCTTTTTGGTGTCTGATGGCTGATGCTAGGACTTCCAGCACTATGTTAAACAGCAGTGGTGAGAGTGGGCATCCCTGTCGTGTTCCTGATCTCAGGGGGAAAACTCAGAGTTTTTCCCCGTTGAGGATGATGTTAGCTGAAGGCTTCTCATAGATGGCTTTGATGATGTTTAAGTAGGTTCCTTCTATCCCAACTTTCTAGAGAGTCTTTATTAAGAAGGGATGCTGTATTTTGTCAAATGCTTTTTCTGCATCTATTGACAGGATCATATGGTTTTTATCTTTTCTTTTATTGATGTGATGTATCACATTGATTGATTTGCGAATCTTGAACCAGCCCTGTAACCCAGGAATGAATCCCACTTGATCTGGTGGATGATTCTTTTTATGTGCTGCTGGATTCGATTTGCAAGGATCTTGTTGAGGATTTTTGCATCCGTATTCATCAAGGATATTGGCCTGTAGTTCTCTTTTTTTTGCTGGATCTCTTTCTGGCTTTGAAATCAGAGTGATGCTGGCTTCATAAAATGAGTCCGGGAGTTTTCCTTCGATTTCTATTTTTTGGAATAGCTTGAGAAGAATTGGGATTAATTCTGTTTTAAATGTCTGATAGAATTCCCCAGGGAAGCCATCAGGTCCAGGGCTCTTATTTGCTGGGAGATTTTTGATCACTGATTCAATTTCTTCACTCGTTATGGGTCTGTTCAGGTTTTCTATTTCTTCCCGTGTGAATTTTGGTAGTGAGTGTGTGTTTAGAAATTTGTCCATTTCTTCTAGTTGTCCAATTTGTTGGCATATAATTTTTCATAGTATTCCCTGATAATTGCTTGTATTTCTGAGAGGTTGGTTGTAATAAGTCCATTTTCATTCATAATTTTGTCTATTTGGGTGCTCTCTCTTTTCTTTTGGATAAGTCTGGCTAGAGGTTTGTCAATTTTGTTTACCTTTTCAAAAAACCAACTCTTGGTTTCATGGATCTGTTTAATTGTTTCTTTGGTCTCTATGTTGTTTATTTCTGCTCTAATTTTTACTATTTCTCTTCTTCTACTGGGTTTAGGGCGTTCTTGTTGCTCTGCCTCTAGTTCCTTTAGGTGAGCTGTTAGATTTTGGACTTGCGCTTTTTCTAATCTCTTGAAATAGGCCTGGAGAGCAATGTACTTTCCTCGTAGGACTGCCTTTGCCGCATCCCATAGATTTTGAATTGTTGTGTTTTCATTTTCATTTGTTTCCATATATTTTTTAATTTCATCTCTAATTGCCTGATTGGCCCATTCATTCTTTAGAAGGCTGTTCTTTAACCTCCATGTTTTTGGAAGTTTTCCAGACTTCTTCCTGTAATTGATTTCAAGTTTCAAAGCATTGTGATCTGACAGTGTGCATGGTATGATCTCTATTCTTTTATATTTATTGAGGGCTGCTTTATGTCCCAGTATGTGATCTATCTTGGAGAATGTGCCATGCACACTTGAGAAGAAAGTAAATTCCCTGGCCTCAGGATGTAAAGTTCTAAATATATCCGTCAGGTCCATCTGGTCCAATGTATCTTTCAAGTCCATTGTTTCTTTAGTGATTTTCTGTCTGGTTGATGTATCCATTGCTGTAAGCGGAGTATTAAAGTCCCCTGCTATTAGCACATTCTTATCTAGAAGCTTGTTTCTGTTTGTGATTAATTGTTTTAGATATTTAGGTGCTCCCATATTCGGTGCATAGACATTTATGATGGTTAGTTCTTCCTGATGGATGGACCCTGTAATTATTATGTAGTGCCCTTCTTCATCTCTTGTGATTGTCTTTAATTTAAAGTCCAGTTTGTCTGATATAAGTATCGCTACTCCGGCTTTCTTTTGATTTCCTGTAGCATGATATATATTTCTCCATCCCTTACTTTTAATCTGAAGGTATCTTCCCGTCTAAAATGAGTTTCTTGTAGACAGCATATAGATGGATTTTGTTTTTTAATCCATTCTGCTACCCTATGTCTTTTGATTGGAGCATTCAGCCCATTTACATTCAGTGTTATTATTGAAATATGTGGGTTTAGAGTCTTTGTATCTTTTGTAGGGTTCATGTTTGTGGTGGTGTCTCTGGAATCTTTGTTCCTTGCAACCTTTCCTTCAGAGCATCCCCCTCAGGATTTCTTGTAGGGCTGGCTTCGTGGTGACAAATTCTTTCAATTTCTGTTTGTTTGGAAAGGTTTTTATCTCTCCTTCTATTTTGAATGACAGGCTTGCTGGATAGAGGATTCTTGGTTGCATATTTTTACTGTTCATCACATTGAAGATCTCTTGCCATTCCTTTCTGGCCTGCCACGTTTCAGTAGATAGGTATGTCACCACTCTGATGGGTTTCCCTTTGTATGTGAGGGCCCTTTTCTCCCTAGCTGCTTTCAAAATTCTCTCTTGTCCTTGTATTTTGCCATTTTTACGATGATATGTCGTGCAGAAGATCGATTCAAGTTACGTCTGAGGGGAGTCCTCTGAGCCTCTTGTATTTCCACATTGACTTCCTTCCCCAGGTCGGGGAAGTTCTCTGCTATAATTTGTTCCAGGACTCCTTCAGCACCTTCCCTCTCTCTTCCTCTTCTGGGATTCCTATGATACGGATATTGTTGCGTTTGACTGTGTCGCTGAGCTCTCGAATTCTTCTTTCCTGTTCCTGGATCAGTTTGTCTCTTTTTTTGTCAGCTTCTTGTTTTTCTATAATGGTGTCTTCTAAATCACTTATTCTCCTTTCTGCCTCTTCCATCCGTGCATTGGAGGCCTCTAATTTATTATGTATCTCATTTATCACATTTTTTAATTCTTCATGCCTATTTTTATTTTCCATTCTGTCTGTAGCCATAGTTTCTTTGATGTCCCCTATGTTTTTTTCAAGCCCTGCTATTAATTTCACCATTATTATTCTAAAATCTTGTTCACTTATGCTGCTGATATCTGTTTTGAGCAGTTCATTAGCTGTCATTTCTTCTTGGAGTTTCTTTGGAGGAGAGCTCTTTCGTTTAGTCATTTTAGTTAGCTTTCCGGCTCTTGTTGGTTTTAAAGACCTGTTATGCTCTCTGTTTCTATGAGCACTGCTATATCCAAGAAACTCTTTGACTTTCCAGGGCCTATCCTTTCAGAGATTGTTTTTTGAATGGTATCCCTCGGTCACTCTTGTGGGACCTTAGTTATTTTATTTTCCTATTCGTAGTGATATTTGGGACTCTTCACCTTGTGTACTCTAGCTTGTTTCTTGAGGTAGCCCTGGAAAAGAAAACAGACAGACAAACACACAGGGAGCAGGAGCACACAAACGCACAGGCTGATTCAACTAACATGCAAAATGAGAGGGAAAACGAAAAAGTTAATAGAAAAGACGGAGGAGGGAGGGCGAATAATAGGGAGCATAAAATACATAAAAGGGTCAAAAAGGGGAAAAGAAAAGGAAAAAAGAAGAAAACCGATGGACAAAGAACGGTTTAAAGCATATACCTGGATTTCCCAGCTACAGTTAAATAGCCGTGTGTATGCAGTGCTGGTTGAAGAGCATAGAGAAAAAGAGAGAAGGCAGGGTGAGACAAGGCAGATTTGGAAATAGAATGAACAGGCAGAAGGGATAAGAAACTTTTTTCAAAGAGGTAAAGGGTAGAATGTGGTTGGATAGGTGAGAGAAGGATGCTGGAATTATCCAGAGAAACTATATAGTCTAATTACTCCTGAGAGAAATAGCTGAAAAAGTCGGTAGGTGTAGAATTTACATTTACAGAATGGACTTGTGATTGTTTAAGCAAGCTGGCGACCAGAGTTAATCAGGTCAGTGTTTTGGGGAAAAAAGCGAGAAAAGAGAAAAAAGAAGAAAAAAAAAGAGAAAAGAAAGGGGGAAAAAAAAGAAAAAAGAAAAAAAAAAGAAAAAAGAAAAAAAAAAAAAGGGAGGAGGGCACCTCTCAGGCAGGGATGGGCGTGGCGTGATCCGATGCCTCAGGCGGGGGTTCTGCCTTGGCGATTGTGGGAAGGAGAGTGACGGTGCTCCAGTCCCTTCTTGAACCCCGCACTGCAGCTCGGTTTTTTTTTTTTTTTGGCGTGTCAACTCCCCGTTCCGGGGACGCAGCCGAAGTTGGTTGCACTCTTCAACCCAGGCCAGTTCCAATCTCCAAATCCCAGCCCGCGCCCCGCTGAAGTTGCCTTAGACACAGCTTCCCAGACAACCCCCTTGGGCTATTCCAGGCTCCCTGCTGAGCTCTGGGGGCGGAGTCAGGATCGCTGCTTTCTTCTCTGGTCGGCTCTGGTGCGCATGCGCGGGGGCTTGCCTGCAGCGTCCGCGTAGCCTGAGCCTGCTGGAGTGAGGAAAACCGGGTCTCTCTATGGCTCATCACCCGAAACACGAACTCACAGGCAAATTTCCAGTTTTTAGCTTTTTGCCTTCCCTCTCGAGTTCCAGTCAGCCAGGAGCGTGGACGCCCGGTGTCTGCGCGTCTCCCTCAGGGGTCCCAGCCGCCCTGGAGCTACAATGGCGGCAGGCGCACCCGCTCCGCTTTAAAACCCAACCTCCAGGAGTGGCACAAAGAAGCAGTTTGTGTGCTCAGCCTCCCCCAGGACCAGTTGTCGCGAGGGGACCTGGTGTGCAGATATTTGGCAAGTACGGTCTTTCTATGCACCGAGCGGAGATTTTTCTGTCTCGGACTCTCCCCTTTTCCCCCCTCACTCCCCGTAGAGGGTAGAGGGGGATCGCCTCCCACCCTGGAGGCTCCGATCCCGGCCGGATTTTACCTTCCCCGGTTCGCACTCACGTTAGAAGGCTTTCTCAGTGGATTCTGCGTCCTTTTTTCTCCCAGTCTCTCAGGTTTTGTATGGTTTCCAATGGCTTCAGATCTTTTCTGTGTGATGTATGGGCGCGAGTGCAAGTACGGAGCTCCTTACTTCTCCGCCATCTTGCCTCCCTCCTCCGAAAGATATATTTTCTAAGGGAATGTGTACATCATCATATACAAGCTGTTGGTGGAAATATGAATATTATATACTGGTGAGGACTCAGGAGGAAATGAGGAACATTTTATTAGAGGTTAGAAGAGAGGGGGAGAGAGTCTTATTGTATAATGGCAGAAAACTTGAATGAATTGTATCTTAAAGTTAAGTGGAAAGAAAAATTCATAAGTGATAAAATTAGATAGTTTGCTGAGGATACTAACAAGAAACTGTTGAGAGTATGTTCTGATTTCTCCTTACAGCTTATCTAGGTAAATTCAAAAAGATCCAAACTAGGGGAAGAATTGATAAACCAAAAAGATGATTTGATAAGTTATCAGCATATCTAGATAGGAAAAGTAGTCAAAATTAAGAATTTCACTGTCAGAAACACTATGAACAATAACCAGATGATGGAAAGAGCCTAAACGTCCATGGATGGATAAATGGATAAAGAAGATGTGTAGGTATACACAATGGAATATTATTTGGCAATGAAAAAGAGTAAAATTTTACCGTTTGCAACAACATGGATGGGACTAGAGGGTGTTATGCTAAGTGAAATAAGTCAGCAAGAAAAAGACAGATATATGATTTCACTCATATGTGGAATCGGAGAAACTCAACAGATGAACATAGGAGAGGGAAAGAAAAGTAAAATAAAAACAGAGAGAGAGAGAGAGGCAAACCATAAGTTACTCTTAAATACAAAAAAAAACAAACAAAATCTGCTGGAGGGGAGGTGGGTGGGGGGCTGGGTTAAATGAGGGATGGGCATTAAGGAGGGCACATTTTTGGGATGAGCACCAGGTGTAACCTGTAAGAGATGAATCACTGGATCCTATTCCTGAAGCCAAGACTACATTGTATGCTAACTAACCTGATTTTAAATAAAATATATATACATATATTACTTTGGCCAAGAAAGAAGACTAAACATTAGTATAATCTCTAAAATATATAATAAATTTTTTAAAAAAGAATTTTACAACTAGGAAAGTATGATGGAGAGAAAAAGCTAGAATGTGCCTGGACAATTTTTTTAAGCCTCAGAAAAGTCAAAACTTCAGAGCATTCTTCCTGTCACACAAAAGGTACTTTGAGAAGATTTAGCGTGTGAAACATAGATATATTCAGCCATCTCAGCATACCGTAGAGACAGAGATGGGATTATCTAGCAAGATCTTCTTAGGAGCCCCTTCTCCAGTAAATCCCCGTTACATATAAAAGAGATTCACCAGGCTCTTGATAATTTTATGACAACAGAAACACTGGCACATTGACCTGAAAGACACAGAAAGAATATGAAGTGAGCGAAGCCTTTGGACTCCCAAAATTCTACAGGCAGAAAACAGGTTGATAAAATGAGTTAGCTGCAAACATGTTCTATTTTTCAGAAAAAAGAAAAAAAAGGTTGATTCTGAAGGTGGAAATTTGAGCCCAGGGGGCAGACTCTGAGCATATAAGTTGGAACGATGATCCCAGTAGACAGAGGCATGATCCCACAGAAATTCACTCCTAGGCCTTGAAACTTAATGTTTTCCTGCCTGGATTCTGAAATGTATTAAGATAGTGACTTCAATTTTCCTTCTGTTTTCTCCCTTTTTTAAAGGGGATATTTACCACAGATATATTATGTCTGTCCTATTGTTGTATTTTGATAGTAGATAACATGTCTTTTGATTTTACAGATCTTCAAAGGGAAAAGACTTTGGCCTCAGGATGGATCATAGTTACAGACTAATTCACACATGACTTAAATGATTTAGATGACAAGATATCAGATCTTGAGTTGATGAGACTTAGATGAAATTTTGAGCCTTAAGTTGATGCTGTATTTGATTGAAATTTTGGGGGAGGCTGACATTTTTGATGTATGATGGATAGAAATCTATGGGAGCCAGAAGACAAAGATAGAAAGAACAATAGTTCTTCAAAGAAGTATAGTCTTAATCACTAATGAACATTTTACCTTACATGCAAAAGTTACTTTGCACATTGGATTAGGAATTTCTAAATGAGGTGATTACTCTAGATTAATTCTGTCATTCATTCTGGACTAAATCACATGAGTACTTATAAGGAAAAAAAGAGAATCAAGAGTGAGAGAAGAACATGTGATAAAAGAAGCAAGCTTGGAGTATTGTAGACATGAAGCAAAAAATGTAGACAGCTTGTAATAGCTGTATTAGGAACCTCTAGAAGAAATTCAACTCTTCTTTACCTTCATTTTAGCTTCATAAGATGTTTGAGACTTCTAACTTCCAGGAATAGAAGATAATAAATTCACGTTGTTTTAAGCCATTAAGTTAGTGTTAATTCATTATAATTGTAATAGGAAACAAATATAGTCAGAAACCGAAATCTACATAAAAAAATGGGAGAGTCAGAGAATGAATAAAGATAAAATACATATTTTGTTTTGCTTATTATTTCTTGTTTATTGTGTTTTGTTTTGTTGAGAGGGCTGGCTTTGGATGATTTTGCTTAATCTTAATTGATCTAAAAGATGTGTGTTTAAAGTAACAAAAATAAATAAGTATTAAAAATATTTTAAATGCAAATGAAGACGTACTCATAGTAGATAAAGACAAAATTATACACTGTCTACAAAAAACTCACTTTAAGCATATAGACTCAGGTTAAAGCTGGAGTGTTAAGACAGTGTGGTATTGATCAAAGAATAGACTTAATTAATGGAACAGAATGGCAGGCCCAGAAATAGGCCTATGCAAATAAGTCAACTAATTTTGAGAAAGGCACAAAGGCAATTCAATGGAAAAAAGATAGTCTTCAAAATAAGTGGTTCTGCAATAATTAGATATCAATATGAATAAAAATGAAACTAAATACAAATCTTACACTTTTCACAAAAATTATCTTAATGAATGGAACATCTACCTAAATGCAAAGTGAAAAATGACAAACATGGGAGGAAATATAGGTGACCTTGGATACAGTAATGAGATTTCAGACACAACCCCAAAAAATAATGTGAAAGAAAAAAGATAATAATAGCTAAGATGTCACTACAATTCAAAATCAGCTCTGTGAAAGAAAGTTAAGATAAAAAACAAGTCATTGACAGAGAGAAAATATTTGTAAAACACAGATCTAGGTAAAATGTTTGTATTTAAAATATATGATGACCTTTTAAAAGTCAGTGACAAGAAAACACACCAATTGAAAGTAGTCAAAAGATCTAAAGAAATACCTTATCCAAAAGGATATATAAGTGTCAAATAAGAATTTGAAATGATATTCGATATCATTTGTCACTAAGAACAGTAATTAAAACAATAATGGGGAGCCACTACTCATGCATCAAAAACTGCTAAAATTCAATAATCTGACAATGCAAGATGCCGATCAGGATGGAGACCAACAGAAAGTGTCACTTTGTGCCAGTGGGAATGGAAAATAGTACAATCCCTCTGGAAGATAGTTTCACAGCTTCTCATAAAGCAAACATAAAATCCAGCAACATACTTCTTGGTATTTATCCAACTTATTTTAATATTTACCCCACTAAAACTCCTATTTCAAAATTTTTAGAGTAACTTTATTTAGAATCACCAAAAACTAGAAGCAACTAAGATGTCCTTCAATAGGTAAAAGGCTAACCTGTAATCCATCTATGCGGTAGACAAATACTCAACAAAAAAAGGAGCTATTGTGCCTTGAAAAAACTGGAGGAAATTCAAATGCATGTTGTTACATGAAAGAAGCCAGTCTGAAAAGACTGCATATTGTATGATTCCAATTACATTATATTACACACACACAAAACCACAAAACTATAGACACCCTAAAATGGTCAGGGGTGGGGAGCCTGGGTGGCTCAGTTGGTTATGTGTCTGACTTTGGCTCAGGTCATGATCTCATGGTTCGTAGGTTCAGAGCCCTGCAACGGGCTCTGTGCTGACAGCTAGCTCAGAGTCTGGAGCCTGTTTCAGATTCTGTGTCTCCCTCTCTCTGACCTGCTCACGCTGTCTCTCTCTCTCTCTAGAAATAAATAAAAAACATTAAAAAAAATTTTAAATGGTCAGTGGTGCTATACACATATTGGAGTAGTCGAAGTACAGAAGAGTAATGATACCCAATGCTGGAGAATATATAAAGCAACGGAAACCTATGATCACTGCTGGTAGGAATAGCACAGCCACTCTGGAAGTTGCTTTGTCCAAAACTAAACCTACTCTTACTGTAGGGTCCAGCATTTATCCTCTTCGGTAATTGCCCAAATGAGTTAAAAACATGTCTACACGAAAACTTACACACAGATATTAACGGCAGCTTGATTAATAATTGCCAAAACTTAGAAACAACCAAGAGGCCCTACAGTATGTAAATGCAATAAATAAACCGGTATGGCCAAAAAATCTAATAGTATGCAGTGCTAAAAAGAAACAAGCTATCAAGTCATGAAAAGATATGGAATACTCTTTTTTTAAATTTTTGAATGTTTTTATTTATTGTTGATAGAGAAAGAGAGAGCAAGCAGGAAAGGGACAGACAGAGAGGGAGACACAGAATCTGAAACAGGTTCCAAGCGCTCAGCTGTCAACACTGGGTCTGACTTGTGAACCCCTAGATCATGACCTGAGCTGAAGTTGGCTGATTAATTGACTGAACCACTCAGCACGGAGGACTCTTAAATACATATTCCTAAGTTAAGAAGCAATCTGAGAAGGCTAAAAAACATAATATGTGATTCTAACTTCATGACATCCTGGAAGGAGCAAAACTATGGAGGCAGTGGGAAGATCAGCGGTTGCCAAGAGCTAAGAGGGAGAGAGCTGAATAGACGGATTACAGAAAATATTTAGGGCAGTGAAAATACTATGTATTTTACTATAATGGTCGATATGCATTATTATATATTTGTCCAAACCCATGGAATGTACAACACCAACAGTGAGCCCTAAGATAAACTATGGACTTGGGATGATAATGTGTTGTTATATGTTCATTAGTTGTAACAAATGTACCACTCTGGTGGGGGATCTTGATAATAGAGAAAGCCATGCACGTGTGATAACGGGGGATGGGGGATATGAAATATCCCTCTACTTGTCTTTTAGTTTTGCTGTGAACCTAAAACTCTTCTGTATAAAATATTAAGTAAAATATACTAGAGGTTTTGAAGAGATTTTGTAGGGGAGAAGGAAGAATAATTAAAGCACAAGGAAAGTTTTAGGGCAAGAAAACTATATGGTATGACCCTATAATGGTGGATACATGACATTATGCATTTGTCAAAAATTTGTAGAACTTTGCAGAAAAGTCAACTCTAATGAATGCAAATTTTTTAAAAACTCAAGTATTAGTTCTGAGAATCCCAAGATGGAATACGACCATGACAGAAAAATATCTGACTGCATTGTAGATGTGTCATATGTTTATATCATTACTGAAAGGGTTAGGGGAGGAAAATGTGCTAAGTATCTCTAAAAACAGTAAATACTGTTAGTCTCATAGGCACTGTATTCTAGTTGATAAGATTGTTTCCCATGCAGGAGAAATGGGTTAGCAATTGTGTAGTGATATGTATGCACAGTTAAGTAAATAAGTTGCAGATGTTAGGAGCTAGGTTTCTCACTGTTGAGCG
This sequence comes from Proteles cristata cristata, assembly GCA_017311185.1. Taxonomy (NCBI): domain Eukaryota; kingdom Metazoa; phylum Chordata; class Mammalia; order Carnivora; family Hyaenidae; genus Proteles; species Proteles cristata. The sequence continues at coordinate 518,534 of JAESUZ010004583.1, forward strand.
GTACTTTAAAGGTGCGCAAAGGGAAAAGTCTGGGCTTATTCATGTAGTGATGCATTGGGGTTGGAGATATCAGTATGATTTCATGAATAGCATTTTATAAATATAAATGCTACATATAAAAATATTTATAGACATGTATATACAGACAGGTTAGTATACACATATATTTCTTTGCTCTGTCACCTGAGGGGGCCTAGAAGTCAGAATGCTTAACTAGCAATAAACACTCCTAGCAACTAGATCTTCGTTTCTAATACCTTTCTTCAAATGAAAGAAACTGTAGCTTGGACAGAAAATAGACGAGTGAAGCTGGAACATCTTGTAGTGAGAGAAAGTAAGAAAGTGCTAAAACAAAATAAAGCAAAATGAAAAAACCATGTTGAAAAGGGTATGGCAAAGCTCAGAGAAGCCAACAAAATGGTTCCCAGTGACAAAGGTTCCAAATTTGAATAACAAAGAAAGTAGTATTGGATTATAAAATGAAATTTCAAATAAATACCAATAAAACCATACTGACAGAAATAAATCATTGAATAAATAAATTAGTGGAGAAAAGATCTAACTCCCGTTCCAAGAATTCCGATTGTTCCCTCAACATCTTGTAATATAACTCTTCACTCCTAAAGTGTGGACTACACTTAATGACTTCTTTCCCAACAGAACAGTATGGGAAAGAGTAATAGAGTTAATTTGTAGTGGAGAAACCTAGAAAACGTGACCTCAGTCAAGTATTCGAGGTCAATATCTATAGTATAAAATTATGTTGATGGTCTTCCTTTTGACATGATGCAATGAAAATGACATTTTAACCCTTATGTCTTCCTTCCAAAAATCCATAGCCAGTCAAATCAAGAGAGTAACATCAGATAAATTTCAATAGAAGACCATCCTACAAAACCCCTGACAAGAAGTGTTCAAAACTGTCAAAGTCATCAAAAACAAGGAAATTCTAAGAAAGTGGCATAGCCAAGATGAATCCAAAGGGGCATAACAACTAAATATAATGTCATATCCTGATCTGTAAGAGAAAAAGATAGTTAGATGAAAAAAAAAGCTGAAGAAATCTAAATAAATTATTGATTTTAGTTAATAATAATCTATTGATAAGGGTCTCTGATTATAATAATAACTGTACCATATGAATTGTAAGTTTTTTAATAATGGAGGAAATTGGTGTGTATGGAAATTCTCTGTACTACCTTCACAATTTTTCTGTAAATTTAAAACTAGGCTAAAAATAAAGTTTATTTAAAAATAATTCATTTCCCCTAAATGAAGCATATAAATAGTATAGGAGGGGTTCCTAGGTGACTCAGACAGTTAAGCATCCAACTCTTGGTCTCTGCTCAGGTCATGATCTCACAGTTCATAGGATGGGTCCTGGATCCAGCTCTGCACTGACATCCTGCTTGGGATTCTCTGTCTCCCTCTCTCTCTTCACTCTCCCCCAGAATAAATACATAAATTAATTAATTAAAAAAATATTAAAATAGGCAAAGTACCTCAGGACTTGAATAGACATTTTTTTCTAAGGAAGACATACAGATGTCAACACACACATGGGAAGATGCTCAACATCACTGATCATCAATAAAATGCAAATCAAAACTACAATGAGATATCACCTTACACCTCTCAGAATGGCTAAAATAAAAAAAGAAAGAACAAACGTTGATGGGGATGTGGGAAAAAAGGAACCTCATACTCTGTTGCTGGAAATATAAATTGGTATTGCCACTATGGAAAACAACATAGAGGTTCCTCAAGAAAATTAAAAATAAAAATACCAAATCCTAAAAGAGGAAGGGGGAACACTTTTGCACTGCTGGTGGGAAAGCAAACTGGAGCAGACCCTCTGGAAAACAGTGTGGAAGTTTCCCCAAAACATTAAAAATAGAGCTATCCTATAACCAAGCAATTGCATTACTAGTAATTTATCCAAAGGATACAAAAATGCCGATTTGAAGGGGCACATGCACCCCATTGTTTATAGCAGTGCTATCAACAACTGCCAAATTATGGAAAGAAAACAAAAGTCCATCGACTGATGAATGGATAAAGAAGATGCAATATATATATACAATGGAATGTTACTTGGAGATAAAAAAATTAATTTTGCTATTTGCAATGACATGGATGGAACTAGGATGTATTATGTAAAGCTAAATAAGTCAGAGAAAGGCAAATATATGATTTCACTCCTATATGGAATTTAAGAAACAAAACAGATGAACATAGAGGAAGGGGAGCAAAAATAAGATAAAAACCAGAGACTTAAATATAGAGAACAAACTGAGGGTTGCTGGTGGAGTGTTGGGTTGGAGGATGGGCTAAATGGATGACGGGCATTAAGGAGGGCACCTGTTAGAATCAGGAAGTGATGAATCACTAAATTCCACTCTTTAAATCATGATTTTACTGTATGTTAACTAACTTTGATTTAAATTAGAAAAAAATAATAAAATATGGGGCGCCTGGGTGGCTTAGTCGGTTAAGCGTCTGACTTTCGCTTAGGTCATGATCTCGCAGTTCGTGGGTTCGAGCCCCGCATCGGGCTCTGTGCTGACTGCCGGCTCAGAGCCTGGAGCCTGTTTCAGTCTGTCACTCCCTCTCTCTCTGACCCTCCCCTGCTCACGCTGTGTCTCTCTCCTAGAAATAAATAAAAACATTTTAAAAAATAATAAAATACAAATACCATATGATTTGATAATTCCATCATTGGGTATTTACTCAAATGAAAACACTAATTTGAAAACATAAACACCCCTATGAAAAGCAGCATTGTTTTCAATACCCAAGATATGGAATCAAATTAAGTACCCATCAATAGAGAAATGGATAAAGAAGATGTGGTGTAGATATTATGTAGAACCTTACAAAGCCATAAAAAAAGGCTGAGATCATGCCATTTCGGACAACATGGATGAACTTAGAGGGTATTAAGCTAAGTGAAATAAGTCAGACTGAAAAAGACAAATGTCACATGATTTCACACATCTTATTACATGCAACTTGAAAGAAAATAAGATATATATCAAAATGTAATCTTATTGGAGGGAATGACTCACCATCTTTGTACTTCTTTGTTGGTTATTTTCCAACTGAGACCAGAAAGTTTTTTGAAAACTATCATGATAGCAATAGTATCACCTTTAATTTATGGAGAAAAGGCATGAAACAAACTTTACTTTCTTATAAGAAGAAGCAATACTTACGGCAAAGATTTAGAAAATGGATAAGTGATTCCAAGGTGGACATAGCATCAAGATGACTCAAAAAATAGTAGAGACATAATTAGATGAAACACAAAGAGCAAGAAAGGATAATAAAAGAAACAGTTATTAATAGTGTGAACAATTCTAACCAGTGTGTGTGTATGCATGTATATATACATATATATATATATATATGTATATATACAGATACACACACTCACAGTATACACATACACCCGTGTGTATGATGGCTTTGCTCGCTTTTGAAAAAAACAAAACCCATTCACAATTGACCAGTTCCAGGGAAAACACTCCAGGAAGTAGTCCAATAATGTTTAGGAGTTCCTATTGCAGTATCAGAGTACTATGTCTATTTAATCTATCTATTGATCTATTGATCTATCTGTCGGTCTATCCCCTTTTGAGGAGGGAAAAATAAACCATGTTACAAAGAAAGCCAGAGGAAAATAATATACACATCAAGACATAGTCTTCAACCTATTGGAGAGAATGATATATTATGTTTATATTTAATGTTTTGCTTTTCTCCCCCTAATGGAACAGAATGTTATGCAAAAGCTATCATGATAAAAAACAGCATTGAGTTTCATCTGCTTTAAATCAGTTGGAGAAGAGAAATGAAGACAAAACTTGGTTCTTACTTTCTTGCAGACAGAAACTATAGTTAGAAGACAGCTTATCTCTGTGGATATGCCTATTTGTGTTCAATGATTTATACTACAATACATTAAAATTTAGTTCATTTACAATGAGTAGAAAATAGGTATTTTGTGTCAACTAAATATTCTAATGAATTCAGTGATTTACGCATTCAAAATTTCAAACATTTAAAAATATCATAATCCCACCAAACTATTTGCAACAACATCTACTTCCCTCATCTTACCTCTGTATTTACTGATGCCAGAAAGCACTTGGATGTGTTCATAACTCTGGATCTTATTCTCTCTCTCTCTCTCTCTCTCTCTCTCACACACACACACACACACACAGACACACACAAACACACTAAGATTTGATGCTTTATTGTATATCAGTGGAATAATTTTGTTCTGTCTCTGACTCTTTTTTATTTGAATTTTATTCTTTTCTCCTATTCAGGCTCTCTTGTGCAACTGACATCATCTTGAAGTGACAAATTTCAGTGTGCTCCCCTCTCTTCTGGGCCCACAATGAGATCTCCTGTTATAGGATGATGGCTGAAAGCATGCCATGCTTACCGTCATCATTTTAAAAGACTTTGTATGTGAACAGTATGCATTGACCATAAAATTATACCAAACAAAAATTCATCTGATTTAGATGATAATTTCATCTATAGTCATTAGAATATCTAAGTCATAGATATTCTAAGAATCTTTGTAGTGAAAATAGTTTATTTAAAAATTTAAAACTATTGACTTAGAAGTTAGGCTGAGTCATTATGTAATGACTCACACCTGAAGTGACTTTCTGCAATAAATCTTTGTAAGAAGAATATTCACTTTTCATGTATCCTTTAGAGAAAAATACTAAGAAAAAAAAACAAATTCTGGTTTTGAGCACTACCATTGCTTAAATTTTAGATAAATGGGAATCAATCATGGTTGTTTGCTTTATGTGGACTAGATGTTGGCAAATTTTAACAGTATTTCACTTCTGCAGCCTCAAATTTAATCTTTTATTTTGTCAGATGTGACTGGGGAACAATTTCAAAAAAAAAGAGATAAGTCTAAAATAGTGAATCTTAAAAAAAAATCCTGTTCTTTTTCTAGACTTGGATCCCTAAGTACCAGTCAAGGAAAATATCTCATTTCTTCAAGGAAAAAAGAGTTCATATTTCTTTTGAAACATCTCTGTTGCCATAGTTACCAAATGTTCTCTCTCTCTCTCTCTCCTTACGATAACATCACCATCGACATACACAGTGTATAAAAGTGTTTTATTGTTCAGATTTATAAGGACATGGGCTCTGCTTCCAATGACTTTCAAAAATCTGAAATTGAAGGATTTTATTAATAAAATGCACCTGAGTTGAGTTTAAGTGCTTTTCTGAGCAAGAGTTTAGGAGAAAAGGGGGGAGTAGAGAAATTGAAGAGTCATACGGTTTAACATTACCAAGGCAAAAGTGCTCTAAATTAGGATTTGGACATAGTTGATATTCTCCACCCTACTGTATATAAACATTTTCACATGGGTTGCCATGTCTCTAAGACCGATACCTCCATCTGGATAAGCCACAAGAAATTAAAACATACACACATATATACACATGCACACCTTGGAATAAGAAAAATATAAACCAGCTTATTTTCATTATTGGTCTTGCCAAATATAAACTTTAGAGACAAAATTTTAAATAAAGCAGCAACTATGAAAATAAACAATGAGATCCTTGTGTACCGGATTACGTAGTTGGGGTGTGCATACTTGAAATCAAGCTCTGTGTAGGAATAAAACCAGTTTTTTCTGCCTTCCTTTCCTCTTTTTAAGAAGTGGTTACACAAATCTTTATTAACAGGAATTTAATGTGCAAACATACCATTGGGGGCATAAAAGATTGCTAAGAAATATGTGGTCAATATGGTCATTGTAAACATTCCTATCAAACAGTTCAGTTACTTCAATGAATTATAAAAGCCATCAAATGAGCTTACGGCTTGGAAAGAGTCTAGAAAACTAAAAAACTTTGAAACCTTAAAAAGCATTTTGTGTATCCTAAATTCCCCTTTATTGCCAGAATCCCAATTTTTCCTACTTTTCTCTTTCCTTAAAAAATTCCTTATCCTACCTTTATAGTATATCACAAATTGCAAAATCTTCCCATGAAATGTATTAAAGTATAAAGCATTTAAATGCTTCATGTTTTAATGTGCTAATTATAAGAATGTATTATTTCAATGTCATATTTTGCATTTCAATTTATTCTTTACAGTAGTAATCTCAATAACATTTTTAAGGTGGGAGCCTAGGTGGCTCAGTCTGTTAAGTGTCCAACTTCGGCTCAGGTCATGATCTCACAGTTTGTGGATTCGAGCCCTGTGTCGGGCTCTGTGTCGGCAGCTAGCTCAGAGCCTGGAGCCTGCTTCAGATTCTGTGTCTCCCTTTCTCTCTGACCCTCTCCTGCTCATGCTGTCTCTCTCAGAAATAAATTAAAAAGCATGAAAATTGGGGTGCTCGGGTGGCTTAGTCGGTTAAGGGTCAGACTTTCGCTTAGGTCATGATCTCGCGGTTCGTGGGTTCGGGCCCCGCGTCGGGCTCTGTGCTGACTGCCAGCTCTGAGCCTGGAGCCTGTTTCAGTCTGTGATTCCCTCTCTCTCTGACCCTCCCCTGTTCATGCTGTCTCTCTCTCTCTCTCTCTCTCTCTCTCTCTCTCCTAGAAATAAATAAAAAATTATTTTAAAAAACATGAAAATTTTTTTAAAAAAATAACATTTTAAGTACAGAAAATTCAAAATTATTTCAACATAAAAATTAGTTTAAATTTTTTTCATAAGAAAAAGTTAATCCAGCTTTTAAAAATAAACTATATAGTCAAAGTATTCTATTTAAGAAAAATTGTTCCCTCTCTTATAACCTAACTGCAGGATTTATGGATATAAGTACAAATTCTGTGAAGAGAAATTTTCTATTATTTTATTTTTCAAAAAAGTTATATATATGTCATGCTATTTATATTTATATATAAGTTATGTATATATGTTTTACATATATATGTCTTGTACATATTTTGTGCTACAGAGAAATTTTTTTTCAAGTTTATGTATTTATTTTGAGAGAGAGAGAGAGAGAAAGAGTGAGCAACCAGGAGAGGGGAAGAGAGAGAGGGAGAGAGACAACCACAGGCAGGCTCTGCACTGTCAGCACAGAACCCAGTGTGGGACTCTAACTCATAAATCATCAGATCATGACCTGAGCCGAAATCAAGAGTTGGACACTTAACCAACTGAGCCACCCAGGCACCCATGTGTTACAGCAAGGTTTTTATGTCTAGTATTGTTCTTAGTAGTAAAGGCTAAGATTTCTATTTTATAAATTTTCTATTTTATAAAAATTCAAAACTAGTTTGAGAGGGTGGTGAGTGGAAATTTTTTTCTTCCACAAACTATGTTGGCCTTCTTTATACTTATTTTGGTTTATTATTGTCTATATTTTTTATTATATGTTAGAAGAGACCCTTTATCTTGCCAATCAGCCCTGTCTGGAGCTGGATCACCTCTCTTGGCCTCCCTGAAAATTTTATGGTCAATGGCCCCTTTTTCCTATCTTTCTTACTCTCCTTTCCCACTAATACATGCCTATCCAGTTCTAAACAATCAAAAAATGATCTTGAAATTATTTTTTTTCCTTATATAACCGGTTTTCTTTCCAGTCTCTTTATCTTCTCCTCTTTCACTTACTAATTTCTAAAATGTTCCTTTGTGGATGTTATTTTCAATCTCATGTTCTTTTTAAGCAACGTAACCTTCTTCCAGTGGCTTCAGCTCTCGTTTATAGGTTGCTAACTCCAAATCAATAATCCTCCTCTGAGAGCCAGATAGGTATTGACAATAACCTACTGGATTAGGGCATCAGAGCCTCTTCTCCCTTAATCTGGTGAAGTCTCCTTTTTTCACTACCTGAGTTAATGTTTCTTTCACTAACTTCTCAAGGAAAAACATTGAATTCTGAATCAAATTATTTTCTTCATTTCCTTTAACCTTTGATCTGTGTGGTTCTTTTGAACTACTCCGTCTTTTTATTGCCATGACACTGTCTTACTTTAGACCCTTACCCATTGTTATAACCAATGAAACTTAGACCTTTCAAATACAATTTATACACTGACAACAGGGACATCTTTATTAAGATGCATCTAATTCTGTGATTCACCTAACTTATTTTAAGAACTTAAAATTCTTCACCTAACTTTATTTAAGAACTTAAAATTCTTAAAACCACACAAATACAAAAAAAAAACCAAATTCCTCAAAATGGCTTGTAGGAACACTTATCATTTTTACCCTATCTAATGAAAAAATCTTATTCTCATAATTTTCCATATACTGCTCACCCATCAACAACTTCCATTCGTATAACAAACTTCTTGCCATTTATCAAAAGAATCATGCTTGCTTCTTTTTCTTAAGCAAAGCCTATACCATTCCCATGACAAGGAATCTCCTTCCTCTTCCTGAGGAACTCCTACTGTCTTCTAAAACTAAATTCACTGCTGTCTTTATTTCTTTTTTTTTTTTCAAGTTTATTTATTTATTTTGAGAGAGACAGAGACAGCTGAAGTTGGGGAGGGGCAGAGAGAGAGAGAGGAGGGAAGATCCCAAGCAGGCTAGGCACTCCCAGCGTCCAATTCCAGGCTCAGGCTTGAATTCTCAAAACTGAGAAATCTGACCTGAGCTGAAACCAAGAGTCAGATGCTTAATGAATTGAGCCACTCTGGCGCCCCTCACTGCTGACTTTATATATGAACCATACTCTCCTCTTCTAAAGTGTTAGGTTCCTTATATAGGCTTTTTACTTCTATTACAATATTCTTACATCATGTTTTCATTTTGAAAATGACACTAAATTAAACTAATTGTTCAATTTCTTTATTACATTATGCCAAGAACTCTTCCAAATGATGGATATACAGTATTTTTTTTTATTGAATCTCCACAATCACTGCTTGTTAGGTATTATTTTCACTGTAAGGACCACAAAACAGATACTCACAGAAGGTAAGTATTGTACCAGACTTACTCAATTAGCACATAGCCAAACTAGTATTAATCCAAAACTTTTTGAATCTAAATCCTTTGATTTTTCCCCCTATTATATGACTTTTTCTTTCTAGTTGTTTGAATTCCAGTTTCCCCCTACCAGGGTGAAGGACATGATTATTGCTCTAGAGAGACTGTAGAATCTTTCTCCTGAACACTCATGCATTAATTTTTCAGATTCCCGAAATAACACTTTGTAATGGATTAGGTAGCACTTTTCATTCCATATGCTTTTACACAAAGTATGTGCATACAACCTGTGAAATAAATTTTACTGGCCTGCACCTTTAATGGCTGGTGCTTAAAATTCTTTCAAACCACCTTAAATTTTGAAATTTACTGAATTGGTATTGACAGATGGGGAAAAGGTCCAAGATACTCTACTTTGTGGTCTCTGCATGACATCTAGTGGCTGGACCTGGAAAATTTAAGGATATTCATGCCAGGGGAAAACACAACTGAGTCTGGAGTCCTTATTCCTAACATCAAAGGAAGAGATGCAGCAAAGAGCATGCTGAGATGTGTCACTTTTAAAGTCAAAAAATTCTTTTCTTAACTCTTTCTGATTCTTAGTCTACATATCAAGGAGAAAGACTTTGCTCAGCAACCTGTGCTGGCTGGAGCTTGTGAAACTTTCCTATTTGCCTGAAATCAGTACCTACTTTTGCTAGATAGACTTGGGTGATCATTATCAGAAGAAAATGAGTAAATCCTTTCAAGTTTCCTGAAACCCTGTGTGATAATAAACACTCTATATACACAGGTAGGAAATGTGAAGGAATGATATGAAAATCTATAACTCTATTATTCAAACTATATTTTTAAAACTCTTTATACCCTGTTTGCATCCTCTAAACACTATAAAACAGTAAATACTAAGCATTTACTCACAGAGTTGTCATTAGGTCCTTTGATGATACAAGATTTGGGACTTGCTCATTACAAGCTCTAGGTCCACTTAGAGGAAGACAATGTTAAATGGTACACGATACATTTCTAGTAAATGACACAATGGATGTCTCGAGGATGCAGCAAAGAATTTGGAGGTCGGAGAAGAGTAGAATAAGTTTATTGTTAAGAGAACAGACCCCTGAGTGAGAATTTTGGCTTCTCAACTTTCCTGCAATGGGACCTTGGGCAATTTACCACTCTACCGTCTAGTTTCTTCATCTGTACAACAGAGTAAAACTTAGTATCTATTTTATGTGGTGAAGGTTAGTACAGTGCCTGGCACATGGTGAATTACCAGTCATTTGTATTAGTGTAAATTAAAAAGGAAAGTGCTTATGTCAAAAGTTTCCTGAGAATACACAAAGGGAAATGAACCAGGAGAAAAATAAACAATAAATAAATATTACATTCCTAACACCAAGACATCTCCAAGAGAATTTGAAAAGTGATTATATTTTATGGCAATCTATTTAAAATACACAAGCTATGGATTCTTAAGAATCTGCCATGCAGACGAATCAGAAGTCCCTGAAACCCAGCAATCGCGTATAAGTACTACTTTTTCATTTTCTATTGCTAAAGGGTACTCTTTCAAACACAACACGAACTAAATTAAATCATTACATCTCCTGAATAAAGGGTTTTTATTAAAAATCAACACCTGTGACATAACTTCAATCACAATAACTTTATTTTAGATGAGAGATGGTCAGCTTCTAAGTGTTCAGGTTTGAAGAGTCTGTTGTTCAAGATCACCATTATCAGTGAACCTGGGAATTAACCATCAGGATGAACTGTGGCGGGGTCGGGGGTGGGGGAAACACTCCACTTAGGCTCAAAGGAGACTTTTGTTGAAGAGGTGGGTTTTCCTGTGGTCTTTGAAGTGGGAGAGGCTGAGCCCTAGTTAAAATCCAGGGCTTCGCGATGAGTGAATTAGAAGAGAGGCTGCTGATGGATCTGGAATCCCACAGTGGTTATTTTGTCCCTTGTTTTGAGAAAATTGGTGGAAAGTAAACACCTTTTCCACCATGCTCTTTGTTTCTAACCCTGATATCCCATTTAAGAAGACCCAAGGACTATAAGATTTTTTTTTGCTACCACTAAAAGAGACTCCTGCCTATCTTCTCCCATGTTTATTTTCCCCAAATGTGTGCATATTAGTTGAAGAAATTGTTCCCTGAGAAATGACTCTGTCTGTGCGTGTGTCCGTGCCTGATTGCACGCACATGTGAGAGGTCAGATGGAGAGACAGAAAGAGAGAGACAGAGAGGTGTTGTCTGGGTGTATGGCTGTGTTTATGGATTTGTTTCCAGAAGACATAGGTATCAATTTCTCAAGACCATTTCGTTTAAAATGTCATCGTTGCCTCTTTGCTATTTATCTGTATGAGATAGCTGACCGATTTAAGAACTGACCTTATGGAAGGCTGGCATCTCCACTCTTGAAACTTAACAGACCTGAACTAAACAAAGCATATTGTTGGAGTCATTTTAAATATTTGGTCACTTTTTAACTCCATGTAAGCTTTCTGGTTAAACCTTATTTCAGATAGTGAAAGAATTATACCCTGAATATTGAGCCTGGCCTATGATATTTTCTCAGTAAATATTTTTCACTGATAACCCTTAGAGGGGAGAGTATGTTTGCTTTTAAGGGACGAAAGACTTCAAAAGAATATGGAATGTAATTTAAATTTGAATCAAATAAGAATACTAAAATTCTAAACTCTGAATTGTCTGTCTTTTTATCTATCTTACTCTGTCAATTTCTGCTGCTTTTTTCTTTTACAAAACAAAGGCCAGATTTAGGAATATACCTGCTAACTTGAGGAGATACAATCATAGTTGGGGCTTCTTGATTCTTTGAAAACAAGTTATACCACATTAGTAAGGTTAAATATTTCAGATATGGTCAGAATTTTTCTTTATTAAAATGTGTTCATATGTCGATAATGTATAAAATGCCTTTTCATTGATAGTTTCTTTTTGTATCTGTTTTCCTTTCTCATTTGTAGTTATAATAAAATTTTAATTTTAAAATATATAGATTTGATTTTAAAAATTTAAATCCCCAATAATTAAAAGTCATTTACTTCTTGAACATACTTAGGTTGGGTTTCATAGAAAAGTTCCGTATTTTATTAAATATGTTTCCCTCAATATATTTGACTTTTGGGTAATCTGGTTTAGCACACACCTGGAATGAAGTAACACTTATATTTGACATAAATCAACTGATTTGAGACAGGTTGACAAAACCATACAAATATGATTTTAAAAATATGATTGAAAAAGAAGGGGGTCACCTGGGTGGCTCAGTCAGTTAAGTGTCCAGCTTCGGCTCAGGTCACGATCTTACAGTTGGTTTGTGGCTTTGAGCCCCATGTCAGGCTCTGTGCTGACAGCTCAGAGATTGGATCCTGCTTCAGATTCTGTGTCTCCCTCTCTTTTTGTCCCTCCCCTGCTCACGCGCACTCTCTTTCTCTCTCTCTCTCAAAAATAAATAAACATTAAAAATAATTTAAAAAGAAGGAAATGACTACTTTTCTGTGTTTGTAAGGCCAAAATACATATCAATTTTATATGGCAGAAGGTGGATTCATGTGATTTTCTCTTAACACCTACATGTAAAAGTATTGTTTCTATAAGATAAAAATAAATATCCTGGATTTACTTGTATGTAGAAGATACCAATTTTATTATTTTTCTCTCTGTCCTACTAAATAAAACCTTCAGCAGAACATATCATTGCTGACACATGGTAAGTAATTAATATCTATGATTTGGTATAAAAAAAAGGATACAACCCATTCAATAACTTAGTCCAGTCTAGTGTAGAAATCCAAACTGAAACAACTTATCTGTTTAATATTTCCTTCTTCTCTAACTCTAGCCTATAACCTTGGAAACATGTAGTTGAAGGAGAGAGAGTCCAATGACTTCCTTTCCCTCTCCTTCCTTTCCCTTCCCCTCTGCTGCCTAGGCTGCTGAATAAGGCCCAATAAGGTGAGGAGTGAACATAGGCTTATGCATAAAGTGCAATTGCAGCATGGCTTGGATGTTCTCTAGACTGTGAGTTCAAAGTGGACTTGTCCTCTGGTAGGATGTTACTGAGATCTTTCTGGTGACTTTCAACTACTGTTCTTTGAAACAGACCCTTAGATGTCAGATTATCTCTCCTTCTTGGAATAACATTTCCTCTCAATGCTTGCCCTGATCAAGATCCCTTGTAAAATAGCACCAGCCCAGTGTCTTTTTACATTTAGTGTTTGGGAAATCCATACTTTTGTTTTGCAATGATAAAAAAACATAGCTTACTTATATCTTATTCAATAAGTGGTAACATTACGTGTCTCCTGAAGTCCAGGGGTCAAATCGAGCTCTCAGAGGTGGGTTTTTTCCTCCTCCTGAACTTGCCCTTTTCCCTTGATTTAAGCCAAAAAAGAAATGTCTTCTTCCTTTCCCCCATGGATGATGATGGATGGGTGGAATGTCAGTCACAATGACATTCACTCAACATAAACCTTTCTTGCTCTCTTCCATCTTTTGTCTTATATAATGAGCAAAGTATGAGTGTCAACAGAATAGGTTTGGGGCCATGGTTTGGCAAATTTTTTATTAAATGGTCTAGCAATTGCTTTTAGAATGGTGACAGTGAGGGTATATATGAATCTGGAGAAAAGTTTTGCAGCTATAGTTTTGCTCCTTAAAGGGCCAGTGAGGATATATATAAAATGATGTATCTGGAACACATTTTAGAAGCTATAAAGTGATCTATATTCATTACCATTATCTATGGACATAAATTCAGTTCCTGCAACCTTCTTATGATAAACATACGTGGGCCGAGGAATTTTATGTGTTCTCCACACCTTCCTTGCTTCTGTAGATAATCATTCCTCAAGCAAAAGGATGGAATTACTCATGATTTAAGATCTTTCCAAAGTGATCCCCAATAATGACGTTTGCATTCTTTCAGTTTGGGAAGATCAAAGCAACAAGGATACAGACCTCTCTACAATTGCTACATATGTTCAAAGATAACATTCCACAGGCCAGTAACACATCTTTGCAGGTTGACTTATGGGAAAGAGGTGGGAAAGAAGGAATGAAACTGACTCTGAGTTGAATAGTGGAAATATATAGTACATTCCATAAAGTAGACAAATGCTAGAGGGCCTGAGTTTCCTATATGAAATAGCCCTGGAGCAACAGAAGGGAACAGATTTGCCTTATATGGGAAAAATATCCTCATATTCATTTTGAGACTCTAATAAAATTTGGATTCTTTTCAAAGGCAAAATCCTATATATTTTCAAATATTTTGTCTTTAATATCTAATATTGGAATTAATATCTATCTAACTAGAATTTTAATAAAAGTGGAAAATTACAGTAATTGAAACATAAGCACAATATTTTCAGGTTAAAATCTGCAATTCCGTCTCCTAATGGGTTTCTCTACATTGATTTTATTTTTCCCAAAATCTGTCTTATTCAATAATTGACTTACGTCTGAGACTATATGATAAAGAAAAAATAATTGTTCTACACTTGATTTTCTTTGAAAGTCAGAATGGCCTTCAACACAAGGTATTGTAAAATTGACTGATATGTTAAGGATTGTGAAGCATAAGTAATGCTTTATTATGAACTACTTTTACATATCACTCATTGGTAGTTACTGAAACCTACCATCTTTTCTCAAATGATATTGTCTTATAGATTAATTTGAATTACAGATAATATGTAATTTTCAAAAACGGTTTGTTATTATTCCAAAACCAATTATTTTATTTGCCTTACATATAATCAACTATTGAAAGATGAACACAGATTTACTCATAATGCTTTAATAGATCCGGATTCCCAACTTTATAAACACTAAGAAATTCTCAAAATAATAATTTCCAGTATATCACAGAAATATTTTTATTGCGCTTTGCATTAATACTTCTAAACCCTTGAAAGAAAGGTAAATTAGTAATAATTTAGGATTTAGGACCTCAGACATTTAACATTGGAAGTAGTGACAGTATAATATTAAACAATGTAAATTATTTTATTAGTTTATGCTGTGTTCTAGATCCTTATACATTTTAATACATTAAAATATAATTCAGAAGATTGTAAGAGAAGAAAACTTGTATGGTAATGATAGAAGAAATAAATAAGTATTGATGTAGCTCCCTAGGGCTAAGAATAGCAAGAAACCGTTACCCCCATAGACTTCATGGAAGAAATTATGGGGCTGATTACTGACAGTACCCATAAAAAATAGCCACGGGTCAGAGCTGCCTGACATGAGCTGTGACAATCAGAGTATAGATACAGCCAATAAATGGTAACCAAGCAGAGAAAGCCAGGGGAAGAAATGCTCCAAACTCATTGTTCTCCCTTTAAACTGGGAAAAAAGAAGTAGAAGCTTTTTCTATTTTCACAAGACATAGTCTTATATAAAGAAAATACTAAATAATCTACTAAAAATATTAGAACTGAGAAATGAGTTCACCAAGATTGTCAGTCACAAAATGAATACAGACAAGTCAGGGCTCCTAGGTGGCTCAGTCAATTAAGCATCCAACTCTTGATCTCAGCTCAGGTCATGATCCTGTGGTTCATGGGTTCAAGCCCTGTATCAGGCTCTGGGCTGATGGTGCGGAGCCTGCTTGGATTCTGTATCTCCTTCTCGCTGCCCCTCCCTCGCTTGTGTGCTCACTCTCTCTCTCTCTCTCAAAATAAATAAACATAAACAAAATACTTAAAAACATATTGACAACTCAATTGCATATAACCAGCTATTGAAAGATGTGTTGCACTACATTGAAGTGCAATGTAGTGCAACATATTTAAAAATGTAGACAAGTCAAGTGCACTATATACACTTGAACAAATTAATTCTATTTATTATAACCTTAAAAAGTAAAATACTTAGGAAAAATTTAATACAAGGAAGGCAAAATAAGTCCTCTGAAAGCTACTAAGTCTCGTTGAAGGAAATTAAGGGAGAACTAAATCAATGGAAAGACAGCCCATAATTATGGATTAAGGTGTTAATTTTGTTAAGATGGCAACACTTTCCAAATGTATATATGTATTCAAAGCAAATCCTATCCAAATCCCAGATGGCCTAATTGTAAAAACTGACAAATTGTTCATAAAATGTATATGGAAATTCAGGGGATCCAGAAGAGACAAACCAATCTTGAAAAAGAATAAAGAAAAAAAATAAAGTTGGAGGATTCACACTTCCTGATTTCAAAACTTGATAAAAAACCACAGTAATAGGGGCGCCTGGGTGGCTTAGTCGGTTAAGCGCCCGACTTTCACTTGGGTCATGATCTCACGGTTCGTGGGTTCGAGCCCCACGTCGGGCTCTGTGCTGACTGCCAGCTCAGAGCCTAGAGCCTGTTTCAGTCTGTGACTCCCTCTCTCTCTGACCCTCCCCCGCTCACGCTGTCTCTCTCTCTCTCTCCTAGAAATAAATAAAACATTTTAAAAAAAGAAAAAGAAAAAAAACCACAGTGATAAAGACACTATAGTCCTTGGTATAACAGAATATATTTGACAGGACATAAGTTTTAATATTCCTCATAAGACTAGATCCCTACAGTATAAATACTGGACCAATGAAAAATGTAACTTTAATTTTAATAAATAATGCTAATTTTTCACTTTTCTTAGCAAAAATTTTAATAATCTATAAGCCCACAATATTTAAGGAGTGTGTCTTTTTCTATAACCTGGACTATACTGGATTTTAAACCTTTCAATGATGTCAATATAATGAATAAAAATACTTTATGCTTTATTCCTGCACTAAATTTTATGAGTATAAGTTATATGATTATATTTGAAAGATTTTTATATTTATTAGTCATTCATATTAACTTTGTTCATATATTTTATCCATTTATTTTGATTTATTTGTTTGAAATATATTTTATACATTACTTATATTGATATTTTCTCTCATATATTCTCCAAAAATTTCACCCTAAGTGTCTTTCTGACACTCAGTAAGACTTCAATACTTTTATTCATAAAAGCTATTTTTCAGGTTTATATTATGGATTTTATTATTATATAATTAATGTATTTCTATATTTCATTTCCTGACAATTTATTATTAACATAAGAGAAAGTTTTATAATTTATTATATAATTAGTCACTTTGCTGATTTTCTTACTTTTTAAGTTTTTCAGTTTATTTTCTTTAATTTTGAGGGAAATTAATAAATTTATTAAAATGTACTAACATTTCTGGATCAGTAGTTATTTAAATTTTAGGACACACAATAATCACCCAGAGGGCTTGTTAAATTATAGATTGCTGGGCTGATACAATAGGCCTCTGATAGAGCCCAAGAAGTTGCATTTCTAATAAGTTCTCTGAACAAACTAGGACATCTAGTCTGTTTAGAAACCACTGATTTATTCAATAATTATTTAATCTGCAAAGAATGAGTGTTTTATCATGAGAATTAGCTAGGACCATAATATATTATTGAAAAGCAAATTTCTCAGTAAACTAAGTATAAACAGAAATTTCTCAACTTGATAAAGAAAACTTACAAGGAACAGCTAACATCATACTTAATTGTGAGAAGCTAATAGTTTCCTCACTAAGATCAGGAACAAGGCAAAGATGTCACTTTCACATTATATGGAAAGTACTAACTAACGCAATGACACAAGGGAACTAAAACGTATACTGTTTGGGAAGTAGAAATAAAACTGTTTTTTGTTCATAGATGACATGATTGTGGATGTAGAAAATCTGAAAGAACTAACAAAAAACTCTAGAAACTAATAAGTGATTATAGCAAGATTTCAAGATACAAAATTATATTGCCACACTCAATTGTTGTACTAACATTAGCAATGAATGAATGAAACTTGAAACTAAAAATACGACAGGATTTATATTACCACCACTCAAAAATGAAATACTTAGGTATAAATCAAAATATGTACAAGTTCTGTGTGAAGAAAATATTTTTTAATCTACAAAAATAAAGGATATTTTAATTCCTATCAGTTTATTTTATCATATTAACAGATTAAAGTACCAAAATCCCACAAAATTGTCATAAATGAAATCAAAGAATTAAGTAAGTGGAGATATATTCCATGTTCCTGCATAGAAAAACTCAATATTGTCAAAATGTCAGTTCTTCCTACCCTGACTCATAGGTTTAATGCCATCCCAATTAAAATACCAAAAGTAATCTTGGAGATATTAACAAACTCATCATGAATTTTATATGGAGAGGGAAAAGACCCCAAAAAACAAACACAATACTGAAGGAGAAGAACCAAGTCTTTATGGAGGTTGATGCTGTCTGATATCAAAATTTATGACAAAGCTACAGTAATCAAGACAGCATGATCTTTGCAAAAGATGGAGCAGATCAGATTCCAGAAGTGGACCCACATAAATATAGTCAACATATTTTGACATAGGAGCAAAGGCAATATAACGAAGCAAAGATACTCCTTCAACACATGGTATTAGAATAACTGGGCATCCATATGTAAAACATGAATCTAGACACAGACTTTATACCCTTCACAAAAAATTAACTCAAAATGGATCACAGACCCAAATGTAAAATACAAAACAATAAAAGTCATAGAAGATATCACAGGACAATATCTAAATAACACTGGGTTTGGCTATGACCTTTCCAATATAACACCAGAGGAAAAATTTACAAAAGAAAGAATTGATTAGCTGGACTTGATTAAAATTAAACATTTCTGTTCTGCAAGAGACATTGCTAAGGACATGAAAAGACAATCCACCAATTGAGAGAAACCTTTTTCAAAAGATATATCTGATTAAGGACTGTTATCTAAGATATGCAAAGAATCCTTAAAATTCAACAATAAGAAAACAACTTAATTTAAAAATGGGCCAGGGGTGCTTAGTGGCTCAGTCAGCGGAGTGTCTGACTTTAGTTCAGGTCATGATCTTGCAGTTGACAAGTTAGAACTGTCGGGCTCTGTGTTGACAGCTCAGAGACTGGAGCCTGTTTCGGACTCTGTGTCTTTCTCTCTTTGTCCCTCTCCCACTCATGTTCTGTCTCCCTGTCTCAAAAATAAATGAACATTAAAAGTAATAATAATAAAATAAAAATAAAAATGGGCCAAAAATACAGATACTTCATCAAGAGAAAGGCATATCAAGTGTCATCAGAGAAATGCAAATTAAAACATACAACTCCATAACTATTAGAATGCCCAAAATACAGAATACTAACAACACCAAATGCTGATTAGAATGTGAAACGGCAGAATGTCTTACTCATTGCTGGCGTGAATACAAAACAGTACATCCACCTTGGAACACGGTTTAGCAGTTTCTTACTAAATATGCTTTTATCATGATCTAGCAATAGTCTTCCTTGTAATATACTCAAAGGAATTGAAAACATATATACACAGAAACTTCTCATGGATGTTTATAGAGCTTTATTTATAATTGCCGAAATTTGGAAGCAATCAAGATGCCACTTTGTAGATGAATAGATTCATACACTGTGGTAAATCCAAACAATGAGATATTATTCAACATTGAAAAGAAATGAACTATTGGGGCATCTGAGTGGCTCAGTCAGTTAAACATCAGACTCTTGATTTCAACTCAAGTCATGGTCTCACAGTTTGTGAGATTGAGACTCACGTCAGGCTCTGTGCTCACATTGCAGAGCCTGCTTGGGATCCTCTCTCTCCTTCTCTCTCTCTGTCTCTCCCCTGCTGGCGCTCTCTCTCTCTCTCTCTCAAAATAAAAAAATAAACAAACAAAAAGAAATAAGCTTTCAAATTTGATATCCACTTTATAAGGTTCAAATAAAGAGGTGAGTGTTGGGAAAAGGAAGAAAAAGAGAGCATATAGAAAAAGGAACTAAAAAAGAAAGAAAGAATCTTTGAGGAGGAAACATAGCATAATTCCATTGTAATGACCTGGGAAAGAATAAAATATATAGAATGCTAATTATGAAAATGGGAAATGTAATACATTCATGTCAGTCATACTCGTCATCTACCATGCTAACTCACACAGAAAATGTGAGAAAGGATTTCCTTCTGAAAAATAAGGGGGGCGCCTGGGTGGCTTAGTCGGTTAAGCGTTAAGCGTCCGACTTTCGCTTAGGTCATGATCTCGCGGTTTGTGGGTTCGGGCCCCGCGTCGGGCTCTGTGCTGACTGCCAGCTCGAAGCCTGGAGCCTATTTCAGACTCTGTGTCTCCCTCTCTCTCTGGCCCTCCCCTGCTCACGCTGTCTCTCTCTCTCTCTCTCTCTCGTATAGAAATAAATAAAAATATTTAAAAAAAAATAAGGATGTTTGTAGGTAAGTATGATAGATCAATCATATCAGGGGCTCAGATTAGCAGCTTCACTGAATCCATCCCTTTCTGCTATAGCTTTTGTAGTTTCTTCCCATTCTGATTCCAATCTTGGCCAAGAAATTTCATGTTAATTTATATGATGTAAGAAGAGCCCTGAAATACTCTCTGGAGATTCTATTATTTTTCTTATACTTCTGCTATTGCCATGAGATCAAGCTACACTAGTCTGTTGGAGACTGAGAGACCATGAGGAAGAGATCCCAACCATGTTCAAGAAGCTCTTCCAGACCAGCCAGCCCTCAGCGAAACCACCAGCTGATCTCAGTCATGAGCAAAACCAACAGAGATTGGTCTAAGCTGGTCCAAATTAGCAGGACTACCTAACCACTTTAAATTTATAAAAAAATTAGAAAGCGATATGGATTTACCCACTAAATATTAGAGTTATTTGTTACACAACATTGTTAAATGAAATAATACTCTATATACTCCTTAAAAATGCAATCATATCTACTAAGCATCCATATTGAATGAGATCTGGTCATATACTTCACCCAAAGCACAATTTTCCACTTGTGACACTTTTAGGTGTCAGTGTGGCTTAATGAATTCTCTGGAAGGCAGGCACTCTATCTTTCTTTCACAATGTGAACCATGAGTTATTATTTCAGTTCTTATGTTCAATATGTCCTTAACACTCTTTAATTGGACCTCAGAATTAATTTTCTAAGTCTCTAGTGAATAGTCTGAGATTAGGGTTATATTTTCTTTTTGTTTTTAAACATATGTACAAAAAATACTAATGACAATTGACTAGTGACTTTATTTTGTTATCATCTAATACCTGTTTTAGAATATTCAAAATTGAAACTCAACAAACTACCTTGAAAGTCTTTTATAAGATAATGTGAGCACTAGATCCTTTAAGGATCTCATGTTACCTGGGATTGGGTCCAGCCCCAGAAAAATAGGCCTTCTTGATTATGAATGAGTTTCCTATGAGTTTAGTGTTTCTAATAATTTTGATTTAGGCTATGGAAGACCCCAAACTACTACTATGGGTTATTCTCAGTGGTATTCGGATTCCTTTATAACACTTGCCTCCATTGGAAACCAATGACTGGTTAGTCAGAATACTCAGGAGTGGCAGTGGTGCTGGATTTCACTTAGAGACTGCAAAGCTGATTTTATAATTTTTTTTAATGTTTATTTACTTTTGAAAGAGAGAGAGAGAGAGCATATAGGAGGAGCAGAGAGAGAGAGGGAGAGAATCCCAAGCAGGCTCCACACTCACAGCACAGAGCCCAACACTAGACTCAAACTCAAAACCAGGTGATTATGACCTGAGCTGAAATCAAGAGTCTGGTACTTAAAGGACTGAGCCACCCAGGCGCCCCAAGCTGCCATTAAACTGAGTTCTAGAGAAGAGACTTTAGGGCTGTACTAGTAAAGAAAGCATAATAAATGAGGTGCAGACCCATTGTACAAGTACTTCAGCATTTCTTTCTTCCAAGAAAATACTGCATAACTGCTATCTAAATATCTCTGGTTAAGTTTTTCCTTTTTTTTTTTTAAATGTTTTATTTATTTTTTTTTTAGGAGAGAGAGAGAGACAGCGTGAGCAGGGGAGGGTCAGAGAGAGAGGGAGTCACAGACTGAAACAGGCTCCAGGCTCTGAGCTGGCAGTCAGCACAGAGCCCGACGCGGGGCTCGAACCCACAAACCGCGAGATCATGACCTAAGCGAAAGTCGGACGCTTAACCGACTAGGCCACCCAGGCGCCCCAAGTTTTTCCTTTAAAAGCTTGACTGAGAGATGCTTTATACTGGAGTGTTTCTTACTGTCAGTGAACACACACCTTCTGTTTGCTTCATCTGTTACAGTCTTTCTCCTCTCTTCTGCCTGCTTTTTATACCAAAGTTCCTTTCTTGGAGTGAGATGCAGGAAAGGAAGAAAACTTGAATTTTCATCAACAGACTCTAGTGGTATCCAGAGTAGTATTGCATGCTAGATAGCTCTTCTATAACACTTACCAGTCCTAACTAATAATACTATATTCATGTGAATATTGAGCTAAATACTGAGCTCACATAGATGAGCTTCATTCTACATGACCCTTGGAAAATTGACTTTGGAAGTCTCCCTGTCTTGGGAGCATTTGGCGTTGTGCTGGGGAGATTTGGGATTTCATTAACAACACATAGTTTGTCAGAAAACTGTTTTAGGTGCTCTCCTGTAGCAAAGATGACCCAGGAGAGTTACAATCATCTTGGTGTGTTTTATGTGATTCAGATGAGATTCAACCCTTTTCTAGTTTGAGTTCTTAGCAAAATACCACTTCCTGTTTTTGAGGAAAAAAAACGGCATAAAAAGTCACACAAAGAGACTCATAAGGCCCTTGGACATCAAATAGCTCTTACAAAACAACATTTTAATGAATTAAGTGTAAATGAATCAGAAACATGTGGGTTGAATTTCCCTTAAAATACCCATGGGCTTAAAAATTAAAAAAAACAAAAAAAAGAAAACACACACACAGAAAGAAAGAAAAAAAGGTTTGGCAGAGGATCATGTGAATTTTATTGAGTTCAGCCTTTTGAAAAAAAGGGGAAAAGCAGCCTTGATTTGGTTGATTGAATTAAAAAAACACCGCTGTAGCTTTATTTATTTATTTTTTAAAAATTCTACGCAAGTCAGGTTGAAGGTATAATTATGTTTCTTCTTGGGTGCCAGATTCACTTATGTGAGACCATTTTTCAAGTACAGTAACACTTTGATTAAGTAGAACTCTCAAGTCATCGTTGTCTTTTTCCAAGGGCAGAAGTTGCAGTCAAAGGAAGAACTTAAAACTTTAGTTCAAATAAAGTTCATTAGAGCTGAAGTAAAGAAAACACGGTGATAATTCAGTTCACTAACCAAGAAGATCCTAAATCCAAACGAGTGGCGGGCTTTGGTTAGCTAACCACTGAACAAAAGGCTAGAAAAACAGAGTCATTCAAGGGCCAGAGCTCAGAAGATAAGAAAAGCTGAAATAAGTGGAAAAGTCTGTGCAGTGAGATGAGGTGCTGGGATCCAAGAAAATGGCCGGCAAAAGGAAACCTTTAATTGCAAAGTCTAAAAAATCTTGAGGGGCAGCTAGAAATGGCCACCATGCAGCAGGGCTGTAGGGATTGAAAAACTCCTAGAGATGGGAAAGTAAGACAAGTAAGAATACTCAGAGCAATATTGTGAATACAAATTTCAATATGAGCGTAAAGGTGAGTTGTTGACTTTACCAAATTACACATGGTAGAAGCCGTCCTCCTGCATTGTACTGTACTTGAAAACTGCTAAGGTTAGCAGGTCTCAAAATCCACATAAACATACTCAAGATTATTTATTATATGATTTACATGCATATATATATATATGTATACACACACACACACTCAGGATCTTGGTGGAATAAGGAGTTTGAATTCAGAGAGTTAGGAGACCCAGATTCCAAATAAAGAAAGAGCTGTAATTTAAACACCTGAGGACTTCTTCAAATACATAATTTGAAGAAAGAATGCCACATAGTAAAGAGAAAATTGTTGGGATCACAACTTTTTCCCATAGAGGAAAAAGGAAATTGATGTTCTCTCTGTAGGTGTTTTCGATCAACTGAAGTAAGCATTTAGTCTTTTTGGAAACATATTTCCACCAAATTCTGATCTCAATAAACAGCTGTCCTTGCTGAGGCAGTTAGTCTGTTAAAAGTCTTTGTAATAATTATTTTTATTCCTGAGAAATGCTACTAACTGATAAAATTTGTTGATATAAATGTTAGCTATTCATGGTAGCTATAGACCAAGACATTATTCAGGTTATATAGAAAAGAGTTTAGAAAGTTATAATTCTATATGAGTATAGATTTTAGCAAAAATGTAAATGTAAAAATGGTAGCAGAAGCTGTTCAATATATTGTAATAAATCCCCTCCCCCCAATTTTCTTTTTTAGAAAGAGAGTGAGTGAGCAGGGGAGGAGCAGAGAGAGAAGGAGAGAGAATCCCAAGCAGGCTCTGAACTAGCTGTGCAGATCCCAATGCTCTCGAACTGTGAGATCATGACCTGAGCCGAAATCAAGAATCGAATACTTAACCTACTGAGCCACCAAGGCACCCCACTCCCAAAAATATTCTAAGGAGGAAAAATTGGTAAAATAATAAGAAAAATTACTACAATTTTGGAATTAATAAATCATATTTCATACCTTATATATTGTTAATCTAAAATAAAAACAACAGAGAAAGACAAAGCTTATACAGAACACAAATTCACATATAGTATAAACTCATTGAAAACTGAAGTGCCCAAGACACAGTTGATGATGTTAAAATGGCTTGACAAATGCAACTTGGATCTAACCATTGAGTACTAATCAATGGTCTCAAATACTGACTTCATTTTGCCCCAAAAAGCAGGTAGTCTCCTATTTATTCCCTATTACATTTATTTTAAAGAGGTAAAAGAGAAGAAAAAAAAAACAAGGTCGTTTCAGGATTTTTTCAAGACTTTGCCTCTATGTTTCTTCTGTACAAAGTACTTCAGTCTCATCCATGATAGTAGAATGGCACATGATGCCAACTAAATGAGTTGATTTTATTTTCTGCAATTACTATCTTCACTTATGCTTCATCAATCATCCTTTCTTATCCTTTGTTGATATTTGAGCAGATTCAAATCGTTTTGACAGCCTTTAGTTATTGAAATATGAACAATTTACTGTTAAATATCAGATTCAATGTAGAAGTCAACTTCTCCTAAACCAGTCTAGATTTGAGCCAAGACCTGGTGTTTTCAGGAAGTCCAGGGTTGGGTGAACCAGTCTCTGACTCTGAGCTATTTCCTTGTTCTCATCAATGTCCTGGAGCAAGGGAGAACTCTGAGCCAAAGGCAAGAGTGTCTTTACTTAACTGTGTGCTCTTGTTCTCTTTCTTCTTATTGTCACTGCTTCTCTCTCTAATGTTGATTGGCATTTGATACACTCTGAGTCACTATAACATAACATATTTTCACATATTGGTGAATGATCCCTGCTGGTGTTGGAAGTTAATAGGATACTTCACCCACGTCCTAAAAGTTCTGGTAGAATGTATAAGTTGCTAAAACTTCAACATGGCACCTTATGTATGAGGAATAACCTCTTTGGGATGATGATTTTGCTGTAAATTTAGTTTACTCTCATATTTGTTTCAGAATACTTTCATGAAGGGAGCGCCTGGGTGGCTCAGTCGGTTGAGTGTACAACTCTTGATTTCAGCTCAAGTCATGATCCCAGAGTCGTGAAAATGAGCCCCTCGCTGGGTTCTGAGCTGAGCGTGGAGCCTGCTTAAGATTCTCTTTCTTTTAGCTCCTCTATCCCATGCATGCTCTTTCTCTCAAATTAAAAAAAAAAAAAAAGAATACTTTCATGAGGGAATATTTAATAGTTTCTACCTCTCTTTGCTTAAATTTATTATGTCAATATTTATAACAAGTTCTATAAACTCAAGATAACTTTCTAAATGATTTAAGGAGTCTTGCAACTTGGGATCACCCCAAGGACCTATTTCACCATATATTTTTGTGCTCTTTTTAATTAAATTTATAACTTAAATAGCAAATGAATGTACTTGTATGTCATCATAACAGTTAAAACAAGGTTATTGGTGAGTTTTGTGTGCATGCAAATGCATATGTACACACGCACATGTGAATATGTGTGTGTACTGGGGGTGGAGATGTGACGAGCAGAGAGCAACAACCCAAGCCAAGAGGAACTTATTCTCTGTAGGCCTTCCATGTTTGAACAACTTTCCTTCTCTTTACTCAAAATTGCCTTCTGAAAAACTATTACATCAACTTAATATACTTGGAAGTGAACCAAATGTGCTATTGTATGCAAATTCCTGATGTTTTTCATCTATCATCAGGGACAATTCAGCTGCGAAATGCATCTCATTATACTCCTAAGGTTGTTTAAGAACTTGATCTTTGGAAACACCTGTTATTAGCATGGCCTGAAGTTCTCCCTGTTGCTTTTCCCCCATTTTGGATGCTGTTTCACCCAGCTGCCAATAATTAGAAGCACAAAGCCAATCCCTCCCATGGATGCTGACCTCTGCAGAAAGC
The DNA here is from genome assembly GCA_017311185.1 of Proteles cristata cristata. NCBI lineage: Eukaryota > Metazoa > Chordata > Mammalia > Carnivora > Hyaenidae > Proteles > Proteles cristata. The sequence continues at coordinate 544,946 of JAESUZ010004583.1, forward strand.
CAAGGAATGGAAAGTCAAAGAACACCATAAGCCTTTTTGTTTTAAACCAGGAGGCATGCTGTACTATTCTCCTGGACTGCAAAACCACAGGAAAGGATTAATATCCCTAACCACAAGAGACATTTGTGTATGCGTGTAGCAGGGAGGGCAGGAGAGGAATATTAATCTATGATGTATGACCTCATATTTTCTGAAAAAATTTGAAAAGCCACATGTATCTGAATCACTGCATTATAAATGTATCAGCCGTGTAAGATGGATAATGTGACCAAGTACTGAGAGCTGAGTTCTTTTACAAAAGTTACTATTTTTAACTTAGTAGTTTCTTCAAATATTATACAGAGAGGGATGTTCTGTAAACAGAGCAGACCAAAAATAAGAATTCAAAAGTAAAGCAAGACTCTGACACCAGATAGGCTCTTTCAGTTAATTACTAACTTTGAATATAGTACATGTACAGTAGGTATATGTGTGTAATATATTCAGCAAATACATATGATATTTATGCATATATGAAACTTATCAATGATAATTAAGGAAACATTAAAATTTATATCATTGTTTAAATACTTAAAGTTAACTATAGAAACAAAATAAGGATAACTCTTGTGTCCTACTTTTAAAAGATATAAGTCAATGTGCATTTTAGCAATTCAATATGCTTCAAATATTTCCATTTGTTTCCTGTAATAAAAATTTCTTGAACATCTAAAATATGCAAAACACTTTTCAAAGTACTATGGATACTAAAGAAAAAAAACAGTAATGGGAAAGAAAGCACATTCACTAATATTTCTCAGTGGCCTAGGATTTAAGATTTTACTCCCAGCTACTTTTCAGATGATACTATTCTTTACCTGTATTAACCTCTCTAACTACTACTGATTAAACTTACCAAATGAGCCCTATGTTTTCAAAGAAATGTATACTCTTGATATATAATGTTTTCTTTTGTTTAACTGTAAAAGTCTGATCAGTCTTCAGAAGTGATAAAACCAGTTGATGGGGCGCCTGTGTGGCTCAGTAGGTTAGGCATCTGACTTTGGCTCAGGTCATGATCTCACGGTTCGTCGGTTGAGCCCCATGTCAGGCTCTGTGTTGACCGTTCAGAGCCTGGAGCCTGTCTTTGGATTCTGTATCTCCCTCTCTCTCTCTGACCCTCCCCTGTGCGCTCTCTCTCTCTCTCTCTCTCTCTGTCTCAAAAATAAATAAAACATTAAAAAACTTTAAAAAACTAGTTGCCATATTATTGTAGTATGCCAGGAAAGTGCAATTAGGGTTTGAGCTAGAGTAATGCAAATTGAGAAAAATTTAAGGGAAAGATTCAATCAGTGCTAACATATTTTAAAAGGTGGAATGTGGAAATTGATAATTTGTGAAAAAGGAGAGAAAATAAAGTGTTTGGATGACTGAGGTTTAATATCTGAGTGACCGGGAGAAATGATAATACCATGAATACAAATAGGAACATGGAAAATAAGACCTGATTTTGGAGACAAATTACATCAGTTTGATTACTTTAAACAAAAGGGACCTATGAGACATCCTGGAAATATCCTAAAAGTACACCAAAAACTAGAATTAGGATGGAAGCTAGTACCTTCAGGGGCATCTAGTTGTGAAATGATGGTTGAAATGATGAGAAGTGGAAATCCACAAAAAGAAAACCAACCAAAAAAGACATTGTTAAACATTTATTTTTAAAGAACAGAACAGAATACGGGGCTCCTGGGTGGCTCAGTCTGTTAAGCATCCAAATTCGGCTCAGGTCTTGATCTCACAGTTCATGGGTTCCAGCCCCACGTCGGGCTCTGTGCTGACAGCTCAGAGCCTGGAGTCTCCTTCAGATTCTGTATCTCCCTCTCTCTCTGACTCTCCCTGCTCACGCTCTCTCTTTCTCTCTCAGAAATAAATAAGTTCACTACCAACTGACATGCACAAAAAAATAATGTTCTCATTTCAGAGAGATGAGGGAAAGATAATAATTAGAGGAGGAGAGATCAGTGATATTAAATATCACAAATGCCCATGATTAAAATAATTCCAATGAAAGACTACTATTCAGTAGATACTGGTCAACTTTAGAAAACAGATCCATTAAGGGCCAAGTGCAAAAGAGGTCATAGTAATTGAACTGAGTGTGAAAATAGTGAACAAGTGAGGAACAGTGCTTATTCCCTTGGGGACTTGAAGGTGAATAAGTCAACAGAGAGTATGATACTTAAGAGAGACTGAATGAGGTAAAAATTTTAATGCTTGCTATCTATAACCTTAAAATTTTGTTGGGTAGTGAAAATTCAGGTAGCAAAACCTCATGATCCCTTTTATTTCTTAGGAGAAATAACACAATATATTTCTAGCCCACACAAGAATCCCAAGCAACGTCTTCCCAAATTACAAAGACATACTTCAATGAAAAAATAACAAGATATCAGAATAAACTAATATAGCACATATATATTATCATACATAACACAATATAAAATAATTAACTGTCAATTAATAAATATTAACATGTAATGAATTAGTAGGTATGTTTGAGTGTGGTATATAATAATGCTCTACAGGGGATGCCTGGGTGTCTCAGTTGGTTGAGGGTCTAACTTTGGCTTAGGTCATGATCTCACAGTTAGTGAGTTCAAGCCCTGTGTTGGGCTCTGTGCTGACAGCTCAGAGCCTGGATTCTGCTTTGGATTCTCTGGCTCCTACTCTCTCTTGTCACTCTTGCTTGTGCTCTCTCTTTCAAAATTAATAAACATTAAAAAATAAATGTAAAAATAAAAAATAAAAATGCTGTACAATATTGGAAACTGATTATATTTTATTTTCAGATTGTAAAAACATGAATTATGAAGTAAATAAAATAAATATGTTAAAAATATATCTGGGTTGGAGCCTACTCAAAGTACATGTCAACCATCATTTTTCTAGAGAGCTTTGTGGAACGACTTGCTAAAGACAGTGAATAACTGAAAAATAATGAATAACTCAGAGTTACTGACGTTAAATAGACAATAATAGCTAATAATCCTTGAGTGCTTATTTTTATCAGGCATTGACCTATCTTACATCCACTTCTTGTATGAACTCCATGGTATAAGATATTATTAGCTTTATTTTAAAGATGAGACAGCTGAAGCCCAGAGAGTTTAAGTAATGAAATTGGCCCAAATCACAAAGTTAATACAAGATAAAACATGGATTTTATCTGTGACATAAAGGCCTCATTATTTAAATTTTCAGAATTCATAACTAGTAGAGGAATAGAGTGCCTCTATCTGAGTTGGCCTTCTTTTTAAGGCAGGATTAAACGTAACAACACAAACCTGGCTGTCCACAGTTAGAAGAAAAACTTCTGCAATAGGAGCATCAGCCCCTAAAAGATATATTTGTTTGGTAAGTTGGTGGGAGATGATAATCCATGAGAAGACTTCCTATTAGTAAAGTGGCAACCTTGAGGCCTCAAAGGGGACTATTTTTAGTGTTCTGCCCAAGATGGGAGTGTCAGTGAAGTATAATTTTAAAATGTTTTAAAGCATTTACTTAAATACTGGTTATGGGAAATCAGGAGAAAGAGCTCGAAGGCAGTATATTCTGGAACATTCCTGAGGTGATTAAGGCTGTGAAGGGAACTCAGATCTCATTTTGAATCTGTGCAGTCAAAGAAGACCTTACAGTCTTATCTGCTGTCTAATTTGGATGTGCCAACTCCCCACAGATGGTAGGGAGTGTGTTTGGATCCTGATAAGTCAGTTGCTGTTGTCTGTAGTGTAGACTATGCAAGTCAAAATCAAATCTCATCCATTTCTAAAGCAAATATTGGAGCAAGATGAAAGGCCTTATACACCTATAAAGATCTGGGACATGACAGTGTGACCCTAGAATCAGAGATATCATAAAAGAGGCCTTATACAGTAGTAATAACATAAATAAAAGAGATTAGGTGTTTACAATAGTTCTTTGAGGGAGAGAAATGATCCTCCTCTTGGCACTACATGAAACTGATTCTAATCACCGTAATAGGGAACTTAGATGTTTTGTGAAAGGAAAATTCTATACTGGAACATTTAGGAGGAAAATTATTAATTATTTTTGGTGGGACTAGAGGTCTCCTAAAAAGAGAAAGAAATCAAGCAATATGGTGTGTGGACTGTGAGTAATTGCTGTTTGATGAAAGAATAAGTGGGGGTGGGCAAGGAGACATTATAAGCAAGAACTATAAAATCCAACTGGTTTAATTTGCCACAAAATTGTTTCCCATTAAAAAGTACCAAAATTCAAAGAGGATACAGTGTGGTCTAGGGAAATCACACAAAATAAGTATCTAAAATTCTTGAAAATTGCATTAGCCCTACACCACAATGAAAGCAAAACATTGACTCAGTGTGAAAATAAATCTATTTCTTATATTATTACTTTTCTTCTTGAAATTTGGCAAAATATGATGACAGCGTGCTATTACCTCAAAGTATTCCGTGGGTTTAAAATGCTTTTTTCTTTTTTAAGAAATTAAACTTACATTGTGTCAAATGACTGTTATGTAAGAAGTATTAAGAGGTATAGCTGTAAGAATAACTCAAACGATTTTCCTATCCAGATTCTAAATTTTTGAAGATTCACATCACTTTTCTTTAATATGTAAGTAACCAATTTGCTACCTACTAGTCTTGCCATAATGCAAGTTTACAAAGTATTGGCTATGATTATCAATAGGGCTATATAGACCCCGAAAGTCTCCATAATGATTAAAAAGAAACGAGAGAGAGAGAGATGGAAAGAAATGGAAGGAAAATTACATATAAAGGAATATTGTCTTATTGGTTTAGGCACTTAGCCTAAAATTCACTACTTCCATATGTGGTTTTATACTAGGACACCTGGATCAGATGTATATAGATTCAAATAGGGACCCCAAAACAACCCTCAGAAGCAAAATTGTGTCCTCAAACTATTCTAGAATTTTGTTTTGAATGAGTTAATTTTCATCAGCTTTGACTAACATGGCAGAACAAGAAAAGGTCAGAATATGAGAGAACAGAGACACAAAACTCATTCTGGAAAGTAATGAGCTCTGCTAGACAAGAAGTTAGGGGGCCTGGGGGTTTACTTTAGGCTATTAGTGGACCTAGCAGGGCATTTTCAACCAAGCATATGAATTAAGAATTTCGAAAAGCAATCATGCTCAAGGGCTAGTTCTCAGTTGCAAATGTTAAATACTCACCTTCGGTCTTGACTGGATCAAAAGTGGCTACAGCTCAAGGCTCCAATAATCTGTTTTATCGTTTTAGGAAATAAAAATTCATTTTAAGACTTAAATTTAAGATTTGCAATGGTTTCTAATTAAATAAGACTGGTTATATTTTAAGCATTAAACATAAATACAAAAGACTGGAGATAAATATTGAGTTGTGTTAGACTCCTGCCCTCCTACTTAGGAATGAGCAGTGGGACAAATGGCTCTTTGCTTAAACTCTCTTGTTGAGCTACTGTGACCTCCAGTGTGAAGTTCCCAATCACTAGAAGAATTTAATAATTTAGCAACCACAGTAAGAAACAGAAATCATCAAAAAATTAGGGATAAACTGGCCGGGACACAAGTCCGCTAAAACTCAGCAATGTCTGAAGAGGAAGACAGTGCAGAGCATATTAATCACAAACTAGATCAGAAGGAAAAAAGTCTCTGCCAGGAGGAGCGGTCACATGGGGGAAATCTGCTTCCATTCATATTTATAGAATTATCAAACACGATATTTAAATACAAGGTGCCAGGAAGTAGCCTTTAAGGATATCAACCTAGAAACAGAATGGACAAAGTCTTCTTACATAGCAAATCTATTTTCTTACTCGTCTGCTTGAGGATGAGAACGGAGTCTTGAGAGAGTATTTTCTCTCTCTGGCAAGACTGTCACACGTTTGTTTCCTCAATACGAGCTTGAATGCATTGTAGTAGATTTGGAGAATTGGTTTCACAGTAAGTTCCTGTCACAAGAGTTAAAAAAAAAAGATTTTTTTAATCCCTCGTATGTAAATCAATTTATTTAGTTACAAGATTGAGTCAGTGATTTAGAACTAAAAGTGGGAAGTTGACCTTACAAAGGTGATAATACATCAAGAAATGTCTTAACAAGCTAGCATTTTACCAAGTGTAGTAAGCACTGATGAGTGATAAATCATAACTTTTGTTTTGGAGCATGCTGTGTCAGGAGATTTGGGGAGCTCTTTCTTAATGCACTGTCCATACCTGAATTATTTCTACTAAATAAATAATGGTATGATTTATAAGTTTCTCTGTAATACCTATACAGCCTCAGTGGAATAAAAGAAAAATGTTTGTAAAAGGACAAAGACATGGATTATCATGCCTGCTCTTTTATTCATCTACCAAAGCACATTTTTTAACCATCTCTAACCATATGCTTATATTAAACAATATGTTTTCTGTGAAATAATCATACGTAAAATCCGGGGATCAGTATGGGTCTAAACTTAATTCTGAAATTTGCTATAAAACCAAAGTATGGGTAAATGTACAACTGAACTTTAGAAAGAAGTGAAAAGAGAGCGTTGCTCATATTTCATGCTGGTAGCCAGACTAACTGTGTTTTTGCAATGACACTGAGTATAAATTTCAGAAAGGATGCCGAACATAGTTTCTGGCTTCCCTGAATTTCAAACCTAATTAAGAAAAAAATTATGCATGTTGCTCATTTTAATAGTGCTAACAAAATAAAAATAATTTAACTTTTAAAGGATTCAATTTAGAGGACAACATGAATTAATTTAGAAAACAAAACTGTAAAATGCAGTAATACTTTCTCCATGAACTACAATACACCACCAGGATATAACTTGATATAAGGGAGAAAATGTAAGATGAGCCACGTCCCTAGATTGCTTTGTGTGTTTTATATACACAGTTGCATAATATATTTGGGTGAATAATCTCTTTCAGTATATTTTTATCAGGCTAAATAAAAGTATAAAGAACACATGCTTTTACTTGCAAATCATCATCTAATACAGAAGGAGGTATAAATAACCTAAGATAATAACAAACAAGTATTTTTTAAAATATATGACAATATATGATTTTGTATTTGAGAGAAAGCAGAGAGAAGCCACTGGTACATTTTATAGTAGGATAAAAACCATTGTTTTTGTTTTGTTTAGTTCGTTGTTGGCTTTGTTTTGAATTTCCTTTCTGATAATATCCAAATAAAACAGTGTACTAAAAGTCTACTAAAATCATTTAATAGACAAACCCAATATGTAAATAGGAAATTACTTGACATGTAGAAAAATATGAATGTATGAATTAATTACTGTGATGTTGTAAATAAAGTTTTCATAGCATTAAAGCCATAGAATGTAAGAGTGAGAGGGGCACCTGGGTGGCTCAGTAGTTGTAGCCTCCAACTCTAGATTTCCACTCACATCTGGGGCGCCTGGGTGGCTTAGTCGGTTAAGCGACCGACTTTTGCTTGGGTCGTGGTCTCGCGGTTCGTGGGTTCGGGCCCCGCGACGGGCTCTGTGCTGACTGCCGGCTCAGAGCCTGGAGCCTGTTTCAGTCTGTGGCTCCCTCTCTCTGGCCCTCCCCTGCTCGCGCTGTCTCTCTCTCTCTCTCTCTCTCTCTCTCTCTCTCTAGAAATAAATAAAAAATAAAAAAAAAAGATTTCCACTCACATCATGACCTCATGGTTGGTGAGATGGAGCCTTAAGGGGGCTCTGCACTGACAATGTGGAGCCTGCTTTGGATTCTCTCTCTCTTTCTCTCTCTCTCTCTCTCTCTCTGCCTGTCTCTCCTCCCCTCTCTCTCCCTCTCTTGCTCACATGCATGCACGAAGTCCCTCTCTCTCTTTCTCTCAAAATAAATAAATAAATAAATAAGGATTAAAAAATGAATGTTTAAGAGCAAGAAGGTACTTAGAGTTTTGCTCAGGACAATTTTACAGTTTTTAGTCTGTATGATTAATATGATTAGTGCCCCTAAAGCAAAGAGAAGTTTGACAAATTTTCTATGAGACTGTAAATTCACTGAAAGGAGGACCATGTCTCACTCATGTTTGACTGTTTGACAACTATGGGGGTGACTGGCTCCCAGTAAGGACTTAATTCTCTGAGAACTAAGTCCTGGGTTGTTGACACACAGCAGAAACCGGAAGGAACACTACACACACACACACACACACACACACACACACACTACTATGGCCACCTTTCCACTTACCCTTACTTTCCTTGCTTGGCTAACTCTCTTCATCCTTGGAGCCTCAGCTGAAAGTAACACATCCTCTGGGAGTCCATGCCTATTCCATCCAGTATACATGTGATGTTACTCAAAGATTTTTTCACTGCGTAATTTTACCAGGGCTTTTTTGGTCATTATTGTACTTGTCCATTTTCACATCTCCCCCAGCCACCTTGCAGCTATTTGAGAACAGGACCATATCTGACTAATCTTTTTATCTTCAGTGTTATGCCCTGTGCTGGTAATTTATTAGATGGCCAAATATGCCTGCTGAATAAAATTAGTGAAGCAGTAAAGAAATAGGGAAAACTCATGTTTTATTACTGAATTAGTTCGTTAACTCCCAACTGAAAAGGGAGCATTAACCTTGGGGGAAAAATCTTGTTCGAGGAGGGGGAGGAGCCATGAAATAACTTTACTCTCACCTCTGAATCACAGGCTTTAATTAGAGATGTTACCTTGTAAAATCCATTGCATGCATAAGTCAGATATTCATAGTCACATTACATAAGAACAACTTAGACTTCGAGAAGAAAAACACTGGGGGGAAATTATGATATTAAAGTGAAAAAAGTCTCCTTTTTCCCATAACATTTGGATAAAACTTAAAGCTTTAATTTTCACTTGATATATTTAGTGTCATATTCACTTTTCCTTATTAGCATGCCTGCAGAAAATTCCTTACTCTAGAATTGCCTTGTTTCCCTGTACTGTTATTAATTTCAAAACTGGGTTTACTTTAAAAAATTTTTTTTTTATTTAAATGTTTTTTATTATTTTAGGAGAGAGAGACAGCGTGAGCAGGGGAGGGTCAGAGAGAGAGGGAGTCACAGACTGAAACAGGCTCCAGGCTCTGAGCTGGCAGTCAGCACAGAGCCCGACGCGGGGCTCAAACCCACGAACCGCGAGATTATGACCTAAGCGAAAGTCAGACGCTTGACCGACTAAGCCACCCAGGCGCCCCGGGTTTACCTTTTAAATTCAGGTTTACTAGTCTTTTCTTTTACCAATTTCAACTTTGGCAATGTTTTGTTGGTTTGTTTGCTTGTTTTGCTTGTTATTTAACAAAAATAAAACGACTTTTATAGAATGTAGGCTCCATGAGAGAAAGATTTTCATCTGTTTTGGAAATTGGCATCAATGTATTTCCAATGCCTGCAACAGTTTCTGACACATAGTAGACACTCAAGAAATATTTGTTGAATGAACTAATGAACATAAAAGACCAATCATTATCAATATCTTTCTCCATGATGTCACTTACTGAAAGGTCTCTAAGTTTTTTCCAGATTATAGTATTTAAGCTATTTGATTAAAATAAAACTAAAAGATAAAAGTTCTATTTTTTTTGGCTAATAGTTTATACCCAGTCAAAAGTACTTAATTTTATACAAGTTTAGTAATTACAACTTTTTCTCTTTATAAAAAGTGAATTATGAAAGATTTGAGACATGCAAACTCTTTAAACAATGATATAGCAAATATTCATTCTACCTACTCAGTTTAATTTTTGAATCTATTTTCTTTTAATAGAGCTGCATGTTCTATGCAATTCCCCACAACAGTTTCTCAGTACACACAGACACACATGCACACACACACAGAGGCAAATTTTCATGTCCATGAATTCCTTTATCATTTTATATCATATGGCCAGATTTCTCTTCAATAGATGGTTCAATATTGTTCATAGTTATGGTTCTCAACCTGTGGTCAACAATCCAACACCATCACCATCACTTGAGAATGAGTTAGAAATAGAAATTCTCAGACCCATCCCAGATTGACCAAATCTGAAACTATAAGACTAGAGCCCAGTGTGTATGATTCTGATGCATGCCAAAGTTCAAGAACCAATGGTTGGCATTAGTACTTTGGGATCTAACATCAAAGTCAAAGGTCTAGCAGAAAACAGCATTCATTTGTAGAATTTACTGATCCATTTCTTCTTGCTATAATTAAAGAAAGCATTAACCTTATAGCATATTTTTACTTATTTTTAAACTAGGGGATTGTTTGTTATGTATCACAATCTAAGTTAAATTCTCCTTAGAAAAATACTTAGTCTATTCTGTCTCTGATGGTAGTGTATCAGTTTTATGTACCGTAAAATGTACTCTTCTGCTTTGACCCATATTTTTGGTTAAGGTTTGATTTGGTTTTCTGCTTCACCAAGGGCCAGGGTCCTAACTATGAATGATCTATGGGCCCTTGAGGCTACCATAGGGAGCAAAGAGGTGAAGGACCAGTGGTGCACCAGACACAACCAGTGAGGCTTACCAAAGTCAACTGTTGAATTTTGCAAGTTGTCAAACGCATTATTTAAAAAAACTACATAAACTTAGAAATAGGTGAATTATATTACAAACAAAGGCATGAAATACTCAAAGTAATCACTCCCTAATTATTGTATTGCATGTTATTATTCTATTTGCTTCAGATTATCTTTGTCTGTCTCTGTGCCCTTCTACAAATTTTTGAATTTTGCATCCAGTGACATCATGTTGGTAACCTGGTATTGACCATGTTAGGAGAATTCACCCCACATAAATCAGTTGATGTTACTAATCAGAGTTCCCCTACCCCCACCTCTTTTACCAGCACACCATCATGAAGAATCAAAACAAAGATGTGGTTTCCATGACAGCTGCCTCTGTTTTTCATCATACATGCTGTCTTCTGTGTTAATAGATGAGGTTTTTAAGTAAGGATTCAACGCAAAATGTAAGTTTTATTTTTAATTTCCATTGTTTTCAAATACCATGTAATTAACTCACTATGTAATATACATATTTTATTCTTATTAAAAATAGCAAACAATTACAAATACCTAGGATAAAAACAAAAATTTCTAACTTTTTCTCTTCCATCAAATGCTACTTCTATCCTCATAGGCAACCAATTAATAGTTTGGTATGAATTTTTCATATTAATAATACAAATATTTTCTGAATGAATAAATAAAAGATTTATTCAAATTCATTGTCTTTAAACACATACTAAATTTGTATTTACTTTGTGGTTAAGGTCTACATCAATCTTTTTTTTTTTTTTAATTTTTTTTAATGTTTTATTTATTTCTAGGAGAGAGAGAGAGACAGCATGAGCAGGGGAGGGTCAGAGAGAGAGGGAGTCACAGGCTGAAACAGGCTCCAGGCTCCGAGCCAGCAGTCAGCACAGAGCCCGACGCGGGGCTCGAACCCACGAACCGCGAGATCATGACCTGAGCGAAAGTCGGACGCCTAACCGACTAAGCCACCCAGGCGCCCCAGGTCTACATCAATCTTAAGAGAAAAAAATAACAAAATGTATTCAAAATAAGCTATTCCATTGTTAATAATCATTACACTTATGTGTAGATGTGTTTCTATAAATATTTTAGCTGTAGCCTCACTAAAATATTCAGCATGAACTTAGGTAAATAATAAATCTGGTTTAACTGGTAAGTTATTCTTCTTTTGCTTAAGAGCAACTATTGGAAACTGCTCTCTGTATTAAGAATCATGTTGTTAAGTGGGAGCTGGTTTACATGGTCTGTTTTATATAACTACATTTTTCACAGATCTTACTGAAGTTAGTATATAAAAGCTAAGTCACTGGCTACATTTCTTGGCAAAAATGGAATATAAAATAAGCAGCACAAATGCACGGAGAATAGGAGAATTCTGATAACTTGACTTAACATTTAATAGATCCATCCTGGAGCTAATATTTCTCCTTAAATTCTGCTCAGCCCAGTAGCTCTTGTCAGGCAGAAAACTTTTGGCATGATGAATCTGATATTCTAGACTAGTTGATGATGATAAAATGACTTTCAGTCCTGACAGATTACTTACATTATTTCACTTGTGTATATTACGCATAATGCATTTAAGAAATAAAATATGCAATGAAAAGTATCCTACAGAATAAATATGGTAACATTTAAATGTTCTAATATAGAAATCTAAAGCACATTTTATAAAATGTGTATTACATTGCAGGGACTATAAATTAACATTAGGATGTTAAAACAGCATTCAACATGTATTGGGTTAAGATTTGTTTTTTAATTTTAAATATTTATTTATTTTTTAGAGAGAGAGAGAGTTGGGGAGGGGGGAGAAGCAGCAGAGAGAGACACACACACAGAATCTGAAGCGGCTCCAGGCTCTGAGCTGTCAGCACAGAGCCCGACGCAGGGCTCGAATCCTTGAGCAGCTGAGATCACCACCTGAGCCAAAGTCGGACACCCAACTGACAGAGCTCCCCAGGTGCCCCTATGTTGGGATAAGATTTATAGAAGCAAGAAACAGGCACCCTCCTACACCGTTAGTGGGAATGTAAACTAGTGCAGCCCCTCTGGAAAACAGTGTGGAGGTTCCTCAAAAAAATTAACAACAGAGCTCCCCTAGGACCCAGCAATAGCACTGCTAGGAATTTCCCCAAGGAATACAGGAGTGCTGGTGCATAGGGGCACATGGACCCCAATGTTCATTGCAGCATTCTCAACAATAGCCAAAACATGGAAAGAGCCTAAGTGTCCATCAACTGACAAATGGATCAAGAAGATGTGGTTTATCTATACAATGGAATATTACATGACAATGAGAAAGAATGAAATCCGGCCATGTGTAGCAACATGGATGGACCTTGAAGGTGTTATTCTGAGCAAAATAAGTCAGGCAGAGAAGGACAGATACCATATGTTTGCACCTATAGGAGGATTAGGAGGAACTTAATGGAGGACTGTGGAGGAGAAGAAGTGGGAAAAATAGTAGGGGAGAGGGAGGGAGGCAAACCATGAGAGACTCTTGAATGTTGAGAACAAACTGAGAACTGATGGGGGTGGGGAGGAGGGGAAGGAGGGTGATGGGCATGGAGGAGGGCACTTGTGGTGTTATATGGTTATGTGGTGTTATATGGAAACCAACCTGACAATAAATTACTAAAAAAAAGATTTATAGAAGCATAATATTATCTCAAATATCTTTTTCAGTGAAGTCATTATTAAATTATTATTAAAGTCATTATTTAAAGCATTAAAATTATTTTCAAAAATTTGATCAATTAAAAAATGAAAAGATTATAATCTTGATTATTGTTCCCCTAAATGCTGTAGTTCAGGCCCCCCTGAACAAAGTTGTGCAATTCTAAGACAGAGTATGTATTGATAAGTCTATAATGCTGCCAGAAGCCAATGGCTTATCTCTACACATGATATAAAGTATCCAAACACACCTGGGTAACTTGCGTTCCAACTAATACTTGCCTGGTATTGCATGCATACACACCACAATATGATCATTTATATTATATGTAAAAATAAATTCATCACTTTATATCAGATAAATGGAGGAAAATGATGTTGCCAATAAATATGCTCATAGTCAGAAGAAAATTTGAGGCTCTTGAAAATCAGAGAAGGATATCAACTTAGATATGATGATCTCTGATTACATGAATTGTTGTTATTGGTTTTTTTCTCAACTTCCTGAAATTATATGACAGAATCCCAAGGATACATCCTCTGGTTTGGCCGAAAGATCAAGAAATTTAGAACCAGAAGACCCAGATCTATTTCTCAGTAATAGTGTTGTTGAAGCTATAGTTACACCTGCAAAATAGTAGCTGTATTTCTGTGCAGTGTGAATGCGCTGTAAATAATAATGAAAGAAGCTTTATAACTGCAAAGCATCGAAGAGCATCCTGGCATTTACATGAAGAAAAGTCTTCTAATAAGCCTAATTGAAGGGAACATTTTAGCCAAAGAATTCAATACACTGCTTGTGTAAGACGTTCATATTTGTAGTTTTAAAATATTTTCACAAATAGGATCTACACATAAAACTAACAATGATGATGTCTTTTGTAAACCATTCTTTAAATTAAGAAGTTGTAAGTTTATATTTATCAAAATTATATCCTATGATGGTATCTACTTTTATGTACATGGAAGATGTATTAGGGCAAAAAGGTGTAGAACATTTCTGTTTGAAAAATGTTACTCGGGTTTTGCTGCCTTTTCTTAGAGAATTAAGAATACATCTATAATATAGCATATTATTTACCCTTAAATTTGGAAACTGAATTTTCATATAAATTGAAATTGATCTGAGTCGAAGTCTTAAACCAGATTAGACTAAATTCATAGTCAAAATATTTTGAAGCAGTCCATTAAGTGATCTCATAAATAAGACTTTTGCATTACAAATAAAAAAGTGTGTTAGTTATCTCTACAAAATATTAGCGTTTTTTTTTTTCAATGTAATATAGACCACATAGTATTGATCCATGGCTTTTATTAACTCCTTCAAATTACCTTGCTGCAATAGATCTTCTACCAAGCTTCACTTTGAAGACCACCCAGAAACTCCATCTGGTCCAAATATAACTAGCATCCTGTGTGTAAGTATTCTGTGGTCTATAGCTTATACTAAATATGTTCATTCACAAACCAATTCAACATGCTGCTTTTAAGTGAAAGATGAAATATTAGTGTGGCATTTAGAACTTCATTATTATGCATGACTATATTTTAATTTCCAACAATACTCCTGACAGGCATGTTGGCTCCTTTCCAAAATATCAATCTTGATATTATTATTTCAAGGAAACAAAAGCAAATGTTAATGGCATACATGCAAATTCTCTCTTTGGAATGCACTGGCTTGCTTTTGTGTATCAAATTAGAAACTCTAGTAAGATGATAGGTCAATAGAGATGATAGAAAGTGTGAAAGAGAGATAAGAGGTAGGTAAAAAGATGATAGGTGATAGCTAGGTAGAGAGATAAAGGTAGATAATAGATATAATAGGTAGATAGATACATGATAGAGATAGATAGATAGGTAAATAGAGATGATAATGATGATAGATAGATGATAGATAGATAGATAGATCGATAGATAGATAGATAGACAGATAGATAGATAGATAGATAAGATATAGATAGATACATAGATTGATACTTGATACATAGATGCATAGATACAAAGATACACAGATGATTGACTGAGTCAGGCTTCATTGTGAACTTATTCTAGCTTCCTCTACAAACTTTATTTAGTTTCCGACTGAAGAGTCTCTATGCTTTTGACTAAATTTCCCAACTAAAAGCATATTATCTAAACACTTCCAGCTTCCCAAGAAAATAACAGAATCTAAAACAAGGTCTAGGAACAGGTATGAGCTATAGACCTCAAAGGAAAAGATCAAAATTTGAAAGCCATTGTATATTCCTGGAATATTTGATTATGGTTAGCTCTGTTCTTCCAAAATCTTCTTCAGAACTTGGATTTCTAAAATACAGATGTGTTTTAAACCTTTCAGAATAAATTTTGAATTATATTTTTTAAAGGACTTGTGGGGATGAGCACTGGGTGTTATATGGAAACCAACTTGACAATAAACTATTTGTAAAAAAATAAAAACATAAAAAATAAAAAAATAAAATTCATGAAGGTGAAAAAAAAGTAAAGATCATTTTTCTTGACTTAAAGGAGCTAAGTTTAGATTACAGAGATATAAATGATGTGAAATTTTTGAGTCAGAAAAAGATTATCATGACTTCTAAAATGCAAGCATATTTTATTTTTTGTTTCTTAGACAACTTTATTGAGAAATAGTTTGCACATAAGTGTGTCTGTTTTAAGATTATAGTCTAATGAATTATGACAAATCAACACAATCAAGATACATATCATTTCCATCTCTCAAAAATTCTCATTGTCCCTTTACAGTGGATTTATGCATCCCTCACCTCTGCCCTAACCAACCACTGAAATGCCCCTATAGATTTCTGTCACTATGGAATAGTTTTGCCTATTCCAAAATTTCACATTTATGCAATCATATAGAATATATTCTTTCCTGCCAAGCTTCTATCACTTAAAAAATGTATTCTAAACCTTTCAATATAAGTTTTGAAAAACATAGAAGAAAAAATTCTTGACTTTAAGGAAATAAATTCAGAGTAGAAGGACATAAATGACATTTTGAAATTTTTGAGTCAGAAGTTTATCAAAAAAACTGGTCTCATCCTGTCATAATACAGATGAGGTAATTATTTTTTTTTCTAAGAGTGTGTTTATTTATTTATTTTTTTTTTTTACAAATAGTTTATTGTCAAATTAGTTTCCACATAACACCCAGTGCTCATTCCCACAAGTGCCCTCCTCCATGCCCATCCCTCCTCCCCCCAACATCCATCAGTCCTCAGTTTTTGTCAGCATTCAAGAGTCTCTCATGGTTTGCCTCTCTCCCTTTCCCCCACCATTTCCGCCCTTCTTCTCCCCCTTGGTCCTCTGTTAAGTTCCTCCTAATCCTCCTATACGTGCACACATATGATATCTGTCCTTCTCTGCCTGACTTATTTCGCTCAGCATAACACCCTCAAGGTCCATCCATGTTGCTACACATGGCCAGATTTCATTGTTTCTCATTGCCATGTAGTATTCCATGGTATAGATAAACCACATCTTCTTGATCCATTCATCTGTTGATGGACACTTAGGCTCTTTCCATGTTTTAGCTATTGTGGAGAGTGCTGCTATGAACATTGGGGTATGTGCTCCTATGCAACAGCATTTCTGTATCCCTTGGGTAAATTCCTAGCAGTGCTATTGCTGGGTCATAGGGGAGTTCTATTGTTAGTTTCCTTAGGAACCTCCACACTGTTTTCCAGAGGGGCTGCACTAGTTTACATTCCCACCAACAGTGTAGGAGGGTGCCCGTTTCTCCACATCCTCGCCAGCATCTAGAGTTCTCTGATTGGCTCATTTTAGCCACTCTGACTGGCGTGAGGTGGTATCTCAGTGTGGTTTGATTTGTATTTCCCTGATGAGGAGGGATGCTGAGCATCGTTTCATGTGTCTGTTGGCCATCTGGATGTCCTCTTTGGAGAAGTGTCTGTTCATATCTTCTGCCCATTTCTTCACTGGGTTGTTTGTGTTTCGGGTGTGTAGTTTGGTGAGTTCCTTGTAGACTCTGGATATCAACCCTTTATCTGATATATCATTTGCAACTATCTTTTCCCATTCCGTTGGTTGCCTATTAATTTTTCTGGGTTGTTTCCTTTGCTGTGCAGAAGCTCAGATGAGGTAATTAAAGTTCAAAAAAAATGAAATGATTTGATTAATTAAAGAATTGGGTCTAGAAACCAGGTCTTCTAATCCTGAGACCAATATATAACAATTTAACGTTCCCCTTGACTTACATATTGTTAAAATCCAGTCTGTGGTTAATTGGTATCTTGTAGACAAATTGCTGTAAGATTAATGGTCAAAAAACTAATACACCTCTTTTGATGTTTTTAAATCTCAAAATACTATAAAGGTTTAAAATGTATTGCAATATTTAGAGGGAAATTCTTTAAGGGATTTCTAAAGAACCTTTATAGAATCAGAATGATATTTGTATTTATACCTACTTCCAAAAATTTATATTGGTTTATGTTTTAAAATACTTTTAAAAATAGGAAATTGAGGGGCGCCTGGGTGGCTTAGTCGGTTGAGCATCCAACTTTCGCTTGGGTCATGATCTCACGGTTCGTGGGTTCAAGCGCCGCGTCGGGCTCTGTGCTGCCTGCCAGCTCAGAGCCTGGAGCCTGTTTCGGTCTGTCACTCCTTCTCTCTCTGACCCTCCCCTGCTCTCGCTGTCTCTCTCTCTCTCTCTCTCTCTCTCTCCTAGAAATAAATAAAAACATTAAAAAATTAAAAAAAAAATAAAAATAGGAAATTGATAGTAACAATCTCTGCAGAGTATCATCATGGATCTGAAAGTCAGTTAAATTCTAAAGAACATGTATTATCTTATTTAATTCTCAAAACCCACCATGTCAAGATGGTTTTTCCCATTTCACACATAAACTTTATGTAATCTTCATGAGTTAAAAGAGAGAAATCAAAAGGCATTTAAGTGAAGAATGGCATGTGTACAAGACATCCAGGATGAGTAAATTATTAGCTTTTTAGCACCGAATTGGCTCTGAGTTAAAAAACTACAAAATAAAGTGCATTTCATTAGACAACATTTATTATCTTCAATAATGCCCACAATTTAATTTTAAAAAACTAGAAACATCATCTATGCAGGGCTTTATCTTTTTTCTAGAAGGAAAATATTTATCTAGAGAAATTGTATTTATGCTAGATTGCATAACATTATTGTCAGTGTCATTAGATTACAGTAAAACCCTGTTTTGTGAGCATAATTCATATCAGAAATTTGCTTGTAATCCAAAGCACTTGTATATTAAGGTGAATTGCAAGAAATACTGGCTTAGTTATGATCATGTGACATTTCATCACGTGCTACTTGTATTCCAAGACATCGTTCATTTTTCAAGTTAATATTTATTAGAAAATTTGTTCGTCTTGTGTAATCCTCACAGAACAAGTTAATGACAGTTTTAGGTGTTACTGTGATTCATTTTTAACATCTCTCTCTAAATGCCAAGGACACACTATGTTAATGAAACTTTTGAATCATAAATTTTAAAACAGATTAATATTGTGGATCCCCAATAATGGATAATTAATGGAACCCTTTGACTATTTAAGTTATAATTTTTCAATTAAGAAAATAAACTTTTGGGGAGTGATATATTTCACTTAATTTGTTACTGAATGAATAGAATATTAGCATATTAGGCCCACTAATGTTATCAACTTTGTTATTTAAAAAAATAAGAAACTTCTACAAAGACCACCGTTATCTACAAGCTATGGCCAAAATATCAATATGTTTTTCTTTAAAAATTGATTTGTTCTGCTTAGAGATGGGAATAATTAACACCAAAATATATTAAAATAAAACACATGTAAGGAACCAACAAACATTGTGCAATTTCAGGATATGTGGGGTGGAGGGCTTCTTTGACCATAGAGGAAACTCATGGATTATATCACTCTTTCAGTAGCAAAGGTACAGGCAATTCCTAAAGTAATGATTTATACAGATCTGTTTCTGATTAAAAGCTAATAAGAATGTCTTATAGAAAACCTGGAAAAGAAAGAAAAGCTTCAAAATATATTTTAAAAATAAATAAAAGCATCACAGTCTTCAAATTCTGAACTCATCATTCATGTACTGGGCATTTCCTTCCAGTAAAATTTTGTTTGGCAATAATTGCCTAATAGATATGAAGTTTTACATCTTACTTTTTTACTTAACAAACTATGGGCATTTCCCCCAGGTCATTAATTTTTTTCGAAAATATCTTCAAGTCTACAGAATATTGTGCCATGTAGTTATTCCATAACTTATTTGTGTGTGAAATATTTAGATTATTTCCACTATCTTATTAGCACTATAAATAATTTATGGGTTAATAATTTTCCAAATTTCTGATTATTTTCTTATGATGTTTCCTAGAAGCTAGATTATTTTATCAAAGAATGCGAACATATTAGCACTCTTGATTCAAGTTGCATATAATAGCTATCTCAGCATTATTACTTTTTAAAATGTTACCAGTTTCATAAATGGAAACTAGTATACTTTATTTAGTTTATTTTATTATGACCATGCATCTATCCATTTCCATCACTACTGCTGTGAGAACCCTATTCTGTCCATCAACATATTTTCCCCACTGTGTTCAATGATTTTTTAAAACCCCTTCCATATTAACGATATATGTCTTGCCAATATTGTCCATTTTCATTATTCTTTTTAATTGCCTTTATGGTTTTCTCATTATAAATTCTAGGCTTGTTTTTTTTTCTTAGATTATTATGGTTTAATATTTCAGTTTTAAATATTTACTCCAACTATAATTTATCTTTGTATAGTTAGGACCTAATTTAATTTTATTTCCTAGGCGATGTTTCAAAAACATTTTATTGAGTGAGAAATATCTGCCTCATGGATTTTGATGGTTTTTAACTCCTATGTTAAGAATTTATTTTTTAAAATTTTTTAATGTTTATTCATTTTTGAGAGACAGAGAGAGACAAAGCATGAGCAGAGGAGGGACAGAGAGAAAAGGAGCCACAGAATCTGAAGCAGGCTCCAGGCTCTGAGTTGTCAGCACAGACCCAATGCACAGCTTGAACCCAGAAACTGTGAGATTGTGACCTGAGCCAAAGTCGGACGCTTAACCAACTGAGCCTACTAGGCATCCCAGATCTTATATGAAGAATTTGGATTAAAGAGTGCACTTGTCGTGATGAGCATCAAATGTTGTATGTGTTGAATCACTTAATAATACAGCTAAAACTAATATTACACTGTATGTGAACTAACTGGAATTTAAATAAAAACTTAAAAAATAAATTAATGAATATACGTGTAGAAGCATTTAGAAAAAGAATTTAGAAAACTAGTGGTTGCCTATGGGTTTTCTAATCTCTGTATCAATACACCGTTAAATTACTGAGACAATAGAACACATCTAATTATATCTAAAATATCTGGAGGCGCCCTTTTCTATTCTAATTTTTCTCATATGTTCATAACTTTTTAAAAAACTGTTCATTCTGCCAGACAAAAATCCTTATCATGTTAAGATTAAAAATGTTTCCTCAGGATTCTGGAAATATTTAAATGTTATGTTAGCTTTCTGTTCTTGTGTGATTTATGACCACAATCTTAGCAGCTCACAACTCTGCATCAGAAGTCTGGCACACTGTGGTTGGGCTCTCTGGTCAGGCTGAAGTCAAGGTGACAGAGGCTGAGTTCTAATTTGGCACTAAGGATCCCTTTTCAAGCTCATTTCTGCTCTTAGCAGAATCTGTTCCTTCCAGCTGTCACACTAAAGTCATCATTTTCTTGCTGTCTGCCTTCCATGAAGATATTAATTAATATAGGGTGGAAATGGGACACAATACTCAGACTTTCAATTAATAGCTTAAACAAAATATATTTTAATTTATTCAAAATATTATATACATTTGTATTACATAATACAAAATATTATATATGTATATATATACACATAATTCTTCTAAATCTTGTAAGAGTTCTATAAGGATTTGCATATTCTCCATGTTTGATTTATGTGTGGATTTTTCTTCTAACTCATCACTTATACAGGAAGCCAGTATTCTCTGTATTTGCTCTCATTCTCCTAATTGACCCCTTTCATATTTCTGGTTTTAGTTAGCTGCCTTGAGTATTCTAGGATTAATCAAAATGTCTTTCAATAATGATTAATGTCCAATATTTGCTTATCTTATCTTGTTATTGGAAGAATTTCTTTTTTTTGTAACTGGTTTTAATTGCAAAACCTTTACCATTTTATATTTAAATGTACCAATGGCTATTGAATTCATACAGTCATTCTTTTTTATTTATTTCATACAGTTATTCTTTTTTAAAAATTTTTTAAAGTTTTACTTATTTTTGAGAGAGAGATAGAGCTAGCATGAGCAAGGAAGGGTCAGAGATAGAGGGAGACACAGAATTAGAAGCAGGCTCCACGCTCTGAGCTGTCAGCACAGAGCCCAATGCGGGGCTTGAACCCACTAACCGTGAGATCATGAACTTAGCCGAAGTTGGATGCTTAACCGACAGAGCTCTCCAGGCACCCCCATACAGTTATTCTTAATGATACTTTTGAAAATGATTTTCTAGTTTTACCTTTTATATATTTCCCTTTTATTTTGCTTTGCTTTTCAAAAAAATGAGCATTCAAGATTTTGGTTTTATTTTTAATTTGGACATCTATTGAAATGATTTTCTTATGAGAGTACTGGGTTTTCTTATTAGAATGATTGATGCATTATAGTATTAACTGATTTCCTTATTTTATAAATCAACCTATATACTATATATTATATTGATAAAATATAGACAGTAAAATGGACATTTTAAGTGTATAGTTTGATACATTTGGATACAAATATGTACATTATTTACATAATGTGCAGTAAAACTTAACATCGTTAGCTCAGTTGGTTAAGCATCCAACTTCGGCTCAGGTCATAATCTTACAGTTTGTGGGTTTGAGCCCTACATCAGCTTTGTGCTGAGAGCTCAGAGCTTAAAGCCTGCTTCAGATTCTGTGTTTTCTACTCTCTTCCCCTCCCTTGCTAATGCTCTATTTATTTCTCTCTCTCAAAGATAAAATAAAAAATAAACATTACAAAACTTAAAAAAAACACACATGTTAAATCCCTATTCTGTCACCTGTAGCACCGGAAACCACTGCTCTACTGTACAATGTCATAGAAATGAAATCATTGTATACCCTCCATGTCTTCACAAAGGTGTCTTCTCTTTTACTTTAACTTTTTAAAGTTTATTTACCTTTGAGAGAGAAAGACAGAGTGCAAGTTGGGGGGGAGCAGAGAGAGAAGGAGATACAGAATCTGAAGGAGGCTCTAGGCTCTGAGCTGTCAGCACAGAGCCTGATGTGAGTCTCAAACTCATGGACCATGAGATCATGACATAAGCCAAAGTTGGATGCTTAACTGACTGAGCCACCTAAGTGCCCCTAGAGATGTCTTCACTGTACCAGCATAATGCTTATGAAATTTATCTGTGCTGTTGAATACAATCGTAGTTCATTTTTTTTCAGTATGGAGCTGTGACCTGCAATCTGTTTATTAACTTTCCTTTGATAACCATTTGGATTATTTTCAGTCTTTGGCTATTTTGCATAGCACTGCTATGCACATTATTGTTCAAGTCTCTTTGGGTATATTAATTTACATTTCTTCTGGGTAAATACCTGGGAGTGAAATTACATAGTCATAAGGTAGGTGTGTGTTGAACTCTAGAAGAATGGCTTAATCTTTTAAAAATAATTTGGCACCTGGGTGGCTCAATCAGTTAAGTGTCAACTTCAGCTCAGATCATGATCTCGAGGTTCATGACAACTCAAAGCCTGGAGCCTGCTTCGGATTCTGTATCTCCCTCTCTGTGTGTCTGTCTCTGTCTCTCTCTCAAAAAAAATAAATAAATGCTAAAAAAGTTTAAAAAATAATAATTACACCATTTTATACTCTCATTAACAATGGATGACAGTTCCACTTGCTCCATACTCTAGACAACACTTGGAATTAACTTCCAATACATGTTTCCAGAAATAGTTGCCTTAATGTTACATGCTTATAGAAATTCACCCATAGATGAGGGGTGATGTTTTAATAATAATTGAAGCCCATCAAACCAAGCAGAATAAGAACAATTCTGGTGGTAGAAGAGCTTCTTCTGGATCTTTTCCAGTTTTTGGTGATTTGTGAGCTAGCTCAGAACCTTAGGGAGAATTCTTGATAATATAAAATGCAGATGGAACTTCTTAATGCTTAAACTCAACTGAGCTGTGCGATCAGTCATCAATATAGAAAAATGCTACTATTTATCCTGTAATAGAATCCATGACATATTTTACATGTTCAAACCTGTATCCATTTCAGGCTCCTGTAGATCAGTTCATAGCCTCCGAAGGAAATCATTGTGCCACACTTTCTTCCTACCCCTAAAGGCTAGTGCTGAAATGAGGATAATTTGAATTCAATAGCTTTATACTGACATCATTTGAAAACATCTTATGGCACTATTTAGTTAATTTCGCTAGGATAAAACTCTCATTTTGTTTCCCATCAGTCTGCAGTGATTCAGAATATAGGATGGACTGTTGCCCAGACACGTGGTAGTCCAGGCTTATTCAATCTTTATAAAATCCAATTGTATGTAATCAGATAAAAACTTCCCCTCACCCCAAAAGACCATTTTAACAGGATAGTGTGTCTTCCTTGGCATCAGCAGATTTACTTATGCAATTGAAGGGAGCAAATTACTTCCATAATCTCACCCCCCAACACACATACACACAATTAGGTGAATAATAAAATTTGTGATATAGTGTATGCAATGATCACTTTCAATCTGATTTAAAGAAACTCTGTTCTAAAATATATTAAGCATAGGGGGGCGCCCGGGTGGCTTAGTCGGTTAAGCGTCCGACTTTCGCTCAGGTCATGATCTCGCGGTTCGTGGGTTCGAGCCCCGCGTCGGGCTCTGTGCTGACTGCCAGCTCAGAGCCTGGAGCCAGTTTCAGTCTGTGACTCCCTCTCTCTCTGACCCTCCCCTGCTCATGCTGTCTCTCTCTCTCCTAGAAATAAAAAACATAAAAAATAAAATAAAATAAAATATATTAAGCATATGGAAAATAAAATGAAACTTGACTATCATTCAATACAGCTGGTGCATAATGAAGGATGTGACAGAAATTTCCCCTAAATGTACTCTTTATGTTTGGAATTGTGTTACAATAAAGAACATGGACTTTTTTTTCCCTTTGTTTAGTCATCTATGCCTGGAGAAATAGTCCATAGGGAAGTAGTCATCACAACACAACACAGATTTCTTAGAGATGAAGCTTCAGGAGACTCATGGTTAATGTGGACATTAAACTCTTCTCATCAGATTAGTTTCATTCAATGGGAGGTCTGAATATGTCATGTTCTGAGGGCTGTTAAAATTGGTTCCAGCTCTCTATGGATGTGCCTACATAGATAGAATAGAGATAAATATGTTAGACAGTCCAGCTCAGTGTTATCAGAAAACTGCATCAGAATCAAATAAAGAGTAAACCTAATACAGAGTATGCCAGAAGCTGCTTCTTTAACATTTGATCAAATAACTCTGCCTAAATCAATCTTGCTCCTACCAAAAATACACTATTAAAAGGCAAAATAATTAGCGGGTCTGCAACTTTCCATATGGAGAAATGCAAATAGGATTAGAGCTCAGAAGTTCTCCTGGACTTGTCCAGTTCAGCAGGAATCTACCATTGATCTTCATTTCCCATAAATACCTTGTCATACCTTGACCTTGCCATACCTTGTAACTCATATATATCACACCCAATGGGTTATTATAGTCTGAAAACTTATTTCTCCTTTTCCTTGCTCAAACTATTTTTTTCTAAACTATTACCAATTATGAATTACTGTGATAACACCATGAGCAAACCATAAGTTCAATTAAACGCATTAATTCTCAGAGTCTGGAGACATTGAGATATTTTCACAGAAAGGAAACACTAAAACTAATATGTGAAAGATAAGTAGCTTTTGCCTGCTGGAAGCAATAATTTAAAGGACAGTTGAAAAGAATTTCAGAAAAGAATATTCTGGCAAGATGAAGAATGAATAAAGATAATTGGGTTGGAAGTTGGTAAAGCAAACTTCAGTACGCGGTAAGAGACAGAAGCTAGATTTTAACTGTATGATGAACAAATTATAGGAGAAAGTTATTTTTAAATTATCAAAAATAATTAGACCCAGGGAAGAAAATTTTCATTTTAATACTTGGTAATATTTGTAGACTCAGAGGGGAAAAAACAGGAGAAAAGCCCTTATAAGCAGCCAATCAAAATAGCCAAGTATTTGTGTGGTTAAGCAGATAAAGATGCAGAAAAGAAGAAGAAGAGGAAGAAGGAGGAGGAGGAGGAAGAGGAGGAGGAGGAGGAAGAAGAGGAAGAGGGGGAGGAGGAGGAAGAGGAGGAGGAGGGGGAGGAGGAGGAGGCGAAGAGGAAGAAGAGGAAGAAGAAGAAGAAGAAGAAGAAGAAGAAGAAGAAGAAGAAGAAGAAGAAGAAGAAGAAGAAGAAGAAGAAGAAGGAGGAGGAGGAGGAGAGGAGGAGGAGGAGGAGGAGGAGGAGGGGGAGGAGGGGGAGGAAGAGGAGGAGGAGGAGAAGGAGAAGCAGCAGCAGCAACAGTAACATCAGCAGCAGGAGAAGGAGGAGAGAAAGAATTAGGAAAGAAAGAAGAGCCACAAGTGTAATATTTAACATATTAAATAAAAATTACTGTTATTACTGTATATGTGTTTCTCCTCCCAGGGGTGAACTTTAGATATCAGAACAAATTTTAGATAACAGAGAGAGCCCACTGTCAGTTACAGAGAAGATATAGAAGAAATTCTGGCACAACATGTGGCCAAGAAAATGTTTTAGAGCCTATATTTTACTAATTGATTTCCTAATAATATTTTTAATGTTTTTTTAAAAGTTTATTTATGTTTGAGTGAGAGGGCAGAGAAAGAGAAAGAGAGAGAGAATCTCAAGCAGGCCCTGTGCTGTCAGCACAGACCCAGTCACAGGGCTGGAACTCACAGTGAGATGATGACCTGAGCTGAGCCAAGAGTCAGACATTAACTGACTGAGTAGCCCAGGCACCTGGATTACCTATTACCTAATAACATTAGTAAGAATTCTCTGAAGGGCACCTCGGGTGGCTTGGCCAGTTAAGTGTCTGACTCTCGATTACAGCTCAGGTCATGATCTTACAGTCCCTGAGATAGAGCCCTGTGTTGGGCTCTGTGCCGATAGCTTGGAGTCTGCTTGGGGTTCTCTCTTTCCCTCTCTCTTCTGACCCTCCCCTACTTGTGCACATATTCTCTCTCTGTCAAAATAAATTTTAAAAATTAAACATAAAAAAATCTCTAAAAATATTCACATTGAGCATGGAAGAGACAACCAAAATATGCAATGTGGACAACAGAATGAAAATTAATATATTTTCCTAAAAATCTCAGTGTAGAGATGATAAACCAAAACTGGTTATGTGAAAGCTGGCAGAGGTATAAAAATGAACTATTTCCTCTCAAACACTTATTAAAATCACAGAGGTTTTGGGGGCTGCTGGATTTACCAGATGAAATCAGGATACTGACACATACAAACATTCAGGCATATGTTGACATTTCCATTCTAGGTATCTACAAAAGAGAACAGATAATATAAAATAGCATCTATGTTTCCCCTTACCTCAGATCTCTCAAGCCAGAAGAAGACAATTATTGGATTCAAAAGAATAGTTAAAATGTACATCCTAAAACTGAATCCTTTGATGATGTGGTTATATTTGATAATAATTACTATAAAAATAAGTTATTTTTATTTATGAAATGATTCCTGATGAGGTCTCAAGGTTTTTTTTCTTGGATTCTTACCATGATTTACTCACCAGGTTATTTCAAAAAGTATGACTAGTTTTAATGTGTCTCAATCTTTACAATCAATGAATTGAAATTCATTTGAAAAAAGAACAGAAATTCCTAAAAAGGGTTCATAGTTTGTATAAAATTACCTTTTAGTATAAAATTGGGACAAAGCCTTAACTTTAAAATATATGAGTTAGTTGGATCTAGAGTGTTGGAGGGGTCTCAAGCAGTTACAAAAAGAAGTATCTGTCACATTTGAAAAAAACAAGATTAACAAGAATAAATAAAAGTGGAGTGTTGGACATAAAGGTAATATCTCTTACAAGAAAATAAGAGCAAATACAAACAATTGTGGTGATATCAAACTCTTTTTTAAAATAAAAGGATGATTTTTCAGGGCACCTGAGTGGCTCAGCCAGTTAAGTGTCTAAGTCTCGTTTTTGGCTCATGTCATGATCTCATGGTCGTGAGATGGAACCCCTTTGCACTAACAGCATTGAACCTATTTCAGATTCTCTCTCTCCCTCTTCCTCTGCCTCTCGCCCACTCTTCTCTGTTTTTCTCTAAAGATAAATAAATAAACTTTGGAAAATTTTAAAAAATAATAAAAGGATTATTTTTCGTACAATGAATGGTTGCCCTGTTCAGATGAGTCAAACATAAACCAAGACCCAAAATATAGCTTTCTCAATCATTATGTGTTTAGGCTGCATAAAGTGCCTATGGTTTTGTTTTTTCTGCTTAGATTGTAGCACATGAAACACTCTATGTTAGTAGTATTTTGTAGGATTATTTCTGACAAATTAGACTAGTGATTAATAAAATTACTAATCTGGTTTTCATGAGTTTGACCATAGTATTTCTGGGCATGGAGTTCTTTGAGTTTATTTTCTTTGGAGTTAATTGAATTTCTTGAATCTGTAGATTTGTCTCTTACCACATCGGTCATTATTTCTTCTAATACGTTTTCAGCCCCACATTCTTTTTCCTCCAATGATATAATGTCATTACAACTCCAATGACATAAATGTTAGATCTTCTGTTATTGCCCTGGAATTCACTGAAGTTCAGTTCATTTTCTTTTTCTATCTGTCTGCTCTATGTTGTTTACAACAGATAATTTCTGCTAATTTACCTTTAATGTTACTGATTCTTTTCTCTGTCATTTCCAGTTTACTATTTAGCCCATATTGTTAGATTTTTATTTTGATTATTTTATTGTTTTAGTCTCAAAATTTCCATTTGGCTCTTTATATCTTCTATTTCTTTACTGAAACTATTTTTTTAATTGTACACATAATTACTATTGAGGACATTTTTATGATGTCTTCTTTAGAATCCTTGTCTGATAATTTGAATATTTATATCATCTTAATGTTAGGTTTTGTTCATTGTCTCTGCTCACTTGACATTTTCCTAGTTTTTGGTATGTGAGTAACTTTGCACCATATCTTGGATTATTTGAATATTATAAGACTAAGATTCCTGTATATATATATTTATTTCAGGAGATGGTCAACCTGTTTACCTTCAAAATACATGTTCTGGCTCACTTTTGTGGGTTGTTTATCAAATGCCAATTTATTTTTATTAGTTGATTTATTTTTTTGAGAGAGAGAAAGAGAGAGAAAATGAGTGGTGGAGGAGCAGAGAGAGTGAGAGAAAGAATTCCAAGCAGGCTGCGCACTGTCTGCACAGAGCCCAACACGGGGCTCCAACTCAGGAATGATATCATGACCTGAGTGAGAGGAAACCAAGACTAGAAAGGTTAACCAACTGAGCCACCCAGGTGCCCCTATCAAATGTCAATTTAATTTATACATCTCCTGCAGTGAGTCTGGTTTCCTCTGCTTGTTATTCCTCCACTCCTCCTCCTTCCTTGTTACTCAGACAATGGGACTCTGCCCCACAGTTCCCACAGCAGGGGCTGGAGTGGGATACCACCATGGGAGAGGGAGAATGGTGGAACTCTGTTCCATTTATATGTTTATTGAAGAAGGACACCTTCTGTTAGTGCAGAACAAGGATAGACAGCAGAGTACCACCCACAAACTTCACCAGGTAGGCATGCCTCCTCTTCCTGGGGTGGGGTGGATGCCAAAATTCTGCCCTGAGTCTGTGTACGATGATTACTTCTTCACCCTGAAGAAGGGTGATGCTAGAGATCTTCCCACAGGCTCCATGAGGGGCAGGTTTTGCCTCATTAATACAGGGTGAGGGTGGAAGGCTGGGTTTTATCCCAGGTCTTGCTGATCTAGCACCCACTGAGTGAGGAATGGACATGGCTTTTTTCATGGGCTTTGCCTTGAGAATAGGCAAATATGGATAAAAGCTTTGTGCTCTGTACTCTTAAATACAGAGAACAAACATGGTTGCCAGAAAGGTCAGTGTGTGGATGTGTGAAATAGAGAAAAGAGATTAAGCATACACTTACTGTGATGAGTAATGTATAGAATTGTTGAATCAATATATTGTACACCTGAAACTAATTATACTCCAATAAAAATAAATAAATAATAAATAATAAAAATTTCCTGTTTTGAGTGTTGACTTATCCCCCAGTATTTTAGCTAAAAATATGGATAGATTATAGATAGATGTATAGATGATACATACATACATACATACATACATACATACATACATACATATAATAGATAGATAATTGATAGGTTAAATAGGTCAAAGTAAAAGTGGATAATTTCAGATTCTATTGGATGGGATTATTGAAAAGGGCCTGCTTTACACATCTATTACCTAGAAAAATTGAAGAAAGCTAAAAAATCATTTCTAATGAAACACTATCTGCCACTTGTGTAATACAGTTTCTGAGTTCTCATCATCTTGACTATTTAACTTTAAGGAATCCTAAGTAAATACTTTTTTCCTAAAAAAAGATGAACCAATTTCCAAGAAATATCATCCAACATAGTATAGCATTCTTTGGTAATTAAAGGATATGTTGATGGTTTTTTTGTTTTTGTTTTTGTTTTAGATATCTGATTGATTTAATCTATGTGAGGCTGGAGACAGAGGGATGGGATGGAGTTCGGAATATTATTCAGACACAGTTAATGTGCCACATTGGTGTATTATGTTGGTCAGTGAAGAAATTTGAGGAAGCAAAAGTCAGACTCAGGATACAAAATAATTAGAGAGATGTTTACCAAAAACCAGACTTAGCCTCATTGTTTTCACTAGAAGTGACCATGAAGGCAGAAAAGGTCAGTTTGCTACTAAATGCTCATAAAATATTGAACAGGTGATAAAAAAAAAAGGACCAAACACTAGCTGTCTCTAAATATCTATACTTCCCTTTTCCCATAGTAATCAAAATATTAACTCTGCAAATATATACCGAGAATAAAAAATGCATTTAAAGCCTCCTTGCATTTAGGTGTGGCCACATGACTCATGTGGATATGTTGGGATTTGGGTGATAGTTATGAGTTCACCTTCTAGGTAATGGTCTTACAGGAAAGAATATCCCATCCCCTTCGCTTTTCCACTTTTGCTGGTCCATAATGAACTTTGAAGTTAAATGCAGCATCCTAGGAAGTAATAGAGGGCCGCCAGATGGAAGGAACTGGGCTCCTTTTGATTTTGAGGGTAAAGTTGTCATAACTGCTTGGAACTTTATGAGAGAAAAATAAACCTCTGTTGTGCTTCAATCTTCCTCACTTGAGTTTCTGCTCACCCTTGAACTCAAATACTAACTAATGAAGAGAGGAAGAGAGGATGGCAAAATATAGCATTTCTCATGGCTTCAGACTAACCATCTGTATTAGTAATTGCTAAGTCAATAGTTGGTTAAATCATTTCATATTAGACCACAGAGGAAAATGATAGAAAGTATTTTGCTACCGTTAAGCAAGGGAGAACTCCATTTTTACATATAACCCAGAGACTTGGGGTATTTGTTTGTTGTAAAGAGAATGGAACCAATTGGAATCCAGTGTGACTATGTCAAGATAAAAAATGTTCATAAAATAAACTCTAGCAAACATTTAACTTGAGAGTCGCTTTTCAAAAGTTGAACTTTTTTAAATGTTTATTTACTTTTGAGGGACACAGAGAGAGCATGCACAAAAAAGAGAGAGAGAGAGAGAATATCCAAAGCAAGCTCCAGGTTCCGAGCTGTCAGCACAGGGCCTGACATGGGCCTTGAACCCACAGAACAGAGAGATTATGACCTGAGCCGAAGTCAGACACCAAACTAACTGAGCCAACCAGGTGCCCCTCAAAAGTTGAACTTTTGAATACTGAGGGTTATAATGGCATGATAAAGCTTCAATCAGTTTTATTTTTAACTATGAGTGTAAAAGGTTAACATTACAGATAAATATTAGAATAAATGCTTTATCTCCTGAAGACTCTTACTTAAAAAATAATATGGAGTCATTTTTCAGTTTTCTCAAAGTATATATATATTTATACTTTGAGAAGTTATATATACTTTGAGAAATTATACACACACATATGATAAGAATACTTAGTATGTTTCTAACAATTATAGTTAGATGAGTATTATTTTTAATAATGAAGGTACAAGTTTATTATATGCTACTGTGTATGCAAACTATCCCCAAACTTACTGGTTTAAAATGCCGATCACTTTATTTGCCCATAAAAGAATGGATCAAAAATTAGGGAAGTCTCAGAAAGCCTATGTAATGTAGCATTGGCTTCATCAGTTCTTTCCCTTTACTATACTGGAAGGTCCAAAAAGTTAACTCATGTGTCTTGCACCCATGTGTTTCCTTGTGTGTTCTCTTCCTCTCTATTTAAGAAGACTGGGCTTCCTCACAAGATGGTGGTCACCTGCATGTCTTACATGGCATCTGGCTTCCAAGAAGGAGCATACCAGCAGAGGTGCAAGAAAAGTGCAAGTTTCTTAAGCCCAAGCTTGGAAATTATACCAGTTATTTTATGATACATTTTCCTGTTCAAAAACTATCATAGGGCTCACTTGTTTCAAGGAGAAGGGAAATAACCCCTCTTCTCAGCTAGGAAAGGCAAAGAATTTGTGGTCATCTTGAATCCATCATAATATAAAGCAAGATTTCAGGGTAAAAATGGGGACCTGGGTGGCCCTGTTGGTTGAGCGTCCAACCTCAGCTCAGGTCATGATCGCACAGTTCATGGGGTCCAGCATGGCATTTGGCTCTGCTCTGACAGATCAGAGCCTGGAGCTTGCTTAGTATTTTGTCTCCCTCTCTCTCTGTTGGTCCCCCACTCTCTGTCTCTCTCCCCCCACCACCCAGAAAATAAATAACCATTAGGGGCACCTGGGTGGCTCAGTGGGTTAAACATCCAATTTCAGCCCAGGTCATGATCTCACAGTTCATGGGCTTGAGCCCCACATCAGGCTCTGTGCTGATAGCTCAGAGCCTGGAACCTGCTTCAGATTCTGTGTCTCCCTCTTGCTTTGCCATTCCCTCACTCATGTTCTGTCTCTCTCTATCTTTCAAAAATAAGTAAACATTAAAAGTATTTTCTATAAATAAATAAATTAACATTAAAAAAAGTAAAAATGTGAACATATTTCAATTGGAAAATGGAAAAGGAAAAACCTTTCAATATATAATTTTCTTTTCAATTTCTGGCAACATTAAAAAATTCTCCATGAATAACATGAAATTCAAGAAAGCTACAGGCACCATTTGAATAGACTTCTAGAAATATATAATTTAAATGATTATTTCCACCATATATCTTTTAAAATGATAATAGTGAGAAAGTTGATTTCTCTACATACTGAAGCTTTATTTTTTCTCCAGCTTTATTAAGATATAATTGACACATAACATCACATAAGTTTAAGGTGTATAATGTGATGGTATAAATTGCAAAATGATTATCACATTAAGGTTAGTTAATACATCCATCAGTTGAGAAAGTTTATTGGAGCTAAGAGAAAAAGAAAACCCTTCAAGTAGATTGTCCATGTTCTTCATTCATATACTTATTTCTTCATTTTTTTCATTCATCCAACAAACATTTTTTGAGGGATTTCATGAGCCCAGGGATCTTACTATGCAAAGAAGTTGTAGTAATAGAGAGACAACTATTGTTTTCTTTCCTTCATCGTGCTTACAACTTAATGTCATAAAACAACTGGAAAGATCATTCGGTTGGAGCTTTGATAGTGTAGAACAATGGTCTTTGTATAACCTATAAAGGAGAATTTCATGTGAAAAAGATTAATGTAACGTAAAACAATAAAATACAAATTCATGGATGCATTCAGTTATTCAATCAAAGAGGCATAATTTAAGGTTTTGTTATATCCCCAGCTCATCCTAAATCTTCAGGCCAATGCATAAACCATGTTTTAACAAAAACAGATGCCTCCCAGCACACAGGACCGTCACATCTGCTCTGTAGCTCCACATGGGAACATCTCCTCATTGCTGAGCAGCACAGCCTCGGTTCCAAGAACACATGAGCCTCTTAAAACAAAGTTGAGAATCTAGTGGCTTGCAAGTCAGCTGGCAGTGTATCTGCATTTTTCAGCAGGCTTGGATATCATGGGGGCTTAGTGTTCACTCTGTAACTGACCCCTCCGAGCCAAGTTCAGAGTGGTGTGAGTTATCAAATCTGACAGGCTTTTGGCAAGTCTTTGAAGGCTCTCAGGCCAGACTACCTTCCAAGCTCAGCTGGGATCAATTAGGATAAATAATAGTTCTTGCAAGAGCTAGTTCCTACCATGCTTTTAAAAAGTATTTAGTGTGCAATAAAGCAATTTACGGCTTACCTGTACCATGCTATCCATTCAAAAGAAAATAAGATCAAATTGAAAGGTTAAAGTGCTCTAAGTTTCAGAACAATACAGTGGTGATGGGAGAGAAGAGACAGAGAGGCCAACATTTGGAAGACTCTTCATTCTCTCAATTTACAAAAGACATAATTAAACATATATTCAAAAATATTCCATTCTCCCCAAATCTGAATTCCTACCCCAAAAACAATCTCTTGGAATTCTTGTTGAAATATATCTTACACGCACACAGACACAACACACACACAATCAGGGACTTTTGACCACGCTCAGAAGCCAAGAGACCTGCTACAATATAGTGCAGATTTCTGCTCCTCAGACAAAAACTGAATTCAAGTACCAGTCTTGGTGAGCAATAAATAGGAGGTGCCTGATAGAAATTACAACAGTAGATGATACTCTTCTATAGCAAATGTAAGGCAACAGTCAATATTGCTAATTTTCTGGCTTCACATGAACCAAGTTTACTTTATATTAGGTGTTTCTTGTTACGTAGCCTGACAGTAAAGTATTGCAAGGATCTCATGGCTGAAGTTCACACCTTGATGCTTTGCCAGAAATTTTCTTGTTTGACCTTAGTAGTTGCTACTAGAATCATGAAACTATCACGGCACCTCATTAATGACTGTGTAGGTTTGACGTTGCTCTGCTACAAAATGTCACTGCTTGTTCAGTTTGCTCTGTATTTGCTACAGAAGTGTGTTCTGCTTCACGTGGTGTCTCTCCTTTTATGGCCTCACCTCCCTATATTTTTAACAAGAAAGATTGATTGCTAATAAGAATGTTTGGAGTTTGGTGGGGTGTTTCTTTTATTGTTCAGAGATTAAAAGTTATTGAAAGTTTTTTCTATAGAAATCTTCTGCATAAATGAACAGAATGAAGTATATTTTGAAACATAGCTTTTTATGCATTATGTTAGTAACTTTTTTGTGTTATAATGACAGTCATAATACTTGAAGATTGTGCAGAAAATTATGTTACCGTGTTTGCAAATACTCAAGCAGACCAACAAATGCAAATGATTATTGGCTTCTGAAATTTGCAATAGTGCTTATTCAATACAGTTCCTGCTAATTGTTATGGATATAGTGATGCTCCAACACACTCCCTGCTCTCCCAAAGCAACCTGTTAAGCCTAAGTGACGAATGAGTACTCTCCAGCACAATCTTTACACCCATGGAATTTGTGGAGCTGAATGACAGAGTGATGCCAAATAGAGTTAAGTTCTCAAGAATCATTAATAGATGTTATTATTTTGGTGAATATATAAAACCCAGTACTTCTTGTAGAATATAGTTTAAATGAACACAACATATGCTTTGGTTAAGTGATGCATAGAGTATCTCATTATTTTTCTTTTTTTAATTTTTTAAGTTTATTTATTTTTGAGAGATAGAGAGAGACAGCGTGTGATCAGGGGAGGGGCAGAGAGAGAAGGAGACACAGAACTCCAAGCAGGCTCCAGGCTCTAAGCTGTCAGCACAGAGCCCAATGCGGGGCTCGAAATCACAGATTGTGAGATCATGACCTGGGTTGAAGTCAGAGGCTCAACTGACTGAGCCCCATCTCATTGTTTTTCAATGTAAGGAATCTTCAGCATGGCTCATCGTATGTGCATGCACAGGTACATTGTCTAGTGTCTGAATCTTTGAAGATCAGAGTATTTCATCATGTGTTCAAGTTATTTTACAAATCATATTTGTGTTACTGACTACTGATTAAGAAGTTAGGGGCACCTGGGTGGCTCAGTCGGTTGGGCATCCGACTTTGGCTCAGGTCATGATCTCACGGTTCATGGGTTCGAGCCCCGCATCAGGCTTTGTGCTGACAGCTACCTCAGAGACTGGAGCCTGCTTCAGATTCTATGTCTCCCTCTCTCTCTGACCCTCCCCTGATCATGCGCTCTCGCTCTCTCTCTCTCTCAGAAATAAATAAATAAACAAATAAACATAAAAAAAAGAAGTTAGTGAAAAATATGTTAAAATTGGGTAACGGAAGAGAGAAACTTAAAATCCTAGATTGCATTCTGTTTAATTTAACAAAGATTTACAGAATCTTTATGCTTTCACTGTTTAAAATATAGAAGACACAAAACATACAGGGCTTAATTTCTCATTGTATCAGTATCAAGAATCTTAGTGAGAAAAATCTCTATTAAAAAATAATAATGAGGGGCGCCTGGGTGGCTCAGTGGGTTAAGTGTTTGACTCTTGATCTCTGCTCAGGTCATGATCTCTTGGTTAGTGAGATGAAGCCCCACCATTGTGTTCTACACTGATACTGCAGAGCTAACTGGGATTTTCTCTCTCTCTCTCTCTCTCTCTCTCTTTCCTTTCCCTGCTCATGCTCTCCCTCCTCCTCTCAAATGAATAAATAAACTTTAAAAAATAACTATAAAATACCCATACTAGATGGATGATAACCCAAGGTGAGTAGTGTAATGATAGACCAAGAAGGGAGATCTCACTGTGGATCAAAATACTGTAGGAAGAATTTATTGGAGAACTATGACGTGTGTTTACCACTGCCCTACTTAGTTAGATGTCCAGAGAAGGGAAGAGAAAGCATAATGAATGGAGCACCAAGAATGTGAACAGAATGAGCAAAACCAAAAAGGTAAAGTGGAGAGTAAGGTCCCAGGATGACGAATTCACAATTGGAGAGTCATGTTTAAATAATCAAGAAATGACTTCGGTTACAACATTTTGTAGCATATTTTACTTCTGCAAATACGATATTCATCAAATATGTTAGCTTGTTTATCTACACAATTTTCTTGTGTTTATTTCTCTAGAAATCAGTTACACACACAGGAAGAATTCCTTTGGAGACACACTGTCTATTTTGTACAGATTTCCTTAAGGCAAACACCTGTGGAAACCCTCTGCAGTGCAAGGCTAAGCCTAGAGTTTTGTTTTAGAATATTTGCTTGCCTTTTTCATCAGTTTGTTTGTTTTGATATTTATAAACATAACATTATTTAAAAATTGGGCACTTTTTTCTTATTCATGCTGTTACCCATTTACATTAACTCTTGAATACTTTTTATTCAGTTTTCCAGTTTTCCTTTTATTCTTATTTGAAGCTTAGAATTTATTTGTCAAATTCATGGAGGTTTTTATGAGAGGGAATTAATTTGATATTTATTTCCAATATTTTTTTCTGCTGGTTTTGTATTATAGGTGTAATGTTTTATGTTAGTATACAAAAATGTAAATTAGTAAGAATACAAATTGATGATATTAAATGGTCTGTAATTTATTTTTAAATGCTTCAGAGAAAACAGTAGGATGTGCTGCTAAATCTGCCACTTTGAGCTGTTCAGATCAGATCTGAAGGATGCTATCTGAAATTCCTATTACAGAAATAGCCAAGAAAAACACTCAAAATGTTTCTAACTAAATGTACACTACCAGGTTGTGGTAGCTTGTCTCCAAAGGTGACTCCCAAATAACCAAATTCCCAGAACTTAAACTCTTGCATCCTCCCTTCCTATAAAGAATGAGTCCATTCTGTGCCTATACATTTAAAAAGTCCATTGGTTTCCAATTTTAAGATCTTAGGAATCTCGCAGCACCACCATGAAAGACATCCAATTAACCAACTGAAAAGACTATGTGGCAATGCCCTAAGTCTGTGTTTTGGGGGAGACGGGTGTAGTTGTCCCAACATTTCAATGAAGCCTTCCATGACCTCTACCCCAGGCACTATTTGACCGCAGCTATATGAGAGACTCTAAGTAAAACCAAAAGAAGAACTACAGTGAAAAAAATTGGAAAGTTAGCAAGAAAGAAATGACTTAAATTAGAAACAGAAATATAAAGAATACAAACTGCTTGTGGAAACTGATTACATTGGTAGTGAAGAGATAGAAGAGACTTTTTTCACCTTGACGAAGTTTATCTCCCCTCCAAAAAAAAAAAAAAAAAAAAAAAAACAAACTTATGGCTAATGTCATTTAATGAAAGACTGAACCCAACCTGCTTACGATCAGGGACAAGGCAATGATGTTCATTCTTACTATCTTTACTTAACACAATACTAAAAGACCTGGCCAATGGGATAAGGTAAAAATAAGAAAATAAATAAAAGCAATACAGATCTGTGGTAAGTGTGTATGTAGAAAATCCTAAATAGTCTACAAAACATCTCTTGCAACTCATAAGTAAATTTAGCAGGGTTGCAGGGTACATGGTCAATAAAATAAATCCTGCTATTTGCCACAATATAGATTTACTTTGAGGACATTATGCTGAGTGAAATAGGCCAAACACAGAAGAATAAATACCATGTGATTCCACTTACGTTAGGAATCTAGAATTGTCAAACTCATAGGAACAGAAAGTAGAACTGTGGTTTCCAGAGAGCTGGGGGAGGGGAAAATAATGAATTATTTTCCAAAAACAATTAAAGTTTTTGTTATATAAGATACATAAGTCCTAGAGATATGCTGTAAAACGTAGTCCTTGCAATTAATAATATAGTATTGTACACCTTAAAATATATTAAGGGGTGCTTGGGTGGCTCAGGCAGTTAGATAACTGACTTCGGCTCAGGTCATGATCTCACAGTTCATGGCTTTGAGCCCACCTCAGGCTCTGGGCTGACAGCTCAGGACCTGGAGCCTGTTTCAGATTCTCTCTATCTCTCTGTCTTTCCCCCTCCCTCTCTGTATCTCTCTCGGAAAAATAAATAAAAAACATTAAACATATTTTAAATATTACATTTTAAAGGTTCTTGTAAGAAAAAAGAAAGAAAGAAAGAAAGAAAGAAAGAAAGAAAGAAAGAAAGAAAGAAAGAAAGAAGGAAAGAAAGAAGAAGAGAAAGAAGAGAAAGTAAAAGAAAGAAGGGATGGGAGGGAGGAGGGAAGTAGGAAGGAAGAAAGAAAGGCAAAAGTATAGAAAGAAACTTTTGGAAGTGATAGATATTTTTAGTACCTTACTTGTAGTAATGAGATCCCAGATATATGCATACATTCAAGATATATACTTTAAATATGTGCAATTTCTGTATATCAATTATACCTCATTAAAACTAAAAGTGTAGTCTATATGTATTCAGTTGCATATTCTTTTGAGCAATGTCTTTTATTTCTCCATGTCTTTTTTTTTTTTAATGGTCATTATTTAACCATGGTAATTCTAGAAAAGGAAAAGAAGGCATGCTAATCTCACTATATCATTTTCTGTACATTTTTCATGTAGCTTAGTTTTTACTATAAATTATATTAAATAAGCTGAAATTTTACTTAGCAATTTAATTATGGTATTTTCCTCTTTATGAAATAACTGAATAAGCACTGAAAAGGAATTTATAGAGAACTTTAAAAAATTAGTGATAAGAAAGCAAATCATGCAGTTCAAAAATATGAGCAGATATTTCACAAAAGAAAATATGCAGTATCAAATAAATAAATGTAGAGATGTACAATATCATTGATCATCAGGAAAGCAGAAAGTATAACTGCAGAGAGATATCACCATGCAGTGGCTTAACATCAAAGGATTAACAATATCAAGTGTTAGAATGTAAAGCACCAAGAACTCTCAGACATGGCTGGTGAAAATATATAATGGAACAGCTATTTTGGAAAAGAAATTGTTTATAATCCTGCAATTAATCCTAGTTGGACATGAAAAGGAATAACTTATTGAAACTCAAAAGGACACAGATAAACCTCAGAAGCATTGTACTGAGCAAAAGTTTCAAATACAATAAAAGCATGTATTATATGATTCCATACATATGGCATCTAGAACAGGCAAACTGACTTATAGTGGCAGAAATTAGTTCACCAGTTGACTTGTCTGAGGATTGGGGAAGATTGCAAAAGAGCACAAAGGAACATTCTGGAGAGATAGAAACACTCTATTTCTCAATTGTGGTGGTTACATTGATGTGTACATTTAGCAAAACTCACCAAACTGCACTCTTACTAGGATGCATTTACCCATATGTGAATTATTCCTCAATAAAGTTGAACTGAAAAAATACCATAAAAAGATAGTACAGACAAAAACCAAAATGGCTGATTTGGCAAGATCAACCATAGGTAAATACATCATAAGTCCTTTCTATTGGAGAGGATCTTTAAGAACTGAATTTTATATATTTCTGTTGGAAGCGGAAAATCATACTTTCACTTTAGAAAACATGGACACTTTTTAACAGAGCTTAAAAATACACACAAAGTATAATGCAGTAGTACCCTTTGGAGGCATTTACTTAAGAGAAATTAGTGTTCCCATCAAAAGGTCTGAACAAAAATGTTTATAGCCTTATCCTTAATATCTTCAAACTGGAAATTATTCCAATGTCCATTAATACTGAAGAGAGGAGCACCTGGGTGGCTCAGTCAGTTAAGCGTTGACTCGGTTTCAGCTCAGTCATGATCTCACGGTTTCATAGGTTGGAGCACTACACTGGCAGTGCCTGCTTAGGATTCTCTCTACCCCCCACCCCCTTCTCTCTGTGCCTCCCAGACTCATGTTGTCTCTGTTTCTCTCAAAATAAAAACTTAAAAACATAGTTGAAGAAATAAACAAGTTGTATATATTTCGTATATTTATACAATGAAATATTAATTATAGAAAAGAACAACCACTGATACGTGCAACAGATTCATGTATGAAATTGAATGAACTGTGCTGAGCAAAAAACACCAGATACAAAATTGCACAAAATGAATCATTCCATATGATTCCATCCTAATTCTAAAACAGAAAAACTAATATTTAATAACAAAAATCATATCAAAGGCACACAAAACCTGCATGTGGGTGCTTACAGCAGCTTTATGCATTATTGCTAAAGGTTGGAAGCAACCAAAATTTCCTTCAGCAGGTAAATGAAGAAATAAACTGTGGTAAATAAAGTGCACGGAAAAGAAATGAGTTATCAAGCCATGAAAATAAATGGAGGAATGTCTTTCTTAAATGCATACTACTCAGCAGAAGAAGCCAATCTAAAAAGGCTATCTATTGTATGATTCCAACTATATGACATTTTGGAAAAGGCAAAATTGGAGAAAAAGTTCAGTGGTTGTGATGAATTGGTAGGGGAAAGAAAGGTAACTAAAGGGAACACAAAGGATTTTTAGGGTAGTGAAACTAGTTCTATGACACCATAATGATGGATACATCTCATTATACATTAGTTAAAACCTATAGAATGTACAACCCAAAAAACAAATTCTAATGTAAACCATAGGTGATAATGATGTATCCAAGGAGGTTCATCAATCGTAACATACATGATAGTATATGAGATCAAGGGATGTATAACAACTTTCTACTTTCTGCTCAATTATACTGTGAACCTAAATTTCTAAAAAGTAAAGCCTATATAAAAGGCAAATAAATACCAAGTTTGCCTAGTTTAGAGTATTTGTCTTTTATTGAAAAGAATAATGAATAAACTTTCTGGAATGATGGAAATGTTCTAACTATAATTTGGGGGTACTGCTTGGGGTAGTAGCGACATGAGTGTATATATTTTTCCAAACTCAAGCACTGTTTACTCAATATGGACGGATTTTGTTGTATGTAAATTATGCCTCAATAAACATGATTAAAATACTTTTTAAAAAACATTTCAACAGAAGAGGCATTTGGTAAACGAGGTGGTTGGTGATTTAGAGAAAAGGAGATATATCGAAATAACAATATGAAGTATTCCAGCTGCCCCAATTAATGATCCTCCTTTATCCAAGTACTTTGGTTTTTTGAAAAAAATTTTAATGTTTTATTTATTTCTGAGAGAGAGCGAGAGAGCAGGAGAGGGTCAGAGAGAGAGGGAGACACAGAATCTGAAGCAGACTCCAGGCTCTGAGCTGGCTGTCAGCACAGAGCCCGACGCGGAACTCGAAACCACAAACCTTGAGATCATGACCTGAGCCGAAGTCAGATGCTTAACCGACTAAGCCAACCAGGCACCCTGGTTTTTAGACTTAAAAAAAAAAATGGTACTAGAATTCTGTGCTCTGGACACTCTTTAACCTAATGAAAGAGGAGCTAGGCAATCTTTAGTGAAAAATGTATTTCATGGTAATAATATTTTCCCTGCAGTTTCAGTTCCTAAAACTTAAGTGACATGTTATTGTCAAATTATCATGATAATCTAAATTATCATGATAATCATTTGTGATATATGCATATATCAAATCATTATGCTGTACACCAAAATTTAATAATAAGTCAATTATATATCAGCTTAATAGAAAACACATTAACTCAAAGGGCATGTGTAAGGGGAAAATTGATGAGTCAATACCAGCTGTATTATATCTCCCTTATTTAGCTAAACTCTATTATTCAGAACTATTAAGGAAATTATTCATATTCTTCATGCTGCAAATTGAATTGTTTATCATAAACCCCATTTTAATTTTTCAGAAGTAGAAGGAAAAAGTTAAAATTATTGCTTTCTGATCATAATACTGAATATAAACATTATTATATTAATGCATGAAGTGGTAATTGAGAACTTTTGTAATTAATTTTTATAGTAAACCACACCTTTAAACACTCACGTTTTCTATTACTTCGTGGCTTAAATATGTACTCTTTTTGTTAACTTTATGATACCTATTTTTTAATCCCATCACCTCGAGAAATGTTGAAATTCCTAATCATCAGTCTTAGTACTTGCTTATTACACTCAAACTTAGTTTTCCCATCTGGCCTACTGTCCCTACAAAAATAGAGTATGATGGGAAATGGTTGCTTCTCTTGACTAAACTTGGATATAATAGGTAATAAGTTATCTATTATCTACCTGTAAAACCAAAGCATAAATAACCACAAGCTATTTGAGAAGTGTGGGTTCAAACATTTTATGTTTATAATAACAAAAGCACCTTACAATCTGTATCTTCAAACACCCTTTGATCCACATATCCTCCAAACCCAATCACTAAATCTTCCTACTACACTTTATTTCATTTTATTTTTACTTTTCTTCCTTCCTTCCTTCCTTTCTTTCTCTTCCTTTCTTTCTTTCCCTTTCTTTCTTTCTTTCTTTCTTTCTTTCTTTCTTTCTTTCTTTCTTTCTTTCTTTTTTTCTTCCTTCCTTCCTTCCTTCTTCTTCCTTCCTTCCTTCCTTCCTTCCTTCCTTCCTTTCTTTCTTTCCTTTCTTTCTTTCTTTCTTTCTTTCCTTCCTTCCTTCCTTCTCTTCCTTCCTCTTCCTTTTCTTCTTTCTTTCTTTCTTCTTTCTTTCTTTCTTTCTTTCTTCTTTTTTTCTTTCCTTCTTCCTTCCTTCCTTCCTTCCTTCCTTCCTTCCTTCCTTCCTTCTTCCTTTCTTTCTTTCTTTCTTTCTTTCTTTCTTCTTCTTTCTTCTTTCTTTCTTTCCTTCCTTCCTTCCTTCTTCCTTCCTTCCTCTTTTCCTTCCTTCCTTTCTTCTTCCTTCCTTCTTCCTCTTTCTTTCTTTCTTTCTTTCTTTCTTTCTTCTTTCTTTCTATAAGGGAGAGAGAGAAAGTGAGAGATCAAGAGAGGGACAGAGAGAGAGATGAAGAGAGAGAGAATCTTAAGCAGGATCAGTGTGGAACCTGACAAGGAGCTGATAAATTTTGTGAGGCACATAATACTCTCTCACACATATTCTCCTTTTACTTTTTATTTATTTTTTCAAACAACCCTTCAAAAATGTTAAAACCACTCCTAGTTCATAAAGCATAAAAAAGCATAGAATAACATTATGGTTTTAAATTGAATGATCAATTCATTACCAGAAAGTTGTCCCCCTACATATATAATTTGTAAATATTTTAATTTTTAATGTCTTGTTAAAGTATGGTCTATAGTCTATACATCTTCTCAGGGCCTCACCCCTCTGAAGTTATAATGGGTGTGTTCAGCTGCCATACAAATAAACCCCGAATTGCAGGGCTTTTATTTAGACAGCAGTTTAAGTTTTGCTAGTGTAAGTTTTTATCAGCAGTTGGGTGGAGGGTGGGGGGAGGTGATGTGCCACAGAATCACTAAGGGCCTAGGCTGAAGGAAATTCTATTATCTTTAACACATACTTTGCATATCGTGAGAACACCCTGAGCATGGACATCTGATTAGCAGGTGTGGGTAAAGAGAAAGAATTGGGAGTGGGAAGTAGCTTCCTGT
This sequence comes from Proteles cristata cristata, assembly GCA_017311185.1. Lineage (NCBI taxonomy): Eukaryota > Metazoa > Chordata > Mammalia > Carnivora > Hyaenidae > Proteles > Proteles cristata. The sequence continues at coordinate 588,963 of JAESUZ010004583.1, forward strand.
GAACCAAAGATGGAGGTCCACATTGTATCGGATTAACTCAGGCATATGACCACAGTTGACTTCATGGGTGGCTTGATAGTAGAGTCACACTGGACAGCTAAAAGGGAGAATCAAGTTTGATAAATTGCTAGTATCTGACTCATGTACATATAGACAAATAAGACTCCTTCAAGAGAAATTAAATTCTAAATGAAATTTGCTATAAGTCAAATGTTTTCTTAAACACAAGGTATCTTTGGGTAAATTAATTTAAATGACCTTTTCCTGAATCTATAATCTGGAGACAGGAAGGAAAGGAAGGAAGGAAGGAAGGAAGGAAGGAAGGAAGGAAGGAAGGAAGGAAGGAAGGAAAAAAAGAAAAGTAAAGAGGGAGGGAAGAAGGAAGGAAGGGAGAGAGGGAGTCAAATATGACTCATATTTGAGTCAGAATAACTTCCAGAAACATAAATCAGATATTAATAAACAGCCACATTAATAATTCAGTGAAGTAATAAAAGAGAGACTAAACATCAAGATCATTTATGTTAGATATCCATGTATAATTAATGATCTTTATATTCATGTGGAATAATGCTTATTTATGTCTGATGGGTAAAGTTTAATTCATCCAAGACTGAGTCCTTCCCCTTGGCCTGTCAGAAAAAAAAAATGCTGCTGTCTCACAAAGTTTCATATAAACCAAATTTAACACTGTGATTAAAGTATTCAATTCTTAATCATCTGAAAGGCATGGATCCTAATCCAGAGGATGGGCTGGCAAGATACAACAGGAGCAACATTTCTGTCATATCAAATGGCTATTGGAGAGGTCAAGTTCTGAAATCTCGTAGCTCAGAAGCCCCACGGTCATGAGGTCAGGACTCTTCTTCAAAGACTGGTGGTCTGCCCTGCTAGACCTTGTGTGACTCTGAAATAAATAACTGACTCATGAGTTTTCCCCAGTGAGTGCTGCACCAACAACCGGAGAAGAAGGTGCCACTTCACCATTGCCCTGATTTGCACGGCAATGTTATTTTTCCTTATGTATTTTTAATTTTTCATTTACTTTACAGTGTAAAGTTCACCTTAAGATTTATATTCCTTCCATTAATTTTTCTCCACTTTTTCCTATTTATAGTTTTAATCTTATCTTGTATGGAACTGGGAGTTCTTTTTAAAGGGAGAGTCAAGTATAGATGTGAGGAAAAAGGAAAAAAGAACCATGAAACTAAATATACCGTACATCTCTACTAACAATAAGATATTTCATTAGTTCCATTTTAGTGTTGTCTTGCAGCTGTGTTACTCGGATGTTTCCATATTCATTCAACAGCAACCTCCAATAATATATGAATTTTACCAGGTCCACAAAGGTAGAAAGCATAGAGCACAAATATGTCAGGTTGCTTAACAAATTATCCAAACATGTTTATGTTTGAGTCTAGGTTGTTTTATAGGAAATTGCTGGCTTGCCTATTTACAAGGAATAAGCTTCTTTATAGCTTCCATTCCATGGTTAAACCTTCACAATACAGACATTTTTAATTATTTTATCTTTCCAGGAAAATGCAAATATAGTGATTTTCAAACTAATTACTCAAAGATTAAAAATTGTTAACTTATTTGAATATTACAAAAACATTATGTGTAAATACGTAGTATTCATAAGTTATTTTTATAATATACACAGTATTTTTTTAAATGAACCTTAAGACCTTGGGTGGAAATGAATTTACATTAGGTGTTCTTTTAAATAAATTATTTTAGGCATATAAATTATTACATTAAGACATACACTCATTCAATCATTACATCATTGTCAAATTTTATTATTGCTCTGCTTTTCTTTGAGGGGTAGAGAGAGAGAACTTGTAAGCTATGTTACAGATGGCAATATCCAACATCTTGGCCAACTTTGACGTTGGCCCAGGGTTTGTTGCATGGTCATATTGCTCTTAGTCTATCCAGCTGCCCTTCAAGTCTTCTGAAACATCAGTTTTCGTGACTAAACTTTAATTAAAATAATCTCAAGGTTTTAATTATAATATTAGAGAATTAACTTGTAACCATTTTAACATAAAAGTATTTTGATGTCAAGGATGAGTGTCATTTGAGGTAGCTGTATCTTACTCAACTGATAGTAGAGACCAATCCTAAAAGAACATAAGAGATAAGAAACCCTCCACTCTTCCTTGTGATCCTTCATGTCACTATAGAAGGCAAAATCAGGGAAAAGATTTAATAGAAAAACAGCACAGAATGGCACTGAAATATTTTGCTTTGTTTTAAGTTTTTATTTAAATTCCAATTAGTTAACATACAGTGTAATATTAGTTTCAGGTGTACAATATAGTGATTCAACACTTTCATACAACACCCAGTGATCATCACAACAGGTGTCCTTCTTAATCCCCATCACCTATTTCACCCATACCCCCATCCACCTACCCTCTGGTAACAAACATCAGTTTGTTTTCTATAGTTAAGAATCTGTTCCCTGGGAGCACCGTGTTGGCTCAGTCAGTTCAGCAACTAACTCTTGATTTTGGCTCAGGTCTGCACTGGGCATGGAGCCTGCCTGGGATTCTCTCTCTCCCTTTCCCTTGGCCCTTCCTCCAACTCTCTCTTTCTCTGTCAAAAAAAAAAAAAGTCTGTTTCTTGGTTTGTCCCTCTCTTCTTTTTCTAAAATGTTTTGATCTAATTGTTTTATAATGAAACAAGAAAAAAATTATCACTGTAAGAATGCATATTTCTAGATTTGCACTAAAGAACAAATGATATTTACTTATATGCAGCCACATTGTTTGTTGTCTAGCCAGAAATTCATGATTGATCCTAAAAGACCTTCCTGACACTTGTATATTCAACTCTAGAAGCCTCGGTTTTATTTAGCATTTGAAGGGATATTTTTAGAATTGTTATTATTTACAACAATTGGAATATTATTGATTCAAACTTTTATCTCAGAAGAAAATGAATCATGCTAACCTTTGTCTAATTAGAAAAGAGGGAAAGGGACAAAAATTAGAATAAATGAAACTCTTATGATTAGAAGAGTTATTTATTGTAACCAATAATTTCATAGAGTTCTACCTGTCAGTTTAATAGACTCCATACTTAATAAAGATCATGAAATATTTTATTTAAAATAATTTTGTTGCTAATGTTTCCTACTTGTCACATTTGGCTAGAGCAAGTCTACATTACACCTCACCACAAAACAATGATTAATCAGCCACAGATATTACTAATATACTATATTTAAAGTCCTAAATCAAAGAAATAGAAGATTTCCACAATGACTTTATGATTGAAAATGAATTCTAGTTGCCAATTGCAAAAAGAAAAAACATGTTTATTTGAATGAATGGTTAATTACTATTATGATTAATTCACCTCCAACGGGAGTTATAGAAAAGTGAAATTGGGATTACTAAGAGCAGAATATTAAAGTATAATCCAACTGTATACTATACAATGCATTTATTTTAAATATATCAATAAGTAATTTTCTATCAGAAGTCCCAAGAAAACTTTGCATATCACTGAATCAAATTTTGTTTCTAAGTGCTAGAGGTTGTAGGGAAAATCTGTCTTACTCAGATTTTAAATTTCTCCTGTAGTCTTTCTCCCCCTGAAGATGTTAGATATATACAATACAGAGTATACATATGCTGAAATGCCTTCTTCATTTAAAATAGGCTACACAAACTTCAACTATTGAAATGCATTGCATGTAATTCAGTTCTTAAGGTCTATTGAAACATGCTATTTTTCTCTTCTGATAAGTGTACTAAACTTCTGTACTTCACAGCATTTCTTTTTCCTTTTTATATGTGTATACTTAACAACTGTCCCTTAATCTGTCCCTCATACATTACCTGTCCTAAAAAATTATTTTAAAAAAACTATGTTGGTTCTATGAATAGTCTAGTTTTATACAATAACCTAGAGACTTAAGGAGCCTCCAGTCTTTCTTTACAGACTAATGCAATGTAATGAGAGAATCTGGAAACTTGTCACTAAGTAGTTCTGTGATCTTGGCAAAGTCATTTACTCTATCTGTCCCTGGTTCCTTGTTTGTAAAATGAGGAAGTCCCATCTTAAATATAAATTTCTATGATGTAAACTTCAATCAGAATTAATACATATTCTTTAAACTTTAAACAAAAGGGGATCCCTGGGTGGTTCAGTCTGTTAAGCATCTGACTTTTTTTTTTTAGTTAAGTTAATAAACAGTGCAATTTTAGTTTCAGAAGGAGAATTCAGTGATTAATCATTTACATACAATACCCAGTGCTTATCACAAGTGCCTTTTTTTTTTAAATATTTTTATTTTATTTCTAGGATAGAGAGAGACAGCGTGAACAGGGGAGGGTCAGAAAGAGAGCGAGACACAGACTCTGAAACAGGCTCCAGGCTCTGAGCTGGCAGTCAGCACAGAGCCCGACACCGGGCTTGAACCCACGAACCGCGAGATCATGACCTAAGCGAAAGTTGGACGCTTAACCGACTAAGCTACCCAGGCGCCCCAACACAAGTGCCTTTCTTAATACCCATCACCCATCTAACCCATCTCCCAACCACCTCTCTTCATCAACCCTTGGTTTATTCTCTATCGTTAAAAGTTAAGCACTGGACTCTGGATTTTGGCTCAGGCCATGATCTCATGGTTGTGAGATTGAGCCAGGCCTTGGGCTTTGCACTGAGCATGGAGTCTGCTTGAGATTCTCTCTCTCTCTCTCTCTCTCTCCCCTTCTGCCCCTCCTCTGCTAGCACTTTCTCTGTCTCTTTCAAAATAAATAAATAAACTTTACAAAATACATATTTTTGAAATGATGGATGGAATGGAAATGCAAAGTAACAATTCGGATGGTTTGCTAATTGACATAAGCTAAAAATAAATCTTAAAAAGCATCACACATCTTTTTTTAATTTATTTTTTAATTTATTTTGAGAGAGAGAGATAGAGAGAGAGAGACAGCAAGTGGGGAAGAAGGGCAGAGAGAGAGGGAAAGAGAGAGAATCCCAAGCAGGCTCCTGCAGTGACAGTGCAAAGCCTGAGGCAGAGCTGATAATGGAACCATGATCATGCATGACCTGAGCCGAAATCAAGAGTAGGACCCTTAACCAACTGAGCCACCCTGATGTCCCTAAAGCTTCACACATCTTCAGTGTCCATGTGACAACTGCCACTACTGCAAGTGGCTTTGCTATTTAGACTGTACAATTCACCTATGCTAATTCCCTTGTGCTGAAACTCTATTTATACTCCCAAATGTAGCACATCCAGTGACAGAAAAGTGTTGCTCACTAATTGAACTACCCAATCCTTATGCAGATTTTTGCCAAAGTAGCACTTTTAAAAGTAATTGACCCCCCCTACTGAATTTTTTTTTCAAAGAGTCACTTCCCTTGGATAACAAGCAACAACCAACCACTGGAAATTTTTACAAAACTCATGGCTTTCTGTACTAACCTAATAGCAGATGGATATTTCCCCACTACAGATGAAACAAATTGTTTCTCTTTGGATAGGTTTTCCCATTAAACAAACTTTTGTCATTGAAATCTATGTTTAGATTTGAGATGTTGGGAAATCACCAAGTTAAACAGATGTTTGCTTAAATATCTGTTTTATTTTGCTGATTCAGAAATATGTTAATTGTTCTGTGAATTCAGTAATAATATCAATTATTTTAAAATAATGACTTTGTCAAAAGGTGGTACTTCTAATGTTTGATTTCTTTGGCTCACAAAGTAGACTTCAATCTTATAGAAATTACTTAAACTATCCACATTTCTTTTCCCTGAATACAAATGAAGCATTTCGTTTTGTGTGTGTGTGTGTGACAATCACATTTTGCTCAGATTTGCCCACAGACAAGTTCAAGACCAGCAAAACCAACAACTGTTGCTTAATGGAAATTTTAAAAAAGAAAGAATTTTTCAGAAGTTCATACCTATATTTATTTTGGGCAACTTGTCCCTTCTTGATCTCAGTTTCCTGTGTGTAAAATGATGAGTTTGCATTAAATGATTTCCAATGCCTTTCCAATCCTGAATTACTAGGACTCTATGACCCCATTTACAAGCCTTCCTAGGCTAATTTACCACAGATGTACTTTTGTCCAATACCAATGCCAATAAACATCGGCATTGAAAAACAGCTAATAAGCTAAATGTTTTTGATGGTGCAAACAGATATTGATATGAATGAAAGCACAATCTAGTTCTCATACATAGAGCTGGATTTCTTCAGTCATTCTTTGTGTTACTTATTACATATAAGGTAGGTTTTTCCACCTAACTTCAGAGTATTATCCCATGCTCTGTTCCATTTTCACTTTATTCTTCATCTTTTTTCATATTCTATAGATTCCAAGGGATTGAGTTGAGCAAAACATCAGTTGTTTTCCAAGTCCCATCTCATCCCTCTCCTCACTCAATTGTTCAGATGCCATGTGTATGGCCAGAAGGTGTACATTGCTGACGGATCAATGTGGTTACAAATTAAGAATTAAATGACTTGTGGAAAATATCGCTTTTTTATGTTTATAGCATACTAATTCCATGCTTCTCTCTTACTAATAAACCTCATCAGACAATAAAATTCCCAGCTTCAAAAAATGAATCTAAGTCAATCAAGATAATTTTGTTTTTCAGAGAACTATTAAATTTGCCAATTTTCCTTGCCCTGTGACCAATTCCAGACTACAAGAATTAAAGGAAGGCAGCTGGAAGACTTTACGTTCCATGATCAAGGAGACCATGATCATTGGTACCACCCTTCTCCCTTTTCCTTATCTTGAAGGTAAGAGTTGGAGTTGCTATCATGCCTTCAAAAAAGAAAGACCAAGAGAAACACCAATAAAAGACCAAAAGAAGCATCCAGAAGTCTTAACATTATTAAATGGCTGCACCAAAACCACAGCAACCATTGATATCTAGTCTTCTTCTCATATGAGAGAAGATCAAAATGTTCATTTGTGGCAAATATGATGATGGGCTGCCTAGATTCCCCCTCTCCATTCAGGATTAAAGGACTTAATTTTTTAGCCATTAGGAAGGTTATGGATTGACACCTCTCTGTTGTCAAGCCCCCAATAAAGGAGTCTTTTTAGTTAATAGAAAACTTGTGACTTTTCATGGGGTTGGGTTCAAATCCAAGCTTGGTTACTTGACCAGGAGGATAAATTTAAGGAAAATGTTTAAACCTCTTTAAAGTTCATTTTCCTGGGGCACCTGGGTGGCTCAGTTGGTTAAGCATCTAACTTTGGCTCAGATCATGATCTCACGGTCCATGGGTTAAAGCCCCACCTCGAGCTCTGTGTTGACAGCTCAGAGCCTGGAGCCTGTTTCAGATTCTGTGTCTCCTTCTCTCTGCCCCTCCCCTGCTCACTCTTGTCCCCCTCTCTCTCTCTCAAGAATAAATATTTTTTAAAACGTTAATTTTTCTCTAATGTTAAGTGTAATAATAATGTACTTCTTTTTTTAGTGAAAAATAAACAGGTAACAGATGTAAAGCTTATAGCACATATAATCATCCATTGACCATTTTTGGTGAGGCTTTAACAAAGAAGCACACGAATAATAGCTAACACATGTAGTCTCTACTCTATAAACACAGTTATTACTACAACATTAACTTAAGAATTGTATTCTTTGGGGTGCCTGGGTGGCTCAGTAGGTTAAGTGTCCAACTTCAGCTCAGGTCACGATCCCACGACTCGTGAGTTCGAGCCCCGCGTCCAGCTCTGTGCTGGCAGCTAGCTCAGAGTCTGGAGCCTGCTTCAGATTCTGTGTCTCCCTCTCTCTCTGACCTTCCCATGCTCATGCTGTCTCTCTCTCTCTCAAAAATGAATAAAACATTTAAAATTTAAAAAAAAAAATTGTATTCTTGAAAGGAAACTGGTCTAAAATCATAATTCCAGATTGAGCACCTAAACACCTATCTTGCACAAGTAACATTTGGCATTTATCGATTTCCTCTTTCAATTTTTTAAAAAATATGTGTGTGATCCAAGGTCCATGCTGAGATTTACAGAAGTGGCAGAGAGATCTAGGGATATGGGAATTATGGGACACATTCAATCCTGTCTCTGAGCACCCTCAGTGAGGATCCAATGGAGCGCGGCTTGACCTTGGACCCAAGATGCAAAACTCCTTTAGATGAGGCACACATTCCATTCTTACCCCAGATTAGGAACAAGACCTTTATATGGATACCTCTGCGCCAATTCTGACAGACACGTGTTCCTTCATGAATTGGGGCTTTGGAGCAGGCACTTGTCCCTCACATTGGGCATGCTACTTCTGCATCTGATACTTTGGGGCATGTAGTATATACTTAATAACTGTTTACTGATCCTGAAACAACATATCAATTTTCTCTGTTGTCCACTATTCTATGCCTTTAAGAGTAAAGAATTAATTCTTCCTCTGAGTTAGTCAGAAAGACTGCTTAACCAAAAGGTCAAACAATTATCTTTCATTCTTTACGTTAAAAGAAAAGTAAGTCAGTGTTTCAGGAAGGTCATCTCTTAGAACAGGGGAAAGAAATGTTGGAAATGTTACTATAGAAGAACCATTGATTAAGTGAGGCTTATTCATGGTAATTAACATACCTCAGCTACTATACAATTTGCTCATGAACAAAGACTTTCTTCTCTTAAGAAATTCATGGTCTGGTGGGAAAGTTAATGGTTAAAGTCTATGTGGTGAGAGCCTCTAAGGAAGTACATTGGCTTGCCACCATGGAATTTGGATAGAGGTGGGCAGACTGCCAGGATAGGTATGTCAAGGTTCTGTTTCTATAAAAAGCCACGAGTCCCCAGGGAGCAACAATTACTGGGCAGATCACTATTGTAGTTAAGCTCCAGCCCCATGTCTCTAGAAGAGGTTGCAAACTGGCAACTTGAAGGCTGAACTTGGCTCACAGATATATTTTATTTGGCTCCAAAACTGTTTCTTTTTTTTTAAATATTACCATCATTTAAAACTGGGAAATTTCACATAAAAACTTAGATTTCTGGCTTCTATTGAAAAAATTGAAAATACCTGGCAACACTGGGCTTACATGTCTGCGTGACAATTGGCTAGATATGTATGATAGCTTTCCAATAAGAAAAGAATGTGGCCTTCTGTTTAACACAGTCCCTACCACGCCCTGATATTCTCTACTTCTAAACTTGTCACTTGACATTTATCACTATACCTGTAGTTTTAAAGAGTAAAGAAGTATTTCTTTGTAGACATCTACATCTTTATCAAAACCAAGATAAAACATTTTAAAAATAAAAGTATTTCTTGGGACACCTGGGTGGCTCAGTCAGTGAAGCGTCCATCTTGATTTCTGCTCAGGTCACAATTTCACAGCCAAAGGATCAACTGCCGCCTTGGGCTTCACTCTGACAGCCTAGAGGCTACCTTGGATTCTCTCTGTCCTCTCTCTGCCCCTCCTCCTGCTTGCATGCACACTCTCTCTTTCTCAAAATAAATAACCATTTTAAAATAAGTAAATAAAAATAGGATAATATAAAACGGAAATGAAAGTATTTCTTTTCAGAGGTGAAGACTAATCAGACTTATTTAATTCTGTTTAATTTACGGTATCTGCCTGACCCTAAATTAAGGGAAAAATCCTCAATGCTCTGAGGGTTTCATAAAGTGTTAGGGGAAGTCGTTGAGAGGACATGACCTCCAGTTGACCTGGAGCTGAACCCCTTCCCCTGTCAGTGGAATGTGCGTTCCACTTGCCTTCCCCACCCTCAGAGGCTGCCCCAACGACACAGGAGGTAGCCACGAAAAGACCTAGACGGAATATGTGACTGGACCCAGTTAAGGCCTCTATAAAAATATTTAAGATTCTCACAGGCAAGTGTGGAAATCCACTTGTCTTGCAAGCACCCAAGATGTGTCATATGTAAGTTCTCTTGTTTATTAAACCTGCCACCTAGCGGTCTGCAATGGCCTTGACTCTTTTTTCCTGTCTTTCTGCCCTCTGGGTACAGGAGCCAGTTTGAGAAGTCACCCAAGAAGTTCCCAAGCAGGTTGAGAACCAAAGAAATATTAATTAGGTGGAAGGATAGCCCTTCCCCTAACGACATAATACTGGTACAGTTTTGTCTACCATAATGTATATAATATATCTTATTATGTATTATATACCATATAACTTGGGATGCGATGTGGCATATCAAAAGAACTCAACTACTCAGATAAATGGATAAATCTGAATAGTAAAATACTTAGGGCCAAGCCATTTCTCCTACCACATAAATCATGCAGATTCTGAGGAAGGTTTTCTGTCCTCTAATATGTGAAAGTAATGTCTGTATTTTAAAGCCCTGGAAGAATATTGACACCTCTCCAATGGCTTAGAACACCTACACAAACATTACAGACCTGTATTTCCAAAATACATCCATCAGAGTCTTTCATAATATCACCTGATAGTGACTTTAAAGGACAAGTCCCAAGACTTTACACTTGACCTTGTTCCACTCAGTTGTTGTTGTTGTTTTTAATCAATAGCTAATGAAGACAGTGATGAGTTGCTTAACATATTTACATATGACAGCATTTAGAGGAAAGAATGTCTTCAAGCTAGTCTTCAGGTTCAGTATTCATGTCTAAAGTGTTACCCACGCTGGAAATCTATTTGTTTTCCTTACCTCCTGTTAGGCTTGGCCAGTTACATCTACCTAAAATGGAACAGGAAACCAGGCACTATGAGCAGTGAAGAAATTATTCATATGGCAGTGCTGTCAGCATTGAAAATCTTGTGGAAAAGTTCCTTGTACCAGGATATAAAAGAAGGGTCCAACTAGATTCTCTTGATTATTTAGTTTTATGAATCTGGTCCCCACCCTCATACCAATTCTGTGAACTTCTTCATGTGATTCTAAGAAATAACTTGTCTGCAAAGGTTAACCAGAGAGTAGGGGCACCTGGGTGGCTTAGTTGCTCGGCTCAGGTCATGATCTCATGGTTTGTGGGTTCCAACTCTGTTTCACGCTCTGTGACTGGAGCCTGTTTCAGATTCTGTATCTCCTTCTCTCTCTGACCCTCCTCTGCTCAGGCTCTCTCTCTCTCTCTCTCTCTCTCAGAAATAAATTAAAAAACATTTAAAAAAATATTTTAAAAAACAAAGTTAACCAGAGACAATTTATGTTGCTTGTAGGCAATAAATTGATTCAGAAAAAAAATTAATAAGAGACGATTTTATGGAAGTTAATGTAAACGTATTAATTTAGAAGTGAAATTGCAAGGGGTTGGCTTTACATCCATGAGAGAGTTTAATAAGTCACATGGTTACAATCAATCACAGGATCACATAATGGGACCCTAATATATATATATTCTCATTAGCTGGACTCTTCTGCTGAAGAAGTAAAAGAAAATGAAAGCAGAATTTTGGAGTTTCTCTAAACCTCTGTATGCATTTTAATTGAGCACTATCAGTTATTTCCTCTCTGATTTCTAGTTTTCAGTATTTCATGATATGCACTCTGATTCATATGTTGGAATGTCAAACTTTTTCCTTTGTATTTCTCAAATAGTAATGAGCCTCCAAACCAAGATTGCTCATTGACCCATTTAATTATCTATTTTCCATAATTTACTTTTTAATACTATGACTTCTTTCTAACTTTTGAGACTATCTTTACTATCTATTAGGCACAACCTATAATTAATAATGTGCTTTTATAACAACTTCAAAAAATACTCAATCTAAGGCATTATAATAATAAATTATCAAAGTGTATTGAATATTTAAAAAAATGAACACTTTAGTCAGTGCTCTTTCACTACAGTGATTTAACTCAACTGTTTATGATGTGACCTCCTTTCTCATGAAAATAATTGCTTTCTCTGGCAAATACAATATTACCATATTTTCACTGATTAAACCAAAAATGAAGTCTCTAAAATTAATTATTCCTTCCTGTACTCTCCCCATTTCTCAAGAAACTCAACGTAATGGCACAAATGGTACCAATTTATTCTAAAATCTACATGAAAGGAGAACATAAATAGTGGGAAAAACACAGCTTTTAGAATCATATGTCTTGGATTAATGCTTCTGTTTTGCTCCTAACATCTTTCTTGACAGTGTGTGTGTCAACAAACACAACTGAAATCTACGTGTGACTCCATTTTCCTCTTCTGTGTAAGAATATCTGTGTGTATGTATAAAGATCAAATGAGATGATACGTCTTAAAAGAGTTTATAAGCTAAAATATTTTATTTATATTTTATATTTTTTTTATAGCCACAATCATAAATTAGAAAGTAACAACGTTATTATTTAAACATGCATAATGTCTTGATGTTAGTAAAGTATTCTGACTTTCTAAAAATTACTTCCTAAAGGAAACTTCCCTCCTTCAACCATTCTGCTATCTGTCACGTTTTGCAATATCATTCACAAATGGAATCGGAGTAACAGCCATATGAAAACACCATAAGAAATGCTAAGAATGCGTAAAATTCCTATCTTTGGATACCTAATTGTATTAAGATAACTTGAGGGTTGCCTGGGTGACTCAGTCTATTAAACATCCAATCTTGATTTTGACTCAGGTCATGATTTCATGGTTTGTGAGATCAATCCCCATGTTGGGCTCTGCACTGATTGCCCAAAGCCTGCTTGGGATTCTCTCTCTCCCTTTCTCTCTGACCCTCCCCTGCTTGCATGTATGTATGGTCTCTCTCAAAAATAAATAAATAAATAAACTTTCAAAACCTTTTTTAATTTTTTAAATATAATTTATTGTTGAATTGGCTTACATGCAACACCCACTGTTCATCCCAACAAGTGCCCTCTTCAATGTCCATCACCCACTTTTCTCTCACCCCAACCCCACCAACCTTCAGTTTGTACTCTGTATTCAAGTGTCTTATGGTTTTCCTCCCTCCCTCTCTGTTTGTAACTTTTATTTTTTAATTTTTTAATGTTATTTATTTTCAAGAGACAGTCAGAGCCTGAGTGGGGGAGGGGCAGAGAGAGAGAGAGACACAGAATCTGAAGAAGGCTCCTGGCTCTGAGCTGTCAGCACAGACCCCGAAGCAGGGCTGGAACCCACAAGCTGTGAGATCATGATCTGAGCCAAAGTCAGACACTTAAACAACAAAGCCACGCAGGCATCCCCCCTCCCCACCAAATTTTTTTTAAAGATAACTTGACATACATTGTAAAGATAAATGATGACACAGCAAAACACAGGGTAAGTAGCATTCAATAGTGCAGGCTGTGAGCAAAATATGATTTCTGAAGAGAGAAAAATCACTATGATTCTGTTCCTTAGAAGAAGTGGGCATAGCTGAACCTTCAGGGAACAAAGACAGCCTTTGTTCTATTTAGGGACCATTGCTAGGAAAATGGTGTTGGTGGCTATAAGATTGTCCTTTTGTGTTTGTTTTTCTTTTTTCAATGTCTATTTATTTATTTTTGAGAGAGACAGAGAGTATGAGTGGGGGAGGGACAGCAAGAGGGAGAGAGAATACCAAGTAGGCTCTGCCTGACTCGGGGCTCTATCCCAGGAACTGTGAGCTCATGACCTGAGCTGAAATCAAGAGTCAGTCTCTCAACAGACTGAGCCACCCAAGTGCCCTGTGTTTGTGGTTTTTAACAGCCACTATATGTGGGAGTTTGTTATGGCAACAACAGAAAATGATAACAGATTTTAGTACCTGAAGGTGAGATACTGCTATAACAAATATCTAAAAAGATGTCAAAGTAACTTTGGAATTAGTCAGTGTGTTCATTTTGAGGAACATTATCAAAACCAGCTTAGATTGCCTTGACCATGCTGTCGTAGAAATATGTATGTTAGTGACTTTACTAGTGAAGACTCAGAAGGGAGTGAAAGGCCTTGTATAGAGAACGTAGAGTACCTTCGAGAATACCAAAATCATCACACCCAGATATTAGTAGAAATATGGACATAGCAGATGCTTTTGGTAAGGATTCAGTAGGAAATAAGCAACACATTATTACTGAAAACTAGAAGAAAGTTTTTTGTATTATACAGTGACAGCAATCATAGCAGAATTGTCTCCTGCAATTTTGTGGAATATTTAGCTGAGGAGATTTTTTAAAAATTTTTTAACATTTATTAATAATTATGAGACAGAGCATGAGTGGGGTAGGGGCAGAGAGAGAAGAGAGACACAGAATCTGAAGCAGGCTTCAGGCTCTGAGCTGTCAGTATAGTGCTCGACACATGGCTCGAACTCACTAACCATGAGACCATGACCTGAGCCGAAGTTGGACATTTAACCAGGCACCGCTAGCTGCTGAGCTGCTTAAGCAAAGGGATGAAGAAGCAGCTTGGTTTCTTTTCGCTGCTCATAGTGAAATGCAAGGATTCCCAGACCTTGAAACCTAATGGAGTTTGCCCAGCTGGATTTAGAAATTTGAGGGATCCATGCCTCCCTTTTTCCTTTAATTTTCTCTTTATTTTTACATTTTTTTCAAGTTTATGTACTTATTAGAGAGAGAGAGTAAGAGAGGGGCAGAGAGAGACAGAGAGAGAGAGAATCCCAAGCAGATTCCATGCTGTCAACACAGAACTACACATGGGGTTCCATCTCATGAACCATGAGATCATGACCTAATCCAAGATCAAGAGTCAGATGCTTAACTGACTGGGCCACCCAGCACCCCAGATTTCTCCTTATTTAAATTTTCTCCTGTCTGCAACTATTATCCTATGCCTGTTATACCAATGTGTTTCAGGAGCAGGTAATGTGTTTCTTTACTTTCATAGATTCACAAATGAAAGAAATTGTTTAAATAGGTTAAACTCCAGGATAGATTAAGCTCAAAGCCTTACCCATTCTTAAAGTATCATTTAGATGATGACATTTGGGACTTCTGAACTGATGAGATTTAAATAAGATTTGGAACATTTAGTTGGTAGTTTAATGAGTTAGACTGTTGAGGAACTTGGGGTCCATGAGTGAAATTTGTGCGGGAGACAGATGTAAATTTTAAGGGACCAAAAAGTAGACTGTACTAAATAGAATAATCAATCCTCCAGTGATGTCCATATGCTAGTCCCAGGAATTGATAAGTAGGTTACCTTCCATGACAAAAGGGACTTGGTAAATGTGGTTTAAAAAAACTTGAGACAAGCAGATTATTATCCAGGTAGACCCAATGTAATCATGAGCTTTTATAAACACCGAATATCTCCCAATCTTCCTGCTGTTACAGATCCAGAGAGATGGTAGTAGAAGAACTTGATCCATCAATGGCTTCAGAGATGGAAGCAGGTGCCATAAGCCAAGGAATGTGACTGCTCTCTAGAAACTGGAAAAGGCCAGGAAAGAGATTTTCCTCCTAGGGCTTCCAGAAAGAAATACAGTCATATCAGCACTTAGTAACTGGGTTGAATATTAGCCCAGTGAGCCCCATATTGGATTTCTGACCTATAGAACCATCAGGATCATGCAGAGCAAGAACTGTCTTGTCTGTTTCTGAAGAGTTAACTCTGTATAGAAGTCCTGAGTTACAAAGAAAAGTGTAATTCTTAATTTTAAAAGTTTCCAAAAAATGCTTGTAAAGATGGCATTTTAAATAAACAAATAAACAAATAAGTTTGTTATCTAGCCTGCATTTCCAGTTACTCATCCCAAATGCACCTTATATCCTAATCACACACAAAAAATTGCACTTTCTTGAACATGCCTTAGACTCCATAACATTGCTCAAGTTGCTCTTTCCACCTGAATTTTATTACTTTTGTTTATCTGGTGAGCCCCCTCCATACCCTTCAACATGTCTTTCAAAAGTCACTTCTCGGGGAGTGCTTTTCCCACCCTAGTTATCTATCTATCTTGTGTTCCTCGAGAATTCACATGCTGGCATCATAATGCCCATGACTATGCTGTTAGGATCTGGTGCCTTTGGGAGACAATTAGGTCATGAAGACGGAGTCTTCATGAATGGGATTAGCACTTTTGTGAAGGGTTTCCACAGAGTTCTCTAGCCCTCATCTGACCATGCTGGCACCCTGTTCTCAGCCTTCCAGCCTCCAGAACTCAATTTCTGTTGTTTATAAACCCCCAGTCTGTGGTATTTTGTTATAGTAGATTGAAGGGATTAAAACAGAATCTTATCTTCCTTTTCTTTTTTTCTAATTAGTAAAAACTGCTGTGTGATAGCTCTTGAGGTCTTACCAAGAAACCCCATCGAAATGCTACTAAAAACCTGAAAAAACTTCTTAGGCAAATATAAATCATTGTTAGACAGTCATGGAAAACTTATGGTAGTCTGTATATTTTTTAAGAGGGCAAAAAAGTGTGAACAAAGAAGTTATCTGTGTGTGTGTGTGTGTGTGTGTGAGGTGTGCATACACAAGTGATTTTACAGAAAAATCACAAGATCATGAAAATATTTTGACGTGATTAGGGAACTGGCTTAAGAAATGGTAAACCTAAGAGAGAACTCATCTTTGGAAGAAAAAATATAAACAAGAGTCTCCAGGGATGAGTGCTAAGGCCAATTCTGTGTCCCATTTTAATTACATATCTTTTGTTATCATTCAAAAATAAAACACTTGGTTATATAATATATAATTTGGCCCAGTATGGTAATTTATCATAAAATCTTTCTTCATAGGGGTTGAGCTATAAAAAGCAACTCACTCAAATTATTAATCATTTTTTGAACTAAAACCAGAGAAGGTAAGATATTTATCAAAAAATCTATATGTTTGTGTGTAGAAATGAATTTTAACAATTTAATCATACTAATTTTCTACTTTATAAAGTTAATATAATAAATCACAGTAGTTGATATAAATTCAGCCACCTAACTGATTGTTAAAATCATTCATTATGCACCAATGACATTTGTGTTTCACAGATAGTAAAGCTGAAAGAATAATATCACATTTTTTAGTAATCTTGAATATCTCCATCTTTACAAGCACAAGAATTAAATTGATTTTTATTCTTTGAAAGTTATCGGTTTTCAGGATCTCTCTCGGTTTTATAATGAGAGATGAACAGAATCTCAATTATGTTAGGTCCAAGAAGTTATATGCTTGTAAATTTCAGTTATCAAATAAACTTATTATTAAAGGAAAGGGTATGATTTTTATTCCTGTTATCCTTTCCTGTACTAAATACTGAAATTAATGTCTTACATCAATTTCTGCCTTGACTATTGTAATGCCCAATATGTGTCTGCACATTTTAATTCTCGTTGTGAGTTACTTTTTGCATAGATATTTCTAAATAATGTATATTTCAAGAATTTACCACAAAATCAGTAGGATAGGGGAAAAATATTTCAAAATAACTGTTCATTCTTATATACACGTTCAGATTGTTAAACAGCTGAGTACTAATTATTTGTATAAAAACAATGTATTTATTACAATTATATACTTAGTAATGTAGGCTGATAATATTTAATATAGTAATAATATGAACTATGTCATTCAGTACTCCATGTTTTAGAATATTAAAACATTTCTTTCGAATGTTTTACTTCAAATTTTCCACAATTCAAGTTTGTGCAAGGATATAGACACATTTAATATTTTTTCCACAAATATTTTCAAATGCTAAATCCAAAAAGAGCATATACAGGAAACGTATCAAATTATTTGTCAATAATCTATGTCAGTTCTTCTATGATAAATCGAGAATATCAGTAATCCTTAGATCAAGGCCATATATTTCTTCAGTAATTAATTCTAATAGAACCATAGCAACACTAAATTGTATGATACAGTAAATATACTTCTTTTAAATGCAATTTTTGTCAGCGTGCAGTGCAATTAATTCATCATTAATTAATTGTTAATCAATTGGTTATTATTATTTTCTACATCTTTCCTTTTTCTATTCTTCCATGATAGCTATGAATTGTACAAGCCTTTATGTTTGTGATTAAAAATCAAAACATTATTTTTCAAAGTTTTTATGTATTTATTTTGAGAGAGAAGCTGAGAACATGTGGGAGGGCCAGAGAGAGAAGGGGAGATAGAGAATCCCAAGAAGGCTCCGCAGTGTCAGCACAGAGTTGGATGTGGGGCTCCAACTCATGAACTGTGAGCCAAAACCAAGAGTCGAACACTTAACCAACTGAGGCACCCAGGCGCCCCAAAACATCATTTAAAGAGTGACAGAGTAAATAGAAGTGTATTGAAGCACGTCTAGTAAGTTGTTTTAAATTATTAGATAATGTTTCTTTTAAGTGTTAATGTAAATGTAAAGGAAGAAAATAATCATTTAGGAAACTATCATAAGCCAGGTATCTTTCTGCCATTGCTTCACTTTTTTTTTTTCACCACAATGTGAATAGTTATTATAATTCCCATTGTATAGAGGGGAAGTTCTAGCCTGTAAAATGTCAGTTATCTTGCCCCAAAATGAGAGGCTCTGGAAGATAATGCAGCTGAAAACTGGTGCTCAGTCAGATCTCTGTGAAGCCTAGGTTTACCTTCAGCGAACTGATGAATTGTTTCAGAGGCAGACTTAATTTCCTATCTCTGTGTCCTCCCCAAAGAGGTGGACTATGCTTTTTTTATATTTCACACAACATAGTATGCTTCCCTATTAAAATGATAAAACTGACTCCAGAAAACGAAGTCTAGCTACATTTAAATTGCAATATCATAACATCAGACATCTTTTTTTTTTTAATATTTTTATTTATTTCTAGGAGAGAGAGAGAGAGAGACAGCGTGAGCAAGGGGGGGTCAGAGAGAGAGGGAGACACAGACTCTGAAGCAGGCTCCAGGCTCTGAGCTGGCAGTCAGCACAGAGCCCGACGCGGGGCTCGAACCCACGAACCGCGAGATCATGACCTAAGCGAAAGTCGGACGCTTAACCGACTAAGCCACCCAGGCGCCCCACATAACATCAGACATCTTGAAGCTAACAATGACTAATCCTACATGTGATGCTAATTGTGGGATCACAATACAATTGCCTTCATGCAGTCTTTACCATGCAGTTAAAACAGGGGGATTACAGAGGCAATTGGGTGGCTCAGTTAAGCATCGTACTTCAGCTCAGGTCATGATCTCAGTTGGTGGGTTCAAGACCCACTATGGGCTTTGTGCTGACAGCTCCGATCTTGGAGACTTCTTTGCATTCTGTGTGTCCCTCTGTCACTGGCCCTCTCCTGCTCGTGCTCTGTCTCTCTTTCTCAAAAATAAATAAATGTTAAAAATTAAAAAAAAAAAACAAAAACAAGGAGGATTCTAGCATCTTGGGAATAGGAAGGGAGTTTGGAGACATCCATTTCAATCTGTATAAATCTATTGATAGAAAGTACCAAAGCCTAGGTATTTGCTTTTCAAGTTTCTGACGTGGTTCTTCTCTAGGGACTGTTTTGTGTAAGGAGGGATGATGTAAACATCTGGAAGTAAGATGAACATCACAGCATGCTGTGGGGGCATATCTTTTGGCAATAAATAATTTATATCATCTCCAGAAGGAACTTTGTTCTGAAGAGTATTATTTGAGAAGAGAGTTTCTAATAACAAATAAAAACATTATGGACATATAACTATTAAATTTAAAAACAAACCACTTGATATTATATTTAAATTACATCATGTATTTATTCTGAAGTGGTTAAATATCAAGCAAACTCATATTGTTAGATTTTCTTGCTCATAAAAACCCAGAAAAACAAACAAAAGATGTGTTAATTAACTAGATAGTGGAATCCTTTCACAATGTATTTGTATAAAAAATATCATGATGTATACTTTAAGTATTTTGCCATTTTTAATTATGTTTCAAAAATGCTATAAAATCATAGCAGAACATCAGAATAAACAATGCTTTGCTTTAATGGGAAATAGATTCTAAATGTGTGTGTGTGTGTGTGTGTGTGTGTGCGCGTATGTGTGTATATGTGTGTGTATGTTTCTGTATTATCTCGTAATTGCCCTCTATCTTTTTCTTTTAGGGAAAATAAAGACAAGGCTACTGTTTTGTTTTGCTTGATGGATGACTTGTCATTTCTTTCATTCATTCTATTAATATACTCAATTTGTTGTGATTGACTAAGATCTGGACTTTACAGTTAAAGAAGTAATAAGAAAGAATAACACATACCAACTTATGCAATTGACTATTCAGTCTGTGTGGTAAGATTTTTGTGAAACAAATCTCATCGATTTTATTGAAGTAATTGTATATTTCAACTGAGGTGTTAAATCCTGTTTAAGTTAGAAACTCTGGAGTAAATGTTTAGATGAATATATGGAAGAAATGCATCTTGCTATTTTCTTTATACATGTTTTGATTAAAAATGGATTTTGTAAGATTATTTGAACATACAAATAATTATAATGAACCATTACTTTTAATTATATTTTTTCTTCTAACAGACTGAAATAAAACATTTAAAGTAAAATGAAACAAAATTTTCAGGAGATATATATGCAAAAAAAATCACCAAGCAGCAGGATTCTTTTGGGACTAGAAAGAATACAAATATACACAAATATAAGAAGATCAGATATACATATATATTTTTGACAGTACAGATGTGTACATATGTAACTTTAATAAGAACAGTATCTCACCTGGCTGGTTCTCTGGTATTTGTAGTTTGTTTGTTTGTTTATATTTCTGAATTCTTTTTGTAATTTTTTTAATAGTTTATTGTCAAGTTGGGTACCATATAACACCCAATGCTCATCCCCATAAGTGCCTTCCTCCATGCCCATCATCCTCCTTCACATCCTCCCTACCCCCATCAGCCCTCAGTTTGTTCTCAGCATTCAAGAGTCTCTCATGGTTTGCCTCCCTCCCTCTCCCCCACTATTTTCCCCCTTCTTCTCCCCCATGGTCCTCCTTTAAGTTCCTCCTAATCCTCCTATAAGTGCAAACATATGGTATCTGTCCTTCTCTGCCTGACTTATTTCGCTCAGCATAACATCCTCAAGATCCATCCATGTTGCTACACATGGCCAGATTTCATTCTTTCTCATTGCCATGTAGTATTCCATTGTATAGCACTTTTAGGAATTTACCCAAGGTATACAGGAGTGCTGATGCATAGGGGCACATGTACCCCCATGTTCATAGCAGCACTCTCAACAATAGCCAAAACATTGAAAGAGTCTAAGTGTCTATCAACTGATGGATGGATCAAGAAGATGTGGTTTACCTATACAGCAGATATATATTTTAAAAGTACAAATATAAGGAAAATCTAAGTTTATCTATACGTTTGAAGAGAAAGAAGAAAAAGAATGATAGCAATCTCCTTAAATGCTTTTATTGACATTGACAATTCTAGTTTCCATAGAGTACATATGTGTATAGTATGATAGTTGAAATTTGTCTCCTCAAGGTTAATTCTGACCACCCCACTTTTTAAGGAACAGTATGTATGGGTTGAATTGTGCCCCCCTCAAAAAAATATATGTTAGAGCCCTAACCCCTGCTACCATGGCTTGTGATGTTATTTGAAGTTAGGGTCTTTACAGAAATAAAATTTAAAATGAGTTTATTAGGGTAGACCCTAATCCAATATGATCGGAGTCATATAAAAAGGGAAAATTGGAACACAGAGACAGGCAAAGATAAAAGACAGACAGTGTGAAGAGAGATGCAGGGAAAAACTGGTCATCCCACAAGCCAAGGAAAGAAGCCTGGAAGAGATCCTTTTATCAGAGCCTCAGAAGGAAACACCCCTGTTAACATCTCGATTTCAGACTTATGGATGTCAGAAAATAAGGTAATGCAGTTCTGGTTTTTAAGCTACTGAGTTTGTAATATTCTATCATGGCAGCCTTTGCAAATTCATGCACTGTGCCTCCACTTTCCTCAGTAAACTCCTCCCCTGCTCTCTCCTGGTTGGAGCTTCTCCAGCATTCATAGGTGCATGCCGCTGCCCAGTCAATCAGAGTTCCTATACCGATAGTTCCCTCCTAGGACTTCTTATCAGAGCAACCTCTTGCCTTATGGTTCTGGTGCTGTGAAGAAGATTTCCTGATGGAGAAGATATGGAAGTCAACTCATAAGGAGATGCAGGCAAGAAAGGATGAGTGAAAGGAGAACAGAAGGCTCCAAATTGTATCAGTTGAGCTGCTGCTGCTGGCCCTGTGTGGAGAGCTACACCCGCACTACTCAGCAACAAATTATATTTGTTTTATTAAAGTGAGTTGTTTGAGCTGGGATTCTAGGCCTTTAATTAAAAAGGACTTGAAGACTGGCTAACACTGTGTATGTTTGACTAAGTGTCTTTCGTTTTCCTATTTTCAGGAATACGTGTAGAAAGATAGATGATAGATGATAGATAGATGATAGATGATAGATAGATAGATAGATAGATAGATAGATAGATAGATAGATAGATAGATACACGACACACACACACACACACACACACACACACACACAGAGCAGTAATGCCATTCTAAGAAGAGGAGCTGGGTTTTGCTTGGCTTGAACTTACTGATCTAGTCTGTATGGTCACATATCAGAAGATAATCAGAGCTGAATGTTGGCGTCATTTAAAAAAAAAAATTTATGTCTTTATTTTACTTTAAGAGGCAGTGAGAGAGAGAGTGGGAGAGGGGCAGAGAGAGAGGGAGACACTAACTTGGAAGTAGGCTCCAGGCTCTGAGCTGTCAGCACAGAGCCTGATGCAGGGCTCGAACCCATAGACTGTGAGATCATGACCTGAGCTGAAGTCAGACGCCCAACCGACTGAGCCACCCAGGTGCCCCTGTTGGCCTCATTTTATTGTTGGATTTGTTTCATCTACTCTTTCTCATCTACTTGTTGATATACTATTAACTCACTTTAAAGCGAATTAATGTTACTGCTATATTTGCTGCACTTCTCAGTGAGGCAGATGCTGATTATGTGAGGGGCTGCTCCCAGCCAAGGAGTGCGCCTTGGAGGGAAGCACTAATGCAATTGATCTAGGGCTTAGTCCAGTTTCTGACCAGAGTGAGACTTTAGGATATTTGGCCACCAAAATTACACACACACACACACACAGAGCATGGGACTAAAATACTTGGCTGAAATACCAAAAGACAATATCACATTCCAAAGGCCTTCCTAGCCTCGATGCAGAACTTACAAATCTGTTACCTAAAACCTCATAACAATCCCCTCTCCCACTTATATTTGAGAGAGTTTGATTTTGAAAGTTTTCTTAGACAGTTCTGCCTATTGCAGGAAGGGTGAAGTGACCATTTTTGACCCCTAGACTGGTGGAAAACAAAGGATAAATATGTTTAATATGATTATTTAGAGAGGAAAGGGAAAGCGTGGATATACCTTTCCTTACCTCAAACCTAGAAAGAGTAGCTCAACAGGGTAACTCAGGGAGCATCAGATGTGTTTTTTACAATTGGTAGACAAAGTCAACTGATGTTGGGCTCTGCCTAAAAAATTTAAAGGGTGAGATGAAAGCATGGTTATCTGCTAAAGATGAACCACTAAAAGGATGTGTGTGTGTGTGTGTGTGTGTGTGTGTGTGTGTGTGTGTGTGTGTGTATTCAAGAAGTTTGCCCAAAGGGACAGACAGGCTTAGGTAAAGAAAAACTAGATGCTCCGAAGCTGAAAAAGAAGCAAACGAAGAGCCAGAGAAGGACACATCACACCAGGGTAAGGAAGGGAAGACAAGAAAGGGTCCACAGGAGAAAAGGTAACATCAGCCTCAGAATATTTTTAGGCACAAAGGAGTATAACGGTCACCCCTCCCGTCCCTCCCTGTACCTTGATCTTTATGGGACAGAAACCTCTGTTGCCAAAATTAGAAAAAACAAGTAGAATTATAAAGTAGCAAAAGAGAAAACAAATCATTCACTTGACTTTTTACCTTGACTGTGGCTTCCTGTCCGCAGCAAGTCTGATCAAGGAGAGTGGGATAAACCCTATCTTTAAAGCAAGTAAATCCTTACTATTACAATGGAACAAAGCATTTTAATAACCTTTGAGAAATTTTGATTACCTGAGTTATATCAGAAAAGATATACTACATAATATCTTACATAAATATAAATATTTTACATAAATATAAAGGGACAGAAGGGGACAAAAAAAGAAAAAAAATTGAGCATAATCATTCCATCTACTTAGAGGGAATTTTCTGTCTATAATAATATACTAAAAAAATTTTAAAAATAAAATAAAACACTATGCCTACATATGCAAGTTTACCCAAAAATTAGCAAGAAGGGAAGTCTCTAATAAAGGTCTGTTGAATGATTGTGAATTCTTTATCAAATGATGTTATTCCAACTTTAAGCTAGACAAACGATGTATGTATACATTTTGAAAATATTTAGCATTATTTTTTGTTTCTCATTTTCTCAATTTTAAGAAGATACTCCTCTTAAAGCAATTTTAGCATATTTTATGTCACATGATTGCTTAACATACATTAATTACAAAGATAGCTGTAAACAATAATTTTATTTCACAGACTCAAGCATTTTTAAAAAAATGTTTAATGTTTATTTTTGAGAGAGAGACAGAGCATGAGTGGAGGAAGGGCAGAGAGAGAGAAGGAGACACAGAATCTGAAGCAGGCTCCAGGTCAGCACAGAGACCAACATGGGACTTGAACATATGAACCGTGAGACCATAACCTTTAACCGACTGAGCCATCAGGTGCCCCTTAAGCATCATTATTTAATACATGTTCAAAACTGCTTTAGAAAATTAAATGTAGCAAAGAACATGGTGGGGTTTTATTTGGTCGCATGACCTTCAGCCATTACTTAACCTTTCTGTGCTCATTGTCTTCATAGTGAAATTTGAATAATAATTAACTACTTCATTAAGTTGCCTTAAGGAATAAATCTGTTCAGACATGTAAAATACTTAGAATAATTACTGTTACCTGGAAGAGCATTGGAGAAATGTTAGCAAGTATTACTGTCATTGTTTGCCTCATGATGTGTCTATTATACTAGAAAAATAAATGTTATACTAATGAGTAGTCAGTGATTAAGTGTTGACATATTTCTACATGCAAGACTTCCATGAAATGAAGGTGGCAAGATGATTCAATGGTTAATAAACATTACCATACTACACCTATTAGGCAAAGTAAATATTTCCTGAGTTATTTACAAAATAAAATAGGAATAACAAAAATACTGCTTCAGCCTATGGGTGGTACAAATGAAGGCATAAACTTGTGGATGAAGGTCTGCCAACAGATATTGTCCACCGGGTTTGTTACAATGGAATGCAGTACAGCCACAAGGCTTATATTGCTTAAAGTTATGCAAATAGAATTCTTACAAAATCTGACAAAAATATCTGAAAACATTCCTGAGACTTTATTTTTTTAATCACACCTAATTTTTTCTGTCCATGAAAAATATTCCTTTTTAAGGTGTTCAAGAAGCCACAAAGCAAATAGCTAATACATACCCTGATTTTTTCTATACTTAAAAAAAAATACTTAAGGGTTTTCTTCTCTTTCTTTCCTTTTCTTTTTTGTTTCTTTCTTTCGTTAAAACAAATATTGTTTCTTTTTTTTCCTAAGTACATGAGTTAGATCATTAGTTTTCAAATGATACCAAGATAAGCCCTTAACCTGATTATAATAGCAATGATTTTAATGCTTCTTTGGTTATTAAGGATTTGAATTGTGCTTCGGTTTTTCATTATCATTTCCCTGTGGCCTCATTTCTGAAGTACTTGCAAATACTCAAGATCTAAAAAGCACTAATATTCCAGGATTAAGTATCTCCCTGCTGCAAGTGAAGAAAGAATTTAGAATATCTGTTTTATTAGTCACTCACATGGAACATAGTGACACAGAAACCCAGCCTCATTACCTTTCTGGTATATTCTAGGTCTTTCCATGAAGATCTTTCCTTTTTGAAACCACACATAGAGGGTAACTTCTATGAGCAGTATTCCTATCATCAAAGAAGATACAAAAATGATGAGCACAATCTTAGAATTCTCAGGCAGCCCTGTTCTGATTACGGAGAGAACAGACTTTACCCAAGGGATAGATTTTATCACTAACCAGGGCTGTGTCCAAAACCCAGCCCAAAACCCTGTCCAGTGAGTATTTTTATCTCATTGCATAGCATGAGATTTTACAACTCACTTCACATATTTTAGAGATTGACCAGATTATTTCCTAGACTCCTTTCCCCTGTGTCTGTCCCCATCTGACTGACCAACTCTCTTAATTACCACTTTGGTAATGATTGTAGTTCAAAAAAGGAAATCAAGGAGAGAGAGCTCTTCAGTTCTAAGAAGAACTAGCCTGTCACCCTATCCATATCTTCCTTCTCTGAGACCTCTGCCTGTCTGCCTCAGCCCCAACCTTTCTGAGGTCAAGATGTCCTAGGAAAGCCACCACCTAGGTTCAGGCTTCCCACCCCAGCCTCACTGATAGATTGAGGAGGGAGAGGAAAGAGGATCATAAAACAATCTGAAAGAGAAACAAAAAGAATCTAAGAAAGTTCCAGGAGGGAAGAGTTCACTTTCCCTAGCCCTGTTCAATTAAAACACATTAGAATGTTTTGAAGGAAAATGCAATGTTCCCAAACAAGGAACATTAAATTGTTCATTCTGTCATGTTTTAGAAAAAACAACTCATATAGTACATTGTACTGGAAAAGAATAATAGCAACAGTTTTATAGAAGTTGTAGATAGTATTGTGAGAAAATCAAGCGTTCTTCCCTGTGAATCCCTGAGGTTCCTTATTCAATATTCTTTCTCATTTCTTTTTGGAACTATCAGCCTACTTATTGGGAAACCAATGCCTTTGCCCTCAATCTATCTGTTTTGGCTGACATTGATCCTGCTCCTTACTCCCTAGGCTGCCAGGATTTCATCCATGAATGAGGCATGGGAGCAGATGAACATATCACACAGTATCATTGAACCACCTTAGGCTCTTTGACAAAATTGTCCAAAAGGAGGAGTTTGTTCCCCTAATCCTATTCTGTTGGGAACCCAGGAGCTAGGAGTTTTTCACAGATATTTTGTAAACACTGCATGAGAAACCAACACAGAGAAGGGAAATAAGACTCAGGAAGTGAGCCCCTAAGGGCGCCTGGGTGGCTTAGTCGGTTAAGCGTCCGACTTTCGCTCAGGTCATGATCTCGCGGTTCGTGGGTTCGAGCCCCGCGTCGGGCTCTGTGCTGATTGCCAGCTCAGAGCCTGGAGCCTCTTTCGGTCTGTGACTCCCTCTCTCTCTGACCCTCCCCTGCTCACGCTGTCTCTCTCTCTCCTAGAAATAAATAAAACATAAAAAAAAAAATTAAAAAAAAAAAAAAAAAAAGGAAGTGAGCCCCTGGTCCTTCCTTTGACACAATTCAGCCCAAGATCTATACTTCCCAATTGTACGACTCAATGTACCCCTGTTCTATTAAAAAAATTAATGTTTTCACCTAAAATATATTAAGAGGGTTTCTACTACTAAACCAAAAAAGTCCTGACTAGTATGATCACCTTGTATTTTTACCACTATTTCTAATCAAATTGCAATTTAATCTTGTTTAATTTTGTAAGACCTAATGTCAAACTGGCTAATTAGTATTTGAAACCAATGGTACACAGTACATCTTATTCTCTTGTAGTAAATTCAATAAATGCTATTAGTAATATGAAGTATATTTTTAAGTTATTTGGAAAGATTCTGCCCTTTCCTATTTGAGAGTAAGCAGCATAGATTCATGTCTTGGGTTCTTGATAATTTCCTGAGTTTTCCAACATGCTTCTGGTTTGCAGAACATGATGTTCTTTCCCTTCAGGTAATTACATTTGAAATAATCCAAGGGGATATCAAAATTACAACTGTATTTGCTTATTTTTGTAGATGTCACTTTATAGGTTTTTTTCTCCTTTTTGAGTTTGTAATAATGAATATCCTATGACTTTTTATGTTTGAAATAAACATTCAAATTATTTTCAAATATTTTGAAATTGGCAAAATAAAAATAGACTTCTGCCAAACAAATTTTTCTTGAATTTATAAATGTGTGTTTTTGATGGAAACTTAATCCATATGTTTCTCATTCATTTACAATTAGCTGACAAAAATGTTGTTTTGCAAGAGTTTGATATCTACTATTTTCAAAATCGTACATTAATAATTTCCGCTCTCATCTACAGAATTCTAAAAGGAAATCTGTCTCAATCAGTATAATTTGATGTCTTGATTTTTTAGATTCTATTTGTGGATCCAGACTTCATATTACCAAAAGATTAATCAAAGTTTATTTTAAGAAATATTTTTATGCTAAACAGTTAAAGTGATAGATATAATGGCAGAAAAGAAGCACAGTGTAAATCAGAGAGGAAAAAATAATGGGGAAAAGTGGACAATAAAAAGATAACAGCCAAGTGACTTAGCCCCAAGACAATTTCCTAAATAACTACATGTTTGAAAACATTGGGTCTGAGTCAGTTTATATTTTAAGATATGGAA
This sequence comes from Proteles cristata cristata, assembly GCA_017311185.1. Lineage (NCBI taxonomy): Eukaryota > Metazoa > Chordata > Mammalia > Carnivora > Hyaenidae > Proteles > Proteles cristata. The sequence continues at coordinate 617,364 of JAESUZ010004583.1, forward strand.
CAGGAAGCTTTATTAATTATACAACAGAGAGCACATGCTAGAGGTCCAGGTAGATTCTCAGTTAACAATGCAGGTGCCTAATGTGTGACTTTCATTTAAACGTGCAAATTTAGGAAAGAGAATTGTCAAATGACACATTTTGTGAGGATCAGATGTTAGGAGCAATTGAGCCTCATATCCCTTTTGATGGGATATTTGCACTGTTTGTACAGCATATTCTTCATAATTTCTCTCCATTCTGAAAGTAAAATAGCATTACCACTAACATTTAACAACTATCAATAACTCATATGTCAGGCTTTGGGCTGGGTGTTTTGCACACATCCATGCTAGTCTTCCAAAAAAAAAAAAACCCCAGGAAAATGACACCTTGTTATGTGCATTTTACAGAGAAATAATTCAACAGGATCACCTTCCTGTAAGTCCCCACTGTTAAGTAGTATTTGAGAAGTATTCTCTTCAAGAATATTTTATCGTCTCCCAAAATTTCTGAACTACTTGCTATAAGGAATACTTCTTAATACAGAATTAATAGGAATGTCTTTATATTACAAAGTAACATGTATATGTGAATATATATGATGTATAATATTTATATTATTTATATAAATAATATATATAGAGAGAGAAATACACATACAACTCTATCTATCTCTGTGTAACAAAGACTAAATAGGCATAACAGCTACCAATGTTCCAATAATCTTGTAGTTCTGCCACTTGGGACACAAGGCTCCAAACACATTGTAGGACTTCAAGGTCATGTAAAATATTTTTAAGGTCTGGGTCTAGAATTTGGCTACAGTTAGGTGACCATAATAATGAGCTGTAAGAAAGACAATGTTAGGATGAGACTTACTCCATTCCATTATTCAGAATCAGGCATAGGATGTGGTGAAAACCTAATAGGATCTCTCCAACAGTTCATTACTATGGTCCGCAAACTCTTCTACTGAACATACTTACCATCTATCAAAGGAGTCAGTTCTATTTAGTCCTATTTTGTCAGCGCATGTGTCCAAAGACCAGGGCCATCAGTAGTCTTGCACAAGTCTGGTCATGGTCTCTGTTGGTCTAATGACTTCGAAAATATGATGACAAATTGTCTGCTCCCACAAACCCAGTACTAGGAAAGAATGCCTGCAATGAACATGTGCAATCAGACATGAGAAGAGTGGAAGACATGCAGGAGTCACTGGGTGATAAAAACACTGAAATCTCACTGGGTAGCTATTGTGAAAGCAAGACTTTACTTGGGGGTTGAGGGAGATTCCTTCTATATCTAGGAAAACAAATCTCTTATACATACCTTCCTAGACTCCAGGTTCTGAGAAGTTACTCCTGGTCCATGAGTCTACTTGTCTCCATCTGAAATGATAATTCCTTAGTAGATGCCTGCCTCCTGATAATGGAAACCCAAGTCTTTTTTAGATGTTAAAGCCCGGTTTCTTTGTTACTATGTTTTTGTCAAATCTTCGAAGGCTTTTGCTCTACTTACTTCCAGTTAGTTCTCCGTGCCAGAAATCACACCCACAGTTCTTTCCTCAATTTAAATATCAAGAACAGGAGCACCTGGGTGGCTCATTCAGTTAAGTGTCCAACTCTTCACTTTGGCTCAGGTCATGATCTCACAGTTTTTGAGTTCAAGCCCTATGTCAAGCTCTGCACTGACAATGCAGGACCTGTTTGAGATTCTGTCTCTCACCCTCCTTATTTGCTCCTCCCCAACTTGTCCATGCTCTCTCCAGTTCTCTCTGTCTCTCTGTCTTTCTGTCTCTCTCTCTCTCTCTTTCTTAAAGTAAATGAATAAAGAAAATTTAAAAATAAATAAATATCTGGAGCACCTGGATGGCTCAGTCGGTTCAACCGTCTGACTTTTGCTCAGGTCATGATCTCGAGGTTCACGAGTTCAAGCCCCACATTGGTCTCTGTGTTGATAGCTCAGAGCCTGGAACCTCCTTCAGATTCTGTGTCTACCTCTCTCTCTGCCTCTCCCTGGTTCACACTCTGTCTCTTTCTCTCTCAAAACCAAATAAACGTTAAAAATTTTTTTAATAAATAGATATCAAGAATAAGAATTTTTCTTATTCATATCACCATACTTCTTTCTCAACTGAATTGTGTTTCCTTAAGATTATCTGGCACAATATGAAGAAAGCCAACACCCTTAAATTCTCTTTTCCTCAGCTGTTTTTTTGTTTTTGTTTTTGTTTTAGCTAAGAGTTATATTAAATGCTACAGCTTCAGTCTGTTCTTTTCTTCATGTGAGTTTATCCAACTGATGGCCATAATGTGATTTTGTCATTTCAAAGTCTATATAATCCCATCCCATACTGCTTGAAATCTGATGCTTCAAGGGTAAAGTCTCTGTGTTGTCCTTATTGTTTTACCTATATGCTCATGAATCTGCCAATCCTTTTTCCTGTAATAATTTATCAAGTGCAGCCAATAATAACCATGCACACTCATGGTTTCATTTAATCCTCTATGTCTCCTGGCCCCCCCCCCCAAACAAATGCATATCTTAGATTTACTAAATGTTTTCCTAGTATATAATAGTGATCACCAGCTTTCTAGCCTCTAACACCTGAGTCCTCACCACCTGCAGTTAGCTCTTCACTATTGCCACATAGTTTAGTTTTTGTTTTATATTTTCTGTATTAATCAGGACAAGATATATTATACTACAATGTTCTGAATTAGTACAGGATATAAAGATACATGTCAACATCTCATTGGCTTACTGTAATAAAAGTGTATTTCTCATTCATGTACCAGTCCAGGATGGGCGTGTGCATCTCTGAGTTTTGCTGTGTGCCTCTACTTTTCAAGCAGTGACTCATGAACCACACTGTTTCCATGTTTTAGCTATGTCTTTTGGTGCATGTGGCCTCTAAAGTTACGATGTGATAGGAAAAAAGAATTCGAGCATCACATGAGTGTTTTTTGTTTTTAATAAAAACATGCCATCAACATCATCTATACAACATTGGTCAAAACTTAGTCATATGACACCAACATTTACTGGAGGAAGCCTGGAGACTGTAGTCTTTCCAGGACCAAGAAAAGGAAGTAAGATGATGAACACATAGTACTCTTTGCTACATGACTGAAAATGTCTATTTAAAAACTCTGTTCCTTCATCTATTTTTATTTGATATTTAAAGATTGAAATAAGAAATTGCATCCCACATAAACTTTCTCTATCCTGTCTACTGTTCTATCACATTAATTTATTTCCATTTTGCAGCAACTACCAACAAAAATTCTAAGAGTGAATGCCTTTTCCCTTGAAAATGTTATAAAAAAAACATTCTCCTCCTCGCCCTGGGAAATCCACAGTTAGTGAAAAATGCATTGGCAAAATTCATGTCCCTACTACCGCATACAGTTTCTAAGTCCCCTCCTCCTGTCTCATTCCATCTCTTAATAACTAAAAATACAGTGTTTCTGGCTTCAAGAGTCACCATATGGGAAATGTCTAATGTTTTAAAACCTTCTTCATGACATGGTGCATAAAAAATGTTAATATTTTATGATATGTTTGATCACATTACACTGTGTGCTGTCCAAGTCATATACGATTTATTTCTTAAAATGTGCTTTGACATGCATTCTAAAGTGGACATGACATATGACCTTTCAGACACCAATGTTAAAGAGCAGGGAATTCCCAGATTTCTACCTAAGATAACTACTTGCTTTAAACAAAGACAAAATTAACCATTATTCATGGAACAATCTCTGAATGTTTACAAATTTAAAAATGAGTGAACTGACCAGACTTGATAATATAAATAGACATCTGTGACAGTATATTATATGGGTGTGTGATTTATAAAATGTGGCTATTGATACTTGGACAAATAGTCTTTTTTTCGTTATTCATCATAACATTATATCCTTAATCCAAAATACTGATAAAATATTCCTCTCTTTTGAATATAACCTTCAAGCTGAAAGGGGCATTGATTGCCACTGAACATAAATAATTTTTAAAATAATTTGTACTAGAAACTGTAATTTCAACCTAATTGCATGCAGAGGAGTAGATTAACAAAAAGGCCTTTCTGATACAAATAATTAAATAAAAACAATTAGGCACCACACTATTGCTTCATTTCAGACATGGGTAGAGTTAGGGTTAATTTGGAGGATGAAAATTTATATTAAAATAAAATAATAGTACAGTCAAAAGAATAAAATTATTGTGTAGAAGATTTCCATTAAATACCGCTTTAAATATTATTTTAAATTGACGTTTAAGAAATCAAACACACAAAAAATTTTCTTTTGAATTAATTTGTTTTAGCTGTTTTCCCTTCATCTTCCATTGTGGGCCTTTTAGTAAAGATCTGTTTTATGGTTTTAAACACATTTAACAATAATTCTTTTCTGTTTTTTTAGATTTTTTACGTTTGTTTATTATGTTTGAGCGAGACTAGAGAAACAGAGCACAAGCAGGGGAGGGGCAGAGAGAGAGGAAGGAAGACACAGAATCCGAGGCAGCCTCCAGGCTCTGAGCTGTCAGCACAGAGCCTGATGTGGGGTTTGAACTCGTGGGACTCAAACTCATGAACCTCGAGATGATGACTTGAGCTGAAGTGGTCACCCAGGCTCCCCAACAATAGTTTTATTTAATGTAACTTGTGTAAATATACTTCATATGAATTCAAACCTTTGAAATTGTCTCTCTTTATACATTTACAATTATTCAATAAAAATTAATATTAAAATCTGGTCATTTAGATTTCCTGAGAAATGTTTGATTTCAGGGGCTATTTTTAACATTGGTAGAGGCTATATCCTGCACATCTAAAAAACATAAACATATACTTAATTGTTTTAACTGTCATGTTATTCAAGAGTAGAACAGAAAATAAAATGCAAACAAAAAAGACCAGAATAGAGATTTTTAAAATTTATCTAAACGTTATTAATGATGCATGCATTTTTAAAGTAAACTCAAAAGGGGCACCTGGGTATCTCAGTTGGTTCAACTTCTGACTCTTGGTTTCGGCTCAGGGTATGATCTCGCGGTTTTGTGAGATCAAGCCCCTGTGTGGGGTTTGTGCTGACAGCTCAGAGCCTAGAGCTCATTTCAGATTCTGTGTCTCCCTCTCTCTCTACCTCTCCCCTGCTCATACTCTGTCTCTCTCTCCTTCAAAAATGAATAAACATTATTTTTTCAAATAATAGGTTAAATTTTGCTCATTCTGTGTAGTACACACATGGATGTCTCTATGTTTTTCTTTTTATTTGAATTTTTCACTTAACTGACTGAGTCACCCAGGCACCCCCATTATTTGAATTTTTCACAATTAAAAAGTTTTCACAAATTAAAATTTTTTCACAATTGCTTATATATGTTACAATAGAGGCTAACCTTACCTGGATCACAGATACCTCTCTGTTTCCCCACATCATCTAAGGATCATAGTTTCTTCATGTTGGTTGTCATGTCACCCCCTTAGTATGTGGTATTTGTCTACCTCTTCAAAGAGGGCCTCCCACCAGCAGAAAAAGGGAGAGAAAAAAAAAAAAGAGTAAGAAGCTATCTTTTACAGAAACGACCCTCCACTTTCACACATAATATGTTTATTAAGCCATCAGCCAGAATTTCTCATATGATCATATAAAAATGCAAAAAAGGCTGGTAAATACAGTCTTAGGTGGGATGAACATGTGCTCTGGCTAATACTTTGAGGTTCTATTACTAAGAAGAAACAGAGAAACATGAAGATGGTCACACTTCATTTTGACACATTGTGCCTAAAAGTGTGAGCTATAGACAACTGATCGTTAAGAATCTTTTTTCTTGGGAAGAGTATAATTTTATGCTGCGAGGGCACTATATTTTAGCAAAACAACAGTAATTACTTCTATCAAGATGTGTCATGAATTAGCAGCACCTGGGTGGCTCAGTCAGTTAAGCATCTGACTTTGGCTCAGGTCATGATCTCATGGTTTGTAGGTTTGAGCCCCGTGTCCACCTCTGCTGACAGCTCAGAACCTGGAGCCTGCTTCAGATTCTGTGTCTCCCTCTCTCTGCCCCTCCCCCGCTTGTGCTCTCTGGATCTCCAAAAATAAATAACATTTAACAAAAAAAGGTATTTCATTAATTCAAACAGAAGAACCATATTTTTCCTGAGCACTAAAGCTACATGAGGAAGAGTAAGGTTAGGGCAGGTGGTGTAAATTCTTCTCCTAAGAAAATCTCTTTTGTTTAAACAAAAGCAGTGTTTCTTACATAAATAGGCATCTGGAAGGAATTGAAGCAGAGAGAGCAACCAATGTCATTCAGTTGAAATGATACTGAAATTGTCAAGATCAGCTTATTTTACCTTGTTAAACTGGTAAACCACTCTCCAAAAGTATCCCAGCCAGACCTCCTGCTGTATAGCCTGTTACATGCTGCCCTTACTTTAAAATCTGTCCCTTGATCATTTGTATGGGCTAGTGATAGCAACTACTCTGATTTCAGGCATCTAAATGCGGGGGGAGGGAGGGAATCTTATATTGTGCTCTTCTAATATCTATTATTTATAAGAAATAAGGCACAATTTTAAATTCCTTTACAGCCCTTGTATCTGTACCTTGGTGGTAGGATATTCCTATCTTCTGAAATTTATGAGTACTGTAGTAAACATCTCTTAATACATTTTTCAAATTTAATTATTTATAGTCATGTTCTGTCTTTAAAAAAAAAATGTCCAAAAAAGAAAATCCACAAAAGACACCAGAGAGCACTGAAGTCCTTCAAAGCAGCCAAGTTCTGTGAATTCTTGTTAAAGTTTTGTGAGGTCAAGTTGGCCTAACACGGATATTTTCCAGAGATGTGAAGTTGGCAGATAGGGTGCACACAGGCAATTTACTAATGAAAAATTAAACTAGTGCAAGTGATTGGAAACTGTGCAGCGTTTGTGTCTTATTATCTGTTAATGATACAAGTGGTATAATTGAAAGCTACAAATGACTTTCCCAACTTGGGTAAATGATTGTCTTCAATCACATGTGTTACATTGTAGTAGCTGCTGAGTTTAGCGAGCCTTCTGCTTTAAAATTGGAATGGTATAAGAACAAGGAATTTAAAGAACAAAGTGGAAAAGTCAATGAATGCTAAAGACTCTAAACATTAAAATTTATACAATCACAACATTTCTGTCCAGCGATACTGTGAAAGGAAATGAGAAGAAAGAAATTATTTTTATTGTTCTGACTCTGTGTTATTTTAGGTACAAGTTAAAGAGCTTTAAATTAGTTAGTAAACACTGCAGAGTTCTTGATACTCATGTGCATACAGAATACAGTCATGTGAATTACGTGAAATTGTTATAACAGCTTTGGAAGATATGTCTTGAAAATGTTAAGCTGGGGCCCCTGGGTGGCTTAGTCGGTTAAGCGTCCGACTTTCGCTTAGGTCATGATTTCGCGGTTCGTGGGTTCGAGCGCCGCGTCGGGCTCTGTGCTGACTGCCAGCTCGGAGCCTGGAGCCTGTTTCAGTCTGTGATTCCCTCTCTCTCTGACCCTCCCCTGTTCACGCTGTCTCTCTCTCTCCTAGAAATAAATAAAAATATTTTAAAAAAACAAAAAGAAAAGAAAATGTTAAGCCATATTCTTATTTGCTAACAGCAACAAAATACAAATAACAAATTTTTATTTATTTTAGACAATTTTAATGTCCTATATAATATATGTATATATCCATATTATGTATAAATGTACATATGCCCATATGTACACATACATGTATGTATTATATATAGTATATAATATGTACAATATATATACCATTTATTTTAGACAATTTAATGTCATATATAATATGTATATATACACATATATATGTACATGTGCATAATTTGTATAGATGTACATATATCTGTACATCCATAATATATCTGTGTATATATTATATATTTACTGTACTGTATTTTATATACATATATGTATATAAATATATATAATGTATATAAATGTATATAATGTATATATTATATACATATATGTACATATATATATACATATATGTATATACATTCCCTGAACAAGTACAGTTCACATTTTGGTTCCCATTCATTCTCAGACTTAGCTGCGCCCTGATACATAAACTTTATTTTGATTTTGGTTTTGGAAAGTATCAATAACAAAGCCCTCTCTTTTTTCCACTGGATTGATATAGCTCTATGAAGCATGAGAATTATCCTTAAATAACATGCTTGTGAGTTTAAATAAATTCCAAGACAATGAGATTCCTTTTATTTAACCATGATTTTCCTTTTTAGAATACACAAATCTTCATGGAGAGTGAACGGCTTAGCATTACTCTACAAACATCTCCCACTTTAGGGGAAAAGAAGAAACGTACACATGTATTAAGTATGTTCCATTCTTTCAGATGATGGAGAAAACATGATCATGAACTTAACTTGCCAGCACTACAAATCCACAGGATTAAAAATGTACCGGAACCAAGAAAGTTACAAAGCCAGGATGCTTAGGAAATCCAGTGGGTTCAATGACTCTTCAAGTATTTTCAGAGACCTTATCGACTAAGCTCATTATACTGATGTAAACTAAGAAAAAGCTTGACCTTTCTCTCTGGAGCCCATTCAAAAGTCTAGAGGACAGAGGTCTAGAAGTTACCAGAAAGGAACGTTTTTGAATTTGTCTCAAAGTTAAGCAGAGCTAGGAAGATTAACTAAATTTGTTTCCATTGCAGAATTAGTATTCTTAGAAGGCAGGCATTCTAGATATGTTGATTATTTCTGTTTAGGAGAAATGTGGAGAAAGACAAAATAGACAAAATGCACAGAGTAGTTACAAACTAGGACTCTAGGCAAAAAAAAAAAAAAGGCTCAATTTAGGGAGTAAATTACTGAAAATAAAAGGCGGTTTGGGGTGCCTGGGTGGCTTAGTCAGTTAAGTGTCAGACTTCAGCTCAGGTCATGATTTCACGGTTCGTGGGTTCGAGACCCGCATCGGATTCTGTGCTGACAACTAGCTCAGAGCCTGGAGCCTGTTTCAGATTCTGTGTCTCCGTCTTTCTCTGACCCTCCCCTGTTCAAGCTGTCTCTCTCTCTCTCTCTCTCAAAACAAATAAAACATTTTTAAAAAATTTAAATAAAGGTGGTAAGAGCAAAAAGTTTCCTGTTGTGATAAGAATATTCTGACATAAGGGTGCCTGGGTGGCTCAGTTGGTTAAGTGTCCAACTTCGGTTCAAGTCATGATCTTCCAGTTTGCAGGTTCAAGCCCCGCAGCAGGCTCTGTGCTAATAGCTCAGAGCCTGGGGCCTGCTTTGGATTCTGTGTCTCCCTCTCTCTCTCTGCCCCTCCCCAAATTACACTCTGTTTCTCTCTCTCTCTCTCTCTCTCTCAAAAATACACAAACATTTTTAAAAAAGAATATTCTGATATAGTTTTAATAAATTTACCATGTCACTGCCCTTCTCTTCAGTTTAGCACTTACCTTGTAAGTTTATGTGAAAAGGAAAAAGAAAAGAAAAGAACAGAAACATGGATGTGTCACAGCATCACACTGGCAGCTAGTATTTCCATGAGTTTTGATTTCCCAAATATGTAAATTCCAACCTACTTTTCAAACTAATTTAACAGTGATGGCCCAGTTGTTTCTGTAGCTATTTAGTAAAGATATTGTGTTTCTTCCATGTAAGCCTCATTTAAAATGAAACCCAAACTCTTAAATCTTTGACCTTATTTTTAGGAATAAGTACACACAAACAGCTTCGTGAAGCCAAAAATAATTTGGCAATTTTATTTCAGACAAGCTATAGAAATATTAGTTTTCATGCCAGGATTTAAGTTTTAATTGACCAAGTGGTTTTAATGCCCATAGAAAGATAAGAGACTTCCAAAATTTGCATTTAAGATTATAAGATTAACTTCTTTTTCCCTTAAAAGGAAGAGCTATGACTGCTGCTGGAATATTAATGTCTAAAGAAAGAGGATTAGGTCAAAGAATACAGCAACGACCAAATTCTCTTGACTGGGTTGCAAAATATATATATACATATATGTACATAAAAAATAAAAATGTTTTGCCCTCCCAACAACTAATTTGCATTCCCTTGAGGGCAATCTACAACTCAAGAAGAATTCATGGCCTAAAAATTAAAAGTCAACAAATCATGGTAGTGGTTTGGGCATAGGGTAGAAAGAAGAAGAAGATCAAAGTTTCTACCTTACATAAGTTGATGGTGTCCTTTTTGAGAAACGGATCACTAGAAATGAACCAGATTTGAGTGAGGTCAGGCAAGATCATAAGTATTGTTTTAGCATATCAAGTCTAACTCATCTTTGAGAAAGCCAAATGAACGTTTTCATTTAAGTGGCCATTGAAGTGAATTTGTCTCTATAATAGACTGCTTTTCTGAAGGTAACCAATATCTTCTTGCCTATCAGATCTGGTACCAAAGGCCTGCTGCATCCTGCCAATGCTGTTGGACTTCAGGGGTGTGAAGCAAGAATGCAAAAGAGCATCCTGGCTGAAATGGTCACAGAGTCTGAGACAGAGAGAGAATCCCCCCACACATCTGTGGAGACCTGAGTGCAGCGTCATTTTTTAAAACTCTTTTGATCAAATCCTTCTGCCAAATGAAAGAAAGCAGAGTGAAACAAATGCTAATTTTCATTTATTTTAGAGAGAGTTGTATTCACTGTAATACTTCTAAACAGGAAGGATTTGGAGTCAGTTTCACCTCAGAAAGACATTCACATATCTGACATGTAGTCAAATTTCTGGAGATTTGGACAAGATAGATACCATGAGAACCCTCTAGTATTGTTGAATGTGAATGATCTCCATCGGATTCTAATAAAGCATTAAAATCTGGGAGCTTCTGCTACAACGTGCCCCAGTCCTCTACTATCCCAGCGGTTGGCCTGTGCACAGTGGCGAAGCATATTGCACTCCTGGCATTATTTTGACTTGGACATTGCTCTCTGTTGACTGTCACATTCCTTATGAGGATTAGCTTGCATGTACAGTACAACATTTGAGTCTGAGCTGATTAAAAAAGCATCAATATGCTTCCACTACTCAAGAAAGCTTCAAGTTTTTTATGACACATATGAGAAAAGATGAAAGTTCACTTTCCTGGAAAAATAAACACTCCCTATATAAATAAACAAAGGCTTTCACAGCAGTATAAATTGTTTGTGAAAATGGTTTTACTTGAGAAGAAACAAAGAAAGGATTAGCTTATTGCCAGAACAAATCATTGCTACTGTATATATCTTTTTTTTCCTTTTAATCTATACCAAGAAATCCAGACTCAAATATCTGGCAATTGAAGCATTGCTTAGTGGTCACATCTTCTAACCATTTCTTAGGGAGGACATAAAAAGCAAAACCATAAAAGAGGACAACAATTTTAAAAAAAGATAAATTAGAATCAATCAAAACTGAAGAACTCTGCCCTCTGTAAGATGCTGTTATAAACTAAAAGACAAGCCATAGACAATGATAAAATACTTTCAGTATTTGTGAAATATATTTGACAAAACACTTGTATCTAAAATATATAGTCCTTAAAATCCACTGATTCAGTGAGAAGCAAACTCACCCAGTTTTCTAAAAAATGTACAAAAGTTTTAAAAGATGGTTCACAGAATTCACCAGTGGCATGTGAAGGTGATCAACATCACTACACATCTGAGAAACACAAATCAAAAGTTAAATAAGTAACAATAAAAGCCCATATTAAAATGACTAAAATTTAAAAGTTTAACAACAACCTGTGTGAGTAAGAATGGGAAATAACTGGATTTCTCATGCATTGCTGACGAGAGTACAAAATGGTATAAACACATAGGAAAAATGATTTGAGAATTTCTGCAATGTGAAATATATAAACATAAAAAAACACTTAACTCAATCTGAACTCATTTGAACCTCTTTGGGTTTTACACAAAAATTAGTTGTGAGGAGGGGCGCCTGGGTGGCTCAGGCAGTTAAACATCTGACTCTTGATTTCAGCTCAAATCCCAATCTCATGGTTCATGAAGTTGAGCCCTGCATGGGCTCTGCACTAACAGTGCGGAGCCTGCTTGGGATTCTCTTGTCTCCCTCCCTCGAGGTCCCTCCCTGCTTGCCTCCTCTTTCTCTCTCAAAATAAATAAATAAACACTTAAAAAGCTTAGTTGTAAGGAGTTCAGTTGAAAGATGACTTCGTCTCATAATGAGACAGTAACAATGAAATCAGAAAAACAAGATAAACTGAGAACATTGTTGGATGATAAATATGACAGAACCCACCATTTGTTTAAAAAGTCACTTTATGTGGGGCACCTAGGTGGCTCAGTAGGTTAGGCATCCAACTCTGGCTCAGGTCATGATCTCACAGTTCTTGGGTTCAGGTCCTGTGTTTGCTTCGGATTCTGTCTCCCTCTCTCTCTGCCCCTCCCCTACTTATATGCTCTCTCTGTCTTTCAAAAATAAATAAATGTAAAAAAAATTTCTTTAACGACCTTATATATCTTTATACAATACTTTAGGTATCGTTTTGCCAAAGACTAACGGGATTGATTTTATTTATCAGAATTTTAAAAAGTAGTTCTGTTCCCAAATCTATAACTAATTTATGATCTTTGCCAGGTTGCTTAATTTTTTGGCCATGAGTAAAATAGAAATGTTACTCTTTCTTATCTTTCTCAGAGAGTAGTTGTAAAGATAAAAAGACATAATGGATATGTATGTTTTGGGAAATTGTGAAACACCAATTGAATGTAATAGATCTTACTCAAACAGCTATTAATTTTATCAATTTATTCATATCATTATTATGTATAGCAAAAGGTCTAAAATGATTGGAACTGATTTTCTATCATCAATCATTAGGTCATAAACGTCATAATGACTAAATAGTTCAACCTGTAGAAATAAAAGAGGAATAGATATTACTTACATGATTACAGAAATGTTTGCTTTGACTTTATTTCAGCCATGCTGTAAGGTAATTCTGGGTAGGGTAAAGTTGCAAAGATTATTGAAAATTTGCTTTATTTAAGTGCTTCAGGACTTTTTTCTTTAAAACCTTCCATTCTTATTATATAAACACTCTCCTTGGTTGCAAGAAGTAATAGTCATTATAATACAGCTTTCAAGTTCTATAATATATACCATATGAAAAAACAGGATGTTTCAAAAACAAAATTCTTCCCAAGAGGTGATTGTTAGATGACTCTTTTTGAAACCGTGCTTCAATATTTATCCATATGCTCCAGAGAAAAATTTGGCACATTTATTAAAATCAGTGGGAGAGGATCATCTAATTTTAGATATGCTGAACTAGACTTTGTAGTTTGCCAATTATATTAAATCATAATTAGTAAAAATAACAGGAGATCTGCTTTAATGTTTTAAGAAATCCAATGACCCACAAATGTTGAAATAACAAAACTGGAGAATGAACATGAAAATGGTTCTCAAATTATAACAATGAATTATAAGTTAAGTGTCCAGTTTTTACTCAAATTGAAACTCTTCAGCTGCTATTGGAGACTAATTTTTGTACAGTTTACAGCTGAGGAGTTTTGAAAAACCCCAGGACACATTACCATGTTCCTGTAAATTCAGTGCTAACGCATGAATTTTGAGGTTGTGAATATATGCAGCATAACAAATTCTCTTGTACACCTGAAACTAATGTAATACCGTGTGTTAACTCAAGCTCTCCAAACACAGATGATCTCCTTAAAGTTGTAAGTATCTCTTCAAATTGTCATTTCGTTTTATGGAAAGACGCACTCCAAACACAGGGATATCGTCTTAGTTATCTTTGAGTCACTATCTATAAAAAATTTCAACAAGTGTCATATTCCCAAGTGCAAAATATTTATCAGTCATTCTGAGCTGGAAGGGTCACCTCTAAATATCTGACGTACATTTTCATCTCATTTTATCTTCATGTAAACAATACCAAATATTTATCAGTTCTGCTAGTTCATTTATGATATCAAGTGAACAGCACTGTTAATAAGTACTCCAAGCCAAATTTTAATAGTAAGTTTAACTTGCTTATTTTTTAAATCACTACACTTCACATTATGGAAACTACTTTTAAATGATTCTGAGGATAAATTTGAGAAATTATTGCAGAAAGCGGAGAAAAATCATGGCAAAAGTCAGTGATAAAAGATTATACAAAAGTAGGGAGACAAAGTTTGATTTTAAGAAATGTAAGTGATCCTGATTTAGAAAAAGAAGTAATAATCTGAAATAACCAAAGACAATCTTTTTCCATTTGTAGTTTAAAAACTACAAATTGATATAAATATGTATACCATATCAGTAGCACTACAACTCAATTTGAAGGATTTACTGTGTTCTATGCAAATATCTATAAAATATACTGTTTCTAAAATAATTCATTGATAAAAATGAAATATGAGGAAAATATAAAAAGCATCCTACGAAAATCTTGGGAGGAAATAATAAATTTTGTTCAAAGGAACAATATTCTTATCGGTTTCAGCTACCTCCGGTCCAACAGTAAATTTAAGAAGATATATAACAGTCATTAAAAGATTTTGAGAAGAAAGGGTTTTATACATGACTGCTAATAAAATTCTATATATTCACTAAATAGGTCCCCCTTTCTGTGCACCAGCTATGTTTCTAGACTCTCCCACAGTTAAATTGGGGCCATATGACTGAATTCTAGTCAGTAGAAGGCGGACGAAATTTATATAAGGTAGTTCTGTCCATAAAAACCTCCTCTGGAATCAGTCAGTCATCTCTTGCTTTTTGCAGCAAACTCAGAATCTGTTCGTATGACTTACCTACTAATTTGAAGAGACTCAGAATCTCGGAATCACTGCTAAGGGAAAAACAGTCAGAGCTACAACTGTATTGTGATATTGATAAGAATAAACTTATGGTATCAGTTTCCTATTGCTACTATAACGAATCGCCGTAAATCTAATGGCTTAAAAGAAATTTATCCAATAGCCCCGGAGGTGAGACAACTAAATGGTTCTCACAGGAGGGCCTCCATGGCCCAATCTGTTGAGCGTCTGACTTTTGATCTTGGCTCAGGTCGTGATCTCAAGGTTCATGGGATTGAGCCCCATTTCAGGCTCTTTACTGACACAGCACAGAGCCTGTTTGGGATTCTCTCTCTCTGCCCCTCCCCTGCTTACACTCTATCTCTCTCTCAAAATGAATAAATAAACTTAAGAACATATATGTTAAATGATCCTCACAGAACTAAAAATCATGATGTTGGTCCATCTACATTCTTTCTGAAGACTTTGGAGGACAATCCATCCCTTGCTTTTTGCAGCTTCCAAAGGCTGCCCATATTTCTTAGCTCATGGTCACATCACCCCAGACTCTGCTTCCATCATCACATATTTTTCTTCACTCTGATCCTCCTGCTTCTCTCTTATAAGGACACCCATGATTATATTGGGCCTGCTCAGATAGTCGTGGATAATCTTTCTATATCGA
Source organism: Proteles cristata cristata (assembly GCA_017311185.1). Classification (NCBI taxonomy): domain Eukaryota; kingdom Metazoa; phylum Chordata; class Mammalia; order Carnivora; family Hyaenidae; genus Proteles; species Proteles cristata. The sequence continues at coordinate 632,836 of JAESUZ010004583.1, forward strand.
GTCTTAACATAATTCTGTTTTCAAATTCCCTTTTGCCATGGTAACATACTCAACAGGCTTTAGGGATTAAGATATGTACATCTCGGGGGATCACTACTCTGCCTGCCAAACTTGGATTTGTACAACCACTAAGATCTGAGACTGTATTTGCTGCTATAGATTTGGGGGCATATTTGCATAGTCTCGCTTGTTAGAAGTAATGAACAAAACAAGTTTTTCTCTAGCAAAATGTTAACGTGGAAACAGATAGGTAACGGCTTGAATATGTCATGCACATTCTCTGTCTTTAAAACAAACTATTGAAAATATGCTCCTTATTTGGGAAATAAAGGAGACTTTACAATTCAAGACTATGGCCATGATTTAAATTGACTGTCTTTATTGGCCAAGACCTCAAATTTGACAATTTGTATGCTGTGTTTCAGCCAATTGTTACTCTTCTTTTTTGTTTCATTCCCCAAACCAGAAATGTGTTTTGTTAGGGATATATCCTTCTATTCAGAGTTTATTCTTAATTTCTTGTTTCGACATCTATTAAAAAACAAGCTGGTACTTTCCTATACCCACAATTTCTAAATCTGGTTCAGGCTTTCACATGATTAAGACATTCTTATTGAAGATTTATAAACTAAAAAAAAAGAAAAAAAATAATTCTCACAGAGCTCAATGAAGCAACATAATAACTATCATCTTCTTTGTCAAAGACACTGAGCGATAATAGTCTGCATGTTTAAATCTTTTGTTAAATCTCTTGCCTCATATGGTAAATCATTGTTTTATTCTAGCTTCCTGGCAGCTACCATGTGTCTTTTTATTATTATCTTTCCAGGTATTTTCTTCTGTTACCACATTTGAGCAGTTTGACTGTGTTAGCAAACAATTCCAATTTTTACTTATTTAAAACAATGTAACTTTTTGCCTGTTTGTGTTATGTTCCAAAACAGGTTGGCATCATGGGAGGCAGTATTAGTCAACTCAGGTTTCCATAACAAGTACCTTAGATTGGGTGCTTTAAACAACAGAAATTTATGTTCTCAAAGTTCTGGAACTTGGAAATCTGAGATCAATGTTCTGGCTGATTCAAGTTCTGGTAGGAGCTCTCTTCCTGGCTTGCAGATGGCTGCCTTCTCATCATGTCCTTTCAAGGCAGAAAGAGAGACTTCTGACTCTTCTTCCTCTTCTCATAAACCAACAATCTTAGTGGATTAGGGCTCCTTCCTTATATACCCTTTGAAAGCTCAATCTCCAAAAACAGTCACATTGGAAATCGAGGCTTCAATACAAGAATTTGGGGAGACACTCTGGCATAGCATTTTATCAAAATGCAAAATTCATGTCTTTCTCATATGGAAAATAGGTTCATTCCACCCTAACAACTCCCAACAACTTAATTGATTCCAGTACCAATTCTGAAGTCTGAAGTCCAAACTGTTTTCTAAATATCACCTAAATCAGGGATGAGTGAGACTCAACACAGGATTCATCCTAAGGCAAAATTTGTCTCCAGCTGTGAACCTGTAAAACCAGACAAGTTATGTGTCTCCAAAATACAGCAGTGGAGCAGACAAAGATAGACATTCCCATTTCAAAAGAGAGAAGTTGGAAAGAAAAAAGAGGTAATGTATCCCAAATAAGTCCAACACCTTGCAAGATAAATTCTATAAGAGCCTAAGGCTTGAGAACAACCCTCTTTGGCTCAATGGCTCGGTCTCTCAAAGCATTGGGACAGTGGTCACAGTAGAATCCGGGAGGTTAGTGATTCCACCAGATCCCCAGCCTGTAGGGGCCAGGCCCTCAAAGCTCTGTGGGCAGCCCCACTTCCAAGGATTTGCAGGGTGGCCCCACCCCCAAGGCTGCAATTAAAGGCCATAGGGCCTGTTGATTCTGACATGATGATCCAACCCTTTGAAATCTAGAGAGCAGTATTGATGATCTCCAAATTTCCTTTGGGGCCATTCTTCCCTTCTGTGAAGAATAGTGCACATTCACAATGAAATAACTCTTTGGTCCAATCTTGTAGGATTTTAAGTCTAATAGTTTTCCTTCATTTTGTCTCCTATTTTCTGTCCACTTTAACCCTAACTGGCAGTGACTGTGCTAATAGAATCCCATCTCTATTTCTGGCTTCTTTAGAGATGGCTGAGTAAATCCATGAGTCACACACACAATCTCTTTATCATACGGTCCTTCGGCCACACCTGTAGTGTCCTCAGAACAAGCCTTCTCATTTTTTGAATATTTATAGGTTGAGACTTTTCCAAATTTCCAAGCTCTGGTTCCTTTTTGCCTATCAATTTTTTCCCACAAGACATCTCTCTTCTCTCACATTTCACCATAAGCAAGAAGGACGATCCAAGCTGCACCTTCAATATTTTGCTTAAAAATCTCCTCTGCTAAACATCCAGTTTTATGGCTTGCAAGTTCCACTTTCCACAAAGCACTTGATCACAATTCAGCCAAGCTCCTTGCCAAGTTAGAACAAGGATCACCTTTCCTGAAATTTCTAATAACCTGTTCCTCATTTTTTCCGAGACTTCATAAGAATGGTGTTCAAGATCCATATTTCTGTGAACATTCTGTTCACAATCATCCAGGCTTTCTCTAGAATGCACTTCAAAACTCCTCCAGCATCTACCCATTACCCGGTTCCAAAAACACTTTCATATTTTTAGAAATTTGTTATAGCAACATGCCAAATCTCAGGACTAAAATCAGTATTAGTCACCTCTGGCTGGATTAACAAGTACCATAGACTGCAATCAACTGAATGTTGTGTCGTCTCAAACTGCATGTGTTGAAATCTGAACTTACAATATATTGTTATAGAAGATGGGGCCATTGGGAGGTGATTAGTCCATGAGTGTGGAGCCCTAATGAATGAGATTAGTGTCCTTATAAAAGGGTCCCCAGAGAGCTTTCTCACATTCTTTCTCCCATGTGAGGATTGAGGAGGTCTATAACCTGGAGAAAGGCTCTCATCAGAACCTACCCAGACTAGCACCCTGATCTCAGATTCCGAGTCTCCATAACTATCAGAAATCAATTTCTCTGATACCATAGTATCCTTGAATTTGTGTTTTCTTTTTACTTGTTTGTTGTTGTTTGCTTACCTGGCGTGTCCATCTCTGGGACTTCTCTCCCCGTCACATTCTTCTGGCCAATAAATTCTGGTAAGAAAGTATCACTTTAGCTTCTACTGGAGTGAGCTGCAAAACTGACATTTTGGCTCTTTGGTAAGAGTCAGTGTTTGATGCTAGGTCAGGCATTACAGGCACTGTGAGCTGTTTCTTTGCTTTCAAAGTGTTGTGTAGTTTAAACATAATATTTGAAAGAGAAAAGTTACTTAATGACATTTGATTTTAACTTAAGTACAAGTAGCATTTATAATTCATTGTGGATAAAATTTGCTATTACTAGAAGGTCTTCTGGTTCTATGTAAAATAGCCTTTGAAACTCTCATTAAATACTAAATTGACATTATCAATTTAAGGAATGTAACTTTTTATGCATTTTCTAGTATTGCCTGCATTGTGCTAGTATAAATTATCCAGAAAGTGTTTCTACAGTATTAATATGTTATCAAAGATGGTTTGACTTATTCGAGTTGGGATATCAAAGTTTAGATGTCATTTAAAAAAAATTCTCCCCCTGGGGTGCCTGGGTGGCTGCAGTTCAGTGTCTGACTTTGGCTCAGGTCATGATCTTACAGTTCATGAGTTTGAGCTCCCCATCAGGCTCTGTACTGACAGCTCAGAGCCTGGAGCCTGGTTTGGATTCTGTGTCTCCCTTTCTCTCTACCCCACCCCTGCTCACATTCTATCTCCTTCTCTGTCTCATAAAATAAATAAACATTTAAAAATTTGAAAAAACTCTCCCCCCAAATATTAATGTTAAATTAGTATATTTTATCAAACAGAAAACTCATATCATGTTAGGTTTCAAAGTAAAAAAATAAAATAAAATAAATATATATATATAGTTATAGTTATATAATAACATAATTATATAGTTATATAACTATATATAGTTATATAAATTTTTTATGATAAAAGAGAAAGTAAGGCACTTTTAAATTTTTGAGAGTTTATTTGAGCATACATTGACTCAAATGCAGCAGCACCAAACCAAAGGTATTTAGGAGCATTTGCTGGTAGGAGCCAAAGAAAAGTTTTTAATACAGAAGAAGCTGAAGCAAAGCAAGGAAACAATTTGATTTGCTAACGCTTAAGCATTTGTCTTATTTAGGAAAACCTGCTTAACTGATTGTAATTGGCTTTTGTATGTTTCATTGTCTCAGATTCAAGTGCATTGACTCTAGCTTCAGTTTTGGTTTGTTTACATAGGCTGCTAAGACATGAGAACCACCTCAGTTTAACTGCTTCCGTGTTTAATTACTTCCTCATTTAATTAAAAACTTAATGTATATAAAACCTTAAATTCCAGCATTAATCAGAGATAATTATGTATTTCCACAATTGCTATGAAATCATCGATAAAAACTTTCCCAAACACATGGATTGGAAAGGCACCTCAGATGTGTGTGTGTGTGTGTGTATGTGTGTGTGTGTGTGTGTGTGTGTGTATAATTGCATTAGAAATTGTTGCTACAGCTAATTTATCAATAGAGCAAAATTTGCATTTATTTGGGGCCTTATATAGATGAAGAATTCAAACTCACCATCTCATTTCCTTCTCTCAATCATCCTGTGAGGCAGAGATAAGTAGCAATATTTTTTTCTGCATAAGGAAACTGTTTCACAGTAGGTCAATGATTTATTCAAAACCATCCTGTTACTGTGGTGGGCTGAGGAGGGAAGATATTTGGACTGTCTTCTCTAATATCCATATTCTCCCTTCTGTTTTGCTGCATTTTATAGGAAACTCCATTTCAGGGCGGGGGGAGCCCTTGCCCCCTCTTACTTCTAGGGGGGGTCTGCGATGGCAAGCTGGAACCAATGATGGGAACGGTAGATGGAGAAACCAGGATATTCCTCCTTTACCCTGCTCCTGTGCTCTCTTGGGTTGTCGTAGGTTCCTCTGTGGCTCCGGCTCCTGACCACAGCCCATCCGCGACGACTGCAGCAGCCGTGAAGCAGCCACGACTTCTGGACACTGGTAAGGCCACCTGTTGTTCCTGCCCTTCCAGTACGAGGGTGACAACAGCTTCCTGCTGTTGTTCATTTCTGGGTGGCCTCTCTTGCATCTTGTTAACCACTTTCCTGTATCAATTAACCTTATGCGGCTTCGTATTTCCACCTAGACCATAATGGCCATCTGAGAAATACCAACAATGATTCCATTTATAAAAGTATTAATCCCAAACCAATTTTTCTATTTCATGGAATAATATTTTTGATTAAAATGAGGAAGGGGCGCCTGGGTGGCTTAGTCGGTTAAGCGTCCAACTTTCGCTTAGGTCATGATCTCGCGGTTCGTGGGTTCGAGCCCCGCACCGGGCTCTGTGCTGACTGCCAGCTCAGAGCCTGGAGCCTGTTTCAGTCTGTGACTCCCTCTCTCTCTGACCCTCCCCTGCTCACGCTCTCTCTCTCTCTCTCTCTCTCTCTCTCTCTCTTTCTCTCTCTGCTAGAAATAAATAAAATTTAAAAAAAAATAAATAAATAAAATGAGGAATAGCTATAGCTACTACTGTTCAATAGGTACTATTGATTTAAACCATATGGGCATATTGCTTCTGTTTTTGAGTTATTCAAGTGTTTTCTATTGCTTCCCTTTGATTAAGATAAAACAGTTCATATAAAAACAAAACAAACAAGCAACAAACAACAACAGTGTTCTGATTAAGGTCAAGGAGTTAATGTAACACTTGCTCTGCCTTTCAGAAGCTGTATGACTGTGAATTACTTTGTCCCTGAGCTTGGGGTTAATAAGTCATAAGACTTATGAAGAATATTTTTTATGAAGAATGAATGAGTGTGTGCAAAGGACACCATGTATTGCCTGATTCATAAACACTAAAAAAAGTAACCATTTTTAAGGTTTAATTTGAGAATTCAGAGTAAAGCAAAATTATTGCTGTTGACATAAATATAAATTTAAAACCATTTATTTTGGATTGTGAGAATTTCCAAATCATTTATAAACTTTTGTGTTTGTATAGTGTGAATACATAGTTATATATTACATATATAAATATATATATAATAGTATACACACACATGCCATTGCATAATGCACTTGAAATATACTTTTCTGATGTTTTTAGATGTTAAACTTCAGGAACTTAAGGAAAAAATATCAATCTATACCTTCAAATCTTTAAAAAGACACATTTATTGATTATAACAAAATTAACTTCAAAGTGTTTGGAAAGAAGCATTTTACAAGTGTAAAATGTATTTCTGAAGAAAAAGATATCCAATAAAAAATCTAATTACCCTGGACCCACATAAGAGAATGTTAAGGTCTTCAGATAATGTAGAAACCTATTTAGAAAATGAAAGAAAAACTAGATCATTTTTTTTCTGTGCAACTAGTTTTAGACATGAACTAAATTATGGCATAATGTTCCTGATTTGGTTATCTCTAAGGTCCTAATTTATTTATCTGCTTCAATATTGTGTCCTTAAGCATTCTTTTACAATTACCTGCAGAAGTTTCTTCTAAAAAACACAAAATCAACAAAAACACTGACGATGTACCTGAAGGACAACTTTGGTCTAAGGTGTGAAAGAAAGAAAAGTCCCAAAGCAAAAAAACATAAAGCAGAGTAAAACAGAGAACAGGCAATGAGTCTACAGATAGAATTGGATAGAAACAAATTCTAATCGTCCTGTATGAAACATGAACGAAAGGAAAAATGAGGAAGACAAGGATCTCCACAACTATGAAAATTCATTGTAATTTCAGGAAGTATTACAAAAGGCAAATTTCAAGCTTTGAATGACTAAAAACTGGCAGTCAATTGGGACCCAAAATTAGTGTAAGATCCATTTATTCCGGCTATAGCTGACTTCCATATTGTAGAAACATACTATTCTAACTCATTCCAAGTATACATTGTTCTAAAATCAGATTTCAAAATTTAGCCAAAATGGAACTCAAAAAAAAAATTATGTAAATATCACTTCTTGTTTCAATTCCTCAAAAATCCCTAGGCTCTGTATCAGTAAAGGCTACATAGGTGGGATAAGGTTTTGAATGTATATAAAACACAGTCACTGTAACAATAGTCATCCTTAATTTTCCCTTTTATTATGTACCCACTATATTTATGAAGATCTATAACAGAGTTCTGTAAATCATCCAACAAACTCCAATGGAAGGAGTCTTTGTGGAACTCAAGATGTTAATATTTCCTTTAACCAAATTAACTCCACATGTTTTCTGCTGCAACTAATCTCTTTCCTGTGGAATTAGGCATGGTCTGACTCATTCTTTATTTTTTGAACATGACAATTTAGTCCAGAGTAGCCCTCATTTCACATAGCCTCAGGCTCCTGGCCATTGCTGTGTATCCAGCATCCTTGCTGATCTTTGTAGCAAAGGTGTGCAATTATGGAAAAAATTCTAACAGCACTAGTGTGCGCCAGTCGTCTCGTAAATGGCATTCTTTAGTTTGCATGTTTCTGGGGGAAATAATTTCTTAAGTGTCTATAGAACTTTCAGATGGATGAAGTACCCTCAAGCATATATGAAAATAATAACAAGAATAAGACTTAAATTAATTGATAATGTCTTAAAGGTCAGAACTTTATCTGTATTTACAATATCGCTAACCCTAGGAATGCCTGGGTCGCTCAGTAGGTTGAGCGTCTGACTTTGGCTCAGCTCATGATCTTATGGTTTGTGAGTTTGAGCCCCACATTGAGCTCTTGGCTGACAGTGTGGAGTCTGCCTCGGATTCCCTCTCTCTCCTTCTCTCTCTGCTTCTCCCCCACTTGCTCATGCTCTCTCTCTCTTGCTTTCTTTCTCTCTCTCTCAAAATAGGCAAATACACCTGTTTAAAAAGTTGGAAAAAACACAATATTACTAACCCTAACAAGATAAGGTGGATAGTATAACACATTTTGAACATGAGGAGACACATTCCCACGCCTAAGAAGTAACAGAGCAGAGATTCAAACCAACTATTCAGGCATAAAGCCAATGGCCTTGAAATACAGCATAGCTATCATTTGCTTCTCAAAATGGTTTATGCAAAGACAGAGTGGAGATCACTATGACTAATTTATGAACCGATGCTCAGAAAGGTGAAGTGACTACTGGGGCCTCAAAGCTTGGAGGTAGAGTCTATACTACAACGCCCATCCCATGTTTGTTTTCCTCCATTACTTAACTCAGAGGATTTAGCTGAAGGCCTCTCTGACAGAGACTCCTTAGTTAGAGAGGAAGGGTAAATGGTTAAGAGGACAGAAAGGAGACAGGTAAGAGCTGAAACATGACTACTTGAAGAACAAAATCCAAAGGCTATTTGTTTCTGTGCCCATAACACCTAGTATGATGTCTTGAACATAGTGATGGAAAGTATTTAATAACAATAAATACATAAATAGATTAATTAATTAATAGAAGTACTATTCATGGATTTTGGGGTTATTTTGGTTTATTGTTGGCATACTGAAGATCTTGCTATATTATTATAAGGATCATCTGACTGGGTTTTTGGATAGTGTGGTTTAGTTCAGTCCCATCTCTCATTTCAGCTGTTAGTCCAGGAAATTGTCTTTATCTCCCTGGGCTTGATTTCTCTCAGGTATATAATAAAGGGGTTCTATTAAGTTTTAAAATGTTTTCAAACTAGAGTGGACCATCCATGGATAACCTGTTTTTCAGAGGACTTTCCACTGTGGGACAAGATCTGGTCATAGAATTTTGGCCATATGAGGAAATCAATAATATTATGTGTGTAATCTCAAAGGTTTTCAGTAGCTTGGTGGGACGGCAATAAAACATCCCATGTCCTTGATGTTTACAGAGCAGCTATTTGTTAGTTTTTTGTTTTAGCATTTGGTCTTTCTTTCAACAGGCAATTATTAAAGGGCCTGTATATGAAAGTGCTGTATTAGCAAGAAGTTCAAAACAGTAATAACTGATGCTCTAATCCGGTTACATATTAGGTGCCAGAGAGAGAAAAGGGAGTGTCTAATGGTATTTCTCAGTGAAATGGAAAAGTTAACATTTGAACTTGAGGGGAGAGTAGAAGTTCACTGAACAGCAAGAATTAAGAGCTGCCCCAGTCATGGAAGCAGCAGGACATGATATGTTTGGGGTAGAGCCAATCTGGAGAGGATCAAGAGAGTGGAGAGAGGTGTAGCTGAGCCCTGAAGGGCCCAGGATCCCAATCTAAGTTCTATTATCTTGTGGGTTATAAGCGATCTCCTAAAAACTTTCTCAACAAGATAGGCATAATTATATTTACATTTTGAAAAATCAATACGGCAGATAGTGGACGTGGAGGGAGAATGCCTGGATGGAAAAGAGCCCAGTGCTTGCAATGGACCAGACAAGAAAGACTGAAGACCTGAATCGAGATTGTCACTTTAGGGATGAGGTGCTACGTGAGACTGTGCTACACTCAATTCAAGTTTATTGTCATTGCCATCCAAAGAGTAACCTGGCATGTTTAATATTGTAAGACATTATTTGAAACAAAATCACGTGTGAGAAAAGCCAAGAATGTGACTAAATGACAACAAATACAATTACCCCAAAGCTGGAGACAATATTACTAGAATGTCTTCTTGATGACATGGAACTTGTAGTTTCAGATGCCCAAAACTAGAGTGAGATGTAACGGAACGCTCTGTATTGGTAAGGTAAAAATTCAGTAGTTATACCCTACTCTAAAAATAGATGTTCATGTCATTCCTTATTTATTGGTCCCTTAATGTCCAATTCAATTTACTTGACTTGGAAAAGAACAGATATTCAGCATATAGTTACAAATTCTTTAATGTAAATATTTGAGTTAAATTTGTCAAATTATTAGATTTTGCACAAAAATTATATGAATATATTTTTACTTCAAATTTATTTCTTTTTATAATTGGGGCTTGAATCTCCACCCACTGCCTCTTTTCCTCCTTCTCCCTCTCTCTCTCTCTCTTTCTCTCTCTCTCTCTCTCCATCAAGACCAAGGTTTGTATTTCACTGCCTTTCGGCCCATGGATCAGAATCTCTAAAATATGTACATAAATCATAAATCTAGAGCCTGTCTTAACTTCTGAGTTTTTTCCACCTCCACTAATACTCTTGTGGTTATTCCAGAAGCTCCCATTAGCGCCCTTCAAATTCCATTGTAACTTCTCTTATGTCATAATGACCATGATCAGAACAACCATGTATGATGAACAATACAATAATTAAAATGTAATTTCATTAAAAGCAGAACAAAAAGTAATTCAAAGTGAAAGAAAAGACAGGGCAATAAAATACAAGAAGTGATTGCACCTATCATGAAGTAGTTGTTTGTTTCAGAAAAAAAACAGACAACATTCCACTCCACTCTTTTGCTTAAAATGTGATCATTTCTGTAAATAGGTGTTTTCGTATGTTTAGTTCAACTACATATAATGGATTAGAAGAAAAAAAGGGTAGATTTCTAAGTAGAGAGTGGCAGCCATGATTTCCCTAAGTAGAGAATAAATTGGGAAAAAGAAAGATTGTAATACTAAAAAGAGTGCTGTGGTCTATAATTAATATTTTATGAAATTTCTCTTATTCCTAGGTATTTCCAGTTTTAGAAAGCTTAGACAAAGCATGATTTAAAATATGTATATTATACCTTTAAGAGGTATTTTATCAATAAATATTTCTTTTACCTAGTTAATTATTCCCCACTTTCTTCACAACCAAATCTCTTAACTCCTTTTATTAATTTTGGTCTTTGAGGTTCACATTTTAGAGGCTTTTGATCAACTATTTCCCTTAAATATTCACAGTTATATATAAGCTCGTCAAACCCTATAACAGCCTTTAAAATCTTCCATAAATGCCCTTCAGGCTATCTTTATCCTTCCACTAATGAGATTCACAGATTTTGAAAAGACAGTCCAGTTGGTATTAAAACAAACCTCAATAAAGAGATATCCCTTCCTGGGGTGCCTGGGTGGCTTAGTCGGTTAAGCGTCCGACTTTCACTTAGTTCATGATCTCACAGTTCGTGGGTTCGAGCCCCGCGTCAGACTCTGTGCTGACTGCCTGCTCAGAGCCTGGAGCCTGTTTCAGTCTGTGACTCCCTCTCTCTCTGACCCTCCCCTGCTCACGCTGTCTCTCTCTCTCTCTCCTAGAAATAAATAAAAACATAAAAAAAAAAAGAGATATCCCTTCCAGTATTCCATCATTTGATGACTCTAAAATTATATATTTCTTTTTTACTAACTCTCATTTTACTTGACAATGCCCAGATGATTTGATTTTTATTTCCTGTCACAGGTAGACCTCTGATGGTATAAACATATTTTAGGTTTGTCTGTCATTTGAAGTTGGTTATTTTCATCAGGTAGTATAAATTCAATAGCTCTGAAGTCAAGGTAATGGATGAGTTTACTGAAAACACAACTGTGTCTCTCATTCTGCTATCCAAAATATACTTGATGATCATAAACATGAAACTCCAGACTTCAGCCTTCTTCTAGGACAGGAAGATGAATGTCCCATTGGGAGTAGGACACTCAGAAATATGGTAAATTACCTTGTCCGAGCCCTGGCCAAAAGGTACTTGTGGGAAAGCTTCATGAGCACATCAGGTACATGGGCTAATTTTTTTCCCCTGGGTTTGTCTTTCAATGGCTTGGCTATGGGCCTGCTAAAGGGAAAAAGAATTTGTGTTTCTTAGATTCTCTGAAAATTGCACACCATTTCCACTTCTGAAATCTTGGTTTATTCGCATTCAGTGGTTATCAAAATTAACAACAGCCAGACAACTATATCACTAATGGTGGAAAAAAACTTTTCATTTGAAATTTACATACAATGTCATCATTTTCTGTCTTACACAGGCAGCCTACAAATGATTATATCTTTGGATGAAATGGGTGGGATGTATGTGTGTGTGTGTGTGTGTGTGTGTGTGTGTGTGTGTGAACTGTCATCAATCAGCCATGTTCCATATGAGATGGATTTTTCATATGATTTAGCTTAACATTAAAGGAGACAGAAAAGAATTATGGGGGGGGTCTATCCTCATTTTCAATACATAAAAGAGAATCTACTATGTGTAACTCACTCTATTTATTAGATATTCCTCACCATTTTTAGATCAAATAAAAGTAATGTAACATAATGTCTTATTTTAAGGTTTTGTTTTTTGTTTTTGCAGAAAATATTTATATTATCTGTATTTTTTAAAGTAACTTTTGACTTAAAGTCAACAATATACTTAACTTATATATAACTGAAGGTTATATTCTCTATCATTGGTTTCCTTAATTGACTTCTACCTCTAGTTAAAAATAAAAAATAAATGTTTTCTTATAAGGACATCTAAAAATGCTTAGGGATGGTCCAAAATTCCCAAACATGTTTATAAGTTAGACCTTACAAGAGATATGAAGTAAACACAGAAATTTTCACCATTCGTACATCTGACATTGAATCACATACTAATCAGGCCCCTGGCTGAGCTTTCCTATAATTAAGGGTTTAACTGTTATGCAATAAGCTGGATTCTAAATCATTTTCCAGCTTCTTCCCAGCCAAAATACATTTAATATGTCATTTGTCTCTTTATACCCAAGATATTTTCTGAACAACATCTCCGGTGGAACAGAATATTTTCATACTAAAGTGTTGATGATTCAAACCAATGAGATATCAATTAATTGAAAATAATTGAATCCCCAGTTACTGAGGAGAAGAAATACTTTAGAAATAAAAGGATTTGGGGGGAAAGAGAGTGCATCCTGATGCTCTGGGACTCCTCTAATTGAATTGCCCACCTATAAAAAAATCATCTTTTCTGGTATTTAACAAGGAAAATAGAGTTTTGCTTTGGGACATATTTCCCTCTATTCTTCCGGCTGTCCAGGAAAATGTTGTATATTTTAGGACCAGATTGCTTCTTTTTGCTATGTTTTCTGGTTTTAAAGAGATTTCCAATGTAAAGTGTTCCCTCAAAGGAACAGAAATACTCTCAATTCACAAAGTCATACATTTGAAGATGGAAATCAATAGGTAGGACTTCATCACTGCAACAGATTAGGGGCAGATCACATCCCATAATTATCTACAGTTTCAGGAGAAAAGGAACACTATGAAGACAGAAGATAACCTTGAATCTGTGATCTCAGAATAAAAGTTTCTGTCGACATGAACCCAAATGGGACGTAATGGCCATGAACCATTTGCACTGTGTTCCATGGTACCCGGAAATATGAACAATTTGGTTCAAGGAAATCTTCATAGAAGAGAGTAAAACCTCTAGGGAGCATATGAGCACAACTGGCTGCAGATTGTCCATATTCATTGGGAAAACTTCAAGAACGTGCACAAATGAGATGCAGATATGGTTGTCATACTAACAACTACTAAAGAAATGCTTTTCCTGGACAATATAAAATCCAAAACTAATCTCTTTTCTTCTTTGGCTTCCAGAAAGCTCAGAAAGCTAAACTTGTAATCCTAATATCAGTAACTAGTTAGAGAATTCTAGCATGCTTCTCCTTCCATAAACTTTTTTTTTTTTTTTTTTTTTTAATGTTTTATTTATTTCCAGGAGAGAGAGAGAGAGACAGCATGAGCAGGGGAGGGTCAGAGAGAGAGGGAGTCTCAGACTGAAACAGGCTCCAGGCTCTGAGCTGGCAGTCAGCACAGCGCCCGACGCGGGGCTCGAACCCATGAACCGCGAGATCATGACCTAAGCGAAAGTCGGACGCTTAACCGACTAAGCCACCCAGGCGCCCCTCCATAAACTTTTTCTGATATGTTCTTTGCATTTTCTAACTCTATTTTCTATGGCCTTTTGTCTTTTTTCCTATTTTATTTTATTATTTTATATCTAATGAATTGCCCCAATCTCTTTGTAGGATCAAAACAAGCTATTTAAACATACATCAATCATTAACAAAATAAATACATAACAACAAAATTCTGCTAGTGTCTTATTCTTCTGCTTCTTTAGATAGTTTTAATGTTTTTAAATGTTTAATATTTAATGTAAAAAAATGTTTAATGTTTAATATTTAATGTTTAATAATAACTTATTTTTGAGAAAGAGTGCAAGTGGGGGAGGAGCAGAATAAGAGGGAGACACAGAATCTGCAGCAGGCTCCAGGCTCTGAGCTGTCAGCACAGAGCCTGATGCAGAGCTCAAACTCCCAAATCACAAGATCATGACCTGAGATGAAGCTGGAAGTTTAATTGATTCAGCCACCCAGGTGTCACATCTCTTCTGCTTCTTTATAATGACTCAGATTAAACCAGGAAGATTTGGTCAAATTGGCAACATTTTTGCAAAAATAAAAACCAATTTTCTATATCCCATTGATTGATCTTAACTAGAAAGAGGAATATCCTAATGTTGCTAAGTCTAGTTGTGATTAAGACCCTATATAATGGAAAGCACAGGACCTAAATGGCTTTTATTATTTTCCTTGATTATTCCCATCAGCATTCCAGTATTTATATTACACTGATTATTTCTTAATTACTCCTAGAGAGACTCAACTTTTCACCCCTTCCATGCAGAAATGACCAGACTGAGGATACAGAGATTTCTTTTTCATTACGTATTATAACTGAATATTTTATTACACATTATTATATTACATTATATTATTTACTATAATGTATTTAACATAATGGATTTAGTTTAATATAGTTAATATAACATTGCTAATATAATTTACTCAATATATGCAATATAATATTTGTGTATATTAATGTATAAAATACAGTAATAGAAAGATGGAATTCAGTTTCTTCCTGACAAATGTTCCTACTTTTCATCCTTTATATTTCTCGATTTTCTGCCCACCTTTCCGTCTCTCATTTTAGCTCTGAATCTTTTATAAATAACCAGCACAATGAGGGAGATACTTCTTATTCATGAGCATGTTTTTTAGTTCACTATGCCTTCAGGACAGTCACCAGACCAAAATATCTCATCACCAAGAATAGCCAAGTTGCTGCCCAGAGCCAGGAGAACTGATAATGATTCACATGAGACAATGTTGCCTGCACAAGGATGAGAGCTAGAAATCCCCCTTTGTACTGGATCTAGTTTAGAGGCAGTGATGCTCTGCCAAGGGCTGGCTCTGGAGTTGCATAAACCTCTATGTGAATCTCAACTCTGCTACTTTCAAGGCATGGAAATTTGGCTCAGCCCCTTATGGAGCTTTAATTTCCTCATCTCTAAATGAGTGCAATGCTTTTTATGGCATAGAGTATAAGCTCAATTAAACACTACCTTTAAAAATGCTCTAAATATCTGAGAAATATGTATTCAAAATGACATACTTAGAATTATGTTATCATTCACTGAATAAATAGTATCTGTGTATAAGCACTATACCAGCTGCTTGAGATATAAAAATGAAATGCCTGCCCTCAGGTATCAAAAGCTAACATAGACATAGCCTTATAAATAACAGTTTATAGTACTTGTCATTAAATGGTCTAAGGTATTTCAGAGGTCAGGAGAGATTTTTATGGTATTACAATTATTTTGCAGTCAGGAGGTATTATGACTAATTTTGTATGTCAAATCCACTAGTTACAGGCTTCCCAGATTAAACCTTATTCCTGGGTGTGTTTGTGAGAGTGTTTCCAGAAGACATTGACATTCGAATCAGTGAACTCAGAAGGTTGATTGTGCTCACCAGAATATGGGTGGCCATGATGTAATCTATTGGGGGCCTGAATAGAACAAAAGTCAAGGAAAGGAGGAATTCATCCCCAGTGTGTGTGTGTGTGTGTGTGTGTGTGTGTGTGTGTGTGTGTGTGTGTGTGTGTTTCAGTGATGGAGCTGCCATATTTCATCTCACCTCCTGTATATCAGTCAGCTTCCCTGGATCTCTGGGTTTCTTCCAGAGACTGAGTAACACACCAGATTTCCTGGATCTCCAGTTTGCAGATGGAAAATTGTAGGACTTCTCAACCTCCATTACTATATCAGCCAGTTCCTCATAATAAATCTTCTATTAGTTCACTTTTTCTGGAGAACCTGAATAATACAGGAGGACAGGAAAACTTAAATCCTGTGTAACTCCCAACAATCTTTCCCACATGATTATTAAGTAGATTACACAAGGATCAAAACAGAACATGAACAAGAGTATCTTCCTATTGGTTGCTGTATTATTTAATTAATAGCCCTGGTTAAAGATAACTGGAAGCTCCTGGCTTAGGCTTTAAGTCCATAAAGAACCTTCTAAGT
Source organism: Proteles cristata cristata (assembly GCA_017311185.1). Taxonomy (NCBI): domain Eukaryota; kingdom Metazoa; phylum Chordata; class Mammalia; order Carnivora; family Hyaenidae; genus Proteles; species Proteles cristata. The sequence goes on from JAESUZ010004583.1 coordinate 649,172, forward strand.
ACCATCCTCACCTAAGACCAGTCCATTTGGAATATTGAGATCATCAGACTCTGGGCTACCTGTGTAGAGAGAGAGAGAAAGACATGATTGAGGGCTACCATTGAGAGAGAAAGATATGATTAGAGTCTATTTACCCACTCTTGCATAGCGTGAGAGTCAAAGAAAAGCCACCAAAATTTAAGAGAAATACCTGACTTAGCCTACCAATTCTTCAACACAATATAAACAGGAAAAGGACAATGAGAAATCTTAGAGCCTGGTATCCTATTCTTGACGATATACCCATGATTGCACATATACTAATAATTGTGTGCAATCAGAGTCTCCTGGTTTGAACAATCAGATTAAACTATTTCCTTGGATGGGATGCTGGGGGCAGGGAGAACAGTCTCCTAATAGGCAAGCATAAGTAGACCGTGCATGAGGAAAAGTGGCTTAAAGTCTTTTCTTCAACAAGATCCAGTGCTGGCATAATTAATTATCCTCCTGCATTGTTGCCTTGGAATTTTAAAATTTTTGCCAGGAAGATATTACCAGAACTTGAAACATTTTGAGTCCCATTACATGACAAAACTTAATTCTTAAAATCAGTAACTACGAAAACTAGACTAAACATACATAGTTGAATGCACACTTTAATCTAGGCAAAGCCCTCGATGGTATCAGGAGTGGTGGAGGAACTCAGTGGACCTAATCTTTGCTATCAGAAAGATTAAAGTCATTACATTTTAACTGAAAAATATGTCCACAAGGAATTGTAAAACACGCTAAGTTTTAATGTTGGTGACTGCTGGAGGAATTTATCAGATGAGATCTCATCAGATGCCTTGCTGAAATGAAGGCACAAAAGGTCTGTGGCATTATGTTACCAAAGCAGGAAATAGTATCAGTTGCACAGATTTTGGAGGCCAAGATGGTGAGAAGGGGCAGATTCCAGCTGCAGAGGAATAGCAAGAAACTAGATAACTATAATTTAGGGGTTGAGGTGAAGATGGGAGAAGTAGATCAGGAACCTGAAAAGAGATCAGAAAAACATGAATACACTGTGACTAACAGACTCATTCCCTCAGTAGTTTGTCCCAACTTTTCCAGCCAGGAGACCTTGAATCTGCTTCAAAGCATCTCTGCAAAGCATGGATGCCCTCTAAGGACTCGGGTGACATGCTTTCCCTCTGCCACCAGATCCTCTGAGCCTCCATGATTCGTCCTGTTTTCCAGCTGCTGGGAACCCAGAAGTACCAAGGGCTTGTCATGCTGATGTAAATTCCCTCACTTGCACCTTAGTCAGTTTACCTACTCACACTACCAGCAGGTCCCCTTCTACCAGGGATAAACGAAGGTCATCTTTATTTTATTTTTTTATTTTTCAAAGATTAAAAAGTATTTTTAATGTTTATTTATTTTTGAGAGAAAGAGAGACAGAATGTGAGCAGGTGATTGGCAGAGAGAGAGGGAGACACAGAATCCGAAGCAGGCTCTGAGCTGTCTGCACAGAGCCCAATTTGGACTCAAACTCATGAACCACGAGACCATGACCTGAATCAAAGTCTGGAACTTAATTGACTGAGCCACCAAGGCATCTTTATTTTTAGAAGATTTTAGCTAACTGAATAGCTGTCTGTAGTCTACCATTAGTATTGCTTTAATTTCTGATTATTTAAATATCCATGAATATAATGCATCCAATAATTTTGTTGCATTCCACCTTTCCAATGACCATAGTTTTCATTCCCATCAATGACTCTATACTTTATTGTTCCAGAATCTTCAGTGAAATTCTTTTAAGAAAAATAAAGACTATGAATAATGTGAATAGATGGGGCCTATTCTATTTTTTGTATGAAAATTATATATTTTAATTTTGAGCAGAATCTATTTTCTCCCTGATGAGAGAGATAAGAGTGTAATTATTAACATCATGTCCACCACCTTTCTTTCTGCTTTCATTTTTATGGTTGTGTTAGTATATGTGCTATCATATCCACATTTTAGTTGTGCTAAGGGATAGTCTATTCTGTAAGCATAATTAATTTATCTTTTTACTGGCTGTACGTTACCACCTTACAGGTATCTTAAAGGATGTTGACTTTTTCAGAAGCGATTGTGGGTTCATTATTCTGTAAGTTATTTCAGATTCTTAGTAGTGTGGTATAGCGGAAAATATCCAGTTTCTTTAGCCAAACCACCTAGGTTCAAACCCAAGCTCTATTATTAATGAGATGTGAAATCCTGGACAAATGAAATAAATAACTTTCCTTGATTTCCTCAACTGTAAAATAGAGATATATTGAACCCCATTTCATGAGATAGCTGTGAGCATCTAATGCGGTAATACATGTAAAGCATGCAGGAAAGGGCTGAGCCCTGAGCAGGTACTTAGAGAATGCTAGTTGCTATTGTTAGCATGCGATAATGTCTGTTTGTTGGTTTCATGCTTGAGTGGTAACTTGGCTCATGTGATACCTTTTTTTTTTTTTAATGTTTTTGAGAAATGTTTTGAGAAAGAGAAACAGAGTGGGAGTGGGGCCGAGAGAGAGAGGGAGACACAGAATCTGAAGCAGGCTCCAGGCTCTGGGCTGTCAGCACAGAGCCCAGGGTGGGGCTCGAGCTGACACACCACAAGATCATGACCTGAGCCGAAGTGGGACGCTTAACCAACTGAGTCACCCAGGCGTCCCTCATGTGATACTTTTAATTGATTCTTTCTTGTATTTTCTTCATATCATTTTAGACAATCCTTGGGGTTTTTTGTTGTTGTTATTTTTGTTTTGGTTTTTGTGGATTGTTTTGTTTTGTTTTTGTTTCTCAATATAGCTAAACAAATTTTTCTTCCTTAATGATGTGTTTTTGCCTAGGTGTCTGATTTTTTTTCCCTTTTATCCAGGAAGCTTAGTAACTAGCCAGGAAATGTTCAATACCTATCAAATTTTATTCATATTTTCTGGAATATTGTGGTAACTTTGCCTGGAAAAATCAGTTCTCCTTAAATCTAAGGGAATTATTTTCAATCATATTTTAAAATATTTTTTCCTTTGGGTATTCTATCTCCCACTCTATAGGTTGCCTTTTCATTTTCTTTTTTCATTGTTTCCTTTTCTGTGAAAAAACTTCATAGTTTTATGTAGTCCATTTATTTATTTTTGGGTTTGTTGCTTGTATTTTGGTGTCCAATCAAAAAAGCCAAAAAGTCATTTCCAGTATCAATTCCAAGGAGTTTTCCCTCTATGTTTTCTTCTACGAGTTTTATAGTTTCAGTTCTTATATTTTAGGTCATTAGTTTATTTTCAGTTTATTTTCGTGTATGGTTTAAGATAAAGATCCAATCTTACCCTTTGCATATGAATATCCAGTTTTTCTAACACTGTTTGCTGAAGAGATTATTCTAGCTCTATTTTGTATTTTTGGCATTCTTGTCAAAACTTAGTTGGCCATTATGTGTCTGTTTGTATGTCAATACCATAGCCTTTAGATTACTATAGTTTTGTAATATAATTTGAAATCAAGATGTTCATTTTCTGGAAAGGTCTTTTTTGTGGGTGCATGAAGCCTGGAATCTACTACTCAGTCATCTTGCTGATGTCACTCAATATCTTCTTTCTCAACCTCATGCTTGCTTTCTGTCATTTACCCCCCACGTATTTGCATATTTTCTGGCCATTTGTTTTTATTTTGGTCATAGTGAACTTGTGCAATGTCGTCCATAGCTTCAAATTATCTTACATGATGCTTTAGGGACTTTTTCTTTTTCAGTAGTTTGGAGACAGCAAGCCATGTGGGAAGGAAAGCTTTATTGGGATCCTGTGCAGATCTGGCTGGACACCAAGACTTTTCTTTCTTTTCTAAGTTCTCATTACATGTTCCATGCCAAGACCATCTCCACTTTGTTCCTATTTCAATGCACCTCTGTAACATCCATTATTCTCTGAACAATGGTCTGAAATGGGAAAACCTTGATAGCTCTTCCTTTTTCAACAGATATTCTGCACTAATTTAAAGAGGCTTATAATCTTGAAGATTCTTTCTTTCCTTTTGTCAGACCTCTTGGTTGCCATATTTTCTTCCTACCAAACACACACACACACACACATTTATAAACTCTGAAATATAGACTATATACTACTTACTAGTACTATTATAACTATTAGCTTAGTGTCTATCAAAATTATTTAATGAGATGAGATGTATATAAACAATGGAAAAGAAAGTTTATTAATTTATAACGTATTTATAATAGCAAGATTTGGGCTTTGATTAATTCAGACATGAAAAGCTAAGTTTAATTAATAATTTATTTGGAGTAGCTCTCTTTAAGAGCTCATTTTACCCAAATGTTATTTTGTTTTGTTTATAAATTGGAATAAAAGTATTGCTGATAAAGATAATTTATAAAAAAAATCAACATGAAAATATTGATTAAGGAAACACAAAATAAACATCTTATGTATTTTCTGATGAATCATATTAGTTTTAAAATGTATTTTGCAGCATTTTAATGTATAATGTTGATGCAATATAAAACAACAAATACAATTCAAATTTTATTTTCCTTCTAAATCAAGATAATTTGTTCTGTTTGTAAAATCCAAACACAAGTATTCAACTTACTTTTAACTAATTTTTAATATAGGTTTTCTCCTTTAACCCATTAATCCCAGAACTAAAAATATCAATTTTATAAAATGACAAAAGAAGGGTGCCTGGGTGGCTCAGTCAGTTAAGCATCTGACTTCAGCTCAGGTCATGATGCTGACAGCTCAGAGCCTGGAGCCTGCTTTGGATTCTGTGTCTCCCTCTCTCTCTCTGCCCCTCCCCCACTCACACTCTATCTCTCTGAAAAATAAACATTTAAAAATGATGGAAGATGTATCAGAGATCGCTTTAAGTGTACTTTGGTTTTCATTTGTCAGAAACTAATAATCCTCAGCATTTTAAACCAACTACTGAGATTAGCAAGTAAATATCATCATGCATTAAGTCACACTATCTCATCTATGGAAAATTTCTCTTACTTTATAAGGAGTAAAAAGGGACACATATTTTACTAATCAGAATTCAAAAAAGATTCTGGAACCCAATAATTGATATCTTATTGAGGTACTAGTTAGTTATTTGGGGACAACACTGTTAGTGTCCTGCCTAATAGCCATTCTCCATTTCTTTCATCACTGACAGAATTCCACTTTGGTGTGAGATGACAACATGTCCGGTTTAAGACACTTAGATTTACAGAAGCCAGTGCCATTAAGGGAGCCACGTGCCATGCTTCTGGCCAATGGGATTTAAGGGGAGGTCGTCGTTGAGTGTGATTTCTTGCAAAGCTGGTGAGAAAGGCAAAGTCGGTTGACAGTTCCCCTTTGGCCTCTGTCTTTTTGTCTCTTGCTCTTCCCGCAGAACGTTGTCATAATATGCTGAGGCAGAGAAACTTGAGGTTACAGGCCACACGCTAAACTTGGCTGGCCAGCAGAATGGAAGGAGCAGAAGTATCTAGAGGGTCAGACGTGCTCCCCCTGGATGCCCACCTTCATGCTTTTGTTATTTGTGAAAAATAAACTGCATTCCAGTTCAGTGCCTGCTAATCAAGTTTCTATTACCACATGTCCGACACAATCTTAACAGAACACTTTCTACCAGTTTACTTAGAATAAATTTCTCATTTATGATGTATTAGTACCGTTTATATAAACTTTGAAACAAAGTCTTCTTGTTACTCGCTGTTTCAACATTTAGTTTTTCAGATATGATAACAATCCCAGTGGAGTTAACTCAAGCTGAAACAAATCTTATTTTTAAAATAATTCTAAGTAATTTTATTTTAGAACTTCAATTTGAAAAATGATTGTGTGCTGTTCCATAAGTAACGATGACTACCAGTGGTGCAAAGAACTGCTTTTCAAATCAGCTTGTCACACTTGCATTTGTATCTGATGATGCTTCTTTGTGGGGAAGGGATGGGAATGGATAGCATAAAACTTACTCATTTATCCAGTGATCATTGCCTGATGACTGCAGCATTGTGGAGAGCCTGCGTGATGAGCAAAAAATTCAGTGAAACACATTGGAGATTTAAAGAGTGTCATTTCATAATCTTAACACTCTCTCCTCATAGGGGATGGTCTTTCTGACTCAAACACTTAAAAACAGGGTTTGTTCCCTGCCAAGAGACAGCTTGAGAAATGCTAGTTTCTCCAACAGTAATAGTGGTTTGGATGTTCTCACTGCCTTAAATGTTTTCTGGAGGGAAACACTGTCCTACCCTACTTATCCTTCCCCTTGAAATTCTCTATAATATTAAAAGCAATTAATAATAGAAATCAATGTCTGTGAAACTGTACCTTCATAATATGGATTCTAAAAAAACAGCAGTTAAATTCTGCACTGTGGTAACTTGGTAAATGTCATCAAGGCATGACAAGAAGCAATGAGATGTTGGTCGCATGCCTCTACCAGGGTCAAATGTGTTTTCAGCCTGGCCCTTAATGAGGACAATACTCTTCCTATGACCAGATTAGAGCCAAGAGCCTGTGCAGAAGAGCCCAGGGACTTATGGGATCACAGATCCTGAAGATACACCAAAAAATATAAAGCTGTAGGACAATCCAAGCAAAGAGAGGATCCAATGCTTTCTTAGGCTAACAGTTTTTTATCTCGAGGATGGGGCAGAATGAATCTCCCCTTCACAACATAATCAATACAGACGTTGTTGCTTTAAAATGAAGCAATTCTGAGCAGAGAATGAGAAAGTGTTTTGTTAGTTTTTAATTGCTCTGATCATAGGAAGCAACAGTGCACTGTAAACTGGCATAACCCCTGAGAAATGCAAGGTAGACAAGGAGAAGCAATGGAAGGATCCAGGGTGAACCAGAGCAGAAAGCATGCATTCTTAGCTATTACCTGTTTAGTGGTTTCACCCAAGTCAAGAAGGAAGAAATTCTAACCAGCTCAAAATCCCATTGCAGAGTGTTTTTCCTTATTCTATACAATTATTCATTTATTATTTTGAATTCAGTAAAGTAAATGTGATTCTCATTCTGTGGAGAACGTGCAGTCATATCCTAAAAACCCACAAATTCCTCCATTGTTTTCTTCGAGTTTTATAGAAAGATCCCATTCAGATATTGGATACTCACTGACTCTTAAAATCCATATCCCAATGTCCTCAATGGGAAAAATCTAAGTGGAGGTAACTTTCAGGGATTTCCGTCAACTAATCTTATTATTTGAGTGTGTCACTTCTTACCGAAGCTTTTTTCATTCACATACTTTATTCTTAGGGTTCACATAAGAACTCTGTGGAGGAAGTACTATCAATATAACTTTCATTATTCAACAAAGATCCTGAGGCACAGAAACCAAATAGCCAAGGCATCTAGAGCTTTCCATTATAGGAAATAAAAGAGGACTTAATGCCTATATTGCCGAAAGCTTTTAGCAAATTGAGATGGGTAGAAACTTTTGATAAGAAAACCAGACCTTCTGAATCCTTGCACTGTGGCCAGATATTTTACTCGCCTTAGCCAATGTCAAGAATTTATCCCTGAAAGCAACTTTAGAAACCGTATCTTTCCAAAAAATCACAGATTTAACTCCATCTGTTCCACCCAGAGTAGCTCCACTGAAACCTTTAATAAGAACATTGACAGATGGCATGCTCTGAGGCAGAGAGATTATCAAATACACTTATCACAAGTACATTTTACTTGACTTCCTAGGACAGCGGTGCATATTGATTTATTTGGAAATATGCCAAACAAAGAATGAAAGAGAAGGAAACTTCCATTTTGGAGATTACAGCATAGACCTTTGTAGAATTCCTTTCAATGTGGGTTTATCTGTTGTCTTCCCGTGATTAGATTCAGGTTATGCATTTTTAGCAGGCATAGCACTTAAATGATGGTGAGTTACCCTCATTTTATTCTATAAGATTGTGCACAATTTTGGTTTGTGCCATTACTAATGTTCTATTATTTTTGTCACTTGATTTAGGTGTTACTACTAAGCTTCTCCTATATATTTTTCTCCCTTAGCAATAAATAAGTATTTTGTAGAAGGTTAAGTGTCCTGTTGTTCCCTCAAACATTCAATCTACTTATACCTATAGTAGCTCATGGTTTCCAATTTTTATTTAATGAGCTATAATTCTTTACTATTATATTTTATTTTGATTCTCACATTGCCCCGTTTGGGTCGATGGTTTCTTCTGACTGAAGCTTTCAAACTGTTTTGTTTTTTTCTTTTTGATGTATTTCCAATATTGCTGGCCCAATAAGTTATTCCAGACTCATCTAGTATTTTCCCAGCCCCATCCTGGAATCAGTCATTTCTCCAAGGATCACCAGCTCCCATTAATGAGGAAGCTAAGATTTGGGTGTAAGGTGAGTGCACCTGAAATTTTGTGCAAAGTAAAATTTACATAATGCAAAATACAAGCCTTATCTATGTTATTAACACACTGCTTGTAAACCTGAGGATCAAAGATAAGAACACCCAATTCTAAGAGTCATATAATAAAATACTGTAAAGTAAATATGCTTATATTTCCTAAGACTTTCAAAAGATACAATTATAACTACTATTAAGCAAGTATGGGGTATCTGGGTGGCTCAGTTGGTGAAGTATCCAACTTTGGCTCAGGTCGTGACCACACAGGTTGTGAGTTCGAGTCCCACACTGGGCTTTCTGCTGTCAGTATGGAGCCTGCTTCAGATCCACTGTCCTCTTCTCTCTTTGCCCCTTCCCTGCTTGTACAAAAAATAAATAAATTTAAAAGAAAACAAGTATAAATTCTTCACTGAATTATTTCTAGTGAAAATATACTCCATCATTAATGGCCAGATTGCCCATTTTAATTTTCCTGTATATCAATCAATGCATTAACTTCTTTATTAACCCCTTTGGAAATGTTATCAGATACTAATTTTATAGCTAATTTTAGTAATTTCATTCTGAACGTTCTTCATCTCCAGAACATGTGTCCTCCATGAATGTATGTCAGCATTTCTGAAGTATCATCATTAACAATAAATGTATATGATTATATAAACAGAAGGATGTATTGCAAATGTAATGTGTAAAATATGATATTCGTACAGCAACATAGCATAATAGGAAACTGAAAATATTTACACATATTTTGTCTATTTTTAAAATATATCACTTGGAAAGGCAATGCTTCCTGTTTGCCAAGAAAGTTTATTATTGTACAAAGATTGGGCAAATTATGTTCTACTGAACAAGAACTTTGAGTTTGTTTTGTTTCTAAGTTTTCTTTTTTAATTTCTTTAATGTTTAATTATTTTTGAGAGAAAGTGACAGAGTGTGAGTGGGGGAGGGGGAGAGAAAGAGAGAGAGAGAGAGACAGACAGACAGACAGAATCTGAAGTAGGTTCAAAGCTCTGAGCTGTCAGCACAGAGCCAGATGCGGGGCTCAAACTCAGAGTGCAAGATCATGACCCGAGCTGAAGTTGGATGCTCAACTGACGGAGCCAGCCAGGCACCCCTGTTTCTATTTTTTCTATTTAGAGGAAATACACTGTTTCATTCTTTGATAGCACCTGTATTTATCTCTTCAGGCTATCATAACAAAATACTACAGACTGAGTGGCTTAAACAACAGAACTTAATTTTCTTAGACGTCTGGAGGCTGAAAGTTCAAGATCAAAGTGGCAGCAGAGTTGTTGTCTGGTGAGGACTCTGCCTTTGGGTTCTCATTGTGTGCTTGTATGACTCCTTCCTTTTCATGCCTGGAGAGAGAGTACCCTGGTGTTGCTTCTTACAAGAACACCAATCCTATCACATCAAGGTCCCATCCTTACGAATTTATGTAACCTTAATTACCTCCTTCTATTCTAAGTCTACAAATATGGTCACAATGAAGGTAAGGGCTTTACCATATGCATTTTGAGGAGACACAGTCCAGTCCATAGCAGCACTAATCACACTAACAACCATATAGTTTACACTAAAATTCACAACTGTTTAGATGCTGAATTAGTATATTTATTAATTTCGATGGACACCAAAATGTACTTACTTATTGATAATCGCCATCATTTAAAAGATATAATTTTGGTAATTACTTTATGTCATGAACTTTCTAAATAGTGTCTCAATAGCCTATCTTTTTTCAAATATAAAATATAATTGCTGAAAGAACACATGCAAGTCATAAGCTAAATGGGTCAGATATTTACCAGTTATCCAGACCTATATGCAGATGCATAGAAAAAAGTGACAATTTGAATAGCTATCTAAATTCTAGACTCACTGCATGATTGATGGTTATTTTAACACTGCATTAGGTCTTCCTGGCAGAGATCTTTATTCTAACACTAAATACAAATGAGTCCAGTACTTTAACATATATGAATATCATTTGGAGGAGAGTGGATGAAATAAAATATCAGATATTTTGATTCAAAAGTATTTAAAAGGTAGCATTTTTTAATTCTATTTACTTACTTTGAGATATAGAGAGACACATGAAAAGGGAAAGGGGCAGAGAGAAAGAGAAAAGGAATCCTAAGAGGGCTTTGCACTGGGGCTTGATCCCAGGAACTGTGAGATTGTGACCTAAGCTGAAATCAAGAGTCAGACTCAACCGACTGAGCCACCCAGGTGTCCCTAAAACACAGTGTTAATATGAAAATTAAATAGTATTCATACAAAAAATGAATGAGTTGATATTAGAAAACCTACTGGTAAGCTTGATCAGGTTAATTTACAAAATCTTAAAAAATTATACCATTAACTTTTAAAACACTTCGAATTCTATTTTTCTACTGTTTAAATTCACTACACATATTTCCATGTACATAAACAGGCACATTGGAAAATAAAAGTGTGACTCAGTTTGATAAAGAATAAACATCTCAAATCAATTGCTACCAGGGGCGCCTGGGTGGCTTAGTCGGTTAAGCGTCCGACTTTCGCTTAGGTCATGATCTCGCGGTTCGTGGGTTCGAGCCCCGCGTCGGGCTCTGTGCTGACTGCCAGCTCAGAGCCTGGAGCCTATTTCGGTCTGTGACTCCCTCTCTCTCTAACCCTCCCCTGCTCACGCTGTCTCTCTCTCTCTCCTAAAAATAAAAAAAGTAAAAAAAAAATCAATTGCTACCTACTAGAGGCATTTACAGTAATATCTATAACATATAATAATTATTGTTTTTAGTATTTCCACTTGTATAGAAGTTCTGACAGATCAGGGGCTCCTGGGGGACTCAGTCAATTAAGTGTCAGACTTCAACTCAAGTCATGATCTCACAGTTCATGGGCTCAAGCCCCACTTGGCGCTCTGTGGTGACAGCTCTGAGCCTGGAGACTACTTCGAATTCTGTGTCCCCTTCTCTCTCTGCCCCTCTTCTGCTCATGCTCTGTCTCTGTCTCTCTCTCTCAAAAACAAACATTAAAAAATTTTTTTAAAAAGAAGTTCTGATCGATCAGACAAATAAAATACATAACTATCGAGGGTAAAAAAGACTAAATTATACACTTTTGATAATAAAATAATTGTATGCAATAAATGTATATAACAAAACTTATAATAATTCATTGAAAATTATTATAAACAATAAGGTAATTAAGCAAAATATCTAGACACATATAAATATACAAATACAAAGAACAATATTCCTGTACGAGAGATACCTTAGCTGACCACCACAGGCTTTTACTCCCTTTGGAAAGTGTGAGTTCTTACAGCTAACAGCTGCTCATCCAAGAACTACATTTCCCAGACTTCTTTGCATTAAGGCATGATCCAATACCTAGTTTTTGCTGGCAGAATGTATTAGGCGCATTGTGTTCTATATCATTTCCAACAGCTTCTTAAAACACAGTGCCAAACACATTTACTCATAGCAATAAGTAAAAATTGCAAAATAATATTTAGATCTGACTCATTTACAAACAGAAAAAAACTCTTGGAAATAATAAAAGCCTACTTTAAAAGACTGGCCATATAATTGGATATAAAATATTATTATAAATTAACTGTTTTTCTAAAATTAGTTCATAATATTAACATAATTCATACAAAATATATTAATGAAACTTTTATGAATTATCTGGAAGTAAAACAAGGGGATGTAAATAAAACTAATAGAGAATTATCCAACTAGATAATAAAGTCTGCATAATTTAATTAGCATAAAGCAATGAAAACAAATAGATAATTCAGAAACTAACTTTATTACATATGAGAATTTTATTCAGTATAAGAGCAGTACTGGAAATCACTGAAGAAAGGAAGGATTCTCAATAAACATCACTGGGGAAATTGCTTGTCTATTTAGAGCATACCAAACAAAACAACAACTTAAATCATCCTTACATAATAAAAATCAACCAATTCCCATAATAATGTGAATATTAACAAATATTTGATTGATATGTAAATATTAATATTTCAAACATTAATAAGTATTTGAAAAAACTTTATCATGCTAGTAACAAAAATGAAAATTAAAAAACAAGTATACATTATTTACATGTAAAACTAGAGGGAAAGAGTTGATGTACAATGTTTCTATAATGATATGTTGAAAGATCAGTCTCATATAACCCTAATGGGAGAGAAATTTGATACAGTACTTTGGGAAAGCAATTTGGAAATTCGCTCCAGGAGCTGTAAAAGCAATCGAGAAGGAGTTTCATATTTGTTTTTCAAGTAAACTCTAAGATATTGTATCTTCCTCATCCATTTAGCCCTAAACTCCAAGCCCAATGCATGGAATACAATAGAGAATAAATTAGGGATTGTCAAATTAATCTCAATTGATTCTAATTGTGTTCTCTAGACACAAACAGAGGAAAGAAAAAAAAAAGAAGTACTTAGTGATCCCTCTTCTACGAAATGAGCCTTTCAAGTACATAAAATAGCTTTCATGATTCCATTAAGAATCTTCTGGCAGGTCATTGGCCTTATGTTTCCAGACTCATCCCCTTGGGAGTTTATCTCCAGATGTGGTGCTGTGTGCCAGGGCCATGCAGGGAACAACCCTCTGCTATGATTTTCCTTGCCTTCAGCATTATACTGCAATTAATGAAGCTTAAGATCATGACCTAATCACTGACCTGAGGCCTCATTTTCTTTTTTTTTTTAATTTTTTTTTAATGTTTTATTTATTTCTAGGAGAGAGAGAGAGACAGCGTGAGCAGGGGAGAGTCAGAGAGAGAGGGAGTCACAGACTGAAACAGGCTCCAGGCTCTGAGCTGGCAGTCAGCACAGAGCCCGACGCGGGGCTCGAACCCATGAACCGTGAGATCATGACCTAAGCGAAAGTCGGACGCTTAACCGACTAAGCCACCCAGGCGCCCCCCGAGGCCTCACTTTCTAATACCGTCACATTGGGCCTCAGGATTCAACACACAAAATTTTGGAAAATATGACATTCAGTCGATAGAACCTGCTTATTCATCAATGCTTAATGAGATTCTTTTTTCTGATTAACTTGGTAGAAATCAAGATATTCTAATACGGATATTGTTTTTTTACACAAGCAATACTTTTAGAAACGGCAGCATTGAGATTGTCCACTTCTATTCACTTCAACAGAAAAGAGTTGCATGCACATTCTAAAGTTGGTTTCTAACTTGAATTTATTATTTGTTTGTTTGTTTGGTTATCAATTTATTTTATTGAGAGAGAGAGCATAAGATGTGCAGAGAGAGAGAGGAAAGAAAGAACTACAAGCAGGCTCTGTGCATCAGCACAGAGCCCTATGTGGGGCTCAGTCTCACAAAATGAACTGTTAGATCACAACCTGAGCCAAAGTCAAGAGTCGGCTGCCTAACTGACTGAGCCACGCAGGTGCTCCTTTAATATGAATTTATATTACAATCACCTAAGCAATTTTTCTTAATATGGTTTCCAGGAACCCATATCCAGAGCATTTTGATTCAGTAAATATGGAATAGGGCTCAAGAATCTGCACTTGTACTAAGAACTCCCATCTCCCTCGATTTTTTTCCTACATAACTGGTCCTCTGACCACAGTTTTAAAAAATATTGGCAATTAGGGGTGCCTGGGTGGCTTAGTCGATTAAGCGTCCGACTTTCGCTTAGGTCATGATCTCGCGGTTCATGGGTTTGAGCCCCGTGTCGCGCTCTGTGCTGCCTGCCAGCTCAGAGCCTGGAGCCTGTTTCAAAGTCTGTGACTCCCTCTCTCTCTGACCCTCCCCTGCTCACGCTCGCTCTCTCTCTCTCTCCTAGAAATAAATAAAACATTAAAAAAATATTGGCAATTATGTGTCATAAAGGAAGGTATTATTTTCATCAAGAGAAATATGATGCGGGCACATAAGGCATTCAATGTCCACAATGTTTATTGGGGTCATAGTTTACACAGTGAAATAAAAATGAACAAAGAATCTAAAAAAATGCAATTTTATATTTTGTAGTAGGACAACATATTAACAGAATCAATAAGATAATAATGTATAAAAATAAAACATATATAGTAAAATGATTTATGGTATAAAAGTAAAATGATTTGCACATAAACATTGACTTAATAAACATTTATTGAATGCAATCACAGAATATAATAAATAACAGAAAACAATTTACATAAAAATCACAAATGTTCAATAGTGAATTTGATTGTAATAAAAGTTTCTGACCATTTCCTAGACATGTGATTTCTATTCTTCTGCACATGTGGATATGTCAACAACTGGGATGCTCATCTAGTTTTTTAAAAATTATGAATAAGTTATGTAATGGTTTGGTGGTCCAAAGACATCCTCTGTATATATATGTGAGTCTCTAAGGATCCTGTTTGACTAGGAGTATTTTTCTGTGTATAAGAAAAAATACATATAAAGTATGCATTTCTGAGCAGTAGTTTTTGTTGCTGCCTTATTCACATATGTGTTCTATTCAGTCTTACCTTCATAACTTACAAAATAATGTACTTTTCATTTTTATAATACTTCATGATTGAATCCCAATATTAAATCTTTCTGAAATGCAACTCTGATGGTGTAACTTTGTGTTTTAAAGACCTTCTAGGACAAAGTTCAAATTCTAAACATGGCCTACGTGGCCATCACAAGCCCAGTCCTCCAGCCACCCCATACAAAGGCCTTCCCGTGAGCTCTCTACAGCCTAGCCACAGCAAACTTGAGAGCAATCATCAAGGACATGTTATGTGCCAGTTGTTGTTCTCTGATACTTTCCAGAACAAACCACATTTAATCCTTTCTAGAGATGGACAAGGTAGGACTACTTCCCTTTTCTTTATGAAGACTGAGCATTTGAAAAGTGAAGTAAACTTCCCCATGTCACATGATGTTATATTGCTTAGAAAATGATGAAGTTCTGATCTGAACTCAAGAAAGAATCCAAAGGCCCGATTCTCCACCATTCGCTGTGGGGCTTGCTCTTCAATTCCTTCAAATTTTTAAAGATGCATTGGGTCTCTGTTCATCAAGGCCTTCCCCCTGTTGCCTGGAAAACTGCCTGCTCCCAGAGTACCCTATAGAGGTCTGTCCCTGTCTGCTTTTCAGCCAGTGTAGGCTTAACGTGTATGTTCTCATTTCCCCCAACATAATTCCTAATAACTGTATTGCAATTGAATCATTAGTTGTTTACATCCTTCAAAAAGAATATAGGTTTTATGAGGCAAGGACCTTTGCAGTCTCATGTACTAGAGTCTCCAGAAATTAGCTGACATATAGCATGTAATAAATGTGTAATTGTCGATTCATTGATTAAAATAATCTATGAACAAGCCTTTAGTATGAGAAAGTATCAAAATCCTGTTTGTAGGTTTGCTTGAAACTGTTTCATAATTTTAAAAATATGTTGTTAACTCTTTCTTGATCGTACCAAGGGAAAGAACAGTTTAAACCTAAAAATCGCAAGAAATTAGATCTTAATTAAAATGAATAACATTTATTGACCTATATAACATGTGGGTAAAGGATCCAGATAAGGGTTCAGAATCATACTAACTCATTATCCCATTTCAGACTTGCTCTAGAAGTCATATAGAGCCCTAGCATAACACAGCATGGAAAGTGACTCATGAGAGACCTTTCTCCCCAAAGCAGACACTATGTTTCCTTTGTAGATACAATAAATAGCCTAAATATATTTTGTTTAATGAATATGTAATTGATTAGCTTATGTGGCACATATATGGATCATGAAAATATTTTCTAACAAATTGCTTGCTTGACTAGATCTGAGAAGACCTAGGTTCTCAATCTAATTTATTTACTTATTAAACACATTAGCTTCGGAAAGTTCATTACTTTTTCTTAGCTACAGTTTCTTCAGTTCTAAAGTGAGTGAAGCACAACATGAACCTTCCACACCAGACAGCTGTGGAGGACTTAAAATGAGTTAATATCATGAATGAACTCTAAAATAGAGAAACCAATTTGGTAGCATGTTTTTATTATTATCATAATTATAGATATCATAACTATTAACCTAATGATCTTGGTTGAAAATAAATATATAACTGGTAGAAACTGACATCTTCTGAAGTTAGATTGAAGTCTGAGGTGATCTTTCATATAAAAACAAATAAAAATAGCTACATGATTTAGGATGCCTTTGTCAGCAAAGAGAATGAAGAGTAGCTTAATGTGGTATAAACAATGAGAAAATATTCTTAGCTCATACAATCGGGAGTCCAGGGACACTGTGGGCCTCAAACTTGTTTGATCCAAGGGATAGGTCATCCCATCTATCCCCCTCTCTTCTGACTACACTGCCTGTTTTCTTCTAAGACTAATCCTGTTGTGCTTGCAGGCTGACCACCAGCAGCCACTGAGACCACTTACTTCCACATTCATATCTAGTAGAAAAGGCAAAAGCTTTCAGGGGCTCCACTGCAGAAGTGAAAATTTTCCCCAGAAGCCTGTGGTGGTCATTTTTTACATCCATGTTTGCATATCCATTTTGCATTACCTTTCTACATTTGGGGTGTCCCAACTCCCCAGTAAAGAATCCAAAATACAAGTTCCCAGCCATCATGCCTCTAGAACATAGATTAGTGTCCTGAAATCAACTGTATTCATATGAGACTTTAATTCAGAGTAGAATGATGAAGCTGACTCTGCTGAGTTTGCAGTTAGCGAGTAAAAGAGGTAAAAGAAGCATAAAGTTTGGAGTAGGTAGTGGTTGCAGATTTGCATTTCCAATGAAAAAGTGGCATTAATGGCAGTGCAGAAGCAATTAGAGTGAAGTCCAGTGCCTGGCAATACTGTGCAGGGCAGAAGGGACATAGGGGGCAGTCTTTACGTGACCTCTACTGTGTTCCCAGATCTGTTCTTCCAGCACCACACAAAACTTATCAGAGTCAGACACCCCTTCTGGAAGACTTCATACCCCTTTGCACTCAACTTCCTGTGTTCCCAGGGTTACAGTCAACACAGTGTTGACTCATATCAGTTTTGTGCAAAATCAACCTGATAGTACCCTTGCCCTGAACTTCTCACCTTGTGCCCTGGGTCCTCCCATGTTGGTAAGGGGTCCAGTGACCTAACCGGATACCTAGGAGTGAATCTTCAACCAGCAGGTCAATGTTTAATGGGAAACCCTTGATGGGAAAAGGTAGATAAATTATTTCCAGAAAATATATTTTAAAATGCTCAACCTCACTGCTAATCAGGAAAATAAAATTGAAATCTCGAAGGGAATTTTTTTCCAGTTGTCAGTTTAACAAAAATTAGTCTTTATAGCATTAAGTTTTGAGTAATGAGAACTCTCATCATTGCTGATGTGAGTAAAAACTACTAAAACCATTTTGGAAAAATATTGGCCGTACTAAATTGGGTTGCTTATATGCCATGATGAAGCAATTTCACTCCTAGGTCCAAGGACATAGCCTAAAGAAATTCTTGTATACTTGTCCTCAAAAGCAAATATAAGAAATTTGTCATATATTTTATTTTATAAAATCCAGAAACTAGAAATATTACACTGTCTTTCATTAAAAGATAAGATGAATCAATTGTAGCATAGTCATATAGCAAAATATTCCCTACCAGGGAAATAAGTGAAATTCATTTGTTTGAAAAAACATGACTGAATTTCTAAATCATAAATGTTGAACCAAAGCAGCAAATCACAGAATTTACTGGAAATTTTATTTACATAATGTTGGCAACACACACACACACACACACACACACACACACACACACTAATATATTTGTGAGAAAACCCACACACTGAGCTAGAGAATAGTTGTCATAAAACATAGATGATGTTCTTTAATTAAACTGGTATTTGGAGAGGCAGGAGAAGGATTTGAGGTAGATGGGCAGGGGCATTTCAAAAGTTTTGATAATAATCTATACTTTTAAGTTAAAGGTTGAGTTACACAGGTACTTAATTCCTTCTTCTTCATATTGTTCAGGTACATATTTATTTTCTTATATAGAGCATATTCCATCATATAATTTTAAATAGTTTTTGTCCACAAAGTGAAAAACTATTCTTAAACAGCAATTAAAGCCTCAATGCTGTATTTGCTTCCATATGGATGCCTCTATTATACCTACATGTAAGTCATCCAGAAACTTATGTCATAAACTGTTTATCCCTGCAGAAAACAAAGGGGAAATTTATTCTTTAAAACAGCTCAGAACTGGAATTATGTACCTGAAGAGGTAGAACTGGCCTGTTGTGGATCTCATACAAATAAAACAACACAAATATTTTCACTTTAAAACCTTTTGGACTTTAGATCTTAATTTACAATGTAGGCTACTTTTAGAAGTTCCAAGCTGCATTCATGACTAAAATTAAATTTGAATTACAAGACAGTACTAACTTATTTTAGGCTTCTGAAGAAAGCATTTATTCTATCAAAAAATATGAATCAAGTATTTGTTGATGACTGGAGTTGAGTTTGAAAGAATGAATAGCAGTAGACAAAGAAATTCTGAACTCCTGAAGCTGTGTTTGAGCAACTTTTAAAGTTAAAAATGAGTACACTCAGCTAACTCTGCTGGCATGCGATCAGGAATGAGGTTTAGTCATTAATTAACCCATAAGTGAAAAACACCTCATTTACTTCCACCTTTTACAAAAATTATCAGCCATTTTTTTCAAATATCAAGTGCTTTTTATTTCAAAGTGTGTTTTCCTTTCTAAATTTATTTTTCTATATATTTTTAATGATGTGTGACTAACGTTGCCTGTGTATTTAGAGTATCAAAATAGATCTTGGCCATGTACTTTTTCTTTTTATACAGCCCTATTAAATTATTTAAAGACCAAACTTGTACAAAACAGTATTAAATTCTTTTTTCATTTTTTTTTATTTTTTTGTTTGTTTTGTCAAGCACTTGCATTAAATTTTATATTTTATGTTACTTTTCAGTCCATAGTAAGACATCATAGCAGTCATTAAAAACATGAATATTGGGGCACCTGGGTGTCTCAGTCAGTTGGGCATCTGACTTCAGCTCAGGTAATGATCTCAGGGTTTGTGGGTTCGAGCTCCTCATCGGGCTCTGTGCCAACAGCTCAGAGCCTGAAGCCTGCTTTGGATTCTGTGTCTCTCTGCCCTTTCTCCGCTCATGCTCTGTCTCTCCCTGACTCTCAAAAGTAAATAAATGTTAAAAAAAAAATTTAAACATGAATATTGGCACCAGAGAACTTGGGTTGGTACCACAGCTCTGCAACTCATTAGTTGTGTGACTTTGAAAATTTACATAATCTTTTTATGTCTCAACTACTCATGGAAAATTGTAGATAACACCAGTACCTACCTCATGTGGTTGTTGTGAGGAGTAAATAAATTAGTAATATGTAAAATCACTTCGAAAGAACAGTACATAAGTTCTATTTATAATTCTTATTATTTTTCTAATTATGTGTACATTTAAAGTCATAATTAGTCATATGAAATAGGATTTATACAAGTTACTTATTCATGATCAAAAACTTAAAAATATTAAAAATATTTGGGGAGAGGGAGGCAAGATGGCGGAGAAGTAAGGAGCTCCGTACTTGCACTCGCGCCCATACATCACACAGAAAAGATCTGAAGCCATTGGAAACCATACAAAACCTGAGAGACTGGGAGAAAAAAGGACGCAGAATCCACTGAGAAAGCCTTCTAACGTGAGTGCGAACCGGGGAAGGTAAAATCAGCCCGGGATCGGAGCCTCCAGGGTGGGAGGCGATCCCCCTCTACCCTCTACGGGGAGTGAGAGGGGAAAAGGAGAGAGTCCGAGACAGAAAAATCTCCGCTCGGTGCATAGAAAGACCGTACTTGCCAAATATCTGCACACCAGGTCCCCTCGCGACAACTGGTCCTGGGGGAGGCTGAGCACACAAACTGCTTCTTTGTGCCGCTCCTGGAGGTGGGGTTTTAAAGCGGAGCGGGTGCGCCTGCCGCCATTGTAGCTCCAGGGCGGCTGGGATCCCTGAAAGAGACGCGCAGACACCGGGCGTCCGCGCTCCTGGCTGGCTGGAACTCGAGAGGGAAGGCAAAAAGCTAAAAACTGGAAATTTGCCTGTGAGTTCGTGTTTCGGGTGACGAGCCATAGAGAGACCCGGTTTTCCTCACTCCAGCGGGCTCAGGCTACGCGGACGCTGCAGGCAAGCCCCCGCGCATGCGCACCAGAGCCGACCAGAGAAGAAAGCAGCGATCCTGACTCCACCCCCAGAGCTCAGCAGGGAGCCTGGAATTGCCCGAGGGGGTTGTCTGGGAAGCTGTGTCTAAGGCAACTTCAGCGGGCGCGGGCTGGGATTTGGAGATTGGAACTGGCCTGGGTTGAAGAGTGCAACCAACTTCGGCTGCGTCCCCGGAACGGGGAGTTGACACGCCAAAAAAAAAAAAAGCGCGCTGCAGCGCGGGGTTCAAGAAGGGACTGGAGCACCGTCACTCTCCTCCCCACAATCGCCAAGGCAGAACCCCCGCCTGAGGCATCCGATCACGGCACGCCCATCCCTGCCTGAGAGGTGCCCTCCTCCTTTTTTTTTTCTTTTTCCCTTTTTTTTTCCTTTTTTTTTCTTCTTTCTTTTTTTTTCCCTTTCTTTTCTCTTTTTTTCTTCTTCTTTCTCTTTTCTCGCTTTTTTCCCCAAAACACTGACCTGATTAACTCTGGTGGCCAGCTTGCTTAAACAATCACAAGTCCATTCTGTAAATGTAAATTCTACACCTACCGACTTTTTCAGCTATTTCTCTCAGGAGTAATTAGACTATATAGTTTCTCTGGATAATTCCAGCATCCTTCTCTCACCTATCCAACCACATTCTACCCTTCACCTCTTTGAAAAAAGTTTCTTATCCCTTCTGCCTGTTCATTCTATTTCCAAATCTGCCTTGTCTCACCCTGCCTTCTCTCTTTTTCTCTATGCTCTTCAACCAGCACTGCATACACACGGCTATTTAACTGTAGCTAGGAAATACAGGTATATGCTTTAAACCGTTCTTTGTCCATCGGTTTTCTTCTTTTTTCCTTTTCTTTTCCCCTTTTTGACCCTTTTATGTATTTTATGCTCCCTATTCGCCCTCCCTCCTCCGTCTTTTCTATTAACTTTTTTGTTTTCCCTCTCGCTTTGCATGTTAGTTGAATCAGCCTGTGCGTTTGTGTGCTCCTGCTCCCTGTGTGTCTGTCTGTCTGTTTTCTTTCCCAGGGCTACCTCAAGAAACAAGCTAGAGTACACAAGGTGAAGAGTCCCAAATATCACTACGAATAGGAAAATAAAATAACTAAGGTCCCAACAAGAGTGGCCGAGGGATACCATTCAAAAAACAATCTCTGAAAGGATAGGCCCTGGAAAGTCAAAGAGTCTTCTTGGATATAGCAGTGCTCATAGAAACAAAGAGCATAACAGGTCTTTAAAACCAACAAGAGCCGGAAAGCTAACTAAAATGACGAAACGAAAGAACTCTCCTCCAAAGAAACTCCAAGAAGAAATGACAGCTAATGAACTGCTCAAAGCAGATATCAGCAGCATAAGTGAACAAGATTTTAGAATAATAATGGTGAAATTAATAGCAGGGCTTGAAAAAAAACATAGGGGACATCAAAGAAACTATGGCTACAGACAGAATGGAAAATAAAATAGGCATGAAGAATTAAAAAATGCGATAAATGAGATCCATAATAAATTAGAGGCCTCCAATGCACGGATTGAAGAGGCAGAAAGGAGAATAAGTGATTTAGAACACAACATTATAGAAAAACAAGAAGCTGACAAAAAAAAGAGACAAACTGATCCAGGAACAGGAAAGAAGAATTCGAGAGCTCAGCGACACAGTCAAACGCAACAATATCCGTATCATAGGAATCCCAGAAGAGGAAGAGAGAGGGAAGGTGCTGAAGGAGTCCTGGAACAAATTATAGCAGAGAACTATCCCGACTTGGGGAAGGAAGTAAATGTGGAAATACAAGAGGCTCAGAGGACTCCCCTCAGACGTAACTTGAATCGATCTTCCACACGACATATCATCGTAAAAATGGCAAAATACAAGGACAAAGAGAGAATTTTGAAAGCAGCTAGGGAGAAAAGGGCCCTCGCATACAAAGGGAAACCTATCAAAGTGGTGACAGACCTATCTACTGAAACGTGGCAGGCCAGAAAGGAATGGCAAGAGATCTTCAATGTGATGAACAGTAAAAATATGCAGCCAAGAATCCTCTATCCAGCAAGCCTGTCATTCCAAATAGAAGGAGAGATAAAAACCTTTCCAAACAAACAGAAATTGAAAGAATTTGTCACCACGAAGCCAGCCCTACAAGAAATCCTGAGGGGGATGCTCTGAAAGAAAGGTTGCAAGGAACAAAGATTCCAGAGATACCACCACAAACATGAACCCTACAAAAGATACAAAGACTCTAAACCCACATATTTCAATAATAACACTGAATGTAAATGGGCTGAATGCTCCAATCAAAAGATATAGGGTAGCAGAATGGATTAAAAAACAAAATCCATCTATATGCTGTCTGCAAGAAACTCATTTTAGACCGGAAGATACCTTCAGATTAAAAGTAAGGGGATGGAGAAATATATATCATGCTCCAGGAAATCAAAAGAAAGCCGGAGTAGAGATACTTATATCAGACAAACTGGACTTTAAATTAAAGACAATCACAAGAGATGAAGAAGGGCACTACATAATAATTACAGGGTCCATCCATCAGGAAGAACTAACAATCATAAATGTCTACGCACCGAATATGGGAGCACCTAAATATATAAACCAATTAATCACAAACAGAAACAAGCTTATAGATAAGAATGTGCTAATAGCAGGGGACTTTAATACTCTGCTTACAGCAATGGCTAGGTCAACCAGACAGAAAATCACTAAAGAAATAATGGACTTGAAAGATACATTGGACCAGATGGACCTGATGGATATATTTAGAACTTTACATCCTGAGGCCAGGGAATTTACTTTCTTCTCAAGTGCGCATGGCACATTCTCAAGATAGATCACATACTGGGACATAAAGCAGCCCTCAATAAATATAAAAGAATAGAGATCATACCATACACACTGTCAGATCACAATGCTTTGAAACTTGAAATCAATTACAGGAAGAAGTCTGGAAAACTTCCAAAAACATGGAGGTTAAAGAACACCCTTCTAAAGAATGAATGGGCCAATCAGGCAATTAGAGATGAAATTAAAAATATATGGAAACAAATGAAAATGAAAACACAACAATTCAAAATCTATGGGATGCGGCAAAGGCAGTCCTAAGAGGAAAGTACATTGCTCTCCAGGTCTATTTCAAGAGATTAGAAAAGGCGCAAGTCCAAAATCTAACAGCTCACCTAAAGGAACTAGAGGCAGAGCAACAAGAACACCCCAAACCCAGTAAAGAAGAGAAATAGTAAAAAATTAGAGCAGAAATAAACAACATAGAGACCAAAGAAACAATTGAACAGATCAATGAAACCAAGAGTTGGTTTTTGAAAAAGTAAACAAAATTGACAAACCTCTAGCCAGACTTATCAAAAAGAAAAGAGAGAGCACCCAAATAGACAAAATTATGAATGAAAATGGACTTATTACAACCAGCCCCTCAGAAATACAAGCAATTATCAGGGAATACTATGAAAAATTATATGCCAATAAATTGGACAACTTAGAAGAAATGGACAAATTCCTAAACACACACTCACTACCAAAATTGACACGGGAAGAAATAGAAAACCTGAACAGACCCATAACAAGTGAAGAAATTGAATCAGTGATCAAAAATCGCCCAACAAATAAGAGCCCGGGACCTGATGGCTTCCCTGGGGAATTCATTTAAAACAGAATTAATCCCAATTCTTCTCAAGCTATTCCAAAAAATAGAAAGCAAAGGAAAACTCCCGGATTCATTTTATGAAGCCAGCATCACACTGATTCCCAAGCCAGACAGAGATCCAGCAGAAAAAGAGAACTACAGGCCAATATCCTTGATGAATACGGATGCAAAAATTCTCAACAAGATCCTTGCAAATCGAAATCCAGCAGCATATAAAAAGAATCATCCACCAAGATCAAGTGCGATTCATTCCTGGGTTACAGGACTGGTTCAACATTCGCAAATAAATCAATGTGATACATCATATCAATAAAAGAAAAGATAAAAACCATATGATCCTGTCAATAGATGCAGAAAAGCATTTGACAAAATACAGCATCCCTTCTTAATAAAGACTCTCGAGAAAGTTGGGATAGAAGGAACCTACTTAAACATCATCAAAGCCATCTATGAGAAGCCTTCAGCTAACATCATCCTCAATGGGGAAAAACTCAGAGCTTTCCCCCTGAGATCAGAAACACGACAGGGATGCCCACTCTCACCACTGCCGTTTAACATAGTGCTGGAAGTCCTAGCATCAGCCATCAGACACCAAAAGGAAATCAAAGGCATCAGAATTGGCAAAGAGGAAGTCAAACTTTCACTCTTCGCAGATGACATGATACTCTACATAGAAAACCCGACCGACTCCACCAGAAGCCTACTAGAACTGATCCAAGAATTCAGCCAAGTTGCAGGGTACAAAATCAATGTACAGAAATCGGTTGCATTTTTATACACCAACAATGAAGCAACAGGAAGAGAAATCAAGAAACTGATCCCATTCATAATTGTACAAAAAACCATAAAATACCTCGGAATAAACCTAACCAAGGATACAAGAGATCTGTATGATGAAAACTATAGAAAACTTATGAAGGAAATTGAAGAAGACACAAAGAAGTGGAAAAACATTCCATGCTCATGGATAGGAAGAATAAATATAGTTAAGATGTCATTTCTACCTTAGGTACTCTACACATTCAATGCAATTCCAATCAAAATTGCACCATCATACTTCTCAAAACTAGAACAAACTATCCAAAAATTTGTATGGAACCACAAAAGACCCCGAATAGCCAAAGTAATCTTGAAAAATAAAACCAAAACGGGAGGGATCACCATCCCAGACTTTAGCCTCTACTACAAAGCTGTCATCATCAAGACAGTATGGTATTGGCACAAAAACAGACACATAGACCACTGGAACAGAATTGAGAACTCAGAAGTGGACCCAAAAGTATACAGCCAACTAATCTTTGACAAAACAGGAAAGAATATCCGATGGAAAAAAGACAGCCTTTTTAACAGATGGTGTTGGGAGAACTGGACAGCAACATGCAGAAGAATGAAACTAGATCATTTTCTCACACCATGCACAAAAATAAACTCAAAATGGATAAAGGACCTGAACGTGAGACAGGAAACTATCAACACCCTAGAGGAGAAAGCAGGAAACAACCTCCTTGACCTCCACCGCAGCAACTTCTTACTTGACACATCCCCAAAAGCAAGGGAATCAAGAGCAAAAATAAACTGTTGGGACCTCCTCAAGATTAAAAGCTTCTGCACAGCCAAGGAAACAACCCACAAAATTAATAGGCAACCAACGGAATGGGAAAAGATAGTTGCAAATGACATATCAGATAAAGGGTTGATATCCAGAATCTACAAGGAACTCACCAAACTACACGCCCAAAAAACAAACAACCCAGTGAAGAAATGGGCAGAAGATATGAACAGACACTTCTCCAAAGAGGACATCCAGATGGCCAACAGACACATGAAACGATGCTCAGCATCCCTCCTCATCAGGGAAATACAAATCAAAACCACACTGAGATACCACCTCACGCCAGTCAGAGTGGCTAAAATGAGCCAATCAGAGAACTCTAGATGCTGGCGAGGATGTGGAGAAACGGGCACCCTCCTACACTGTTGGTGGGAATGTAAACTGGTACAGCCCCTCTGGAAAACAGTGTGGAGGTTCCTAAGGAAACTAAGAATAGAACTCCCCTATGACCCAGCAATAGCACTGCTAGGAATTTACCCAAGGGATACAGACATGCTGATGCATAGGAGCACATGTACCCCAATGTTCATAGCAGCACTCTCCACAATAGCTAAAACATGGAAAGAGCCTAAGTGTCCATCAACAGATGAATGGATCAAGAAGATGTGGTTTATCTATACCATGGAATACTACATGGCAATGAGAAACAATGAAATCTGGCCATGTGTAGCAACATGGATGGACCTTGAGGGTGTTATGCTGAGCGAAATAAGTCAGGCAGAGAAAGACAAATATCATATGTGTGCACGTATAAGAGGATTCGGAGGAGCTTAACAGAGGACCAAGGGGGAGAAGAAGGGCGGAAATGGTGGGGAAAAGGGGGAGAGGCAAACCATGAGAGACTCTTGAATGCTGACAAAAACTGAGGTCTGGTGGATGTGGAGGGGAGGTGGGGTGGGCATGGAGGAGGGCACTTGTGGGGATGAGCACTGGGTGTTATGTGGAAACTAATTTGACAATAAACTATTTGTAAAAAAAAAAAAATTGAACGTGGTTGGTGGAAAAGTACCTGAAAAAAAAAAAAAAGGATACTGGCTTTCAAAGCATTAAATTTTAATTTACCTAAAACTAGCTTTATGAAAACATGTTGCATGTATTATTAAATGTGCATGTGTATGTGTGTGTATACAAAACATATACAAACATGAACACATTTTCCCCCCTTTCTTCTCATGTTACCATGTTACCACACTACTCTCAATGCCAGGAATAAGAGCAGCTTCTCAGTAGATCTCATTTTCCCCAGTTGCCCCTGCTGTCATCTATCTTCTTTGTCTCTGGCAAATGGATCTTCCCTAAGGTCAGCTTTGTGCATAGACATAGTAGTGACTCAGCCAAGTCTAGAGACAGGTCTTGCCCTCAGGAAACTCATAGCTTGTCAGGACTTGAGGCGATTTGTGTTATGAATAGACAGTGGACTTGTGAATTATGTTGTCCTTCTAAAATAATAGGGATACTGAGAACATTCAAGTGAAAAAATGGATGTGAAGTGTTAAGTACATACTAAAGCCCCAAAATATAGACTAGCCTTAGTAGTTTTTTTATCAGTATTTCCACTCATTTTATTTCATATCATCAGGATCCATTTGGCTTTCCTATGATGTTAAGGACCCTTTACTGAAAATAAATTAACCCTGTCCTAGGCACTTCCCCACCTTGCAGACATGTGCAAGGGGTAGGACAGAATCTTCCATTGCATACTGAAGCATGAGGATCCCTGGGAGATAGTCAATTAATTCTTCTGACATGGGTTCTGGCATCATCTCCATTGTGTCTGGGTCTATGAAATGGAAGCATTAGCATGTCATATTTCAATTACTCAACAAATATTTCTTAGGCACCTAGGATATGCCCAACAGTCTTTCACATACTGGGGAAACAGCAGTGAACAAAACAGACAAATTGCCCTGCCCCCCAAAATCCTGGGGCTTTTTATGTTTATTTATTTATTTGGAGAGAGAAAGTGAGTGGGAGACAGGTGCAGAAAGAGATAGGAAGAGGGAATCCCAAGCAGGCTCCTGAGTTTTAAGTGCAGAGCCTGAACTTGGATTCCATCTCATGAACCGTGAGATAATGACCTGACCCGAAATCAAGAGTCAGATGCTTAACCAACTGAGTTACCCAGCTATTCTGATCCTGCTTTTTAATTCCAACTCAAGGTAACCTATATAAAAGAAATACTGGTTTCACACCAAAAGTCACTCGCTAAAAGGAGCAAAGGGCTGTGGGATATCTCCGTACCTTTGAGTTGAAAAGTTTTCCAATATGAGACAGAAAAGGATCCTAAAAGCATAGAGGAGCATACATAGGGGTGATGCTAAACTGAAGCAATGGGATAAGACTAAAGAATAACAAGTTAAGAGCAGTAAGTGTAAGATGCTTATACATATACAACTTTCAGAATCCAACTCCAGGCTTTAGGAAGGAAATAGACAAACTTTTTGTATGCAGAAGCTAATAGCAAATAGATGAAAGGACTCAAAATAATGTCCCATGAGGCATAAATGGAGTTTAGCCCAGACATGAGGAATGTGATATCTCTCCTCAAGTACTTGAAGGTCCAGTTGTGGAATAGGAGTGATACCAGTGTTCTATATAACCCTAGAAAGTAGCAGCTGCAAGGACATGGGTTTGTGTTCAAAATAAAGAGGAAGATATTTACTATAACAAGAATCTTAATATGGAAAAAGATACCTCAGTTTGGTGTGATTTCCCTATCCCTGAAGATGCAGTGCAGAGGCTGTGAAATTATTTCTTGAAAACGCTGTAGATGAATTCCCACTTTGCCTTGAGTGGGAGCCTCATTAAACATCAGCCTATTAGTATTCCTTGTATACCTACCATGTTCCAGGAACATACTTTTGGCTCTCAAAAACCTCTGGGTCCAGTAAAAGAGATGCACAGTTACCCAGCAGAGTGATCAGTGTAATGATAATAGGGAGTACAGGGATGGGAGAGCACAGCCCCCAACTCACAGTAGAGATCAGGGAAAGCTTCCTGCAGGAGGTACTCTAAGCTTAGTTTCAAATGAAAAACAAAAATTAGACAAGCAGTCAAAAGCTAGGAAAAGATTGAACTGAAATCACTGGTTGTCAGGCTTGCACCATCAATACATTGGTTATACACATAAATTCTTGAGGAGCTTCCTAGGGATAGGACTAGGTAGCTGCAGTTTCAGATACCTACCCTACTTCAAAAAAGCAGGGAATTATAATCTATTGCACATCTTGATAAACTGATTAAGATTTTCAATAAAATATTCTGCATCTAAAAACAAATTGGAAAACATTAAATCAGTATCCATATCCCTTCTAACATGGGCTATACTTCCTGGAGCTTGTGACTCCCTATTGGAAGTATGAAAGTATTGGAAGTATTTATAAAGGGGAGATATAGTCCATGGAGCCCCAGACTCAACAAGAGCCTCCTTGTTTCAGACATTCAGCTGTGCTGATGAGTGTTGGAAAAATGCAATCAGATTAGGAAACACTGAGCCAATTTGTTTTTCCAGAGAGAGCCTATGACTTTATAAGAGAAATAAAAACCCAACTTTTCCAAGGTCCTAACTCTTTTTTTTGAAAAATAGTTTATTGTCAAGTTGGTTTCCATATAACACCCAGTGCTCATCCAAACAAATGCCCTCCTCCATGCCCATCACCCTCTTCCCCTCTTGCCCACCTCCATCAGCCTTCAGTTTGTTCTGAGCATTCAAGAGTCTCTCATGGTTTGCCTTCCTCCCTCTCCCCAACTACTTTTCCCCTTCTCCTCACCCATGGCCCTCTGTTAAGTTCCTCCTAACCCACCTATACGTGCAAACATATGGTAT
Organism: Proteles cristata cristata; assembly: GCA_017311185.1. Taxonomy (NCBI): domain Eukaryota; kingdom Metazoa; phylum Chordata; class Mammalia; order Carnivora; family Hyaenidae; genus Proteles; species Proteles cristata. The sequence goes on from JAESUZ010004583.1 coordinate 678,853, forward strand.
CTGTCCTTCTCTGCCTGACTTATTTCGCTCAGCATAACACCCTCAAGGTCCATCCATGTTGCTACACATGGCCAGATTTCATTCTTTCTCATCACCATGTAGTATTCCATCGTATAGATAAACCACATCTTCTTGATCCATTCTTCCATTGATGGACACTTAGGCTCTTTCCATGTTTTGGCTATTGTTGAGAGTGCTGCTATGAACACTGGGGTACATGTGCCCCTATGCATCAGCACTCCTGTATCCAAGGTCCTAACTCATGACATGATTTTCAAGTGCTCTCTCTCATCATTGTGGAAAAACTGTTTCAGCACCAAGGACAGCACTTGACTCTAGGTTGCTCGCCCTGAGGAGAGACCCAGCAGGAGAATCCAGCTTCACTTCCTCCATCCCTCCACCCATGTGAACACTGTTTCTTCGTCTCCCCAGTTGATGGAAATCTCAGTTCTACATTTAGTTTTCTTTGGAGTCTCAGCTTACTAGAAAATGAGACTATTCTGCACTTAATCATTTCCCATTTAGTTTGAACTATCTCCTTTGATTCAGAGGCATAATTAGCCTTAATAGCATGCTAAATATAAAGGTATGCCACTCACCTCCAAGACATGACAAATGAAAAGAGAGATGAAGGAAGGGCTCTAATATTTTCTGCATTCTCCATTAAATGCCAATAAAGCAGCCAATAAACCACAGTTGGTATTGATGATTTCTTATGGTGAAGTGGGAGATTTATAGAAGGAATAACCTCATAGGTGAAGGGGAGAGTTTACCCACATATGCACAAAGTACAGGAGAGTAAAGGAGAAAATACCCTCTGTCATAAGGAGATATATGGGGGGTGGGGGTGGGGACAAATTGGAGTCTAGACCTTGTGTTCCCAAGATACAGAATAGTTGGTCAGGTACACCTGATCTACATCTAGAGGAAAGTGTGGGTCAGAGGCTTTTCTCTGACTACCTTCACTTCCCTAACTTACAAAAAGACACCATAAGACAGTGTGATAGGGACTTGGATCTGCCCTCAACATTCCTCAGAGTCCCAGCCACATCTTTAGTCAATCACTTTAATTTTCCAAGCCACAATTTTTTCATAAGTAAAATGAACATATTATCTTCCTACTGCCATAGGATCATTAGGAGAATTAAATGAGATAACTTGTCTGAAATCATCTAGCACAGTGCTAGGTGCATAGTAGGTATTAGAAATATTACATTCTGTCCTAAACCATTTGGAACAAATTGGTTCTCTGCAGAGTGAATTGATATGGTTTCTAAATGTCATATTAATGACTGCCCAGAAAGCATAAACCTCTCTCTCCATCTGCTCACTTTCTGAAAAGGTAGACAGACATGTTTGTGCCAGGTCCTCAGCCCAGTCTTATCTAACCTGGCCCTTGGCAACGTCAGCTCCACATGCTCCAGTGAAATCAGAAACAGGTCAGTAAGTTTTGTGTAGAGGTCCAGGATGGCTCTTCCAAATCGCCGATTTCTCAATTACAAAGGAAATGAGCCTGAAAAATGTCTATAGCTTAATCATTAAAGGTGCTTTTGCTGAGAACCAAAATCTATAGTTTTCCCCCATTAACTAGAAAGTGATGGTTAAGCATTTACTACAAGTATTGTGCTCAGTCCATTCTGGAACGATTTGTATTAATTATCCACTCTGTGCTGAATATGGCCCCTGCAAGCCTTGGGCCCTTGTCCGGTGCAATACTCTTTTATTAGGAGACTCATCTCAAGTGTCTTCTCTTTCAGGAAAGCTTCATTACCTCAGGATGGCTTGGGAACACACTCACTCTGTTCATCCTTCTTGTCTCTCGTACCCAGCTGACCTCCCTAAGAACAAGGCCTGAGCCTGAAATTTTTGTGGCCCCAGTGCTGGGCACAAGGTCTGAGATAGAAGTAGCTGCCAGTGGTCTGTTGCATGGTGAATGATTATGCCTGCTATCTCTTAGAGTATAATTTCCCAAAGTCTATTCCACAGAATACTGATTTCATGGGTCATTAATAGCTATTCATATGGGAAAAAAGGTTACTTTGTGGTCAGTTACACTCAGGGAACCTTAGGAGAGGAGTGTTAAAGAAGTTTCCTTATTAAGGATTTCAGAGAGCAATGTAACACACTAATATACTCTTTGAGTCTAAGACTCTTTGAGTCTCCAAGTAGTAAACAGTGCCTCCCAAACTTGTTTACACTCGGAATACTTAAGGAGAGGAGGAGGTTAAGAAGGGAAAGGGGGAACATCATAAGTCTAGAGTTACATAGAACAAGTTAGAAAATAGTAAAATATTCCTTGCTCATGGATTAGAAGAATAAATATTGTTAAAATGTCATCACTACACAAAGCAATTTACACCTTAAATGCAATCCCAATCAAAATTGCACCAGCATTCTTCTCAAAACTAGAATACACTATCCTAAAATTTGTATGGAACCACAAAAGACCCTAAACAGCCAACATAATATTGAAGAAGAAAACCAAAACGGGAGGCATCACCATCCCAGACTTTAGCCTCTACTACAAAGCTGTCATCATCAAGACAGTATGGTATTAGCACAAAAAAAGACACATAGACCAATGGAATAGAATAGAAAACTCAGAATTTGACCCACAAATGTATGGCCAACTAATCTTTGACAAAGCAGGAAAGAGTATCCAATAGAAAAAAGACAGCCTCTTTAACAGATGGTGCTGGGAGAACTGGACAGCAACATGCAGAAGAATGAAATTAGATCATTTTCTTACACCATACACAAAAATAAACTCAAAATGGATAAAGGACCTGAATATGAGACAGGAAACTATCAAAACCCTAGAGGAGAAAGCAGGAAACAACCTCCTTGACCTCCACTGCAGTAATTTCTTACTTGACACATCCCCAAAGACAAGGGAATCAAGAGCAAAAATGAGCTCTTGGGACCTCATCAAGATAAAAAGCTTCTGCATGGCAACGGAAACAATCCATAAAAACTAAAAGGCAATCGCGGAATGAGAAAAGATAGTCACAAACAACATATCAAGTAAAGGGCTAGTATCCAAAATCTATAAGGAACTCACCAAACTCCACACCCGAAAATCAAATAACCCAGTGAAGAAATGGGCAGAAGACATGAACAGACACTTCTCCAAAGAGGACATACAGATGGCCAACAGACACATGAAACGATGTTCCGTGTCACTCATCATCAGGGAAATACAAATGAAAACCACACTGAGATACCACCTCATTCTAGCCAGAGCGGCTAAAGTGGACAAATCAGGAGACTCTAGATGCTGGCAAGGATGTGGAGAAACGGGCACCTTCCTACACTGTTGGTGGGAATGTAAAATGATGCAGCCCCTCTGGAAAACAGTATGGAGGGTTCCTCAAAAAATTAACAGTAGAATTCCCCTATGACCCAGTAATAGCACTGCTAGGAATTTACCCAAGGGATACAGGAGTGCTGATGCATAGGGGCATATGTATCTCAATGTTCATAGCAGCACGCTCAACAATAGCCAAAACATGGAAAGAGCCTAAGTGTCCATCAATGGACGAATGGATCAAGAAGATGTGGTTCATCTATACAATGGAATACTACATGGCAATGAGAAAGAATGAAATCTGGCCATGTGTAGCAACATGGAAGGAACTTGAGGGTGTTGTGCTGAGCGAAATAAGTCAGGCAGAGAAGGACAGATACCATATGTTTGCATGTATAGGTGGATTAGGAGGAACTTAATGGAGGACCGTGGGGAGGAGAAGGGGAAAAATAGTTGGGGAGAGGGAGGGAGGCAAATCATGAGAGACTCTTGAATGCTGAGAACAAACTGAGGACTGATGGGGGTGGGCAAGAAGTGAAAAGGATGATGGGCATGGAGGAGGGCATTTGTTGGGATGAGCACTGGGTGTTATATGGAAACTAACTTGACAACAAACTATTTAAAAAAAAAACCACAGTATCTGCAAAGTCAATACATTGCAATAAAACAAAAGAAAGAAAGAAAACAGTCCTAGACCAGCTTACAGAAGGTTGCATCTCATAGATTTAAGGATCTGAAAGAGGATGCAAAACAATGACAAAAGTACTACCTCTGTCAAAGGCATGCTGCCCCAGAAATGATGATACTCAGCAAGCTCGAGGAGCTGGGCCATCCATCCCAACCAACCCCACTGTATTGAAATAATGAAACATGAGCCCTTCTGTCACAGGGGTCAATAATCAGGGAACTAGATTTCTTCTTCGAGGAAGTCTGGAGTTTCACCTGTATTAGCTTCCTGAAATGCAGATTGGAGTGGCTGGCCAGTCTCTATTGGCTGCCTGAGTAGCCCCTTTGCCCTATAGCCTCCTATCAGGAAAATGCCTCCTGAGACATTTACAGCCTTCTGAGAAAACTCCTTATCAGACAAATGCATTGCTGTTCACAGTGAATGTATGGAAACGGAAACTCAGGCCTGCTGTCTTGCTCATCTTCCTCATTAAACTCTGCATGTCTGCCCTGTTGGCCTCTTGTTAGTTATGGGCCAGTTGCATTTGTATCCTCCAGGCAAAGCCATTCAGGGAAATTGCTATGAGCTTAGCTCAAGATCAGACCCCTTGATGGGCCAGCCCTTCATTGCTGGCCACTTCTGGGCTCTTAACACCCCATAAACAGATCCCTCCTAGATCAAGGGCCAATCTCTGGACTAATCAGCAGCATCCCCTGCCAGAGACTCAATGCCGCAATGCTTCTTTCAGCAGGGGGTAGAGCAGAGCACCCTAGGCTGGAGAAGAACTGGCTGGAGAAGCAGACCTCAAGATGGGCATGCCCAGGATAAACCCCTCTGGCAGCATTACTGGCAGTCTGATGGAGGTGATGAGGGCAAAGTCACTTCATGAATCTTTGACAACAATACAAAGTGAAATGTACTCATGACACCCCACTATCTGAAGAACTCTGTGTCACGCAAACATGCAAAGTAGTGCTTAAGTGTGTGTAGTTTGGACTAGGCTGCTTGGGTTCAGTTGCCAGTGCTGATATCTGCTACACATACAAGCTAGAGCAAGTTATTAGCCTCTCTGTACCTCAGTCTTCTCATCTGAAAAATGGGGATAACAGCCTGATTACATCAGTCAACTGTATGTTAGGCATTTAGAACAATGCCAAGTACTTAATGAACTACACTATCACTACTCTCCTGGGAAGCATGAGTGGAGAATCTCTGGTGTTTGTCCCCACACTCGTGTAAAGTGTTTGGAAACTACTTGGTTCACACCAAACTCAGAAGGTAAATGTTAACCTGTAGACCCTGAACCAGCATGTACTGAGGTTTGTGGGTGCACAGGGTGAAAGGACTCCTCTCAGGAAAGAAGAGTCATCCACAGCACTTGAGAAATAAAGAGCAAATTATCATCCTCCACACAGATCCAGTCTAACCAGGGATTTTGCTGCCAGCAGCAGTAATTCTTGGCTTATCTCAAGCAGTAATATTTATTTGAAATAGAGTAATCATTGCATCTAATTTGTTATAACTCCAAAAATATATTCTGACTACTTCTATTCCCTTCCATGTCCCCACCCTAGCCTGGTCCTCTGTCCTCTCTCATATGGGCCACTGTCACTATCTTCCCTTCATTCACTCTTGTTTCCTCCACACTCAGCATCATGGTGCCTGTTGAGGCAGCTCTCTCCCTCACCCTGCTGAAATTGGTCTCTCCCTGCTGAAATTCTGCCTCACCCCACAAAGCACAGGGAAGCCAGTTCATCCATTTTCTCTTTTGCCCTCTCCCCATGTTCCCCAGCATCCGATGCATCACTAGACCTTCATCAGATTCTTCAGATCCACACAGCCCTGGACATGCTGATCTCCACTCAGCCCAGAAGGTTCTCCTTGTTCATCACCTGGCTCTCCTCCGACTTTCTCTGGCCGTTCTCCCCAGGCTAAACTTAATCTTCATTATACTCTTCTCTCATGCCTTCTGCTTTTCATTCTTATCATGTGTCAATTATATTCATTAATGTGATTAGGTCCCTGTTGAACATGCCTCCTGGTACACTCTGTGTTCCTAAAAACATGTTTGTCATGTTTGCCCTATTTACCATTGTATCTATAATGCTGAGCTCAGCTCACTAAATATTGGTTGAATAAGTAAAATTGAATATGGCCCCTGAAATGAGACATTGCAGCAGAGGCAATCACTGGGGCTCACAACCACCCCAAAACTCCCCTGAGTCAGCAAAGCTAATTTGGGGGGAAATAGAATTTTATTGAAGGTTTTTGAGCTGCTTGGCACAAAATGTAACCCAAGGGAGTCTTTGTAGAGGTTACAAATAGGTGGACAGAGGGCTCAGTTACATCTACAGACATGTTTTCTTTTGCCTAAAGTGTTAATAAATTTTTAAAATAATTTATTACCTTAATATCCAGATTTCCAGATATTCCTGTAAATCTGAAAGATCCAGAAACACGAAGTCCACATGCCCACATGGTGTAGCCCACACGGTGTAGCCCACACTGTGGTCACAGAGAAGTTATTCAACATGGGTTTTCATACATCTAGAGGAAGGATCTGAAAGGGAAGTGCATCTTACCACACTCCCTCTAGTGGTTTCCTCTCTGAATGCCCATGGCTTGGGCCCCCTTTCTGGTCTTGACCATCACTGTCTTCTCTCCACCACACACATAACATCCAGAGAGGTGTTGTTACTAGCCCTCAATGGCCCAGAATTGAAACCCATGTTCCTGATCATGAGGACAGAACCACTGTAGTCTGGTTGGACTGATATTTCCCCTTTACCTCTCTTGTTCCCCATTCCTAATTACCCTTAACACTTACATCTACCCTATACCCTCTCAACTCCCAAACCTGTATCTGCAGTGTCCCCAACTTCCCCAGCTTCAGGGCCTATGTTCCTCTGTATTCTTCCCACATCTACCTGGATGTCTTTCAGACCCTGTAAAATCAACCTACCTCTACCAAGCTCAAATAAGATTTTCTCCTGGGTTCTTGTTTCTGCTTCAATCAGACCCCCTCTTGCTTCAAAGAAACATGTCTTCTGAATCCTGTATATCTAACTCATATTATTCTCACTTTGGAATGTCTCCTATGTCCATCCTGTCTTCTCCATTCACACATCCTGGTTTATGACCTCACCCTTCATGCTTAGAGAATAGTGTTGTCTTGGTCATGGTGCTCCTACCCCCAGACCTGGTCCCTCTGCCCACCCTGGGTTGTCTTTTCCTAAATAAAGTGAGCTTATCATTGCTCTGTGCAAAACGCTTTTGTGGATCCCCATGACCTATGAGGCACATCTCAGGTACAAAATAGGATTATTATTACCTATGTTTTCAGGTTTGCTTGATATAAGCTCCATGATGATGATGAAATTAGAAAATGAAAGTATGCCAAAGTATCTAACATTGTGTCTGGCACACTGAAAATAGTTAATGAAAGGTCACTTTTTACTCTTCTTATCATTCATTCATTTGCTCAAAGATCTATTGAGTACCTAGGCCCTGGAGATAAGCAATGAACCAAAGTCCTTGCTCTCACAGAGCTTACATACCAATGGAAAGAAAAACAGTAAGGACACAAATAAACATTAGGTGGTAACAATGTGAGGAAGAAAAATTAAGCAAAGTGAGGAAATAGTGATAAGTGAGTGCTATTTTATTCAGGGTAGAGGGGGAAGGTGACATTTGAGCAGACACTTGAATGAAGGAAGGAGGAAGTAAGGGGGATAGTGGAAGAAGGAACATTCCAGGCAGAGGGAACAGTACATTAAACATGAAATCTTGGTGTGCCTCAGGAAGAACAGAGACCTGTGTGGTTGGAGCAGAGTAAGCAAAGGATGCACTGACTGATGAGGGCAGAGAAGCAGTGGAGAAAATTTCTTGTAGGACATTGTAAGCCAATGTAAAGAGCTTTATTATAAGTAAGAGTGATGTACATTGGAGAATCATGAGCCAAACACAAACATGTCTGACTCTTGTTTTGGAAAAGTTGCTTTGACTGCTCCATGGAGGAGAGGGCAAGAAGCATAAGAACAACCAGGAGTCCATAATAATAGTTCAGGCAAAAAACTCATGAGTGCTTGGACTTCAACCACAGAAGTAAAGATCATTAAAACTCAGAGGCTTCAGGGCTATATTTTAAAGGTACAGCTGAAAATATTTGCTGATGAATTAGATATAGTGTGTAAGGAGGAGAGGCCATGGTTGGCTCCTAGATTTTTGACCTGAGCAACTGGAAGAATAGAGTTGGACTTTACTGAGATCAAAGAGACAGTAGGAAGAGCATTTTTAGGGTAAAAAGAGTTTAGTTGGAGCCATTTAATTTTGAGACACTTTTTAAATATTCAAGTAGAGACATCCATTGGTCAGTTGGGTAGGCAAACTGAAACTTCAGGGTAGAGGTCTTGGCTGGAGATAAATACTTGGAAGTGATCAGCATGTCATTACACCATGGAACTGGATGAGATCTCTTAGGCTGTGAGTGTAGATAGATAAGAAAAGAGGGTCAGGAATTGGGACCTGGGGCATCATTAAGGTGATGAGGAGAAACCAGCAAAGAGGAGTGAGAAGGAAGAGTCTAGGAGGAGAAACAAATCCAGGAGAATGTGTTGTCTGAGTGGATAAAGAGTCCCATGAAGGAGAAATACACTGTGTGAAATGATGCTGATGGGCTGATAGGTCAAGTTAGATGAGAATTATTCAATAGACCTGGCAATATGGAAGTCATTGGTAGAATTGTGGAAAAGACAGAGTAGGGAGAGTTCCAGAAATAATGAGAGAAATTATAACTAACTGTAAAACACTGACCTGGCATTTAAGGACCTCAGTAATCATCTGAGCTTATCTTTCCAGGTCCATCTCTCCCTCCCACTACCGCAATCCCCAAGACCTCTGCATATCATCAATGAGAAAGATGTGCTCTTCTCTCTAGGTTCATGGAATCTTTCCTCCTCTACTGCCCAGCCCTTTCTAAAATCCTCACCCCCATCATCATAATCTTTGTCCTTTAAAATTCAATCCATTCTTTGTGGCTGAGATTAGATACTCCATCTTCCCAGGAGCCCTTCTTAAACAGACCTCTTTGTATGTGAAAGAGTTTGCATGACACATATATTACATGCCTATGTTATAACAATCAGTGTTATAGCCAGATTTTCCAGGAAAACCTGTATGCATTTCCTTTTATAGTTGTAACAAATTACTACAAACTTAGTAGGTAAAACAATTCAATTTTTTTTCCTTATACTTATGGAAGTCAGAAGTCCTGAAATCAAAGTGACTACATTCCTTCTGGAGGTTATGTAGGAGAATATTTCCTGGTTTTTACTAGCTTCTAGAGGCCTCATACATTCTTTGGCTGGTGGTCCCTTCCTCTGTCTTCAAAGCCAGCAGCAGGGCATCCACATCATCCTCTGCCCCTGGCAACACATCACTTCTTCTGACTCTGTCATGCCTCCCTCTTATCACCCTTCTGATTACATTAACCCTCCCCCCCCCATACACATAATTTAGAATTATCTCCTCACGTCAGGATCCTCAGCTTAATCACATCTGTCAAGTTCCTTTGCCTAAAATGAAAACATTCACAGATTCCAGGGATTAAGACATGGAGAGTTTGAGGGACCATTTTTCTGACTACCACACAGCCCCAATTCAAAATCTTCTATTTTCAAAAGACATGTGTCCCAATTATTTGGGGGCAGAAAAAGTGACTCTTCGTAATCCAGGGTCACTTTCCTTTTAGAGTCTTGCATTGTAGGCAAATTCTTAGGTATGCCCCATCTCAATCCTTACAGAAACAGATGTCGCTTCCACTCATACACCCTGGGGGACACACACAACCCAGCCACAGCTGAGCACTCATTTTGTTTTGTTATATTTATTCAACATTTCCAGACTTCTCTGTGAAGGACTCTGTGACCCTGGGATGCAGAGATGAATAAGATAGAGTATCTTGTCTTGGCAGGTTTATGGCCTTCTTATTTTTTAATTTTTATAAAAATTTTTTACTTATTTTCGAGAGAGAGACAGAGTGTGAGCAAGGTAGGGGCAAGAAAGAGGGAGACACAGGATCCGAAGCAGTCTCCAGGCTCTGAGCCCAACGTGAGGCTTAAACTCCCGAACCATGATACCACGACCCGAGATGAAGTTTGCCACCCAACCGACTGAGCCATCCAGGCACCCCTGACCTCCTAACTATCCCTGTCTTGTTCATATCTTTCCCCGATATTCAGCCCTGCCTGGTGCATGGCACTGCTCAGTGAAGAGCTGGTTGAGTTATAGTGGTCTGTGATGTTGCTCGCCACCATGAATTCCCTCTACCACTCTCTTCCTGTTCTCATCATCCTTTGTGCCATTTGTGGCTCAGCAGAAGAAATGATTCCCCTTAGACTGAGGCCCTGGCTGGGGGCAGGGTTGTGGACATATGTGTGTGTGTATCTGCTCTGCTCGAAGTTAGGTGTCTGATAACTGGAGATGGTCCTCCTATAGAATGCTAGGGGTGAAATGCCTGAACCATTGCACTGGGATAAGATCGATAAATACTTATTGCATAGAGCAAGTGCCTGTCAGACCACGCAGACACAGGAGGGACTCAAATGTACTAAAGGAACATGCTCCTGCAGCTAAAGTCACATTAAATATGTATGCCTAAGAAACAGTATGTTTTCTCCCACAGAGAAAGAAGTTAGGGGGCACCTGGGTGGCTTAGTCAGTTGAGCGTCCGACTTTCGCTTAGGTCATGATCTCGCGGTTCGTGGGTTTGGGCCCAGTGTCAGGCTTTGTGCTGACTGCCAGCTCAGAGCCTGGAGCCTGTTTCAGTCTGTGACTCCCTCTCTCTCTGACCCTCCCCTGCTCACGCTGTCTCTCTCTCTCTCCTAGAAATAAAAAAAAAAAAAAAGAAAAGAAAAAAAAAGAAAGAAGTTAGTAGTAAACTCTAGAATGGTTCTGTCATGAGTGAAAAACAACAATGTGGCACCAAAAGCATCCACAGCCATGTCCTTGTAATGAAAGGGTTTAGAGAACTGCTCATTTAGTCATCAAATACTGGCTGAGGGCCTGCAGTGTGCTGGGCACTATTGTAGGCACTGGGCAATGAGCAGGACACTCAGAATCTCTGCTCTTCCAGAGTGTTTTCTGGTGAGGGAGGAGCGGAAATGACTGACATTTATTGGACATTAACTATGTGCCAGGTACTGTTACCTGTCAGGGCCTTATTTTTATTCCTACTTCACAAAGAGGGAAATTGAGCATAGAACAGTCAAATCACCTGCCCAAGATCGTAGAGCTTCAGGGCAGGTGAGTTGGGATTTGGTTCCAGACATCCCTGTGCTGTGAATCTACAATGAACTGCTTCTTGCCTCCTTCTTCTCATGTGGTAAATGGGGAGATTCTTAAAAAGGCTTTGCCTCCCAAGAATTCGAGGAGAGAGAGACAAAAATCAGCCTCTGGGATTTGGGAATTGGGAGCAAAGGAAGAGATGTTAAAAATAAGAAGAAAGAGGAAAAAGCATTAGGCCATCTACTAGCCTCCATCATATCTGAAGTCCCATCATCAAAAGTTACATTCCTCTGGACAAAACACTGCAATGGTCTATGCCAGTGAGCCTTAGGATGAGTGGAGCTGCCTCTTCAGAGCTTACTCTAGAGATCAGGAGTGCAGTAGACACTTGATAGAAGATATCTTATTTAACCTTTCTATCAACTCTTTAAAATCAATAAAACACCACTTACCAAATTATAAAATCAGGTTAGGCAATCAGATGAGGCAGGCATGTGCAAAGTCCTAATGTTCTAAGACCTGGCACCCATCTTTTTTTTGGTCTGCACCTATCAATATTATTTAAAACCTTCAAACCTGTTGACCCAGAAAATCTACTTCTAGAATGCTATTCTTAGAAAACAGTCAGACGGGAACAAGAATATTTATTATAGTCTTATTTACAATAGCACATTTTACAAGTGGAGAGAGGGAGTAGCAAATATCCACTAATAGGATACTAATTAAATTATGAAACTCTTTTAGTAAAATCCAGAAAAAGCTTTTATAAAACATGTAAACATAGAGAATTGTTTTTAGACATATTAGGCAAAAATAATCAAGTTTTGAAATATAGAGCTTTGTATGCATGTATCTGTATTAGGTAGAATCATATAAAACTGCCATTCTGTAGACCAAAAATGATTGAATATTGGCAATTTCATGTGGTTCAATCTAACAGGAGGGGGAAAAAAAAGCCTGATGGATATTCTCCAAAATGCTAATTGTGGATATATTATTAGTGATTTCAAGAGGATATTTACTGTTTATCCTTCTTTATGGTTAACTTTCTTCCACAATGTGCATGCTTTGCTCTTGGTCAGAGAAACTTATTAAAATGAATGCAAATAATTAGAAACATTAACAGACTATTTTGGCATTTGTTTTTAAGGAGGACGCCCGGTCTCTCAGATGTTATGATTTAAGAATAGATTTTTTTAAATGATCCAGTTCCAGTGGTTACATTGAAAATTCATGACAAAAAAATTGAACAGTTGGGGAAATTGATTTGTGAAATGGCCTTTTTTTTCCTTTTGGAAACATTTGAGCTGTGAATTATCAATTGAATTGTGTGCAACCTTTAAGGTAGTGAAATCACTGGACCATCTTAAAACTTCATGAGATAGATATAGCATCAGAATCAGAGTTAAGCCCTTGACTATGAAGAATTTGTAACTGGCTGAATTAACCGCAAACCAGCTAATCTGGTGTGCCATAAGGATCTAATAGTCAAGGTTGGTATGATGAGCCAATTTCCTCCAGCAGGAAAGCTCATAATACTTGGAAATCAAGATTTCGTTTATATTTCCATTAGGAAGGTTAGACATTTATTAGCTTAAGTGAGACTTCAAACTTTAAGCCACAGAATCATGCAGTTGAACTGGAATCTTTGCAAGGAAAGACAGTGCATTATCACATATACATTGGCAACATGTAGATTTAGAATACAATTCTAATATAAAAGAGGCAAATGAGCCCCCTTGACAACTGAATGTCAAGGAAACCCCCATAAATGGTTTTGGCTGTTGTACCTCCACATTGAAAACATGGACATGGAAGCCACCATCTTTTTTGACTCTTAACCCCAAGCTCCATTCCATGCTGGAGATTTTATGCCACAGAGAACCAAGAGCTCTGCTCTCCTCCCTGATTAGAATGGTTAGCTCTTGCTGTTGGTTTTCCTTACATGTTTTTTGTGTTTTTAAAAAATTTTCAAGTTAAAGTTCTTTCTTCCTTTCTTCTTAAAGTGAGTTCCTCAAGGAAAGAAAGCATCATTGATACAACTCTATACAAAGCACACAACCATACATTCTCATAGATAAAATAAGAAAAACAGGGTTAATGTTTAGAAAACATTAAACTGATGTGCTTTTTACCCTCCTCTGCATTAACAATGTTCCTCAGCATCCCGCCAACCATATGGTGGGAGAAAAGGAGAAGCAGAAAAGGTGTAAGGGAAAATCCCTTTAAATAGGAACCAGCAGGGGTACCTGGGTGGCTCAGTTGGTTAAGCATCGACTTCTGCTCAGGTAATGATCTCACAGTTCATGAGTTCGAGCTCCATGTCGGGCTCTGTGCTGACCAGCTCAGAACCTGGATCCTACTTCAGATTCTGTGTGTGTGTGTGTGTCTCTCTCTCTGCTCCTCCCCAACTCATACTCTGTCTCTCTCAAAAATAAAGGAACATTAAAAATGGAATAAATAAATAGGAGCCAGCAGGAAGAATACCATCTTTAGTGAATAAGAGAAACAGAAAGGGAAACAAACAAAAGCATATGGGAAGGCCTGGTTAGAGCCCCACTTCCAGGTGGGGCAGAATTATACAGAAGCCAAGAGGAAACTAAGGCAGAGGGGTTTTCATTTCGCTTCCTGCTCAAGGCTCAAGAGGTCATACAGTAAATCTGGGGAGACCACAATAGATTCCAAGTAGCAGCTCCATATAGCCAAGAGGGAGAGAGCCTCAATTAGCATTCCCAACCATGTCAGCTGCTGTGCGCAATGAAGAGATCCATTGTGGTCGAGGGAGGGAGTCAAACTCTATCTTTTGGGCCATGCAAGGATGATTGTGCCCACCAACTTCTCTCAACTGGACTCAGCGTTCAAGCCATGCCCATCTCACTTCTGGTTCTATTCATTTTTCCTCAGGCTCAACCCACTCCTAGAGTATGAAAACCCGTGGCCACCCTGGCTTTCCTAATGATATCTATCTCATTCCTCCCTGATAGCCATTGCTGGCAGAGGCCAGAGAGCCAACAGCTGCTATCTCCATCCCAGGAGCCTGATGGCGAGAGATCAAGCCCCACCTTCTGGGAGTCTTCTGTCCACCCCAGGTGATCACAGGTGGTTGGCTTGTATCAAAGTACAGCTATCACCCTACTGGGAAGACAAGTAGAGACCTTGCATTCCAACACATGTCCTCTTGATTGAGCCAGAATGAAAAATCTAACATCCCACTTACCAGCCCTCCACAACTGCTGCAGGAATTGATTTTGCTCCCTCTCCCAAATATTTCTGACTTGTGGAATGTAAGACAGCTTCATACATGGTTCTGAGAGACTCAGCCATGTTTTGTCTCATAACCTATTACTGGGAAAGGAGCCTGCTCCATCAAGGATGGGGACAGGAACAGAACTCACACCATCTTCCTTCCAGCCACCTATGCCTCCTAAGATTCATGGCCCCTCTGCATGTGCAATGCATCCACCCTTTCTATAAGTGTCATACAATACTCCCTGAATGCCAGACCTTGTGCTCACTGATGGAGAGCATGGCGAAATGCAGACCTCTCCAGCAGATAACAACGTATATTGGATTGAATAGTGGACCCCAAAATGATAATGCATATGTTGTAATCCTCGAAATCCATTAATATTACCTTATGTGGCAAAAGATGTTATTAAGTTAGGGATCTTTAGAGAGGGGATTATGCTGGATTATCTGAGTAGATTCCAAATTCAATCACATGCATTCTTACAAGAGAGACACAGAGGAGGAGGGAGAGACTGGGGTATGTGACCACAATACAAGGAACATCCGGAGACTGCCAAGGCCAGGAGAGGCAAGGAAGGATTCTCAGGCATTCGGAGAAAGCATGGCCCTGCAGCTTGATTTCAGACATTTGGCCCCTAGCACTGTGATATAATAAATTCTAGTTGTCTTAATCCACCTAATTTGTGGCAATTTATTAAAGCAGTTATAGTAATCATATATAGCACCTAATAAGGGCAATGTCCCAGGTGGCTTTTCTAGGAACAAGTTGGGGACAGGGACAAGGGCCTCTTCTCAGGCCTCGTCCCCTGGCAGTGGACCCATGAGGTGCTCCTGAGGGGAGATACAGATTTTAAGACCAGTGCTGGTGGATCAATGTGTAGAATTTGGGCAGATAAACAATCCCAGCCCTGGATGCCATTTATACCATCTCCCCAAAAGACTGTTTTCCAGTCATAGAAATTCTGACAGAGGAAACGACTCCCTGTTTGTGTTGACAGTCTTCAGCACTCTAGGTGTCCCAATCCAAGTATTCCTGTCTCTGGGCGGGCAGCTGCCCAATCACCAGGGTCCCAGGTGGCCACAGCCAGCCAGGGCCAGGAAAGAGCAGAGAGCTGCAGGCCCAGGCTTTGTGACCTCTGAATGGATGCTGTCCTCGCCCTGGGGTCCATTTGAAGACTGTGTTTGTCTAGTTCTGTTTAGATTTTACTGATGGATAGATAGGAAAGGGTTACAGCCAGCCAAGGTGAGAGCTCCACCATTGGAGTAGATTTCAATATTGTGCATAACAATCAGGAAGTGATGGGACACCTAGGTGACTCAGTCAGTTAAACGTGTTACTTTGGCTCAGATCATGACCTCACGGTTCATGGGTTTGATCCCCGTGTCAGGCTCTGTGCTGACAGCTCAGAGCCTGGAGCCTGCTTCAGATTCTGTATCTCCCTCTCTCTCTGCCCCCCACCTCCTGCTTATGCTCTGTCTCTCTCTCTCTCAGAAATAAATAAACATTAAAAAATAAAAATTACATTTAAAAAATGTTTGTGACATTCAGGAGGCGAGGTGCTCTACCTCAAGGGCCAGGGCTACCTCAGTATATAAGCCACATTGTGTGGGGCTTTTCCCCATTCATTTCTTCTCCCCTGTCTCTCAGGGACAGCTGGGGCAGCTTGGCAAACTGATAGAAAATCACAAAATGATCACTCTGGACAAGACACACAGCACAGGGAAGGACCACAGGGAGTGACAGTGCAAGGAGCCCTGAGGACCACTCTCTGTCAGCCAAGAAGTCAGGGAAGGGTTTCTGGGAACAGGAGGACCTTAGCTGGGCCCGGACACTGCACTGTTTGAGAAGAAGTGCCACAGGATGTCCAGGCTCACCATCACATTCCTTACCAGCTTTTGCCTTGTGTTGTTTGTGAATATCTACAAGTTTTAAGTAATGAAGTACCTGTTGCTACCCAGCTGGGAGCACGCTGCATGCAGCTATGGGGGTGTGGGGGTGGGGGGGGGGGGAGGGAGGATCACTCACAAGTCAATCTGCGTACCTGGAAGACCTGCACTTGGCATGTTTGGTTTGGGGGTACATGTGGGGAACCTATGTTTGCTTTCTGGACCCACAATGCATCAATACATGCTGTGTGTCCTCAGCTGGTGATTCTAGGATCTCTCTTTATACTTTCTTTCAGCTGCTGTGAAGCAGTCTTTACACTGCTCTGAGGTACCCTGTGTCCCCCTGTTTTACAGAGGACACAGGGCCTGTACTTTAAGGCAGCCCATCCCAAGCATACTCCCTAAGCTTGCTGAAAACCAAAGTTACCACTCCTGTTATGCAATAACAGATAAGCACTGGGAAACTTAGTTTCATTTATGTAAATTGCGGTTCCATTTCTGTCTGTGCAGCAGGAGGCCCCTGAGGGACAGGAGGTTCTCACCACCAGGATTGGGGTCTTTATCTAAGGCCACTAGAGACAGTGTGGTCAGCTCTAAGAGCTAGGTCTGCTTTCCCAAGGACCCACCTTCAGAGCCAGGGAAGGAAAGGATAGAAAAAGGAGAATGAGTTGCCAGGTCATGGCCAAGGGTACAGGGAGGCAGAACACAGCAGGTGGGAGAAATAGGTCAGGGCAAAGTGTTCCGAAGTAAAGCTGTGAATGCTGAGAACATGACTCAAGATGCCAGATGGCTCCACAAAAATACCTGAAATGCCTAATACAAAATGTGTCACTTTCAAAATATATGTATACCTGATTTGGATGTTTATCGACAATTAACATTACCCACTTTTGCTCTGCACTGCATCGGATGACATCTACCCATTCTCTTTTCTCCCATTTAACATAAAAAAAATGTTAATCCCAAAGAAAATAAAGCAAACAGTGTTAGCAAGACTCATATACCCTCATCTACAATCAAGGTATATTTTGGCCATATAATTTCATCATGTGTATTCATTCTCTCAAGTAGTTCAGCCAAGCTAGTTTAAAAGAAGATGCAGACAACAGGACACTTCATCAACAAATACCTATTGTTTTAAGTGTTTGACTAGTTATCTTTTGTTACCAAGAGCATATTTTCAAGAAGCACAAAACTCACCGATAAAGACTTCATACTCGGTGTGTTATGTTCATTGGTCCACAGAATATTGCCTAACAGTTTTTCACACAATACAACTTAAAACAGAATGCTGATCTTTTCAGGCACACTGGAAGAGTATACTCTCTGCAGAAAGAATGTAGCCAAATAGCAAAACTATCATGTCTCTCAGGGATGGTATGGGCATCTAGAAGAGCCATGTGACCCCTCCGAGGGGTGAGGAGGCCGGGACATTGGGTGCAGTGGAGGTGCAGTGAGAGCAGTGGACGATGGGAGCAGGGCATGGGTCAGACCCCTGGCCATCTGCTGGCGTCCTCTGTGTGGGTGACATGATGATCACAAGGGTATAGTAAGTGGATTTGGGAAGAACTGGTGCCGTGGCATGTTACAAGACCAGAGAGAGGAGAAAACACGGGAGGACTGGATGGACGGGGGTGGTGAGGGCACCACAGCATTACCAACAATCATGGCTGGGACCATATAGTTCATTGAGTGATTACTCTGCTCCAGGGACTGACTACAGACTGCACACATGACAACTTGCTTAATTCCCACTACATCTCCTGAGGTGTGTTGTATTATCCTCACTTTGAGGATGAGACAAAGGTAAGAAGCAGCCCAAATTCACAGGACTTGTCAGGACGTTATCTGACAGAAACTATTCTCAAACCACATCATGTTGGCTCACATCACTGGAACCACCAGCGGGTTGCACCATGCTGCCCACAGGTCAGAGCTGCAGTATTGAATCTTGTGTTCCTTCCCTGACCCCCACAGCAGAGGAGACTTGGCTGTGGGTGGAGAGAAAGGTCAAACAGCCAGTTCCGGGCAGGCCCACAGTGGCTAAGTGGAAGGAGGGGCTGAGCACCCCGGAGTGTTGGGGAGTCCAGGTCAGGTACTCAGGCCACAAACATCCTGCTGCCTCAGGACTGCTCACATCAGGAAGCTTCCGCTAGCGGGGATGGGCAGAGTCTCCCTGACTAGTGCAAACACCACTGGATATGACAAGCCTCCTGGAAGCCTAGGGAAATGTGTGAAACACCCCTTTAACAATCTCTGTGTTAGTAAGAAATAGCCCTGACTAGGACCCCTGACCTGTGTCCTATCCCATCTGCCCACTGCTCCCAAATATTCCTGAGGAAGGGGGCAGAGGGGCTACCCCAGTGCCATCACACCATCACTGAAATTCCCAGCCCTTTGCATTCAGCCCCACAGAGCAGAAAGATTCCTTCTGCTCAGATCACAGATCAGATTAAGCCACACTAATACATAAAAGCCACAGCAGCTCCAGCACCCCGTTTGCTAGGCCCATAGCCCAGTATTGACCTCCAGGGCCTTCCTACTCCCCCATCAGCCCAGGGCCACTGGCCTAAGCCAGGTACCCCAGGCCTCCCTGAATGAGTGACACCTGAGTGGGTTCCTCCCTGGCTTCTCACAGGGAAGCAAGGTGAGGTGTGTCCTCCCGAGCAGCCGAGCAGACCCTGGGCTCTTCTGACTCCACTAGCCAAACTGGAGAAGAGTGCCCAACAAAGGCAGTTCCCAAAAGAGGACATACTGCAGCTGAGGGAAAGCCTGAGAGAAGGAGCCATGCAAACCAGAGAGCCTCAAAGCCTATGCCCGTCTCAGCAAAATCCCCACCCCTAGGACCTAAGCCTTTACCACTCTCCTGTGGGTAGAGTGATGGAGCCTCACTGGCCTTGGCGTCTGAGGCCTGCCCGACCCTTTAAACCTTGCCCTCCTCTCCTGCTGCCTGCTCTGATCTCAGAATGGTTTCTGTATCCATCAGCTCCAGCTGCCACAACGAAATACCACAGACGGCAGTCCAGGCGACGCTGTGGGGGTGGGGGCTTCAACAGCTGAAATTTATTTTCTCACGGTTCTGGAAGCTGGTATAGTAAATCCAGAATCAGGGTGTCAGCAGGTTGGGTTTCTCCTGAGGCCTCTCTCCTTGGCTGGCAGATGGCAGACTTCTCTGTGTCCTGCACATACCCTGGTTTCTCTTCCTCTTGTTAAAAGGACACTAGTCCTATGAAATCAGGGCCCCACCCTCGTGAGCTCATATAACCTTACTTACCTGGTTAAAGGCCCAATCTCCAAATACAGTTACATCACGGGCTAGGACTTCAACATGAACTGTGAGAGGACACAATGCAGCACACAGCCGTTGCATCTTCAGGCTGTCTCTGTCCGCCCCACCGCCACCTTGCCCCCGCCTCGTGATCACACCCAGGGGATCATGCAGGACTCATGTCTGAATATGGCTGCCCACTCACCCCGGTGCCAGCCACACCTGTGAGAGAAGCAGCAGCCACACCACATCTGAGTCTCCTCCTCCCTTGCGGTCATTCCTGCTCAGAACCTGGGGCTTCCCAAAGCTGGGTTTTTATTTCTCTCTTCCATTTAATTAAGGAGTGAAGCAGAAGGGTGCTTTCTCAAGTTTAATGACTGTTCTTAGTTAGCACTATCCAGCAAATGACTTCTTAAATTGAGGACCAGAAAGCACTCAATTTTCTGGATATTTACTGTCACATATACAGAAACACAGCTGCCACTGAGCGTGTGATTCCCAAGGCTCATGCTGAGACGAGAGGCGACGGCAGTCTCACAGCACTGAGACCTCCAAACAAAAATAACAACTGCTGGCCAGTCTTGGGGCTGGCAAGACAATGGCCATTGGCCCAGGCTCTCCTGCTTGCATTCCAGAGCACCCTGATCCAGCAGACACCAGCAGGCACAGCTGCCTGCGAGGGGAGGTGGGAGAAAGGCATCTGATCTGGGTGCAGAACCCATACTCACCTCTTTCCAGTTAACGCCCATGAAACGCTGACCCAGCTCCATCCCTGTCCTGGCAATAAGTAAAATACTTCTTTGCAAGAGAAATCAGAGTGCTGTGTATTACAGACACATGACGTCAGTGTTTCTTCTTAGCAGAGAGGCTCCGGCTAGAAATAAAAGGCTTAGTTATGACATTAAACTGCCTGCATGTAAACCCATGTCTTGCTTCCAGGTTTCTGGATAGCTGATGAAAGAAAAAGGGAGAGGTCTCCTGGTATCCCCTATGATGGAGTGAGGAACCAGCATCACCTCCTCTAGATTTCGTTGATGCATCTCTTCCCTCCTGTATGTGGCACAGAGCAGAAACACTTTCTCCAGCAATTGAGAAAGGTCTGAAATCTCAGAATGCCTTGGCTATAGCTCCAGCTCTGGGAAGAGGGACCATCTATGGGGAACCTCAAGAATCCTGACAGGTAGTATTATAGTACCCAGCTGACCGCAGTTGCGTCCTGTCCTGCGGGCTTTGTGGAGGCTGTGGATGTGATAGCTGACATCTCAGGAAAAGCACACCGGCACCATGCTGGCCTTGCACCAACAGCAAAGACCAAGATGCCTGCTCTCAACCCACCATCCACCTCCCCCAGTCATTCCCCTGCCCAGAACTCTTCTGTAGCTTCGGTGTGTCTGTGAAGGCCATAGGAGACATGATGACCACTTAGCTGTATCCCAAGTACCAAGTTTTTCCCCCTTAAAGTGTTCACCAGCCAGAATGCTCAAGCCTCTTCAGGCCTGTGGGCCTTACTACGAACTCCTCCTTTTGCCTAGAAGTCTTTCCTAATGCTCTCATCTTCTGCAGACAGGCAAACTCTTACTCTGGGAACCTACTATTTCAGGAGCTCACTAGGAGCTCCTGAAGATAAGCACTACGTCTTATGTGTCTACTCCTGGCAATGCAACGAACACTGTGCCAGTTAGTGCTCACTTCATAACCATTTGTTCACTGAGTACACATCAACGTACCAGTTTTGCTGCTGCACTAAAAAATTACTACTTGAGTGACTTAAAACAACATACATTTATTACCTTGTGATTTCTGTGGTCAGGAGTTTGGGCACGGCTTCAAAGGATGCTCTGCTCAGGGTCTTACAAGACTACAATCAAGGTGTCAGCCACACTGTGTTTCTGCTTGGAGCTGGGGTCCTCTACCAAGCTCACATGGTTGTGCAGGATTCAGTTCCTGTGGTTTTAGGATCGAGGACCCCAGATCCTAGGGACAGCTGCTTATGTGTCCTTGCCATGTTAGATACTAAGGTCATAGCTGCTCTCATTTCATGGCTAGCAAGAGAGCCTCTCTCTTTCTCTCTCTCTCATCTGCTAAGGAGTCTTATATAACATTGATGTGACCACAGGAGTTAATCCCATCACATTTGCTGAGATCATGTAACCTAATCAAGGAAAAGATATCTCTTCACCTTTGCCATATTCTGTTGGTTGGAAGCAAGGTACAAGTTTCACACTCACCCAAGAGGAGGCGGTTATACAAGGGAATGATTCACCAGGTATCACCTTATAGTAGTCTGCCACAATCAGCAACTCAAAATGACAAGTAATGTTTTATTTTTTTTTCAAGTTTATTTATTTTGAGGGAGACAGAGACAGTGCAAGTGAGGGAGGGGCAGAAAAAGAGGGAAAGACAGAAGTCCCAAGCAGGCTTTGTGCTGTCAGTCCAGAACCGACATGGGGCTTGAACTCCCAAACTGTGAGGTCATGACCTGAGCTGAAACCAAGTCTCAGACCCTTAACTTACTGAGCCACCCAGGTACTCCCAAATAATTTTTTCAAAAGCTAACATTTACTGAGCTCTTACTATGTGCCAAGTACTGTTGTAAATCCTCTCTAAGCATTAGCCAGTGAATGAATGAAGTAGAGAGAGAACCAGGATGCCATAATGTGGGAGAGAATAACAATAGAAGTAAAAAAGCAATGGATGACCCTCCAAAAAGACACTCCATAACCACCACCCCAAACTATATCATTCAGTGACTCAGCTTCAAATCAGCTAACAACCTATTTTCTGTGCATGTTCTAGAAACTGGCTCCCACCATATGACCAAGCCCCAGGTGCCCTCTAGACATGACACAGACTCTCCAGACTCTAAGTGCCAGCCTGTCTGCTGAGCAGAATAATGCTACCTAAGCCAGGCCCCATGCCCCCTTTCTCTGGCATGGACACCAGAGGTCACTCATTCCTTGACTTTATGTCCCCCACTCCTGATTCCTTCCCCTTCCCTTCCCTGGCTCATCTTTGGCCAGAGTTTGCCTCTTGCTAGTGCCCAGATCTGCTTCCAGTCCAGTGATGCTCTCATCCCTCTCCCTCCTTCTCCCATCCTTTACCCCATGAACATAGCTGATGCCTGGCTTCAACCTCCATTGCCTGTCAATGACTCATGTACCTGTCTCTAAACCCCCAACCTTCACAGAGCTTCCAGCCACAGTTCCAGCTGGGAGTGTGGGATATCCTACAACATCTCAGCCCAACATGGTAAAAAGGAATTTGTCCGCTATCCTCCAAACCTGCCCCTCCTATATTCCCTCCTTATTAACAAGCACTGGACTCCAGTTCAGCTCTTGCTCCCACGCCTAGTCTTGCTGATTATACCTGTGTAACATTTTCCAATCCGTCTCCCCATCTCTGCCCCGCACTGTCCTTTACCATCTATCCCAGTCTACTCCCAAGTGGCCTGAGGCACTGCTCCTCCCCCAGAAGCATGACCTCCTGCTATATGTAGCCATTTTCAATGTCCTGAAGGAAATATTTCTCTCTCCTCTCCAGGACATTGCCCTCCATACCCTCTCCAACTAGAAAGTCTCCCTCTGTGCACTCTTCTTCATCTAGATAACTCCCATTTGTCTATCAGGCCTCTACTTGATGCTACCTCATCCAGGAAGCCTTCTTAGACTTCTCCAGCAGATTGGGCTGCCCTCCTTGAGGCTGCCAAGCTCCTTATGCTGTCTCTGCCACAGACAGAGAGGTCATCACATGGTGCCTGCATCTCCAGAGTCCTCGAACAGTGTTGACATCTGTTGACTCACTTGGTCTATGAATTCCTTGAAGGCAGGGTCTCTGTGTCCCCAGGGCCCAGCCAGGGCCTTGCATATAGTAAACAGTGACAAATGTGGGCTGGTAGTGGTAACAAATGAATCACCTGCCACCTGCCTGCACCTCCAGCTGTCACCCATCCATTTTGCCTGCGTATCCACCCCCACCAGATTTAAGACTGTGCCCTATTATTTCAGGACCAGGGGTTGAGGCTATTGACCCCTGCTTGCTTCACTTCAAAGATATAGATTTCACTGGGCTCTAAAAATGCTGGACACAGGGAGTTTTCGGTAAGGAGCTGAATAAACACAGCTCTCCTTGGCTTCCCCCAACCAGACAGACTCATACTCATTTATTTTGCCTGGAATGTGCCCTCCTCTTTTCCAACTACCTAACTGTTGTCTTCCTTTAAGGTTCACATAAGCTAACACCTCTTCCAGGAAGTCTTTTTTGATGCCCAAGCTGGACAGGGCACATAGCCACTGTGCTCACACAGGCACCGTGCTTCCCTCTAAGGCCACTCAGCCCCCTGTATTTCAATTTCCTATTTACTCTTTGTCTCCTCCACTGGATGGGAGCTGCCCTGGGACCAGAAAAGATCATGCAAAGCCCAGAGCACTGGCCAGAACAGCCTGGGCTTGCCGAGAAGGGACCCATTGTAAGAGCTGGAGCCATGGGGTAGCAAAATGAAAGAGAAATAGGTCTCCATTCTAGCTGCTTTTAACAGCTCACTTTAATGGCTAAAAGAAAGATTCACTTGATGAACTCTGGGCCTGAAGATGTTTAAAAGATAAATATTTTTGAAACAGAGAAGCTACCCTTTCTACCCTGGATTTGGAAAAATCAAAGCCTTTCTTTCATGTCAGTTTAAAAGATTTATGAGCCCTGCTCCTTGCTGTGTCTCTGGGTAGATGTTCCCTATGAATGCATTAACGAGTGGTAAAGAAACCTCACAGCAGCGTGGTAAGTATGTGCCACCAGAGCGCTGTCTCGTTGTGACCCTTGCCAGGGGCGGGAGCGGATTCCTGGGGCCATCACCAACAAAATCGACCCCATCAAAGCTTTTTCACAAGCCTTTATGAGCAACATCTTGCTGTAAATAAGCTCTGAGCTTGCAACCTGAGGTATGTCATGATCCATTTGGATACAAGTGTTAGGAACCCAACTCAGCTGGCTGACATACAAAAAGGATTTTATGGGCTCACAAAACTGTAAAGTGCAGTGGTACGTCTGCTTGCAGGCCCGACCAGTCTTAGGAGTCAACTGAGGCCTGCATGATGCAGGCTGTCTGTCCCTCAGCTCTGCCTTCCTCCATGTGCCCACTTTCATTCGATCTCCCGGCACGTCTGCTCCCCCAAGAATTCCAGGATTCCATCCTAGCAGTTCAGCAAGGACTCTGGAAGAAAAGAGGGACCTCATTCCCAAGTGTGTCAGCACACATTTCAGCATTAACTCTGACTGGTCGCCTTGAGGTCATGTGATAATTCCCAAAGCAGGAAGATAGTATTAGCTTAAGCTCACCACCTGGCATGAGAATTTGGTTCCTCAAAGAAAGTTCCTCAAGGAAAATAACAGCAATGCTACCTTATACAAAGGGAATGAGAAGGCCAGCAAAGCGTTGGATGTCTACCATATTGAAAAATCCACTATGCCTCTCTGGGACTCCATTTCCTCATCTATAACACAGATGATTGACCTTGCCTAAGTAATCTCTAAAATCCTTTAAAATACCTGTAGAATAATATAAGCTGAAAGTTGAAACTGATTTTTTAAAAAGTTTTAGGGACTCAGACCCGATGTTTTACCTGGCTGTGTTTAGGTATCGGGGAGGAAGTAGACTGAGATGTCAGGCAGGACAACGTTACCCCCAACGAAGTCCTCACAGAACCAAACCCTGCCTGAAAGGTGATGTCTACAACAAAATGCTGCATGGCCCCCTCCTCACCTGTCACTCACACTTCCCAGAAGCTCTGTCCCACTCCATGCCTCTGGGCCTATTGGGAATGACGTGCACCCCCACCCCACGCCAAGACATTCAGCAATGTCTGGAGACATTTTTGATTGTCATGATGTGCAAGAGAGAATAGGGGCTGCTAGTGTCCTTTAGAAGATAGAGGCAAAATATCTAGATATTTAGATGCTGCTTAATATCTTACAGCGCATAGGACAATCTCCCATTACAGAGAATTATCTGGCACAACACGTGAATAGTGCTGAGACAAAGAAAGAGGGTCTAGAGGGAACAGTCTGAAGTGCCTGCCATGTTCACCTAGGCCTTCACTCCTTACAGGTGTGAATCTGTGCATGGACTTACATGAAAGTACGGTCAGGGACTGTCACTGTGACTACAGTGTAGAGAATGGTTTGAAGACAGGGCAAGAGAAGGGAAGCAGGAAAACCAGTCAGCAGTCAGTTGTCATGGTCCAGGGTAGGGCTGGCTTCATTGGTGTGGGGTCTGTGTGACTGTACAGGCCCCATGCTTAGAAAAGACCACCTTTGGTTTAATGCCATGCTGTCACTGTCTAGAAGTTCCTAGTAATTGTCGAACAAGAGGACCTGCATTTTCATTTTGCACTGGTCTTGAAAATTACAGAGCCAGTTCTAGGTGAGAGATAAGAGAGCCTGAACCAGGGCAGCGGCAATGAGAAGAGAAGGGCCCTTCTCACTGGGAAAGCAGCACCCATTTTTCCAGCTTCCCAAAGTCCTGGGCACTGGCT
Organism: Proteles cristata cristata; assembly: GCA_017311185.1. NCBI lineage: Eukaryota > Metazoa > Chordata > Mammalia > Carnivora > Hyaenidae > Proteles > Proteles cristata. The sequence continues at coordinate 705,039 of JAESUZ010004583.1, forward strand.
AAGATCAGGAACTGGGGTTGTAGAGAATTGATTGTTGTAGGTCTACCACAAAACAAGGTTGACTGAGGGAAGGGGTCCAGAGGCAAAAGAAATACATTGCTTTCCTTTGGCCAGGTTGAGATGATACTCTCAACAAGGAAGGAATGGGTCTTGTCCACTTGGCATGCCATGGGAGACAGAGATGGAACCTGTGTGGCACCTGTAGGCAATGAGAAGGCACTTGGGGGTTTAACATCCAGAAATCTTTTCTCGCCCAGAAGCGGTGCACAGGCTGAGTGCTGGGCTCCAGCATTATAGCTGAAGACTGGCTGGAGGCCAGGATGTGGGGGATGTGGGGGAAAATCTCAGGTTTTCCAGGGAAGGTTCCAGCTAGTTATTATGTGTACGGACCCCAGAATCAAAGGCACCTGAGTACCTATTCACTCCATCACTATTAGCTCTATGACTCAGTGGTTCACTATAACCATTCTGAGCCTCCATTTTTATCAAATGGAAAACCAGTAGCACAAACTGCATGATGGACTGGGTGAGTAAAATAAGCCACTGTGCTTGTAAAGTCCTTAACTGAGTGCCTGACCTGGAGGAAGCTGTTTACATCCCTAAACCTTAGTGTGCTCAGCCATGAAGTAAGGATAAATATAGCCCCTATGTCACTGTGCTGTGGTGAGGATTCTAACATGATTTACAGGGTATCTGATGTGTTTGTTTTCATTGGTCTTACCACTGCTTGGGCTCCCGTAATTCAGAATCATGTGCCCTAAGACTGATCTCTGGGATGAAGCTGCTCTCATGAAGAAAACCCACCTCCAGCCCAGACCCTGAAGGAAGCCGTGTCCCTATGAGGAAACATATGGTTTCCCCAGTACTTCCCTTGGTGATAATCAAGAGAACCCTCAGTCTGTATTCATAACCCTCTTCTCAGTAGTGAGATCAGGAGTGCTGACTCCGTCGTACTTGGAAGTTTGGGTGTGTATGTGTGTGTGTGTGTGTGTGCACGCGCATGCATATGTGTGGGTTACAGAAAGATTTTCTTTAAATCACTAAGGAATGATCACATGGATTCCTGGGAAGCTTCCATCACCAGCAATGACCACCAAGGACTGCATGTGTTCTCTCTTCCTCTCCTACTCCACACTGACCAGAAGGACTATTGACCATTTCTTTTCTTTGGAGAATGGATCATCCAGAATGTGTGTTTATGAAACTTTGGGCTAAATAGTGTAAAATGACAAACTGCGCTCAGGCACCTGCAGAGGTCATTATTCCACTGAGAAAGCATTTCTCCATGTTCTCACCAGGGAAATAGGTGAAGGTAGGACCTGCTGGCAGAAGGGAGGCAGAGCTGGAGGGGTAGCCAGGGAACCCTCCACCCCAGTTCTTCCAGAAGTGCTTACACCCAGACACCAAGGAGGCCTGGGAAACTGGCTGGTGATGTTATCATTGACAATCATTTCAGTAGCCACTGGTTTTGAGCACCTACTGTGTGCTGGGCAACGTGCCACATGATATGCAATCCCTGTAACAGTGTCATAGGGGAGTGAAGCAGAAGGACCACAGACTGTGGAGGTAGACAGCCTCTGTCACAGTCACCAGTTGTGGGGGCTCAGACAGGTCACAGAAGCCTCTGAGGCTCAGTTTCCTCACCCACAGAACAGGGATAATGGCACATCCCTCCCTCCTTCCCAAGGTATGCTGGATACCAGCTCTCATGGTTTGTGGGGGTCAATCATGTACCCCTTTCCCAGCTCTGGAATCAGTGACATCAAGTTGGCAGGTTGAAATTAACCACAATGAAAATATTTACACCACAGACATTGGTAAAGCACACATCAAGTCTTGCTCTTTAGACAGTCAGTTGTTAAACACCAGCCAGCACACCACTCCTCTTCATATGCACAGAGACTTGGGGAAATAATGTCTTTACGGCACTTTGCACCATGCCTGGCACATAATAAGTACTCAACAGTTGATAACTATAATTATGATTCACATGTTCGTATAATAAAACCGATGCTCACAGCAGTTGCATAACCTTCCCTTAGCCATAGAACAGACATGTGGCAGATTGTCTGTGTCTCTTTGGTACCCCTGCTTGTCCCACTACCCTGCACAGTCTCTCATGCAGAAGTACGGTTTGAGTGGCAGAGACAGGAGGGAACCATGTGGACCCACTCGGTGACCTGTGGCTGGAGAGGCAGGGGTAGTAGCAGCAAGAGCAGATCTGGAAGGATAATGGGACTCAGAGAAGCCAAGATGCCGCTCCAGGACGGGCATTATGTGAGCAGAGACACATGATGGGAAGGTGGCCCAGGAGGAGAATGAGGGACCATGGTGTCTGCCTCCCTCCTACAGCAAGGACCCAACGCAAAGCAAACTCAGACCTTTTCATAGTTCCTTCAATGTTTGCAGAGCTTCGGGGACTGCTGCAGTCTGCATTTGGGTTTACTCTGTCCCCCACCTCTGCCGCCCATTTAGCAATGCTGTCCTCCCAAAGCCACTCCAATGTGCTCATCCTCCCTGCAGTCTCCCGCAGAGATGGCTCCAGGAGATCTAAACTGTGCCTCCATGTTCCATCCTGCACCATTCACTTACAACATGTTTAGACTTAAACCAAGTATTACTCAATTATATTTAAGAGTACTAAAGTATTTTTTTAATAGATTCTTCACAGCCATTAGTCATGGTAGTGACTTTCATGGAGTGTCTTTACTGTATTGTTTTATTCTCTCTGTGAGGTTGGTATCATCATGCCCATTTGACAAATAAGGAAAATTGAGGCTCCGAAAAATTCGTTGACTTGATCAAGGTACCTAAGCTTGGAGGCGGCTGTGGCAGAGCTCAGACCCAAGTCTGTCTACCACCAAAGTTCCTATTCTTCACACCAAGTCACCCACTCTTTTTCTGTGGGCTGTTTTGCAACACATTCAGCTTCCTGGCAACCGCCTCTACCACTGCTTTCCTCAGAAAACCTTGCAAAAAAAAAAAAAAAATCCAGAATGCACATTCTGATCAAGTGTTGCTCAAACAAATATCTGCTTTTGGAAGGCACCCCAGGGCCTCCCGAGTCATCCCCGGCATGAGACACGGCTGACAGAAACACACCTTACCCGTTCTGTGCTCATGCATTGGGGTGATCTAGTCCCAGTGCACCTGGCAGTCGAGCACTCCAGAACACTGCCAGCCCCACCCGGGGCCCCCGGGATGCCAAGCGGCTGGTACCGAGACATACGGGGACCTGCACGTGAGCAGCGCAGCCTGGCCAGGGGCAGGCGTCCCGGGCTGGCTTCTGCCGAGTCACTCCAGATAAACAGTCAGAGGCTGAGGGCTGCGAGATGACAGCAGCTGCCCGTAGGCTCCTCCTGTCACCAGGCAGCTGGGCCTGGAATGGGGAGGTGGGCTCGCATCTTGACTACTAATGCTGGTGACTGACCTTGAGCGAGCACTACCCATGAGGCTTGGGCTCCATAGCTGTCAAGTGGGAGCAGTGTGACCCACCTGGCCTACCTCATGCAGGAGCACTGGTCATTTTACACACGGCCATTTTCAACTATGAGCTCTTTCAGGAGCATCTGCTGATAACTCTGGGCCAGCATTCTCTCCCATCTCTGAATTCCTAATGGATTTATTCAAATATTCTGGTTATAAACATAATATGTAATCATTGAAGAAAACCTAGGAAATATAGGGCACCTGGGTGGCTCAGTCGGTTAAGCATCTGACTTCGGCTCAGGTCATGATCTCACGGTTTGTGAGTTCAAACCCTACATCGGGCTCTACGCTGACAGCTTAGAGCCTGGAGGCTGCTTCAGATTCTGCGTCTTCCTCTTTCTCTCTCTGCCCCTCCCCCGGTCATGCTATCTCTCTCACAAAAATAAATGAACATTTTAAAAAAGGAAGAAAACCTAGGAAATGCATTAAAATTTTGAAAATTATGGGGTGCCTGGGTGGCTCAGTCGGTTAAGTGTCCAATTTGGCTCAGGTCATGATCTCATGGTTCATGGGTTCAAGCCCCACGTCGGGCTCTGTGCTGACAGCTCAGAGCCTGGAGCCTGCTTCAGATTCTGTGTCTCCCTCTACCTCTGCCCCTCCCCTGCTCACACTGTCTCTCTCTCTCAGAACTAAATAAAACATTTTTTAAAAATTTGAAAATTACTCATGGTCCTGCCATTCATAAATATGTATTTTTAATATTTTATTAGCTGCCATGTTATCTTTATATAAGTTGGTTTAGATAGTTCTATACAGTTTTGCATTTTTTACTTAATGCTATATCAATACAAATTCAGGTCCTCATAAACACCCTTTAGCCATCATTTTACAGTCTGTAAAATATTCCATAGCATGTGAGGGTCAGTCTACGTCATTCATCCCTTATCATTGAACATTCAGAAGACTTCCAATATTATAAATTGTATTACATGAACATCTTTGTTCATAAAAGCTTTTTCTTCTCCTTTTCTGATCATTCCCACAGAGAGATTTCTAGAAATGAAACCATCTGGTCAAAAGGTAGCAACATTTTGAAGGCTCTTACTGTGCGGAGAAATGTGGCAACGATGTTCCTTCCCATCAGCAGCGTGGGACAGGGCCAAGCTTCTGCAGCCTTTCTAACATTTATTTTCCTTTCTAAAAATCTTGCTATTCTGATCCAGATAAAATGGATTCTCATTGCTGCTTCATTCAGATTTTTAAAATTACCTGTTAGGTGTCCCGCTCATTGTCTCAGTGGGTTTAATTCTACTTTGCAGATTTACTTGTTTTCCACTGCATAAGCTGTATTTTCTATCTAATAATCTCCAGAGAGACAGGGCTTGAACCTACAGTGGTGAACTGTACCAAAATTCCTTCTCTGGCCCTTGTTCAAAGGTTGCAATATGTTCTGCCTTGACTGTCTGGCTGGCTTCTCCTTTGCTGACTCACGATCTTAAAAGACTTCTGGGACAGCGTCACACATCAGGCTTTGACAACCTGAATAGAGTGTTGTATTGCCTTACCAGTCTTCCTCCCACCCAGACAGTCCATTCCTTGAGGCACTCTCTGTATCCTTGGTCTCAAACAGGAATGTCCAGCCCCAAACTCCGGCCAGAACCACCCTTTACCAGTGTGTCTCCTTCCTCCAGTCCCCAGTCACTCCTGCCAATATGTGAGATGGGGGAGATTGGCAAGAAGGGCTGGACACATGTGCAGCCCAAGCCACCCTCTAGCCCTCTCCCCAGTGGGGCTGCCTGCCTTCAAGATGCCCATGCTTCTCCATGGAGAGAAGAGGAGCAGGAAGACCCAAAAGGACCTCAGCTGCAAAGACCTCTCTCTCTGCCATCCTAGCTCACCATCCACAAGGCTGGTGTTGAGACTCCTCCCCAACTCCCTGAAGTCATCAAGAGAAAGAAAGAACTCTTGGCATCCCAGACTCTGCAACATCCACAGAGTGGTTTAGTGTAGGGAAAGGCTGTACAGTGGTCTCTCCCACCCTCTTCTAGAACTAGGTGAGAGTACCAGGGGATTAACAAATAATAATATCTAAAACTCCAAAAATCAACTTTTTCTCTTAGATCATTGTTTCCCAAATATGTTTCTAAATTTTGTGGGCTATGGTTTCGATACACTTGTTAAAAAAATTCTGTGATCAATTTCCATTAGCAAAACATTGTTATACATAGTAAATAGGTTTGTTACCCACGGGACTTCTCAGAGCCTTTAGTATACTAACATATGTTGTGACTCTTTAAGAGGAAGTTAAGGAATGTGTTTCTTAAAAATCTTTGATTTCAAAACCCTCTATCAGGAGGCATCTTATAGGAGTAGGGGGCTAGAGAACTTGCCTTGGACAGTCTGCATTATGCAGCTTAAGATATTCCTCTGCCAGATGTTTATTATGCTTCCCAGGAGAGGGGGCTTCTTGTCAGAAAGGAAGCTCGGACCCAATCTCATCCCCTCCTTATCCCAGGGTATGATCTGGTACTAAGCCTACCTAAATGATATAGTGAAAGGGTAGGCAAACTTTTTTCCATAAAGAGCTGAATTGTAAATATTTTAAGTTTCACAGCCATATGGTACCCGTTGCAACTACTCTGCTCTGCTGTCAGAGCATAAAAGCAGCCACAGACAAGATGTAAACAAATGGGCGTGGCAATGTTCTAATAAATCTTTATTTACAAAAACAAGTAGTGGGCCATATCTGACCCATGAGCTACATTTTCTGACCTTAAGTGAGGGGCATCTCAGACCAGGGAGAAGGGCTTCTGGGAACTAAGGGTGAACTAGGTTGGAGAGGACAAAGTCATAACAATCTTCTGAAGGGTGACCCACTCTCGGATGAGGAAGCTTCATCCACAGACTGCCATAGTTCAGCTGACTGAGAAGTGTGTGCCCTTCCAGCTTTGGGGCTCTGAGGTCATAGCCACCCCCAATACCTAGTGCTGTCAGCTTATGATCATAGAAAGTCTCTAAACCCCAAAGCCCCAGGGAAAGCCATGTGTGATCTGTGTGAAAGCCTCAGCATTCCTGAGGAAGTGGATTTACTTGGGTGAACGGAGGGTCAGTGGCCTTGTCTAAACCAAATGCTTAATTGGAGAGCAGCTGCTACAGACCTCAGAGCAGAAGAGTGAGGCTAAATTCTGCCTGCATTCTGCCATGGTGTTCTTCTGGGCTGACTCCAGGGAAATGCCCAGGGAATCTCAAGACTGTGAGCAATGCAAATGCAATGGTGTTGGGCCACATGGGCCGAACAGGCTTGTCTCTACATCAAAACAAGCACCTTTCTCTGTAAGTTGGGGCCTCGTTCTTCAGGCCGCAATGGAGAAAACCTTGTAGCCTTGCTCAAGGGCTTTGTCAGCAGTGTGACGGGCCAGACTGGGAGGGGCATGGCTGCAGACAAAGCCAGCTTAGAAAGTTTGACCCAGAAATGGAGCCCTGGTTGTATTTATCAAGAACTTATGATATATCAGGCATCTTATATACAACAGCATGGATTCTTGTCTGAAGAGTGAATTCTCATTTGCTAGATTTTGCTGCTTGAGTTGTCAAAGTTGATGTAGCTAGTAAGGGACAGAACTGGAATTTGGGCCCAGAACTGTGTGACCCCTTTGATTTCCCACACACCTCCAGTTGCCAACCTTCTTTCTTTTGCAAACCCTTTCTACCTTCTAGCATGGCTTCCAGAACCATGGTCCTGAGTTAAGTTACAGGCAATCCACAGCTGTCCATTCTTGCTTGTACCTTCTAAGCCATCCCAGGCCTTGAAAAGACTGATGCCAGTGTCCAATTATTAGCATGTGAGGTTTTCCCAGATCCTGAGGTTTCCATGTATAGACTTCACATTACAGTGTGATAAGAAGTGGGTGGCAAGCTCTGAAAGCCCCTCCCAAGACATAGTCTCTCCTTATGTTTGCCCTGTTCCAGGTCCCTAGCTGCCCTGACCTGCACAGCCCACTCATGCGTAGTACGCACCATATCAGATGGCCGTGGGTAGCCCAGTTCTCCAGGCCTTTGGATCTCAAGCTGGTCCCCAACCCCCTGCATATCTTCCTGGAGGAATCCCACCTCTGATAATCTTTCTTACGTGGTTCTCTTAAACTGCTAAACAATCAGTCTACCTTTGGACTTGCTTCTGGATGGGGACCTGGACTTTTGCAGTAATCAAAGCCCCCAGTAAACAAGTCTCCTGTTGGAGAATATCCTGAGTCAGTCTGTCTGGCTCCACCCAAGCAAGGTGGTCCAGTTTCCTCTAGCTCCATCTTCAGGAGGAATAGGCACATTTGTGCAGGTTAGAGTTTGGAATAAGGTAGATGCCTCCAACTCTTAACAACACATTCCCATGACCACACCTTTCCCAACACTGCCTGTAACTGTCCCTGGTTAACGTGACCTGTGCTGCCTCCCAATGCGCAGTATGGACATGTCAGTAGGCAGCCTGGGCCCTAAAGACCTGTGAAATTCAGTCTATCCCTGATCACCTGTATAGTCTTCTGGACTGAGGGAGCCCTGATCTGAAAATCTTTTGGGGTATACAGCTTAAAACTGGTGACAGTTTTATTTTCTTTTAAAAAATGGAGTTGACCATATTTGGATTGGCTGCCTGAAGGGGCCCTCAGCCTTTCCAACCATCAAGATTCCTAGGTTTCTCTTAATGGAGAATATGCCAAGCAGTCTGCCCAGCCAGCCCTGTCAAGAAGCCTCTACCTTCATGGAGAATATGTGCATTTGTGTAGTTTAAGGCTTGGAATTAGGCAGGTGCCATGGGCTCCAAGACCCTGCTCTTGAGGTCTGGATTCTTCTAACATTGTCCAGCCTAGCTCCCTGGTTTCCCTATCCTGCACAGCCCACACATGTGCAGCACATACCCCATCAGTAGGCCTCAGGCAGCCAGGAACCTTTAGGGCTGTAAAGCTTGGACAGGCCAGCAACCATCTGCATAGCCTCCTGGGCAGAGGGATTCCACACCCCCACAATCTTTCGGGTACTGCAGCTTTAAACTGGGGACATATTCTGCTCTATTTTTACCACAAGTTCCAATTTATAACTCAGAAAATGCACACAGTGACCATATTTAGGAAAATAACTATGGTAACCTAAGGTTGACAAAGACTTTGGGAGCTAGTTCTAAATGGAACTCAGACTGGAAGATGTAGAAATATTGAACTTCCTGGGTCATCCCCAGAATTAAGGGACACTGGTATAAAATGTCTAAAATGAGATTTTGCTCGAAAGGCGCATATGTGGGTTGACAAGGCCTTTTTTCTCATTAAATTTTCCACAGATCCTAGCCCAGAACTAGCAACACAGGAGGCTGAATAGATCCATTTTTCATCTCTCTCTCTCTCTGATGGATGAAATTAAGAGTCAAATCAGACAAAAATGCAAACATTGCCTTGGAGCATGCTCCCTAGAGACAGAGCTGGAGATGGGGTCTTCACTTGGCTTGTGCCCTCAGGGAAAGGGGAGTGAGAGAGCACAGGGGACAGGGGAAGAGGTGAGCACACTGTGGTCTCAGCCTCATCCCATGGGGACCTTTGAAGTGCAGACTGAACCAGAAAGTCAGTTACTCCTTGAGTCAAGGGGCCCACCCTTTTGTACACCCATCTCCTAAATCAGAGTCAGTCTTTGGTAGACAGTTCCTGTTATAGTCTCTTGAACAGGATGGTTCTCTTTTGGCTGAGGGCAATTCTCTGAGAAACAGTGACTGTGAACCATGAGCAGCCGATACACACAGCACTTGGGGTGCACATGCCTGGTGGAGGGGTTCTCAGCAGGGCACCAACAGCACCCATCATAATTGTCAAAGTTATAAATTAAATTTGCAGTCCAGAACCAGTTAGGCATCAAGTGCTTCACAATTAACCACTATCAGATAAAACTAAATCAAATCACAGAGGCCTTTCTGCATCCTTTTAAACAGGCCTGTATTAAAGACTGTGTAGGAAGCCATGTAGGGGATGTAGGGCAACCAGAGAACTTGCCCTCCAGGATCTATAATGTACTTAAGGAGCCAAATGGTTAAATAAGAAAATTACACGATCATGGACAAGTCCAATCGTATATCCAAATACAACCGGAACTATCACGAGGCAGTATTTGGTATCTGCCAATGGGCCTGAATAAGAATAACATGCAAACAAACTTCATGAGCTCAAAGAAAGGGACAAAGAATGTGTTTTGGCCAAGTCATGGAAAGTTTCATAGAGATTCTTCATTGGCCTGAACTGGAAGAGATCTTCAAAAGCACCCAACAAAGGAAATAATTATTAGACAGGAGTCTCTCCTTCAGCCATGGCAACACCTCTAATCAACCATGGAACACTTTTCAGCTAAGCCCAGAAATGTGCTGCTCCAAAGAGAGCACAGCTAATCAACCCAAAATAGCACTCAAAATGAAAGCTGCCATCACTGGCCATCAACAAGAGAGGAAATAGGCACAGCACATCCGGCCACCAAGGTCTCACCCAGGGGCTTAACAAAGGACCAAGACTAAACTTCAAGGCCTTGCCTCCCAATCCTGGTCTTTCCCTGGCCTTGGGTGAAAGAATTGGGGCTTCCCCATTGTGGATCACATGCTTGGAACCCCAGATCCGCCTGGGAGAATCTCTTTTCCTGTGGCAGCTGAAGTTCTTCCCCTGGAGAAACCCAAATGCTGAGCAGTCCCAGGGCACTTCTGAGAAACCTAGAAGGAGCCTCGCTGAGGGGTGACAGCTCCATCCCAGTGATAAGTGTGGTTTCACAGGGAAGGGGGAGGAGGAGGGGCTGGAGGGGGGAGGGCATGGCCTTCTTTTAAGGAGATAGGGGTATGGAGTACAAAAGGTAAAACAACCTTATTTGGATCTGTCAAATTGGGTTGAGGGATGCCTGTGTGGCTCAGTTGGTTGAGCATTTGACTCTTGGTTTCTGCTCAGGTTATGATCTCACATGTTGGTGAGATCAAGCTCCCAGTGGCAGGCTCTGTACTGGTGGCATGGAGCCTGCTTGGGATTCTCTCTGCCCCTCCTGCTGTTCACACACATGTGGTCTCTCTCTCTCTCTCTCTCTCTCTCAAAATAAAAAAAAAATAACATTTTCTTTTAAAAATGGGGTTGAATTAGCTCCAGGAGGTGGGAGGGTGGGCCCATTCTCCACTGCAGTCAGTGTGGGTTGCTAATGGCTCCTGCCACTCCATTCTCTCCAGAATTGAGAGAGAGCCCCCACCTACCAGCAGATGGTGTCCCACAATTCTTTGGTAGTCCCTTGGTAGAGCCTAAGTAGAATTAACTAGGCTCAGTTAGCAATGACACATTTATTAAGTCAATGGTTCCAAAACTTGAGAATACATGAGAATCGCCTGGGAGCAGGGGGCTTTTTACAAATAGACTCGTGGGCCCCCTGCACAAAGGAGAGTGAGGGATTGTAGTGAAAGCAAGCAGTCTTGCCCTGCACAGAACACCGGCAGTGACAGAACTGGCTAGCAGTGGCTTCTGTGATAAACACCAGAGTCCTACTCTATGGCCTTCAAGATCATTGAAGGTTATAGTCCCCACCTTCCAAATGCACCTTACCCCACTCTCTCCTCCACTGTCTGTGCTCCTGCCACAAGGAAGTGAAGGGAGCCATGCTTCTTCCTACCTCAGGGCCTTCACAGAAGCTGTTTCCTCCACAGGGAGAACTGTCACCCTACTCTCAACCCAGTTAATCCTGACTTCATATTTCAAGTATTTAAAGTACAATTGTTTGACCAAATGGCCTCGCCATTGTGCTTTCGTCAATACATGGCTGGAGCACCCACCACCATTCCACACAGATGTTCACTGAATATCCACCATGTGCCAGACCCTAGCCTGAGTTCTGGGCACACCAGGATGAGTCAGGCACCCGGTGCCCGCTTGCTAGCTCACATGTAGATGTTTGGATTGTGTGCACCAAGGCCTTTAGATGTGACCTCTTCAGAATGTCAAAGGTGGGAACATGTCCAACATTTGAGCCTCACTGAGAAATAATCATAAACCTTCAGTCTAAGGCAAGGTAGTGTATCCAGCTTCCCATGATGTTCCCTTCTCTACACCACTGTCATAACAGAGAGTAGTTTGGGCAGATTGGTGGTGATGCTGGGAAAGTGGTGAGTGAGAGAGAACCAGCAAATGTATCCCAGAATAACTTGGTGAAATGCTCTCCCTGTGCCAGATTCAGATGAGGGCTTGACACCTGTGGTGTATCCAACTCCCAGTGCTGATTTTTTTCCCCAAGCTTCTTGTTTAATAATGATCAGTTCTCATTTTAAGCTGCCCCACACCAACACCACCCACAAGGTACTTGTGGCAACCCACGGTGCACGCCTGATCCAAGGCATCCTCCTATTAGGGGACATCTAAAACCCCGTTCTCTCGCATGTCACTCTGGCTTTGGACCACCTAGTCTAAAGTACCTCCATTCTCCTAAAACCAGAAATGAAGCATCGCAGTGAAGTCTGCAAAGGAGAAACAAAGGGGGCAGTGCCTCTCTCCCCAGGGCTCAGGGAGGATGGGCAGAGGAGGGGAGAGGAGACTTAGCAAGGCCACAGAACGCCAGCAGATGTAGGTGTGTGAGGACCTCTTGCCCCCTGGATCAGAACCCATGCAAGGCTGCTCCGGAGGCTGCCAGGAGATCAGTCTGTGGCAGCTGGGGAACGTGAGCACCAGCAGGGGGTCAGGCATCAGCCCAGCCTCACATACCTCAGCCAAACCTGGCCTTCTGGGAAGGCAGAGAAGGCCATTGCCTTTGGGGTTGCCGTGGGGGCGCAGGAGGGCACCCTCTTACCAAACACCCATCACTCTGGCTTGCCTCAGAGCCCAAAACGGCCCTCCCATGCTCCTCTGGGCTGGGACTCCCCGGGGCCTTATTCAGACATCATGGAGCACATCAGGGGAGGTTATTCTTTATTCTGGCAGACCAGTGAGGCTTCACATTGAATGCATGGTGAAAAACACCTAGGGAGATTTTAAAAATCCAGGACAGGCCCCAGCAGGCCAGTTACATCAGAATCTGTGAGACAAGAATCAAACATGAGCATTTTAACTCCTTAGGTATTTCCACTGTGCGGCCATGTGAACACACCTGCACCCACACCTTGGTGAGGGTAAGCCCAGTCTGAGGACAGGAGGACAGCACACAGGTGTGGAGGAACCTGCAAGGTACCAGGTGCACCTTGCTGTAGCCCAACCTCATCCTCACCTCCACAACAGACACTTAAGGGGGCTTATTATCCTCAGGTCTGCAGTGAGAGGTCCAGAGCTTGGGGCAGTGAAGCAGCAGGGTGGGGGCCTACGCCAGCGGGGCCCTGGAGCCCTCATCCTTTTCAGGATACCACCCTCGACCAGGGATGACTGACAAGGAATAAGTACCTGGGGACACCTGAGGACACTGCAGCAGTCCTGTCATCGGAGTGCTGCCAAGGGCCTCTGGCCAGGCTGGGCCAGCCTCATGAATAGGTGAGTAGTAGCGTGTTTTCCGTCTCAGAAAAGTCATGATTTGTCTGGAATCTCCTCTCTAAACACATAGTGCATTCGTTTGAGGTAACTCTGACCACCGACACCAGCTTTTTATACAGGCAGCACAGCTGACCTCCTAAACGTTGCAATCAAAGAGGCAGCAGAAAAGCAGCTAAATGCCTTCCATGTCCTCCTTCCCCACCGTCCAAAATTCCACAACTAGGTTGCCATGCCTAACAGGTAAAATCACTGGCTCCCAAGCTTGGTCGCACATTAGAATCACCTGGGGAGTTTTAAAACTCCCATTGCTCAGGACATGCCCCATATGAATTAAATCAGGATATCTGGAGGTGGGAGTCAGACATCAGTAGTTTGAAAGGTCCCCAGGTGATTCCCACATATGACAAAGTTTGAGAGCCACTGGGTTAGGCATGGCTCTTGGCAGGTCCTCTTATAATGAAGAGGCCAAGGGACCCCTTACTGTCCCACTCTGTCACTGCACCCCACCTGGTGCCACAGTATGGATCAGTTTGTCAAATCTTACCCCTCCACCTCCCACCTAAGTAGGCCATGGCTACTCACAGGACTTTTTTCTCCATCACTCAGCTGAATCCAGCTCTGAAAATGCTTGTTGGGCTGACATAGATGTCTCTTTCCCCCTCTTTTCTGGAGCAGTGGTTTGCAAACCTGAGCAAACATCAGAAGCCCCTGGAGGACTTGTTAAACACAGATCACTGTGGGCCCCAGCCCCCAGAGGTTCTGATTCAGTGTGTCTGGGCTGGGGCCTGAGTGTTTGCATTTTGAAGAGTTCCCAGGTAATGTTGCCGCTGGCAGAGGCACCACACACTGAGAACTACTACTCAGAAGAAAGGAAGTGAAATGGGTTAATAGCACTTTAGCTAGCAGAGACCTGACACAGGAGACCCCCAGGGTACTCAGAGAAATGCAAAATAATTCTTAATAAAAAATCCTATCTCCAGATACTTCAAAGCCTTTGATGGGGGAGGCTGAAAGGAGGCACCAAGGGAGGGATGCCTGGTGCAGGATTGGTCTGTGTGGCCATGGCTGTATATGGTGTGACTTGACACAGGGCGGGGGCCCCTGCTAGGGTGTGAAGACTAGATTTTAGATCCTTTTCATCCAGAGAAAAACCTCTGTAGATCTGGCATTCCAGGGAAAGGACATGCACTAAGCAAGTGGTTCTTTAATTTCCTCTCTGAAGGCAGTCTCCCTTGTACCATCAGCTTTGTTTTCTGTCACTTGGAGAGGCAGCAATGAAATAGTGCTCAGAAAAATTACATTCCCAGCAATTTCAGAGCGTGCCTGGCTCGTGAAGCATGCACATAATTGCCACTTCATAAAAGTTTGATAAATGAAATGCAAAATATACAGCTACTTCCTCTGAATAGTGTAGGGGCCCTTATTCCAGGGGTCATTTTAGATAATGAAAAATACAACTAATGAATTTGATTAAAGGATTCATTAATGGCAGAGAATGTTTAGGAACCAGAAATAAGCCTCTTTTCCTGGGAGTGTCAAGCAAGTCACATTAACTCAAAGCTTGACTGGCCAAGCTTTTGGGGGAGCAAGCTTCTAGGCTGTGCTCAACCACCTGTGTCCTCCCTGGATGACTTTGGGGCAAGTCCCAGACCCTTTTCTATCTCACATTCCCCAGGTGGGAAGCAAAGAGTGTGCCCCCTTGATTCTTAGACATTGTTTCTGGGGCTGGAGTTTGCTGCAAAAGCCAGTCCCTTGGGTTTACTATAGAGATAGTTGGTTGCTGAATAGGACAAAGACACGGGCTTAGATATTATTCCTTGGGGCCAGCGTGTTGAGGTGTCTAGCACCAGTGGTCTGGAATATGCATATGATGGGTCTGCCCAGTAATTCTTACCTGGTGCCTCCTTAGATGTTACCTATTCTAAAGAAATCATGAACTTCTTGTCCTTTACAAGGAAAACATACAATACTTGGATTATGAGGCATGTGTAAATGGGGTACAGGTCCTAGCAAAAATAGTAGTAAGAAAAGGAGCAAAAAGTAGATTTTTATGGAGTCCTTCAGTTTCTCTATCTCAGTACTATGCCCCAACCCATTTGTATTTCATTGAAAAAAGAGGTGGCAGAGGACAAGGCAAATTGTGGCCCAGAACTGAAGATCCTGTCAGTTCTGAGAATACAGAGAAGAGCTTATATTTAGAAAAGAGCCAACTTTTTCATGCCACAAACAACTACATTATTAATGCTTAACCGATACAAGCTTTTACTTAAAAAAAAAAAGAGTCTAATTATTTTACGAAGACCTGAATCTGTTTGACCTGAGTTTTCTAGCTTTAACCTATGAGAAATAAATATATGCTTTCAGCAGGATGAACTGAAGGCACATGACTAAAAGCATCTAATGTTCTCCTTTACATCTGAACAAGTGTTGGCAGACATGAGCCAGTCCTCACACCCTGCCTGAGTTTCAACATGTGCTTGAAGAAGGAGAAATCAGCATCTAGGACCAAGAATGTACAGGTCATATTGGAATGTTCCAGGAAAATGAGGACAGATGCTCATGTACTCAGAGGAAGAAGGGAAACTGTTCCAATTTCCAAAATGGCATCTCAATGTAGTAGATGTACACACATAAGAACTGTTTTATAAACTGTGAACATGTGAATGGATGAATCCATCAATCAGTCAAATAATGCTAAGGAAGAAAAACAATAGTACTCTTCCTGGTTTATGGAACAACCCTTCATTAGGATGAATCCTGCCAAATGCTGCTTTTTAAGCCTGCATGATCCCCAGGTATGGCAGGTTTTCCAAAGAAATTCTAATAGCATATAATGATTTTCCAGACACCAATGTCTTTGCCAGCCAAAGGGAACAAATGCCATGGATAAATCTAATGTGAATTTAGTGGCTCTTATTGTCACAGTGACTATTCTGATCATTGCAAAATGGTCTAAAACATTTTAAAGCAATTTGATTCAACTAATGTTTATTGAGCAATAAATGTACCTGAGGTACATTTCCAATACCTACCAGAAAGACCGACCCATTCCTTTCTGTAAAGTTCCATGCGTCCTTACTCAGAATCTGTTAACTCTTAGTTAACACACAATCCTCATAAGCTAGGAGATCTACACTCCAAGGGACAAAGACTCAACACTTTAAGGCAGAAGGTAAAATGCTAGACACAGGCATAATGATAATGATAAAAAATGGGATCATATATAAAAAGGAAGGAAAAATAAATCCATATACTAGTAGGGAAAAATCTCTAGGATATATTAAGTATAAAATGCAAGGTAAAGAAAATGTACACTATTCTGCTAGTTACCTACAAGAAGAAGATATGTATATGTAAAACATATTTGCTTATATTAAAAGCAAATCAGGGCTAGATTTCTTTAAACATACCTTGCTTTATAGATTTAATTTTGGAATGATGTGAATAGTTTACATAAGTAGAAAACAAAATTAAATTTTAGAAAAGTAATTCCCTTAAAATCGAAAGCAAAATGAAATAAGTGAACCTAACTCTATACTTAGTTGGTAGCAGAACTACACAGAGAAGGATTAATCCATGCAATTTTAAGAGGGCAGTTTGACTCCATATCCATCCCTAGTGACAAAAAGAACTGCAAAAAATTCTTAAACTCATGTTTAATTTTTAAATCCTAATGTTCATGGTGACGTTTATATCGTTATTCTTAGACTGTTGTGCATATGTTGTACAATAAAGCACAGGAGTGACATTAAGAAATGGTATTTTCACAGTAAGAAAAAGCATATAGATATAAGACCAGTGGTTTTAAGTATAATTTCATCATCCTAAATCTGAATTAACTCACAGTATATTTCATCATACATATACATGTGTATACACACACACACACTCACACACACACACACATACACACACACACACACACACACACACAATTTTCTTATTGTCCACTAAAAAACCCTAGAAACAAAGACTAACCCAGCAACATGGAGCAGTCCTCATGCCCATTTCCCACTGAAAGAAGCCAAGAATCCTTGTAGAAATGTTTGATTAAAGGTTCAGGCAGGAATTGCATCGAGTAAGTCATACTTAAGCAAAGAAACTCTCAAAGCCTTCTAGGGTCACGTAGGAAGGACTCCAGAGAAAACATGAAGTGGTGCTCATTGGCCAGTAGGGAGGCAATTTGAGTTTCAGTAATGATACAAATTAAAATAGATTAATAGATATCAAATAGGTTTCAATGCATGAGTTCCTAAAAATCAAAAATAAGCTATTTAGTCATCATTGAAAGGCACAAATGAACCAACTAATTATCTTAAAAATTGGTGAAGAGAAGAGGAAACAATCAAGCATTTATCTTGCTTTTCCTAAATGAACTATCCCTCAGGGTAACAGCAGAGTTGATGAAGAGAAGGATCTATTTATAGATGTTTCCAGCTAATGAACAAAGACAGCATGACAGAATTGGTGTAGCAACATTTTGCCATCACCAGTGAGTTAACAGATCTAGGCAACAAACATCACTAGATGTTTGACATCATCATGTCTTCCACCATGACAGAGAGAGACAGCCAGACACCGTGACTCCTGATGGAAGCACACAGCACCACCTATGAAGGGTCATATAAACTGAACCTGACTATAATCAAGCCTCTATATCTAACTACCACTTTACAAGAAATACAGGCAACAGAGGAACTTGTTAGACTATGCACATGAATACAATCCACAAAGTCCAAAGTTTGATAAACTTTCCAGGGCAGATGACCCAGACCAGCATCTCCAATAAATAAACTATAAGGGACAAAAATATAGGAGAACCTGTAGACAAAAACCCATGGTGCACCTGGGTGGGTGGCTCAGTCAGTTGAGCATCTGACTTTGACTCAGGTCATGATCTCATGGTTTGTGAGTTTGAGCCCCACATCGGGCTCTCTGCTTTCAGCATGGAGCCTGCTTCAGATCCTCTGTCTTCCTTGCATTCTACACGTCCCCTGCTTGTGGTCTCTCAAAAAATAAAAATTAAAAACATTTTAAAAAAAGAGTTCTATCAACCCATCACAATGCATGGACCTTATTTATATCATAATTCAAACTATTTATTTTTTAACTTTTTTAAAACACTTATTCATTTTTGAGACAGAGATAAAGTGTGAGTGGGGGAGGGGCACAGAGAGACGGAGACAGAATCTGAAGCAGGCTTCAGGCTCTGAGCTGTCAGCACAGAGCCTGATGTGGGGCTCAAACCCATGAGCAATGAGATCATGACCTGAGCCAAAGTCAGTTGCTTAACTGACTGAGCTACTCAGGTGCCCATAATTCAAACTATTTAAAAATGTATGAACCATTCAGGGAAATTTGAGCACAGGTTGGTTATTTGATGAAATTAAGAAATTATTGCTAATTTTTATAATGCGGTAATGGTATTATAGCTATGATTTTTTTGAGTCCTTATCTTAACAGAGGTATAACCTGAAATATTTAGTATTGAAATGACACAGTAGCTGAAATTCACTCTAAAATAGCCTGGAGTGGAGAGGAAGTAGGTAGAGAGTATACAGGAAAAGACTAGCTATGAATTGATCATTATTGAAGCAGGTTAAGGGACAAATGGGAGTCCGTTTTGCCATGTTCTCTACTTTTGTATATGTTTTAAATTTTCCGTAATGAAAAAGAAAAGAAAAAACCACAGCTGAGAGCCTCATAGTTCAGGGAAGCAAAAGACCAGGAAAACAATTAGCAATAGACAGTGCCTAAGAAGGCGGAGGCATGGAAGAGATTATGAAAAGAGTCTTCTCAATAAAAGAATAAATCACAAAACCCACATATGTACCACCTCACTGAAGATTTTCATTTCTGGGAGACTTTGGCCCCTACACCATCAAAACTGAAGCTTCACCAAATTTTTGTTTATTACAAAAATGCCATTTATATGGTGCCCTCTAGGTCTCAGGCAAATTCTGTACACATTGTCTAATTTCATGTTTCCCAAATCTCTCTGATGATGCCATTATTACTCTTATTTCACAGTTAAGAATGGTGAGTCTCAGAGATAATTGATTTACCCAAGGCCACACAGCTGGTGGGTGCTGGATCTGGGACCACAGACTGGGTCTCTCACCTCCCCTGCAGGAAGTTGGTGTTCCACCTACCCATGTTGGCTCCTCTTTGGGAAGGACACCAATGGCCTTTGATGGACACATGAGGTCT
The DNA here is from genome assembly GCA_017311185.1 of Proteles cristata cristata. Classification (NCBI taxonomy): domain Eukaryota; kingdom Metazoa; phylum Chordata; class Mammalia; order Carnivora; family Hyaenidae; genus Proteles; species Proteles cristata. Next base: position 724,175 of record JAESUZ010004583.1, read on the forward strand.
CTCCCTTGGAGAAGTGACACCACCCTCTCTAAAATGGCACACCCCACATGAAGCAAGCAAGCCTTCTGCTCGCAATCCATTGGCTCTCACATTCCCTGGGCATCTACTTTTTCATTGACATGCCATTGCTGCCCAATTTATTCTAATCTTATTATTAATGTTGAAGGATGTTTTCATTAGTGTTTTAAGCTTCATTGTGCTCGTGAGATAAGAATACTTAGTTGCAGGTGGCAGCTTTCAGCTCCTAAGGGGTTTTGTTACAGCTCAACAAAATGTAGTGCCATGAAGCCTCATTTCTGAAGTGGCAGGTGTGGGATGTCCCCAATGTGGACTAAGTTAAAATCATTCTTCTGGCCTTCACTCTTTAGAAAGGAATGTCTCCCTTAGTTCAGTGGATGTCAGAGCCGCAGAATTTGCACCAAAGGCAGCCAAACTGACTAACTTCCTTGTTGCAAAGCAAAAAATAAGGGCATCAGCTGAGAAAATTTGCCATGCTGTGTCACCCTACATGCCCAATGATGTGACACAGGGGTCCCCAGGCATTTGGGGACTTGTGTGGCACTGTCACTCCCTTCATCCCCTAGACTTCATAGTCTCCACCTCAAAGATGAGGGTAATAATCCCCACAAAACCAAGCATTCCAAGAATGGAGAAAGCCATCTGTGTGGGTGTTCTTGGATTCCCAACATTACTCTGACATCTAAAGAGAAACTAGCTCTCAGGGCAAGGACTCTGGTAATAGCAGCCTACACTTATCCAAGTGCTGGCTACATGCTGGGCATGGGCTTTCACAGCTCATCCTCACAGAGACCTGTAAGACACCTAGCATTATGGTCTGCATTTACAGATGAGGACATTGAGACATGCAGAAGGCAAGTTAATTTGTTCAGTTACCCAGCCAGAGGGTGGCAGAGCTCAGGTTAGAAGTCTTGCTGATGCAAAGTCATGTCCTTAACTGCTTGCCTCACCGCCTTTGTATCTTTGAACCCTAGAACAGGGGGTAACACGTGCTGAATACCCAATCAATATTTTAAGTGAATAAATGAATACATCAAAGAAAGAAAGAATCTGGGCCCCCTAGCTCCAGATAGAATAGTATAGTATTTACACTGGTGGTGAAGTGATTGAACTTGAGTCTTGTGTACTGTTGTGTTTGAGATGCCCAGGGTTTTGTAAATAACGTTTTTCTGCTTCTAACGGTGATAATACATGTTTGTGGTAGAAAATTAGGGAAGTGCAGAGAAGTATAAAGAGGAAAATAAAGCTCATCCATAATCCACCCCTCAGAAGGTAGGTGCTGCTGACATTTGGGCATATTTCACCCCAGGAAAAGAGAAAATCTTAACTAGTCCAAAGTTGAGGCACCTGCTGTTGTCACCATTGTGTCCTGGCACAGAGATTTTGCCTCAAGCCAAGGAGTTCAGCAGAATCCCACACACACCAATAATGATAATAATAAGCCTTTCTGTGGTGCTTAACATGTTGCAGACATTATTCTAAACACTTCACATATTAACTCATTTAGCAGCAGAAGAAAGAAACATTATACATGTAAGTTTCAAGATTTTACAGCATCATAAAATTCAGCCCAATAACCTTAAAGTCTTCTCTCTTCCCTGCCCTTGCCACTCACAGGGGAAAAAAAGAAATCTTTCCTAGGTACTATATGAGCAATGAATTATTAAGCACCTGTTTTTACCAGAAGAGCACTAGGTAAGTGCTTCCTTGATAGTTGGGGTCCCCTGCACCCACAGGCTCTTACAGGGTCATTAAGGAAATGGCATGAGCCCACTGAGCAGTGATAGCTTTAGACCAGCAGCAGCAGCAGCAGCATTGGGGAAATGTGTTAGAAATGCAAGGTCTCCAGCCCCATCTTGGACCTACTGAATCAAAGACCCTAGGATGGGACCCAGAAGCCTGTGGTTCAACAAGCCTTTCCAGTGATGTGATGTACACTGAGTTTGGGGAACTCTGCCTTAAGATAGTGTCGTCCTGGCATTAAAAGGTTGTTGCTGATCACACCTGCTATAAGACTTCAGCGAAAAGAAAATACCTTTGTAGGCTAGAGCAGTCAAGGAAGCCTTTCTGGAGGAGATGATGGTGTCCTTACCTGAACACCAAAGAGGCCCTCTTTAGGAAAAGAAATGGGAAGTGAGCACTAGATGTGGACAAGATGTGGACGAGAGATAAGCACCACACTTTGTTGCATCTGGGGCAGCACAACAGAACACGAGGAAATTGCCCACTTGTGCACCTTCAGGTTTCAGCCAGTCACCACCAGTTGATAAGCTGTCAATGGTGATTTCTATGAAGAGGCAGGGAAATGCCGACTGGACAAAAAGGGAGTGAGAGATGTTAGCAGTGAGGAGCCCAGAAGTGGTGGGAAGGTGAGGCCTGGAGCCCACGGGCAGGGCTCATTGATCATTATGTCCCAAGAGGGGAGAGAGTCACACCCCCATGTCCTCTGTTACCACCGGGCTGCTGAGCCTGTACCCCAGGACTTCACACTCCCCAAAGATGGCATTTAAAGACCAGAGCATAAGAGTCAGGATAAACATCAGGATATCCCTGGAGGGTTCTGTCATATGGACAGCCTTGGACTGGGGGTGGGGGACCATGCTGGCTCTTCCCTCACTCTGCTCTCTAGGACAGAGCATTGGGCTACATTTCCCAAGCTCCTGGATCAGCTGTCTTCTGACTGGCAGAGCCAGTGGGGAAATCAGGAGAAAGAGAAAAGCCAGGGTGTGCATCCCCCATGCTCTCTCCACTTCAGCTGGCATCTCCAGCCACAACTTCATAACCTCATGGTCCCAGCACCCAGGAGGCAGCCCCGAATATAGGTGGGCAGGCTTCTCCCCTTTGTCCTCCACCCCACCTCACCAGGGCTCACAGCTGCCACTGCTTCTAAAGTTGTTAGCACATTCAGTTTGCTCCACCAAACTGTGTGGTGCGGCCTTTCTTTCCCTGCCAGACTGTCAGACCCAGGGCCCCAATGGTGCCCTCTGCCACCCCATCCTCCCACAACACCCCCGAGTGTTCAGAGCCCTTCTGAGCCTCTCAGTTTTCACACAATGATGCCCAGACTCCTCATCAGGCCCCAGATCCCTCACCAGCTTTGTTTCCTTCTGCTCTCCTCTAGCCAAAGAGAAAACCTTGCCAATTTTAGCCATATGTCATGCCCCAGAACTCACCCTTTCCTCTGTTATCCTGGCCAGCTTTGTGTTACCTGTGTTGACCTATCAGGGTCTCCTCCGTCCTTCAGTGATCATCATGAATGCCCCTCCTTCGGGAAGCCTCCCTGCTCACTCTCCTCTGATCCTAAGGGTCTTCCGCTCTCTACCCTGGCCTATCTCACCTGCAATATGAGAACATCTGTTAGGGCTTTGCACAGGTCTGCTCCCCAGCTCTATGAGGGCAGGCCCAAGATATTCCAAGCCTGCTTCCCCACAGCACCTGCATAGACCCTCCACGGAACAGTGATGGGTCTCACAGCCTTCAGCCTTGCCACCTCTCCCATCCCGTGGTCCTCCTAAAACTATCACATTCACTGCCTGCCCCTCCCGAGAACCCTTCAACGGGTCTTTTTATTTTTTAAGATGAAGGGCCAGAGAGAGGGAGAGAGAATCCCAAGCAGGCTCCACACTGGTAGTACAGAGCCTGATGGTGGGGCTCAAACTCACAAACCACTAGATCATGACCTGAACTGGACCAAGAGTCAGACACATAACTGACTGAGCCACCCATGTGCCCCTCAATAGGCTTGCTGCCCTCAGGATAGTCTGCATGCCTCAGCATGGCCCACTGGCCCGCCGTCATGTGACTGGGCTTGTGGCAGGTGGCCCAGATGGCTTGACTGGGCCTTCTTCTCCTTCTGACCTGGTCCCCGCCCCCCCCGCCCCCCATTACATTCAGCAATGGACACTTGGGTGACAAAAGTATAAAAAAGAGAATCTGATTCTTTACTGGATTTGTTATCCTAACTAAGTCCCATGGAGTCTATTAATGCCTTAAGTCCCTTTTGACTTGCAGCCTTCAAGAGACTGAGGCAAACCCAGACTGCATTCCAGCTCCACCACTCATGGGCCCTGTCATTTTTCCAAGTTGAGCTTCCTTTCCGCAATATATAGGCACCTCCCTGGAAGGATAGCAAAACGATCCCAGCATGCTTCCAGTGCCCTGGAAGCCTGGGTACTGCATTGTAGTGACTGAGATACCCCTCCCACCTGACTCCCTTTGCCCTTGGGGTGTTCAGGTATATGCTTCTCATATGAAAACAGGTTCTCACACATGCACGTGCCATGAGGTGGCTGAGTCTCTGCTGCTCTCTGTCAGACACCCTGTTTTAAACCTCCCTGCTTCCTTCTTCCTCAAATAGCATGAAGACATTTAGCAAACCACCCCCCCTTCAGTGCCCCAGCCCATCAATAGTCTCACACCCTGCAGATATGAGCATGACGAGTAAAATATGGAGTCCTGATGGAGTACTCAGGAATGGCAGAAGCCTCTGTGCTTTGGGAAAATTCCCCACAGCTCGACTCTCTGAGGTTCTGGTGCCCTTGCTCCATCTCCCCATTGGTCACTCATCTCTGAGGCCAGAAGACCCCAGAGCATGGAGTGGAAGCCCAGTGGTTTCTGTGAACCGAGTGATGGTGGAAATGAAGAGGTGTTGTGACTCATCCTGAGAGAATCATAAGTTGCTCCTTAGCAGAAACCTCAATTCAAGTTAATAAACATTTAGGGAGTGGCTATGATATGCCAGGAACCAGAGATGCTGACTGGACAGTTTGTGGGACAATGTTTTCAACTCTGTAACCTCTGGTCCATGCATAGTGTCTATGTTCGGCAAAGTCTTAGGGAATCAAAAGGAAAAAAATGGAAGGAGAAAGCAGAGTTCCTTGTGTGTGCTGGGATCTGGGATCCAGAGACGGACAAGAAGTGGTCCATGCTCCTGCAAGACCTGAAGAATCTATATCTCACAGACATACAGCCCTTGAGATGGTCTGTCTCTCATTTCATCACTCAGCTCTCTGAGGACAGACCCTCCCATCAATTCTTCTCAGATGTTGTCTCTGAGTGCACCTCTGGAATCAGGAATCCACCTAAGAGAGATCCAGGGGAATATGAACTCAGCCAAGTGAGATGCTTTGACAGCCAGAGCTCTTACCTCCCCCAGTCAGAAGGGAAGATACTCACACAGCAGACAGAGCAACAGTGGCTCTGCGTTAGCTTCCTAGAGGATGTAGGCCCAGAGCAGAAGTCTGGAGAATAGGCTGGGTTTATCTGACCAGAGACAGGGAGCAGGATATGTGAACAAATGGACAGGGCAGGAATACACAGGGATGCATCAGTAAACATAGAAGAGCAAGGCTACTGTAGCTAATGAGTACACCAAGTCCATATAGAGAAATATTAGAAAGTTCCAACTCAGTATTTAGCAAAAACTGACAGCACTATCTCTTAGCTGTTTATCACTTGCTCTCATCCATGCGGCTTCCTTCAATTGTCCCAATGATTCTCCTGGACACCATTTGGCCATCCCTGGTTGATTGTTCCTCATATTCTCCTCATCAACCATTTTATACCCTTTCCATGTTTAAGATCCTACCACCCCTCATACCTCATGCCCTCAGCTCTTGCATCCTGATTCACACAGCAATGGAGGCTGCGGCCTTTCAAGCTGGGTTAGATGCCCACTGTGGGCTGCCATGTAACCCTAGGCATGAACACCTATTTTGGGGGCTGCCTTTCCTGCCAGATATGGAGTTTCTTGTGGGCCTGTCTTATTTATCCCCCATCTCTTGGGGGGCCAGAACATGATTTGAACTAGAGTAAGTACTTAGGAAATACTTGCTGAAAGAATGAGTGGCTCATTTGTAGGGTGAGCATTATTATCTCCATTTACAGTTGAGGAAAATCAGGTCAGAAAGGTCCATTGAACTGCTTGAGATTACCCTTCCAGTAAGGGGCAGAACAAATTCCTAAACCCGGCACTTCTTAAAACTTTTTTTTAATGTTTATTTATTTTTGCGAGAAAGAGAGTGCGAGCAGGGTAGAGGCAGACACACACACACACACACACACACACACACACACACACACACACACAATCTGAAGCAGGCTCCAGGCTCTGAGCTGTCAGCACAGAGCCCAATGCTTGGCGTGAACCCATGAACCATGAGATCATGACCTGAGCCAAAGTCAGATGCTTAACCGACTTAGTCACCCAGGCGCCCATAAACCTAGAACTTCTGACTGCACGGTCTGATCTCACTTGACCCTACGGTTGCCAAAAGAAAAGCCTATGAATTCTCCCAACATGGGTCATCCTACCTAACTGGGCAAGAGGCTGCCATGTGAACTACTGTCCAAGGTGGCCCAGACAGCAGAGCTGGGGCCACAGTGACAGCAGCCACTGTAGAGTTGATATGTATGCCCATTTCCAATCTGTACGTATGCTTCCCTGCCAGTCATCCTCAGACGGCACTGGATGAACGGCCAGCTTCTGGGGAAGCTATGTGGGTGGAGAGCGGCCAACATATGGCTCCTATGCCTTCCTGTTTATGCATGTTGATATTTCCCCATGCCATTTGCAGAGCCCATATCTTCTGTTTGTTTTGAAGTTGGTATAATTAGTGAACTGGGCTTGACTTCTCTCTTTGTGCCAGCTCTTGGCTCCCTTCTCAATGGCTCCACTAGAGGCTTTTCCTGGTGTATATAGCAATGCTGTGACACCATCTGCCCTTCCAGGGACGTGCCGGCCAACTGCTTCATACACCCACAGAGTGAGCATGACAAGTCAACGGTGGCAGGGAGGATGGGACGCTGTGCTTGCCTTTATTTCAGCCTTTCTCTACAACTACAGCTGCCAGAATACAGGGCCCCAGAGGGAGTGTTTTTAGGGGCTATTCAGCATATATAGCAAGCACTGCTTCATGCGACTCACCACTCTCTTGCTTAAAAACCCTCAAAGACCCTTTCTGACAGGTGCCAGATGACTTCTCACATCGGTTTTGATTTGCATTTCCCTGATGATGAAGGATGTTGAGCATCTTTCGTGTGCCCATTGACCACCTGGAGAAATATCTACTCAGTCCTCTGTTAGAATGGCTAAAATAAAAAACACAAGAAATAACAAGTGTTGGCAAGGATGTGAGAAAAAGGAACCCTCATGCACTGTTGGTGGGAAAGCAAATTGGTATAGTCACTGTAGAAAATGTTATGAAAATTCTTTCAAAAATTAAAAATAGAATTACCATATGATCCAGTAATTCCACTACTATTTACCCAAAGAATATGAAAGCACTACTTCAAGAAGATATATGCACCTTGGGGCACCTGGGAGGCTCAGTCAGTTAAGCATCCAACTTTTGATCTCAGAGTTGTGAGATCAGCCTTGTGTTAGGCTTCACACCGAGCGCGCGCGCACACACACACACACACACACACACACACACATACATACTTTTATGTTTTTCAGCATTATTTGCAATAATCAAGATAATGAAGCAACACAGGTGTCCATCAACAGATGAATGGATAAAAATGTGTTATATATATGCACATATATATGTTATATATATATCTATATATAACTGGCATATTACTCCATTATAAAAAGAATGAAATCTTGCCATTTGCAACAATAAGAATGAACCTATAGAGTATAATTCTAAGTGAAATAAGTCAGAGAAAGACAAATACCATATGATTTCAATCATATGTGGAATTTAAGAAATACAACATGAACAAAGAAAAAAAGAGACAAACAAACAAAAAACCAGACTCTTAAATACAGAGAACAAATGTGGTTACCAGACGGGAGGTGGGTGGGGGGATGGGTGAAGCAGATGAAGGGGATTAAGGGTACTTAGTCATGAGCACTGAGCAATGTAGAGAATTGTTGAATCATTATCCTGTACACCTGGAACTAATATGACACTGTTACTTATACTTCAGTAAAAACAGAAAAAGAAACCCTCAAAGACACCCCCCCATCCCACAGAGCCCTTCAAGAGCACTCCCCATCCAGCTTCATTGCCTTCTGCCCCTGCTCTACCCTCAGCTCTATACCCAGCCCTCCAGCCGCCTGAAGTGCTGGCCATTGCCCTATGCTCACCTGCACTCTGGCTCTTCCCACAGGTATGGTGTCTTCTCTACTCCTTGCACACCTGTGTCATTGTGTGAGCTACCATGTAAGGAGAACTATTATTCTATTACTGCAAAATGTGGTTGTTTGTACCCATTCTACAGAAGAGGAACATCTTTAGAGAAGTTGAGTAACCTGTCTGTGGCCACAAGCTAAGTGGCAGAGCTAGGATTTGGACCTAAAATATCTTTCACCACAAACTGTATGCTCTTAAAACTTGAATGTTTCAAGGCTAGGATCTCATTACTCCAGATTCAGATTCAGTTCTTGCTTCCCCTCTTTTCTAAGGTCTCTCCTGACCCCTGTTGAACCTTCCAGAAACTTCTCCTCTCCCTCCTCGCAGCATCCACACCGGCAGATTTGGAACAGAGTGCCCCAAATGGCGTGCAGCACCCCTATCTCTATCTCTGTCTTCATCTCTATCTCCATCTCCACTGGACTGAGCTCCATAAGTAGGGAAGAGCTCACAGCTCAACAGCATCCCCAAACGTCTGAGGAGCACTGTCACACCTGTAGGTGGTCATGACATTGTTTTTAAATAAGCTAATGAGGGGCGCCTGGGTGGCTCAGTCAGTTAAGCGTCTGACTTCGGCTCAGGTCATGATCTCATAGTCCATGGGTTCGAGCCTCGCATTGGGCTCTGTGCTGACAGCTCAGAGCCTGGAACCTCTTTCAGATTCTGTGTCTCCCTCTCTCTCTGCCCTTTACCAGCTCATGCTCTGTTTCTGTCTGTCTCAAATATAAATAAATGTTAAAAAAATTGTTTAGTAAGCTAATTAATGGGTGACAAAAACAGCCAATGCCTTAGTGTAGGTAAAGGTCGCAAAAAATAAAATACATCCTTCCAAGAGTGACATCATCTCTCTCATCATCACAATACCTGATGTGCTTTTTGAGGTTCCCGACTTTCTATCAGAAGGCTTCCAACTCTCCCTTGTGTGGCTGTCCTGTGCTACAGTGGTGATACCTCGTGTGACATGTGCTAACCCTGGCAGAGGCTGGCTGATGGTTGCCCTGAGCACATGATAGACCGTGTGTCCCACCCCCTCCTGCAGTTAGGTGTGACAATGTGACTGAGCAGTGTGTGGCCATCATGGGCCCCTTTCCAGGCAACAAACACCATATTTAAATACTAACTCTTGGAGCACCTGGGTGGCTCAGTTGGTTAAGCATTTGACTTCTGCTCAGGTCACAATCTTCATGGTCCATGAGCTTTAGCCCTGCATCAGGCTCTGTGCTGACAGCTCAGAGTCTTGAGCTTGCTTCAGATTCTGTTTCTCCCTCTCTCTCCTGTCTTTCCTCCCACTGGCACTCTGTCTCTCTCTCTCAAAAATAAATATTAAAAAAATATATATATATAGATACATATATACATACATACTAACTCTCATGGAGTGACTTTCCCAGAACAGAGTGCAGGGCAGAGTTCTGCCTCTCTGATTGGTGCCCACCTGAATGCGTTCTTCTCCCATGTGAAACAAGGTCTAAAACCCTTCTCTTTCTGGGCTTCACACAGTTCCTTCACCCAGAAGCCAAGCTCCCTGGAGTTTCTTCTACCCGGGCCATCCATTCTCCTTGATTTTTCTTGTTACTCCTCTAACACATCCCAGGAAAGCAACTTGCTGATGGTGTTCTTTCTCATCCTTCATCTGCTCACCAGTAAAAGCAAGAGAAACTGAAGTGGTTAGACAACCAGGGCCATGAAAGCCTGACTGAGCACACCTGGTCCAAGGAAGTGCTTTCCCACTTCTCTGAAGATAATTCATATACAGTAAAACCCTCCTTCCCCCATAAAATCTGTCATTCTATCATTCTAGCAGAGGAAAGTAGGGGAGGATGGCAGACAAGGGGCTGACTAATCACTTCCTGCCTCTTTACACCTCCCTGTTAGAGTGTCACTGTCTTATAGCCTAATTGTCTGTGTCCCCACCCCTCCTCACTGTAGTATGAGCTTCTGGAGGAGGGGCTTTTCCTATCATCTCCATATTCCCTATTCTTAAATCCCATCACTGCTCATTGAAAGTTTGTTGAATGAAGAAGTGAATGTATGAATGAGAAAATGGGCCAAAGTCCATTGTCCCATAGGACTTCACTTACAAAACACAAATTCAAAGATAGACTATTACAAATTTCAAGACAGCAGTTATACAGCATTAAACCCCTAATGTGGAGCCTTCTAAATAGAGGACCCTATGTGACTACATCACAAAGCTGGCCCTGGGATGGATAGAGGGTTACCAACCATAGTATCTCTTCGGGGTCAAGAAAAGAAGAGCATGTAAAACAGGTTATGAGAGCAAACACCAGGAGGAGATGAAACCTAGGAAGCCATGAATAGGCAAGAGGAGGAGAAAGTCTGTGACAGCCTGTCCCATGCTGGTTACAAGAGAGAACAAGCTTGGCCTTTGCTCTATACCCATAGTTCTCAAGGTAAGGACCCCAGATAAGCAGCATCAGCATTACCTGGGGACTTCTTAGAAATGGATATTCTCAGGCCTCACCCCAAACCCACAGCATCAGAAACTCTAGAGTGGGGCAGCAATCTGTATTACAAGCCCTCTAGGTACCCAGCAGGGCTTATAGATCATTGATACTCAGTGATCGCAGAGGCAGCAAACCTAACAACAGAGGCAGCACAGAGTAGTGACTCAGAGCAGAGGCTCTGGAGCCAGACTGCTTGGGTTAGATCCCCAGCTCTGCCACTTTGCCTAGTTGTGTGATCTTGAGCCACTTGCTTAACCACTCTATACCTTCACCTCTGTCTGAAGGTGATAAAGATCCCATTTCATAGGCTTGTTCTAATAACCAAATGATTTAAAGCTTGTAAAATGCTTGGAAGAGTCCCCAGCACATAGTAAGTACTCAATAAGTGTTTTTTTAAGTTTATTTATTTTGAGGGAGAGAGAAAGTCCATGTACACATGAGCAGGGGAGAGGCAGAGAGAGAGAATCCCAAGCAGGCTCCACACTGTCAGTGCAGAGCCCTATAAAGGGCTGGAGCACTTGAACTGTGAGAACAAGACACGCTGAAATCAAGAGTCAGCCACTTAACTAAATGAACCACCCCAGTGCCCCAGTAAGTGTAATAAAAAATAATTATACCATAATGACAGGAGTTAACACTGATCAAACGTATTCTATGTGCCTGGTTCTGGGCTCTGTCTAGGTGATGAGTTATGAATATTCAGGGAGGGGAGTCATGTTATTTGCAGGATGATGTCTCTCTGCCACAATCTCAGCACACAAATGCCAGGGAGCTCTTAAATGCCACATCTCTCCCAGCCTCACCAATAAGAGAAAGCTCCCTTCCGTCATTCCCAAAGCTTTCCCTTTGAAGCAGCTGGGGATGGCAGCCTGGGCTTTCCCCTTGGCTTGGTCATTTCTGCTGTTTTTCTCCTCGGAGAAGGTGTATAAATATTCGAAGAACACTGGCATTTAGATGCCCTACAATTTAAGGATCTATTTAAAATTAAGCATGCTAAATAAAAGTCCTTTACGAGGTGTTCTAAACCCCTATAAAACACCATTGCTGACACCTCAGTAAGCGGGTTATTTGCAGCTTCATAAACAAGGCGAGTTGTGGGTATCTCAGCAACACTTGGCTCTTCCCTGGGTCCTTCTCATAAATGTGGATCGGGCTCTTGGAACATTGTGTTTATGAGCCTACCAGAAGGCACCAAGCCTAGCCTAGAATCGGGGGTCCATTGAAGAATTATGTCCTGGGGCAGTTAATCTCTGAGCTGAGGGAAAAGCAAACTGAGACAGGATTTGGACAAATCAGCACACAGATCTCAAGGTCTGATATGTCCTTCCTCCTCCATACCCACATTTCTGCCTGTCTAGTGGTGGAGAGCCTGGACAGTCTGCAAGCTCCTTCACAGGTGTCCTGCAGGGCCGATAGAGGATGTGGGGCGCCAAGGCACTCCCACTCCAGTGGCTCGTAGGCCAGTGCCTATTCAGAGGCCTGCATGCTGTTTCCACTGGAGCTTTCCATCCTGCTGTCTTGATTAAAACAAGGCTCTGAAGGAGAATTACACATATACATTGTACCAACGTAATTTGCTTGGTTTTCATGTTGTACTATAGTGACATAAATCATGTAACCAATGGGACAAACTGAGTGAAGAGGACATGGTGCATCTCTGCACTGTCTTTGCAACTTTCTGTGAATCAATAATAATTTCAAAACAAAAAGGTTTAAAACATCAAAGAGAAACACCAGTAACTTCTATGCTGCTCAGCAAATGGCACATAACATGATGGAGCCATCACCATTTGCCATATGGGACTCTTCCCTGAAAGAGTTTGGGTGACTTAGATGTTTTCTTTCTTTTTTTATTTATATAAACTGACCCTTTGAGTTTAAACTCAAAAAAAAATTTAATTCACTAGACATTTGTTTAAATGTCTATGAAGTACTCCCTTCTGTGCTGGACTATTGAATTTGGTCCTTAAAGGAATTTATTACTTATAATTATAGTAAACACCAAAATTATATGACAGAGAGTACTACATTTTATACTACACTAAGGCCAACAAGTCTTCACAGGCTAGTCTTCTGTCAGCCCTTAACAAAACTTTCATTGACTGGCTGGCTGATTAAATACTATTTTCCTGTATAAGTCTTGATTAATTTAAATTCAATAAATGATTCAACAAATGCCTATTGAGCATCTATAATGTAAAGTGGAACTCAACAAATACCTACGTAAATTGATTATGTGCTCAATGCAATGGACTCACATACATAGTTCTATTAGTGTCCAAACTGTGCCAATCACAATAATGGTGGTCACAGGGTGCTTGTATGTGTTGTTCACTGCAATGGCTCTCTGGAATAGGTGGAACTGTCGTCATCCTCATCATCATCTCCATTTCAAAACTAAAGTAGTCAAGATGTGCAATAACTCACCCAAGTTTACATGGCAAGAGTCAGGATTCAAACCCAGCAGTGCAGTTGCAGAGTCCAAGTTTTTGACCCTACACCACACTGCCTTTATCTGAAAGACAGAACCCAAAAGTGCAATCGGATCACCCAGGCAGGAACAACTCACTCCAAGTTGAGGGATGAGAGACGATTTTTTACAAGAGGTGATATTTGAGCTGAGTTTTGAAGAGTTAGAGTTTGGACAGCAGAGCTGGAGGACAAAGAAAGTGAACATAGATGTGCTAAGCAGTTTCTTTCATGTCCTTCTTGGCTCTGCCTACCAAGCAGGGCTTCCCTTAGCATTGCATGGTGTTGCTTGTACTGCAAAGCCCTGGGGAGCCAGGCCCCTTGAGACCAGAGAGACATACCACCAGTGCAGCCTGGCCCTGTGGTTCTTCTCTTCAGGAGAACTTGCTTTCATCATCTGGAAATGCAAGGCTCTCTTCTACAGCTAGCATAGTCTCCCATCTTGGTTCTTTGGGTTACAATGGCTTTTTGGTGCCCAGATAAGAATTTCTTTGTTGTGCTAAAAAACAAAAAATGCATATGAGATCAGCTTTTAAGTGTGCAGTACAATTGTGGTAACTACAGGCACATAGTTGTGCAACAGATCTCTAGAACTTTTTCATCTTGCATGACAGAAATTTGGAGGCGGAACTTGAGTCCCATGCGGTCCCTAAAATACTAATATCAGAGCAGTAGTTTCTCTGGTTAGTCACCAGAAAGTGCTAAAACAGAGAACCTCAACCACTATTTTATTCAACTATCTTACCAGTGCTGAAAATGAGATAGAAATCAAGAAATAAAAGCAGAAAGTGAAAAACTTTGCTCAAATAAAATAAACTAGAAACACACAAATACACACACACATACACACACACACTGAAGTGTTAAAAAGGTGAGTTGTTTTTCAGAGACAACACTGTGGCCCTAGTCTACTGAGCACTGGACTGGGAGTCCACTGAATTCAAGTCCAAATCCCAGTTCTGTTCTTCAGATAGTAATACCTGCCATTCCAACCACACAAAGATCAACAATAAAAATGAGATACTGCATGGGAAAGCGCTTTTGTATCGTGAAAGCATTAACACATAAGATATTGTTATTGCTAGTAAAGTAATAAATAGTGCAGCAAGCATTGCCAGGTTAGACAGATTTATTCCTACCAAATAAAAATCTCTTAGGGTTCTGATTCTCTCACAAATACTATAGAGTAAATCTGTAAGTCCTCTTTTTATGGATCAGCCAAGCCTGTTAATAAAAAGGAGGCCAGTTCCCTTTTGAAGAACACTCATCCCTGACATATCTTGAATGATAAAGCAGGACATTGGACAATGACCTAATGACAAGACTCTTCTCTGGAACAGATAGTGAGGTATCAGAACATGCAGAAAGGTCTCAGGTCAGACCCTGTTAATCTGAACAAGACCCTGAGATGATGTGAGGTGGGAGGTTATGTTATCCACTCCCACCACATTAAAAAACACACTCACATCACAGCCAATAGAATCAAAACATGTTTATTCATTCAACAAACACTATGGAGTCCCTGTGTTCCATGGTCTCTGCCATCCAGTAATTTGATGGAAAGGATGGTAGGAGTGAAGTTATGAGCTTTCACCTGAGGACTTTAAATGTCACCCCTAAAATTTGCCTGAAATTTTAAAATAGAAGAATGGAAAGATCATTCTTGGTTTTCAGAAAGATCATGAGACTCCCACTGAGACAAGAAGAGCAGTCAAGGGCAAGTATCTCAGCAGGAGAGAGTAAATTCTAAACTAATCGTGAAGAAAGATGGAGAAGAAGGTGCAGGTTCCATAAGTAATTTGATGGGAGACTCTGCTGGGTTTGTGTCTAGTAGGATTGGGGAAGGGAAAGAAATTCTATGTTACCTACATTCCTGGACTGGCATCTTCAGTTGACACTGGTGCCATTGATTAGGTTGCAGAAACAGAAGGAGGAGAGGGCTTAGGGAGATGAGGAAGTGAGGATGATGAATTCTATTTGGCTTATGGTAAGTTTGAGGTCCTGGGGGCAGGAGCAGTTCTGGTGGAGATAGGTCAGGATGAAGGCAGAGTCCTCAGCTGGACTGAGTTTTCAGCAAGTGAGTGGTAGTTAAAGCCATGGGGCAGGAACTTGGCCAGGCAGCACGTGGACAGTGAAGAGACCACGGATCCAAGGCCGAAAGCTTGAGGTTGCCAGGCCATATGGAAGCAGGAAAGGTGTCATGGGAGACCAAGAAGGACAAACCAAGGATATGTGATAGCAGGTGGTACCCTATAGAGCCAGAATGCTCAGAGATGGGGGTTCAGTCAAATTCACCCAGAAGGACAACACCAGCTCTTCAGGTTGATGTTGTGAAATTCCGAAAGACATAAACAATGAGAGTGTTTGCTGAGTACAGCTCTTTCCTAAACGTCTGCTTGGAAACGAGAGAATTATACAACATAACTCCTGCCCTCAAAGCACCTAAGTCTATTGATAAAAATTAGATTGTTACCAAAAGAAGGGTGTGGACACTAGGAGCTATGAAGAGTCTGGGAAGGGGATGGGAACATGGCAGTACTTAGGAAGGCTCGGTGGACAGGAGACTTGATATTTGAAAGGTGACAAAGTATTGGAATGTAGAAGGGGGTGAGCCACAAGACAGAACAAAGGCCAGAATGGAAAGAATGAGGACCCTGTGGGGTGCACCTTGCCTGGAATGCATGCTGTGTCCTTACCAATACTCTGCCTTGCAGTCAGCCTAACTGATATGCAGTTCCTCTAAACCTCCAGTTCTGTCATGCCTCCAGGCTTTTGAACATGCTGTGTCCATTACTGGGGCTGTTGTACATCCCTTCTGTCATGCACGTGCTTGCCCCAGACTGATCAATAGACTGTGACTTCCTTGAGGGGAGAAATTGTATCTTGTCTACATATCTCTAACTCCAAACATAAATGCTATTAAATTCACAATATCACATTTGTCAAAGAAATAAATGAATGCTAAGAAACAGCATGGAATGGTATGGAAGAGGCAGGGAGGGTACTCTGAGAAGCAATGTTTTTTTAAACTGATTTGCCAGGTGTTTGAGTTTATAAATTTACTTTACATTATTTCAATGTGAGATGAACTGACAGATCAATAGATTTTATAGCGGCAATGTGAGGCCTGAATTGAATCTGGAGAGAAGCAAACATGATCTTGAAATTTAGATTTTTTTTTTTGACCTATCAACTTTTTAACCACAAAATGCATTTTAATCCAAAGCAGTCTAGGTAATCACTTCTGAAATATTGCAACATATCAGTAACAGATACCCTGGAGGCCGGGAGCCTAGCTTTATGAAAAGATAAATGTTTTTCTCTGTGATTCTTTAATGTTCAGAGTTACCAGCTTGGGAGAATTCTAGTTGACCTGTGTCTCTTCCTTATGTGCTGGGCTGTGTTGTTCTGCTACCCAGCCCCATTCCAAGTGTACTGACTGGGAATGGCTTCTGGAAGGCAGCAGGCTCAACAGCCACTTCCCACGTGTTGCTGTGATCACTTCTATTTCCCCCATTCATCCAGCCTCACCGTGTTAAAGACACAGGCTTCATAGCCAGACTGCTAGTGTTCAAAATCTGTTTGCTGTACTTTCTAGCTAATGTTTCCTGGGGAAGTCACTTCACTTCCCTGAGACTCAATTTCCTCACTTGCAAAGTGCGGATTAAAACACATCTACCTCAAAGGGCAAAAGGTCTCAACTGGAAGTGATGTTTACCCCCAAGAGACATTTAACAGTGTCTGGAGACACTTTTGATTGTCACAAATTGTGGGGAATACTATTGGCATCTAGTAGGTAGAGGGCAGGGATGCTGCTAAACGTCTCACACGGTACAGGCCAGCTTACACAACAAAGAATTATCCAGCCCTAACTGTCAGCAGTACTGAATGTGAGAAACCCTGCTCACAGGGTTATCCAGAAGCATTCAATAAACATTATTCCCCCCACCTCACCATCAAAGTCCTACCACCCCCCTGACCTCGACCCTTGTTGAAAAGCCTTCCCTCATCTGTTCTCCATTCCATCACCACCCACATAAGCCCACATCTTTTCACACCTGCAACTTTCTTTCTAATTAATCTTCCTTGGCTCCCATCTTGCACCAAAACTCCCTCGTGACATTGTGAGCTCCCCATGGCCAGGCCTTGGCATTTTCCTGTATGTGTCTTCAGTACCACCCTGAGTGCCTGGCACATGGAGCATACTGGGTGAATATTTCCTGGACCAGATCCAAGATGAATGACCTTGCTGAATGACCAGATCATCTGTTTAGATAATCCCCTAGGTGCTAGCCTCCAAAAGATCACTCACAGATAAAACGCAAACACAGAGCCATCTCTCCCAAAGTCCTAACCTCTACTTATAACTTCATTTCTTATCAGCCTCCATGAATTTTTCTTTAAAACCATACTGTCACTTTCATCATCTACACACGCATCTTACCTGGCCTTGTTTCTACACACTTGCTCAATCAGTGCCTCCACCTCAGTATCTTCTCTCTGCTCTTCATGTGGTCAAGTTCTGTCCATCCTTCAAATCAAAACCCAAACCCATCTCCTCCCAAAAAGCTTCCCTGATGACCTCAACCTGTCATCCACTCTCTCTTTACTTCTTACAATTTGAGCTCTTCCTCTGGACATGGTCACTTTTTGAGACTCAGTTTGCTCATCTGTGAATGAGGCACTGATTGAGTCTTTTATAGAGCTCCAAATTAACAATCTTTCTCCAGTTAAGTATTAAAATGATGGAGGAATAAGGCAAAGTCTGAGAAATAACTCTGAAATCTATAACCTCAGATACTATTAATATTATTTGAGTAGATCTCCTAGCTTATTCTTGATTTTTTCTGATTTAAATTGTCTAATCGTCCCTCATAAGTTAGGAAGGAGAAGTCTTTTCATTTAATTATTTGGGGAAAAGAGGATCAGGAAAAACTAAATCATTATTAAAATCCCAGCCTCTCGCCTCCCTTGCTCCTTACCCCCAGGCTCTCAGAATGGAAGGTTGACCATATGTTCCAATAAGCTTCACCCTCAGAAGCTTTTAGCTTCCATTAATAAGTGTAATTGAGAGCAATGAAACATTTGGACCTCACTTTAATAAGTCGACAAAATGTAAATGAAGACTGTGGTTGGCAGGCACCTTTTGTCCTAGAAGAGGAAGTATCTCCTTTCCCTGTAGCCTACTATTTAGGGAGGTGCTCAGGATGTAGGATGAGACCTGCTGGGCCTTGATATGGACAGCCATCTGTACATGAGGTCTGAGGGGCACTAAGAAGCCCCCACACCCCATGCATCTCTGCCATTCATCTGATATAGTGCCTGAGATCCCACCAGTACTGGCTCAATTCATTCCTACTCACAGGTGGCTTCTCTCTCAGGGTTCACACCTAACTATCTTTGAGACTAATCCTGTTCTTAATTTGGGAGAATTTAAGATGGTTGAGTGAAGAGTAGAAAAAGCACTGCATTCTTCAGAGAGCCTGAAGTTGTCTTTTCTAGTGGTCTTTTTCCTACCTAATCTGGGAGACAACCTCACAAAGGCAAAGCCATCAGAGAGAAGTGAAGGAATAACCATGGTGCTGGGGGAGCTAGTAGCTGCCACAGCAACCTCTCCTGATGCCTGGCCAAGGAGAGTGGTTCTTTCGTTCACTTGTTCAACAAACACCATGTGCCAAGCCTGCAGATTGTAATGATGGTGAGTATTTCAATTCTCTGAGATCCAATGTCTCCTAGATTATCTGGGATTGATCCACTGGTTTTGCTTAATGGAGGGCAGGTTAGAAATACTGAGAACTTCAGATGTGTACATCCTTGACCCAGGAATCTGACTTCTAGATATTTTTCACACAGATATACTTTCACATGTGCAAGGTGGTACAGATATTTGACGTGCAGAGATATTTGAGGCAGCCTTGTTTATGATAGCAAATAATTGGAGACAATCTAAATGTCCATCAAAAGAGGAATATTAAATTATAGTACAGCTGTGGGAAAGATGTCATTGTGTCTACCTAAATGAAAAGCTATCCAACATGTTTTGTTAAATTAAGAAGACAAGATGCAGGACAGTGTGGAGAAAAGCAACGTTCTGAATATCTGCCTATGTTTGCAAATGCACGGTCTCTGGAAGGACACCCAAGGATCAGTTAACGCTGGTTTGCTCTGGGAGAGAAGAACTGGGTAGAACAGGAGGTGGAAGGATGGCTTACTCTTTGTTTCTTATTTGTATCCTTTCCAATCTGTGCCAAATGCCTATTTTCAAAGAATAAGTTATTTGACAAAAGGAAAGGAAAGCAAGAGTTTTATATGAGGGTACGAATTTCAGCCCTTCCACCTACTGAGTACCTGGGTTGGGCTGTCTAACCTTGATGAGCTTTGGTTTCCTCAGTTTTTAAGCAGGAACAATGTTATATCCCCCACATCAAATTATCATGAGGACTGGAGGAGATAGTGGCCCATGGGGGGGCTGAGTAAGTGGTACCCATAGCCACCAGCATCCCAGGCACCAACATCACAGTGAATGAAAAGCACCAGGTATCGCAAAAAGCCTAATTCAGTGCCTGGATCAGAAGATGGACTTGCTCTCTCTTTGGCCACAGACTGATCCTGAACACTGACCAGGATGGATTCTCACCTGGAGCTCATTGTGCTCTTAAGTTCTGTTGGGATAACTCCCCATACATGATCCTAGTCACAACTAGGGTAGGGTCTTTACCTAAGTAGAGCCTGCAGGAGTGCCAGAAAAGCAGTGGGGAGTCAGATTAGAGGTACGGCCATGACAATCTCAGTTTAAAAGCTCTTCGGTATAATTCCCCTCACTGCTGGCGGGATTGTAAATTGGTTCAACACTTTACAAAACTGTTAGGCAATATTGACTAAAGCTAAGCATAAACCTACCCTATAACTAGCAATTCCGTTTCTCAACATATACCCAACAGAAATTATTGCATATGTCCACACAATGGCTTGTACAAGAATGTATGTTCATAGTAGCTTTATTCATAGTAGTCAAAACTGATAAAAACCAGAGTTATCATTGGAACCAGTCCATCATTGGAAGAATGGATAAACAAATTGCAGTGAAATGCTACCAGGCATTAGGAAAGAATGAATTACTGGTGCCCAACACAACAGGGCAAATCACACTGATGTCATGTTGAGCTAAAAAAACAAAACAAAACAAAACAAAACAAAAAACCCAGACACAAAAGTAAACACATTGTATGCATACAACAGCTGGCAGAATTTATCAATGGTGATGAAGTCAATATAGTCATTATCTTTGGAGAGTAGGTACTAATGGGAAATGGTACAAAGGAAACTTTCTGGGTGCTAGAAATGTTTAATATCTTGATCTGGATGTCGTCACATGGCATCCACAGAGGTAAAAAACAACAACAAGCTGTGCACTCAAGATTCGTGCGTTCTGTGCACTTATGATATTTATGTTATATCTCAAGTAAAAAGGAAAAAAGTAATAATAAAATAGAATGAAGCTCTATCAAAGTTTTCCCAAGCTTCTCCTTGCACCCATCCACCCCAGCTGAGCAGAAGGTCCTTGCAGAGATCCAAGGTGTCATCCCTCCTTGAGGAGCCGAGTCTTTCCCACCCTGCTCTGTTCATATTGGTTCTGGAAAACGTGTCTACCGGAATGGCTTCCTTCTTGAAAGGCCACCCTCAGGGATCCAGTCTTGGCAGCATGCCTGTCTCTCCATCTCTCCACGTTGGGGACAGCTCC
This sequence comes from Proteles cristata cristata, assembly GCA_017311185.1. Taxonomy (NCBI): domain Eukaryota; kingdom Metazoa; phylum Chordata; class Mammalia; order Carnivora; family Hyaenidae; genus Proteles; species Proteles cristata. The sequence continues at coordinate 745,015 of JAESUZ010004583.1, forward strand.
CGCACCACCCGGCTCCTGTGTCCCACCCCCCACGCCCAGCACCAGGCGGTGGGGAGGGGCTTGGGTTGAGCCGAGGACTCACTCGCGGAGGGCGGGCCGCACACCACATACAGCGCAGTCAAGGCTGCTGTTCTCCGTGAGAAGCCCCGCCGCCCAGCGGGACCCGTGCACGCCTCCCGTCCGCGGTGTACTGCAAACCCACCTCCAGCTTCAAGGAGGGGTCTTTTGTCATTTAGGAGTTGTGGAAACCGGAGAGAAACAGATGGAAATCAGAATTGCTAATGCTACCCTCTGAGGCCCTTGGAGGTTGTTGGCTTCCACTCGAAGCTCCCTCTGCTGGTTCTTTGGAAAATGCATCCGTTTGGCAGGTGTCCGTGTTCCGGACTGAACTGGCCTCAGGGAGGGTATTTTATGCTAGAAAGCTAGCTTCCACAGTGTCCTTCTCCTTTTCCATCTCTTCCCTGGAGCCCTTAGGGTGGCCGTCACAGATTTCCTCATCAGAGTCTGGGCAGGACAGCCAGGAGGCCGAGGGAATTCTATGAGCCAGGGTGACCCCTTGACATCTTTCCCCCCACCCCGTGCCAAACACACCCGCTCAGCCACCCAGTCACATGGGGTCTTTCCGTTGATTGGTTCCTCAGGGAGAGACTGGGAATTTTACCCACAGAGTTGACCTTAAGAATACGGAAAATCACTGTAAACACACTGTCTTCCAAGCCCTAATTTACACAGATTTTAAGGGTGGAGAAGAGGTGGCCTTTGAGTCCAGAGTTACAAGATACTTAAAATAAATGCATCTATTTCCATCTCTTGGCCCCTTCAGGGAATCTTCTCCTTCAGGAATTCTTGGAACTGTTTTTATCTGGAGAAAGCTAGGAGATTTGTGAACTATGCCCAACTGAACAGAGGCCTCTGCTTTTGTTCTAACCTAGGGCTTCAGAATTCCCTCCTTGTCACTAAAAATACTGGAGGTGTAATTATAGCTACCCCCCCATCACTGAACCCTGGGAGTGGGGTGCAGGAGGGAGAGCCGGAATGCGCTCTTTTTAGACCCTTCAGCTCTATCCCAATAACAGCTATTTAAAGAAAGCCCTGTCAAGCTAACCAATTGCTACAATCTTGTCAGAAATATGTCTGTCTTTTTATTTTCATTTTTCCAATCCCTAGATGTGATCAAGATTAGGTAAAACTTAGTTTAAAGTCTTCAATGAGTGCTTGAATTGACAAAGAAAATAGGGGCATCAGTACACAGCGCAAAGCCAGCCTTTGCTCATTTCTGTCTGGCTGACAGCCGGCATTTGTGGCACCTCCTATATTGGAGAATATATTTGTTCAGAGCCACAGGACCTGGTAGGACAAATTATAAACATCACAATAGCCTGGAGCCCGAGGCAATATATTTGGAAACATCTGGTTGATTGTTTAAAGTGTTATCCAAATGACAATCCCTATCATTTGTCTAAAACAGCTGGGCTTCATATTGTATGCACTTAGACCCACATGGTGAGTAAGAGCCACATGTGGACTACATTCCCAGGGACATCCCTAGGCCATGTGAATGTTTCTTCATGACTCCGCTGTGGCCATTGCCATCCTCTCCCACTCAAGGAGGCATCTTGCCGTGCAAGGGAGTGAGCATGATGCTGTTATGGGAATAGCAAGAAATCTGCTCTAACCTGTTCAGAAAGTTATGAATCTGTCACAAATACAATTTTTAGGGACAGACTGTGTTGAATTGGGCAGCCAGGAACTCACTGGCCAAGTCCCTCCAAAGACCCTCCACTCATATGATCCATCTTAGACTCAGCCCATGGACTCAAGGTTAGTACTGCTCAGCCTTGCCTCATTCATCATGCTTACTGTGGCTGGAGGAGAGCATTGTGGGTTCAACACTCAGGTGAATGCTGTGTGACCCCAGGAGCAGTACAGGAACTGGCAAGGTGAGGCAGAGGAGGACCCTTGGGCAGAAGGGCCATCTGAGGAAGGAAATGCTATCTGGGGGGTAAGCATGGCCAAGAAGAGAATTGATCAGAAGGGTGGATAACTGTCCAACATCTATTCATGCAGTGCACCCAGGCTATCCATAGTTGCTATGCCCAGGAGACAGAAGGGTGAGTGGCCAAAGAATGCTTGACCAAAACTAAGTGGGCTTCTTTTCAGCAAGAATTCTGAGAGCTTTTAAGGTTCCCATGATGAGGATTATAGTTTGTGGTATTTGACACAAATGCTTTGTTTTCCAGAGCATTTCAATAGTGCAATCAAATGTACTATTCTTTTGTTGACTAGGTCAAGTTGGAAGCTATGTTTCCCAGGATCTCCTTTCTAGGTTTCCAAGTTCAAGTTGGCTAAAAGTGGAACTCGCAGAAGATTTGGGAAGTAGACTTGCAGGAGTAGCCATTTCTCTCTTAGAGATTTCTGAGGTCAGAGAAGGTGACAGATGATACAGACGCCTAATGGGTTCCAACTTGTTCCCTATGACTCTATGCCCAGCTCTTCTCACCCACTTCTAGCTCTGATCACCACTAGATTCTTGGTAACCACAGAGGTGGTAGCTAGAGATGCAACAGCGACCCACAGGCCTCTCTACGATGTCCCCCCCTCACATTTCCACTTCAGCAGCGGGACCTGATGGGATTCCCAGAGTTTTCCTTTCAAGCTCTGACTTTCCGGTCCATACCAGGGCTTCTGGAGGATGGATAGTAACTCTTCATGATCATCCAACCTCCCCTTCCAGAGTGTATTAGTTTGCTCAGGCTACTGTGACAAAATACCACAGGCTGGGTGACTTAGAAATCTATTTTCTCACAGTTCTGGATACTGGAAGTCTCAGATCAACATGTTGGCAGGACTGCTTACTTCTAAAGCCTCTTTCCTTGCCTTGTAGATGGCTATCTTCCCTCTTTGTCTCCATATACTCTTCCCTCTGTGTGAGACTGTGTCCTAATCCCTTCTTATAAGGACACTGACCATATTGGGTTAGAGCCTACTCTAGTGACCTTATTTTAACTTTAATCACCTCTTTAAAACTCTTGTTTCCAGTTAAAAATATATTCTGAGGTACTGAGGGTTAGCATTTCAACGTGTGAATTTGGGGAACACAAATAACATAGAACTTCACTTCCCAGCTACCCCCCACAACTATGAAAAGTCTAATTCTTACAGTAAACCCCTTATTTGGAGACATGCACACTTCCTAAGTCCTAATACAGAAATTGCTGGTAGAAGTGATGCTGCTATAGAAGAAAACAAAAATAAGTGACAAGGGCTTTGGAACCTAATGGCAGGCAGTAACTGAAGAAGTATGTGGTCAGAGGGTGCCCCAGACTGAAACCTCCCTCCAGCCTGTGGAGACGCAGCTGGGGGCTCTGGCCAGGGGTGGGCTGGAGTCCCTCAGAATCAAGCATTCAGGAGATTATCCCAGACCAAGACATCTGAAGCCTCCCTGCCAGCCCAGCCACAACTCATTTTGCTGATGGCTGAGCCCAGAATCTGAAGAGGCAGCCCTTGTCAGGGATGTCCAGACTGATCCTGCTGCCAAGCAGGGTACCAGACAAGAATCTCCAAGCCGTGGAAAAAGCCATCTTCACAAAATGACAGACTCACATGCAAACCAATTAGACAACCACCTAAGACAATCTATAATTAACTATTTATGTATACGAAACAGACAATGCATGTCCCTCCTCTTTCCTACATTATGCTCCAGCCAAATCAAACCACTTACAGTTTCCTGAAATGTTGGGCTATTTCATGCCTCAGGGCCTTTGTTCTACTGCTCCCTCCTACCCAGAAGCCCTGCCTACACAGCTGCCTAGCAAACATCTATTCATCTTGCAAGGATCACCTTTTCTGTGAAGCTTTTTTTTTGGCACCCAGGTATCTATCATTTATGAAGCACTTGCCATGTGCCAAGAAATGTGCAAGGTACTTCATCTGATCTTCTTGATAGCACTGTGAATAGGTATTCTTAGCCCCTCATTTTGAGGTGATAAAACTAAGATTGAGAGAAATGAAGTGATTTGCCCAAGTTCACCCAGCTTATAGGTGGTACAGCTAGCTGGGCTTCAAACTCAAGCCATTGTGAACCAAGTCCGGCTCTCCACACACTCATGTGTATAAAATACAGTCTGCACCTTTGCAGCTAGGTTTGAGCTAGAGGCTGAGGCTGTCCCCAGTCCTTATTAATATCCAGTTTTGTGTTACAACAGTGTAACAGTCAGCAGCCCCATCTGAGAGCAGCCCTTCCTAAGCATGACATCTGTCGGTGTGCAGATCTTTCCTGACCTGCCTGCACAGGACAAAGAAATGCCTGTCTACATCAGAAGGGGCACTCTGTGCCAAGGAGCAGCTCCCATGTATGTATGGGAAGTTTACAGATGATCTAGGTAGAATCACATATAATGAGGGAAGGAAAAGATTGTTTAGTCAGTGGTGTTAGGAAACTGGCTTATCATAAGGAGACAGAAAATGCTACCCAGTCATTTTATGCCCAAAGACTCCAGATAGAATAAACACCTAACCATGGAAAGTAAAATTATAAGCCCCATAGAAGAAAATGTAGTTGAATATCTAAAATCAAATACTAGAAAGTGTAAGGGCTAAAAAAGACAAAAATTGGTAGCCATCACAACTTGGTAGTCATGGGGTTTAACAAGAGTACCACAACTAGGGTTAACAGATCAATGATAGACCGGAAGAAGGTATTTCACTATCTAATACTAATAATGGATTAATAGCTACCATGGACTCTGCCAGGAGTCATCAAGAAAAAAGACAGGAAACCCACTATTTTTAAAGGGGGAAGTACATGAATAGGCAATTCACACAAAATGAATAATGAGATGAATATTATCATTCTCTTATAATCTCAGATATGCAAATTAAATTATGAATGAGACCATGCTTTGCAGCCCTCACAGTAGCAGAAATTAGAAAAGTGGTTAATTCATAGTTCAGGTGAGGACTTGAGGATCTAAGAATACTTGTGCACTGCTTGCTGGGAGTTCTAAGTTGGTACAGCTGTTTTGGGAAGCAATTTGACAGAATTTAGTAAAATTATGGGTATTTATGTCCCATGATCTGGCAATTCTACTCCCATTTATACAACCCAGAGATTTTCCACATATCTAATAAGGGAACCAGTATGAGGATGTTTGTCAACAGCGTTATTATTTCTAGTGGTAGGAACTTAAACTTGGGGTCCATCACTAGAGGGATAATTAAGCGAAATGTGGTGGAGAATAAAATACCAAGCAGCAGTAAGAAGCTGCAGATGAGATGCACATAAATCAACATGGATAGCTCTTAGAAGCATGCATTTGAATGGGCAGAGTCAGAACCAGAATGGATTTTACACCACAGTACTCTTTAAATAAATTAAAAGCCAAGCATGCATAAGACAACTCCAGATAGTTTACAAGGAGATATGCTTCAAGGTTTTTATTTATTTTATTTATTTTTTTTAAGTTTCTGTTTATTTGTTTGAGAAAGAAAGAGACAGTGCAAGTGGGGAAGGGGCGGAGAGAAAGAGAGAGAATCCCAAGCAGGCTATGTGCTGTCAGCACAGAGCCTGATGCAGGGCTTAAACCTACAAAACCATGAGATCACGGCCTGAGCTAAAACCAAGAGTTGGATGCTTAACTGACTGAGCCCCCCAGGCACCCCTGCATACTCAAGTGTTTTCATAAAACTAATTACAGTAAGAACTTATATGGAGTTGGGGGAGGATGTGTGTGAAGACCAGAGATGGGAGAGGATATAAACAGCTAAATAGTAGCCAAACAAACAGACCTAGAGGGAGAGTCCCTGTATGGATGGGTGCTGATGGTGAAGTATGAACTCAAAGGCATAAGGAGCTCCATCTTGGGAGCCAAGGTCCTAACTGCAGAGAGAGGAGGAAGCCCGCTAGAGGGAAAGCACAGGGGCACAAAAATCAGCTTACTAGTGGTGACCGTGGAGTAAACTGGCTGGTTTCTAATCCTGGCTCTGCCACTTAATAGACTTGATCTTGAGCAACTTACTTCACTGGACTTTGCCTCAGCCTCTTCAGTGTGAAATGGAAATGATAGCAATACCTACATCAAAGGATCACTTGAACAAACTGTTAGATGACATCAATGCACAGCACCCAATATGTAGCCAGGGCTCAGTGAACGTTAGCCATGATTGTCTTTATATCAGTTCTGTGTTCAATAGTACTGGCATGTACTCTAAAGTCCTAGTGATATAACAATAAGGACGTACATGGTGTCTTTAATCAGCCATTAGACAGATCATTTCATTCCACCAGCAAGATATGTGTTTTACCTGGGACGTTGTTACAACTGCCTTCTCCCTAGGAACCATAATGTCTTCCACTGCTATCTCTTTTGTATCAGACAAGACCTTGGCAATGCTGCAGCTGGGCAAAAGAGCACCAAAGGGCATGGCTTAGACACCTACCTAGTTTTGTGTCCTGGATCTGCACTCACTATGCTCATAACCTTTCTATGTCTTCTTGTCTTTATCCCTAAATACAGATAAAAATATGACTCCCACAAAGTTGCGAACGTTAAAATGTGATAACGTCCAGAAAACTTTTAAAACATGGCCCGTACTTTATAAATAATAGTTACTATTACATTACTAGTGCCAGCGGTGATACCCCCAGGGAGAGGAGAGGACAGGCCAGTCTGCATTCGGTGAGGACACCCTAGCAAAGCTGGAAAGATGAGGGAATAGCATGTGTAAAGTCTACAAGGGGCCCTCAGTTCTGCCTCTAAGTCACTAGCCAGGTTGTGCAATGGGCTTCCAGTGTGGAAAGACTACAGTGCTTAAAAGAAAGGGTCTGTTAGCAGAACAGAGCTCTGGGGATCAGCACCTGCTTCATAGCTGAGCATGCTGGAAAGCAGACACTGTCAGATCAGGAAAATGATTTTATTATTCTTATAAATGATTATTCTACTTCCCTTGGGAACTTGAGAGGAGCTTATATGAGAGAAACTCAGCTTCCCAATGACAGGACTGTTTTCAAATCAGAGTTGGCATTTGCATCAATTTTGCGGAGGGTGAGCAATTCTTTTTTTTTTTTCCCACTCCAGCATGATGGAGTGGGATAAAAGAGCTGGGTCCCTTTCACCAGAGGAAAATATATCTGAAGCTGCAGCCCTGGGGAAAAGACGAAGGGTTGTTGGCACAGCTGGTGTGAGGGCAAGGGTGACTGTGAGGAGGAACACAGTGTGGAGCTGATGGGCTCCAGCAGGATATGCTCAAGTGGTGACTTTGACCAGAATCCCCGGCCTCCTCCCCAAGATGGCAGTGGGGAGGAAGGAAGGCTGGCTACAAGCCACTTTGGCAAGCGCTTCCCAAAACCCACTGGAGGCATTGCCTGTTTCTCAGCTGGGCAAGTTCCTATCCATTTTGGCTTTTAACTGATAGAGTTTGTTCTGATTTTGCAGATTTCTCCTCTGAGCATGCCCCCCACACACACACAGATATCAGAAATCTTCACAGGCCTCTTGTCTGTACTTGATGGTCCTTGATTAGACACCTCTAATGTTCCCCATGGCCTCAAGATCAGTTTACACTTCCCAGACTGTTCACATGCCTGAAGTCCTCGTGCTCAAGAGTGGCTCTACCCTTGTTGGATTTGATTCCTTCCTCATATTCAAGGCCCTTCCTCCACAATTTTCCTCTCTGACTTAGACTCCCGACGGACCCTCTGTTCCCATTAGACCCTCTGCAGACCTCTCAATTCATTCCCACTACCCTAATTGTGTTCACATACACACCCTGAGCCACCCTCTACACTCCTTTCTGCCTCTTGTCAACAACTCCATTCAGCTTAAATTCACTGAGCTCCATCCCTGGGTCAGACCATGGTGGGGGGGTTGGGCCTGGAGCATAGAGAAGAAGACAGAGGTGGAGCTTCTGTTGCCACAGAACTAACGAGACAGAGAGATGGGGAGAGGAGACCAGTCACAAGGGCTAGAAACACCGTGGGGTCAGCAAAATAGTAAAAGAGAGCACAAGACATGGGCCCAGGATGCCCCTTTCCAGTGCCAAACCTGGCTCCATCCACCACCTCCAGGGACCCTGCCCTGACCCTGATGGCCTGACCTTCACAATGCATCTAGAGCATTGGAGATATAGTCAGTGTACAGGTTAAAAGCCCACACTATGAAGCCTGGATTTTTCTTTTCTTTTCTTTTCTTTTCTCTTCTTTTCTTTTCTTTTCTTTTCTTTTCTCTTCCCTTCTTTTCCTTTTCTCTTCTATTTATTTATTTATTTATTTATTTATTTATTTATTTATTTTTCTTAAATAGTTTTTTGTCAAGTTGGTTTCCATATAACACCCAGTGCTCATCCCCACAAGTGCCCCCCTCCATGCCCATGACCCCCATTCCCCTCTTGCCCACCCCCATCATCCCTCAGTTTGTTCTCAGCATTCAAGAGTCTCTCATGGTTTGCCTCCCTCCCCCTCCCCAACTATTTTTCCCCTTCTCCTCCCCCATGGTCCTCCATTAAGTTCCTCCTAATCCACCTATATATGCAAACATATGGTATCTGCCCTTCTCTGCCTGACTTATTTTGCTCAGCATAACACCCTCAAGGTCCATCCATGTCACTACACATGACCAGATTTCATTCTTTCTCATTTCTATGTAGTATTCCATTGTATAGATAAACCACATTTGTTTGATCCATTTGTCAGTTGATGGACACTAAGGCTCTTTCCATGATTTGGTTATTGTTGAAAGTGCTGCTATGAACATTGGGGTATATGTGCCCCTATGATGAAGCCTGAGTTTTGAATCCCAGCTGTGTCACATACCAACTGCTAGACCTTGGGCAAGCTACTTAACCTCTCCAAGCCTCTGTTTCCTTATCTGTAAAATGAAGATAATGATAGTACTGATCTACTGTGATTGTAAGGATTAAAATATATAAATACGGAAAGCACTACTTAAGACAATATCTGGCACCATGTTAGGGCTACAAAAGTGTTTGCCACTACTTTCTAGGGCCTTCATGATCCACCTCCTGTGAGTCTTCTCTAGCACACCATAGCTGCTCTGTAAACACTGCTGGAAGGTGGCATTCAGCTAGAGATCGGCTTTCATCCATGTCAATACATATATGTCACCATAACACTCTGCTTTTATCTCCATAATGACAATTCTTCTGTTGATCATAACCTACCTCATTGTTTCACACACTATCTATTGATTCTCAAAGGGTGCTAATAACACTACATGTTGATTGGCATTTTAAAAGAATAATAAAAAAAGAAACTTCTGTCTTGAACATCTAAGAATAGACTTTGCAGTAAGTCTTCCAGCTTCAGGCCTTGGACAGAATTGGAAGAGGAAGTGATCATTTGTCGTCTTTCTTTATAAGCTGCATTTCTGGCATCACTTCGATGCTAAATGGGACTTTTTAAAAATAGTCTTAACAAGCATTTTGACAGACTCCATTATGGATACCGGAGAATGTAGCCCTGGAGAGCCAGCATGTGAAATCTGACCCAGATCCAACCAAATAGCCAGTGACTGTGACCCCCTCCTGAGTGACGTGCCTAGTGACCGCAGGGACACCGGCTCAAGAACACCCTTTGGGAATATGGTGTTGGTTTGACGCTAAAGCCCTACAGATCTCTGTCCTGCAGCAGACACTCCCTGGAGTTCAAGGCAGGATCAGTCACATGAGAGGTCATTCCTCTTTCAGGGCTCCCCACTCTGTTGGGAACTATGAATGAGACCCCTCCAAAACACACCCTGGGGCAGTTCTTTTTTAGAGCCTTATCTCTTCAGGGTCAAGTCCAGGTCAAACCTTAAAATGTCAGCGGATTTTGGCTGAAAGCCTTTGTCCACAGGTGGTGGGCTTGGCAGGGAGGAGGGCCTGTGCAGAGAGGGAAGAGCCCAGCCTGGCCATTGAGGGACAGCGTCACAGGTGGGAGTAGCTGGGTCTGCAGGTGCACCTGGATTCTGTGGAGCTGCCACAGAATGCCCTAATCTCGGCGTACTCTGGTTCCCCATCCGTGATGTGGGGATGATGATGATTGCCTCATGGGGATATGGTAAGGAATTGCAGTACTTGGTACTGACAGTGTGGTAGTGATTGCTCGTATTATAATATTACTGGGAGAGAAGACCCTGTGGAGGCAGGTGAAGTCAGGGCATACAAAGACCACTCCAGGCAGATGGACTGATGCTTGATTCTGGGGGGAAAGACAGGGATGTACTACTAGCCCACATCCCAAAGTAGATGCTGCCATGGCATCCACCTAAAGCGGCTTGATGGATAGCTGATCAATGCCCACCATCTCTTATGCCTAGTATTGCCCCGACCTTCCCAGAATCCTTCACCGGATGTTGCTGCCAATGCCAGACCCTCCATTCCACCCTCTTCAGCCCTGGCCACTGGAGTTTTCTCTTCTTTCTCCTCCCCTTCTCCTCATATCCCTCTTCTTCCTCCTCCATCCCCCCCACCTTCATCTCCTCCTCCTCTTCCTTCTTGGTTTGCTCTAATCACACAACTCTATCTTGCCTTTTTTTTCAAGAGGAAAAGTGAAAAGTCAAGTTGAGATTGGGAAACAGAAGGGAACATCCTTGACTCAAGTCAATGTGGCCACCAGCAGATAAGGGCCCAAGGTTAGGTGTGCTCCTGTCTGGAAGTGCACTGCTAGAAGAAGACAGAGACCCCAGAACCCAGCCTGGATTAGTACCTGTAGGAAAATGATAGCTCAGAGAGGGAAAGGGATTTCAACCCTTGAAAGCTTGTGGCAGAGCTAATGTTCCAGACTCCAATCAGGATCTTTCCCCTTGACTCAGTCACAGAATGTGCAGGCTGTAAGGCATCTTTGAGATTTAGCTTCCAGGCCCTCCTTTCATGGGTGGACAGCTGAATCCCAGAATCTGAGCTGCAGGCCAGATATCAGCAGAGCTTGACTGAAAACAAACCCCCTCCCCATTCCTCACTGCCCTCTTCTCCCCCACCCACACCAGCACATCAGCTTTAGAAGGACTGCAGAGGTGGGAACAATTCCCACTCAAACACCCAAACATCCTGTTTCTTGATCCAGCCATGTCCCTCCCCCCATCTGACAGGCACAACCTGTTGATAATGATAGACATACAGGATTGTTTCTCTTTTCCCTCTCTGCATTTTAAGAGACATCTATCAATTTATCAATATTTACCAATCAATGGACAAGTGATTTTCCTGGCGCTCAGCACTGTGTTTACTTTCCAAGGGAGAATCAAAGCAGAAGGTACCAAATTCACCCCCCAAAGAGCTCACAATCCAGTGAGAGAAACTGGCCTAGTGCCTGAAATGAGTCCCGGCACTAGAGGAGCCCTTGCTGGGGAGAAGTCCCTGAGTGGAGTCAGTGGCAAGTGACTTACAGCATGGTCTATGGACTTACAGCAAATTGCAGGGAGATGCCCGCTCAGACTTTTGTATGACAGCTTTATTGAGATATAATTTATATACCACACAATTCACCTACTTACAGTGTACAATTCAGTATTGTTTAGCATATTTGCAGAGTTGTGCAAAAACATCATCACCATTAGTTTTCCAACATTTTCTGGAACTCTGGAAAGAAACCCTGTACCCACTAGCAGTCACTCACTACTCCCTCTGCCATGGCCCTAGGCAACTTCTGATCTACTCTCTGTCTCTATAAATTTGTCTACTTTGGATGTTTCATACACATGAAATCATACAATGTGTGTGATCTTTGATCACTGTCTTCTCTCACTTAGCATATGTTCCATGTTATAGCATCTATCAGTATTTTGTTCCTTGTTATGGCTGAATAACGCACCATTGTAAGAATACACTACTGTCGTGGATCTGTTCATCAGTTGATGAACATGTAGGTTGTTTCCACTTTTTGGCATTTACAAAATGCTGCTGTGAACCCTTGGATGCAAGTATTTGCATGGGCATATTTTCATCTGTATTGGGTATACCTAGGAGTGGAATTGCTAGTCATACGATAGCTCTGTATTTAACATTTTGAGGAATAGCCAGACTGTTTCCAAAGGCCCTACCAGTTTATATTTTTACCAGCAGTGTATGAGAGTTCCAGTTTCTCCACATCCTTGCCAACATTTATCTGCCTTTGTGATTATAGCTCTCCTAGTGGGTGGGAAGTGATATCTCAACGTGGTTTTGATTTGCACTTTCCTAATGGCTAATTATGTTGAACATCTTTTCATGTGTTAATTGGCCATTTGTTAAATGGATATTTTCCTTGGGAAACTGTCTAGATTCTTTGCCCATTTTTAAATTAGGTTATTTGCCTGCTTGAATTTTAACTCTTTAAATAGGTTGACTTTTAATTCTATTAGGATTAGTAAATATTTTAACTCCTCAAATCTAGAAATACTCATTTTAAAATGTTTTTGACTCCCATGCCTGTGGGCCAATTCCCAAATTGTACCACATGTTTCACATTAGCCCAAAGTTTAGATGGAAAATAACAGATCATCACATAGCCAGAGGGACAGATATGAACTGTTAGGAAAACAAGTTTATGCTTCCGTCCTGCAAGCCAGAGTTTCTGAAAGCCCATTTTTCTCCAGACATGTGAAGGGGATCAGTGCTGGCCATCTTTCTTACAGCCTTGCAAACAAAGTGGGAACCAGCCTGAGAGCAAAGAGAAGCAGCACCTGTCTATGGGACAGAAGCCCAACTTGCTCTGGAGGCAACAGAAGTGGAAATGACTCACACCTGGAGGGGGGAGGGAGCTTCTATGCCCCACCCTGTTCTCCACACACCTTCGTATTCCCTCACCATCACACAGTCACCAGCCAGCCCGAAGAAGGTCAGTTATATGTGCAAGAGCAGGGGATCAGACTATGGTCTATTCTGTATAAGAAGCATCCTCTGAGCATCTTCCATGTGCCAACTTATGGACTGAGCACCACAGTTGTCCAACCATTCTGTGACCTTCATTAATCAGTCTGGTAGGGAAACAGGTGATTTCTGTCCCAAGTGATCTGTGCTTTTATAGAGGCTCTCATAAGAGGTTTGGGGGCACAGTGGGAGGGCTTGGCTCAACCTGGATGTCCTGGAAGCCTTCCTGGAAGAAGAGCCCCAGGCTGGCTCTTAACGATTTAACAGAAGTCAGTTAGGCATCCCTGACTTTAGGACATAGTCAATACATATCCCAGGAGTGGGGGAAATAGCAGTGGTTACAAGTTCAAGTTTATTTGATCAATAATGCTCATAATACCACTGCACTTGGTATTTTTTCTTTGTTTCTTTGTAAATTTAATAAATCTGGGTCAAAGAAAAAGGACAAAACCCTTGTCTACAAGCATTTCCCCATTACAGACATTTCGTTCACCTTCTCTGAATTCTGTATCTACCAGCTGCAGAGTTACATGAGTGTGCTTTATGTTCACCTTTGGACTGTAGCTTTCTCAGAAGCAGGGACAACTTACTGAGGACAGGACAGTGCCTTCCCAGAGGTCAGAAACTGCATCTCTTCTCTCTGCGTGTAAATCTGCAGCTCTGAGAACAGAAGGGCCCGATTCATATTGGAAGGTGGAGGGCAGCTTCAAAGCTGAGCTGAGTTGAGCAAGCCTGGATCTTGGGTCACAGACTCTTCAAGGGCAAGGCCAAGTGTTGCTCATGCAGGGGCCCCTCCAATCCTTGTTTTGGGGTCCCTCCAGCATAGGGCCTTGCATGATGCCCTGTATAGAGTTGATGTTCAATGCATGGGTATCGATTGTGGCTAAAATATTTTGAATAATCAAATATAGCTGAACCATTCTTACAAAATGACAACCTTCTTTTTGGATGACTTTAGGCAAGTTATTGGCAGGGGGCTGGTTCTGGAGAAGTCTCTGTCCTGCTCCCATGTTTAGCCATCTGATGCCTCCTTCCTGCCTGCTACCCTGAGCTCTGGTCTGAGTTCTGTGACTGAAACAAAGCCTCTATGGTGCCAACTGAGCTTTCCCCTGAAACAAGGATTTCTGCTCCTCAGTGGAACTAGCCTGACAGGTGTAATGGCTGTTAGGAGGAAAGGGAGTTGTTCCTGTGTCAAAAGGAGCCATGCACGCCTGAACCTTGGGTACAGGGCACATGAGAGAAGGGGGGCAGATTTTGTTGTAACATATTAGGGCTAAGGTGCTTGGCTAAACAGGCACAAAACCTTATAAGAAAATTCACTTTAAAACTTTCCAAATGGGAGGGGAAGGACTTCGTGCACCAAGCAATGCAAAGAGCTGAGCAAGTGTGAGTGGGCACAGATCAATTTGGTCTCAACAGCACTAGGTAAAGTCACGTAGAAATGGTTTCACTCAAGTGACATCATCAGTTGGGTTTTAGCCATGTGTTCACTGTTTTTCTTTTTGTAAAAAGGAGTATAAAGGAGGGGTGCCTGTGTGGCTCAGTAGGTTGAACATCTCATTCTTGGTTTTGACTCAGGTCATGGTTTCACAGTTTGTGAGTCCTGCCATTGGGCTCTGCGCTGACAATGTGGAGCCTCCTTAGGATTCTCTTTCTCTTCCTCTCTCTCTGCCCCTCCCCTGCTGGCTCTCTCTCTCTCAAAGTAAAAAAACTTTAAAATAAAATAAAAAATATATATGAAAGAATACCCATATATGATAGTAAGCAACAATAATGACCTAAAGTTTACAGTGACAAATAGCATCCCCTGACCTCTAAAGAGGTGTCTGTATCTTGAAGCCATGATTGATGCTTCATCTTCAGAGACTCCATTTTGACAAACCCTTCCTCAATCTTTGCGCCTAATTTTGTATTTGTAATTCTTTTTCTTAGAGGGCCCACAAAGTGTGTGTTTCAGGTGCTATAAAACCTAAATCTGCCCCACTCTGACCTTACCCCTAGTCTTTCATCTCCTAGTCCTGCTCCTCTGAGGAAAAATAATTCCCACTACTCTGCATGTCTTCTTTGGTATGTGTCTTCCTCTTGCTAAGTAAGATGCTCATAAGGCCAGTCCTTGGTCTGTTTCAGGGAACATCTATCAACTTCTATTATAAAAGGTGAGAAATGAGACCTCTCTCCCTCCCTCTTCCCTTGCCATCCCACAACCTTTCCTTCCCGTCCTCCTGATTGAACCACGTCATGATTTTTGGATGAATTACTACAGCGTGTACATTTCTAGAATCACATAAGCATTGTTCACAACAGAGACAAATAGCATATTATAATTACACGTATTTTTCTTCTATACGTTTTCATTTTTCCTGAAGTTGGAATTGCCTTGCCTTTTTGTTTGCTTGTTTTCTAGGCATCAATCACTAACTCATGCTAAATGCTGACCTGGTTGTACAACAATTTTCAGGCGAATATATGAGGGAATATCTACACTCTACTTCTTTTACTGATAACATCTTCCCTGGATGTCTCCATCCTCCTACACCAGTTTAGAGCTGCTGCTCATTTGTCATCAAGGACACCCTTTGTGATCAGCTTGCCATTCCCCTTCACCACTCTGTTGTCTCCTCTGTCTCCTAGATCCTATGGCTTTTGCTTTGACTTGTTTATTGACTCCTTCATTTTTGTGGAGCATACCCTTCTGAAAAATAGGTGCATGAGGGGTCATTGTTCTGTCCTTGACAGTTTGGACATGCAGAGAATTCTAGACTGGAGAACATTTTCCCTAAGGGTTTTGGAGGATTGTTCCTTATGTGCCAGCATCCTGGGTTGCTGCTAAGAAATCTGATCCCATTTTAGTTCACACTTATTTTGTGTAATGCATTCTGTCTCCCTCCCTGTTCCCACCATAAAAGATTTTAGGATCTTTCTTTCATCTCTAGTACTCTGGCCTTGGCATGGGTCATTTTTCATCCACTGTGCTGGGCATGTGACAAGTCCTTTCTATCTGAAACTCAAGTCCCTCAGGCTGGGAAATGTACTTTTACTATATCTTTGATAATGTCTCCCCAGCAATCTTTTCTGTTCTCCATTTCTGGAACTCCTATTAGTTAGATTGAGACCTTGTAGATTGAGTGAGCCCATAATTTTCTTTTCCTTCCTCCCTTCCTTTCTATCTTTCCTTATGTTCTTTCTCTTTCTTTCTTTTTTTTTCTTTCTTTCTTTCTTTCTTTCTTTCTTTCTTTCTTTCTTTTTCCTTCTTTCCTTCTTTCTTTCCTTCTTTCTTCCCTTTTTCTTTCTTTCATCATATTTCTACTTTTTTTGTTCTCCATTCTGGAATACTTTTCCTGACTTCTGTATAGGTGTTACAAGCTAGGCAGTCAGCATGCTTGTAGGGTCTGAACAAAGGAAGAGGGTTGGGCTCTCCCCAATCAATTATGGACTTTGTCTTGATTCTTCTGTTTCCAGTGCCATCCCCAGAGTCCCCTCTGCTCTGTATCAAATGTCCTAATTCAGGACCTCCCTGGTGGAGTTTCTTCAGAACCATCTCTCATAGCAAAACAAAGAGGAGGTCTGGGGATCTGCCTGATCCTTACACAGACTTGTGCTCTGTCTACCTGTCTTATGTCTTCCTTTTATGTTCAGAGGTACCTGGGTCTTCCTATCCCTGAAGATTCTGGTTCTGGGTGTGACTGAGGTTCTCTCAGGCATTCAGCTACCTCACCACTGGCAGCTCATCTTCCCAAATTCCTTGATCTCTCTTGTCCACTGTCTTCTGTACTCCTAATCTGCCTGTCTTGGCAAACTTATTCCATTTTTATTTCCTTTTCTGCCATTTTTGTTGGTATTTCAGGAGGCAGTAGGGATGAATGCAAATGTGTGCAAACTACCCTGTTTAACTCAAAGTCTCTATTTTTATTTCTTTGTTTCAAAAATTGCAATTTTATATTGTTTCATACCAAACAGAGCTGTGATTTGTATTTCACAATTTAAAATGCTAATTTCTTACATTTTGCAGTTCTAACACATTTTACAAGAGCCCAAAAAATTTTTCTTCTGGGAATTTCAAGAAAGGATACATTCATTCCACCTCAAACTCTGTTCTCCTTACGATGTAATCATCAAGCATTTAATGGGAGTTGGCCAAGTTATTACTACGTTATTAAATTGGACACTAAGGTCCCTGAAAGATCCAGGTTGGTGGCAGTGAACACAGAGACACAGGTGCCAGATAGGTGGTGAAGACCAGACTGAACCGGAAGTGGGAAACAGAGAGGAGAGGAAAGTCCAAGAGGGATATGAGGGTCCCATCCACTTCTGTTGTCTCCCCAATTTCACAGTGCCACTGGACCATTGGCTGAGTCAGTCACACCTGTGGGGCACAGATGAGGCCCAGAGTCTTGCTGAACCTGAATTCTGTAACTGGACAGTACAGGGAAGAAGCAGGTCTTCACTCCTCAGAAATATGTTGAAGAAGTGAAATGAGATGATAAATCTGAAAGCTCCTGGAAAATAAAAGGGCTATATAAATGCACAGTGTCATTATCAGATCGAGTGTGGCTCAGACAAGTCTGGTCCTAACTCATTGTAACATTATTGGGCAAGTACATTACAATAATCTATTGTGGAGATAGAAATATCCCTTACACATGACAAATGTCTAGAGTGCCTGTGAAGAAGAAATGCAGCATTCATTAAGGAAATTAAAGCCCAGGGCATCCAAGGTTGACTCAGAAAGAGACCTGCTCCATTCCTCTCTTTCTCTGCCATGAAGATCTCAGAAAACATGTATTAGGCTGGCAACATCTCATACAGAGGGAGTCTGGGGCCCTGAGTCACCAGGTGGAGGCTAGCCCCTGCTGACCCATATCAGACTGTATCTAAGTGAGAAGTAAACTCTTGTTGCACTAAACCACTTGGACTTGAGGATTTATTTGTTACCAAATTGTGGTAGCATGCAGAAGCTAGGGGACATCCTAGTGACCAATGGCCCAGGTGAGACTATGATCCATGCATGTCCCACTGGGAAAGGAATAAACATGGACTATGGATGAAATAAAGGAAATGCTCTTTCTTCACCTTTCTGGAAAACTCTCCAGCTGGGGGAAGCTTACTGCTGCACCCAGAGCCTGTGTACACCTTTGATGTGGGGACTACCATACCAGCCTCCATCCAGAGTCAGTCCTGCACCAAATCCCAGTAGCCAGCAGCACAAAGCTCCCTCCATTGACCAGTTATCAGGTGTGAGGGAAGACTTCTGCTCTCTCCTTTTCTTCTCCTTGTCTTCAGCTCTGGACATAAGGGGTGGAGGGAGCAGGTGTCTGAAAGCCAAACTCCACACCCCAAGATGTCAGGTGCCAGGCCAGAGAGGAAACCATACCTCCTTCCCCTCTATATGTCCCCAGAGTCATGGTATCGTAATCCATCAGGCTGCTATAATAAAACACCACAGACCAGTTGGCTTAGACAAAACAGACATTTATTTCTCTTGATTCTGGGGGCTGGCAATCTGAGATCATGATGCCAGCATGGTCAGGCAAGGGCCCTCTTCCAGGTTGTAGACTTCCCATTGTATCTTCACATGATGAAAAAAGTAAGGGAGCTCCTTAGAGCTAAGGGACTAATTCCATTCGTGAGGAATCCACACTCATGACTTGAGCACCTCCCAAAGGCCACACCTATAATACCATCACCTTTGTGGGTTAGGATTTCAACGTATGACTTCTAGAGGGACACAAACATTCAGACCACAGCACATGCATTAAGGGAGGAGAGGAGATCTAAATAGACTTTCAGATTGAATCTCTAAAATGGGCTCAATTTCTGGGGCCCCTGGGTAGCTCTGTCAGTTAAAAGTCCAACTTTAGCTTAGGTCATGATTTCACAACTTGTGAGTTTGAGCCCTGTGTTGGGCTCTATGCTGACAGCTCAGAACCTGGAGCCTGCTTCAGATCCTGTGTTTCCTTCTCTTTATGCCCCACCCCCCACTCATGATCTCTCTCTCTTAAAAATAAACAAACGTTTTTAAAAATGCACTCAATTTACAATAACTCAAAGTGACAGGAATCTGCCCAAGATGTTGCTAAGGTCAGCAATTCACAGTTGAGGGCAGTGATTAGAGAAAGAGAAAATCTCATGTTTCTACCCATGTACGTTAAGACTTTTCAATAAACCACACACACATCCAGATCTTGGCATCTGATTTCAAATGTGTGTATGAGCAACCAAAGATTTTTTTTCTAACCATCCCACCCATTTTACAGATGGGTAAAACCAGAGAGGGGAGGTGTTTTGTTCAAAGACACATAGGTCATAGCAGAACCTAGAACAACTGGCATCCACTGACTCCTGCCAGCATTAAAGAAAGCACCTCTACCTGACCTTGTCTTTAATTCTCCAGCTCAATCTACAAGGACAGGTGCTGAATCCAAACTGCTACATGGCTCCTCTCATCTTCCAGGATGGCCTGAGGCAGTGTGGAAGCCAGGCTAGATTAAAGAGAATGCCTCCTAAGGGATGCTTTGCATCCATTGGAGGATTCGAGACCAAGGATAGGCAAGCTACACATGCACTATTTTGCTTGAAGCCCTATGAATTTCAGAACACACACATCCATATTTACACATTAGATAAATAAAGGCCAAAACAAGTCCAGAACATAAAGATTGTTGGATGGTGTACCACTTTGGACAACCCACCCTTATTCATCCCCTTCAGATTTGCTGACTGTTGAGTTTTAAGTTGACTGCCGTGAGGTCTAATTAAAGGGGAGAAGTGGAATAAAGTGTGAATAATGAACAGAAAGCTCACACTCACCTGTAAGGAAAGTGGTATGTTTCCAAGTTGGCCTTAAATGCCAGTGAATTGTTTCATTTTTCAAAAGCTACAAGCCAGCCTTCCTTTTCTGTTAGAAATTGTGCAAACACGGCACATCTTCAGCATGCCTTGCTAACCACAGATTCCATTATGTGTTTAATAATTGACTATTCAATAGAGCATCGATGCATTTTTGTCTGGAACTAATTCACCTTTGTCTGTGCCTCAGCACGAATGTTCGGTGAATCACAGATGGGATCGTGGATGGGCTTCAGGTGCTGCCGCCCAACATAGAGCCACATCCTTGGGATTATTCATGTCAGGCCCTGTGCTCAGAAGTGTTCTAGCATGCTAAAGCCACCTGAAAATGTGATTTATGAAAGCCACCGGGTGCAGGACTACACCTTTTCCCTTCTAATGAGAACTAACAAATCATAGTCTGCAGGCTGCTTAAACCAGTGAAGAAATTGTCGGCTGCAAAATTAACAAAAATGAACGCCCTTACAGCTCATTAAGGCTATGCAGCTACCCAGTTGGAAACTGGGCTGAGATGTGTTGGCTAGGGAAGCAGGTATTAGCAAATGCATATGTCTTAACTTCTCTGTACTGGAAGGAAAACCCCTGCTCCTCCTAAAGAATTTCTGCCTTGCCTTCATTGGTCTGGATTTATGATTTGAGCAGCACCACAAACAGCAAAAACTGTGCATAATTTTGTGATGAACTGGGTACACAATCTTGCAGGGTGATCTAGGAAGGAACATCTCTATGCCTGGGCTCGTGCTCGGAACAAGTCTGGCACGGCATGAATGCTATGGATTTAAAAGTGGGTATGCAAGAACTTATTCCAAAACTGTTCTTACCCATTGCAATGATCTTGGCTATTTTTGCGCCAGAAGCAGATGACTGGCTGGAGTGGAAGTACCTTCCAGCAGGAAAAGACCCAATTCCTTCTGCTCAGCCGTGAATAGTATTCCCCCAGGAAATAGGAGAAATGCAGATACAAGGGAAAATATCTTTTCCAGTTTTTAGTAGAAACTGGGCATATGATTTGATAGCTGGCATATTGTTTCATAAACTTGTCCATTTAGTTAAAATTTCCAGCCACAAGCATCAAGGCTGCCTTCTTATGGTAACTTGAATTTCTCAATGGAATTTCCCTTGCCTGGGGATATGAGATCAATGTTTTTTTTTATTTTAGTGATTGTCCTAAAGTAATAGACAACGAAATGTATTTATCCTAGTAAAGGACTCTACTCTTCAGTTAGATGCAGGGGAGGAAAAATGTTTCTGACTATCTCTGCCATCCTCATTGCTTTGACTTGTCCCATTTTGCTGCCTTGAATGCAGGCAGGCAAATTAGCGTGGGCCCAGGGTCAGGAGGTGGGGGTCATCTGTTCTTCCTGGGGCCGCCAGAGCTTGCAGTTTAAGCTTCAGTTACAATGAATTCTGCACCTTGGCCAAGACTGGAAAAGTTTGGCCTGCCGATCAATTCCTTTTTTCACTAATCAGCAAAGTTGTTAAAATACCCTCAAAACGATTTGCCTAGACCTCAAAACCTCTTGAATGAACAGGATCTAACTAGTGTTTTCCCTTTATTATTCTTTTCCAAAATAGTCAAACTGGAAAATGAATACCCAGTATCTTTTAGCTATAATAACAAACTTACGCAGTACCTACTAAAATCAGGCTCTGTTGTGTTGTATCTATTACCTTACTTAATCCAACAATTGTGTAAAGTCATTATCTCAAAATTACAGCTCTGGAGACTGAGACACAGAGCAGCTAACAACTTGCTGAAGGTCACACAGCCAGTGGCGGAACTGGGCTAGGAACACAAGCTGTCTGGTGCCACAGTCTACGCATTTAGCCAGGGAGAGGGAATGCAACATATGATTGTATTCTTAATGACTAAAGACTTTGGATCTCTTTTGGCATGAATTCCTTCTTCAGTCCCTCACATGAGCACAGCGTTGTGATTAACCTTAAGGGGATAATAAAATATAAATACAGAGCATGGTCTTTCTCTTCCACAATCGAAACTGAATGCAAAGTCAAGTACTGCCCAATGGCGCAGCGTAGAGTCGGAGGCCAGGGATTGCCATCTGTGCCTCTTGGTGGCTGTGTGAGCCGATAAGCACCATCTCAAGGCATCCCTTCACCTTGCAGAGAACTGTGCTCACCCAGGCGAGTGGTCACCTCCGAAGGGGCTGTGGAGGGGCAATGGTGGGCCCCGGCTTGGGACAGAGACCACGTTCTGATACAGCATCAGTATGCAGGTATTGCTTCTAGAGTACATAAAGTCCCAGAGTGGGTGCCGCTGGAAACCTTGCTATGAAAAATGAGATGGAGGCCAGGAGAGTTCAGGTGGGCTTCCTAAAGAGGAGCTGAAGTGGTGGGAAGCATGAGAGAGTAAAGCTGGCCTTCAGCACATTAGGAGCCAGAGCAGCATGATATGACCTCTGGTGGCTCTAGGAAGCCCCTATGCCAACACCTGTCTGCCCCAGGCCTCGGTGCTATGACAAGATGGCACAGTGCTCCCCAGAATGTGGAAAGGAGCCCTTCCAAGAAGATGGAGCAAACCCCTGCACACTTGGCCAAACCTCCCATCTTCTCTGGGAGGCAGCTGGGAGCAGGACACCGGAGGGCAATGGGAAGACCTGCTTCCCAGAATGACCTCCTGGACCCATGATCTGAGCTTCCTACGGTACTCAGTGGGGTAGACATTGCTGGGAGAACCTACTCCCAGGGCCTGCTGGGTGCTACAGTGCACCGTGTTTAGCCCTTCAAAAATCTTTTGTTCTAGGATGAAGATATAAATAAAATCCATATACATTCACTCAGCCTGTAAACATCCATTCTTCCTAAGGCAAGGACCTCAACCATGTGGTATACACACCAGTTTGGCGGATGACTATTACTGCCTCTAGGCTGCACAAACACAGAGGGACCCCCCTCCAACCTCACTCCCCAACAGAGGAGTTAGACCCTGGAGCCCACTGAGGGACTATGGGTTCTATGGCTCCAGCTACAGTGTGAGTTTCAAAGGGCTTGGGAATAGATGATTCTACCAGGGAAGAAAGGGTTACTGGGCAGGCACTGGCCTGCTGTTTTCCTGTCCCACAATCTCCCCAATCCTCACACTTGGAGAAAAGAGAGAGGTACCATTTGCTGAGTGTCCAAATGGGCCAGACGCGGGCTTGGAGATTTACCCCTATGAGGTAGATTTTAGAATTCCCATTCATATAGTTGAGAAACTGAGGCTTGATCATGAGAAACCAACCCACAGCTATACAGCTATGTAGCCAAATCAGGATTTAAGGTTCTCAGACATGCACTGGCCATTGGCCATGGACCACGGGTCTGACTCATTCCTCTCACTGCAGACTGACCCTAGCCAGCCTCTTTGGCTTCACCTTTTCCACTCTTGCTCAACTTATTCTGCCACTTCTCCTCCACTCACGCCAAATTATCCATAAGCCCAAGTGTCACAGGGTCATTGCCTAAGCTTTTCTAAAATCAACCCATCTGTCTAACGTTCCTCAAAGCTCATCTCAGATGTCATTTGTTCTGGAAGGTTTTTCTAGACATCTCTCTCCAACACCCCCACCACTACCAAGGCTGAGCTCCCCTCTGGGCTCCCACGGCACCCTCTGTGCTTAATTTTTATCATAGCTGACTGATGAGTGTCATTGTCTTTTACCTCTCTGTACCCTTGAGGTCAGACTGGATCAGATTCATTCCCTAGCTCAGAGCCTAGACCACAACCTGGTTCAATCGAGACTCAAGAATTATTTGTGGAACTAATAGTTCCCAGAGGGGAAGTAGTTGGAGAGATGGGTAAAATAGGTGTTAGGGATTAAAGAGTGCACCTGTGATGAGCACCGGGTGATGTAGGGAGGTGTTGGGTCTCTACTGTACACCTGAAACTAGTAATACACTATACATTCACTAACTGGAATGTTTAAAATACTTTAAAAAATTATTTGGGGCGCCTGGGTGGCTCAGTCAGCTGGGCGTCCGACTTCAGCTCAGGTCATGATCTCACGGTTTGTGGGTTCAAACCCCGCATCAGGCTCTGTGCTGACAGCTAGCTCGGAGCCTGCTTCGGATTCTGTGTCTCCCTCTCTCTCTGACCCTCCCCTGCTCATGCTGTCTCTCTCTCTCAGAAATAAATAAAAACATTTAAAAATAAAAAAAAAATTATTTGGGGGAAGGAAGAAAGGGAGGGAGGGAGGAAGGAATCCTGGCCCCCATAGGTCTGCATACCACCTCTCCAGCCCTACCTGGTCTGACTTCCACTGCCACCTGACTCTCAGCGCTGGCAATGACACTGATTTCTCTATCCCCAGATCAGGGCACAGATTCCCAGGCTGGGGCAGTAAATTGACACTGCAGTCAATTTTTAGTCTTCCCGAAGGGCACGATTTGTTGGCTGATGATGCACAGTGAATTTTTAATCACAGATCAGCAGCTCCCCCTCCCCCTGTCCCTGACAGGTCTCGGTACTGTCTGTGCTGAGGGAGCGGGACTCTGTTTGACTAGGCTCAACAGTGAAACTAATCAGGAAAGGGATTGTTGCTTAAGCCTCTGTACTGGCTGCTGAGCCTCATGCAAACATTTTCATATGGTAACTGTCCCTTCAGGTCTGGGGAGAGTTCAGGGCCAAGGGCATTAAGAGGTGTGGGCATGGTTTTCTCATAACAGGTTATAAGGGCCATGATTACCAGGAGGGGCACAGTTGGTGAAATGGCATTTGTCATAAGGGCCAATGTGGATCTAGGCCTCCCAAGTCAGAAAGTCTCATGTCTGTAGTCTCGATGAATCTTCACAGCAACAAAGGAGAGATAGCACCAAAGCTATTATTTCACTGGAGGCTTACAAGTTGCCAGGCACAGCACACACTTGTTTTACAAGCACTATCTCATTTATGTTCCCGGCATCTTTGAGATAGGTTCTATTTAGGTTTTTACATCACAGTTGGAGCCCAGGGATGTTAGGTTCCTTGCCCAAGTTGCACAGCTTGGAGACGGAAGGTGTGAAACTTGGATTCTGGCCTGTCTGATAACAAAGACCCTGCACCTGACCACTTTAACAAGCAACATGCCCATTTTGCAGATGAAAAATTAGTGCACAGTAGAACCAGAACAGGATCTGAGCAAAGGTGCCAAGGAAGGAGTGTAGGCTCTGGTATCCACTAGAATGGGATGTGAGTCTTGCCGCTGCCGCTTACAAGATCCATGGCCTTGGGCAAGTTGCTGAGTCTCTGTCCCCTCAAGTGTAACACAGAGAAACAGCACCTGTCTTACTAGACTGTTTGCTGCAAAGCTTCTCACAGTGCTGCTTTGAGAAACTCAAAAACGTTTTGCTTTGGCCACTGTCTAGGCTCCTGGGGCCCTAAGTCTTTTGAAGCCAGTGAGTGAATCACCCTCAGCTCAGGCTCTCTGTGTCTGAGTTACATGTTCGTTCAGCCAATGGCCACAGAGTAAAAGGAATAAGGAGTGTTATTGAGGGGCGCCTGGGTGGCTTAGTCGGTTGAGCGGCCAACTTTCGCTTAGGTCATGATCTCGCGGTTCGTGGGTTCGAGCCCCGTCGGGCTCTGTGCTGACTGCCAGCTCAGAGCCTGGCGCCTGTTTCAGTCTGTGACTCCCTCTCTCTGACCCTCCCCTGCGCACACTGTCTCTCTCTCTCTCTCTCTCTCTCTCTCTCTTCTAGAAATAAATAAAAAACATTAAAAAAAATTTTTAAGGAGTGTTATTGAGCCCCGACCATGACTCAGGCATTGTGTTGGGTACTTTCCAATTCTGGCGATGGGATGCAAGGCAGGGAGCTTTAGGCATTTCACACATGAGGAAACTGAGGCAGGGGGAGGCAAGGTGATAGATTTGAGGTCTGGTCTAGGGCAGAGCCTGGGCTGCCTGGCCCCACCACCCTTAGGCCCATGATTTGCCACAGCTGCCGGTCAATTCCCAGGAAACTACATTTCCTCCTCAGGGTGCCTGTCCTTCCGTGAAGAAACGAGGCTAAGTGTCACCTGTGTAGGTTTGGCTGAATTTTAGAAAAGTACAGCTCTGCTAGGGTAAGGATTTAATTATTTGGCTTTTTATTTCTTCCCTTTCAAAATAAGACGCATTTATGATGTGAATAAGAGCTTTTTCCTCCTGTTTGCAAATAATATTATTTAGCCTTCTTTATACCAAATAGAATTTACTTAGGAGTAAAAAAAGGAGAGAGGAAAAAAGAGAAGAAGAAAGGGAGAAATTATAATGAATAGAAGACTTAGGGGAGAGAATTACAGAAATACTGTGGGCTCTGCATTAGCTAGAAAATTGCAGCCATTTCATTGTGGGAGTAAAGCTATTTTCTTTTATTTTAAAGTGGATCTTTCACCTTCCAAAGGGCTAATTATGGTGCTGCCTACATGTTGTGCTCATAGGCTCCAATTTCATCTTTTCATTAACCACAATGGCAAATAACAGAATTGGGCCCGAACTCTGGAAGCATCTTCCTGATGGCTCCTGTAACAGGTGGGAGGGACACGACAATCATTCATCTCGTGACTCGGGCCATGTTTTCCATAATTGAGCCCAGCAAGGACCTTGTCAGAGGCCCCTCCTCTAGCTCAGCTGAGGAGAATTGATAAAACAAAGCGGGTGGGCCAGAGTGGGGGGAGGTCCAGGGTGAGTTGGCAGAGGGAGGGTAACGTAATGGCTGTTGAAAAGCAAGTGTCCTAAACTGTTGTTTATGGAGAGGTTTTAAGGATGTGAGAAAATGTTTGAAGTATAATGCTTAGGACGAAAAACAGGATATATAATATGTGGACAGTATGATTTGAACTATGTTAAATATGTATTTATCAATATAAACCCATTATGATATTTGACTGTATTTGAGATTTAATACGTACCGATGAATAGATTTTTAAAATATCTGAATATAACTCAAACCTCAATCTTATAGAAACACAGGTATCCAAATCCTCCTTGTTGAGATTTTTTTTTTTAATTTTTTTTTTTATTTCTAGGAGAGAGAGAAGGACAGCGTGAGCAGGAGAGGGTCAGAGAGAGAGGGAGTCACAGACTGAAACAGGCTCCAGGCTC
The DNA here is from genome assembly GCA_017311185.1 of Proteles cristata cristata. NCBI lineage: Eukaryota > Metazoa > Chordata > Mammalia > Carnivora > Hyaenidae > Proteles > Proteles cristata. The sequence goes on from JAESUZ010004583.1 coordinate 771,765, forward strand.
TGAGCTGGCAGTCAGCACAGAGCCCGACGCGGGGTTCGAACCCACGAACCGCGAGATCATGACCTAAGCGAAAGTCGGACGCTTAACCGACTAAGCCACCCAGGCGCCCCCTCCTTGTTGAGATTTTGAGGACCCTCTGAGAAAAGGGGATTTCCTTTCTCTAGGGGCTGCCCCTTCTTTTTTTTTTTTTTAAACAAATAGTTTATTGTCAAGTTGATTTCCATCTAACACCCAGTGCTCATCCCCACAAGTGCCCTCCTCCATGCCCATCACCCCCCTGGCCCCCACACGCATCAGTCCTCAGTTTGTTCTCAGCAAGGACAAATACCATATGTTTGCACATATAGGAGGATTAGGAGGAACTTAACGGAGGACCATGGGGGAGAAGAAGGGGGGACATAGTGGAGGAGAGGGAGAGAGGCAAACCATGCCCCTTCTTATTCCAAACCCTCCTCTTGGCTCAGTTATCAGTCCGCTTGAGAGATCTCAGCCCATTTCCGTTGTGCCCTGCTCTTCTCCCTAAGCTGCTTTATCCCTCTCAAGACAAGGACCCCTCTCCGGCATTCCCCAAGGCTCCAGTGACATCAGGCTCTTTTGTGAAACAGATGGTTGCCCTAAAGGTTTGAGGACAGGAAGGGCCGGCCCCAGCAGGGGATGAGTAAATGCTGAAAGCTAAAATTGGGCTTCAGTCCCTGAAGTTCTGCTGGGACATGCCAGCCCCAACAAACAAAATCAGCCTGGCTTTGTGTCACTGAAGAGGCAGGCTGATGCTGGTGTCACTGAGTTTCACACTCCGCCTGTGTGAGTGTCCTTCTAGGTCTTCATTCCATCTTTCTTTGTCCTTATCTCTCACTGGGTATCCCTCGCTTTCAGTGTATCTCTGTCTCATATAACCTTGGGTTTCCCACTCTGTTCATATCCTTCCTCTTCCAATTTCCAGACCTCAAAAATGGAACCTCCCTTCCTCTTTGCTTTCAACAGAGGATTAAAAATCTTCTGTTTATTTAGTACGCAGAGAATTCAGAAAACTTTTCTTGCAGCATTTCCCATCCAGACTAGCCAGAGAAGTCAAGGGAGTGGAACTTAATAAGTCCATTAAGGTGTCTTCCCAAACAAATATCTTCCTTGTCCTTGTGTTCAAATGCAGAAACAGCTGCAGCTTGAAAAATAGCATGCCTTCATTTTTTGAAAGATATTTGCCAAAAATTTAACACTGGCTGTTTTTGGGTGGCAAGAAATGCTTTAGTGTTCTTTGTTTCTTCCTATTTTTCTGAGTTTTCCAAATTGTCCCAGGCAAGCACGAACTACTTTATCTCAATAAAATCTCCGTTGTATTATGCACCTGCCAAATACCTTATTTAAGCCTCACAACAGCCTTAAGAGGTAGATATTAATAGCCCATTTAGAGGTTCAGAAAGGTTAGGTAATTTGCTCAAGGTCACACAAGCAGAGGTAGAAATCAAACTAGAACTTAGGCCCTCAGTCACTAAATCATGCTGCTTGTAGAGCTCCATCATCTACTTCACCTGCCGGTGCAGAGGCTTTGGCACACCTGAAAGCTCACTAGATCATCTGAGCTGCCTTGCCTGACTCCTCGCTGTAAATGCAAGTGATTCTGTACATTATGATTCACAATATTAGTCTTCCCTTGGGGAAGATTCTACTTTCTTACATCAGGTCTGTAACCTCTGGGAGAACTGTATGTCTGGAACCTGTTGAACTTGGAAATGGCACATGACTTATTTGGGTCAACAAAACATGGATGGAAAGGCCATGCTACTTCTGCAGAAAAGTGGTGAAAGCCAGCTAATGGTTTTCCATGTCTCTCTCCCCTCTGTCACAAGGCAGCACCCCCAAGAAGGTCCATGTATAAACAGGGAGTGGAACAGAGCTGTAGTTGACCCATAGTGGACATGCAGCTTGAGCAAGAAATTGACCTTTGTTTTTGTAAACCAGTGAGATGTGGGGTTGTTACCAGGGCATAGTTTAGCCTAAGCTGATTGACTCAGTTCATGAAAACTGCATAGGCAGTTACTAACGTGTTTCATACTTCTTCCTTTTTAGACCGAAACAATAGGAGACTTGCAAAGCAAAGTGCGAAGTTTCACTTGCCCTTTCTGAAAATGATCTTGGGAAAATGATCTGTTCCTCTAAGGTGTATTCCTGCAGCACGCCCTCCTAATGGGGCAGACTGTCGGAATCAGTCCCAATTATAGTCTCTGGAACTGCCCAAAGAGAGGCAGGCCAATTAGTGCGTGGCTCTAAGTCATTACAGAACCATGTGTAAGGGAGCAGTCAGACTGCTCTCCTCCCCTTGAGGGCCACTGAGCTCTGACCAACTGGAGGCTCGAGACACAGGTGCCATCTGGGCAAAGTGTGAAGCAATAAAGACGGATGGAAGGAAGGCTCAGGGGTAGTGCAGTCAATTACCACCTTTGGTCTGAGATCCAGGGAGCCACAGAGCCTTTACAGACAATCTGCCCACTCCATGCATTTAGCAAAGCAGCCTTCAAGGGAAGAACGGTGACTTAACCAAAAAGCTGAAGACTCAGAGTAAAGAGAACAGCTGTTGTCTCTGGGGAATAGGCAGGAGGGAGCAGAGACACTGTCTCTGCTACTGGCTGAAATAGTCAAATGATTGTTTTAAAGAATTTCTGTGGGCTGAACACGATCCCTAAGTGACATCCCTAAGTGACTCAAGTGGTAGTTCTGTGCAGAAGTATCTTTACTCAATTTGCTCTGTTTTCAGGCTGTTTCATCATTGTTGGATCCTTTCATCGCAGTCATCATTCTGTCCTTCACTCATTCTGTAATTCGTTCATTCCTTCACTCATTCAGCCAGTGAGGCCTCTGAGCAAAGCACTGTTGAGATACTAACAGCCCTCACAGCAAACAGAGGAGGAATGGGCAAGGGGACAGTGTGGGACCCAGCAGGGGAGGGAAGGACACAGCTGACCCAAGATTCACAATTGAGCTTTTGATACTAGGGAATGAGAATTCCATGGTGATGTTTCAGTTCTAGCTGTTATTTCAGAGTCTGGGATATGGACAAACCTCTCCCTTGCTGCAGGTAGAGCCCTAACCCCTGCCTCATTTTGCCAAAAAATTTGGCACAGAGCCACAAGCTGTGTGGGGATATAGGCCATTCCACAAGCTCCTGTAGACAAATACTGGCCAGGATAGAAGGTGTGGTTGACCTGGATGTTCAGGAAGACCTGCTTCCCTGGTGGGAGGGGCATGGCTTCCTGGCAGCCTCTATCTGTTAGCTTCTTCGGGGTCTGCCCCAGTCTCTAAACCAAGGTGCAGCTCTTCTCAGGGCAGACCCTGGACATTTCTACCCAACACAGAACTCTAGCGGGCAATCTGAGTTCCAGAACTGCTCGAGCATGCAAAGACTGCGGGGTCAGCATCATGTGCTGCTGGCTGCCCTGTCCAATTCTGCTTCTGGCCCTTCTTGTTCATGGGTGTCCCTCCCCTGTAAACCTTTTGCACCTTTAATTCCATCTCAGCATCTGTTATGTGGAAAACTGAACAGGCATGGAAGGGCAGGTCAAATGCAGGAAGGAGGAGAGAATGAACAGGCTCCTCTCACACTTGGAGCTCTGTAGTCTGTTTCTTGCCAGGTTCTTCTAAGATGACAGATCAAAGTTCAGGGCTGAGTATGCCATAAGGAGTCCTGTTATCCATAAAGCTCTTACCTGAGAGGAGTCAGCACCATTTAGGAGACACAAGCTTAGTGAGGAAGGCTAGGACCTATCCCAGCTGGGCAGACTGGCCTTGGACAAGATATTCTGATGGTGAGGATTGGAGTTGACTATGGAAGGGCCATTGAGTGCTCCAGACCCCAAGGGACCACTGGAGATCAAGAGCTTGACAGGCAGTAAAGTAGAGGGAGCAACACATGGTTTGACTGCAAGGACAGGGATCAGGAAGGGCTGCATGGAGGAGGAGGGACATTTGATTTGAGCCTTGAAGAGTGAGATCCCTGAGGACACAGGCACAAACCAGGCCTGCTCGGCACATGTGTGTTTAGAGATCTGAACATAGACCATCACTCAGGCCTTCTTGGACACCAGCAACAGAAACTAACTCTGGATAACATAAAAGAAAAGATTTGTGGTTAGGCCACAGAGAAGCTGAAGAACCAAGCAGGGGGCAGACAGAGACCTAGAAACTTTGGGACCCTGGGTAGCAGGAGCTCTTCAACAACTGCACAAGGGCACTGCCATGAAAATGGGAGAATGCCACCGCTTTTAGTGTGTGAGTTTCTCTGCTCATGATCCAGTTTCTAAGGAGAGACCCCGTGTCCTCCCATTAGCTAGGGTATGGTCTGATGCCTTGATCAGGGGGTCCTGGAAGACAGTATGCACATTCTAAGAGGAAAGAAGGGAACCAGGAGAAGGTGACGGAGGTCACAGAGCTGAAGGAGGAAGTCTGTGAAAGCAGTGGCTAGTGTTATCAAAGGCAGCACACAGGGCCAGTCAAATGAGGACAAAGGTTTACCATGAGGCATTAGCAATCAGGAGAGCAATTTCATTGTGGAGTCAGGGAAAGCAACTAGATGCTCTGGGTTGAGAATTAAATGGGAGAGGAGAAGGTGTGGACAGATCACTCCTCTGAGAAGTTTGGCTAGAAGAGAGGCAAGAGATTGACTGTTAGAGGCAACACTGGTGACGGGAGAGACTTTGGTCTCCTTACAAGCAAAGAGAAAGGAGAAGAGGCGAAGGTGAAGATGCAGAAGAGAAGAGTAGTCCAGTCAGAGCCCTGGGACAGGAGGATGAAGTGGACTGGGCAGAAGGACTGGCCTTAGCATTGTCCTTGTCATTGTCATCAGTTTCTTACTGCTCAAAATGTATTATACATCACAGGTTCTTGCTCTTTCCTTGCTAAAGAGTGTTATGTTAGCCTCACTTCAGCCATAAGCTCCTTGAAGGTAGGAATCCTGTCCTTATAAACAGTGCCTTATAATGGCACTACATAGGGAATTGAAAGTTCTAGGACCAATTTGTATTATCAGATGATGCAAGTTTGCACATTACTGATTCCCAAGTATAATAGCCTGGTTTTTAATTTTCTTACAAAATAAGAAGTCTGCGGGTAGGCAGTTCAGAGCTGGGACAGCAGCTCCGTGGTATATTTAGCATATCCTTCTATCTATCTACTCAGCCATCTTTAGCAAGTAACTTTGGAGTTCATGCTTGTCACCTCATAGACTCAAGATGGCCGCTTGGCCCCCAGACTTATATCCACATTCAAAGACAGAAGAGGGAAAGAGGAAAGGGATGAGGAACTCCTGTATTTGGAAAGCAAAACCTTCCTTTCTGTTAATCCCAAGCAAACCTCTGTGGGTTCCCATGGCCACTTCTAGCTGCACAGGAGTCTACCACTCTAAACCAAATAGGGCTTTCATTGTATCCTGACTCTCGTGCATCCCTGAATTCCTCCTAATAGCATCTTTGGGGCTCCTTTTGGGGATTTGCCATTCTCTTCTAAGAGAGTCTTAGAGCACTAAGGCAGGCACTTCCTCTCACTATCCAAAGTCAAAAGGATTTGCAGACACTTTCCCCAGGACAGCCAGGGGAGCACAGCCTCAGCCTGGCCAATCAGACGGTCTCTCCCAGGACTTTGAATCATGCATGAAGTGGCCAGAATTTAATCACCTATCCCTGCAGTGGCATTCTGACTAGACCATTTCTGCTTAGAGATACCTAGGGTTTTCACTCTCAGGTTTCTTGGAACTGCTTTCTTCCAATCCCTTTCTAAGCCTGGGTTCCCAACTTTCCTGTATGTTCTGAAGGGCCAATCCTCCCAATAAGCTGCCTCTGCTCAGTTAGCAGAGACTGTTTCTGTTGTTTACAACAACAACAACAAATCCTGACTGATCATCCAGCCCCATCTCTGACCAGCTGTGTGTGGTCTTAGGCAAATCACCTAACCTCTTTGGGCATTCTCTCCTCATTGAAAAATGAGGAGCATTCTTAAAGTGCTTTTCATTGTGAACAATGTATTATGACTTTGACCTCCCTCAGAGGACTTCTTTGTACCAAGTGGGCCCAGACAGATATCAAAACCTGAATTAGAGTTTTAGCTACAGGAGTACAATATAAAAGCTCCATTAGAAAAGATAATTTACAGCACTGGGGTACTGGTACTGGAACATACTTAGGCAATTAAGCCTAGGTAGACACTAACGCAAGCCCAGCTCACTGCTGGTGGCACCAGAGTGCAATATTTCCATTAGCAAACATATACCACTTAGTGTCGTCTTGCCATAATTTCAAGGGTCCACTTACTAATTCTATGACTTCCACTGTTCTTGATTCTAAGACCACTTAACCGCGCTACTGTAAAACCTGTCTTTGTTTTCCACTTCGAAATCTTTTTGCAGCACACATGTAACTGCCTTAAAAATTTTGGAATACAGGGGAGAGGCCTCTGTAAATTCATAGGCTGTAGCTTCAAGGAAAAATTAGCTTGTTAGAATGGGAAAGTGGCCTCAGTTTGGCCTTATGTTCTAGCAAAAGCTCATTGCTTAGCTGCATTTAATAATCCATGAAACATTTCTATTAGCTTTAGTGTGTGAATTGTGCAGCTGCAGAATGGGTAAAAAGAAGAGAGACACGGGCATAAAAAATATGCAGAAAATGAAAATAAGTGAGATCTTAAATATTTGATCAAGGCCTCTGTTTTCAGGTAAGCAGTTACCGTCGTGGGTTCTCAAATGCCAACAGAAGCCACAGAACACCATTCTGAATTATTAAAATAACTAGGGGAATCCTTTTCCTTCTTAGCACTTTTAAATGAGTATGTAGCCTTTCAGGCTAGCCCTTTCTTAAATATTTAACACAGAAATCAGGTCAAAGACAAAATAGCAAAGGTCTTTAACCCAATATTCACCTGTGATTATGAGTCTGATTATATCATGCCTCTCATCCACTTCATTTTATTTTTTCTTTCTCCACTCCTACAACTTTTTGAGAGGAATCCATTCTAGATTAGTTGAAAGTCTGCATTCTAGAATATTTTTGAACTATGTATTTACTGATTTTGTTTATATTTTTCATTCACTCAATTCAACTGGTTGAGTCATCCAACAAATATTTATTAAATACCTACCAGGCGGCAGGCACTGTTTGTTCTAAGTGTGGGGATATATCAGGGAACAATATCTATGTAAAGACTCAGCTCTTTTTGGACCTCATACTTATTTATTATGCAAATAATAAATAAAAATATGTTCCAATGACAGCTAACAAGTGGTGTGTATGGGGCAGTATGCAGTGTTTGTTGGTTAGGTAGTGGTCTATTAGAAAGCTGATGAGTTGGGCAAGTTACCTTAAGAGTTGGGGGAGGAATTTCAATCAGCAAGAACAGCAGTGCAGTAACTCTGGGGTGCAAACAGATCCAGTGTGTTCAACAACAACAGCAAAGCCAAGAAGACCAGAGGTGAGGAATGCCCAGTGGTCATTGTCAGGAGACAACGTCAGGAAGAATTTGTTGGGGCAGATTTCATGAGGGCCTTGGAGGCCATTGAGAAGGACTTGGAATTTGACCCTAATTGGGGCAGAAGCCACTGAGGGCTTCTGAGCCAGAGGCATGCTGGGAACTGTTGCATGTTTCCAAAGGATCACTTTAGTTCAATAGTAAGTATGGTTGATGAAGCCACGTTGATAAATGACAGTTTTCTCATGGAATCCTGCTTGTGAGGCCACACAAGAAAGACTTGGCATTGGCATTATCTGTTCACTGCTTGTGAGAAAAAACCCATCTTCTGAAGTACTTACAGTGATTGAAAAGTTTGCCCTCTTTGGTCATTTTAAAAGTCCACCAGTCCCTTTTTACATGTTACTTTTACTCAGTCAAAGTGTGCCCTTTGACTCAGAAGTCAAGGTTATGGGCTCATTTAAATGTAGAGGCTGACTCAGATAGAGTCCTATCATAATCTGTCCAAGAGGAGACTTTCCAGAATGTTCTCAGGACACACTTCTAGGCCTGAGACACTGACTCTCAGCCATCTGCACATTGATTACTGCTACAAATTCTTCTAGTTAAGCTTTGTCAGAACACCGTTAGGTGATAGAAGGAAAATGCAGACAGAGATACAGCTTGATCTCACTGGGTAATCACATTTTTATGCCTGGAAATAGTCTGAAAAATGTTCAAAGATGAGCTAATCTGTCCATTGCAGTTTTTTTCCCTTTAGAGACCTCCCATTTATAGCCTTGGGTGGGATAATTCTGAGCATGTTCTTTAACAACTTCTAGGGTTTTTCCACAGGATTAAGCTCCAATCACCTGTTCTAGTAGTTGGCTGAACAATGCATCCTGCCTTTTCTTCCCTCCATTCTTCATCCTCTATTCTTCTGCTGGTGTTCCCTGTATCCCCCAAATCGGCTGCTTGCACTTGAATCCTTGTCTCAGGATCTGCTTCCAAGGGATCCAAACTGAGACACCTTCTATGTGAAATCCTCCTCCTGCCTAAGCCATCATGGTGATAGGATCCAGGAGAGGTGAAACTTACCAAATATGTTATCCCCATTAAACCCATAATACAGCAGCACTTCATGCCCTCAAGCAAAGGACATGACTCTCATCTTGACATGTATTCCCCCCCTCTAATATTAGGAACTAGTTGTCTCTCCAGGTTGGATTTCTCAACCCGTGCCCCTCCCTTACTTAGGTTAGGATAAGTGTGGCTCTTATGTGAGGTTCTTACTTCCTGCCACTAGGAGATAATATTTTGTGCCCAGAAATCATACTTCCTCCTAGAGGACCTTAGTCTTCTCTACCCCAGGATAAAAAAGAGTCCCTTCCATGGGGAAGTCACTGTCTCATGTCCCATGTCCCTCTTACTGTTTGTTTCCAGGGTCACGACCCTGACTCAGCATGACATAGCCCTTGATTTTAATTTTTTAAGTAATCTCCTGTACCCAACATAAGGCTCAAACTCAAGACCCTGAGATCAAGAGTAGCATGTTCCACTGACTGGGGTGCCAGGCACCCCGACTTAGCTTTTTATTTTTAATTCAACTTATGGTACCACCATGCCACACACAGATTCTTAGAAGTCCCTAACCTTTCTCATGAGTCTCCCACTCTGCTAGGAGACAAACTGAGTTATGAATAAGAGAACACAAGAGAATTACAAAGGTAATCATACTTGAAATTTTTTTTAATCTTAGACTGGAAATGAATAGTCTCTCTAAGTATGACACAAAATCCAGAAGCAATAAAAAGAAAAAAAAGATTAACTTTAATATTCAATAAATTTAATTTTAACATTAAAATATGTGAGTAAACAAAGTTTTAAAAACTGAAAAAAAATCCCTTGTATACATGGATATTAAACCACTTAATCTTCCCCTAAAGCTCAGTGTGGTGGAGATTGTTACCTCCAATTCAGAGAAGGAAACAAACTTGAATTGAAAAAGGGATTTTGCTCAAGGTCACCTTGTAGAGCCACATTTCATACCCTCAGAGTTACTCCCAAGTCCTTGGCCCTCAGGAGCTGGACAAGGGAAAGAGAGGAGAGTGAGCAGAAGAGAAGGAAGGCAGAGCAGAGGAAGGGGAAAAGTTGAAGTCTGGGCGAGGAGAAGAGGTGTCAGGAGGGTGTGGACACTTTTTTCCATCTGAGTGAGGAAGGGCTACCAGCCCTTTTGCCTTGCCTCTTATCTGGGAACTACCTATGTGCCTCCTGCTTTGATACAAGAAGAAGTCTGAGCCCTCCTAAAGTGGGGACAGTGGGTAGTCCAGTCAACCTCATGGGAGCACTGAGAGGATCTGGTGACAGGGCAGGGGCCCCAAGTCAGCTTTATAAAACAATCTGCAGTCTAAGGTTAAGAACTTGTCGCTGATACTAGGAAAAGCTGTGCAGCGATCACAAAACCTTGACATCATCCTTGACGTCTCATTTTTGCACACACCGGTTCACTCCATTAAGAAATCCTATTGGCAGAAATGGATGAATCTTGACCTTCACCCCGTGACCCTTGAGAAGGCTGGGATTTATGGAGGTTTCTGTGTGGGCAGGGAAAGATAGCCCATGCTGGGGAAGCAAATTCACCAAGTAAATTATATAAGAAGGTCTCAGGGGGTAGAGACCTGAATTTCCAAGGTCTCAGGATTTTTTTATTCCAAATAAATGGTCGTTTGCAAGCCTTAATGCTATAGAGCTGTCTAATATAGCCCTCCTTTCTCCCTGCCCCCACAATTGTATTAGCTGCAGTTCCAGAAAGCCTTCCTCCACTCCTGTCTTGAGGTCTCAGAGCTCACCAGGGCAGGACCTGAAAATAAAGGTGTAAATTTGTCAGGAGAAGGGAAGCAGGGGCACAGTAAGAGAGTAAATCCTCATGTAACATGGCAGAAAGTCAATAGATAAATCAAGAAATCGCTATGTAAGCTTATTTTTTTAGCAACAAGGAGGTGACCAACAGAAGAACTAAACGGAGGAACTGATATAAAGGGCTATGTGTGGGGAGCAAGGGAGAAGGGCTTGTTGCTTTCATTATAAGAACATTAGATAACTTTGTTTTGTAAAGAGTGTTCCTGCATTAGTTTGATATATTTTTAATTCGATCTCTTAAAAATACAGAAATAAGAAATAAAATGGAATACAATATAGGAAAATAAAAAGCAAAGGGGCACACCCAAAAGAGCTAGCGGGTGAGTGCAGATTGGGGGTTGGGGTGGGGCGAGAGGGCGGGGCCTGGAGCAAAGGGGCGGGACGCAGTGCCTGGGCCCCTTAGGGACCGCCCTCACCGAGGGGGCGGGGCGCCGAGCTAAGTTTACCTCTGACTCCGCCCACGGCGAGGCGCCCCGGGATCGCGGGGTCAAATTCGCGTTAGACCCGCCCCACCCTCGCGCGGGGGCGGGCCGGGCCGGGCTGTGCTCTCCGCGGAGCACCCAGGCCGCAGAGGGCCTTGCGCGGCGAAACCAGGCGCTGTCCCGCGCGGTCCTCAGCTGCAGGGCCGCGGACGGGCCAAGCCGGACACCCCAGTCTTAGCAGTCCTCCGAGGCTCACAGAGTGCCTCTGCGGAGCCCCGCCACGCGCAGGTAAGCACCACCGGCCCGTTTTTGCCCTTGCGGCCCCCGGGCCACCCCTGGGCGCGGTGGCTACAGGTGGCGGCCGGGGTGCGGAGCCTGGCAGTAGGCTTTGGTGGGTGGGACAACATAATGCCTCCCCAGCGCACCCGCGCGCCGCCCATTCTCGCCGCAGCGTGGTCACTGTAACCCTTAGTACCATTTGGCTCCGACCCGAGCTCGGCAGACACGAGTTTGGATCCCACCTTCCCCACTCTGGCAGCCTGCAGAGACTTATCGTGTGCCACCGAGTGGCCGCCACTGGGCCAAGTGCTGGGCATACAGAGGTGGGGGAACGAACGTGGTGCCAACTGTGGTGGAGCTCGCAGTGTAGTGGGAAAGACCCGTGTGAGGGCTGTGAAGATAGAAGGGCAGGGTGCCCGAGAGCCTTCCACCGGCGGGCCCATCTGTGAAGGATGCAGGAGCGCAAACTTCAGCATGAGTGGATTCCAGGGTGGAGAACAGAGCGGACACTGTTAGGAGAGAACGTGGCTTGTGTGAGGAAAGGAGGGTCTGTGAGGCCTGCCTGCAGAGAGCTGGGGGGAAGCCAATTCCTGAACTTTCTGCTCTGTTAAATGGGGTGTCTGGGCACTGAAGACTGGGGCATTCAACTTACATGGCTAAGTGGTGTTCCCAGGTGTGAGTAAGTGGTAAATTAGAAAACGTTTCTGGATGGAGCAGGATGCTGATCTGGACTAAAGAGTGTGCCCGCTTCTGAGCAAACTCACTTCCCCTCTCCTGGAGTCCTGTTCCTTAGCCTGAGTAGAGTCTCTCAAGCAGCCTTGTCTCTAAAATGATGCCATGTTTGGTGATTTTTTCTGGAAGCATTTAACTAGTACTCCCTTTTTATTGCTTCTGAGAGTTCAGTGAGAAATCTGCCTCTGGCCTGCCTTCCTGGAGCCCCTGTATGGTGGGCCAGGCGAAGTAAACTGAGTTTCAGCCTGGTGGGCTCAGTGCTTGGGAGCCCAGAGGTGGGCTTCTGACCGTCTGGCCTTGCTGGGGAGCGACCCTCTGCTTCTGGCCGGGTCACCATTTCTCAGAAAGCCTCACCTGTTACTGCCAGTTCCATGAGCCCCCAGAGCATAAGGCTCACACTCTGCAGCATAGTTACAGGCTCAGTCTCATGGGTGGTGTCACCCTTGACAACTGGCCATAAAACTCCCCAGAGGCAGTAACCTAGGGATCCCCAGCTGAGGATCCCTCAGATCTGGAAACCCCAGGGATTTAAGAGGGGGCTGGGTGCTTCAGGAAACACCTATTATCTTGGTGTGCTTTATTGGTTTGAAGGGTCTCAGTTTCTTCTTCTACACCTCTGTTTACACTGTTGGTGTAGACTAGGATTTGCTCCGTGAAAACTGGCTGGGAGGCCCAGAGTGTGGGGGGACACAGTTGAGAGAGGAGTCTGGCACCTTTTGTGGGTGGGGGTAATAAACAGAAAGGACAGATTTTTTTTTTTTGTATAACTATTTCATAATTGCTTTCACTTCACATGTATTCTTTTTATTTCTTTGTGTATTTCTTTTTTTTTCAATTTTATATTTTTTTAAATTTTTTTCAAATAGTTTATTGTCAAATTAGTTTCCACATAACACTCAGTGCTCATCCCCACAAGTGCCCTCCTCCATGCCTATCCTCCCTCCCCCCCACATCCATCAGTCCTCAGTTTTTGTCAGCATTCAAGAGTCTCTCATGGTTGGCCTCTCTCCCTTTCCCCCACCATTTCCACCCAGAGAGGACAGATGTTAACAGAGGGTGCTGGAGGAAGAGGGAGAGAGGGCTGTCTTTGTACAGCCACTCAGCTTCCCTTGCAAACCGCAGCAGTGCCAGCCACAGAGAAGGGAAGGGAAACGCTAGACCAGGCAGTCACAGACCTGGCTTCACATTCTTATTCCTTACTTCCCAGCTCTGTGACCACCCCTGCGCAGGTGACTGACTTATCATCTGATTGTGCAAGCTTAACAGTGTTTGGCATACAGTTGGCCCTAAAGAAATAGTAACTCCCTCCCTCTTCCCCTAAATGAACTAAAATAGGAAGAGTACCAGTGTGCAGGGTAGAGGGTTATGAAGGGATTTAATGAGATAGTGTACCAAAAGTACATTGAGCAGTGCCTGGCATGTAGGAAGTTACTACTGCTGCTGCTATTGTTATTATTCCTTATTTGGGGCAAAAATTGGTGAAACAAGGCAGGGGTAGGGTGAGAGGTGGGGGCAAGGGGCTGTGCTGAGGGTCTGTGCTGAGTGATTAGCTGAGAAGCTGTGTTATCTGTGGCACTGGTTTTACTGGAAAGCTTCAGCGGGGACAGGAGAAGGGAGTGTTCTGCATGATAACAGTCCTCTTGGGGGACCTGGGGAGTTTGAGGTCTTTGAAGACTCTGGTCAAAGAAACACCAGGAAAGTTCCAGGTTAAGGGAGGGGGTAGGGGCCAGAGTGAAAAAGATCTAAAATTGTCTTGTTTGGATTGTGTCAAACCCACAGCTCGTTATGGGTCCCCTGTGAGGGGCTGCCCTGCTCCATCCTGCCCTAACCTTCATATGGGTATGGTAATCGCCTGAGACTGGTCTAAAAGCTGGAGAATCCTATCCTGTAAATCTTACATCCAGCAGAGTTCTGGGTCCAGAATGAATGGTGATGGATGAATGAATGAACATAAACCCATAAGGCAAAATTCCCTGTGTTCAAGTGTTTAGTTAAAAAAAACGAAGAGTATGAAGATAAGGCAAAAGAGTTTTCAAGTACTTGCCAAGGGCCAAGTACTTATTTTCATGCACTTTGCAGTGTAGTGGTGAACGCTGCAGTGTCGGAGTCCGATTAAATTGCTTGTGTGACCTCACAGAAGCTCTCTATAGCTCAGTTTTTGCGTCCGGAAAATGGGAACCATTATGTAGCCAGGGTGCAGGGAGACAAGAGCATCTGGCTCCGAGGGCCCCAAGCAGACCAGGCTGGACCACTCATTGTTGACAAAATCCAAAGGCAGAGAGTGGAGTGGTGGTGAAGCAAGAAAGGACATTTATTTCAGTTATGCCAACACCAGGAAGAGAGCAGACTAGCGTCTTGAAGATTGTTGCCCAAGTGCCAAAAATACCTCCAGGTTTATATAAGGAAAATGCGGGATAAAGGTGGGTGGGTGTATGCAGGTGGGCAGCTAAGGTCATGTCCATCATTGTCCTGGAGTCAGTCACATGGGGTCTTGCTGGCTCAGGGCTTCCTTATTGCCTGAGGGGGCAGGGTAGTCTTGGTTCCATAAGGGGATGCTTTCCTGCAGGGTCTCTTGCCTAGTTAAGAGACAAGCTGGAAAGAAGAACTTAATGAGAAAGCTTGAGGTCAAAAGGGAAGTAATTGAAGTTCTCTTCAATAGTAGCTAATCATAGGGCTCTTATGAGTAGTAAGTAATGCTCGCCTGTAAGTATATGAAGTGTAGTCCTCAGTGCACAGACCGTCGTATAGTGAGTGCTCAGTCACCAGTGTTGCTGTTGTTATTTTGCTATTTATCAGTCTTCCAAATGCTATCCCCTGTGATGTGGAAACAGAAGGCCACAGACACAGGTGGGTGGCATTGACTCTGAACTCAGTCCCATCTAGAAGCCAAGACTCTGCAGACACTAATGAGACAGGGTGTGTGAAATGAAGTCAGCGTTATGTGCATTTCATTCATTACTTAAAGCCTTTGACTATATGAAATCTTAAAAGGAAAAAACCCTGCAAAATTATAATTTATGTGCCTTTCAAGTTCAAGTATTTTATCATCCAGATAAATCTTCCATGCCTCTATATTAAACCACTTTAGGCAGTCAAAGCTCTTAAATAAAGAGGCTTGTCCTGACCAGTGTCTGTCTTTGCTCATTTATTATAGTTCCCTGGTGAAGACAGACAGATCCCATTTTGCAGGGCAGGCCTCTGGATGGCAGCTCCTACCCCACTGTTTCAGCCATGCGGTTCTGCGTGGTGGTGTTTAACAAACCTCTGTGGACATATGGTTCCCTCATCATTGTCTTTCTCACGTGCCCATAGACCAATAGCAGCAATCTGGGGAATAGGAATAGAAAGGCATTCATTCTGTTTCTAGTGTGAATCTGGGAAAATCTAAGGTTCTCAGGGATGGGTTTTTGTTAAGGTGCCTGGGATGAGGGTGGCAGCGTCTTCTGGAAGTGAAAGCTGTCTATTCCTTCCAGCTAGGAGTGCCATCCTATGGAGTGCTATGTGAAAAGGTGGAATGGATACAGAGATAGAGTCACTATCAATATAACCTATGGCCATAAATGTTGGTTGGAGGCTCATACTCATTTATTTGTATACCTTTGAAGACCATTGGATGGTACTTTTCTCTGAATCCTGGTAAACAGTGTTTTATGCTGCCAAGGTAATCTTATAAGAATGTGTACTTTAAAAAGTAATTGCAGGGGCGCCTGGGTGGCTTAGTCGGTTAAGCGTCCGACTTTCGCTTAGGTCATGATCTCGCGGTTCGTGGGTTCGAGCCCCGCGTCGGGCTCTGTGCTGACTACCAGCTCAGAGCCTGGAGCCTGTTTCAGTCTGTGACTCCCTCTCTCTCTGACCCTCCCCTGCTCACGCTGTCTCTCTCTCTCTCTCCTAGAAATAAATAAAAAACATTAAAAAAAAAAAAGTAATTGCAGGACACCTGGGGTGGCGTCATCAGTTGAGTATCCAACTCTTGGTTCAGCTCGGGTCATGATCTCACAGTTTGTAAGTTCAAGCCCTGTGTCAGGCTCTACACTGACAGCAGAGCCTGCTTTGGAGTCACCCTCATTGCCCCCTCCACCGTTTCTCAAAAATAAACTTAAAAAAAAAAAAGTAATTGCGCCTTAGCTTCCAAATGGGAGAAGAATACTAATGTTCAACTTACTTAACCCTTCGGAGTTTGCAGAGCCCCTCCTTGGATGTTGTCTCATTGGGTGCGCCAGTTAGCGTCACCCATCTACTGGGTGGTGGCAGCAATCAGGCATCTGGCTCACCTGAAGGTAAATCTGGGGGGTGGGCCCTGGAGCCCTTTCCCTTCTGAGTGACAGGGTCTGTCTGAAAGCCTCTTTTCTCCTTCCTTGTTACTCCTGGGCACACAGGCTAAGGTTCCAGTATAGATTTTCTCAAGTTGGAACCAGTGCTGTCCCAGCATGGTCACTTGAGAGGAACCAGCGATCCTGCCTTCAGTCCCATTCAGTTCCAGTGAGAGCAAGGAGAAAATAACACTAAAAGACCAGTTTCAAATAAGACATGATCCAGGGGCGCCTGGGTGGCTTAGTCGGTTAAGCGTCCGACTTTCGCTTAGGTTATGATCTTGCGGTTCGTGGGTTTGAGCCCCGCGTCGGGCTCTGTGCTGACTGCTAGCTCAGAACCTGGAGCCTGTTTCAGAGTCTGTGACTCCTTCTCTCTGACCCTCTCCTGCTCACACTGCTCTGTCTCTGTCTCTCTCTCTCTCTCCCCTAGAAATAAATAAAACATTAAAAAAAAAAAAAAAAAGACATGATCCAAACAGCCCCAGGAAACATTCTGTCTTCCATACCGAATGTTATTAGAGAGTTATTTTATTTGTTTGGCCAGAGCTGAGGACAAAATACATCTTTGATCCCCATCAGTCTCAGATGTGGACCTTATTACAAGAGATGAGCTACCATCTTCCCCGAAGCAAAGGAAGGAAGCTAGCCTTGCTGGGCAGAAAATGAGAAGGCCAGTCTTGGTGGGGTGGGTGTGACTGCTGTATTCTCAGGGCGCAGCTTCAGTAGGATTGTAATTGTGTGGCCCTGAGCCATGGAGGAAAGAAGTGGCTCTGGAAATCTCCCTCCCATACGGATGGCACACAGTGATGGTGTTGATTCCCTTTAGAAGTGCACGTTAAGTGGTAAGTATTTATGATAAAAGGTCTGGGGAGTAAATGTGTCCATCAGTCAGCGTAGAACTTATCAGAGCTCCTAAGATGGTTTTAAGGCCTTTCCCCTTCCATCTGTCCCCCTCCCTTGCTTCCTCCTGTAAAAGTCAACCATTAAGGCAGGACACAGCCCCAGGGAGGAGTTTTGGAAATGACTTGCGGAAGCAGAGTTAATGTTATTAAAGACAGACGTGTAAGGGTTTAGTGCCTTGATTCTGGTCCTTCCCACCTCCTCCCAGTGTTTGACGGAGAAGAGTGACCAACACAATTCAGCCTAATTACATCCTAACCGCAGCCATCAGCCAGTCTGCTCACTGGAAAGCTTTTGCAATTGAGAAGGGAAAAAAATGATGAAAACAAGTGTGGAACTCACACAAATTTGGGCCTTGTAAGTTGCCTGTGGGAGAGAGTGAATGGCAGTGTCAGGAAGGGGACCACACCAGGCCAGGCAAAAAGTGGGCTTTCAAAGGCTAAAAATCTCTGTGTGAGCAGGTACTCATTAGGGCAGAATGCCTGTTTCATGAATTCATGTGTGCGAGTCTAAATTGAAATTATTATCCACTTTCAAATGTTCATTTTAGAGATCGGAAGTAGGTGTTTACTGCACAGACCCTAGGACTAGTATCAAAGACTACTTTGCATTTTGCTTCTCCATCTAGTCTTCTGTGTAACTTTTATAATGCTGTTGGTCAAGCTTGTCTTAATTTTTGTATGTATGAGAAAAAGGATGCTACTGTTTTCATCCACTTTCTATTTTGGGAGTAATCAAAGGACTGCAGATGATATAGGTAGGGGGTCTGCCTATTTCAGGTGTCACTGAAATGCTACCAATCCTTTGGCTTCCTCTGGGATTCTGGCTAAAAAAAAAAAATAATGTGAAAAGTGAAAAAAGCAGCTGTATAAAGATGCATCATTGTTTATAATGGTGAAAACAGAAGTGACCCAAGGGGCCCCTGCGTGGCTCAGTCGGTTCAGCTTCCAACTTTGGCTCAGGTCGTGATCTCACAGTTCGTGAGTTCAGGCCCTGTGTTGGGCTCTGTGCTGACAGCTCAGAGCCTGGAGCCTGCTCCAGATTCTGTGTGTGTCTCTCTGTCACTCCCCCACCTGAGTGCACATGTATTTGCTCGCTTGCTCGCTCTCAAAAATAAACATGAAAAAAATATTTAGAAGTGACCCGAATATACAGTATAGGAGGGTATAGTCAAATTACTGAAAATTAGGTCGGTGGAATATTATGCAGTATTTAGAACTTTGAAGATTAGTAACTTGGGAAGTCAGCGAACAGAATGCTATTACATTAAGTGCACATTCAGGAAAGCAGTCTGCAAGGGATGCCTCAAAGGAAACAGGAATTGCATTCCAACAGCGGAACTATGAATAACTTTTCTCACATTTCAAACTTTCTGTGTTGTACTTTTACTCTCCTTTTTAAGAAAATCCTAAAACAAGCCAAATTAAATAATGATCTTTATGTTGTTTGCAGTTTTAAGGGCATTACATTTGTGGCCTTATCTTGATTAAATCTTTCAATCAATAATTTCTAAAGCCAGGGTTGGCTCCCTGCCTCCATGTCCGTGGTCAGAGGACATACTCTGGGTCCACTATCTAAATGGCCTGCAGATGTGCTCACTCTGGCTTGGAGATTCAGATTCTCGGGGTCTTTAAGGTGAAGAAGGCCCCTCCCTGCCTTGTGACTTCATATCCTTGTGCTGGCCTCCCTCATCCTGTTCCCCACCTGGTCCTCACTGGTGGGGTGGGGATTGGGGATTTGGGTTTGCAACCATTGAGGACCTTGTTGGTAAAGTTTCAGCAACCTCTGCCCACAACACACAAACACACACACACGCACATGCACACGCACACGCACACACTTCTTAGGTCAGCACGTGTCTGGAGCAGCCCTATGTCACTCTGGCTTCCTGTCCTGCTTAGGCCTTGGTACTGTAGTACTTCTGGGACTAGATTGTTTGTGTTGTTGTTTTCTTTTTTTTAAGTTTTTTCTTATTTATTGTGAGAGAGAGCGGGCAAGCAGGGGAGGCACAGAGAGAGGGAGAGAATCCCAAGCAGAGATTGGCTCTCCCAAGGCAGAGAGCCGTGAGGAGCTCGAACTCTCAAACTTTGAGATTGTGACCTGAGTCAAAACCAAGACTCAGATGCTTAACTGACTGAGCTACCCAGGTGCCCCTGGGGCTAGGTTTTATATTCTTAATATCTCCTCTCCCTGTGTTGGCCCCTAAACCCATGTATCCTCTCTGCCTGGTGTGTGGCTAGTGATATGTCCTAAAGCAGCAGGAACTCATTCACTTGGCTATACATTGGAACCTCATAACATGCACTTTTATTTGAGACAAGGATTTGAGCGTGGTAATTGATTTGGGAGGTCGCCCCATGGCATACTAGCAGGAAATAGGGAAATGAGCCAAAGAAACACATCATTGGGCAGGTCTCCAGTGTGGACCACTGGAGTGTACATCTGCTGGGAATCGCTGGCAGCCAGTGTGAAGCACCCATCCCAGAGTTTGCTTCTTGTGGGGCTCCAGGGCTGAGAACATACCACCATTGCTGTCCATCATTGGTTGAGCATTGCTCCTTACGTGGACCAAATTCTCCAGACTTCTGGCAGCTTCTTGTGCCCAGGTGCATCACTGGGCCAAAGGGATGCCAATGCTAGCATGTGGAAGTCAAACAGCGAGGCCTGACTGCTCAGAGTGTAGCACTGACAGCGTCTGCTGTGACATTCTTCCCTGAGCACCTTGAACATTACCAGTGTACTAAATTGAACATAAACAAATTCAAAATTCTGTGCTGAATCAGAGACCCTTTTATACTAAATTGAAGACTGCATTAAGGAGCAAGCAAAACCCCAAAAGTCTATGAAAAATTGTGGAAAGAAATCTTTATACAAGAAAAATATTACCATATCTTTCCCCATGAGCTGGGGTAGCCTATTAATATTTTATTTAAGTGGCAGAACGCTAATGTTCACAGCTGTACAGTTTGAGCCCCAACATTTGGAAAGAGGGCTTGAGTGTATAGTAAGATTGATCTTTATCATGGCAACATTTCCACCTCTGTTGTGCCTTGACTGTTTTCTGTTATTTCTCAAGTGCATTAAGATGATCTTAAAAGAACAATTCATTGGGAGACAACATTTAAGCTCATTTGTCAACCCACGATTTTATCTCCAGTGCCATGTTTTAATATTAATACTGGATATGCCATACTGACACTAATACCAAAGGATGGGAGAGAATTTCTGTAGTGATGCGTTAGGCAGTATGATAAATGTTTTGTAGTCATTGCCTTTATGTAGAAACATTCTATCTCCAATTAAAGATTTAGTAAGCTCTTCATCAAAATATCTATTCACAATTGAGGCGTACAAGATGGTTGTGCTGACATTTCAACTTAATGCACTCTATAGTTTTGTGGGTCTCAATCCATTTAATATGCTTGTTTTTGTTTTTTTTCTATGCACAGAGGAGGAATAGTGGCAAAAATCTGGGGGCATAATACAGATTCTGGAAACATTTTCCATTCACTTATCATTACTAACTCCACTGTAATATTTATCATTCCAAATGAAGGCCTTACTCCAAGACATGATTTAAAATAGTTCCTTTAGCAAGCTCAGTAGGGCTCAGTGGCTAAACCCTTTGCTTTGAGTTATGGGCAATTTAGAATTGGTGTGGAAAAGATTCAGGATTCCATTGTTCTAGAGGAATGAGGCCATTTCCCTTGAAGCTCTGGTTCAACATGCATTCTGCAAAGAATGAGATGGTGAATCCCTGGTGTTTATGCCCTGTTCCCACTTCCTGTGTGCATAGCAGACATCACTCCTGCCTTCCTCCTGCATGCTTCTCCATAAAGTGCTCCCTGCAGCCACTCCAGTTCATCAAGTGCTCCCTGCAGCGATGCAGTTCATCAGTATAGACTCACTGGGTGAAGCCTGTGAACCCCCTGTGCTCCTGCACACCTTTTTACTCATCCTTACCATTGCTTTGGATGGTCAACCAAGGAATCTTTCATAGTCCCTCTACAAAAAAAAAAAAAAAAAAGAATGCAAGAGGCAGTTGGTTTGATCACTTTGTGCCTTTTTATTCATGTCTCTGTCATTGCGGATAATGGGTACTCAGTTCATCAGTGGTAGTCTCCCTTGCCTTTTCCCTTCTACCATGTGCATTTGATGTTTTTCCTTCCTTTTTTTTCCTTTTTATGTTTCTCAGAAGATAAAGCAGGGAGCCCCAAATTATTTGCTATTTGGTCTCAAGGTTTGGTTGATGTAATATGTATTAATGGGAATGCACTGAGATTTTAATTTTTTTTTCCCTACTACTTTGGGAAGACTGCTCTGCTATAGGTTACCAGTGACTGCCATGTTGCCAAAGTCTTCTGGGCTTTCTCTGTACATATCTTCTGTACAACATTGATGCCTCTGACCATGGTCAGCTTTTGAACCCTTCTTTCTTGGATTTTCCTCCTTCCTGACTGATTGTTTCTTCTTTGATTTCTCTACCTGCTGACTTTTCTCTGCTGGCATTTTCAGGGAGGGCAGCCCAAGGGTTCTTCCCTTGAGCTTCTCTTCATACACTTTACCTGGATGATTTCATCCATCCCCCCCCCTTTTTTTAATGTTTATTCATTTTTGAGAGAGGGAGAGAGAGAGAGAGAGAGAGACCGAGCATGAGCAGGGGAGGGGCAGAGAGAGAATGAGAGACACAGAATCCGAAGCAGACTTGAGGCTCTGAGCTGTCAGCACAGAGCCCGGTGCGGAGCTCGAACTCACAGACTGTGAGGTAAGGCCTGACCTGAAGTCAGACACTTAATGGACTGAGCCACCCAGGTGCCCCTCCATGCCCCTAGTTTTTAACTGTCACCTTTACATAGATGCCTCCTGTATCCTCATCTCCATACACCCCCTCTCGGCTCAGACCTTCAGCCTGCTGAATGGTGCCTCTTGTGATTCCCACTGGCATCCAGAGTCAGCATCTTTCACTTGTTCTAGATGATTCCTATTTTCACAGGGCCAACCAAACACTTGCACCTCTTGGGTTGTTTCTGCTGCCTCTTTGGGATCATAGGTAAACTGTTGTAAGTTTGTCAGAAAACTTCCATCTTGGAAAATGAAGTTAAGACAAGGGCACAAACCAAGAGCTCCTCCTTAAAACTTAGGGGCTTAAAAGTAAACAGTCATTTAACTAGCATCCCTCACGGTTCTGGGTGTTCACTCGACTCAGCAAGGCAGGTCTCGCTCTGAGTCTCTCATTTAGTGGCAGTTCGATGGTAGCTGTTGGCAGGAATGTGTTGTCATGTAGCCTGGGTTCCTCACAGCATGGCAGCTAGGTTCTAAGAATAGGTATCCCAGGGGACCATCCTTAGAAGTCTCATAATGTCACTTTTGCCCTGTTTATCATCGTGCGCAGCTTTAAGGAGATGGAACATAGACCTACCCCTTGATGGAAGGCATGTCATATGATGTCTATGCTGGAAAATACCCTTCTGCCATGGTCCCCACATGTACGACTATTCCTTTGAGAACTACCTGCAGTACCACAGCTTTCTGTTTTGTTTAAAACAAAATTGAGGGTGGGAGTCGCCTGGGTGGCTCAGTCGGTTAAGCGTCCAACTTAAGCTCAGGTCATGATCTCATGGTTCATGGGTTCAAGCCCCGTGTCAGGCTCTGTGCTGACAGCTAGCTCAGAGCCTGGAGCCTGTTTCAGATTCTGTGTCTCCCTCTCTCTCTGACCCTCCCTTGCTCACGCTGTATCTCTCTCTCTCAGAAATAAATAAAAAATTTAAAAATTAAAAAAAATTTTTGAGTAGGTGACATGTTTACATGATTGGCAAATTAAGAAAAAATAAGTGTAAATGTATACCGTGAAAATATTCTTTTTTATCCCATATACCTACCTCCCCATAGACAACCACACTGCTGTTTCTTTATATTCTTTCAGAGTTTATAGGTATTTTTATATTTCTGTTCTGTACTTTGCTTTTTTTTCTTAACAATATATCTGAGAGATAGTTCTTTAATAGTACATAGAGGGTTCTCTTGTTCTCCCTTCTTCCCTCCTCTCTCTCTCTCACACACACACACAGACACACACACACAGATGCAGAGTATTCTATGGTGTGCCTTTACCTTAGTTCACTTAATTAGTTTTCTATGGGTGGGCACCAGCCAAGTGCAGACAGACAACCACCATAGTGAAATATACCATCCTTCATGTGAGAGAATATACTAGAAGCCTTCTTTGAGAGCTATAGGCAATTATGTGCATCTTCCTCCTATATACCTCACCTCTCAGCCCTTCATGGCATTTCCCCTGCCTCCTCTCATGGACTATGGCCACCGTAGCTCATTTCTACACCACCTAGCACAGGGAGCTCTGTGTCCCCACTGTACAGAGGTGGCCTGTATAGGTTTGGGGGTGCCCTGTGTTCCCCGTCCTCTAATTTCACTAGAGGTCACATCTCCTAGATCACTTCAGCCTGTCACCGAAACTGGAATCAGATTCCGTTCTGTTCTTCCCAGACTTGTGGGCTCAGGCCCAAGTACAAGCAGTCTTCCCTGGTCAGCCCAAAACCACTCTCTGACAGCTTGTCTTATCCAAAATTAGCACCAGCAGGGGTCATTGGGGGAAAAGTGTGGGTGGTGGTCATCTTATAGTCCTAAGATACCATTGAGGAGTTGTTGTCCTATAGAAATACAGCAAAACAATTCTTTCCTTGTTGAGGAAATATTCTTAAATCACATACTTTTGCTGTTTCTGTTAGGAATTGTATTCCTTAAGGAATATACACTGTTTTTGTTAAATTAAGAAGGCCAAACTTGACCCTCCACCAGAAAGATTGACAGTAGTGCTATGGCTTAAAAGAAAGCTCTCTGGGATGCTGTATGTTTAGGATTTTTTGTAAAGAATAGAAACTTCATTTCAACTAGGTTAAGCAAAGCTAGGAATATGGTGATAATAGAAAAGTTTCAGGGGATCAGGCCCAGTTGGATCCAGGTGCTCAGAGGATGGCCCTAGAAATCTCAACCTCTCTCTCTTTCAGCTCTTCCTACCACTGTATTGGCTTCACTCTCTAAGGTAAGGATGATTACAGCTCCAGGTTTATGTGGAGTTTATAGCTCCTGATTTCAGAAGACAGTCTTTTCTCCAATGTCCGTATTGCAAAGGGGTTCTGATTTGTCCATTTGTCTCTTGCACTAGTTGCTATTCCAGGATGTTTGTTTCTCAGCATCTTGATAGACTTTACAGAATAAGGAGTGGTGGGAGAGCAGGCTTCAAAGCAAAGGGATGAAGGACCAAGACATGGAGCTGCTCACTGCAGACAGTGATTCAGAACTAGAATTTCAGCTTGTAAAGAATACCTGAATTGGAGGTCATAGGTCTAGAGTCAAGAAAAGGTTCATTGTCTTAATCTCTCTATTTTTATGTATGTTTGAAATTTTCTGTGATAAAAATTGCATTACAAATAAGAGGAGGGGGGCACCTGAGTGGTTCAGTTGGTTAAGCGTCTCACTCTTGATTTTGGCTTCAGGTCATGATCTCAGAGTTTGTGAGATCGAACCCTGCGTCCAGTGTGGAGCCTGCTTGGAATTCTCTCTCTCTTCTCTCTCTGCCCCTCCCCTGCTCATGCACACGTGCTGTGTCTCTCAAAACAAATAAACATTTATTTTTTTTAAAAAAAGCTTATTTTCTACCCTCATTTGGGTACACCCCACAAACAATACTGTACATCTGTATATATTTACTATCTGATTTTCTGACTCCCTGTGTTTCTTTTCATCATACAAAGAAACTTTCATCTTTATTTCCCTCTAAGCTGGGAATTGGAGGGATGACACAATAGTTGACCTTCACTTAACTGTGTGTGTGCTGGGAGGGGGGATTTGATGTAAGTCATTAAGGTGCACTTAAGTCCATGTCTCCATGGTCCCCTGTACAAAAGCCTAGAAAATTCCATCCGGGAGAGAGAAGGACGTTCATGCCATGACCAAGTCCGCATCTCTCCCTTTCATGGTCAGTAGTCAAGTGTTGGTCAGTGTGGACAGACCAGGTGAAGTTCATGAGGTCCTCAACCTTATGATCCATGTTCATTGTTAGGGGAGGGCCCAGATCCTCAGGTAGTCATGGGCTGGCTGCTAGAAGAAACCTTTGTGTGTAGATAGACTTTTCATTTCATAGGTGAGGAAACAGGCCAGAGGAGTTAAGTGACTTGCCCAAGGTCACAAAGCAAAGTAGCAAGAGCAGAGCTAGATTGGAGTTCCCATAATCTCACTCTTCAGTCTAGTACCACTTAAAAGGTGTGTGACCTTGAGTAAGCCTCATTACCTCTCTGTGCTTCAGTCTCCTCACCTGTGATGATGGACAGACTAATGGCTTTCCAAAAAGTCTATGTCCTAATCTCTGGAATTGTGAATAAGTTAGATTACCTGGCATGGGGGGATTAAGGTTGCAGATAAAATTTAGGTTGCTGATCATCTGATCTTACAATTATCTTGGATTATCCAGATGGGATTGATGTAGTCATAAGTGTTCTCCTAAGTGAAAGCAGAGGGCAGGAGAGTTAGACTGATGGATTGTGAAAAGGACTAGGCCAGCCATGGATGGCATTTAGGATGGAAAGGAGCATGAGCTAAGGAATGTGACAGCTTCTGAAAGCTGTGAAAGTAAAAAAGTGGATTCTTCCCTAGAGCTCCAGAAAGAAGTTCAGCCCTGCTAACACCTTGATTTTACCTAGTGAGACCCCTTTGGGCTTTTGACCTCCAGAACTGTAAAATAATAAAATGTGTGTTGTGTTAAGCCACTAAGTTTGGGCTAATTTGTTAGAGCAGCAATGGGAAACTACTACATCTACAAAAGTGGATAGTCATACCTGTCTGAGAAGTTGCAGCATGGAGTCAGATAATGTTTGAAAATTGCCCAGCAAATCTCCTGGAATGTAGTCGATGTTTGAACAGTAATGTTGATGGCAGATGAGGTAGTGGTGGTGCTGGGCAGTGGTGATCATTATTACAGAATAAAGGGGGAATAGTTGATGGCAGGTGTCTTTGAAGAACCAAGGTTGACGCCTCTGAGATGAGGTTGAGGGCTATTAGGAGGTCACCTACCTGGGGCATCTGGTGTCTCCTACTGACCTCCTAATAGCCCTGAACCTCATGGGAAATTCTACTCTGATTGTCCACAGGCCTCCTTCCTTCCATTCTTCAGCACTTCATCTGGCAGCACTATCCTACATTGAGGGAGCAGGAGTTAGGAAAGGGCAATGCCTGTGACCTCTTCCATCAGGGAAAGCCCTGCCTCAGAGATCTGGTAGGATCTCTCTCTCGGCCTGGCCCTCACACACCTGGTGCCTCGGGCTGCCCTGTGGCCTTAAAGATTACTGCTGCCACAGTGTCAGCATTTGAACTTGGGCAAGCTTACTGTGGTCCAGGCAGTTTGCTAGGTGCTGTCTGACAGAGCCTGTGCCACAGACTCACTCAGTCTTCATGGTACCCCTCTGAGGCAGGCCTTATTCCCCATATTACAGAAGAGCCAACAGAGGCTCCAGGAAGTTAGGCCACTTGCTCAAGGTCGAATAGCTTGTCAATGACAGAGCTGGGAGTACAGGCTAAGTTCATTTGACCCCAGATCCTGGGCAAAATTGGTCACAGAGTGGGAGAAGAGAGACGGCCCACCCACAGGCTTACTGGACAGAGCCTGGGAGTGTTTGGATGCTGTGGCCTGTGGGAGCAAGGTCCTCCAAGTCTCTAGAAGGAGGCCCCACTCCAGGGAATGCCTTCCATGCCCTCCTGCTCCTCTGGGAATGGTGGAACCCCCAGGTGGGTTGAGAGTAATACACATTTGCTCCCTGGGCCCTGTGGGGGCCCTCACATCCCTCTCAGCCTTACCACAACTACATCCACCATTTCTTTCCTTGGAAGGCATACACTGATGTTCAGACTGGTGTTATGTGATATTGAGAAGCTTTTGTTAATTATTGTTAATTTTGTCAGGAGTGATCGTGGTATTATGGATAAATAAGAAATTCTCCTATTCTTAGAAAGTGTCCTTTATTTTTGAAATATTTAGAGGTGAAATGTCATGGGTTTTATAAAGGACTTTAATAGAATTCCAGGGGACAACAGGTGAAATAAACGTGGAAATGTGTTAATGACCATTTGAAGACCTCTATGTGGCAGTTTAATAGCTATTTACTCTGTAGATGGTAATTTTGTTTTAAAAAAAAGTTGGGTTTTTGTTTTGTTTTTTTTTATTTTTTTATTTTTTATTTTTTTAATGTTTTATTTATTTCTAGGAGAGAGAGAGAGACAGCGTGAGCAGGGAGGGTCAGAGAGAGAGGAGTCACAGACTGAAACAGGCTCCAGGCTCTGAGCTGGCAGTCAACACAGAGCCCGACGCGGAGCTCGAACCCACGAACCGCGAGATCATGACCTAAGCGAAAGTCGGACACTTAACCGGCTAAGCCACCCAGGCGCCCCTGTTTTGTTTTTTTAATAAAAATTAATCACAGAGCCCTTAGGATGCACTCAGTCTTAAGCTAAATTAGACACAGCTCTACACTCGGGAGACCCACAGATAAATGACCACAGTGGCAGGGACGAGCTTGGGAGCCAAGGTAGAGGGGTGTGACAGGGCCCAGTGGGGACAGTCCTGAGGAGGTGCTGGCCTGGAGAAGAAGTCATATCATGGAACCTGGTTCTGGCCTCCGAGTTGTGTGGTTGCTTTTGTTGAGCTGTTCCTAGAACTAAGACAGCCAGCTGAGTCTTCTTTAATCCCTTGTCACTAAGGGCTCCCTCCAGTGGGTGACTGTTCTTGCACAGGCAGGCTGACTTTTCCTTCATGGTGGCATTACTCCTTTGCTGTGTTACTCTATGAGAAAAGGACCGTGGTGTTTTGTCAAACATCTTCTCGTGGTACATACTACTGATTAGGAATTCCATTGTTGCTGCAGATTCCCCGGCACATTTCCTTTGGCAAATTCTGCAATCTTTTGAGTTTTACATGAAGGTTCATTTTTCAAACTTAACATTGGAATAATCAGGTTCCCTGATCTCCTGTTAGCCTCTGCTTCCTTTACATTTTTCCTTATCAAAATAGCCAGCCAGCGAAGACAAACAGCCCCCAGAGTGCTTGCTCTTACCTTATCTTCTTAGCATTTCCAAGGACTTTGCCAAATCTATCTCTATGTGTTGAGCATCTTTTAATACAGACATCACTGCTAACCAGTAAGCCGGTCTTGGCCAAGTACTGGTTTGGCTTTCTATATAAAGTGTCATTCTTCAACTAAATCTTGATTTCTTTCCTGTAAGCCTTTAGACATATGAACGCATAACAGGTGACCTCTGCGTAGTAATTTCATAAATTCTTGGTGAAATGAATTGTATCAGATCAATACATCCGTAGACTCATCACGTTTTTTCAGCTGAGAGGGACTTTAAGATGAATCTGGTACAGCTCTGTTAGTGGAGGAAACATTCATTTTAACTGCATAGTCAATTCTCAATTAACAAGAGTAATGGAGTGGAAGGAGGTCAGTGATCATCAAAAATCATGAAAATAAAATTATCGTCAACACTGGATTTTCTGGGGGCTGATTAACTGGCTTGTGGATTAATTGAGGTTAAGACACAGTGGACCCAGGATGTCATCACTTTGGTAATTGGTCAACAGCTGCTCACCACCTGGCCATCACTACCGCCACCACCACCCCACCTCCCAGTCTCAAGGAGGAAAAGGGTTTCCTGGGAGCTACAGCAGGCAGAGCTGGCTAACCTTGGCTGGATTGGTCCCATGAGGATACAGATGTCAGTCTTGAGAGCTAGGTGAGGGGTGTTTTTAGGGCTTATGCCATGATTCTTGAACTTGAGCTTCTTCACACCTACCTGGAGGGCTTGTGAAGACCCAGATTGCTGGGCCCCAGAGCCAGTTTCTGATCCAGTAGGTCTGAAGTGGCGCCTAAGAATTTCCGTGTCTAAAAGTGTCTGAGTAACATTGATGCTGCCAGCCCAGGGACTGCACTTGGAAAAGTGCTGCTTTCCAGACCATTCTTTTCATCCCAGCTACGCAATAGCATTCTCTGGGGAGCTTTTTAAACCTACCGATGCCTGGATACACCTTAGCCAACGTATAAGAGACTCTGAAGGTGCAACCCAGGCATGAGTGGTTTTAAAACTCCCAGGTGATTTTAATGTGCCTCCAGGCCTGACTACAGAACTCTAGGTACGGATGGTTTCCCACACCTCCATCACCTGTGTACAGGTCTTAGGATTTTTTCCATATCTTTGCTCCTTGTGTATTTAATATTTCTTTAAATGAAGTTTTTTTCATGTAAATAAATTTATTTAAAAAGCAAATGACCCCCTTCATGTAGGAAAACCAGTCTCAGAGGCCAGGTACAAGACATACCTGTAAAAACATATCAAGTTCTTGCCTATGCTCATCTTACATTCCATCACATTTTGGGAGTCTCTATTCTAGAAATGTACTTACTACGTTTTTCACAAAGGTGACGGAATATATTATTTCTGTCCCTCATCCTCTCTAATGGGTCAGGCAGGGTTTGGCTACCTCTGAGCACATCTGCTCTCTGTCTATAAGAGAAACAAGTCAGAATGGATGCACAAGTGACTTCATAACCAAGTAATTTCCATTAGGTGATATGCCTCTAAGAAAAGAATCAATCCACAGAAGAGTAGATAAACTATGGTACAGCCATGTCAAGAATGGAATACTACTCAGCAGGGAAAAGGAACAAACCACTATTGCACACAACCGCCTGTGTGAATCTCTTAGACATTATGTTGAGCAAAAGCTCAACATGGATGAGACTAGACATTGTATGATGCCCTTTGTACTTAGAGTCCTAAAATAAGCAAAACCGATCTATGGTGGAAAAATTCAGAATTATGGTTGCTCAGGGGATGTGGAACCAGGAGATCGAGTGGGAATGGACAGGAGAGGAGAGCTTTCTAGGGTGATGGGATCTTTCTAAGGCTTGATGTGACATGGTGCCTGCATTTGTCAAAATGCATTGAATGGTCACCCTCAAGATGTGTGTATTTTATTATATGTTCAAAAAGGAAAAAGAACACTGAACAAATAATGAACTCCAGCTAATGATACACATGCCGTAGTGTTGAGGGAGAGGTGCTCTGCTGTCTGCATCTTACTTTGAAAGACATCAAAAAAATAAGGTGGATTGATGAATGGATAGAGGGGTAGATGTATAACAAAGCATGCAAAATAAAGTATTAATGGTAGAATCTAGGTGGATGGTATCTGTGTTCACCTGAAAATCCTCTCAACTTTGCAGTATGTTTCAAAATCTTTCATATTAAAGATTGAGGGGAAATGGGCACACACGTTGAGAACAGCAAACAAGTGTTCCACCCCCCTGCCGGAACTCTCCAGCCTTTGCCACTCGAGTGAGTCTTGCCAAGGAGGCTCCTGCCAAAGACAGATGGGCTGGAGGATCAGAGGGGTGAGCCAGGAAGGAGGGACGGGGTCCTTCAGAGAGGCGACTGCGCTGAGAGAGGACTGTGGCTCCCCTGTGCTGGGCCTGCTGTGGGAGGAGAAAACCGAGGGCCCTTCCTTCCCTCACCCATGCTGTGGCCCGCAGGGACCCCAGGAGCATTGTCTCGGCAGTGAGCCCTGGCAGGGGCTGTGCAGAGGCTGTTAGATGTGATCTGCAGACAGTACCTGGACCCTGCCACAGACAGGGCGGTATGAGTGAGTGAGGAAGAGTGGCTTCTCCAACCAGTGAACTCCAGAACATGTTGCCCCACTATCTCAATGGATATCCTGAGCCCAGATGTGGCCTGGTGGGGGAAGTGGGGTGTTGGGGGCATGAGCTGGCCATCATGGGGATCAGGCGGGTGCAATGGCAAGGACAGCCTTCTCAGGCCTGATAGCAGACTCTCTAGGGTGCCCCATAGCTGACCAGGGACCTGCTGGGTCCTCCCCACTCGTCACTGTACATCCCACAGCACAACTCTACCACCACCCCCAGGTCACACCCTCCGAGCAAACCCCCACAGTATACCCTTGTGGCCCATCCCATAATACACCCCCACAGCATAAGCCCCTGGGAACATCCCCACAATGTGATTTTCATCACACACCCTGGAGCACAGACCCTCTGTCACCTACACTTGACTCCCACCACCACCACATCCACAGCACACCTCCTTCTGAGACACACTGCAAACCTATCCCCATGGCAGCCTCCCCACCAAAACCCCTCACAACACTGTCTATAGCGCATGCTCCCGTGGGATACCCATGCAACACACACCTGCAACAGCCACGGCACGCTCCCCACTGCGTGCACATACAACCCGTATGATGGTATGTGTACCATAGTTGTGCACCAAAGTTGATATACCCCTGCTCAACTTTGAGTGGAACCCCCCTTGCCTTTGCCAGTGAGGGACAGGTACCTGCACATTAATCTGCTCTTACCTGTCCTTACTCATGCAAGGATCTTGAGATACACAGAGAAGAGAGAGCAAATTTCCTCTTGAGGGAAGAATTTATGATTGGTATTTAAAGGATGGTTTATATGCGGATTATATCTTTGTTTCCTGCAAACTTGAACAAGCTCATCTTGAATACCAAAGACTCTGGGGCTAGCATGGAAGAGTGATCTGAGCCCCTCTGGGTTTCTGCGCCTTAAAGGTACTGGGAACTGAGATGACCTGGCCTTTGTGATCAGACAGGAGCTTGTCCAGGCTCCCCCCCACCCCCAGTACTGCGTCTTTGGCCAAGCTCTGAGCTTCAGAGTCCCAGGCTACAGTGTCCCCATCAGAAACAAAAGGATAATACTTCTCTGCACAGTGTTTGCAAAGATTAAAGATAACACAAAAAATTTTGTAGTAACAGGCACAGTATATGTGCTGCCAAAATAGAAGTTAGGAGACCTAAAAGGTGCCTAGTGCATAAAAAGTACCTGATACAGTAACTTTTAGTTATTTTCACTGTTACTATTATTATTGATTTACTGTGATAGTGATTTATTATTGTCATCTATGAGGGTTTAAAATGTGAACAGAGAGCAATATTTAGAACTTCCACAGCTGCAATAAGTTTTTGCTTTGACCACAAATGACATTTTGAACATTTAAGTAACTGCTTGTTTTTTTTTTCCCATGCCTGACACTGCCACCCGCCCCCCCCCCCCGCCCCGCCCCTGAACCAAGAGTGAGTGTGAGAATAAGGACTGTGTCCTCCGTAAGCTCATCCTCAGGACTAAGCACAGATACACACGGAAGATGTTAGGAATTTGGTTGATTGGCACAGTTTTTTTTCTTCGTTCTTTCCTCTCTCCCTCCTTCTCTTCCTCCTCCCTCCCTCTCTTCCTCCTCCCTCCCTCCCTCCTTTCCTTCCTTCCTTCTTTAAAGTTTGAGAGACAGAGAGAGACAGAGCATGAGCTGGGGAGGAGCAGAAGAGAGAGGGAAACACAGAATCCAAAGCAGGCGCCTGGCTCTGAGCTGTCAGCACAGAGCCTGACGTGGGGCTCGAACCCACGAACCGTGAGATTGTGACCTGAGCCAAAGTCGGATGCTTCACTGACTGAGCCACCCAGGTGCCCCTGGTATGGTTTCTTGATGAGCAAATCATCCCAATATTAAAACTCTTTAGCTCATACAAGCTGTGTTTTTAAGTCACCAACAGCACCTTCAAAGCTACAGAGCCACAGTTGCCTTCTCATTTACATGCTACTCTGTCAATTAAGGTTACATGCCAATTAAATGGGACATTAAGCTGCTAGTAGGCATGCAAGTCTGCATGCTAGTATCCTCTTCACGTCAGTTAGTGACCTGAATTCATTGCCTCCCATACATTCCCAGGGCTCTTTCTTACCCCGATCCCAGCCAGCCCTGGCCAGGACAGAAGAACAGCCAGACATGGCTCTGTGCTGTATCTGGTTCAGGAGAGGGGTCTGTGAAGCCAGTTAGTGTGTCTGGATCCTTGTGGAATTCCAACCAAAGTATGACCGTAGTTACTTGGGTGCATCTGACTAGGGACAACCCCATCTTCAAAAACTTCCTCCTTGAAGCAGAAAAAGCAAGCGTTAGCACCCAAGAGTGCAGGAGACATGTCTGTCCCCTAAAGCACCCTGTCCTCAAGGAGTCGCGCCCAAGAGCCCTTGTGGCAGCAGTTCTGCCCCTGCTGAGCTCTTCCCTGGTTTGTGCCAGCTTTAGGTAAACTGATCGTGGTGAGCAAACGTACGGATCTGGAAGGCTTGGTCAAACACAGCCCACAGGCTCACATTTCATTTTTCAGACCCTTGCTATTGTACTGCCATTGGCAAAAGATGCAGCAGTGGGCTTAACTCTTCCCTCCCTCTGTGGCTCAGGCACTTGAGTAATTGAAAAGTGCTTCTTTTCCTTCCTCATCTAGAGAAATAAAAATAATTATAATAGAAAATGGGTAATTTGCAGCTACAATGGCAGGCTGATAATCAAAAACTTGTAAATGGAAACATGAGCATATGTTTATCACTTCTTCGAAATTAGAATGCAGTTGAAAGTAGCTGTGGGCTTCAAAGAGGGCATTATGGAAGGGAAGGAGGCTTAGCTGTTCATTGGAGACCTGCCTGCTAATGAGGCTTTTAAGTTCTTGTGGCCTCAAGAGCGGCACAGAAAGGAAGATGTCCCTGAGTGCTGTTGAGGGGACCCTCAGGTAATCACTTGCGGATTCATCACTCCACTTTGTAAAATCATGTAGGGGCTCAACAGCCACCACCATCAGTATCAAGTTTGATCTAGTCAACATAGAATACAAGGCCCTTGGCAACCTTATGGTGGAGAACCTTGTCATACCCCTCAAGCTTGGCTACTCTCTTGACCCTCTTGCAACCCCACCATGCACCATGGCCTCCCATATTCTCAGGCTTTGCAGATGCTGTTCCATCTCCCCCAACTCATTTACCTGCCTAACTCCTATTCATCCTTTAAAACCCCAAACACCTGTTGCTTCCTCCTGAAACCTTTTCATATTCCTATTGCCTGCTTCTCTCAGCCTGGCTGGCCTGGAGGGCTCCTCTTGCACACAGGCTCCCTCTGTTTTTATCTATGCCAGTTCTTACCACATGGATTGTGAACACTGGTTAGCCTATCTGCCCGCCCCCCCCCCAAAAGGCAGGTGAACCCTCTAGGTAGAAAATAGCTTATCCTGCTCTTTCCCTGGTTACTGACATATTATCTGACTCATAGTAGGTGCTAACTGATGTTTCCTGGATGAAGGGATTATTAATGACAGTGGACTTTGGAACAGTTTCAAAGTTTGTCTTTAAAAAGCACAGTTGGGGCGCCTGGGTGGTTCAATTGGTTAAGCGTCCGACTTCAGCTCAGGCCATGATTTTGTGGTTTGTGGGTTCTAGCTCCATGTTGGGCTCTGTGCTGACAGCTCAGAGCCTGGAGCCTGCTTCAGATTCTGTGTCACCCTCTCTCTCTGCCCCTCCCCAGCTCATACTCTGTCTCTCTCTGTCTCTCAAAACTGAATAAATGTTAAAAAATTTTTTTAAATAAATAAAAATAAAAAGCATGGTTATCACATAGTCTTTGATAAAATAAATCCCATAATACATTCCCCAGCCAACTGGAATATTTGGATCCTCTCTGTTCATGTTCAGTTTTGTGATGAACTGAGCGGTAGATCATGAGCCTGCCCAATTTTCAAAGTCAAAAGCAAAACTGGCCTGAGAGACATTGTGGTTTTGCTTCTGTCTTACATCCGTGAGCCTCTGTACCAGTCAGGACAGCAGTGTGTTCACTGCTTTGCATCTTATTCCTGTAATGAAATTGAAAGTATTGAAGGCCACACAAATGCTTTCAGCATGAAAAGGAGGTCAGTCTTTGTAATGAAGTGTCTGTGAGCCCAGAAGGCAAGTTTATTTCCATTTATGCCCTCACTCTGTAACCTGGAGTCCAGCTCTCTCCGCCTAGTGAGTGGGTACGTGTGCCAGCCGCTGGGGTTCTCATCACCACACTTATTCCAAGTCTGTTCCAGACTCATGGGTGAGTAGGAGTGAAAGGTTTACAGTTAAATTAGCCCACTGATTTGAAATTGACTTTATTTTTACTTGCAGTTAACTTGCTGAAGGCTTGCTTTTAAGCTAATCAGGTACCTCTCACATCCCAAGCCACGGGGGAGAAGGGAGTAGGTGTGATTCTCTAAGGGTCTCACCAATAAGACACTCGTGAAGAGTGGAGATGTTCACAAGCCATCTTGGCCTCTGGCTGTACCATCACGGGACTCTGTGTGTACTATGTACTCTGCCACCTCCAGGGACTCAGGGACAAAAGAAGAAAGGAGTCTGAACTGGGAGGTTGGAAAGGTGCTGGTCACACATGCCCTTGACCAGATCTCTCAGCTTGTCTCCATCTCCCTGACCTGAGAACCGTGAGGCCGGACCGGAGAGTGCCCCTGCTCTTCTGGGTCTGAGTTAGGACATGTTGGTGACTGTGTGATGGGCAGGTAGTGAGTCCAAGTACCTCCAAGAGGGGAGGTATCTGGCGGCCTGGATTTGCTAGAAGAGTTTCTGGAGCTGGGGAAAGGTTGGTTGGTGAGGAGGCTCATTTCTCCATTCAGTGTTTCCCAAGGCCGAATTACACTCTGCTCCTGTGCTAGACACAGCAGTCACAGACGTATCCAACTGAGCCGGGATCTCCGGGCCTGGAGTTGGCAATGTAGTGGGGGCGGCAGGCATGTGCGGTCATGTGCTCACCTGCCCACATCCGTACCTGACCATGCAGACCCGGTGCGCATGCTGCGCTGACCGGTCAGCTGTGTTTCTTCCCAAATGTGTTTGTGCCCATTGTACTTAATAAGTATACATAACTTTATTAAACATTGAATATTACATAAATTGATGTATTACCCAAAAAATTGATATATTACGCATATGAAAGGAAAGAATAGCGTTTTTTGTTGTTTGTTTTGTGTGTGTGTGTGTGTGTGTGTGTGTTTAGGAATAAATTGAATACTTTGAAGAGACTTGAAAAGGTGAGAGTGGCTCCTTCCCCAGCCCCACCCCCACCCCTTGGGGTGTTGGGGAAAAACTAGACTGTAGGATTGGTGGTGGCAGGAGCAGGGGAATCCAAAAGTCAAGACTGATTCCATCCCGTGTTCTTCCTGTGCATCTTCAGGTGCCCTCTCCATATAAAAGAACCTAAAATTGGAAATTGTCACTGAGGAATGGGGTTTATGAACACTCCAGTCCCTGCCCCCAAACAAAGGTTCAGCCCTGCATCAAGTCATTTACTTGCATAGGTGTAATTTAAAGCTAAAGCTTGCTTAGACATTTTTTTGATGGACTCCCTGCTTTGACTACTGCTTTCTGCTCCACCAGCCAGCCAGGGTTGGGTAAAAGGCCTTCTGTGGCAGCTGGGTGCCAGGTGACTATTGGGGTGGGGTTAGGGACTGACTGCTAGGAGCTGAGGCTTCTAGGGCCACATCTCTGCCTTGTCAACAGCTTGGGCTCTAGCCTGAGGACAGAGGTGAGCAGAGGAGGGACCAGCTTAGGTGTGCATTCAGGAGAGGTTGGACCAGGGAGTGGGGGTCAGGGCACCGCTGTGAGGAGGTGGCCTGTTAGATGAGAGGAAGGCTAGAGTTGGGCATTACAGAGGGGATGGAGAAGAAGGGAGGCCAGAGAAAGAGCAAGTGGAGTGTATAGGATTCAGTGATACATGAATTTTAAGGCTCCCATTCTTTTTTTTTTTTTTTTTATTTCTAGGAGAGAGAAAGAGACAGCGTGAGCAGGGGAGGGTCAGAGAGAGAGGGAGACACAGACTCTGAAACAGGCTCCAGGCTCTGAGCTGGCAGTCAGCACAGAGCCCGACGCGGCATTCGAACCCATGAACCGTGAGATCATGACCTAAGCGAAAGTCAGACACTTAACCAACTAAGCCACCCAGGCGCCTCAAGGCTCCCATTCTTTAAAGAGGGCCAGAATCACTGCCACACAACTGACTGGATGATGGTGTTATTCATTTATGGAAAATTGGGGAAGGTGATATGGATAAACTTAGGGGATGGGGGCATTCCAGGTGGAGAGAAGAGTTCCAAGGAAGGGAAAGAAGCAAGTGGCCCCTGGCCAGATGCCTGCATCGTTTATTCAGGAGGCCTTTATTAAGCACCTTCTGTGTTCATGCTAAAAACAAGCATGTTGGTCTCAGGCATCGAGGAGGAAAAGTCAACCAGGGAGGTACTTGGGCTCTGGGATGATAGCCAGGCCATGTGGTTTCCACCCCATGGTGCCATCGACATGGCTGATGATAGGGGTGAGGAGCCACTCTTGTGGAAAAACCAAAAGGAGGTAGTAAACGGAAGTACCAGTGTGCCAGGCCCCAGACAGAGGCCAGAAACTCCCCTCAGTGAGTGGAGGCGAAGAAAGGAGTGGAGGGAGAGGGCAGGCTGAAAAGATCACTCATGAGTGTGGACACAGAAGGAGAAAGGGTTCTGGGCTCTCAATTGCAACCTTTCCTTATTGAACACAGGATTCTGATTCAGGAAAATGGTAGCCAAGGAACCACTGGTAAATGATCTGTTTGATTGCTCAGGAAATAATGGCTTCAACTCCAATGAGCATTTTATAGTTTCTGAGCATTTTATGTTTTTCTATTATTTTTTACTTAAACGGGTTTTTTTTTTAATATTGAGGTTTTTAACAGTATCACTTACTTTTTGCGTTATTCCATAACTCATTGGAAGGTGTGAGATTTTTTGCCTCAACATTTTTTAAAACCTATCCCTAAGTCTCATTTACAGGATCATCTCGTAGGAACCTTTTAATCCAAGCATAAGTATTTTTGTAGGATGAAACCGACATAGAGTAACACCAATAAGGTGATATTTATGAAGCAGTGATTCCTTAAACCAGCACATCTGGCATTTCTTCCCACCTTGAAACATCTGTTCCTTTAACACCTCTATTGTTTTTGTAAAATAGGGGAAAACTGCTTATCTCAAAGCTCATTTTTTACTTTGAATTCTTTTTAATCCTCTCTTGAGTGAATGAGCATGCCCTTGGTTAGGCGCATAAAGCTTGGGTTTTTTCTTTAATTGCGTTTGTTTGTGCACTTCGAGAGTTCCAGCCAAGGCTGTTTGCTCTTGGAGAAGCAAAGCTGCATTTCGTTCCACAGTGATTCCTTCTGCCTCTCTCAAGGGTGGGAATTCCGGTTAGAGATTTATTGGATCTCGATTCCCTGTGCTAGGAAAAGTGGCTGCTGGGCATTGGTTTGCTTCCACTTTCAGAATTAGGGTGAATTTAATTTGGTTTTCAGAATTTGCAGTCCCATTTTAATTAACATTGTGCAGTCGGGGACCTGGGAATCCGAGCTCTGCCACCACCCCAAGCTTGTGCTCACAGTCCCTTGCAGAAATGAAAAGTGCTGTGGTCACCTTGTGCACACCCAGGTGAGATAGCTTGAGAGCTTGTGGTGGGGAGTCAAATTCCAGCTTGCTCCTCTTTGCTATGTAACCTTGAATGAATTTCCAACCCCAGATTTTTCCAGCCCCAGTCTCCTCATCTGCAAAGGGGGAATAGCAGCAGCTAATTGAAATAATATGTGTAAAGCAATTCACAACTGTGCTCCCATAAATGGTTAGTAATGATCATTGTCCTGCTCAAGTGCTTTCCTTGGCTCCTGCACTCAGAGCCATTTGGCCTCACTTCTGGGTCCCCCTGCGTTCTGTGGGGGTTATGGCTGTTGACACAAGTGGTTCTTCTGGCTACTGTGGGCTGCCTCTGGGCCGAGATGCTGCTGGGTCTCCGCTGGCCCCACGCCTGGGCTGGGCACTGGCTGGCTAGGTAGAGCCCGTGGTGCCAGTCTTCCCCAGGCATGGTTCCTCCTAGCATTAACCTCCAGCCTGGGCTTTCAGAGCTCTAAGTGAGGACTGTCTAGACCTTTCCCTCTCTGGCCTGGTGCTGGAAGGTGAGGGCTGGACTTAGAGCCAAGAGTGGGCTCCAGATACACTCTTCTGTGAGGAATGGAGGATGTGGGCCCCCCGGCCATCAGTCAGTGGATGTGTTATTCCTGAACACCCAGGGAGGGATAGGGCTGAGGGAATTCAGAGAAACACTTGGTTGGGAACAGCAGAGGAGAAATGCCTGGAACAGGAGCATGGAGGCATGGCTGGGAGAAGCTTTGACAGGCCATCCGGGGGATGATGGTTGGGTGGGGCGCAAAATTATGGATAGCCATTTTGCATCCTTGCCCAGAGCCTGAGACCCTGAGCCCAGGATTTTAGTGTTCGCTGCCCTCAGGCCTGCCAGCTCCCTGCATAGACAGCCTGCACCATGCCACACCCTTGGGCCACCTCACCTCCAGCAGCTGCCTTTGAGGTGCGCCCCTTGCTTGATTCTCAGGAGCCCAGAATCCTATAATCACTGAGCAAAAAAGCAGTTCAAAGCTGTTGGCAGTAGGTCAGCAGTATCGTCTTCAGATAAAGTGCCACATGTTAATAGCTTTCCCTCTCTTAATGTCACGGATGTTAGGCAGACTTCTTCATTTCAGGATAACCTCTGGCTTTCGGATCATTTGGCAGGAAAATATGTGGCGTCATTGGTGGAGTCTTTAATCTATTTTGTTTTTATTTTTCCCCCTTCACATTACGTAGAAACATACTTTCTTGATCTAAGACTTGGTATAAAAACTGTTTTGCAAAAAAATGGGACTTGTTACAAAACTTAGAGGTAACAGTCATACAGTAGGAGCCATTATATGGCCTGGAACTCAGAAGCTTTCATGTGGCAAATGTCGTATGCTCTACAGGCCTCTATATATTATCATTTTCTGTCAAAGTTCTTCATACAGCCAGGCCCGAGTGAGTCTCCCACATTCTTACAAATTCCTACAAAAATCACAGTCAAGGTTTCATGACATCCTCATGCTCTTATTTTCCAAAATGTTTTCCTTTCACAATAGAAATGTTCAAGTAGGACTAAACTGGAAGGTGATTTTAAAAATCACTTCTGGGGTATTGGGGTGAGGAGCATTTTATGTTTTTATTTTTACTTTTTTAGAGAGGGAGTGCCCGCAAGTGGGGGGAGAGGGGCAGAGGGATAGAGAGAGAGAATCCCAAGCAGCCTCCACACTCAGCACAGAGCTTGACATAGGGCTCCATCTCACAACCCTGGGATCATGACCTGAGCCGAAATCAAGAGTCGGATGCTCAACTGACTGAACCAGCCGGGCGCCGCCGCATTTTATGTTTTATTTTATTTTTTTTATGTAAAAGACTGTGCAGTAGTTTTCTGTGATTACTTCTTGGATCCTGCTATTGAGAGGAAATCAGATATTCCTTTTTGTAAGCTGAACTTATGAAATCTTCCCTGAAGGCTTTTAGAAATAAGATACTTCTCCCTGGAAATGATGTCAGCAAGTTCTGCCTCAAGGAAGAGAAATGGGAGTAAGAGAATCGCTCCAAGTCCTTTCCAGCCTGATTTCTCTGAATTTATTATCTTCTGCTTACCCTGCACATGTCCCACAGTGCCCGTCTCATTAGGCCTAGCGAAGGGGATTGTGTCATGATCCATTCCTTTGATAAAAACTTAAAAATCGCCATAACCAAACAACTTGATTTATAAGGCAGGGTCACATGGTGATAGAAATCTCACCCAAAACTTTGATTCTAGCTCTGTTATTACCTTCCTGTGTGACACTGAATTAAGCAATGTCACCTCTCCAGTCCTCAGTTTCCTCAGTTATACAAATAGGGGAGGGGGGGGGCTGACCATATGTCAACTTTCTGCAGTTGGAATCACAAAACCAACAGGGTTCAATATTTCAATTAAGCATAGGCTATCTGGATATAGCATTCGCTCTGCTTAAGGAAAAATCCAGCTTCCAATCTTTGTTTTTGTGACGATTTCTTTAAAATATGGGAGATGAAAGTCTTTCTTGAAATTTGTAATAAGGTATCATAAAATGTTATGATGTTCAAAGATATCGTGGCAAATCTTGGAGAAACATACCTTGAAAAATAAACAATGCTGTGTGGAGGAGAAAGGATTGGTTCCTTTCATTCCACCGAAAGCAGTAATTTCACTAAGAGCCATCACTTAACAAGTGTTTGCAGAGACTTGTCACCTTCAAAGCATTGCGCTCCTGTAGCATGTGTTTGAGATAGAGTGACCCACACCCCTGCTTTTATCCAAAAGAGAATTGTGCTTGTCATTTCTTGTATGGAATGTTCATCTTTGCTTTGGGGTCCTGAGACAGTCCTATTCATCTCTACAGTACTCCTGACTTGAATAGTGTGAGGTCAGTGGATATTTCGCTTGGCTGTATTAACACCTTTTTGGTGCATAATTGGTCAGCCTGACTGTACATTAATCCACAACAGCATTTCTAACAGACAAAGTAACTGGGAGACCCTTGATCTAAGAGCTCTGCCTTCGTATGTCATGAAAGGTGACTGGGGTATACTTTGGGGTGTCTTCTGGGGAGGGAGGCTAATAAGGGTCCTTTCGAAGGCATAGGGCCTCCTGTCTTGCTGCACGGCTCACCATCACAAGGAGGGCTGTGCTCAGTAGCAGGCACAGGGACTGCATGCTCACTGGGTGAGAAAACTACCCTTCCAGGGGCGTGCAAACCTTTAGAAACAGCCTTGTGCAGAATTTCTCTGAGAACATGTTCAAAAGACAGATTTCCCTTGGCTTTGGTGTAAACCACTGAGTTGGTGAACAGTGGCTTGGCCCCACTCCTGTGGAAGAGACAGAAGACACACTTGCCTGGGACTTTGGTCTCCTGCCTGTGCCTTTCTTTCTTTCTTTAAATAAAAACATGGTAGCACTACTGAGGAGCCTGATAGAAGAGCCAAGGTTGTTGCCTCCAGCCCTGCACCATGAGCCGGCTTCCAGGCAGCTTCCAGAAGCCCCAGACAATCTCTAAAGACCACCTGCTGCACAGTGCTCCTCCGACACGCAGTTCCTGAGGGCCCCCACTGTTTACCTGACACTGTTCTAGACGAGGTTCTCGTAGGGCATTGCTGTTACATGTCCACTGTTTCTTTCTTAAGACTACAGAAGTACACACTTAGGGAGGAGGCTCATTTGTATGAAGTTAGATGTCCCCATCTGGCCATTCCACTTGCTGTCCCCTCAACAACCTCCCCTTTCCTCCGAGGTAATAACTCGCTGTTTGCGGTGTACCTATCAGGTGGATACACACACACTCAGAAGTGTTTCTATTCTATAGTATTTCTGTGTATTACGCTAGCATAGATAGCTTTGTTGAACCGAAATGAGATAACACTGTGATACTATCTGCAACTTGCCTTTTTTTTAACCCAACATTTACTCATTCATAACCTCTAATGTCAGCATATGTAGAATTATGTTACTGTTTAATAGCAGCATCATATCATATGAGACTTAACCATTCCCTTGTTGGTAGACATTTGGGTCTCTAATTTTTCACTGTTACAGAAACCCTCAGAGAACAGCCTTGTAGCATATGCTTGCAGGCATCTGGCCATGTTTATTAATAATTACATCGCAATTGTTTAAAGATGTACTCCCCTGACATGTACACATACCCATGCAGCTCTGTCTGAGCTATAAGGTTAATTTATCGGAAATCTCTTAAATCCTCGGTACCCCCTTCACACTTACCTATTCACATTTTTGCTGTAAGGACTGAACATGTTTTCTTCATGCATTTAGCACCCTGCTTCAGGAAGGGATAGTGCCTAGAGCCGTCCCCAGGGACCCAGGAGCAAGGCGACTGCTTTTCTTAGTCTGTGCTTCGTGGACCTGACTGCCCTGAGTTCCAACACTCTCCAGCCCCACTAGCTGGAGGCAGGAGGTTGAATTCTGCCATTAAAAGAACCATAGAATGTTGGGGATGTTTTTTTTGTAAACACTGAAACCCTTGCCTCTGGTCCTTCTGTGTGAGTGTGTTAATTTTCTAGGGCTGCTGTAACAAATTACCACAAACTTGGTGGTTTAAAACAGCAGAAATATATTCTCTCACAGGTCTGGAGGCCAAAATCAGAAATCCGTTTCACAGCCCCAAGTCCACGTGTCAACAGGGCCATATTCCCTTTTGAGAGAATCTGTTTCAGAGGGGAACGGTTCTTTGCCTCTTTCAGCTTCGGGTGGCTGCTGGCTTTCCTTGGCCTGTGGCTGCATCAGTCCAGTCTTCAAGGCCGGCGTCTCCAGATTTCTCTCTGCTCCGTCTTTGCAGGGCCTTGTCTGTGTTCAAATCTCCCTTTCTCTCCCTCAAAGGATCCATGTGATTGCGCTCAGGGCCCTCTAGACAATCCAGGGTAATCTCCCCATCTCAAGATCCTTAATCACATCTGCAGAGACCCCTTTCCCAAATAAGGTAACATCTGCAGGTTCCAGGGATTAGGAGCTGATTTCTTTGGAGGACATTATTCAGCCTGTTACAATTTCCAGTATGTTTTCCAACATACTTTAACTGCTGGAGCATGCTCGATGTTTCCTGTGGACTCTTTAGAAGGGTGTGTTTTCATTCATGAGAAGGCGGAAATAGATGTTATTTTATTCTGTGCATTGAAAAATGGGCTAGAAAGTCAGGGTCAGACAAAATCTCTGACTCTGACTCTCCTTTAACTGGAGAATACATGGCTTGAGCCGCATGTACAACTGCTGTGAGTTAAGTTACAAACGTGCCTGTCTTTCCTTTGTAATTTGGAAATATTTCACTGTATAATAGTTGGCATGCCTTAGCGAGAAAGAAGTTGAGAAGCCGTCTGCCCTACTGTCCCTACTACAGATCAAAGCATATCCAGACCAATAAATTCATCTTTTTTTTTTTTAATTTCACAAGCGCTTTTTAATCCTGTAGCCACAATCCCCCCATATGTTTACATACTTTTT
Organism: Proteles cristata cristata; assembly: GCA_017311185.1. Taxonomy (NCBI): domain Eukaryota; kingdom Metazoa; phylum Chordata; class Mammalia; order Carnivora; family Hyaenidae; genus Proteles; species Proteles cristata. Next base: position 815,583 of record JAESUZ010004583.1, read on the forward strand.
TCCATACTTTTTAAATATTAGATACAGAATTTGTTAGAAGGTAGAAGGGAACAGACACATTCTTCCTGCTGAATAATGTATCATATTTAACTTACAGATTATTAATGTTTGGATATCAAGAATTTGAAGCTGCTGGGAGTCATATTTATTTGTAGGTCCCAAAATAGCCCTGAGGTCTACATAGGAAAATTTTGTTTATAATAAATTCATCTTTTAAATCTGTCCAGAAGAGGTGCGGACAAATTGTTGTTAAAAACTATGCAGAGTGTTGGGCAATATTAAGGGCATAAGGCCTGGAGAAGCGCAGGTGGTTGGTGGCATTAAAATACAGGGATGAGGTTTGCGAGCACACATTTAACTGACAGAGCATGGCTGCTCTTTCAGACTCTCCAGTCCTCCCTGTGAAAGGCGTATTACAGTTTTGGACTTGGCCCTGTCCTTGCCATGTGAATGCTAATGTCTTATACTTCCATTTCCCAATTTCACAGCAGACCTGCATGCTCATAAATTAAACTGCATCGCTCAGCAATATTGTGTGCATTCTAGGATTTTGTCCAAAATGGCCCAAACTACTGCCTATTTCAGCAGAACTCCCTTTGGCCACTGCCTGTTAATATATTATAGAGGCATTAGGACAGCGATTTGAGAGCGTAGACCAGGCAGTAGAGCACACACTTCCCTGCACAGCAGTCTGTGAGCACACAGGAAAATGAGCATGGGGAGATGCTGGCTGCCTCAGTTCCAACAGAGGGTGCCACATAGGTGGACCTTCCCCACCAGACACAGAAGTAATGTGTCTGCCAGTCTCCTCCCTCATCTCATAAAGGATCTTGGATGTTAATGGCTAGAATTTAAAAAATAACAAATCCATCGAAAGAAGTGAGATAAAGAGAGCCCTGAATAAGGCTGACTTTTGTCACTTTCTAAGTCAGCGAGGGGAGCTTAAAAACAGACCAAAGTGCCCACCACTGATCCAGGTTGCCAAGGAGAAAGGAAATATAGTGGAGCTCTGTTTTCCAAGAGATTAGACTAGACACTGTTACTTTTGTCATCAAAATAATATGTGCACATGGCTTTTTAAAAATTCACCTAATTCAAAAGGGCTTTTAATATAAAGTTATAGCTCCATCCCTACCTCCTAAAAGATAGCCTCTTTGGTCCTTTTAAATTATTTTGTGGGTTAAATGCACAAGTCTAAATTGTATCCAGAAAAGATAGCCATTGAGTCCCATTATGAAAGGTTGACTTAACTTATAGTCTGCACCCTTCCTCTTTCCTCTAGCTTTGGATGGCTCTGTTATTTTTTTTTCTTTTGTTGGTTACCTTTTTAATTTAAAAAATATACTTCTATCTCTTGAGTCATAGATGGTAACTTACTTACCCAATATCCATTCGTTCCTTTCCTTCCTTCTTCTTTACAAGCAAGCCCAGTTTTGTTGAGTGCAGCAGTGTGCCATCCAAAAAACTATACTTTTCAGTTTAGGATTTAGTCAGTTTTATTCTTTGGATATGAGCAGCCATGTCACTGGGTTCTGGACAGTAAGATATAAGAAGTTGTTGGATCGTGCGTCTGGAAAGTTCTTATAAGGGGGCTGACTCAGCAGGTAGACCTCTTTTGCCCTTCTCTCTTCTTCTTTCTTCTTACTTGGAACACAGAAATGATGGCTAGAGCTGCAGCAGCCATCATGTGATCATGAGACAATCTTGAGGGTAGATGGAAGGCATATTATAAGAATGACAGAGAAATCAACAAGGATTCTGGGATGTTGATGACATCAGAGTTCTATACTATACCTGACCTGCCTTTCTCCCCAAGATTTTATAGAAGAGAAGTTATGCCCTGGCTTGTTTAAAGTACCATTTCCCTATATCTCATACAACCCAATCTGTTTTTTTTGTTGTTGTTGGTAAACTAACCAGTGCCTAGACTTTCCATAAGGTAAAAGGAAAACCCTGATGCTTTCCCCCTTTTTCTCATTGTTCTTTCCTCAAACACTTCGCTTTGGTAGCTGTATTCTTACTTTGCCAAGAAGGTAACATTATCTTTCTATTCTGTAATCACAGTTAAGCCTTCTGTGCCTTTTTACTAGATTGATCCTAAAAGATGAACACCATTAAATAGTATTTAAATCATTATGACCACAAAAATATTCACTCCAGGGTCAAGTAGCCCTGGACCACTCATAGGGAAATTCCTACTACCAGGGTCAAATATATTTTCTTTTCTCATATATCATAAAGAGCTTAAAATTATGTCACATTTTAATTTACATCATTTTTGGACCACATAGTATAGCTTTGTGTTTTATTTGGATTTGGGTGGGGGGTGGTTATAGTTGAAAGAGAAGGGCTCTCACCATAACCCCATTTGACCCAGCCTCTCTGACCTCTCCTCTCTTTCTTTTTTCATAAAGGCCTGCACTTTCCTATCCTGCCCAGTGCTCTCCAACCTGTACAGCTTTCATCCTAGCTTCACCATCCCTGTCTTCTACTTTTATTGGTTTTCCTTCCTTGTTTTGCTGGAAACAAAGAGCTAACAAACTCCAAAAAGCTACTGAAGAAAGAGTACTCAAGAGGTAAATTTTTTTAAGTCCATTCATGTATAAAAAATGTATTTCTTCTATCCCCATTAGTTATCTAGCCAGATTCAAAGTCCTCTTTTCTCAGAAATATGTACACATTGCTCATTGTCTTTAGCATCTGATGTTGTAAATGAGGGGTTAGATGCCATCTTAATTTTCAGCCTTTTGTCTATGAATGTGCTTTTGTTCATTCCCTAGAAGTCTTTAGTGTCTTTTCTTCTTAGTGTTCTGATATTTCAAGTCAAGTATAGTCTCAGGTTGATTTTAGTTGCAAGTAACAAGACACTAACTCAAACTAGCTTAATGTTAAAAAGGGGATTTATTGGTTCATGTTATTGAAATACAGCAGTTCGGTCAGGGCTCTGGCTCCATTTCTCTAATTCTTTTGGTTTTGGCAACTGGGTATGTCTCAAAACAATCCTGAAAGAACAGAAAACCAGGAGTTAAGGCAGATTATTGAAAAAATGCGGTGTAATCAATAGTCTGGCATCAGAGAAGGCTTAACAAAGGAGACCTTTAGTTTTAAAATTGTAATTGTGGTAAATTACATATTACATAAAATTTACCATCTTAACCATTTTTAAGTATATAGTTTAATAGTGTTAAGTACATTCATACTGTTTACAACCATCTGCAAAACCATTTCCTGTTGCAAAACTGAAACTATACCCACTACACAACAACTCCCCATTCCCGCCTCCTTCCAGCCCCTGGCAGCCACCATTATACTTTCTATCTCCATGAATTTGACTGCTCTAGGTGGTAGTCAAACATCTATGGAATCATACAGTAGTTACCTTTTTGTGACTGACTTCACTGAGCATAATGTCTTCATCTTGTAACATACGTCATATTTTTTCCTTTTGAAGACTGCATAATATCCCACTGTATGTGTATTATATGTATAAGCATATTTATAGGCATGCACATATATATACACAACAAAAATAAATGTTATATATATAACCATTTTGTTTATCCATTTCTCTGTCATCTGTGGACACTTGGTTGCTTACACCTTTTGGCTACTGTGAATAATGGCGCTATGAACATTGATGTACAAGTATCCATTCATGTGGCTGCTTTCAATTCTTTTGGGTGTATACTCAGAGGTAGGATTGCTGGATCGTCCAGTAATTCTATTTTTAATCTTTGGAGGAACCTCTGTACTGTTTTTCATAGCGGCCACATCATTTTACATTCCCACCAAGAGCGCACAAAGGTTCCAATTTCTCCACATCTTCGCCAACACACTTACTGTTTTTTTGGATAATAGTCCTCATGTACATGAGGTGGTATCTCATGGTAGTTTTGATTTTCATTTCCTTAGCAATTAGTGATATTGAGCATCTTTCCATGTGTTTATTGGTCATTTGTGTATCTTCTTTAGACATAGGTCTCTTCAAATCCTCTGCCTGTTTTTTAATTGGGTTATTTGTTTTTCTCATTGAGTTAAGGAGACCTTCTATGGTTGGCCTAATGTGTGCTAAGTGCTGGGGAAGCAAGGTTTAATAGGTAGGAATGGGTAGAGAGGGCATTCTAGGCAGAGACCAGCAGGAACAAAACACAGAGATGTCAGCATTGGTGTGTTCAGGCTTCTTCAAGTCATCAGGTTGTGTGGGACCACAGGCAGAGGTAGGCAAGCAGCCAGCCCTGAAGCAGGAAAGGCACAGGTATCCACTGAGGGTGTAAAAGTCCCTTGTGACACAAAGCTACCCTCAGAAAGTTCCCTGTAGTTGGTGCCTGTGGGGACAGTGAATGCAGCTGTGAGAGGTCTGTTAAGAGGCTCAGGAGGCAGCTTCCCCTCAGGTTGGATTCTGAGGTCACAGTGTCAACCAAAACTCATGTTTCTTCAGAACAGTTCTTAGAAGAGTCCCAGTATAGACCCACGTTGGAGTTCAACATACCATCCTTCTCCAGGACCCACAGAGTGGGAGGTCTTCCAAAACAAATGCAGTCTCTCTTCAGCTACAACCCAGGTGAAGTAGCTGCCTTGACTTTAGGGGCCACTTTAGATAGAAAGTACCTGTCTTTAGACACTGGAATCACACTTTGGCCCACAAAGGTGCACACACTGTGAGAAGAATTGAAGCCTCCTGAGATAGATCTGTTTGGATGCTTGAGGACACAAGCAATTGAATAAATGACCAGCAGTAGCTGTGGTAGTAAAGATATTTTAGCAACTCACATAATAAAGTATATAGAGAGAGGCTATACCAGGTTATTGCAGCAACTTAATGAGACCAGTCTCTGGGTCGCCCTTCACCTCTGCAGTTCTCTAGGCCTTCATGGTCACCAGAGGGCTGGGGCAGCCCCAAGCATCACATCCTGACACCACAGCATCCAGGGCAGGAAGTGGCAGAGAAAGGGCCTGCTTGTCCCTGGACTTTGAAAAAATTTCCCATAGGCCTCCAGGCACTTCCTCTTATATCTCATTGGCCAGGGTTCAGTCACGTGCTCATGCCTGACCAATCACAGGCAAAGGAGGTGGCCTGCCAGGATCTCTGCCCCTGTCCCTGAAACTGAACAAAATCACGTTTCTTGGTAAGTAGAAAGGGGAGTTGCTGTGCTGCAGGAAGGACCGGTAAATTCTCTGTCCCATCATCACACTCCCTCTGGAACATCTGTTCCCGGAAGACAGTGAGCTTAAATCATTTCATTTTGGCTATACTTTATTTTACACTTAAATTATTATTTTATTGATTTAGTGAGGCCATCACATGTAACAGAATTCACATAAGCTAGGAACCTGTGGGATGAAGCTTTACTGTCCTAGTTTTGGAGTTGATAGGTATCAAGATGCAGATGTCTGCATCTGGCTTTATCCCTGACTTCTGGGTGTGAAACGCTCTTTACTTCTTCTGCCCTGACTGGATTCTAGCTTTGCCCATTGACCTTGAGGCCTTGGGAATCTCCCTGTCCCCCTGGGGCCAGGACCCTCCTTGTTTGGACCTCTGGGCAGCCTCTTCGCGCCAGCCCCCATGCTTGTGGCATGCACACTCCTGGATCACCTTGCATTATAAGGGCCTATAGAAAACCATAGGAGCCAAAGTGTGTACCAGATAAATACATTACTTTTCCAGAAGGCATAAAAGCAAATTAGCCTTTTTGTTGGTGTTTTAATTCACACTTAGTAAAGCAAATAAACAAGTCCTGACTGTGGCAGGGAGCCTGGTGCAGGTCAGCTGGAGTGTTGTGTATGACCTGGTGGGCTGCTTCAGCTGCCCCAGCCTGGGCCTGATGTCCAGAAATCCCTGACTCTGTACTGTGCCACAGAGGATGAACACAAATAGTGGCTTCATTTGAACCATACTTGCAGGAGCAGGTAGAATCTGTCACAGTAAGTAGTGTCTTTACACAGAGTTGGCACGTATGAATCCCACTCCCTAGCTCTGTGATTGAAAAGTCTTCTCCTCCTCTGAAGGCAGGGTAGGCGGTGTAGTCCTCATATGTCTCTTTAGTTCTTCTTCACAGCCTTCATGGATGAGCTTGGGCTGTCCTCATTTTTTAGAAGACTGAAGGGCTTGTTCAAGGTCACAGAGCTTGTAAATGCCAAGCCTTTTCCATTCTAGAGGTCCCCCAAGTGCAAGCATAGGCAACCTTAGTTCAAGGCCAGAAGTGCCCGATGCCCTTCACTGTTCGAGTGTATGTGTCCTTGTGTGCACAAGAAATGCATGGGTTTTGGTGGGGTCATGAGCAGGAAATGACCTTCCTGTCTTCCTAGTGGATTCAGAAGCAGTAACTGAGGGAAGAATCAAAATAAGGTTTGTCTGTTTAAGAATCACAGGGTCTGCAGTGTTTCTGCAGATTTAGGTCCACTCTTTGGGCCTAATTTCCAATCAACACAAAAGCACTTATGCATAACATTAAATATATGTGGGATGAACTTGGTTACAAATTTTAATTAATCACATCTCCAAACTCTGGTCTGTTCTGATTTCATAGATCACTGCCCAGATTTGCAGTTATCTGCTCATGACTATGGCAGTCTGCTTATAGCTCAATAAAGAAGGGAAGATGAGCTGCTTGGCTTATAATTTCTGGGGGAAATTCTATTACATGAAATGGAAAGGGATTGCTCTGGACCAGGTTGTGTTGTGCCCGGTGACCTTCCCAAATGAACGCCTATCCTTGAGCAGCAAGACTCTTGCCTATACCTCCCGTGCTGTGGCTCACCGAGCCTCAGCTGGCCTGTTCTGCCCTCATGCAGAAGCTGGCCAGCTTTCCACCTTTCCAGGCATTTTTGGGATCTTCCTGTCACCTCCTGTTCCCCTGAGGAACTTGATGGCAATGGCAGCTTGTTTTAATTTTTAGTGAATGAACAAGCAAGCTAAACGATGTTGCCGCCTTTATTACAATTTTTGTGTTTGATTTTCGGGCTGGTCCTAAAATTCCATGCAAGGGGACTTAGGATAGAATGGAAAGCAGTTAGATGGAGCAGACACGGGGAGGGTGTTGGAAGGTAAGTGATGAGGCTGATGAAACAGGCCATAACCAGACTGTAAAGGGCCACGGGTGGTTGCTAAGGAGTTTCGTTACCTACAGTGTGATTGGGTGGCAGGAAAAGCATTTTAAAAGATCCCTTGGGCAGCTGAGCAGAGATGGGCAGAGGAGGTGACACTGGGGACAGGTTAAGAGTTCACCCAGGTCCAATGGAGAAATACTGAGCCCCAGTTGAAGGCAAGGATTGTGGAGTTTGAGAGAGGGATGGATAATAAAGATATTGCAAAGGTGGAACTGACAGGCTGTCAGGGCAGGGAGGGAGAAGAGCCAGATGGCTGCCAGTTTTGTTCTTTGAGCACTAGAAGGGCCATGGTGTCATCCTCTGCCATCATTATGGACAGCTCTGCATTTCCTGCCAAACAGGGAATTTCCTGGGGCTGTAGAGGGTGCGGGGGTGCTTTTCTCAGTACTAACTGTGGCTCATTGCCCACTGCTGGACCTGAGCAGGGCCCTGGACATATATCCAGGATGCGGCAGGGTATGGACAGAGGAGTCAAATGATGCCTCCGAGGTGCAAATCACGACCCCGGGTGGAGCCCAGCCAAGGTGGCAGACACAGTTTATGAGGTGAAAGCAAATATCAAGTCCACAAGGGAGCTGAAGTCCCTGATAGGGAGAAAGAAATTCGTATGGAGTAAAGCAAGCCAGGAAGTGCTGGGTCTTGGAAGCAAGAATGGAAGTGCTTCAGCCTAGACCATGCCAGGAGGTGACCAGGGCTCTCTGGCTCTCATTTTGATCTACTTTTAACTTTTACCTTGTCTTCTAGTGAATAAGGTGAATATTCCTCACTTGCATTACACTCTGTGTTAGATCCCTGCCCTTGAGGAGTTACAGTCTTTTGGCAATTAGAGAGTGGGGACTCCATAATATAGACAGTGTCCCCTTTAAGAGGTGAGAGGATGGAACAGTGACTTCTAGGTGGGCTCACAGGGAAAGCTCTGTTGGGAGAGCTGGCATGAAAGAGACCATCTAGCTCCAGAAAGTAGCATCAGCAGAAGCTCAAGCAGCAGGAACACTCAGAAGACACATCACAGAACAGCAGTTGGTGTCAGGCTGGGGACAACATGGAGCCCACATAGGGATTAGAGAGGGTGGTTGGGAGACCATCTGGAGAGGCAGAGTGGGGCTAAAATCTCCAAAGTTCTAATGCCAGATGATTTTATCACTAGCTTGGCATAAAGGCCCAGGTTTTATATAGCGTTTGGTGCACAGTAGACACTTGATAGCTTATCACAGTAGTTTGAGTGACTTAGCCCCAACTTTAGGACTAGTTGATCAGTTTAGCATTTTAGATTGGATTGGGGCCATATTGGTGGGAGGGAGCTGACTGCAGAGTTTCTGTCACCAAGTATGGAAGCTATTGCTGAGGGTTGGGTAGGTTCTGTCTAGCCCACATCAAGAGCCCTTCTCTGAGAACAACATCATGCACTAGTGTGAGAGCCTCACGGACCATGTCTCTACCATGAGACTCTGTCCAGACTGAGACCATGGCACTGCCCTGTTCCTTGTCCATCCTGAAACCTCATGTTCAACCCTTCCATTATTCTATGTGATGGTCTGGTGGCCTTCTGATAATTCCATGTTCCTTTACTGCTTTCCCTTTGGTGGGGAGGGGAACTAGGATGACCAGAGCTCCTTTTTCTTATTTGCAATTTTAAAAATCCTAACTGAGGGGCGCCTGGGTGGCTTAGTTGGTTAAGCGTCCGACTTTCGCTTAGGTCATGATCTCACGGTTCGTGGGTTCAAGCCCCGCGTCGGGCTCTGTGCTGACGGCCAGCTCAGAGCCTGGAGCCTGTTTCAGTCTGTGACTCCCTCTCTGACTCTCCCTGCTCACGCTGTCTCTCTCTCTGTCTCCTAGAAATAAATAAAACATTTAAAAAAATAAAAAATAAAAAATAAATAAAAAATAAAAATCCTAACTGATACAAGAAGATAATAAAATCCTATAGTAGGATGGGTCTCAGTAGTGATAGAAAGTGAAGGCCTTACGTGGGGGATACTGGCCATACTTGGAGGTACATTGTCTTGGGGGGACATGATGAAGGATGAAGAGAGGTCATAGCTTACTGGCAGGCTTTGATCAAAAGTGACTAGAAAAACGGTGAAATCTTCAGACAAGGAGTGCAGGCAGCCGGAAGCAGGTCTGACAGATGGAGAATTCTGTTTTGAATGCAAGGAAAGAAGCTGGTATTTCTGGAGCACCTCCTATGGGTCAGGGACTCTACTAAGTGCTCTACATGGGTCAACTCTGATTAACCTTTATAACAATCTGAAGACGTACATGTAATATCTCCATTTTCCATATGGGTCACCAAGGCTCAGAGCAGTGGGTTAACTCTCTCAAGTAGGCACAAGGCTATTCACCAAATAGATCTGTGTCCTGAAGCTGGAGAGCTACAGTCAGATTATATTTTCTAACTCACTGAAGTTGGGTGGAGTTGTTGGAAGGGATGGTGCCAGTTTGAGGACAAGCTTAGAATACAATTGCTGGTGAGGGACCTTCTGGAGCCCTTTATTTCCTCTGCTACAGACTGACCATATTCGGTCTGACTGCTCCATTGGCTTGAGTTCTGGATTGAGGGAAAAAGTGGATCCAGAACAAAGCCCCAGCCAGCATAGAATGCACATGTTAATAGAAACATGAAACGGACCTTTATTGTGTTAAGCTCCTGAGATTTGGGGATTGTTCATGTACCTCACCTGACCTCTCCCGACTCATACGCTCAAGGTTGCTCAGTTAGGAAGTGCTTGCTTGTCAGCTTTGCATCCATGCTTGTCTGGCTTGTTAGTAAGCCCATGCCAGTTGGACATCCATGGACCCATAGGGGCCCATCAGCAAGGTCAGGGCTACAGTTGTAGATGTGGTGTCATCTGTACAGGGTGGTAGGGAGTAGAGAGAAAGGCATGGGAATTTGGTGTGTAGGCTTTAGGGTAAAGCTTTGTTCCCTCATATTCATTCTCTCGCGAGGTTTTGTGGTCGGCTGCACATGTCCTGCTGCTAAGTAGGCCATCTCTGCTGCCCGCCGGGTTCCACTGCTTCAGAGACTTTGGCGTGAGTTTGTTGACAGCTGCATGCTCATAACATTGCTAAAAACTTCATAAACTCCGAAGTCTGGAAATAGCCCAAGCGATTTGAGGTATTGCTCACTTGTAAATGTTTAAGTATTGTGTCCACAAATTGCGATTTGAGTAACTCCATTTTGAGGCACAGCTGTTATTTGGAAAGGACCCATCTAGGAACGCAAACTCCTTGCAAAATGATTGTGCTTCATTTTTGTCAAGTATCAGAAAGCCACTAAATTGCCAAGCCATATGGCAAATGCCCACTCAAAGCAGAGTGTAACAACACACCATAATGAGTCTGGTTTTGGGGGAGGGAGATAGGACAGTCTGGTTTTTGTGATCTACAGAAAAGCAGATTCACTGCTGCACATTTCAGCCTTCTAGAGTCCTGAGTAAGGGTTTTTTTTCTCCCATGAAAAATTCATGTAAAAAATTAAGTTATGGTAGATTTTTTTCCTTAGGTGTATTTTCCCTTTCAAACAATATCCATTTGAGTTTCTGCATGTGAAATTTAACTGGGGCAGTAGAAACTTCTAAAAGTTTATACAGTTTTCATTTCTTTATGCACTAGTTTAATAAACATTCATTAGGTATCAGTATGTCAATTAGAATGAAGTTTCATTGTATGTAATAGAAAATAATGGTGACTCAGAAGATTATTTCTCCCCCAGGTTTAAAAAAAAAAAAAAAAACCCTCAAGGTAGGCAGTCTGGGGCTGGTATGGAAGCGTCAGGGTCATTGAGGTCCTGGCCCTCTCTTGGCTTATTCTCTGTCAAACTGGAAGTTGGTCCAGTATAGTTTTCATACTCTAGCCATCACATTCTAGACAGCAGGAGTGTAGAAGAGGTATGTGATTTATTTCCATCTTCCATGTGGCTCACTGAGGCTTGGAGATGTCGATTAGACGCTTCACCAGAGTGCAAGCACAAACCCTCTCCTTCCAAGCATGTTGGAAGAATCAGCCCTGACATTTGGAAAGTCTTAGCACAATGCCTAGGCTTTCACTCAGAAAACCCGGGAGCTGTGACTCCGTTCCACCTTCCTGCAGCAATCAAAATTCGTCCTAACTCCTGAGCGTGGGGTTGCAAGAGACCACATTCCATTCCTTGTGCTCCTTCAGATCTTTCGAAAGTTCTCAAAACCAAAGAGGCAGGATGCCTGCCTTCCTGGGAGTCTCATAATTAGGACAAGTGCTTAATTGGCATGTGTGTTTCTGCCAAGAGGTGGCTAGCGGAGGATCCTCACACTGACAAAGGCAGCTCGCTTTTGCTTTTGTTCCTAGCAGCACCGTGTGCCCATAGCAACAGTGGGTGAATCCAAAAAAGTTGAAAAGAAAAAAGTGCCCAGAGTTTGTGTGTAGGTTGATCGCCCTAGAGAAGTTGACATACTCGTGCAGATGGAAATGATTTCCCTAGGTCCTAAAAAAATGTGCTCGTCACTCCTAGAAATACAAACCTCATCTCTTGTTTTCTTTAAGATGAGGAGTCTGGTCAAGAGGTCTGTGTAATGAAAGATGTTTGTAGAATCCATTTCCATTCTGCCCGAAGCCATCTGCTTTATGTCTATAATAAACAGGGATGTTTTCAGCCACTTTCCTGGGCCAGGTCCTGTTAGAGGCACTCACCGTAGGGAAAGGTAAATTGACTGCCTCCCAAGCGATGAGCATTAGCACATTACATCAGCAGTGACGGCACTTAACCTTCCTGGCTCGCCTTTCCTTTCTGTGTCTCTGCGACGGCCTGTGACAAATGGGCCGAAGGGTACACTTAGTTAGAATTTGGTGCATGTGGGGCATCGGCCAGCATCCCATTACTGGGTGATTGAAGTGAGATGTAGGTAGCAAGAAAGGCTTTCCTCAGGGAAGCTGGGGAAATGCCTGCCCTTCCCCAGGTGGAGGTGGGGGCAGGGGGTCCCGGAAGTTGCCGCCCTGGGGCTTCCTGATGCACTATCCTGGGAGCACCTGGGCTCTCTGTGAACCAGAAATAGCAGTCACACCCCTATTTAAAATCCTTCAGAGGCTCCTCATTGCCTGCAAAATGAAATCAAGTCTCCAGAGACCTCCCCGCAGGGGCCTGCAGGATCCCTACACCCACTGCAGCCTCAATCTTGAGTCCCCCCCCCCCCGCACCGCCACAGCCACACTGATGTGCTCTCAGTTCCTCACCCCCTCTTGGTGGCGATTTCTGGGCCTTTGCATGCTAGTCCCTCTGCCCCACACATCACTGGTTCGATTCCTTACCTTTCTTGCCCCAGCTGGAAAGTCACTGTAGAAAATCTGCTGCCACATAGGTGAGTGTATTCACTTCCGATGGCTGCTGTAACAGATTGCTGTGAATTACTAGCTTAAAACAACACGTTTTCTTTTCTTACGGCTCTGGAAGTCAGAAGTCTGAAACCACAGTGTTGGCAGGATAGCATTCCTTCAGAAGGCTCTAGGGGAGAATGTTTCCTTGCCAGTTTCCAGAGGCCACTTGCACTGCTTGGTTCCTGGCCCCTCTTTCTTCCAAAGCAGCATAGCATCTTCCCTCTTGAGTGTCACTTTGGCCCCTGTCCTCCTCCTCGTTAGGACCCTCATGATAAAATTGGGCCCACCTGGATAATCCAGGCTAACCTCCCCATTTCATGATCCTTAATTTAGTCACATCTGCAGAGTCTTCTGCCTGTCCAAGCAGCAGCTGGTGACCTCCACTTCTCCAGAGCAGGGGGATGACCTTGGTGTCAGTGTGCAGAAAGTCAGTACATCCCTGTTGATGGAATCCTGACATTGAAGATGGCCCAGCAGGCAGGAGTGTCTTGTTTGATTTCGGTCTGAAGTGGACTGGGGCCTTGGGCAAGGGGTCTTACCTGCCTCTTGAAAGCCAGAAAGGTCAGTTTATATCTCACCTTTATATCAAACAGTCCACTCACCATTTGAGACAGAACCAGAGATGAGGTAGCTGTCTGAAAAGGACGACACTTGGTTGGAGACAGTCACTCATTCTCTCATTCATTCTACACATTTCCTGAGCACCTGTGAGCCAGGCACAGTGCAGGAGTTGAGGGGACCAAGATGAATGAGAAACACCCTGTAGGGGCGCCTGGGTGGCCCAGTGCATTGAGTGTCTGACTTCAGCTCAGGTCATGATCTCATGGTGTGTGGGTTCAAGCCCCATGTTGGGACCTGGAGCCTGCTTCGGATTCTGTGTCTCCCTCTCTCTGCCCCTTCCCCACTCATTCTCTCTCTCTCTCTCTCTTTCTCTCTCTCTCTCTCTCTCTCTCAAAAATAAGTAAACATTTAAAAATTTTTAAAAAGAAACCACCCTGTAGGAATTCACCTTCTGCTTGGGGGAAAGTGACATGGAAATGAAGCAATGGCAGTTCTGTGGTGGCTGGAAGAAAGTGATAAAACGTGTAATGAGGGGTACATATGGCATGGTGGGGGGATAGGGAGGGGCAATTGGGTAAACACTCCAAGGAGAAAACCTTGAAGGCAGGGGTGAGGAAGGTATTTCAGGCAGTTGAAATAGCATTTGCAGAAGCTAAGAAAAGGGAGGCAGCCTGCTGCATTTGAAGAGTGGGGTAAGATGCTGACTGTAAAGTGATAGGCGGTACTCTGGAGAGGGGGTGGGGACCAGAGGTGGAATCTATTTGCCTTGTCTCTCCAATATAATGATAAATTCCCAGAAGGCCGTGTACACCTCCTTCTCAACTTGTTAAATCCTTCAGCAGCAATTACTGTTCACTGTGTGGCCCCCCATTAAATGGTTACTGATGGGAAGCCTTTCCTGATAGCAAAAGTCTCCCACACTTGCTTTGTCTCACTAGACATTACCAAATGACAGCAGATGAGTCACTTTTATGGTGCGCATCTGGCCTGACTCAAACTGGAGCCTGGTTTATTCTCCTGGTGGCCCCTGGAGTGAGGCCATTTTAACACTATCATTGTATTTCTCTGGGTTTGGGCTTGGCAGGGTGTGTAGTTGAGGCAGGTTAGAGTATACAAGTGACGCGGGAGCAGTGACCTCAGTCCCGAGCCTGGGAACATGCACTTGCTGCCTCTCCCGTCTCAACGGCGGCCGGGGCACACTAAGTCACTTTGGAGTAGTGTGGCTCAGTGGGCTGCTGGCAAGGAAAGAAAAGACAGACATACTTATTAAATGTCCTTGATTCTTTTTCCCCAACATCACACTTCATTGCTGTTGATGCCACCATTTAAAACACATGATCTAATTTATCATTTCTGGGAATGTTTGGGGAAAAAACGGATCAAAACCCCAGGTTACCTGAGATGGTGCAGTTACATGTTTTAATGGCTCTAAAAAGTTATATTTTGTCAAAATGAAATAGAACTTTGAGAGGCTTCATAATAGTTGTGAACAACAGCCAGCCTCTCGATATACACTCATCATGGGGCTGCTCTTGTGAATAGCTCAGCACACTCTGCAAATAATATCTCATTAAACCATCCAACCTCCCTGTGAAGAAGTGAGCAGCAGTAGCTTGCAGACCGCTTTCTTCTCCTGCAGTAGGGGGTGTTCCTGCTGCCTTAAAGGAAGCTTCAACAAACCATAGCCCGCCTAGGTTGAGAGTTGTTGTTGTTTTTAATCTGGCTGCTATAACTCAGAATACTTCCAGAGCAACTTCTCTGCATTAGGAAGTACATCCAGGCCTTCCTCCCACCAGGATGCAGGTCCACCCTACAGCCCGCTTTTTTCAGTCTTCACTGAGCCCTACTCTGGGCCAGGCACTGTGCTTGAGGCTGGGATCGAGAGATGAAGAAAACACCACTCGTCCTCTTAAATGGGCTTATGATCTGGGGGTAGGAAACACAGAAGAGCAGGTATTCCCTATAGAGTATGTCCTATAGAATATGTTCTATAGAATGTGATCTACTGAAGGTAGCCATAGATCTGTCAGAAAAGCCACCGTGGCCGCCTTCTACACAGTCAGCTCCATGGCAGTTGTGTTCCTCTGTGCCACTCTGTGGCAGATGCTGTGAATTAGCTAATCCCATTTCCAATTCCCTTTTCCTTTCTGCTTCCTACTGGAGGCTGGAAAGCTAAATACTTGCTTTTCCAGCCTCTCTTCTAGCTAGAGGCGCCATGTGATCTAGTTCTGGCCGATGAGAAGCAAAATCGACAGGGTGGTTCTAAGAAAGCTCTTTTGTTTTTTATTAAGAAGGATACCCAGGCTAGTGTAGCGTCACTCCTACTTGTCTTGATCATATTCATGATGGCTGTAGCTACAGCAGCAATCCTGTGACTGTGAGGGAAAAGCTGAGAGAATTGCTGGTCATTGTGAGCCAGTGACCTAATGGCAGCTGACTCCTTAGACTTCTTGTCCTGTGAGAAACAAATAGCCTCTGTTTGTTTAAGCCACTGAAGTTAGGTGTCTGGGACTTGTAGCCAAATGCACCCCTGATACCAGCACCTAGCAGTCAAGAAATAGTGATTGAAGTCATAAATAATGTGATCACCTGCATTGAGATTGGAGCATGCTGGGGGCATTCCAGTTGGAGGAAACCGAAGTAACATGTACAAAAGGTTGAAGCAGGAAGCCATTCAGAGCTCACAAAGAAACCACTGACCAGTAGTTCATTATTGCTAGAGTGTAAGGTATGAGGCAGGCAGCAGTTGGATGTAAGTCCCAGCATTTATAGTGTTTGACTGCAAGTCCCAGAAGCCTAACTTCAGTGGCTTAAACAAATAGGTTATCTGTTTCGTGCATGACAAAAAGTCTGACAGTAGGCAGCTACACTGGATCTCAAGAAGCAGACAACAAAGGCCAGATTAAAATAGCTTCCTTAGATACAAAGAGGGTTCCAGGTTCCAGTGACCGAGAACTCGCCATGTTACCCATGGAGCTGCAGAATTAGAGCCAAAGTCACCATAGCAAGAAAGAAAAGAAGGAAGTGAATGCATGTTTCCTGTTGATCACTGTGTTAGTTACCTACTGCTGCTTAAGAAATTAACCCAGAATTTAGCAGGTTAAAATAATACACATTTATTCTCATAGTTTCGGTAGGTCAGGCATATAGAAGTAGCTTAAGTGGGGTCTTCTGACTCAAGTCTCTCACAAGGCTGTAGTCAGGATGTTCATGGGCCTGCCGTCTCATCTGAAGACTTGACTGGGGAAAGAGCCCCTTCCACATTCACTAATGTGGTTGTTGACAGGATTGAATTCCCCACAGGCTGTTGGCACCACAGGTCTCCTTCAGTTCCTGCCCCTTGGGTCCCTCCATGAGGCAGCTCACGACATGAGAGCTGGCTTCATCACATTGAGCAAGCAAGAAATCAAAAGAAGGAAGCCAGAGTCTTTTTATAACCTCTCCAAAGTGAGCTCCAACTCTTTTGCTGTGTTCTTTCTAGTAGAAGCAACTTACTAGGCCCAGCCCAAACTCAAGGGGGGTGCGTTACTGCAGGTGAGTACTAGGAGGTAAGGATTACGGGATGCCCCCACCTTTCTACTCCTTCTCTCTTGCCAAAGTCAGCAGCCACAGCCCCCTTTTCCTTATTGGCATCCTCATCACCACAGCCACAGTAATTTGTCAAATGCTGCTTCTACACCAGGCTTTTCATACAGAGCTCATTGATCCTCACAACCCTGTAAGAGTAAGATCATCCCCATCTTGCCTATAAGGAAACAAGCAGCTCACAGAGGGACTGCGAATTGCCTTCTGTCATACAGCAAGTGAGAGGCAAAAGTAGGAGTCAGACCAAAGCCTAACTCCAATGGAGCTCACCACCGCAGAAGGCAGCATCTCAGAGGTAGGAGAGATAGGTGTGCCAGCATGCCCTGGAGTCCAGGCTCTTTTCTGCTTTCCTTTAACCTCACCCTGGCCCTCACAGCCCCAGAATGTAGAGACAAGGGTGGGCAGGACCCTCAAACTGCTTTGGCCCTAGGTAAAGAACAATAGGTAAAGCCAGAAAGATCTTCCGATTAGATAATAGATCTATAACAGTTTGATTTCCTGATTTTAATCATTGCTCCACAATTACATAAGAAAATGCCTTTGTTCTTAGAAAACACATAATGAATTATTTAGAGGTAAAGAAGTATTATGCCTACGACTTACCCCTAAACATTCTAGAAACACATATAAGTATAAATGTGTGTGTGTGTGTGTGGAGAGAGAGAGAATAATAAAGCAAATGTGGTAAGATACTAACGTTTGAGGAGTCTGGTAAAGGATGTACAAGAACTCCTTGTTCAAGTTTTGCAACTCTGCTTGCTTGTCTGAAAGTATTTTTAAATAAGTTTTTTTTTAAACTACCAGTCTACTTTAGGATCTAAGTTTCACTTGGACTGTCAGAGATGACATTATGGGGGTCTTATGTACCTCATTTTGATTCCAAAGTGATCCTTCAGAGCCCAGGGGGGCTACAGAGGTTACAGGAAGAACAAGGTCTCTGCAGTCAGGCTGCCTGGGCTCCAGTCCTGCAGCTTCTAAGGTCCCTGAGCTGGATAGGTGACCCCTCGTGGCTATTGAAAGGATTTGGTGAGACAGGGGACATACCTTGACTTAGTGTTTAGCACAGGTCCTGGCCCATAGTAAGTCCTCCTTTAATGTTGTTATTGTTATTACTGCCCCTTCAGTCACCTTTATAAATGAGATGTAATGACTTATGTATGTTTTAGGGACACTGACCTGGACAGCTCTCTGGTGCCAGCTCTCTAACATGGGTTTTTGTCCCCAAGGCAGGGTGGCCACTGCTGTGGGTGTGGAGGTGCCTGACAAGATGAAGTGCCGAATCCCAGTGGTGCTCCTTGCTTGTGGCTCCTTCAATCCCATCACCAACATGCACCTGCGCTTGTTTGAGGTGGCCAGAGACCACCTGCACCAAACAGGTGAGTTGGGGTGGGGAGGGGAGGCAAGCCCAATGGAAGGGCTGGTGGATTGGGCCTCATGGGGCTTTGCTGGTGCTTGTCATCATCATCATCATTCACACTGCTCAGTTTATGAACTCACAGCTTAAGTGGTGGCATACATTTCCTCCAGCATATTCGGAGGGCTAACACCCCTCAGCCTTGTGACATGTGTACAATTATATCCTTGACTATAAAGTTGAACACTTCTCAGGGTCCACCACCCCCTGCCACCTCATGTTGCCCATGAAGGCTAAAAAGACACTGGGCACATTGTAGAAACTGTGTCCCAGGTGCTCTTCCTGGCAGTTCCAGAAAGCATTTACCTGCACAGTCACATGCATAGGTGGCATGTGCCTTGCTACTCTGCGTGTGCACGAGAGCTCTTATTACTCTTCAGCGAATAAATAAACATGCTATACTGGGAATTCTGACATTTTCTCCTTTGAATAGATCTTAGGTAATTACAAATTAACAATCTTGCATATAGGGCATTTCCAATATAGATGGCAAGGCTCTGCCAGAAATATTTCATCAGCTGGGAATATTTAATCTAGAAATGTTTCATCTCTTTGACTTTCCATTTCATTATTAAGATAGTAAAATGGTATTTGGAATCTGCATAATTATTTCTAAAGAATGTAAGTCATTTATATGTTGATGTCAAATATATATGAAAGTATTTATGTATACTTTATTCATATATGTATTTTATATTTTTGTATTAAAAAATATTTGTTTTTAAGGGCATTGTTTTGAAACTAGAATCAATGCCTATTTATTTTTAATGTAGAAAAAGAAAAGGATTTGAGTAACATGGAAATAATTTCTTCAAAGAAATTATGTACTGTTAGCTAATTGTAAAGGAACTGTCTTTGTTTATAAAACAAAAATTTTTAATTTAAAAGGTGTAAGTGGTATCTATCCTTAGTAAATATAGAGCTCTTACAAAGGAATAAAAAACCCAGACAATCCAATGAATGTTAGTAGCAGTACACCAAAGAAGAAATGTAAGTGACTGATACACTTGGGAAAAGATGCTCAACATTGCTAATAATCAGTGAATACAAATAAAAACATGGTAAACACCACCAGGTTAGAAGCACCATGAGAGCAGCTCCTGTGGCTGCTTGAACACCGTAGAATTGCCTCCATCCATCACTAGGCTCAGAGTTGGTGCTCAGTAAATATCTGTCATGGGAGTAAATACTTGAGCATGTAAGATTGGCATAGATTAAGAACTGACAAAATTTGGGGCGCCTGGGTGGCTTATTCGGTTAAGCGTCCGACTTTTACTTAGGTCATGATCTCGCGGTTTGTGGGTTCAAGCCCCGCGTCAGGCTCTGTGCTGACTGCCAGCTCAGGGCCTGAAGCCTGTTTCAGAGTCTGTGTCTCCCTCTGTCTCTGACCCTTCCCTGCTCATGCTGTCTCTCTCACCTAGAAATAAATTAAAAAAAAAAAAAACTGACAAAATTCAGTGCTGGCAGGATAGGGAGGGAAACAGACACTCTAGGCTATTGGTAGTGATAGGATAAGTGATAAAACACTTCTGGAGGGCAATTTGTTGTTCTGTGACAAAAAATTTGAAGTCTGTACTCATACCCATGATGAGGACAAAAATCAATCAATTGAAACAGAAACAGACTCACACAGATGTTAGAATTAGCAGACGACATTAAAACAGTTACTATAATTATGAGCCATATGTTCAGAAGTAGAGACCTGGAAAATATAAAAAGGGCTCAAATCAAATATTAAGAGATGAAAATTACAGTATGTGGGGTGAAAAATACACTGGAAGGAATGAATAGATTAGATAATGCAGAAGAAAACATTAGTGAACATAATGATAGACCAGTAGAAGTGATCTAAAATGAAACACAGAAGAAGAAAAGAGGAATTCTCAAAAGAAAGAAAAGAATATAAATGAGATGTTGGGTAACTTAAAAGAATTTTGAAATACTTGTAATTGTAATCCCAGAAGGAAAAACAGAGAACAGAAAAAATTATTCGAAGAAATAACTGAAAATTTTCCAAAGTTGATGACAACAGATTTTACAGGTAGCTCAACAAATTCCAAACTAAAGGAACATGAAGAAAGCAACACCAAAATACATGATAGTAAAATTTCTCAAAGCCATTAATAAAGAAAAAAATCTTACAGGCAGCCACAGAAGAACAAAACTAGAGAGGACATCTTTAAAGTACTGAAAGAAAAAAACTGTCAACCTAGGATTCTATATCCAGCAAAAATAAATCTTTCAGAAACAAAGGCAAAATAAAGACATTTTCAGATATACAAAGGCTGAGAGATTTCACGCACCATCAAACTTTCACTACAGGAAATGCTCATTAGGCAGAAGGAAAGTGATGCCAAATGGAAATGTGGGTCAACACAAAGGAATACAGGGCACTGATAACCACACGGGCAATTATGTAAGTTTCTTCTCTTATTAATTAAATGTCTTTAAAATATAATTGTTTAAATCTTCTGGCAAACAGTAGGCCATTAGTAGTTAAGTTTGGCGGCAGGGAGTCAAAAGTTTTATGTGGCTTTTCATCTGGTACCCCTAAGGGTCCACTGAAGTCTAACAACTCCTACTAAAGAGCAGATGCTGTCAGATTGGATAAAATAAGCAACACCCAACTACAGTAATATCATGCCTACATGAAACACAGTAAATATAAAGACACAGATAGGTTCAAAGTAAAAGAGTGGAAAACTACTCCATGCTAACACTAATTAAAAGAATGCTGAAACGGCTCTAGTAATATCAGAGAAAAAAGATTTCAGAGGAAAGAATATTACCAGGTATAATGAAAATGATTCCATGATTATAAAGAGACCAGTTCTTTAAGATGAAATAATAATCCTAATTTTTTTACTTAATAACATAGAACTGCAAGAAAAAAATGGATAAATTTGAAATTACAGTCAGATATTTCCATTCTCATTAATTGACAAAGTACACTAAAAATAATTAAAGATGTAGAAGACTTGAATAACATTATTAACTAATTCAACTTAATTGACATTTATAGAACACTCAGCAAAATACATAATCCTTTCTTTTTTTTTTTTTTTTTTAAAATGTTTTATTTATTTCTAGGAGAGAGAGAGACAGCGCAAGCAGGGGAGGGTCAGAGAGAGAGGGAGACACAGAATCTGAAACAGGCTCCAGGCTCTGAGCTGGCAGTCAGCACAGAGCCCGATGCGGGGCTCGAACCCACGAACCGTGAGATCATGACCTAAGCGAAAGTCAGACGCTTAACCGACTAAGCCACCCAGGCGCCCCATACATAATCCTTTCTAAGACACAGAGAACATTTACCAAGATAGACATGTTTTAGGCCATAAAAGACCTCTCAATGAATGTAAAAGGACTGAAATCATACAAAGTGCATTCTGCAGCTACAATAGAATTTAATGAGAAATAACCAACAGACCTCTGGAATATCCCCAATTATGAAAATGAAATAACACACTTCTAAAAAATCCAGATGGAAATTAGAAAATATTTTGAACTGAATGGAGATGAAAACAGTATATCAAAAATTGGGGAATGTCACTAAAGCTGTACTCGGGGGAATTTTTATACTGCTAAACAACCGTATTAGGAAAATAAAAGGTTTCAAATCAGTGATTTTGGCTCCTACCTTAAGAAGTTCGGAATAGAGGATGGGGGTCCTGGGTGGCTAAGTCAGTTAAGTGTCCAACTTTGGCTTAGGTCATGATCTCGTGGTTCATGGGTTTCAGCCCCATGTTGGGCTCTGTGCTGACAGCTTAGAGCCTGGAGCCTGCTTCAGATTCTGCATCTCTCTCCCTCCCTGCCCCTCCCTTAATTGTGCTCTGTTTCTCTCAAAAATAAATAATTGTTAAAAAATTTTTAAAAAAAGAAATTAGGAATAGTGGAGTAAATACAAAGCAAGCATAAGAAAGGAAACAAGATCAGGGCAGACACCAATGAAAGAGAAAACAAACACATTAGAGGAAATTAATAAACTAATAGCTGTTTCTTTGATAATATCAATAAATGGATAAACCTCTAGACATGAAGGGGGTGGGAAAGAGGAAAGATACATATTGCCATTATGAGGAATTAGGTGACATAACTGCAGATTCTACTGATACGAAAAAGATAAGGGAATATTATAGATAACTTTATGCCTATAAATCTGACAACTTAATTGGAATAGACAAATCCCTTGAAATACACACTATCAAAGCTCATTCAAGAATAGATCTTTTAAAAAAGAAGAAATAGGTAACCTGAATAACTCTATATCAATTAAATTTCATTTGTGGTTTAAAAACCGTCCCACGGAGGATTCTGGGAAAATGGCAGACTAGGAAGCATCAGCAATCTGTCTCCCCACCTAAACAGCAATTGCACTGGCAGAATCTGTCTGATGTAACTGTTTTGGAACTCAAGTCTGTTGAAGGCTTGCAACTTGTAGGGGAAGACTTGGGCAGGTAAGATTGCAGCTAATTTCAATCAGTTTTAGTGCTTAGCACACTAACAGCTACCCATCCTCTGCCCCCACATGGCACTCAGCTGTGTACATGTTCCTGGAGCAGCCTGCACACAGCCTGTGATAGCCAAGGATGGCCAAAGGGACCCTGCCCCCCAGATATCAGGGATCTGTGCTCTGATCTCCTTTTGCATGCCCCCAACTCCCAGTATTATTGCAAGTCTCTCCTCCTCTGGTTGAAGGGATTTCCAGGGGACCTAAGGGGCCAGTGCCTTTTCCATCTCCCCTTATTTTTTTTCCCCTTTTGGAATCCAGATAATAAAAACAACTGCATGTACAGGGGAAAAAAAATAAAAATTGATCACACATGCCCAGGGAAAGACTGAGAAAAGACCTTAAGCTGACACCTCAGGCTGGTCCTCAGCATAGAGACAGCTTAAAACAACTAAAAAGCAAAGTAATATACAAAAACAAAAACCTTGGGGAAGGAGGAGAATCTGATTTCCAGAGTCACCACATCATTAGGTTCAAATTCCAGTTTTCTACAAAAATGTCACAAGACCTACAAAGAAACAGGGAAGTATGGCCCACCAGAGGAAGAAGATAAATCAACAGAAACTGTCCTTGAAAAGAACTGAGGGTAGATATACCAGACAAAGATTTAAAAGCAACTGTCTTAAAGATGCTTAAAGAACTGAAGGAAGATGTGGAGAAAGTCAAGAAACATGATTGAACAAAGGAAAGTATCAGCAAAGAGATAGAAAACCTAAAAAGTTTTCTAACCTAAAAGATAATCTGGAGCTGAAAATTACAGCAGCTGTCACTAGAAAGATTCAAAGGCAGATTTGAGCAGGCAGAACAAAGAATCAGTAAACTTAAAGATAGGACAACAGAAACTATCAAGTTTGAGGAAAGGAAAGAAAAACATTAAAGAAAACCAAATGAAGTATAAGAGACCAATGGGACACCATCAAGTAGACCAACATAAACATGGTGAGAATCTAAGAAGAAGAGGAATAAAGGAATAGAGAGAATATTTAAAGAAATAATGGCTGAAAACTTTTCAAATTTGATGAAAAATGTAAACATAAACATCCAATGAACACCAAGTAAGAAGAAAGCAAACAGATACACACTGAGACACATTATAATCAAATAAGACACATTATAATCAAATTTGCAAAAGGCAAACACAGAATATTGAAGGCAATGAGCAAATCATCACATACAAGGATCCTCAGTGATTTTCAGCAGATTTCTCATCAGACGCTTTGGATACCAGAGGCAGTGGGCTGATATATTCAGAGTGCTAAAAGAAAATATGTGTTAACCAAGCATCCTATATCTGGCAAAACTTTCCTTCAAAAGTGAGAGAGAGCTAGGGCCTCAGTTTTGTGGACCGATCTGATGTGTCCTAACACTGCCTGAGATAGATACTGACAACCTCTATAAGCAGGTTCAACTCCTGGCAGAGATGCGTATCCTTATTGATGAAAATGACAATAAAATTGGGGAAAGACCAAAAAGAATTGTAACCTGAATGAAAACATAGAGAAAGGATTATTGCATTGAGCTTGTAGGATTTTCTTATTCAACACTGAAAATAAGGTCCCGCTACAACAGAGATGAAATGCAGAAATTACCTTTCCAGGTTGTTCTACCAATATCTGTTGTGGTCATCCATTAAGTAATCCAGGAGAGCTAGAAGAAAATGATGCAGCTGGAGTAAGATGAGCAGCACAGAGACATTTAAAGGCTGAATTAGGAATTCAGAAGTTAATTATCTAACACGAATTCACCACAAGGTTCAATCAGATGGTACCTGGGAGTGGGGGTCAGAGGTGGAACATGAAATTGATTACATTTTTAGAAAGAATGTAACTTTGAATACAGATCCCAGGGAAATTAAAAGCTATTATTATGTGTCAAAGGAATAGTTAAAAGAACTTCTGAACAAGGTATCCAGTGGTGATATTAAGAGAACTCCATGGTTTCAAATATTGTCGAGATTTTCCTCTTTAAATGGTGGAATAACTTAAATCATTTGAATAAGTTTGTTGACCTTGAGAAAAAACCTATAATGTGAATGTTGAGATGGTTAGTAAAATACTGAAAAATTTCTCTACTTAGTAAACTTAACATGATCTTTTTTTGGTTTTACATAAAAATTCTTGCTTGAATCATTGATACTTTATAACAAGTATTTGTGTGGTAAATACAACCAACTTTTTAATTTTATAACACACACCTCATATGTGTGCATTGCTACTTGTAAAACACGTTTATGAGAAGTTATTGTAAAAGAGAGCAAGAGCGCGAAAGCAAGTGAGCAAGAGAGAGAGGGAGTGAGAGAGAGAGAGAGAGGTGGGCAGATTAACTTAATTTATCCTGGTTTATCACATGGCTCTAACAAACTGGGACAAAGAAGTGAAGCTTTTCATTTTTGATACACTATGATAAACATTGTCAGTACACTAGCAGGGCACTTTGCTCTTTGCCATATGCTTTATAAATCATTAAATTTCCATCCTAGTTCAAGGGGGGAAAAATGAGGGATAAATTAAGACATACCCAGATAAACAAAAAGCTGAGGGAGTTTGTTACCATTAGACCTACCTTGCAAGAAGTGCTTAGGTTCTATAAAGTGGAGTGAAAGGAAACTAGACAGTAACTCAAATCTGTATGGAGAAATAAAGATCTCAATAAAGGGATACATGGGAAATTATAAAATCAGTGTTATTGTAACAGTGGTTTGTAATTGCACATTTTGTTTTCCTAAGTAAGAGATTGATACATTTGAAGAAAAAAATTCATTTGTCTAAAAGCCACTATAAATGGTAACTTTGGTTTGTAATTCCAAATCATGTTTTCTATATAATTTAAGAGACAAATGCATTTAAAAGAATTATAAGTTCATGTTTTGGGGCACACGCTGTATAAAGGTATTAACTTGTGACATCAACAACCAAAAGGAGTGAAGACTGGGGTTTAAAGGAGCAGAGATTTTGTATGCCATTGAAATTACACTGGTATAAATTCAAATTAAAGTGTTTTAACTTTCGGATGTCAAGTGTAATCCCCATGGTAACGACAAAGAAAATAGTTATAGAATATATCCAAAAGGAAATGAGAAGGAATTTAAACATTTCACTACAAGAAAATAACACAAAAGAAGACAGTAATAAAGGAAAAAGGGGAGGGGGAGCTATAAACCATATAGGAAACAAATAGCACTATAACAGAAGTTCCCCCCTCATCAGGAATTACTTTAACTGCAAATCTTTTAAACTCTCCAATCAAAAGATAGAGATTGGCAGATGGAAAAAAAAATACTTTAGATCCAAAGACGAAAAAAAAAAAAAGATTGAAAAGGAAAGGTTGGAAAAAGATACTTCATGCAAATAATCAAAATATAGGAGTGCTTGTACCATTAACAGATAATATGAGTTTAAAAGAAAAAGAGTTACAAGAGATCAAGAAGGACACTATAGAATAATAAAGAGGACAATCGAACGAGAAGATAGAACAATTTTAAATATTTATGCACCCAAACTCATAAAGCAGCTATTCACAAACATAAAGGAAGAAATTGATAGTGATACAATAATAGTAAGGGACTTTTACACCCCACTTATATCAATGGATAGATCATCCAACAGAAAATCAGCAATGAAACAGTGGCTGTGAATGACACAGACCAGATGGATCTAATAGATATATTTAGAATATTCCATTCTAACACTGTGGAATACACATTCTTTTCCAGTACACATGTAACATTCTCCAGAGCAGATCATTTATTAGGCCACAAAATAAATCTCAATAAATTCAAAAAGATTGAAGGCATACCATGCCTCTCTTCTGACCACAACACCATGAAACTAGACATCAACCACAAGAAAAAGCCTGGAAAGAACACAAATGCATGGAGGTTGAATAACCTGCTACTGAACAATGAATGGGTCAGCCAAGAAACCAAAGAGGAAATAAAAAAAATAGATGGACAAATGAAAATGAAAACATGATAGTCCAAAATCTTAGGGTCCAACAAAAGTTTTTCTAACAGAAGATTATAGCAATACAGGTCTACCTAAAGAAATAAGAAAAATACTAAATAAACAACCTAACCTTATACCTAAAACAGCTACAAAAGAACCCAAAAAAGGCCAAACTCAGTAGAAGGAAGGAAATAATATAGATTACAAGAGAAATGGGTAAAATAAAAACTTAAAAATAAAACAGTAGAACATATCAAGGAAACCAGGAGCTGGTTCTTCCAACAAATCAAGAAAATTGATAAACCTCTAGCCAGATTCAAAAAAAAAAAAAAAAGAAATTAAGAAAGAAGAAATAACACCAAAGAAATACAAGGGTATTTGTCTCTTATAAGAGATTATTATGAAAAATTATATGCCAACAAATTGGATAACCTAGAAGAAATGGATAAATTCCTAAAAACAAAACCTCCCAAAACTGAATCAGAAAGAAGTAGAAAATTTGAACAAACCAATTATTAGCAATTAAATTGAATCAGTAATAAATTTAAAAAAATTTTAAAGAAAACTTCCAGCAACGTTCAGGACCAGATGGCTTCACAGAAGAATTCCACCAAACATTTGAAGAAGAGTTAAAAACTGTTCATCTCAAACTATTGGAGAAAATAAAAGAAGAAAACCTTCAAAATTTGATCTGTGAGGCCAGCAAAAATCAGATAAAAAATCCGATACAAAAATCAGATAAAGATACCACCAAAAGAGAAAATTACAGAGCAGTTATCTCTGATGAGCAAAGATGCAAAAATCCTCCACAAAATATTGGCAAACTGAACTCAACAATTCATTAAAAAAAAAAAAAAAAACATTCACCACAGTCAAGTGGAATTTATTCCTGGAATGCAAGGCTAGTTCAATGCAAGGCTAGTTCATATCACAAATCAATGTGATACATCACATCAACAAGAGAAAGGATAAAAACACTATCATTTCAGTGGCTGGAGTAAAACCACCTGACAAAGTACAATATCTGTTCAGGATAAAAGCCCTCAACAAAGTAGGTTTTGAGGGAACATACCTCTATATAATAAATGACCTATATGAAAAACCCACAGCCGACATCATACTCAATGGTGAAAAACTAAGAACTCTTTTCCTTAGATCAAGAAAAAGACAAGAATGTCACCACTTTTATCTGGCATAGTACTCTGAGTCCTAGCCACAGCAATTAGACAACAAAAAGAAATAAAAGACATCCAAATTAGTAACAAAGAAGTAAAACTTTCACTATTTGCAAATGACATTATATGTAGAAAACACTAAAGATTCCACCAAAAAAACTTCAACTGATAAATGGTTTCAGTAAGTTTGCAGGATACTAAATATACAGAAATCTGTTACATTTCCATGCACCAATAATGAAGCAGAAGAGATATTAAGAAAACACTCCAATTTACAACTGCACAAAAAATAATGAAATACCTAGGAATAAATGTAGCCAAGGAGGTGAAGACCTGTACTCTGAAAGCTATAAAATACTGATAAAAGAAATTGAAGACAACATAAACAAATGGAAAGCTATTTCATGCTCATGGGGGTTGGGAGAACAAATATTATTAAAATGTCTTATTACCAAGGCAGTCTGAACATATAATGCAATACCTGTCAAATTTTTCACAGAACTAGAACAAACAATCCTAAAATTTGTATGAAACCACAAAAGACCCCAAACTACCAAAGCAATCTTGAAAAAGAAGAAGAGAACTAGAGGTATCACAGTTCCAGATTTCAAGACATAGTACAAAGCTGTAGTAGTAGACACATGGGTCAATGGAACAGAATAGAGAGCCCAGAAATACACCCAAAATTAAATGCAAAATTAAATGGTCAGTTTTCAACAGAGGAGGCAGGCAACTGCAAGGAGAGAAAGACAGTCTTTTCAGAAAATGGTGCTGGGAAAACTAGAGAGCTACATACAAAAGAATGAAACCAAACCACTTTTTTATACCATAAACAAAAATAAAAGAAAAATGGATTAAAGACCTAAATGTGAGAGCTAAAACCATAAAAATCCTAGAAGAGAGCACAGGTAGTAATTTCTCTGACACTGGATGTAGAAACAACTTTTTTCTACATATGTCTCCTACAGCAAAGTACTAGAAGGTATAGCCAGAACAATTAGGCAAGAAAAAGAAACAAAACACATCCAAATTGAAAAGGAAAAAGTAGGGGCGCCTGGGTGGCTTAGTCGGTTAAGCGTCCGACTTTCGCTTAGGTCATGGTCTCGCGGTTCGTGGGTTCGAGCCCCACTTCAGGCTCTGTGCTGACTGCCAGCTCAGAGCCTGGAGCCTATTTCGGAGTCTGTGTCTCCCTCTCTCTCTGACCCTCCCCTGCTCATGCTGTCTCTGTCTCTGTCTCTGTCTCTCTTTCTCTCTCTCCTAGAAATAAATAAAAATATTTTAAAAAAAGGAAAGGAAAAAGTAAAATTATCTGTTTGCAAATGACAGAATCTTATATATATAAACCCCTAAAAATTACACACATACACACACACACACACACACACACACAATCTTTAGAATAAATGAATTAAGCAGTGTAGCAGGATACAAAGTCAACACACAAAATTCAACTATATCTATGTACTAACAATGAAAAATGTGAAAGGTAAATTAGAAAAACAGTTCCATTTATAACAGTATGAAAAAGATTGAGATACTTTGAAATTATCTTAACCAAAGAGGTGAAAGACTTGTACAATGAAATCTATAACACAGTTGCTGAAAGAAGTTATAAATAAATGGAAACATCCCATGCTCATGGATTGAGAAAAGTTATTGTTATAAATATATTAAATTGTTTAACCTACTGTTAAAAAGTCAGCACTATCCAGAGTGATCTACAGTTCCATAAATTCTCTACCAAAATTTTGATGACATGTTTTGCAAAAATAGAAAAACCCATCCTAAAATTCTTATGAAATCTCAAGAAACCCCAAATAGCAAAACAACCTTTAAGAATAAAACTGGAAATCTCACACTTCCAGATTTCAAACTTAACTACAGTGCTGCAATAATCCAAACAATGTGATCCTGTCATGAAGACAGACATATATAGTATATAGACCAATGGAGTAGAATAAAGAGCCCAGAAATGAACCCTCGCATATAGGGTGAAATGATTTTTGACAAGGATGTCAAGATCATGAAAAGTTAGGGGCGCCTGGGTGGCTTAGTCGGTTAAGCGTCCGACTTTCGCTTAGGTCATGATCTTGCGGTTCGTGGGTTCGGGCCCCGCGTCGGGCTCTGTGCTGACTGCCAGCTCAGAGCCTGGAGCCTGTTTCAGTCTGTGACTCCCTCTCTCTCTGACCCTCCCCTGCTCACGCTGTCTCTCTCTCTCTCTCCTAGAAATAAATAAAACATTAAAAATAAAATTAAAAAAAAAAGATCATGAAAAGTTAGTCATTTCACCAAATGGTACTGGGAAAACTGGGCATCCACATGCAAAAGAATGAAGCTGGACCCTTACCTAACACCATATACAAAAATTAACTCAGAATGGATCTAAGACCTAAATATAAGGAAAAGAATAAAACTCTTAAAAGAAAACAGAGGATAAAAGCCTAACAACAGTGGATTTGGCAGTGATTTCTTGGATGTGACACCAAAAGCATAGGTAACCAAAGAAAAAAATACACCAGTTGAACTTTGTGATAGTCTTAAAATTTTGTGTGTCAAAAGACACTAACAAGAGTAAAAAGATAACCATAAAATGGGAGAAAATATTTGCAAATTTTGTATCTAATAAGAAATTAATATCCAGAAAAATAGAGAACTCCTAAAACTTAGTAGAGAACAAATGACCCAAGTAAAAAATAGACAAAGGAGTTGAATAGACATTTCTCCTAAGAAGATATACAAATGGCAAAGAAGCTCATGATAAGATGCTCAACATCACTAATCATTAGGGAAATACAGATTAAAACTACAAAGACTCTACCTCACACCCATTAGGATGGCTACTATTAAAAAAAAAAAAAAAAACAGAACACAATTGTTGGCGAGGATGTGGAGACATTGGAACCCCTGTGCATTATTGATAGGAATGTAAAATGGTACAGCCATTGTGGACAACAGTGTGCCAGTTCCTCACATAGTTGAAATAGGATTTCCATATGATCCAGCAATTCCACTTCGGGCTATCCGCCCAAAATAATTGAAAGCAGTGTCTCAGAGAGACATTTGTACACCCTTGTTCATAGCAGTATTATTCACAGTAGCGGAAATGTGGAAGCCACCCAAGCGTCTATTGATGGATTAACAGATAAGCAAAATGTGGTATATGCATACAATGCACTATCATTCACCTTCAAAAGAAAGGAAATTCTGTAATTTGCTGTAAGATGAATGAATCCTGAGGACATATATGCTAAGTGAAATAAGTCAATCAGAAAAAGACAAATACTGTATGATTACATTTATTGAGAAACTTAGAGTAGTCAAATGCATACAGATAGAAAGTAGAATGGTGGTTTCCAGGGGCTGGAAGAGGGGGAAATGGAGAAATATTATTTAATAGGTACAGAGTTTGCATTTTACAAAATGAAAAGAGCTATGGAGGTGCGATGACTGTACAACATTATGAATGTATTTAATATCACTGAACTATTCAAAATGATTTAAGATGGCAAATTTTGTTATGTATATTTTACCACATTTAAAAAAAACTGTCCTCTACCATACATACATACATAAATTAATAAATTAATAATTTCATTGGTGAATTCCACCAAACATTTAAGGAAGAAATAATACTAGTTGTATACGATCTCTTCCAGAAAATCAAAGAGGAGAGACTACTTTACAACTCCATCTGTGAGGCCAGCACTACCCTAGTTTCAAAACCAAGCAAAGACATCACAAGGAAAGAAAGCTATATGCTAATATCCCTCATGAACATAGATCAAAACCCTAGATAAAATATTTCTAAAATATCTAACAGTACCAATACAGAATAATATATAAGTACCAAACTCATCTCTTGATTGTCCCACAGATGCATGCTTAGTTTAACACACAAAAATCGTTTTATGAGTATATATAATGAAATCAATTATATTACAAAAATGTAATAAAATTCATTATATTAACAAACTAAAAAGGAAAAAATATGTGATTCAGTAAAGACAATTGTCAAAAGCCAACATCCACCCCTAATATTAAAAAAAGCAAGGAAATACAAAACAGCGTATTAGGAATGGAAAGGAATTTCTTCAACCCAATTAAAAAAAAAACGATCTGTCAAACACCTACAATTAATATCTTAATGGTGAAAGGCTAAACATTTTACTCTTAAGAACAGGAACAAGAGAAGGATCTCCATTCTTGCCACTTGCAGTCAACATTGTACTGGAGGTTCTGGCCAAAACAATAAGGCAGGAAAAAGAAGTAAAATGTAAAGGCAACACAAAAGAGAAAGGATAGTCTTTTTAAAAAATGGTGCTTCAACAATTGGATACTTATGCAAAAAAAAAAAAGGCACTTAAATTCATAGTTCACACCATGTAAAATAAACTAACTCAAAATGTATCATTAACTTGAATGTAAAACCTAAAACTATAAGATTTCTAGAAGAACACATAGGAGAAAGATCTTAGGTTAAGACCTCTCATATGAGGCCCCACAAAAAGCATAATCCAAATAGAAAAAAATAGTATAAGCTAGACTTTATTAAAATTAAAAGCTTCTGTTCTTCAAAAATCACTATATGAGAAGAAAAGACAAGCCATAGACTGGAGAAAAGACTTGCAAAGCCTGTATCTGATAAAAGATTACACCATCAATGTATAAGGACCACTTAATTCAGTAATTTTAAAAAAAAAAACAGTTATAAAACACGGAAAATATTTTAATAGACTCTTCACCAAAGAAGATAGAGGGATGACAAAAAAGCATATGGAGAGATGCTCAGTTGAATAAAGGAAATGTAGAATAAGTCCACAAATATGAGATACCACTGCCCCCATACTAGAATGGCTAAAATTGAAAAGGCTAACCTAGAACTATAGTCAAAGACATGGAGAAATTGCAAGTTGCAGACACTGCTGTAGGAATATGAATATGCAATGGTTATGGAAAACAGCTTGAAAATTTCTTACAAGTTAAATGTTTACCTGCCATATGATTCAGCTGTTCCATTCCTAAGTATTTACCCAAGAGAAATTAAAGCTTATGCTCATGCAAAGACTCATGCACAAATGCTCAAAGCACCTTTAATCACAATAGCCCCAAACTGCAAACAATCCAAGCTTCCATAACATGTGAATAAACAGATGGTGGTTTATCCACACAGTGGAATAGTACTCGGCAACAAAGAAGAATGAACCCAAAACATAGATGAATCTCAAAATCATTATGCTGAAAGAAGCCAGACCAAAAAAGAGACATATTTTTATGTATTCTGTATGTAAAAAATTCTAGAAGTTACAAACTAATCTACAGTGACAGCAATCAGATTAGTAGTTGGGTGGTAGGGGGGTGGTATGGGGCAGGAGGGAAGGATTACAAAATGGCACAAGGAGGGGCACCTGTGTGGCTCAGTAGGTTAAGCGCCCAACTTCAGCTCAGATCATGATCTCGCAGTTCATGAGTTCTAGCCCTGCGTCAGGCTCAGTGCTGACAGCTCAGAGCCTGGAGTCTGCTTAAGACTTTTCGTCTCCCTTGCTCTCTGCCCCTCCCCCACACATGCGCTCATGCTCACTCTCACTTGCTCGCTTGCTCGCTCTCTCTCAAAACATAAATAAACATTAAAAAAATTTTTTTTAAATGGCACAAGGAAAACATTGGGGGATGCTAGTGTGTTCATTATCTTGATTGTTGTGTTGGTTTCTTGAGTGTATACATTTTACAACTTGCTAAATTATACCCTTTAAATATGTTTGGGTTATTATATGTCAATTTTACCTCAATAAAAAATACCAAACTTAAAAATTCTACAAGGCTGCTTCAGTTATATATAAAATGTGATAAATTCTGTAGAACATATGACCCAATTTCTTTAACAAACAAACAGTGAGAAAGAAGAATTGGAAACTGTATAATTCAAGAGATTTAAGACACATGAAATAATACCATGTATGGACCTTATTTGAATCTTGATTCAAGTCAGCTATAAAATGATATTCATGTAAGAGTTGGGGAAATCTGAAGACCGGCCAACTGGTTGGTAGATGTATTAAAAAATTATTAATTTTTAAGGTCAATAATTGCTTTTGTGTTAAAATGAAAAGTGTCCTTATCTCCCAGAAAGAAAGCATATACTCTTGGTCTAGCAATTCCACTTCACAAAATTTATCCTAAAGCAAGTGTGTGGGGGAAAAAGAACATTTCTATTTGGAAGTAAGAAGAAATTTATTTCCCTCTAAATCTTGAAACGGTGTGTGGAATAATGTTCTTTTCAGGATATATACCCTCTGCTTGACTTGATATAAACATCTGTTTGACTCTTAGCTGCTACGTGGCTTTTCCTGCCAACCTTGACTCATCAGAAATACCTGCTGGCTTCATGGGTGTTGTCTTTGCTGTGGCTCGTCAGGATAGAGTAAGCTGTCTGCATTGTGGAATGTGCCACTTCACAGACAGCCATCTTCATCTGTACCATTTGGGGGACATAAGCATCCATTGATGTAGTTGCAGACTCTCTTTTTGCTGCCTGGGAAGGAAGGCTCTGGCATGGCCCCGCGAGGTGTCAGAGAGTGTTCCTGATCTTCTAAGATCATGGTGACCACCAAAGGCATGGATAATCAATCCTGGACACATTATATATCTATATTATATATTATTTCTGTCAGGGTATTTGTAGGTGGGAGGGCTTTGGTTATGAATGACCTCAAGCACTTTCTTTCCTTTATTCTCAGTCATGCTTCTATGGAAAGTACTTGGTCACTTTTGAAAGTTCAGAATAGTGTCTCTTGCTTGTGTCTTTGAATGTTATACATTGGGTTGACACCTTTCAGCAACCCACAGATATTTACTGCACCTTCTCCAGTCCAGGCATTGTTGCCAGAAATAGAGCTGATTAAAGTACACCCCCTGCTCAACAGGAATGCATGAGTAGCCGAGGTCACCTGAGGAATTTTACCTCTGTGGGACTGGACTGTCTGCCTCCCTTAGACAGTGAGACACATGGTAGCTGGCAACTGAGGCACTGGGTACAAAGGAGGGGCATTTCCCACCTCACAGGTTGGGGAGGCCTCTTGGGGGGAGGTGACACTCAAGACTTGGCAATGTGAGAGACAAGTTTGGGGGCATTATGGATAGAGAACGCAGTATGGGTAAACATGGAGGTGGAAGAGAATCACATTCCGGTATTTGGGAGGGAGAGGAGGCTGATAAAGCAGAGAGGACCCAGGTCTTGGAGAAGGGAACTTTCCTGCCACCATGAGGGCTGTGTGCTGTGAATTTCCTTTCTCTGTGCAGTCAGGCATCATCTCCTCCTACCCACAGCCCCAGTCACTGGCAGCAGCTGCCAACAGCCAGCAGATCTATGCACCAAGCCATAACCCGACCCCCATCGTCTCTCCAGGGACATATATTTAAACAGTGCCTTTTCCCTCAATCAGAATCAGCTCACAATTAAAGCTGGATGAAAATCTGGCCCCACAGCTGACTTTCTTTTTTCACAAAGAAAAGTGCATGTCCCTTCTGTTGGTGTATTTTCACTAAGACAACTCACAACTGTAATTCGATACTGCATGCATATAAATTGGATTAAACCAGCTTAACATTTGTTTGGTACCTTTAAGGAGAAATGAACAGCTTCTCTCTAACAGCTTTCTGTTTGGAGTTCTTTCCCCTCTCCTAAGTGTCCCTTCTCCAAGCTGCAACTGTCCTTCCTTTGTTTTCTTCTTCCTGCTTCTCCCCAAACAACAAACCTTACAAACCAACAGAGGCAATATAGCAAAACTTCTGTCTCTAGTCCTGTGACAACACACCGCTTCATGATGAAAACTATCCATTAGATGAAACGTAGCTCTGCGGATTTTCATTGTTAATACACCGGCAGTCATACGAGCCCAAAGGAGAAAACGCGGAACCAGCTCTTATCTCACACTCCTTTACTTGAGAGCATTTTTGGGAACAAGATATAGGCCAGTACGAACACGAGGCCGGTGGACCTTTGTATTTATAGTGTGGTCCTTTACCAATAGGTCCTTCCTGCTTTGTACTGCAAGTTGTGTGAGGCTCTCAGAGAAGATTCTCAGCGGCTTGATGGATGAATTTGAGTAGTGGGGGTGACTGGTTTTAAAAAGTTCATTTGGGATTTTTATTCTTAGTTTGCTGATTTTTGACAGAAATTATGCAGGCCGACATATGACTAGTCGATGCCATGAGACATACCTACAGTGTTCATTGAATATATTAAGAATCCAAGCCTGCATTTCTTTTGAGATGTTGGATGTATTCCCAGATGTAAGTAGTTGTTTTCCCAACATGTAGTCACAAACTTACTAATGGAGGTTGAATTAAATTTAAATCCTGTTTTCTGTTACTTAGAAGGTTTATTTCTAGGCAATAGGATTTGGCTGTTGGCCTGTATTTCCTATATTTTAATAACAGTCACTTGTATGTCTTTTTTCAAATCAAAGTTTCTTTCAGTTTAATTAAACTCACTCATTTAGTGACTGTTCAACTGTTTAACAGATGTACATCTTCCTTACTATTTGCCAGATAGTAAGTGCATTCCATGGGGTTATTTAACCTTCATTACTACCCTCCAAGGTGGGAACTGTTACTCTCCCTGTTTTACAGATGAGCAAGCTGAAGCTCAGAGAGATTAAGTCACCTGCCCAGGGTCACACAGCCAGTAAGCTAGAGAGCCAGATGCCCCACAGTGTGTGCCTGTAACCACACCATGCTGCGTCAGTCATTCCTGGTGTTCCGTGAGTGCCTGCCTGTGCTGGGAACTTGCTAGATGAAGAGACACCTGGGAGCAGAAGTGGTCCCTGTGTTCCTGGGGGAGTGCCTTAGTTATTCAGGCTGCTGTAAGCAAAAATATCATAGATGGCGTGGTTTGCAAGCAAACCAAATACATTATTTTTAGTTTATTTTTAAAGAGAGTGCATGCACACACGCAGGGAAGGAACAGAGAGAATCCCAAGCAGGCTCTGCGCTATGAGCACAGACCAAGCCCAATGCAGAGCCCCAACCCACAAACCATACCGTGAGATCGTGACCTGAGCCTAAACCAAGAGTCAGCCGCTTAACTGACAAGCCCCCTACATGCCCCAAATACATTTATTCCTATAGTTCTAAAGGCTGGAAGTCTGATATCAGGGTGCCCTGCAGGGTCAGGTTCTGTTGAGAGCCCTTCCAGGCTGCAGATGGCCGACTTCACATTGTATGTGCACAGGGTGGACGGCAGAGAGAGGGAGGAGGCCCTCCTGTGACTCTTATCAGAGCCCTAATCCCATTCGTGGGAGCTGTACGCCCACGACCTCATCTAATCCTAGTCACCTCCCAGAGGCCACACCTCCTAATGCCATCACATCAGGAGTACAGTCTCAACATATGAACTTGGAGGGGGAGTCACAAGCATTCAGTCCATAACAGGGAGGCCGACATTAATCAAATTCCACAGACATAAAATTACTCAGATGACTGACCAGAAGCTCTGATGTTCTCAGTGTGAACAGTGAGGCTGTTCAGCGTAGTAAGAAATCAGGGAAAGTGTCTGTGGATATGTAAGGATTGAGCTAGAGAAGAAGAATGAGGCACTTTTTAAGTTAAAAGTGAGGTTGGCTGGGGTCAGAGGATGCAGGGCATTCTTGGCATAGAAAAGTGCGTATGCAGGGCACGTGGTGGCTCAGTCGGGTGATCATCCGACTCTTGATTTTGGCTCAGGTCATGATTGCACTCACGAGCTGTAAGATCACAACCTGAACCGAAGTCAGACACTCAACTGACTGAACCACCTAGATGCCCCTGAAACAGCACTTTTGATAAGAGACCATGAAGAGAAGGTGACAGATGTGGAAGATCACAAGAAGGTAAAGTTGACCTGATGATGGATTGGATCTGATGGGGAGAATGTGCCACTCGCTGAGAAAGAAATAGTCCTGGATGGACCAGACGTGGGCAAGGGACAAGTTCAGCTTCAGACATGCTGGGTGGAGAGACCCATGAACCGCCTGAGGAAAGGTGGTGATAAGAGTCGGAGAAGACAGGCCTGGAGGTGGACATTCGCAAGTCACAGGGGTAAATGAGATCAGAGAGCGGGTGAATTACAGGGCGAGGTAAGGCCCGAGGGGCTGCAGCGTTTTGCAGCCCCACAAAGGATGTGCCTGCAAGGGAGCCCAGGAGGTTGAGGGGCAGTTAGGAACCAGAGCTGTTTTGATCACATTAGAAAGGGAAGACAAGAGGTCTTGGCACCTAATACTACTAGGAAGTCAAGGTAGATGAAGACTGAAAACCCACATCTGTGGGCTTTAGCAGCATGCAGTTAATTCTCTGTGAAGATGCTTTTACTGACACAGTATCACTGACAACCAGGTTGGAGAGAATGAGAAAGGAGAACCGGAGACATTTACAGGAATGGCCAGGTCCCGGTGAGTGGGGTTTCGATGTGCAGGAGCAAGGAGGAATTATTTCTAGTTAAAGTCAGAGAGAGCACCTGGACTAGCTACCCTGAAGGGAGCATGTGTGCCCTGTCCAGAGAGGGAGTAGCCATACCTTCTGCTTTTGTAAGGGAAGCTGCAAATATGAATGGTCATGTGTCAGAGATTATTGGTTGCCGCATTGCCTGTGATTGCAAAGTATGAGAAACTAAATATTCAAGTGTAAACAAATATACAACTCTAATAAACAGGTTCCTTTTCCCCAGAGTCTCAGACTAGCAATTCCAAAACTTTTTGTATCCTAGAATTTAGTGATAAGTAAATAAATATTTTGTGGATAATCAAAATCGAAAACCGTTACAAACACAACGTACTTACAGATATACACAGAGGGAACATAGAAATACCCTAGTAATGTGACATTGGAATTAACGGTATTAGTGTGACTTCATGGATAGAAAAGATAGGTAGAAAGACAGACAGATGTGTCTGTCAGCATGTATGCAGATACACATACATCTATATCTTATTCCTTATCTGCTGAGAAGGTCTAGACATAATTACATCCCAGTAGCAGTAGTACAACCTAGCATTCTAATCTTGGCTTCTAAATACCATTCTGTAGCAAAAGGGCTCTTAAGAAAAATGACTGATTCTGGGGCTGGGGCAGGGAAAGTATAAGATGAACTTGGAATATCTTGCAAAACCAAAAAATAAGAAGGTGCTGAAATAATGGGGACATAGCAAAAGCACACAGGAGCCAGCTTGAAGGAGTTCCCACTGATAAAATCTAGGACAATTTGAGCATAAAAATAAGGAAGTAAGGGAGTATAACTCACTGAGTAAAGTAATAGTCCATTAATCTAAACTGATGTAAATCAACTTACTAAGTTAGTTAAATGAATAAACAAATAAAGGGAGAGACAAGAAAGCTTTTTCTTACAGTTGAATGCTAACAAATAAACACAAAGAACGACAGAGCTAGAAAATCACCATTTGGCAACCACATAATAATTGATTGAAGCAAGAACCATTATGGGTTCTAAAACTAGTGGGTTGAAATAAGATATTTACATGCCCACAGAGTGGCTCCTGACAATAGACTTACTAATCAGAAAGGAAAAAAATCGTAACTTTACAGCAGAGAAATCCAGCAGATACCACCTTCACCAAATGATCAGAGCTGACGTCAGCAGGATAGGAGGTAATGGCGGGGTGTTTCCTGACCTGAGGTACTGAGAAGGGCACACACTCACCATGGCTGCTGTGCTGTTCCCGCCACAAGTGTGCAGCCTCAGTCTCCTCCTGAGGAAACATCAGACAAAGCTGAAGCAAGAGGCAGTCTACAAAATAATCAGCCTGTATAAAATGTCAGTGTCACGACGGGCAGACTGAAGAGCTATTCTAGATAGTGGAATAGCTATACAGACAGGATGGCTAAATGTGGTCTACAGATCATGCGTTGAATGTTTATTACTATAATAGACATCAGTGGAAATTTGGTGGGGAAATATGAATTGCTTCTGTAAAGTTAGCTAACAGTATTGTATCAATGTTAACTTCTCAATTTGTATTACTTTACTGTAGTTACGTAAAAGAATGTTTTTCTTTCAAGAAACATGCTGGGGCCCCTAGGTGGCTCAGTCGGTTGAGTGTCCGACTTCAGCTCAGGTCATGATCCCGCTGTACATGGGTTCAAGCCCCAGGTCAGACTCTGTGCTGACAGCTTAGAGCCTGGAGCCTGCTTTGGATTCTGTGTCTCCTTCTCTCTGCCCTTTCCCTGCTCTCATTCAATCTCTCTCTTTTTTTTTTTAATGTTTTTTTTTTTTTATTTATCTCTAGGAGAGAGAGAGAGAGACAGCGTGAGCAGGGGAGGGTCAGAGAGAGAGGGAGTCACAGACTGAAACAGGCTCCAGGCTCTGAGCTGGCAGTCAGCACAGAGCCCGACACGGGGCTCGAACCCACGAACCGCGAGACCATGACCCAAGCGAAAGTCGGACGCTTAACCGACTAAGCCACCCAGGCGCCCCTCAATCTCTCACTTAAAAGTAAATAAACATTAAAAAAAATTAAAGGAAACATACTAAGTTATTAGGGACACAGAGACATCATGCTAC
Organism: Proteles cristata cristata; assembly: GCA_017311185.1. NCBI lineage: Eukaryota > Metazoa > Chordata > Mammalia > Carnivora > Hyaenidae > Proteles > Proteles cristata. Next base: position 855,772 of record JAESUZ010004583.1, read on the forward strand.
AATTTACTCATCTGGTTCAGAAAAAAAAATATGTATGTGGGTATATGTGGAGAGAGGGGAAGACAGAGAGAGAGAGAGGAGAGAGAGAGAGAAAACAAATGTAGGAAATATGACCATTGGGGAATCTGGGTGAAATGAATATCAAAAATTTTTGTGATATTCTTGGTATTTTTCCCTAAGCCTGAATTGTATAAGAATTAAGTTTCTTTTAAAAGCTCTAAAATATTAAATATTGACTCAATAAAAATAAAACACAATTACATTGTGTGGACCAAGTGAGACATGCCCACCCAGGGCGGCAGATTCAGGCCACAGTTGCCTGATCTTCAGCCTCTGTCTGTGGTGGTGTTGCTGTGCAATAGGGAGCGACTAGGAGCCCAAGCCCAGGTGGACAGACTGGCCCTAGGCTGCTGCTCTGTTGTAACAGGGCCAGACAGGACAAAGGAAGAGATGCCCTGTGTGGCTTCTGTTGTCTTCCAAGATAGGCAGCATGGTCCCCAGCTGAGAGTGAGGGTTGCTGGGAGCTCAGAGGCTGGAGGAGGGAAGATGGTGGGTGTGTGGTAAGAGACCACCTGGGCCAGAACCTCACCTTCGTGCAGGGCATGTGACTAGTCAGCAATGCAAGAGGCTTCAAGGACTGCTTCTTCCAGAAGCTTTTGGTTGCTCTGTGGCAACCACAGAGAAAGAAGGTCTCTGGGTTCAGCCAGGGAAGGCATCTGCTAGCTGGATGTGATGGAGGTATGCAGAGGCATGGGGCTTCGGGTGCTGCCATAAGCATCGTTGAAAGGACTGACCTGGGATCTCAAGTGATCAAAAGGGAAGTGCAGAAGGAGAGGGAAGAGAGGAGGTGGGCAGGGCAGGGTCAAGAGTGGCTGAAGACCCTAGCAAGGCAGATGCAGAGTCTCATCAGATACATGGTAGAACCCATGGCTGCCAAGAACTGAAGGAACGGATTAGTGACGGTAGCCATCTTGGGGGTTACAGAGTCCAGTGCATAAAGGAACCCATGAGTGGCTTCAGGGTGCAGAGGAGAACACTTTGTTAACGAGGGGGCAGAGAGTCAGTGTGTTAGGTTGTCTGTGTGGACTTGGAAATTGCACCACAGTAGTGGCCAGATTGTAGATGTAGAGGATCCCGGTGTGCCAAGTGCAAAGGCCAAAGTTTGACCATAGTTTTCCAGGACTGGTAGATAGAAGCTAATGGGGGCAGGGGGACCGTGAACCCTCAGTGAAGAAGGAGATCAGAGAAGGTGCCATTACAGAGGGCAGAGTGGTAGAGTCCGGGCAGAGTGGGCAGCCGAGTCAGGGCGTCAAAATAAATAATCTTGTGAAAATGACCATGAGGTAGAAGAGAAGAGCCATATAACATGCAAACCTCTGAGCACAGAAGGATTTTCTGAAGATCAGGTTACTTCCTGTCCTACTCCTGAGAGCCTGTGGCTCAGACGGGACCAGGGGGAGGTGGAGGTGAGAAGGAGTGCTTTAAAACCCGAGCGTAACAGAGGGTGTTGCGTGCCGTGGTGACTGTGTATGCAAGGACTGGAGCGCAGAGGCTGGTCAGGGTTCAGGGGTAGTGTTGTCCTTCCCTCTACAGACAGGCAGACAGGCTTGGTAAGGTTATCGATGCCACAGCTGATACATGGGGAGAGGAGCCCGATCCCAGGCCTCAGCCCCCAGGGCGGGTGGCCTTCTCTCCTCCCTATGCTGCAGAGATGCCTCAGCAGGCTTCTGCGAGGCCTCAGGAATGGCAGGTCTCAAACCCAGATCTGGTGAGAGCAGAAAGTATGGCTGGCCTAGCCGTAAGTGGGAAGGGATCTAGGCTTGACCTTGGAGTCTGGAATGTGGACTTTAAGGTGAAGCGGACTCATTCAAAGTCTGAACCAGGTGGCCAGCAGATGTCTAGTAGGTGAAATCTCGGCCATGGAAAGACCCTTGGCACAGGGATTCCCAGAGAGCCTCTGGTAAAACAGCTACTAGAATACTCTCAGCTACCTGTACCTGGGTAGCTCAGACCACCATCTGGCACCAAGACTGCTGACTGAGACTTCAGGCTCCCTTCACCAAGGGCAGCAGGACTCAGCCTTGGGGGCACATGCACAGCCCTGACTCCTGGCAGCAAGGTGGCTCAGGGTGTATTTCCCACCTCACTGTGAGACCTTGCCACATGCCTGGATAAGATTCCTCCTTCATGGCTGTTACTTGCCTGCTCATCTGGAAACTACCATACAAGGAAATGACTCTTGCCAGCTCTGAGCACTCATCTTTTTCCGAGTGCTCAGAAACTGTAAATTGTAGGCTCTGTTACCTGGTTTTGCTCTGATGTGGATTCATGGTCCCAAACTACAGTCCAGAGTTTGTCTTCTGTGCTTCTCCTGTGAATGACTAAATGGATGCCTCCAGAAGGAAGAACACTAGCTTTCTAGACACACGGAGCAGAAGTGGGTGCAGACTTGCTCTCTGCCCCAGCCTAGGTGGGACCCAGGAGGCCTGCCTGTGCCTGGCAGCCTGCCGGGACACACTCCTCCCTGCCCTGCCTGCTACCCAACCACACTCAGCCCTGGCTTGCTTCTGGGTCCCGCGATTCTCATCCCTATTTCTGCTTTCCCTTAGATGCCACAGCCCACAAGAGCCAGCATTGCAGAATAGTGAAGTCATAGACGTTGTTCCCTTCCCTGTGACCATGGGGTCACGGAAGGAGCATTGGCTTTGAAGTCAGCCTTGGTCGCAAACCCACTCACTCACTAGTACATGACCTTGAGCAACTTATTTCACTCCTCCAACCTGTGTGTCCCCAGCTGCAACAGGGGAATAGCATCTCCTGACTTTGCAAAGTTATTTATTATGAGGCTTAAGTGAGATGATGCACATTAGACGTCTGGTGCCCACGACCTATCCGGTACACATTTGGTCTCCCCACCTGCATCCTGAGCAGGTGTCAACCCAGCTCTGGCTTAAAGCAGTTCCTGTTCCCGTGGCCACGATCAGTCAGGTTAACATAATATTCTCATATCTATGCATAGGGGTGAGAAAACCACAAAACAGTTTCTCCTGTTTTCTTTAGCCCTTTCTTGATACTTTATGATGTTATTTCCTAACGATCCTGCCCCACGTGTTTGTGGCATCCCAGATTAAATTGCATCGTAAAGATAACAACCCAGTTGAAAGCCTTGTCCTTTTTTTTCCCTTTGGACAACCTTGAGGAGGGGAAGAGTATTTTATGGCTCCCAGGTTTCCTCTCGGCCACTTGCATTTTAAATTGAAGCCTATTTATTGCAATATCATTTACACCAGCAGTTTTGTGTGTTAAATAAGAATATCTGATCAGCATCCAGTCTTATGCCCATCACTTCCACCAGCCCTGTAACTTTAATTTTGATTCTCCATTACACAGTGAATATAAGAGAATTAAATGCATCATGATAAGGTGGCACAGTACAATCTGAGGTGAGGGGGGAATTAAGCTCTAATAATTCTATTTAAGGCAGTGACAGCCCCAGTTTTGGGTCTTCTGGGCTTTAGGAGATACCAGGAGAGCAGGAGTAAATATTATATAAGCTCAGCATGTTGCTTTAATCTTGGGCTCACACAGACGTTTATTAATCAAATAGAGTGATTTTAATATATATTCATGGGCAATTCTCCAGCCTGGCCTGAAAAACTGTTTATTTTCACATTTCTAATTTAAAAGATTTTTCTGGAGGAGATAGATTTAAGAATGTTGAATTACTCCAGCAATTGTTTTGAACCAAGATAATTTTTTTCCTTCTCATCTGAGGCCTCAAGGGCTTGAGGCCACACAAGTGTTACATTCCAAACTCTTTCAAAAGGAGGTACTTTTCTGATATAGTAACGAGTCAGCATTTCTTTATCTTTACGTGTCTACCCAGAGATGTGGCTTAAATGAAATTGATCCTGCGAGGGTCTCTGAGGGGGCATTTTCCGAAGCAGGTACTCTCACACCAGACTTGGCTGCACCACTTTAGGGGTGAACAGCACCTCACCGGTGACTGTGCTTTATGGCAAGGTCTCAGACATTTTTCTGCTTTCCATTCCACCTTACTCCTTGCACATACACAGAATGCTGTGAAGAATGGGAATCCTTACTCATGTTTTCGCAAACTAGAAGGCAGTTCTTCCCCATTTTCTATCCCCTCTCCTTTCCCCACCACCAGATACAAAATGAAAACAAAGTAATGGTTTTTGTTTCATTGTTTGCTTATTTAGTGTTTACTCTGTCTCATTCCTCAAAGAGTTGAGGTTACAGGTCACATATCCGACAAAGGACTACTATGTAAACTACATAAGGAATTCTCAGGGTGCCTGGGTGGCACAGTCAGTTAAGCATCTGACCGGCTCAGGTCACAATCTCATGGCTCGTGGGTTTGAGCCCCGCATCAGGCTCTGCGCTGACAGCTCAGAACCTGGAGCCTGCTTCAGATTCTGTGTTCTCCCTCTCTCTCTGCCCCTCCCCTGCTCACACTCTGTCTCTGTCTCTTTCAAAAATAAACATTAAAAAAAATTTTTTAAAGAATTCTCAAAATTTAACAATAAAAACTCAAAACAGTCCAATTAGGAAATGGGCAGAAGAGAGACAAGAGACACTTCATTAAGGAGGATATACAGATGGCAGATAATAAGCACATGAAAAGATACTTAAAATGGTAGCCATAGGAGAATGCAACTTAAAAAAAACCACAATGAGGTATTGCTGCATGCCCATTTCAAAGGCTAAAATTAAAATAACATGATGACATTGAGTGCTAGAAAGGATGCAGAGAAATGGGACCACTCATAATTGCTGGTGGGAAAGTAAAATGACACAGCCACTCTAGAGAACAGGTTGGTGATTTTTGTAAAACTAAACATGCAACTACCATATACCCAGCAATTGCACTCGTGGGCATTTATCCCAGAGAAGGGAAAACTTATTTTCACTCAAAACCCAGACATAAATGTTCATTACAGCTTTCTTTATAATAGCTAAACACCGGAAAAACATACAGGTATCTTCAAGGGGTGAATAGTTAAACTGTGACACATCCGTACCAGAGAGTATTACTCAGTAATAAAAAGAAACTATACCCACAACACCTTTGATGAATCTCCAGGGAGTAATACTGAGTGAAGAAAGCCAGTCCTAAAAGGTTACATATTCTGTGATTCCATTTATACAGCATTCTTGAGATGGCTAACCTCTACGAATGAGAATATATATATTCATGGTTGCCAGGAGTTAGGGCTGGGGCTGAGAGAAGGGAAGTGGATGTGGTACAAATGGGTAAGTGAGGGCTGTCTGTGCTATAGGAACTATTATGTGGCTCAGCCGTGGTGGTGGTGGGTAGACGAAACCTAAGGATGTGATGGAATTTCGTGGAACTAAATACACACATTCAAATGTGTGCGTGGACAGCTGGCAAAATGCAAAAAAAAGATGGGTGGATTCAAGCAACCCCCACGTCCTGGTGGTGACATGCTACTGTAAGGGACCAAGAAGTTACCATCAGGGGAAACTGGATGAAGGACATATGGGAGCGCTCTGTGTTTTCTCTTAAACTGCATATAAGTCTACAATTATCTCAAGATAGAAAGATTAAAAATTTAAAAGAAGAATTGAAACAACATATGTATTAATAGTAATAGAAGGACGGGAGGGCTAAGTGAGGAAGGGACACCATCAGTGGACTTCTTCCACGTGGGGCGCAGGGGTTCAAACAGTCACATCATCCTCAAGATATTCTTGTGATCAAGTATTAATATTCCCATTTCTAGGATAAAGAAACTTGAGGCCTGGAGAGGTAACACATTTTGCATGAGCAAGTAAAGGACAAAAAGCCCCAGTCTCAGAATGCAAAGCCAGTGTTCCGACTGTCACGCCATGGGGGACCTCATCTCTGCCCCCAAACTCTTACTGTTTCCGCCGGCTGCTGCTGCCGCCACACCAACCAGCCAGGCTTAACCTTCAGCCCTCTGAGGAGACAGCCCTCAGGTTAATAAGCCAGGACCTGCAACCATCTTTGTCTTCTAAACGAGAAGCAAAGATTATTCAGAGTCAGACATCTGCCTTCTTTGCTAAGCAGATCATAAAGAGAACTCATGCAAAGAGCATTCAGAAAACCCCGGGCCGAAATCAGATAAAACAGTTAAGTAACAGTCCCAACAGTACAAAGGACATTAATTAAAACAAATTGAAAAGATGTGTCTGTATAAATATTTTTGAAGACAAGGTTGTTGAGAAAGAGTTAGACCTTGGGGAGATTTATGAGTTACTGGTAATTATAGGGAAAATAAATCTTAGGAAGACAATCATTTAAGAATAGATTTTGTAAACTAAAGAAATCGGTTCCTTCCAGCTGGTGGATGGAAAGAGCATGGAAAGATCTGGGGTCTGGGAACAGAACAGAAGCCAGGACGAGGGAAGAGAGACTCTTCTCTGAGTGTACCTCTTTTTACAGTCTGGCTCAGAACGTTGGATTTCCATACCAAAAAAACAAAAAAACTAAGTACATTCTAAAAGTCCACCCAGATGAGAGGGGAACCCGGGATGAAATACAAACAGTAACAAACAGCTTTACCTGATTACAAATGAATATGCAACACACCGGAGGCAGGGAGAAAACAAAGAATCAACCTCAGGAACTGGGAAAGCAGCGGGATGACTGGATACTGGGAGGCACTCACCGAAAAGAAGCATTCATATGTACTATTCCCTAGTCAGAACATTTATTTTCCACAGTGGTACAAGGGAGCAGTTTTGAATCTATTTTACCTAAACACTAGGAGCAAGCAAATGTGTAAATTCCTGTGGATGGTAGAGCCAGGTTTCTCACTGTTGAAGAAGGAAGTTGAGGTAAGGAAAGAGGTGAGGCTGGAATGAACCTTGTGGTGCTGGATTGGAACTGGAGGCTTCTGTACGAACTCGGGTGTTTAACTTAGGCATGGATGGTGATAGAAGGAAATACAGGGAGGTGTGTGTGCATGTGTGCGTGTTCTATAATTCTGTGATATATAATTATAATGTCTAACATATAATTTCCTAGTTCTGTCCTCGAAGAGATACCTGGAAACCACAAAACCTCAGCAGCAGTGAACACAACCATCCCCCTTGGCTTCTAAATCCTGTCCTTCGATTTCAAAAGCCAGGGTTTTCTGCAGAAATGTTGGATTCCACAGCTGTTCTTTCCAGAGAAAGAACAAGATGAGCCTGGATTGAACATCTTATGGTGCCAGAAAGCAAGGAAGTGCTTAATAAGTGATGGGAGCATGTCAGAAGGATACTGGAGTCGGGGCGCCTGGGTGGCTTAGCATCTCTGTTTCCAGCCCACGCAACGTTGGCCAAGCCAGCAAAACAACCTCAAGGGAGGGATGGCAACTGCCTTTTTTTTTTTTTCTGAGAGAGAGACAGTTGAACAGGGGAGGGTCAGAGAGAGAGGGAGACACAGAATCCAAAACAGGCTCCAGGCTCTGAGCTGGCAGGACAGGACCTGACATGGGGCTCGAACCCATGAACTGTGAGATCATGACCTGAGCTGAAGTCAGACGCTTAACCGACAGAGTCGGCAAAACTGCCTTTTGAGACTGTCGTGGGGTTCTAAACCACATAAACACTCCACACAGAGCCTGGCACACCTTTGGCACTTACTAAACAGCAGCAGATGATGAGCGTGATGATGGCGATGGTGGTGATGATGACGATGTTGGGGATTTAGAGCCTCAGCCCAGCAAGCTCCCCCACCCAGAACAGGAGCCATAGCATCCCTGACCATGGTTCTTGCCTCACTGTGGACACTGGCAATGGAGCCCAGCTTAATGCGATTTCTCTTTTCATGGAAAAAAAAAAAAAAGATCTGTGTATGTTTATATTTGCATAGAATATACATATAGGTTTGCATATGTTTATATATTTTAAGAGTTAACAATAGGTACATTCATAGAGCCCTCCTTTCTATTATCAATATGTCTAAGGAAAGAACTCAGGTGAGAAGGAAGGAGGGACAGTCCCCTGGCAGGCACCCTCTACACTAGCCTTAGAATCATCCCCAATCTGTCTTGAGTGCTCTTGCTTACTGTGAAGTGCTTGGAAATTTAAGCTATTTGAACCTAGGATATCTTTTCCTGAGGCTGCTCAGGACTTCAACATGCAATATGAGCTGTGGACCGAGAGCCAGGAGGAATGGCATCACCTTGCCCAGTGCCCCGCAGGCCACAGCCCCTCGTTGCATACCTATTACGTGAACTTGAGAACTTTGCCTCATGGGTAGTCATCACCACCATCCTATTTTGCACCGAATCGCTTTGCACTTGGTGGCCTTTTGTGTTTCTTTCATTTGACTTAAATCTCTTCTCAAAAATTAGCCCAGGAGACAAATCGCATATCATCAACAGTACCCTTGAACATGCCTTAAATCACCCTATGCAGGATGACCGCTATACAGCAGAAGTTTATACGCTGCTTACATGTGTAGACAGTGTGCAGACAGCGTGTCAACAATGTACAGTTTTGGTTAAGATCGTGGTCCCTGGAACCAGACTATCTAGGTTCACACCCCAGCACTACAGTTAATTAGCTTTATGACCCTGGACCAGTTAACTTCTGCTTCACAGTTTGTTCATCAGGAAAATGGGACTGACAGTCACACTTCCTTCATATAGGAGTCATGAGAATTAAAGAGATAGCCTAGAGGGGCACCTGGGTGGCTCAGTCGGTTAAGCGACCGACTTCAGCTCAGGTCGCGATCTTGTGATTCGTGAGTTCAAGCCCTGTGTTGGGCTCTGGGCTGACAGTTCAGAGCCTGGAGCCTGCTTTGGATCCTGTGTCACCCTCTCCCTTTGCCCCTACCCTGCTCATACTCTGTCTCTCTCTCAAAAATAAATAAACATTAAAAAAAATAAAGAGATGGCCCATATAAGGTCTTCAGCATAGTCCCCAGCACTCTGTTAAGCACTCAGTACATGCCATGCATCATCATAATTACTATATAAATTTATGTAAGTACAGTATATACAAGAGTGCATACATAAAACATAACTTCAAAGTAGCTTAATTACATAAATTGTAACATATGGTTAAGGTTTTCTCTCCTGTGACTCCCCTACCTAGACTGGGCCCTCAAGCAGTACCAAGCCTCATTTTGTGCTGGTTTTAAAGTCCCTCCATGGTTGCCCCATGGCTAGCACCAGGGACTACACCTAAACTAGCTGAAGTCCACCTTCCACATTTCTGAAATCACATTGGGGCTGAACCATTCCATCCTATAAGCTGACACGGCAGACCTACGTGACTTGGTTTACTCTTGTCACAGAGGGAACTGAGGTACGCCTACCTTGGGTTGGAGATCCTGTTTAGCCTCTAGACTGTAGACCCCAGGATTCTGCTGCGATACCCTGTCTGGTTCCACTTGATGGTTATTGGGTTGCCATAGTAACTTGGGGAGAATATGTGCAATTATATTGAGCCTTCCAACCTTTGAGCGCCACCTGAAATAATTACACTGGTGTTCATCTCCTCTCCAGTCTAAACATAGGAAGGATGATGGCCACCCTGGGTGTGGTGGTGGTGGCTGCACTGAAGCAGTTCTAGGGGCTGCAGTGGTGCTGATGGCTGCACACACAGGTGGTGGTAGCGTAGGTCATGGCGTGCTGATGGTAGTGGTGTCCATTCATAGTGTGGTGGTGGCGGAGGTGAGGGATAGATGATGGTGTTGGTGAGAGTAGTGATCTTTTTGGTCCTGGCACGATGGTGATAGCACTCCCAATGTGGTAGCAGTAGGGGTGTGGCATTAGTCAGAAATGCTGATCATGATTTGATGATGGTGGCAGTGATGGTGATGATCAAGTAGATTATGATTCCACAGTTTACATCAGCACCTTAACCTGGATGTCATGGTGGGAGGTCTGTATTTGAGGAAGCTCCCTGCAAATGATCTAATGTATACCTCCAGTTGGAAAACACCTCCTAGGCCTGGGTCCTTACAAGCAGTTCATCTAAATAAATGCAGCCTGATCCTCCTGACATAACTTGCCAATGGGGTTAACTACATATCTTACAAGGTGTGGTCCTCTGAATGCTTATCAGCAGAATGTTCCATGAAACTAAGCCCTGCCCATTCTGTGCCCTTCTGGGAGAGTTACTATGCACCTCCACACATGAGGGGCTCGCAAAGGATCTGCAATCAGCGATTAGACCTGTTTACTTTGTCTACCCTGATATTTCCAAAGTGTATCTGACCACTGAACCCTTTTGGGTGGGGGCGGGGAGGGGGGCGGGATGCTGGTAGGTGCCTATAAATCATTACACAGGAACATTTCGGTAGTTCAGTCAGTTAAGCGTCCAACTTTGGTTCAGGTCATGATCTTATGGTTTGTGGGTTTGAGCCCCACATTAGGCTCTGTGCTGATAGCTCAGAGCCTGGAATCTGCTTTGAAGTCTGTGTCTCCCTCTCTCTCTGCCCCTCCTCAGCTCACTCACTCGCTCTCTCTCAAAAGTAAACATTAAAAAAATTGGAAATAAAATAAGATGAAATAAAATAAATCATTACACAGAATAGCCAGAGAAACGCTAATCTAAACATTAGAATGAAAAAAATAAAACTCTTAGGAAAAATGTTCCCCCAGAGGGACTGATTTTTTAGTGCTTGGTAAGATGGTCAGCTTTTAGTTAGCTTTGCAACTCTAAATTATGTCTTATAACGGCAAATGGAGAAGATTACCTACAATTTACATAATCGGAATTGACCGATGAATACATTAAACAAGTAAATTAAGGGTATTATTAGAAACAAACCTCAAAAATGAAATTGCATTAAACTCCATAAACACTCCCTAAAAAACCCATATCCTTCTTTTTGTCGCTAAATAAATGCATTTTATTGAGATACAATTGACTTCATCTTTTTATTCCATATGCATAACATTGGCTATTTGGTCATTACAGCAAAGCAGTCCTTGGCTTAATTAAAGAACCTGTGTAACCGGAAAGGAGTGGTTCCTCTGTGGTCTGTACTGCCCCCACAGATCTTCAGCCTCATAGTCACCCAGGATGCTTGGGAAGAATCTAAGCGCCTATGCCTCACTGCCAGAGGGCAGGCCAGGTGCGCCCCAGGAATATGCATTTTTAACGAGGCCATCAATCAGTGTGGACTCACTTTGAGAAATATAGGGATTAAGTGCTGGTGTTAAACATGCTCTCCTCCTCCTGTTCCCCCACGGTGTCAGTCCTAGGAAAAATTCCAGTTTAAGGGTCCTTGTTCCTGCGGAAGCTGGGGGAGTGGCCACTGCTCTGGTCTCTTCCCACACTCAGCTGCACTTAACCTCCAGGGCAAAGTCCACACCCCCACCAGGTATGCTTAAAGAATTAGGAAAATGGCTTGCTCATTCCTACATGATCCTTTCCCATTCACCGAGTGATCGTTAGCCTTAACACGAATAATGCAAAAAGGCAGCCAAGCAATTTAAATTTTATCCATAAAATTAAGCCCTATGTTTCACCACAGTGTTTAACTCCGTGACCTATTTTATTGAATCCCTTAGCAGATCTTGGATAGTTTCCTTGAGCATAAATTACCATGAAGGTAAATTGAAAACGTATGAAGATATGGGCAAGGATATTAGTGCAGAATCAAGGGGTCATCAAGCTTCAGTTGTTCTGAGGACTTGAAAAAAGTATCTTTTCAATACAATTCAGGTGGAAAGAATTGATTTGATTAATAAGACTTTACCTTTCCTTAGGTCACCATCTGCCTTCTGCATTATACATAACTCAGTATAGAGGCCTCTTCCTCCAAAAAATCTGTTCCCCCCGCAGAGCCTCTCCTGGACTCCTTGTACCTCCCCCCTCCATTGACCACCCTGTGGTGACTGTCCATCTCCCGCAGGACTGAACGCCCCATGAGGACAGGGCTCCCACAGCATTTATTTCAGAACTTACAGTGCTGGTACACTACCTGACCTAAAGTGCTGCCAGGCTGCCAGCTCATACAAATGCATGAGGCACCCTCTCGCCTTCAGAAGAGGAGAAATGGCATTTGTAATGAAAACAAGGGATAGGAGGGGAAATTCAAACTCAGTAGAGATTTCTAGTATACTCTCCAACCATGTATTTGCCCCAAACTAGTGTTGGTCTCCTACATTAGCTCATTTGATTCAGGTCAAGAGACTGGGAAACAAAGAGGTTAAGTAATTTGCCCCTGGTCACTCAGCTCGCAAGCAGCAGAGCTGAGTCTCCTCACTCAGAAACACCTTTGCCTGCTCGCCCTCAAGTTCCTGCCACTACAGAGCCTGTCTTAAGAACACAGTTGTGGCAAATGGCCCAGGACTAGTCACTTGTCGGTGGGAAACAAGGCTGCTTTGCAGAAATCCCACACACACGGGCTGCCCACGGCAGCATTTGGTGCTGCCTTCACATGACTCCTTCAGCAGACTCCACACCAAGCCGGAACTGCCTGATTACAGCCCGGCCCCACCGCCTGTTTTGCCCTGTGAAGTTCCTGCTGGATATAAGGCGTCCAAAGAGAATGTAATACGTTTCTGAGGAACCATGAGACCCTAGCATTTGGGAGTTCCAGTGAGCTCTTTTTAAAACCTGCCGACTCTGAAAGGATACTCATTCTGCTCAGCAGGCAGAGGTACGCAGCCAGGAGTTAAATGTTGGAAGACAGAGGCACGCAAAAGAAGGACGTTCAGAATATCCTGAATGCACAGAGGGTGCCAAGGAGCCAGCCAGCCCATGGGAGACCTTGTCGGCCCTCCCAGAGGTGGGAGGCATGGCCGGCTGGGCAGCCTCAGGGAGACAGTTGTAGAGGAGGGGACAGGAGAGGGGAAATAAAAAAGGCCTTGCTATCCAGGACCAGTACGGACGTTTAAACCCTATGAAATACTGCTGCTGTGTTACTTACCTTGCTAGGCTTTTAAGAAGTTGCAACAAAGAAAAGCAGGACATTTGGAAGCCCAAGGAAGAGAAAGCTCACACTGACAAGCTGAGGCATGGAAGGATTCTGGAGACCAGAGGGAGCTTGTCATGTGCAGGAAGAGTGTGAGGGTGGAAAGAAAGCCTCTGCACAGAAAAATAGTGGGGGAAACGGAGGACAGACAGAAGAGCCTCGTACTCCATGGGCACTCTGAGAGGGAGGGAAGATGGTTCCACTTCACGTGGCCGCCACTGCGCTTCCGGAAATCTGCCACTGGACTAGGGGTAACCAGAATTCTCAGGTCTGCCCTCCCCGCCCAAGGCTTCCGTCATCCAGGCATTTAGTGGTCTTTGAAATCGAGAGGTGCTTCTGGCCAGCGACACACAGAACAGAGCAATAAATAGCCTCAAGTTCATTGGGACCGTGAGAGCTAGGAGCCATTTGGCTGATGAAACAAACAAACAAACAAACAAATAAACCAAAAGGCAGAACTTGATGGAGAAAATAAGGAAAAGCATGCCAAAAAGGCCTCAAAGCCTCAACGGCTTCATGTTTTCCAAATCATGTTTTCCAGACTTAGCTTGGAGGCCAGGTTTAATCACAATAAGCTCTTTGTAAAAGCGTGCAGATCCATTTGATTGAGATCCTCTGGGTTTTTTGTTTTTGATTTTGTTTTTTTCAACCAGCTTACCACCCTTCTGGCTTCCTTTCCTTGTGTACTTGATTCCTCACTGCACTTGCACGCTTGCTCCTGATGTTTCTCAAAAGAGTTTTGCTTTTCAAGGCCTCATTTCCCAAAGTGTTTTGCAGCCGGCACCACCAAAGAAAGAAGAAAACAGACAGAAGGGTCCATGAAGCGGGTTAGGGTTGAACTGTGCCCATGTATTCAGGGACACTGGACTTCTCTGAGCAGAAGTGGGGTGTACCAGGGGGAAGGGGGGGACACTAGGAGGAGCCAGCCAAGCCTGAACATCTCCTAAGGCTTCTCCCAGTTGTTTAGACATGTGTAGTTTTGTTTTAAATGTGTACGGTACTTCTTAGTAAAGTGCGGATACATGTGCCAAAGCATTCTCTGTGGTAATAATGAAGTCTTTACACTTTGGAATGCTGTTAAGCCTTGCTTCATGGTTTGTGAGGCCACTAGCATTTTAAGTAGCAGTAACATTTTATAGAAGCCCAGTCCTCCTGGGGGACGTGGTCGGCTCTAGAGGGGGTGGAATGTCTATCATCCCCCACAGTGACCTGGTTTGGGGCCGCATTCACACAGAGGTGGAGCTACCGAGTGGTATGCTCCTTAGCTCTGGCTGGCTCTGGGCTCTGTGAACCTCAGTGCCAGTCACCAGTACAGTGCCACAGAAATAGTGCAGGCAGGCCTACCTCTGCTCCCAATCCTGACATTTCCTGGTAGTGTAACCACAGCAAAATGATCTGATCTTTCTGGATCTCCAGTCCTGTTCCAGTTATTGTCCCTATGGAACAAACCACCCCAGACTCAATGATGTAAGTTGGCCATTTTGTTACACTCACAAATTTGGTGGGTCAGGAATTTGGACACTGCACAATGGGGATGGTTTGTCTCTGCCCCATGATATTTGGGGACTCTGCCGGGAAGACCTCAAAGACTAGGACCAACTAGACAGCTGGGGTTGGGAACCATCTGGAGACTTCTTCACTCACACATCTGGTGGCCGATGCTGGGTACTGGCCGGAATGCTGACCATAACACGTACACAGGGCTTCATCACTTCCTTGTGGAGTCTCTCTGCAGAGGCTAGTTTGGGCTTTCACAGCCTGGCAGTTGGGTGCTAAACCAAAGCGTCCCCAGACCATAAGGTCTGTCATAACGTGCATGGCATTTCTATGCCCTAGCCTCAGAAGTCACATAGTATCACTTCTGCCACTGGGTGAAACATTCACAAATGCGCACCCAGGTCCTACGGGAAGGGGCACAGACTTTGTTTTATGTTTTTTTATTTATTTCTGAGAGAGAGAGAGGGAGATACCGAATCCAAAACAGGCTCCAGGCTCTGAGCTAACTGTCAGCACAGAGCCCGGCGCGGGGCTCGAACCCACAAACCGTGAGATCATGACCTGAGCCGAAGTCAGATGCTTAACCCATTGGGCCACCCAGGCGCCCTGGCACAGACTTTTAGTAGAGGAGTGATTGGGTTCCAGAAGTGTACACATGCACTGGGAGATAATGTGATGATCTTCCAAACAACCTGCAACCATTCCCTCTTCTATTGCTACACCGGACAGGAGGGTGGAGGGAATGACAATCGCTGAGCACCAGCTCAGTGCCACGAACTATATATGTTATCAGATTCTCACTCATTTATTTAAATAACTCTGGGTCTAGGAAAGTAGAAGGATCATGACTATATCACATATTCTTCTCATGTAGATGGCACAGGCACAGGATCACAAGTCCCACCAAGCAAGCAAGTTTTGAGTTTTCATTCATCTCAAAGCTGTTAATATCCCATCAGCCAAAGGGAGTCTCATGACCAAGCCCAAAGTCAAGGGGTGGGGAAGTACATCCTGCCTTTGTGAGGCTATGGCAGGGGTGTGTTTAATACTATAATGACAGAGTGAGGAATTAGGACCAATAATTCAATCTACCTTAGCCATTTTCTAGAACAAAGAAAATTGGATAAGAATATTGTGGCATTACAGCCAGTGTTTAACAATATAATCTGGGATGCAAAATACCCATATAAAGTAGTAGGTTATCAAATTGCTAATAAAAGAATAATTCAACATGACCAGGTAGCATTTGTCCCAGGTATTCAAGGACAATATAGCATAAAGATATCTATTAATACATTGCATTACTAAGACAATATATTTTTATGGAACCTAAATCGTCATCTCAATACACACTTAAAAGTCATTCAATAAAATCCAGCACCTACTTAGGGATTTTTTTTAAGCTCTTAGTAAATTAGAACTATAAGGATACTTATCTAGCATGACATGTAATGGCATAACACTTCAGAAACATTCCCACAGAAGCAAAGAAATAGAAAAGATTGCCTACTCACCACCATTACTTTTTAATGGCATCAGTCAAAAACAAGAACAATAGACAGGGGAGTTGGTTTTCATTATTTGCAGGTGGTATTACTGTATCCCTAGAAAATCCAAGAGAAGCATTTGAAAACCCATCAGAACTAATACGTGCAGTAAGGTAGTCCAGATTAAAAATAAACAAACCAAAACACAGAGTTTCCTACATACCAGTTGCAATACTATGTCATGAAATATTTATAACTATACAAAACATGTAATATATAACATATATAAAAACATACATAACCTATGTGTTATATAAAACATAAGGGAAAAAAATCATTCACCAGAGAAGCCACCAAGGACACATGTCCCCAGGGCAAACCTGAACTAGAAATGTGAAGTGTATGCGGGAGCAGCCCCACTCCTCTGCCGAGAGACTTTACTTTATGCAAATATGGCCAGGTCCTCACAGGGACTGGTCACTTATTGATTGGCTTTCCCAGGAAAACACCCATGGCTGTTTTTCTTTATTTAACTTGAGAGAAGTATCCCAAGGTTCACCTGGAAGACTAACCAAGTGCTCAGAAAGCTCTAGAAGATATTAAAATGTGATTTCTAAAAAGTGATTAAATGATCATGATACTGACTCTGGACAGCCCTATGGAACACAAAGTCTACATTAAAAGATAATGTAAGAGTTAAATACAAACTCAGTGGTGGCAGAGACAGAGTATTTAAAAAAGGACTTGGGACAGTCCCCTAAGTATTTAAAGAAAAAAGTCAATTTGATTTCCTACCTTATATATTTAGCATTCTTAAATGGTAAAAATAAACCTCAGAAGGGGTGAATTCCCTGTCAGTGGGTATTTCCTTTGACCTATGGCTTCCTCCTTGCACTGTACAAGTGGATTTTTGAGCTGCAAAGAAAAATCACAATAAACCTAAATGTTGCCTTTATTCTTTTGCTGTGAATACATAAATTAAACAAGAACCTAGCCAGACTCTGACAGGGCCCCCTGCCCACACGGGACAGACAGACCTTTCTGGAGGCAGTGAACCAGTCAGAGAAAAGTAACAGATCATATGAAAAGTAACTGCCCTTGTAAAAATGGTCCCAGCCCGTGGATTCTGGCCAAGGGGCCCTCCGCTTAAGATAAAATTATTGAATCTCTGGTTCTCCATGAGATTCAAGACAAAAATGTGATCACAGCAGAAAATCAATCTGTCGGAAAAAGGAGTAGTCTGAGGACGGTGGATGGCATTCAGGGTGTTAAACATTCCTGCCAAATTAGTGCTCAGTGGAGCCAAGGCCACAGGGAGGCGATCTCTGGAGACTAAACAAAGAACTAGAACAGTCGGAGGAATTCTTCCAGAACTCAAGCAAAAGATAAGGATGTGAAAATTACAAGAGACAATAAAGTAGTGATGCTAGCAAGTGGAGCAGAGGTACAGTGCCAGAGAAATGACAGAAGTGTCCCTGAGCTGAGTTGAGACTTCAGTTCATGTGGATGCTGGGGGTCGTACACACCGAATGTGTGTGGCGGGGGGAGACCCACACCGAATTCCCAGCAGCCACACTGGAGTTGGACAAGAGGTACAGGACGTGGAGGAGAATCCTCTCTCTGAAGTGCGTGTGGACCCGACAGGGAAACATTTCATGCACTTGTTAAAAAGAGTTCATACACAAAAAGACAAAGAAGCAATGAATAGGAACAGGTGGTTCACAACAGGAGAAACACACGTGTCTAATAAGGAATAAAACTCGCACGACAAGTAATCTTAAATGCAAGTTGTAAACCACAAAAAGTTCCTGCAGGCTGGCAAAGATATTGTAAGAGGAGTAATCCCAACACTAGCCAGGATGGGGTGAGATGGATCCTTTCATACCATGCCTGTGGCTGTATCCCCTTGTTCAGGATTTCTGAACAGCAGTTTAGCAAGATGTAGCAAAAACCCCCAAAATCTTCAAGCCAGTAGTTTTCATTTCTAATAATTTATCTTAAAAATGCAACTAAAAGTTGCAACCTAGATCTACAAAGATGGCCACAATATATTGATTCAGGTACAAAGAGATACAGATATAATCTCCATTATTATCCAGCCATTAAAAATGGTGTTTGTAAGAGTGCTAATGGCCAAGGAAAATGCTTATGATATAATCTAAATAAAGAAGATACAAACATCTATATCATATGAAGAAAAACAGAAGAAAAAGACAATTAACCAAAAATATAAATAATATTAACTTCTTGGATATGTTTGGTTGATTTCTGATTCTTTACACTTTTAAGTGTACTGAAATATTTCTACAAAGTACATTCATTTTAAAGTTATTTTCTATATTTATAAACATATATGCTAAAAGTTAAGTTGCTGTAAGGCTTGTAACTTTGTCCCTTTCCTCCCTTCCCATCATTCCTGGTCCTGGGGCAGTCACATTTGACTTGTGCAGCTATTTTCCCTAGTATTTGCCTAAGCTTACACTGTGTTTCTTGATTTTTCAGAGTTAGATATTACCTGTTTGCTTCCAGTCCTGACAAATGAAGATCGAGCTCTTTCACACCTCTGCATTCACACTTCACCTCTAGCACATGCTCCCAAATCGATTAGCTTGCACCCTTGGGTTAAAGTAATATTGCTCCCACTTATGTCTGCAAATGGCATCAACAAAGCCACGTAGTACAACTATGATTGCGTTGCCTCTCATATAACTGCCTCTTGGTTCTTCCTGGAGTTAATAATCATTTCATTTATGTGTTTCCTTATGTTCTGTATACCTATCATTAACTAATTCAGGCCCAAATTTTCCAAAAGATCTTCAAAACTCGGCTTAATATAAATAGACTCCTACTCTTCCTGGAGGCCTCTGGCTCCTGTGTGGACAGCTAGCTCTCCATGCTGTCGTTCATGTGGCATTTCCCTTCACTGTTTCCCCAGGGGTTCCCTCTGCTTGTCTCCTGGTATGGAACCCTTGTTTCTTGGAGTCTGTGCCTTCTGCTTCTTTTGGTTTACTCTTGTGGAGTGCATCCTCCAACCTCTTTCTGAGAAGGGATCTACAGCAGATCAATTTTCTGAGACCTTGCATATACGTACACAACTTTATTCTATACTCCCGTTCATAGGCCAGTAAACGAGAGCCCATGGGTCAACTGTGAGCTAGGATGGTTTGTTTTTATTGGGGTTTTTTTCTTATATTTTTAAAGGGTTGTTTAACAACAACAACAAAAAAGAAATACGCAACAAAGGTTGAGTGTGGCTCACAAAGCCTAAAATATTCGCTATCTGTCCCTTAAAAAGAGGTTTGCTGACCCCTATTCTAATTGTTTGTTTGGCTAACTATAGCATTCCAGGTTGGAAGTAATTTTCCTTTAACGCTATGAAGGCTTTGCTCCACTGTCTTCTGGATCCCAGAATCACTGTTGAGAAATGCAGTTCTACCCTGGGTCCCAGTCCTGTGTGTTCAACCTCTGGTTTTCTCTCTGGAAACATCTGGAATCTTCCCCTTCCACATGACTGAAGTTTTACAATGGCTTGTCAGGTGTGTCAGTGTGTGCACTTCCTCTCCTTCAGAGTAGTGTCCAATCATATTTGCAGATGAAGCCCTCCATGCTGGCTGCAAGGTCTGAGGATATGGGTGAAGCTGACAGACCCTGCGGCCATATGATCAGGCCCTGTGTACGAGACCCCTAGACATGAGGATCTGTAGGTGTCTTCTTCTGGGTGGGACTGTTCCCCAGAGAGACATCTCTAGCCTGGCGTCCCGGGAGCCAAACTTTATCCTCCTGTCTTAAGGATAGTCCTTCTTCCTCTCTCCTGTGCCTGTGTCTGGGAGTCCAGGGTCTCTCTGGCCCAACCTCAGCAGAAAGCAGACATGTGACCTTCTGCCAGGATGAGAGAACAGGCAGGTGATTGGATCTAAGGGCTCCTTAGCAAACCCTGAACGAGTCCTCCTGTGTCCAGGCCCTCTGGCACCCTCTTCTCCAGTTCCCGAGCCCCTCCCAGCTGCTGCCACACAGGGCACCTTGCCTCTTACCCCCTTAGCCTCCTGCAGACTCTGCTTGCTCTGTTACCATTGTGCTTCAGCCCTCCAGCTTCTAACATTCTGTTGACCCTTCCTATGCACTGTTGTCTCGTTTCCCACTCTTTTGGCCCTTGTGAATTCATACGTATTCTGTTCCTTCATTGCCATTTTGTTAGAATAGGGGTGGAGATAAAGAATTCTATCCACCATGCTAAACTCACAGCCATGTATTGCTGCAGTTACCCCAAGGAAAAGACAGTATAGCTTCCTACACTAAGAGATGTACTAGTCATGGTACCCAGAATTAAAAGTCACATTCATGTCCTTAGAGAGCAATCAATCTCATGGAAAAGACAAATAGATCTTTACTATACAAAGGCTGTAATGGAGATATGTCTGGGTGGCCATGGGACCGCCAGAGAAGTACCTGCAGCTTCCCGAGGGGGAAAGAGGGTCACGTGAGAGGCAACATTGGGACTGTGGGATTGTGGGAAAAGGAAGAGGCCTGAGCTTATGACCATTTGGAGGGCCAGAAGGAGTTTTAGCCCCCATTGTTATTTTTACTGACTCTCCTCTCCTGGGTCCTATAACACAGCATTGCTTGCCCTCTGTACCACCTGCCCCGTTAAGACGAGCTGAACCATCAAAGGTGACACCAGAGTACCCAAGATGCCTAGCAGAGCCGCCCACCCCATTTCCTCCAGTAAAACAGATTAATGTGAAGGTTAAATGTATGTAAATTTCCCAAGCAAGCTGGCACTCAACAGAAGTTAGCTTCCGCTTTTTTTAAACCAGCCCCCATTTTTTTTAAAGTGGAAAGAAAAAGAACTAACATACTCTGTGTATCACGTGGAACTCAGATACGCAGGGATAGAGGTTATTTTGCTTTCTGTAGCACTCACCTTGCTCTGAAGTCACCATTTCCATGAATGGTGAAAAAATTTGCCACGTCAAGGTAACGGTTTTGTAATTTTATTTATTTTATATTTTTTAATGTTCATTTATTTTTGAGACAAAGAGAGACAGAGCATGACCGGGAGAGGGGGAGAGAGAGAGGGAGACACAGAATTTGAAAGAGGCTCCAGGCTCTGAGCTGTCAGCACAGAGCCTGACACGGGGCTCAAACTCACAAGCTGTGAGATCATGACCTGAGCTGAACTCAGACGCTTAACTAACTGAGCCACCCAGGCGTCCCTTCTAGTTTTAAATTTTAAATTAAATTAAATTTTAAATTTAAATTAAATCATAAATTAATTTAAATTTATTTATTTAACTTATTTAAATTTATAAATAAATTTATTATTATTAAATTTATTTATAAATTTAAATTTATTCTAGTCAACTTTTGATCAAGTTAGTCTTTTGCTGCCTACTTCCCCAAGAGTGAAGTAAGCATCTTGGGTGGCTTTATCATCCTGGCATCTGAAAAGGGGCATCTGGCCCTGAATACCCTCCAGCCATGAGGTGTGCCCTCTACCTCTATCCTCTCTGCCTCCACTACTGAAGCCTCTTCGGCTTCTCTTGGCTAAGCCACTACCACTGCTGTGTGGGCCGGTGCCTGGGCCCTTCCTGGTACTAACAACGCCATGGTCCTTGGCTTTGGGCTGCACACCCTGTATCCCCTACCCACCTCCCAGAATTATCCCAGCTGGCTGCTCATTCTCAGCCCCTTCCACTCCTCTTCTCAAAGAGCTTTGGGAACTTTTAAAGCTCCTCAGAGCTTTGGCCATGCCCTGCGCAGCTGAGGAGGACCTGGAATGCAGAGGAGGGGATACTTCCTGAAGTCCTCCCAGCCTGTACATGCCACACTACCAGTTCCACTGCACTGATGCCAGGCTACTGTACTGGCACAGAGCACAATGGTCTCCTACAAGTCCAAGTGGGAAGCAAAATGCCCATCTGCTTGCTTTGCAGTTTCCAAAACTAACTAGGCTTCTTAACTATGCCCTCCCCCACCCAACACACAGAAGGCTTTATCTCTGAAGGTAAGGGGGTGCAGGAAGCTGGCCTCGACTTTGGTCTAAACTCTTGGTCACCACAAACCTTTCCTACCAGGTTCTTCCCTTTGCCTGAGGCTCAATCTGCCACCCACCCCACTCCACCCTCAGCCCAGAGGGGGCTTTTCCTTTCCATTTTCATATTCTCTTCTTACCACTCCACGGATTTTAGTAAAGCTGTGTGCTCTGACTCCCTGGACTCTGATTATTTTTTCTTTAGGGTAACTTTTAAAACTTAGATAAATCTTTCTCAACAAAGCCTGATTCTTACAAATGAAAGCTTTAACCTTCACAAGTGTTCCTCCAAAATGAGTTTTAGGAACCTGTTCTGGAAGTCAAAAGATGACCGTCCTCTCCTTACTCTCAGCTGGTTCTGCCATCCCAGGAACAATGGATGCCTCAGCCTCCAGGAAGGAGGGACCCGGGGCACCCAGGTTTCCCAGAGCTGGAAAAATGCATCCGAGAACTCTCAACTTCCAGGAGGTGGTCAGGCTGTCCTCTTTGGATCAATTCTCCCATTAAAACAAAAATAAATGGTGGGTAGAACATTTTTCAAACCTCACTATTAAAGCCAAAAAGTAGGGATGTCTCGGTCCAGCTGAGAGAACACCTGTTGCCAGGGAGGTAAGCAGGCTATTAGAACATCAGAGCCAGTACTGCTCACTTAAGCTTTGAATCAGTGGCCATGTGAGCCAAGAAGAAAAGAATTCAAAGGCTGGGGACCTCCCAAACCAGGGAGCCTGATACTAACTTCCTCCACATTAAGCAGGACCCCCAAGGAGCAACACCCTCAGGGCCAACGTGAACTAGATCTTAACCTACCTTCTTCCCCTAATCCTAGAGGACTTCAGAGAAACCTTGATACTAAGGCGAGCAAAAGAAGAAAAAGGCAAGGATAAAATATCATTAGGAAGAAATGGCCACACATCAACCTTTGCTCAGATTTGCAGCCCTTTGCCTGAATTAGTCAAAGAAGCTTAAGGTGACAACTTCATTTAAGGTCATCCATGACTTTTAATAACTCTAGGGACCCGGTAACTAAAAACACGAAGCCTCTCTGGAGGAGGGCATATCTATCTGATGCCTGGGAGAGGCCCCTGACAAATGATTAGTCAGGGACATTGACTGGTAAGCAGTCAAAAAGAGCACCCAAAAATCATGCCATCATTTCAAAAGTTACAGAAAAAACATTTGATAAAATTCTTCTATGATAAAAGCTTTTTAAAATTTTTTAATGTTTATTTCTTTTTGAGACAGAGAGAGAGTCAGAGTATGAGCAGGGAGGTGCAGAGAGAGAGGGAGACACAGAGTTCGAAGTAGGATCCAGGCTCTGAGCTGTCAGTACAGAGCCCCATGCAGAACTCAAATTCACAGATCACGTGATCATGATCTGAGCCAAAGTTGGACGCTTAACCAACTAAGCCACCTGGGCACTCCTGGCAAAAACTCTTAAACTAGGAATAGCTTGAATGTCTCTTAAAGTGACATATACATATTTGTCAGGATAGGCCAGGGTCATTTCAAGAGCTTACCACATTAAATAACATTCCTCTCTCATCAGATAAAGCCCATGTCGACCCTGAAGAGCTCCAGAGCGGTTCCCTGCTCAGCCGTGTCTCAGGGGGCCCAGCAGTTCCCACCCTTGTCTTTACCTCCTTCCTTATGGCTTTCAGATTCACTATGAGAGAATTGGAGAGTCTACAGGAGTTTTTATGGCGAAGTCTAGATGGGGCGTACATCACTTCCACCCATATCCCATTGACTATAACTCAGTGAGATCACATAAACCCAGCCTAATTTTAAGAACATATACATTAGCTTCCTATGTGCTCAGAAAGAAGAGGGAGGTGGGAAAGAGTTTTAATGAACACATGGCATTGTCTCTGCCCCAACTGAAAAAGGAAATCTATGGAAAACTTGCAGCAGACATCAGATGTAATACCGGAAGTCAAAAGTTTGCCTCTGATATTGGCAAAAAGACAACGAGGCCCGGTAACGCCACCTCTATTTGGCATCCATCATGCTAGTGGTCTTCAATGGCACAACCAGAAAAATACATCAAAGGTGGAGGGATTGGAAGTGCAGCAAATTTGTCCATATTTTTCAGATGGTATATTTTGGACATGGAAGATTCAAAAGACTGTACAGATAAATGATTAGAATTAATAAGAAAGCTTAGAAAGGTTACTGAATATGCATTCAAGATGCCTAAATCAATTATATTTCTATAGATTGGCAATAACTGGAATAAAAAGTATTTTCTAAATGCCATTGATGGTGGCATCCAACAAATCAAGGGTCTAGGAATAAACTTTACAAAAGATGTTTGAGTGCTCTACAAGAAAAACTGTAAAACTTTTTTTTTTTTTTACAAATAGTTTATTATCAAATTTGTTTCCATCTAACACCCAGTGCTCATCCCCACTAGTGCCCTCCTCCATGCCCATCCCCCTCCCCCCAAAATCCATCAGTCCTCAGTTTTGTCAGCATTCAAGAGTCTCTCATGGTTTGCCTCTCTCCCTTTCCCCCACCATTTCCCCCCTTCTTCTCCCCCTGGTCCTCAGTTAAGTTCCTCCTAATCCTCCTATACGTGCAAACATATGATATTTGTCCTTCTCTGCCTGACTTATTTCGCTCAGCATAACACCCTCAAGGTCCATCCATGTTGCTACACATGGCCAGATTTCATTGTTTCTCATTGCCATGTAGTATTCCATGGTATAGATAAACCACATCTTCTTGATCCATTCATCTGTTGATGGACACTTAGGCTCTTTCCATGTTGTAGCTATTGTGGAGAGTGCTGCTATGAACATCGGGGTCCATGTGCTCCTATGCCTCAGCATTCCTGTATCCCTTGGGTAAATTCCTAGCAGTGCTCTTGCTGGGTCATAGGGGAGTTCTATTGTTAGTTTCCTGAGGAACCTCCACGCTGTTTTCCAGAGGGGCTGTACCAGTTTACATTCCCACCAACAGTGTAGGAGGGTGCCCGTTTCTCCACATCCTCGCCAGCATCTAGAGTTCTCTGATTTGCTCATTTTAGCCACTCTGACTGGCGTGAGGTGGTATCTCAGTGTGGTTTTGATTTGTATTTCCCTGGTGAGGAGGGATGCTGAGCATCGTTTCATGTGTCTGTTGGCCATCTGGATGTCCTCTTTGGAGAAGTGTCTGTTCATATCTTCTGCCCATTTCTTCACTGGGTTGTTTAAGAGAAACTGTAAAACTTTATTTAGGGATATTTAAGGAGATCCAAATGAATGGAAAGATATACCATGCTTATGTATTGGGAGGCTAAAAACTTGTAAAGACATGAATTCTCCCAAAATTGATTATAAATTCAGTTCAATTCCTATCAAGTTTTCAGCAGGGTTTTTTCGGGATGGGTCAGGGGCAAGAAGAGGTGTTTCATTTTTGTAACTTGCCAAGCTCGTTCTAAAACTTATATGGAAAATACAAAAAGTCACAAATCACTGCGACATTCTTGAAGAAGAACCAGGTGGACAGAAGAACTAGATATCAAGATGTACAATAAAGCCATATGAAGCAAAGCAGTGTGATGTTGTACAGGGACAGGAAATAGAGTAATAGAACAGAAGCATGCCCTCGCACCAGTGGACACTTAATAATCGACATGGGTGGCAATGCACAGCAGCAGGGTGGACAGGGTCTTCTTGGTAAACATTGCTAGAATAATTGACTACTCAAATGAAAAATAACTTAATAGGATTCACATCACACACCAAGACCCAATGTTAAAAACAAAACTGTAAACCTTTTATGAGATAATGCAGGAAAATGTCTTCATAACACAAAATGCACTAGCCATAACAGGAAAAGCTAATAACCCAACTATGTTCAACTTAAGAACTTTTTGGGGTTTTTTTTATTTTCAAAGGATACCATAAAAAAAGAACAGTAAGACAAGCTATAAAACAAGAGGGTATTTATGACTCATATAACCAACCCAAAAAGGCTAGTATTTGGAATATATAAAGAACTCCACAAATCAATGATAAAAAAGCAGACAACCCAAAATATGGCCAAAAGGTTTGAACAGACACTTCACAAAATAAGCTTGAATGTTTAATAATATATATGAATAAATGCTCAGCCTCATTAGTAAGCAGAAACATGGGCTTTAAAAGAACAATGAGATATAACCACATCCATCAGACTGGGAAAATCCTGACAGTGACCTTGTGTGGCATAGCATGGAGCTCCTGCAAGGCTGGTTGGAGGGTCAATAGCTACAGCCTCTTTGGAAAACCTTCTGGCATTATCTAGTAAAGCTGCAGACATACCTACAACCTACCGTATGACTCAGCAGGTCCACTGTTAGGGTGTGTGTCCTAAGAATGTGTGCTCGTGTGCATAGGGAGCCTTGTGGAAGAATGTCCTGAGTAGCGTTGTTCGTAACCGTCCAAAGCCAGACTCACACCAAGTCCATCAAAGTAAAAGAGATCGATTATTTAGTATATAATCTTGCAATGGAAGGTTATGCAGCAATAAAACTGGTTGGATTATATGAATTTTCTTTACATAAAGTGAAAAAGGCTTAACAAAAGAATATATTCCATTTATAAAAGTATGATTCCATTTATAAAAGTTTCAGAAGCTAAATGAAGAAGCTGTGTTTTTTAAGGCTGCATAACTACATGGTAAAGCTATCAAGGAAAGAAACTTAATAGTATAAAAGTAGGAATAGTGATGAACTTCCGTCGCAGTGGGTCTTGTGGCAGGGAACATCTGGTGTGCCAGAAGTGCTGTATCTTAACCTAGGCGATGATGAACACAGGATACCCTTTATAACTCTCTGTCAAGCCATATGTGTTCCATGTTCTTTTATATGGATGTTATGTTTCATAATAGTTTTTAAAAATATATCACATACTAAAACAAAGTATCATCCCACTGCATGAGCATTACCTAATGTCTAGCCTTACTACAAGATCCTGCCAAACAGGTGTGGTCCCGTTTTACATTCAGGAAAACTGAAGTTTAAATGGCTAGGTATTTTATTTTTTCCAGATAGGCTGGTCATTGCCTAGGGTGCACTAGTAAAGTGATGGAAGCCAGAGCCCCCACTCCAGGCTCTTTGTGTCCTATCCAGAGTCTTTCCATGCTGGAAAGACTCCAGCTTCTGCAGTCTCACTGTGGCTCTAAACTTAAGTGTTCCTTTCTCCAGTCCTACAACCCATGTCTTTCTCAAAGTAGACCCACCATTTCCCATCCACTTCCCACCTCCCACCTGCCTGATTCGTGCTCCATTCCATCCCATCATCTTTGATCCACAAGACCCCCAATTGGGGCTTTAAAAAACTACACATAACTATTGTCCCATACGCACCTCTGCTGCGTCCTCCATGGGAGGAAGTCGTGATGTTCCTCCAACATATTCTGACCCTAACTGTCCACACTGCTATCCGGAAGCCACATCTGGCCACACCCTTCCAGCCTTGCTCTCAGAGGAAATATTACTCTGGGCTCTAGATGACTCTAGAGAAGCACTTGGCCCCTGAGGCAGCCTATATCCTTGCCTGAGGGAGTTGGCCCACAGGACAGAGTGCCGGAGTCTGCTCCCACTCAAGATGAGACACAGAGAGTTTTGCGCCTGCCTGATTTCAGGCCACTGGAGAGTCCGTGTTGGTACATACAACGTCACTGTTCTCCCTTGCCTAGGAATGTACAAGGTGATCGGGGGCATCATCTCTCCTGTCAACGACAACTACAGAAAGAAAGACCTCGCGGCTGCCCACCACCGGGTGGCAATGGTCCGACTGGCCCTGCAGACGTCCGACTGGATCCGGGTGGACCCCTGGGAGAGTGAGCAGGTGCAGTGGATGGAGACGGTGAAGGTGCTGAGGTAACAGTGAGCATGCTTTTGTGTGATGACCAGAGGCCATGGGATGTATCTGCAGAGCCCAGTAGGTGAAAGGCAGGGACCAAGGATCAAGCGAGGCTTCAGCCAGGCTTTCTCAGCCCAAATCCCAGCAGTGCTTCTTCGTAGAAGGAGAGAGACCAACAGACACACTCAAAGAGGTCCTGAGT
The DNA here is from genome assembly GCA_017311185.1 of Proteles cristata cristata. Lineage (NCBI taxonomy): Eukaryota > Metazoa > Chordata > Mammalia > Carnivora > Hyaenidae > Proteles > Proteles cristata. The sequence continues at coordinate 883,754 of JAESUZ010004583.1, forward strand.
GAAAAGATCACAACCCATCGCCCTTCAGGACACACTCTCTGGGAACACCCAATCTTGTTTTAGAGGGCTGTATCCTTGGGCCCCAGGGCCGCCACGGAGTAGCTGTGTGACAAGGCACTTAAGTTCTCAGAAACACATCTCTCACTTGCAAAATGGGGCCCGTAAAACCTAATGAGGATTTTTTAAATGTAAGAACTTCTGACGCAGAACCCCGTAAGAATATTCAGTAAGTGGGACCTTTTATCATTGTCACCATTGACTAGGTTGAAAATTACATCTACGTAATAAGCCATCTTTTCTAATTGTACAAATCCTGGGTTCTATAAATCAGGACTTTTATGTAAAATTGAAAAGTAAAAGGCTATAAATCTAGCAATAGTTGCTCAGGATTTTTTTTTCCTTTTGGAACTGCTGTTAGCACTTAGCCTGAGTAATTTGCTACTTAAAGGCCCTGCAATTCTGCATGTTCAGACAGTGAGTGGGTCACGGATTTGTGTCTGGGACACATTCCTAGAGAAGCCAGAAACCCCACCCGACCTGGCTTTCAGAGGGGACTGTGAGGGGGGGCCCCTGCCTGTCACTTATGACGGACAGCCCTGCCGGAAGGGATTGCAGACTGTGTGGGCTGTGTCTTATCTATTTGGAAACACTAGAGAATAGTCAAAGAATAGGAATCACGCGAGAGGTCAAATAATTGGTGGGCGTGTTCATCCTAAATCTGTTTAGCTTTTTATTTTTTACTCATCTTCAAAGTTACTTGGTTGAAAACTGTTTACCCTTTCCTTTTAGTAACAGTAAACATTCAGTTCATTTAGTTACACACCCTGGTTCTGACCATTTGCCTTTCACTTGGGAAAGAACCAGCCAGAAGCACTCAGCAATTCTGTGCTACTTCAGAACCTGCTGGCAAATTAAAAGACAAACAGCAAATATGAAATAGCTGTTAGGATACATGTTTTCTTTTTTAACATAAAAAATAAATTTACACCTAAATCATCCCTTCGGAACAAGCAATCCAGCCAGCTCTCATCTCTCTAGGACAGCAGAGGGGGATGCAAACAAAACTACATAATCTAGCACACCATTTAGCTTTAACATGTAGTCAGAGGGGCGCCTGGGTGGCTCAGTCGGTTAAGTGTCCGACTTCGGCTCAGGTCATGATCCCACGGTTCGTGGGTTTGAGCCCCACATTGGGTTCTGTGCTGACAGCTAGCTCAGAGCCTGGTGCCTGCTTCAGATTCTGTGTCTGCCTCCCTCTCTGAACCTCCCCTGCTCACCCTGTCTCTCTCTCTCTCAGAAATAAAAAATAAAAAATAAAAAAACATGTAGTTAGAAACAAAGACCCTTTCCTCCTGTACCCTGGAAGAAGCAGTGAGGCCTAGGGCCCAGATTTTGAAGCCTAATTTACTAGCTCAGTGACTTGATGTAAGTGAGTTAGCCTCTCTGAACCTCAATTCCTCACCTAATAAAACAGGGATGACACCACCTACTACTTTGGGGTACTGTGTGAATTAAATAGGATATGTGGGCAAAATACCTGGCTTATGGTAGGTGCTTAATAATGCTAGCTACCTTCTCTGCCTCCCTAACACTTATCCTCCAAGCAGATAAGCCATTCCTATATAAATAGGAACTGACCACAGAACTACATAATATTGTCACTGCTTCTGTCACAAAATGCAGGTGTGTGCTAAGATATTACTGAACACATTCTTTTTCTTTTTTTACTCTATCCTTTAGTTCCATGTTTTTTGGCCCTGGCTGCACACTGAATCACCGAGGGAGCTTTCAAAAGTACCGAAGTCGAGTCTTATCCCAGAGACTGGGATGTTATTGGTCTGGGGCAGGGCATCAGAGTTTTTAAGAGCTCCCTGGTTATTCTAAGTGTGGCCAGGATTGAGGCCACAGCCCTCAGTCACAAAGTATGTGAATCAGGTTTATGGTTAGGCTGAAGATCCATCCAAACCAATGGACCCTGGCTGTGAGAATCACCTGGGAAGCTTCTTAAAATGCTCATTCCCCACTGGGTGTTATATACAAGCCAATTTGACAATAAATTATATTCATTTAAAAAATACCAGCTAAAATTTGGGAGGGGAAAAAGCTCATCCCCCACCCCCTACCCCATCTCAGAGATTATGATTTATGGAGGGTGGAGGCATGGGTATTTTGTAAAATGTCTCAAAATGATTTATTTTGTGCAGCCAAGGTTGGAAATCCATTGATATAAATAGACAACACAGTTTTATCAGAGAGCTGATTACATTTTTTTCAATTAGAAAATGTGATTGCTAATGCTTTCCTAAAATTACCAAAAGCATTTTTTTTAAGATTGAAAATCTAATATTTGTAAAGTGAGACTATTTTAAAAGCATGGTAGAAATAGTGACACAAATAGTGTCACTATGACAAATGTCACTATGAAGTAAATTCACGGTAGGGTTCATTAAGGATTCTTTTTCTCCTTATCGGGTTGTTTACTTTTACTCTTTTTTTTTCTTTAAATCAAGGCCAGTTTTTATGCTTTTAGGGCATTTGATAACTTGCTTCGTTCACCATCTGCCCATGTTGAAGGTTCTTAGTCACAATGCCATTTGATGTGGCCCATCATCATCACTACTGTCATCTCATGAACCCCTTTGCAAGCATGATCTTCTGGTGTCCTCATTTTACCGATAAAGAAACTTGAGGTTCAGAGAGGCTAAGTTAATCAGTGTCACAGAACAACTCTGACTCTGAAGCCATATGTATGGTCCTCTTCAAACCAGTGATCTACAGCTCAGGCCACAGTGTGGCAAGCTTTGTCACTGCCGCCATGACCCTCTGACCAGACATCCCTGGAAACCTGTGGGCTGCGGAATACAAAAAGAACGTGCTCCCAGGGTCAGCCCACAGGCCCAGGGCTGGGCACACCAGGGCGCCACTGAGGCAAACAGCAAGAGGAAGCAATGGCCACTGCCCTACAAAGGCAGAGATAGGTCTGTGAGGTAGAGACATATGGCACTGAAAATAATTACTCACGCATCAAAGTTCAGAGACCCAGCTAATATTCAGAGTAGGCTCAGGTTGAACTAGGAGCTTCAAGGTAAGTAAAATAAAATGATCATCACCACCTTTTCTGATCACTTACTGCACTCTAGGCTTTTTCAGGTATGTAATATCTAGTCATCTCAGCAGCTCTGAGAAGTAGGTGCTGTAGTCCCATTTTACAGATGAGGAAATGGAGGCTTGGTTAGGGTCAGTAACATATGCAGGATCCCACAGTTAGAACGTAGTGGTGAGACTCATACCTGCTTCAGTCTGCTGCAAGATTCCAGACTAACTCAGGAGCCACTCCTCAGACATGAAGCTTACCACAACCAAAGCAGACAATAATGGAAACAGAGTGCACCCAGGCCCTAAGATCTGACTGAGTCTCTGAGATATCACAAAGATATCTCAGAATTAGGCCAGAATTAAATGTTTTTCTTCATGTACTCCTTCCATCAGGTCCTGAATTCAGCTGACTTTAGGGAAGCAGTTACTGAACTAAAACTATAAAGAGGACTTAAAGGAGCTCACTGTTCACAGACTGACAGTAATGATGCTAAGAACAGCTAATGCTGATTGGGCACTCTCTGTGGATGGGCCAGTGCTAAGCTCCTCCATTAATCCTCAGTATGGCTCACAGGAGTGGGTGCAGTCAGCATCGCCCATGCTACAGATGGGGAAGCTGGAGGCAGATTGCTTAAGGAACCCATCAAGACTCCACAGCCACTAGCTGAAACCAGAATTCCAACCAAGCAGTCTACTTCTGAAGTTTAACCTTTACACTATATCTTTCCCCGGTGATAATCAGCAGTGAGCCACCTGCCCAGCACTGAGCAGAGTAGAGGCACTTTCTCTCTCAAGGTCCTGTGATACTCAGCAGAGAAAAGGTCAGCATTAACTTCCATAATGACCAATTCACAGATGAGATCAGTGAGGCTCTGAGAGTATCAGTGACTCATTCAAGATCACAGAGGCAAGAAAACCTAAACTCGAACCCACCCACTCTGGCTGCAAAGCATCTGCTTTCTCCACGAGGCACTGCTCCCTCCCAAACACAGATCTCATAGATGTGTAAGACAGTAGGCAGACGGTGGAAGATTGAATTGATATAAGACATGGTGACTACCTGTGTTTGATCAGCTATCTCTTGATTTGCACACTGGTTTGCTAAAAGAGCTAGGTATGCCAATATGGTGTAAGTCTAGTCAGAGCCTAAATGCTAACATGTAATTAGAGCTGTTCCTTCCTACTCACTGTTCACTGCCCTTTGTGTGTGTAACTCCTTTAATCTTTGTGACCCTCCAGAAGAGGCACATATGACCATTATCCCTTGTTACGCGGGTGCTGAACCATCCACACAGAGACCTGGAGACACAGGCCCAGGGTCACCCAGCCGGCCTGTCGGGGAGCTGGGCTTGGGCCCAGGCAGTCTGGCTCCAAGCCAGACTCTGACCCGTGGAGTTCTGATATACTAGTTTATGACAATAGTGAGCGGCGGGCCACGCACTGTAACAGTGCTTACTGTATACTAGCTCATTTACCTTCTCAAAGGTCTAAAAAGTAGACTTTACTATCCCAGCTTTACAAATGAAATTTTTTAATGTTTACTTATTTATTTTGAGAGAGAGAGAGAACAGGGGAGAGTCAGAGAGAGAGGGAGGGAGAGAATCCCAAGCAGGCTCCACAGTATCAACATAGAGCCTGATGTGGAACTCAAACTCACAAACCGTGAGATCATGACCTGAGCTGAAAATCAAAAGTTGGACACTTAACTGACTGAGCCACCCAGGTGCCCCTTTACAAATGAAATTTTTTATTTTGGACTCAGGTCTGTCAGATTCTAAAGGCCCATGTCCTTAATCCCTACTCAATTTTTTTTAAGTGAGATATTGAAGACAATGTTAAAAAAGTAGAAATATGCTCACTCCCCACCCCGCCCCTTTCACCAGGGCTCAGAGAAGGCAGTGGATGGTCAAGAGGACCCAGTCACACCTGCTTACTGTCCCAGCACCTGGCACAGGCCTGGCACATGGTAGGCCCTCCACAAATATTTGTGGAACAAGCTACCTACCTCAAACGGACAAAAGCAGGTTGAGACTTAAAAAACTGAGACCCCTGGGTGGCTTTGCGGGATGGACACACCCTGAGCCCGTGTGTTTGCAATGCAGGCATCATCACAGAGAACTGCTCAGATCTCTGCCCCAGACGGAAGGCCCGGAGCACGGCAGGGCTCGCTCGTCAGCCCCCACAGGTGGGTGCAGACCCTCTCATCCATCGGAGGGAGAGATGTACGGATCCGTGTGAGAGCCAACCCCTAGGCACAGCTAAGGATTTTGAGGCTCCCCTGGCTGGGGTGACACTTCCCTAGATTGAAAGGTCAAAATAAACAATTCGCTACCACCTCCTTGTAAATTATTACACTAATTTAAGATTTTCTGCCCCAAAGGAGTTTACGTACTCTCGTGACTCATGCCTGTGACAAGGATTACTGTCAGGGCTACACAGGGATAATCGGTGAGTGATGCTGGGTTCTTTTAAAAGCCTGGGTACAAAGTGTGCCACTGTAACCCTTATACTTGAAGCCGTGTTCCTCACTGGTTTACTCAAAAGAGGAAATTAAGAGGATTTTTTTTTTTGGAGCCAACTTGTATTTGTCTCTTTTGCTGGGCAGCAGCAGTCACACCCGCTGTGTGTACATGTGTGTACACACAACAGAGATACACCCACTGCCCATACCTACAGCGCAGACAGTGCCAACCGTGCCTGTAAGGACGGCAAACATGTAGATGCTGCCAGTTACACAGGAAGATTCCATAACCAATGGAACCGGAACAAACAAGGTGGTCCTGTGTCACGTGGGCTTATGGATCAGCATGTTGAGAAAGGAATGAGGTCTGTCCCTCCTCCTGTCCCTCTGGTGGGATGTGCCTAGAGCCAGGGAAGGCCGGGCAGGCCCCCGAGCTCTGCCTGTGTGTTGTCTGGCCCCCCCAGTAAGAGCCTGTGTGCCGCCGCCCACCCCAGTGGCTGGTGGTCTCAGGGGCCAGGGGACGGGAGACCACGCATCTCCCCAGACTGGCAGTTGCACAAGGGGGCACTCCTCAGGCACGAGCTCACCTGAATGACCCACCTGCATTTAGAATATTCAAGGACAGTCCTGAAAGGGCCTTCCCTCTCCACCCCCTCCGAGCAGGAGCCTTGTGGCCACGCCTGGTGGCCACAGTGTGGAAACATCACCTGCCCTAACCTCAGCACACTCCGGCTTCTTCCTCTCATGGGTCCCCGTAGTTGCCGGCTACTCTGACTGTCCAGGGAACTAAGAAGGCGGTCGTATCTAATATCTAAAGCAGTTTGAAAATAAAGCCAAGAGGAAGACCAGAGAAGACCATGTCACTGAGCAGGAACAGAACTGTACACACCAGCAGCCACCATCAGACACTCAGCAGGTCTCCCCCGTGCTTCCTGCCAGCCACGAGTGGTGTCAAAAGTCCATGTGGATTGTCCTTTCAATGTGTAACCCAGGGTTTCTACTCTGCTATCGGCTCCTCATGTTTGATGAAACTTTGTCTTCAAGGTTTTGAAACCTATAACTTCAAAGTACCTTCCCTCTCTGATGGCAGCCCTGGTACCAGGGGTCAAGTTTATTCACCCCTCGTGGGAATAAACAGAAGCACCTGGCCATGGAAGAGCAGAATGTGACACGAGCAGGGAATCACCAGTCCCATTGGGCTGAAGCCTCAGTGGGCCCAATCTGTGGGGTTTCCTAACCAGGGTCTCCCAACTCCAGTGGTGGGATGCTAGGTCCAGATCAGAAGGGCTTGGGAACATCATAGTTAAACTAAGCTAATTGGAAAATCGGGATTTTTCAGAGCCTTTACTACGATCCTGTGCATTGTGACTCTACAAGAAAGGCAACTGCCATCATCACCTTTTAATCATGGGACCCTTTGTAACACATACTGGTATTTCTCAGAACCAGTGCCCACCCCCAGAACGTAGATTAGGAAACACTTCTAAAAAGACTCAAAAGTGCCCGTGGGCCCTAAAAATACCAAGCAGCAGGCCCCAAATACTAGTCAAAGGATCACTCACAGCAGAATCGCCTGTGAGGCTTATCATGCTTCCCAGGCCACACCCCAGACCTCCTGAGTGGGAATGGGTCCTGGGAATCTGCATGTTTGTTCAACAGGCACTTGGGGATTTGCTTTACAGCCTATTTGGGGATCGGCAGCTAGAGTAGGAATCTAAAGAGTTACAGCATCTTTACAGTGTTCACTGTATTCCTCTGGTCTGTCTGCCTCTCTTACCCCCTGCCCCTGACTCATGAGCACAGACACTGTTATTTCTCAGCCTTCTTTCTGAATCATCTCTGGCTCAGCAGCTACGCTTATCAGGGTTCAAGACACACTCTCCGAGCCTCCCCAGGCCAGGCTCCAGACTCAGGAGGAAAACAAAGATGGCCGCCCCCACCCAACCCCTGACCTAAGCTACAGACAGGCTGTGAATGGTAGTCCAGACGTGGATTAGGAAGGCTGCCTGGAGGAAGAGACACTTGTACCAAGACTCATAGGATCAATAGATTATCTGGGGTTGGGGGCACTGCCAGGCACCAAGGCAGGAAAGAGCATCAGTGCTGAGCACCCCTTGCTGTTAGGGAATGCTGGAGCTCCCAGGGATGGGCAGGGAGCCTCCAGTGATGTGGGAGGGATGCCACACTAAGGGTTTCCGCCCTCACCTCCCTACACGTGGCTTCCAGAATCCCAACCCCAGCTCTTTGCCTGGACTGCCCTTCGTCCCCGTCCCCTTCTTGGCTCCTCTTTTGAAAACCTATCTGTCCTGTTAGGCCAGGTTTCCTGTGGGACCCACCTTTCCTGTGAAACAAATCCCAGCTGCTTTCACAGAGAAGCGCTCACTCTCTCCCTCCCTCCACCAAAGCTCACCCACATTCTTTTCAGATTTATTTTCCTAGGGGCTACTCTCCTTAGCCCTATAATGCTGGGAGTCTGTTCTTTATCCCCTTTCTCACTCTTCAAACCCCAAATCCTGCTCATCTCTTGTTCTCTACTAAAGTAACTGTTAAGAAAAAAAGTTAATGTTGAATGAAAAGTGAGTTTTTTTAATTTACTAAAATGTATCAGGGACTTTAAAACTGTTCATGTCCTTTATGTGATGTATTCCCTTTCTAGGGATCAGACTATGGAAATAATTAGAAATTGGGACAAAGGTTTATGCAGAAAGATGTTTATCACAGCCATTTTTATAATGGCAGCAAACCAAAGCAACCTCCATTTAAATATAAAGGAACATTTAACTAAATTATTCTGTGTACATAGGATGAATAACTGACACAAAATGTTTCTGGAGAAAGGCTTATGAGGGAAGTGGAAAAATCAGGATACGAGACTGTATATAAAAGCTCAAGTATATTAAAAAAAACATGTAAAATATATTTCCACTTCTATTTGCAGGTCAAATCAATAGAAAAAACTGAAAACATACACTAAAAGAGTGGCAGTTTTTGTAGAAAGCAGAACTGTTTTCTACCTTAAATACATGTTTTTCATACATTTTATAATGGACGCAGATTTCAGGTTTGTGATCAGAGAAGGGGAAACTAGAGAAGTTACAAAAGGGAAGGTGCGGTTCTTCTTCAGCGTAGATTTGGCTTCTGACAAGGTGGCTTGTATGTTCCTAGCGACAGATCTCTAAAGGACCATTCTGTGTGCTGTGTATTTTATCGTGTGTTGTCCTCTGAGACTGCAGCGTGGGGGCTGAGCTCAGCAAACTCCGGCTGCCGAGCCCTGCTCTGCTTATCACTCGTGTGATTTGCAGTCCTCTGTTGACTGACCCATCCGTGCCCACTGCCAGATTCCCAGCTGCTTGGCTGTGACACTTTGGGACAGATGATCCCTCGGTCCTCTAACAGCCCGAAGGTGTCGGTCTTTTGTGAAGGGGGTCCCTGCACTTAGCTGAGGGGGCCAAGCACATCTCGGCAACCTTCAGAGAGGATTCCCTTTCCAGCCACCACAGCAGGCATCTCATCTGATTCCCTCTTGCACTGATTATTACAAGGCGGCCTTGTCTGGTTAATTTGGGTGCTGCCCTTTAATACCTGGCTTCAGCTCTGGTGTCCTGTTTCCCCGGAAGTCCCACACTACTGAGTGTGGCTGCATAGCTGGGTCCATACCCCACACTAGGCAGCAGATTCACATTGTATTCACTCCACCCCTCAATTTCCACAACCTCCATGGGAGGTCAGCCCCCTTTTACAGCTGAGGAAACAGGCCCATCTGCTGTAATTCTCGCAGTGTTCTGGCAGATCTAAAATCAGAACCCAGGTTTTGATGTGTATTTCCCTGATGAGGAGGGATGCTGAGCATCGTTTCATGTGTCTGTTGGCCATCTGGATGTCCTCTTTGGAGAAGTGTCTGTTCATATCTTCTGCCCATTTCTTCACTGGATTGTTTGTTTTTCCTCACACCGGTCAGAGTGGCTAAAATGAGCAAATCAGAGGACTCTAGATGCTGGCAAGGTTGTGGAGAGATGTGCACCCTCCTACACTGTTGGTGGGAATATAAACCTGTACAGCCCCTCTGGAAAAGAGTATGGAGGTTCCTCAAAAAATTAACACTAGAACTCCCCTATGACCCAGCAATAGCACTGCTAGGAATTTACGCAAGAGATACAGGAGTGCTGATGCAGAGGGGCACATGGACCCCAAGGTTCATAGCAGCACTGTCAACAATAGCCAAAACATGGAAAGAGCCTAAGTGTCCATCAACGGACAAATGGATCAAGAAGATGTGGTTTATCTATACCATGGAATACTACATGGCAATGAGAAAGAATGAAATCTGGCCATTTGTAGCAACGTGGATGGAACTTGAGGGTGTCATGCTGAGCGAAATAAGTCAGGCAGAGAAGGACAAATACCATATGTTTGCACGTATAGGAGGATTAGAAGGAACTTAACAGAGGACCATGGAAGAGAAGGGGGGAAGTGGGGGGGGGAGAGGGAAGGAGGCAAACCATGAGAGACTCTTGAATGCTGAGAACAAACTGAGGAGTGATGGGGGAGGAGAAGGGGGGAGATGGGCATGGAGGAGGGCACTTATGGGGATGAGCACTTGGTGTTATATGGAAACCAACTTGACAATAAACTAAAGAGAGAGAGAGAGAAAGAAAAGAAAGGAAAAAAAAAAGAAAAGAAATCAGAACCCAGGGCTGACTGACCTCAGGGCTGCTATTCTTGATATAAAGAATTAGGGCAGCTAGACATTCAAAGAAAAAGGTCTTACTGGCACTTCCCTCACTTTTCATGTAAATCTGTGCTTCATCTACTTTTCAAAGCTGGTGGCTATTCCAAGAGAGCACAGTGCCCCCAAAATGCCCACAGACAGCAGATTTAGGTCACTGTATCATGGTTAAGACGAATCAAATCCACAGCCTTCATACAGCACTTTAGACTTAACATACTTTGGACTTGGACAGTCAGTCACTCAGTGTGAAGAGCTCATAGCCGTGATGTGAATGGATTTGAAAGACATCTGTAATGGTCTCTTTGAGGACTGCCTAGAGTTGGAGTCCAAGACATGTGCTGCCAGAAGAAGTGATCACCCCACAGACACGCCTTTGATTTAGGGGAAAGGGAGGCGTGGGTATGTGTCACCGGTCAGCAAGAGCACACAGTGAATTGTACTTACGTCAGTGTTAATAAATCAAAAGTATCTAATATCAAAGCCAGTAGGTGGGACTTACCCACAAAAATCCACTGCCAGAGGAAGGGGATGTCCTCTGTTCTCTGACCTGTGGAACTGGGGGTGGGGGTGGGGAGGGGGGGGGAGAGGGTGCTCCAGGTATCAGGAGACCCTACACATCATTTCTAATGTGCTAAATGTGCATCATTTCACCCAGCCATTTGAAAGGTCAAGCCTGGTCTCTTGCTATATTACAATGGTTGAATAAATGAACTGGAGTAAAATAAATAAACAGATGCAGAATAGTTCAGGTCCACAGTCGTTGTGAGTAAGGGGCCAGCTCAAGTGAGTGCAAAGTGTGGGTTGAGTAATTTTTAAACACAGTTTTACGGACTTTAAAAATACTCCGAGTGTTGAATGGATGTGTCAATGAATGGATTAGCGGACAGGCAGGTGGACAGAGGAATGGCAGTTAACTGCTATCACACTTACTGTTACAAGCACTTTACACTTATATATTCATTCAGTTCTAAAATAACCCTAGGAGATAAGTACTGTTAATATCCACATTTTAAGGTTGAGGTCACACAGCTGTTGAATGGCAGAGGCAGGGATTGAGTCTAAGATGCCTGGCTTTACAGTTCTAGTTCTTAACCATGGAGAATGTATGAATAAATGCATCAGTAAATGTTTGAATATCATTTCATTATACGGACAGTATGCTGCTAGAGTGTTTGAAAATTCTGTTTCTGTAATTATATCTCCAACTTCAAAAGGAGTAAATAAGTCTTTCATGGACGGGAAAAGTGAGGCTCAGAGAAGGATGCATCTGGTCTCCAGCTCCACAGCAGCCTGTGCCCACACCTCTCCAGGACAGCTCCTGTTTCTCACTTTCCATTCCACAGCTGGTCTGGTGCTCCTTGGGAAACTCCTCTCTGAGCCTATGTCCGGATTCCTTCCCAAATTCCACAGTAGAGGAGCTTCAACTGACCATTTACATCAGGTGGGGTTTCCCCAGCAGGTGGTATACCTGAACCCCCTCCCAACTCAAGTTTCATGGTGACCAAGAGATGCCAACACTCTAGAAACACAGCTTTTGCCATTTACTGAAGCTAGAATCAGCTTCTGGAAGGACCAGAGATCCTAGTGTTTGCTTCAAGCCTGGACTTGATTTTTTTTTTCCTTTCCAAATTAGCCCTTTGAAAAATGCCAGGAAAATCAAGGAAAGGCTTCTTGGTTCTGATGCATGTACAATTTCCTCCAGCAGGAGGCGACAGAGCCCAGAAGTTACAAATACCCCACCTGGAGGCAGGCTCTCTGGTTGGATCCTGATTGTGCCTACATGAGTGACTTCAGGCAAGCAGTCGCCTCTCTGCGCCTGTTTCCCTCTCTGCAGCATGGGCACAACAATAATGCCTACCTCATGAAACTGTTCTGAGGAGCAACTACATCAAGCGCTTAGTGATAGTGCTCGTAATGAGCACCCAGTCAACGTTAGGTTTTCTTTTATCATTACAACCATCATTCTGTTAGAACAGATGCCAGAGAATTATCCACATTGATTAGTTGTTCTAGAGCTTTGTATTGAGAACACATGAAAAGGTCACTGGCTTTTGGTTATCCAAATAACCTTTTTCATTAACCTTTATGAGATTTTACTTATAAAGGTATCAGGTGTTAGGGCTGAAATAGACTTTGAGAAAGGCAGCAATTTGCCTGAAACCCACAACTTGTTAGGACTAGAGATTTTAAAACCATACCTTCTATCAGAAGACAGGGTTCACAGCCACCTTTGGACCACTGCCATGGGGTTCAGCAACCACAGACAAATTTTTGGTAGAATACTGAGGAAAAACAACAACACAGTTGTTTTGATTTCTTGGCACTTTGCCACTATTTATTATTTTTCTTCTGTAGTTTATTGTCAAGTTGGTTTCCATATAACACCCAGGGCTCATCCCAACAAGTGCCCTCCTCCATGCCCATCATCCCCTTCCCCTCTCCACCACCCCCATCTGCCCTCAGTTTGTTCTCAGCATTCAGGAGTCTCTCGTGGTTTGCCTCCCACCCTCTCCCCAACTATTTTTACCCTTCCTCTCCCCCATGGTCCTCCATTAAGTTTCTCCTACTCCACCTATATGTGCAAACATATGGTATCTGTCTTTCTCTGCCTGACTTATTTCGCTCAGCATGACACCCTCAAGTTCCATCCATGTTGCTACACATGGCCAGAGTTCATTCTTTCTCATCACCATGTAGCATTCCATTGTATAAACCACATTTGTTTGATCCATCTGTCAGTTGATGGACATTGAGGCTCTTTCCATGATTTCACTATTGTTGAAAGTGCCGCTATGAACACTGGGGTCCATGTGCCCCTCTGCATCAGCACTCCTGTGTCCCTTGGGTACATTCCTAGCAGTGCTATTGCTGGGTCATAGGGGAGTTCTATTGTTAATTTTTTGAAGAACCTCCACCTCTGTTTACCAGAGTACTTCGCCACTATTAAACACAACATTTGATTGAATTATTACTTACAATTTTATGTCCCTGAAGTAGCTTCAGACCGTCTTACACACTCTAGTCATGAACACAGTGTAGCCGGCTGACTTCCCAATACACTCCAAGAAAAGCATTTTTTGCCCTTTTCAAATGAAATATGATGTTATCTTTACTGGCCGTGACCCTCCTGTAACCTTGTAGGGATCCACCCTTGTTTTTCCAGCTGTGCCTGAGCTGAAGCTCCTCTGCGGGGCAGACTTCCTGAAGAGCTTCCAGACCCCCAACCTCTGGAAAGACGCACATATCCAGGAAATAGTGGAGAAGTTTGGCATGGTGTGTGTGAGCAGGACGGGTCACAACCCAAAGGAATACATCTCAGGTTCAGCCATCCTGCAGAGGTACCAGCACAACATTCACTTGGTCAGGGAGCCCGTGCAGAATGAGCTCAGCTCCACGTATATCAGGAGAGCATTGAGCCAAGGGCAGAGCGTCAAATACCTGCTCCCAGACGCCGTCATCACCTACATCAAGGAGCACAACCTCTACACAGGGGACGGTTCCTAGAAAGACAACAGCACCCAGAGAAATGAAGGAACGACAAGCTGGGGAGACCCAGCCACTCTTCCACGAGCTCCTCCTCAGTGAAGAGCAGCTAAGGTCTTCGGTTTCTTTGTGTTTTGTAGTTTTTTCGTTTTTTGCTTTTCCATTTTTCCTTTGTTCTATATAGACAACGATTTTATTTCAGAGGAGTCTTCTTTCCCAGGATGAGATACCTTCTTTTGGGAGGAACAGGCATCTACACAAGAACGGACATTTATCGAAGAAGCTAAAATGGTGCAACAGGCCATTAGGACTAAACATACTCTCGGAACTGCCCGGTGCAAAGCCTTCTTATTTGGTAAACGCTGATTGTGCCATGCGCGCTGAAGGTGGTTCTGCAAGAGGCGTGGGCCCCTGAGGGTCAGATCAGAATTGCCCACGAGTGTTTGTTAACTAGGACCAGGTGCAGCCTGCTGGTCTTGATTGGAGAGACTTGACAGGATGCTAATTACCAAACGGTGGGCTCTGTCAACGCCTTGTTGCAACAAAATACTACTAATTGAGGAGTCAAACATTTGGAAACAGCACTTTGCCCATTTACTTTGAATCTTCCCTTAAGAACCACTGTCTGCCTGCCCAGACTGTAGATAAAATTTAAACTAAAATCTTTCTAAGTAGTGACCCTCAAACAATACTTTTGATACGGCAGATATCAAAATATCTTTTTAACAGGACTTTTTAAATAAATGCCAGGGCTCCTGATTTCCAAATTTCCAAAAAGGAATGGAGGCAAAACAGATGCCTTGACTATTTTAAAAGATCTTTTTGAATGTTTGATGACTACCTGCCTATTTGAATACTGGTAAAGGGATAAATAATAAATTGACATCAAAAATACTAATGAAAAGTTTCTTTTTTCTTCCTTTGTTATATTATTAATGCCTGATATACCAGATGTTGCTCTTCTTTTTAGCTACTCTATGAAATTTGCTACTCTTGCAGTGGAACTGATATGAATTCATAAAAGTTTATATTCCCAGCTACTAGCAATGGAGAAGCAATTGCTTTTCAACATCTTGCAAAGAGGGCTCTAATCTGAAGCTCTGGGTCGATGGCTCTGTTCAGGTGGGCTCTGAAGGATGAGAAAAGACACCTCATGTGTGTTCAGGATTTTCATTCCACTCCTGATTAAGAAGAGGCTTTAATTGGCCTAGTTCTGTTTGAGTTTGCTCTTTCCACTTGCTGACCAAATGACTGGATGCATTCAGAATTTACTGCTGCTCCATATTTTCACCCTCATTCATCCTTGCTATGGATTTAGTCATGCAGAAAAACAAAGGGCCAGTCAGGAAGAATCTAGTATCTCCCCAAACATATCCCAGTGTTCATGTGTGTGGCATGATAAAGAGGAGTAAAGTAGGCAATCAGGATTCCTGGGTCTAGAGTAGTGGGGCCCTCCTGATGGGCCGGAGGCGGGACTTCCCTACACCTCCACGCACTGCAAGCTCTTAATCTGCTAGCTGTTCCCCACTCTGACTGAGCTCTGCACCCCACAGGGTCTCTAAGAATCCTGAGAATCCAGGGGAATAGGAATCAAACAGCCTTGTTCACAGCCAGCTGTGTGACTTTGACCAGCTCCTTTCCTCACTGTAAGCCTCAGTTTCCCAAACTCTAAAATGGGGCAGTTTAACTAGACAGTCTTTTTTTTTTTTAATTTTTTAATGTTTATTTATTTTCGAGAGACAGAATGTGAGTGGGGGAGGGGCAGAGAGAGAGAGGGAGAGAGACACAGAATCTGAAGCAGGCTCTGGGCTCCGAGTTACCGGTACAGAGCCCGATGTGGGGCTCGAACCCACAAACCGTGAGATCATGACCTGAGCCAAAGTCGGAGGCTTAACCAACTGAGCCACCCAGGCACCCTGGATTAGACAGTCTTTAAATTCACCTGAATTTCTCTCCTAGAAATAAATAAAAATATTTTTAAAAAAATAAAGAAAGAAAGGATGCAAAGAGCTGTAGTGTCCAGCAAAAAAAGGGTAGAGAGGGATCGTGTGGGTTTGAGGCAGGATTTCTCAACTTGAGCAATATTGTCATTCTGGGTCAGATCATCCTCTGCTGTCCCCCCAGCACTGGCTTCCCAGTGCAATTCGGATGCTGAGCAGCGTCGCCTTAGATACTAGGGGTACTTCCCACTATCTGTAAATGTAACAACAACAACAAGCACCCTTTCAAATGTCCCTCTGGGGCACAAAATAATTATGCTGGCTGAGACCCACTGGTTCAAGGACATGGCTGGGGTGGGGGTATGAATGTGAGGAGGGTTTCCTCCATTTCTCAACAGGAAAGATCCGCAAGCAGCAGCTTTAGAATACTGTCTTTAGAATAAAGGACTAGTTTGAGAGGAGTCCCCACCACTCATCAAGTCATATCTACTCTGGGGGACACAGTGCTGTTGACAGTGGGAATGAGAAGCCAGGTCCTTGACTCAGAGGCACCCTCAACTTCAGTCTCCCTTACTTCCACTTGCCCATTGTGGCTTTCTCTCCCGTGTTTTTACAGGCTGAGACTTCGAGCAAACCCGGCACCCTCAGTACTGAACTGACATCCACAGCCTGGCAGGTGGAGACTCTCAATGAGTGGAAGCTAGAAGTTCTGTGATTGTAATTATTGTGATTCAAAATCCAGCATTCATTTATTCAAAGCATTTATTGAGCACCTCTCATGTACCAGGCCCTAGATAACACTAGGAGTATAATGATGAGCAAAACAGCCTCTCCTCTGGGGAGGCTTGCAGTCTGGTGGGAAGGTGGAGAGGAATCAAATATTCACATGACTATACATTAGACTACAGACTAGAATGAGGGTCGTCAAGACCCATACACAGTGTGCCATGCAGCCCTAGAGGCCCAGCTTTGCACGAAGTTAAGGAAGCTAAAGCTAGTCCCTCACTTGCCTGGGCCCTTTCCAACACCCCAGAGGGGCCTTTAATCATGTGGGGATCTAATTTCACATTCATGACTTTTATTCTTTTTCTGAAAAATGGCCTTCAAAATTGTACAAAGTTTAGACTCCATAACACGTCAGTGATTCCTCCTGATGACAGAGTATAGAAAGCAGGGAAGAGAGGATGGATTTGAGAATGGAAAGATGAAATTCACAAGACTTGGGGATGGGTGGAGGCCCCTGGGCTTTCAGGCAGCATGAATAACATATGCAAAAGCCCTGAGGCAGGAGAGGGCAGAGTGAGCAGCATGATGATCTAGATTCATCAAGTCCTTAAGGAAGGGGTTTACTCTTGCAGTGTGCACCTCACAGCAGGCACTCTGGCATGCCACCTTCGCCCTGCCCCACCTTTCCATAGGTTCAGGGCACCGGGCCCAACTAGGCTCGGACGAGATGCCCTCATCTCTCTGATTCATGGCTGTATCATGTAGCTCCCACCATTTCTGAGCCTTTACATTGTCTCCTTCTAAAATAAAACAACACAACAAAATCTATTTTATAATAAAGTAGATATAAATACACACACACACACACACACGTACACATGCATATATATCTCTCTCAATATCTAGACTCTTTGTCTCATTGATTCATGTAGCCTCCCTTTTTTTAGTATCAGAGGAGAAAATATGTATCACCACCACACTCCTGATTTATTGCATTGACACTGACCCGCATACCTGATTTCACATTCCTTTCCATTCCCTCAGGCCTTCTTTGCATCTAGTTTGCCAAGGTGTTTTGTTTATTTTGCAAGAACAGAAGCCCAGTGTTTTGGCCTCCTGGGTAAATAGAATTTCCAGCCTTAAATAAAGGTTCTCCGGTGACAGCAGGCGCTGTCCAAAGGAGAGGAGCTCTGCATTCCAGCCCGAGGAAAGAACTTTCCATTTATGATACTGTCGGTGTCCCTTGGAACAGAATGATGTGAAATCCCATTTTAAACCACTAGTGCTCCAGATTGGCAAGGTCTGTTTGATAATTGGGTTAATACATGAACATAAACTTCCTCATCCCTGGCCTCGCACTCCCTATGCTAACAGCGTCTCTGCCTTCACTCTTTGCAAGGGTCTCCATGCACCACCTGTGTTCAATTTCAGTCATGACCTTATTTTCTTGGACCAAAGCGCACATTACGGATACCCATGTGTGACTAATAAACAATCTATAGTAAGGCACATCGCCGCACACTTCAGAACAGTTTAGAACTGCTAAAATAACCCCAGAAAGTCTTGTTCATGGCACCATAGACTGTGAAACCCAGAAAGGAACCCTTTCTCAAATTATCAGAATGCTAAAATCCCAGAAATTAATGGGGGTTTCACTATTAAAAACAATAATTATAATAATATGGTGTCCTGTGGACCAGTCTGGAGAGCCCAGCTTTCCTTCTGGTAAAATCCATATTGTGTGTCTACATGCCCTTCTGGTCTTACTTTCTGTGCATTCCTCACACGCAGCCTCTTCTCTCCATCCCTCCAGGCATCCCCAGCCCAGACCACCATCAGCTCATAGCCAGGCTACTGTAATGGATCTCCCCAATCATGGTGGGCCCCCGCAGTCTGTTCCTCACAAATGAACCAGGGCAGTTTTGTGATTGCACACAGACCTGGTCATAATGCCTCCTGCCCAGACTCTTCCACAGACACCATTAAGAAAATGGAAGACAAGTCACAGACTTGGAGAACGCATTTACAGAAATGTAAATCTAGTAACTGACTTATGTCCAGAATATGTAAAGATCTCCAACAAATTCAAAAATAAGAAGACTTGGGGTGTTCCAGTGGCTCAGTCAGATAAGCACCTGACTCTTATTTTTAATGTATTTTGTTTATTTATTTTGAGAGAGAGAGAGAGAGAGAGAGAGAATCCCAAGCAGAATCCACACTGTCAGCACAGAGCCCGATGAGGGGCTCAAACTCGAGAACCGTGAGATCATGATCTGAACCAAAATCAAGAGTTGGACGCTTTTCTGATTGAGCCACCCAGGCACCCCATAGGCATCTGATTCTTGATTTAGGCTCAAGTCATGATCGTGTGGTTCATGGGATTGAGCCCTGAGTTGGGCTTTCCACTGACAGCACAGACCCTGCTTGGGATTCTCTTTCTCCCCATTGTCTCTGCTATATCACCGGTCTCTCTTTCTCTCTCTCTGTCTTTCCCACTTCCCTTTCTCTCTCAAAATAAATAAACACTAAAAAAAAAGAAGACTAAAAATCCAATTAAAAATGATCCAAAGATTGGACTAGTTGTGTGTTGGAGAAGGCTAGTTAACATAGTAGGCCTGACATGGCTGTTTAGAAAAAGCTTGCTGATGACACTGGCCTTGGGCCAGTATCCGAGAAACTGGCTTTTGGATTGCTGCCTACTATTCTAACTGAGAAGGCGTGCTGTCTACCTGGAGCACTGAACCCTGCTGCCCCAGCCTGCCTAGACTGGTACAAACAGTGTGACTTATAGTGAATACCTGCTCTCCTATGAGCTTGGATTTTCAGAAATCGTGGCTGGTCTGGCAGGCAAAGTGCCCGCATCACTGGCCCACAATAAAACCCCTGGGTTCAGAGTCTCAAACAGACTTCCCTTGGTGGAAACACTGCAGACTGTTGCTGCATTTCAGTGGTAGAAGGAGAAGTGTGTTCTGTGTGGTCCCGGCCCCCACCCCCAGAGGAGAATTTTGGAAACCTTCACGTGGACTCCCCTGGACTCGACCTGGTGTGTCTTTTCCCCTGGCTGGTCCCTGCTGTGTCCTTTCACTGTAATGACCCACTGCCATGAGGATATGGCCCCAGAGTCCTGAGAGTCCTTCAAGAGAGCCACCAGATGTGGAATCCCAGAAACTAGACACTTAACCAAAGAAGATACATGGATGACAAATGAGCACACAGCAGATACTTGGCACTATCAGTCTTGAGAGACCACTTTGCACCTCCATGAGTGGTTAAAATCTGCCAACAAAATTCCATTCTTTTTTTTTTTTAATTTTTTTTAATGTTTTATTTATTTCTAGGAGAGAGAGAGAGACAGCGTGAGCAGGGGAGGGTCAGAGAGAGAGGGAGTCACAGACTGAAACAGGCTCCAGGCTCTGAGCTGGCAGTCAGCACAGAGCCCGACGCGGGCTCGAACCCACGAACCGCGAGATCATGACCTAAGCGAAAGTCGGACGCTTAACCGACTAAGCCACCCAGGCGCCCCAACAAAATTCCATTCTTAAGAATCTTTCCAGGGGCGCCTGGGTGGCTCAGTCAGTTAAGCATCTGACTTCAGCTCAGGTCATGGTCTCCCATTTCGTGGGTTCAAGCCCCACATTAGGCTCGGCGCTGACAGACAGCTCAGAGCCTAGAGCCTGTTTCAGATTCTGTGTCTCCCTCTCTCTGCGCTTCCCCAGCTGATTCTCTCTCTCTCTCTTTCTCTTTCTCTCTCTCAAAAATAAATAAACATTAAAAAAATTTTTTTTGACAAGAATCTGTCCAAAGAGATGCAAACATGTGTCCACTCGTATGTCCATATTTATGGCAGCAGTATTCATTGTAGTATTCATTTGAATGGGAATTCTCCCATTCAAAAACTGGGAGAATTCAGATGTTCTTCAACTGGTAAACAGATAATAAATGTATTGTATCCCTGCATTGGAAAATTATCCAGCAACTAAAAGAAGGAACCAGTGATAGATACCTGCAGTAAACAGATGACTCTCAGAAACCTGCTAAGTGAAAGGAGCCAGACAATAAGACAACATAATCGTAGGATTCCATTTATATGAAATTTCTAGAAAAGGCAAAACTATAGACAGAGGCACAAAGCAGACCAGCGGTTGCACGAAGGTGAGAGTGAAGGCTGGCTGACTGCAGGCGGGCGCAGGGAGCTTGGGGGAAGGGGGTGGGGAGAGGGACGGCGGGGAGATTGAAATGTTCCAAAACTAGATTGTGGTGATGGTTGCACAACTCTATAAATTTACTAAAACTCATCAAACCATGCACATTGAGTGGATAAACGTTGTGGTATTTAAACGATACCTCAATAAAGGTATTTTTTTTAACATCTAAGCTTCCTTTGCTTCCTTCGCTCTTGGAGTGAAGACCTGACTCCTGGGGGGCTGTCCCAGCCCCCAAGCCCCCAGGCCCCACGGCGCACTGCTGCAGCCCTGCTTTGCTCAGCGTCCCACATCCACACCCCTCCTTCCATCAGCGCTTTCCCTGTGTGGTCCCCACGACCCCCCCACCCCCCGCCAGCCCATGAATGCTGTCTCTCTGCATCCCTTCTTTGGGCTGATTCCCACTTTGTCTTCTTTTCTCTGCCTCGCCTTGCTCTCTTGCAGGAAGTTAGACCTGCCCACTCCCTACCCTTGTCTTGTAAGAGAATTTCATCGCTCTGGAAATGATGGGTTCAAAGTTCTCCAGACTCAAGAATTTGTCTTGATCATTGCTCTTTGCCCCTAGCACAACTCCTGGCTCAGTAAATATTTCAGAAAATAATACCTAATAAGGATCTTAATAGCTCTGAGAAGCCCATGAAAAGCACACCTGTTTAACTTTGTATGGACCAGTGTTTTCGAAGCATGTTTACACATACAATCCGTCTTATACATATACACTTAGTAACATGTGGAACACTACTCAAAGGACTTTAGGAGGTTCTTATCTAACATTTCCCCCAGTTTTTTTCTGTTACAAACAATGCTGCAATAAATAACCTTCTGCATAAGCCCTTATAAACCAGTGCTTTTGTGGGATAGATTCCCAAGTATTTCTGGGTTAAATGCTGTGTATACTTTTTATTCTAATTGATGATTGTAGACACTAGATTTTTTAAAGATTTTCTCTGTTTTTTAATGTTTATTTTGAGATGAGAGAGAGAGAGTGCATGCATGTGACTGTGGGAGAGGCAGAGAGAAAGAGAGAGAATAGCAAGCAGGCTCCAGAGCCCAATCGAGGGCTCGAACTCACAAAGGGTGAGATCACGACCTGAGCTGAAATCCAGAGTCAGACACTTAAACAACTGAGCTACCCAGGCAACCCTGAGTAAATTGATTTTTTTAAAGGAGACTCATAGAACTGCTGAAATTCTCATTTTCTTATTTTGCAGGGAGTCACCTTCATTATCTTTTATACAAACCAAAGCAATATCCATCTCTTTATTTCTATAGATAATTTGTGATAATGAATTTCAGGAACTCCTTCACCATAGAGAGACGTAGCAGTCTGCAGGCAAACATTGTTCCTGGTATGTTTGACAGGTGGAAGAAAGCAGGTCGTTTGGTCGGATGGTGGGTATATGGACAGGTGGGCAGATGGCTTTCACATCCCACTCTCCTACCCGGAGCCCAGGGACATGGTGACACCACAACAGGACAACTGAGCTTGCCACCGTGCAGCTCTTATACTCTCCTGGCAGGCAGAATGAGCCGCTCTCCGGCCCACTGCACCCGCCCCGAGCAAAGGGGAGGGCATCATATTGGGCTGGCTGGGAGGCTTGCACAAAGGCTCCCTCCCCGGCCTGTTAGGCCTGTTACCAGACTGCAGCTCTCTCCTTTACCCTTTTCCTCTGTGGTGATACTCCTGTGCTTACACCCGTCAGTGACTCCCCATTCCCTACTCGTTGCTCCACATTCTCTTGCACTGTGTCAGACCAGGCCATCCCTCCACCCCCACGGCTCCGCCTCAACCATGCTGTCACCACTTTTGATTATCCCACTTTCCCTGACGATCCCAGGCTTTGCTACACCTCCCTGCTTTTGCATGTGCCATCTTCTCTTGGGAGTGTCCTCTCCACCCCACCGTCTGGCAAAGCCCTGCTCATCCTTCTAAACTCTGTCCCCACGCTCAAGCGCCCGCGTGTCCTGGAAGCACTCGGCCCAAGCCTCTGCTCGTTTCACGCTACGGTTTCCCACGAGACCCACGTTCCTTAGGGCGGCGTCTCACTCTGGGCTTCATCCTCAGCACCTCGTCCAGCTCCAGGCACCTCCGAGGCGCTCAGTAAGCTTTTGCAAAAACGGTCCACCCATAAACACACAGCTTTGACACCTGCCCCCCAGTCTTCTGCTGAGTAGCTGCTGAGCTCATGTTCCTGTGTGTCCAGCTCGTGACAAGGTGCTATGAAGATTATGGAAGGAATTATGATGCAGTCTCTGGCCACAGAGCATCACCAGGCGTGCCGCATGTATGCACATGAGAAAGGGCTCTGTCCTCCGGAGGCAGTGTGGAAGAAACATCCTGACCAGCAGAGCCTGGGCTCTTAGAATCCAGGGGAAGGGAAGAAGCATATTTAGGCCAAAGGATCTAAGAGAGTAAGGCTGGTCTGAGAGCTTAGGACACTAAGCCACTGGGGTTTGGGGGGGGGGTGGGTGACATGACCTATTACAAGGGAAAGAGGTACAGACAAGACAGAATGAAAACAGAGGCCACATGGTCAAAGGCCTTGGATGACAAAGAAGGGAAGGAAGCTAGAATTTACTGAGGACATGTGTTCCAGAATCCTCAAAACTACTCTATGAGATGATATCTCAGAGACATCAAGGGACTTGCCCAGGATCACACAGCTAGGAAACAGTGGGCCTGGGATTCCAAAGCAGTCTGACTCTAAAATCCAGGTGTGCTATTCCACTGGATTCTGTCATTCCAGGGGCAGTGGGCAGGCATGGAGCAAGAAGGAAGCTCACAGATGGGAAGGGTCTTCACAAAGACTATTATAATGCAATTTGGAATGTGTTTTCTGTCCCCAAATCAATGTGCTCCTTGCCTATTTCTTCCCTTTTTGGCTTTCCCTTCCACTGGCTACTTAAAAAGCATTTTCACCCTCCAGTGTTTCTAAAGAGACAGGACCTAGGCTAAGGCTTTGAGGTCACCCCAGAACTGATCAGGGATCCTGCTCTACCTTACACCCCTTCCCTCACCCCTCCTCCACCGGCCTCGCCTCTGAGGCCACCTCCCCCTCCCCACAGGTCAGCACAGCCCTGCTCTGTACTTGCTCTCAGGGCAGCCCTCAGAGGGTTCGGTCACGTGCTTCCTAGAAATCAATGTGTGTTTGACCAGCCGTCTCCCTTACGTCCCTCATTGTATAATTCTGCCCCAAGAACGCAAAAACATTGGTCTAGTAAGATTTGTTCTTTTTAAACCTGGCCAGAGCCTAAGGTGCATTAATCTTTAACTGTTTATAGATTTTTCTGCTTAGAATATATACCCTGCACTTTCATTCCACATGGGAAGTCAAGTTCTGCTTCCATATTGATGATGACTTAGGAGACGTACTTTCTTTCCAGGATTTTCTTCTGCGGACTTATTTATCAGATCTAGGATGTCAAGGCCCCCATAGTTCTTTGCCTCACTAGGAAACAGTAGCTGGTTAAGACCTTGGGCTTTGGGGTCAGACAGAACCAGACACAAATTCAGTCCCCAGCTCTGCCACTCCACACATGTGACCTCGCACAAATCACAAAACCTCCCTAAACCTCATTTTCTCCTGAAAACCAGGACCCAGCGGAGTCATATCTTAGCCAGAGTTCAATAATCAACACAAAGTGCATATATGGTCATAACAATTATTTCTGAGAGTCCTCAGCTCTGCAAGGACTTCATCTCCTCACCCACTTCTACTATCCCTCACCCTTTCTGGTCTATTCTCTTCTTCCAAAGGCAGCTGCCTGGTCCTTCTCTGTCCCCTAAGTCAGCCTCTCTGGGCTGCCTCCAGTCCTCTCCTTCACCCAGCTCCTCTTATTAGCTCCATAAGAAGGCCCAGGGTAAAGTACACAAAACCACCATCTTCCATAAAAAGTAGGGAAGTGAGGAAAGTTGTGAACATATATAGGTGATTTTTTTTTTCAAATTTATCACTGGCCAAAAATATATTTGATAAGTTATGATCAAAGTGAAAACACAAAATTTATAAATCTCCTGTTAGGTCTCAGCCTCTCAAGTAGTTAAGAAAGACTGCTTAAGAAAAGTGATTTCAAAAACAAAAACAAAATTGTGGGCCACCTTTAAACAGCCACTGGTCCATGGGCCTATGGGAAACATGTGTGTCAAAAATCTGCCTTTTCTTAGTCTTGGATGTAAAACTCAGCAATGGCTGCTCCTAGCTGCCCAGCTTCTCAGATAAGCTGCCCCCTCCACCCATCTTTGTCCCTTTATGGGCATGTCCCAAGCAAGGTATACTGACTGGCCAGCTGTTGGGCAAATAAATTACATTGACCCGTTTCCCACCTTTTAGCGACCCTGGTACAATCTAAATGCTAGTGACATCTCACTTAAACATTCTTTTAGTAAAATAGCTTCTGACCAAAAAACAATCCCATATTGCCATCAGGACATGGCAAGCATGGGATCATGACATCTCTGGTCATTCCATCTACCATATTTCCCAGATGAAATGGTCATTTAAAGACTGAAATCAGAGGAGACTGACCTCTTCTGATTTCCTACCAGCTGTGTTGCTCTACAAGATGCTGTTCCCCAGCTGAACCAATGCCCAGGGGACCATCCTGTTAGACGTCTGTAACTCCACCAGAACACTCCCAGTCCTGTCATCTGGTTGGTGAGCTTCTACTCCAGAAGGTCTCCACCCCTGTAGAGGGCCGTTGGGTCCAGAGACCTCCAGCACAGTCACCTCCTCAAGTCCCCAAGGCACAGCCTTGGAACTCACGTTCGAGGGCTTCCACCAGTTTATGGCTGATCCCCCCACTCCCACATCTTTGCCTGCTCTCGCCAAAACCACAGGATTCCACGGGACCCAGGCTTCATTTCCAGGAGGCCATTCTCCTTGCAAATAAATGTCTATGGGGATAGAGGACTGAAATGTTGGGACCCAGATATCTTTGTAAAAATGATATAAGACTGCAGAGGTGGGCAGGGTAGATAAAGTAGAAAGCGTTCTGTTCACAAAACTCCACCACCACCAACATGTCCCCATTGAGTGACCTGGATCTGCCCACTGGGCCACATCCTCATTGTAGACAAGACCCTTGTCAGGAGTCACCTTCCGTACCATCTTTTCCAAGGTGCTCTCGCCATCGGCAGCAACCCTGGGGAGCTGCCACACCACCCTGCAGCTGGGATAGCAGGAAGACATATGAAAGTAACCCCCCTTCCCTAAAACTGGGCACTGGCATGACTCAGTGGGAAGCCTCCCAAGATGATGGACATAGATGGGGCCCATGGGGCACGTCCCACCTTTTCAGACCCTGGGAGGCCCTGTTCTCCTTGGAGACCTGAGTCTCATACACTATTTCTGGCACTCATGTTACACTGAGTAGTTATTCACATGAGGTAACAGACAGATGAGGTTTATAAACACAACTTAATAAAACAAGCTCAGAAGTCGTATCTGTGCTCAGCAGTTCTACCCCATAGGGATGGTCATTCACATGCACAGAGGGCATCAACTGGGGCTGTTACAATCCTGGCCACAGAAGACAGTGACTGCTCACCTCGTGGCATCAAAAATCCTCCCCAAAGGCAAGACAAACTGCTCTGAGATACCCTTTTTGAACCAGCAAAAATCCAACCTTTTGATAACACAATCTGTTAGTGAGGAAACAGATCCTATCATGCATCACGGCTGGTGAAATGTACAATTCTAGGGAGGAAATCTGGCAATATCTAGCAAAAGTACTTTAAGTCTTTGTCCTTTGACACAGCAATCCCACCTCTAGGAATCTATCCCAAAGATACACTCGCTAAAACATAAGAAGACTTAACCTGTTCATTGCAGCCCCATTTATTACAGCAAAAGTCTGGACACAGTCATCATGGGGAGGGGGGTGTTCAATGGGCTATGGCACAGCCACACAATGGAGCGCTCTGCTGCCACAGAAGGGAAGGAGGAAGCTCTCTCTGTATTACTATGACTGATTTTATTAAGTTAAAAAAAAGTATATGCCACTACTCGTCTAAGTAAGGGAAAATATGACTATATTTATATTTATATATTTTTTAATGTTTTTGAAATGTTTTATTTATTTTTGAGAGAGAAAGAGATAAAGCATCAGTGGGGGAGGGGCAGAGAGAGAGGGAGACATGGAATCTGAAGCAGGCTCCAGGCTCTGATCTGTCAGCACAAAGCTCGACCTCACAGACTGCAAGATCATGACCTGAGCCAAAGTCAGAGGCTCAACCAACTGAGCCACCCAGGTGTCCCTATATTTATATTTTTAAATGCAAGGATAAACCGAAAATAAAAGATAAATATCAACCAAAGGCAATGTATGAAACTTGTTCGGATCCTTATTCAAACTAAAAAAAAAAAATTACAAGGTAAGTGAGCACTTTCTGACATTAAGGAATTGTATTATTGGTTTTTAGTTGTGCTAATGGTGTTGTGTTATTGTTTTTAATGAGTCTTTTAGAGATACTTCATGAAACGTTTCCAGATGAAGTGATCTGGAGATGTCTGGTCTTTGCCTCCAAATAATTTTGGAAATGGGGTGTGCGTGGGAATATAGATGAAACAGGATTGGTCATGGGTTCATAACTGTTCAAGCTGGTAGTGAATCCATGCAAGTTCCATACACAATCCTCTCTGTGTTTATGTAGGTTCAAAATTGTCCATAATAAAATAGTTAGGAAAGAAAAATAAAAAGAATGAGAGGGAAGAAAGGAAAATAAAAAGGAAAGGAAAGGGTAGGAAAGGAGACACTCTCCATGCAGTGTATGTCACAATTTATAGAAACAATCGTGTGTCGATGAAAGGTGACTGACCCATTCTGAGGAACCATTTTCTAGACAAAAATAAATCCCAGGCGACCCTCACAAAGTGGGTGTAAGATTCAGCTGCTTGTAGACCTGGTGTGTCATTTGCACATCTGCATATTCATGAGCCCAACAAAGAAAACCATCCTCAGTAGACCTCAGTGCCTCCTCAGCCCCAGAGGCCTCTTGACAAACCCTCTCACCCCTGAATACAGCCTGACACGACACAGGAAGGCAGCTTTGTCGGGCCACTCTCATCCCTTCAGACATTGACCTCACAGATGACACCATGACAGCTCAGGGATGGGAGCCGGATCGTTCTCCATAAAATAACTCCAGAGACATATTGGAACACAGGAAAAGAGAAGATTTTTTTTAAGTCTCCAAAATAAAATGAGCCCTTCAGAAGAGAAGCAGGGGTGTGGTGTCAGAGGAGGAAGGCTTACTTTATAAACACGAGGGAGGAATATGGAGCCGCCTGTCTCCTGCTGGGAGACTCAAGTCTCTGGGTGTGGGAGACCTGCAGAGAGGGTGGGGCTGGGGCTGGAGCTGGAAGGTTCTTTCTGCCCCTGCATAGTTTGAGGAGCATCTTTTGGGGAGAGACAGAGCCTGAAGGTCTGTTCCAGGGCTCTCTGTTCCAACCCCTTCTCCCTGAGGAATATCTGTTGCCCCAACAACTAGGGACACCCGGCAAGCTGCTTTGACCTCTCAGTGACTCAGGGACAGGACTGCCCACCACACAAGGCGATTATAAGGGTCATGGGCAATCAATGAGTCATTTCATGGAGATGGCTCCCTGAGCTCTAATTTATCCCCATGCAGCAGACTGATCCCCTAAAGAATGAAAAGCACATTTCCTCCTTAGCTCCTCTGAGCTCTCCTCTCCCCAGGAGCTCACCCCGGGGGCCCTTGGCTTTCTCCTGTCCTCCTTCCCTCCACTCCAGGATTGCTTATGACCCCTACCAGTGCCAGTGTATATACATAGCCTCAGAGTGGCTCCCCACTGTCCTGCTTCCTCTTCTCCAAGGTTTTGGTGGCTCTTTGGGACTGATCGTGGAACTGTTGTTCTTTTTTTTTTTTTTTTAATGTTTTTATTTATTTCTGAGAGAGAGAGACACACAGCATGAGCAGGGGAGTGTCAGTGAGAGAGGGAGACACAGAATCGGAAGCAGGCTCCAGGCTCTGAGCTAGCTGTCAGCACAGAGTCCGAGATGGGGCCCGAACCCACAAACTGTGAGATCATGACCTGAGCCGAAGTCGGGCGCTCAACCGACTGAGCCACCCAGGCGCCCCTGTTGTTCTTAAGACGTATGAATGAAACAAGCCCTGTTAGGATGTTTTAGAGTGCTCATCTCTCTCTCCCTTTCTGTCAGTAACAAGCCTGCTCCTCCCTCAGCATTCCTTTGTTCCCTTCTCTCCCTCCCCCTGGCCTCTCCTTCCCTCTTCCTGGCTATTGTCAAGATCCAATCAAGGGCTCCAGTTGGTTAAGCCCTTCCGCTCAGATCATGATCTCACACTCCATGAGTTTGGGCCCCACGTCAGGCTCTGTGCTGGCAGCTCAGAGCCTGGAGCCTGCTTCACATTCTGGGTCTCCCTCTCTCTCTCTGCCCTCCCCCGTTCATGGTGTCTCTCTCTGTCTCTCTCTCTCTCTAAAAAATAAATGAACATTTTTTAAAAATTAAGAAAACAAAAAGATCCAGCCAGAGTCTCACCCCCTCCAGAAGCCCTCGCTGATTGCCAACTCCACACGACACCCCCCCCACCTTCTTTAAACACTGTTACTCTCTTTGCTTTACATATCCCAAGTGACAGCACTCCAGACAAAAAGAAACTCCAAAAAATACTGAATAATGCATTAAATTAACCATGACAGTGGGCCAAAGAAGGATAACCATGATGATACCTAATGATTTCATGACATTCACCAAGTACTTTTCATTTCTATTCATTAGATGGACCTTAAGGGCCCAGAAGGGGACATAAGTCAGCCCCCTTATTTCCCTTGCCTTTTCCCTCACTCATAAGGCCCCCTCTCTCTGGCTCAAATAGCAGTGTGTCTGGAGGAATACTCTGTGTCATGGCCTTTATATCCGTTGTTTCCTTTGCTTCTCACCTCCTTAAGAGGTAGGTAGTCAGAATGTCCCCTTTACAGATATGGGAACTAAGGTACAGAAGGGATAAGCAACTTACCGAAGCTCACTCAGCTAGACAGTGACACATTCACTTTCAAGCCAAGAACTCTGCCCCTAAAGCCTGCTCTCACAACCACCCCCCAACTGCATGGGACAGCACAGCCAGCAGGGGACACACTTGGGAGAGCCCTCTTTGGAGGAGACCCAGAGGGCAAGAGTATACTGACCCCCAGGGGGACAAATGCAGCACAACCAGGCTGAATTCAGTGCCATGTGTCCAGCTGGCCAGCTCAGAAGAGTAAGGTCAGGTGAGCACGACATGTGCAAAGTGGCCAGAGGGAGGAGTGGCCAGATGTTGGTTCTTTAGGATGGACGGAGGATGACCAGACAGGTGAGGAGGGCATGCCTCTGCCTGGAGCATTAAGGGACCACTCTGTGCAGAGCAAAGGGCCAGAACTGACTGGGCCAGGCACTGCCGTTCGCCAGGTGCTGTGCGGGGCACTTGGCATACACCATCTCAGCACTAAGGGAGACTTAGCACGGAGGGAGAAGGCTGGGATGGGTGAGAAATCCAGCTGGCTCAGCTGGATGGCTCAGAGGAGCGGGAAGAAGGATTTAGACTAGTTGTGGGTAACCAAGAAATGGCCAGTTCACTACTTAAGCCTTTGGATGATACTCTGTTCTGGTGAGTCGGGGTGACAAGGAAGCTCAGGGTTATGGCTGGCCCTCAGTAGATGCCACAGAGAGCCCAGTCCATGCCAGGATCCACCCATCCACCTGACTGAGCCACAGGGGTTTCTTCTTGCACTTGAGGTTGGGCAGGGCTGGGACAGGCTGCCTGAGCTGGCTAGGGGAGGGAGGCAGAGCCAGGATCTATGTGAACAATGGATGGCCTGAGCGTCGCAGAGCCAGGTGAGACGAGGTGGGAAACCTACCCGATAGGGGGATGGCTGTCTGGAGCAGTGTGATTCTGTACCCTCTCCCAGGCACTTGGTGATGTCTGGAGACATCCTTGTGGGGAGAGGGGAGATCTAGCGGGTTGAAGCCAGGAATGCTGCTAAACATCATTCCATCATAGGACAGCACCCCCTTCCCCCCGCAACAGAGACTTGTGTGGCCCATAATGACAACAGTGCCATAGATGGGAAACCCTGCTGTAGAGCAAGCTGGGCAAGAGGAGCTTAAATTTCAAGGCACTCCCTGCCATGAAGCTGCCCCGACTCTGAGGAAGAGGCATTTTTTTTCCTAACTCAGCAAGATGCAGTGTGAGGACCATCATGAGCCCAGGCTGGGGGCGGGGGGGAGCCATGGCAGTGTTGGGGGAGGAAGAGAATGTACCTGTCACCCAGACTTTGATTTGTGCAAAAAGCAATTTATAAGAGATATTTAGTCTTTAATGTAGGGTCAAAAAGTCAACCCACACGATTATGTCATCTTACTGGCAGAGGCAGAGGTTTTAAAGCACTATGACATACCTACCCGGTGGGAAATGAAATGTGATCAAAGATCTTCACTGTGAAACTGTTTCTAATAGCAAAGGATTGGAAACAACATAAATATCAATCGGTGTGGCGGGCAAGCCACATAAACAATGGAATACCTCGCAAAAGAATGACATTTTCTAGGTATAGAAGTAGAAAGGTCTCCAGAATATATTAAGTGAAAAAAAGCAAAGTGAGAACACTACGGGATACTTCGCTGCCATGAGATGAAAAGGGAGGGGAAAAAAATCAACAGTATATTGATCATTGCTTACATTTGCATAAAGCAGGAGATGTCAAACTTCACTGTGCATCAGAACCACCCAGAGGGTCTTTTTAGCCACACTTACTTCAAACAACATCAACCTTGCTTTTATCTGGGAGATAGATGCGGAAAAGTGCCCACTTTTCTTGCTCAGAATGCAACTCCCCAGTTTTTCTGACCCTGGCCGCTCACCAGCCCTACTGGCCACGAGCAAAGATCAGTGAGTGGCCCCTTTCCTAATCACTCCAGCAACCCAGAGACTGTGCCTTAACCCTCAAGCGGCTGCTGACTGTGAGAAGTTCAAGGCATTGGAAGGAATCCCTCAGGACCCAGAGTTGGAGCGGCTAAAGCACCTCCCCCCTCCTCCCCCCCATCTCTACCTCCTTCATCTGGAAGTGGCCTTCAGGTCACAGAATGAAGGTGGCTGCGGGCCAGGGACAAACCCGGCCCTCCAACGCCCCCTGCCCCAGTCCCGCCCCGCCCCGCGAAGGGGGAGGAGCGACGGCTACGAGGGCTCCTCCCGCGGGCTTTGTGCGCGCCTGGAATCCAGCCGTCGCCGCCCCTCAGAACCCCTTGCCCCCGGAGGGTGCACATTTCCGGGCCGCCCACCACCCGGATCGCGTCCGTAGCCGCTGCGCCAGCAGAGCCCAGAGCTGCTCGTGCCCGCTCCGTGGCCGTCCCGCCCCAGTAGCCCCCGAAATGCCGGTCGACTTCACCGGGTACTGGAAGATGTTGGCAAACGAGAATTTCGAGGAGTACCTGCGCGCCCTCGGTAAGCTGCTGCTCCGCCTGCCGCTCGGGGCCGAGGGCTGGGCTCCCCAGAGCCCTCCCCAGCCGGTGGCCCGCCAGCCCCCGCCGGGGCTAGCCGCCGCCGCGTGCTCCGGCCGCCGACTGGGAGGGTGGGGGCTGTTAGGGCTAATCGGTGGTAAACATCTAACAGTTGGCTCTAGACGTGGATAACTTCATTAGGAAAGCTAGGTTTAGTTTGCTAGTTTTTGTTTGTAAAGGGTCAGCAGAAGGCCAGAAAAACTTTGCTGCAAAAAGAAAAAAGAATGCACAGAACCGGCAACTGGCTGAGACAGTGCTCAGCGAACAGGAAACCCCAATGGTTCTGCCCCGGGGAGGAGCCGGCTCCTGAGGCCCCGGCTACCTTGGAGACGGTTATCTGAATTTTCCTGCCAATTCTCTGTCCCCTTTACCCCCTCACCTCCTGCAGATGTCAATGTGGCCTTGCGCAAAATTGCCAACTTGCTGAAGCCAGACAAAGAGATTGTGCAGGACGGCGACCATATGATCATCCGCACGCTGAGTACTTTCAGGAACTATATCATGGACTTCCAGGTTGGGAAGGAGTTTGAGGAGGATCTGACGGGCATAGATGACCGCAAGTGCATGGTGAGGATTTGCCCAGGGGGCCTGCCCAAGGCCTGGACTACTACATCTGGGAGGGAGGCCAGGGCCCTTATGTTCTTAGGGACCAAGGATCTTTATACTCCCAGGTCACAAGGTAGGCAGCACCCACTCATCAAGCATCCCCCTCTGTCCACACAGGATAGTAATGGTTATGAAAGCTACAGATTGTTGAGTCTCTGTTGTGTCCAGGCACTGAGACAGCTGTTTCATACATTTGACTTCACCTAATCCCTCGCTACTACCTATGAGGGTGGTATGAGTATGACCATTTTACAGATGAGGAAACAGTCTCAGAGATGAGTAGCATACCCAGGGTAGCTAGGAAGGGGGTGGGCTGGAATTCCAGGCAAGTCTTTTGATTCTGTTTTCCTCTGCCTGTACTGTGGCCTGGTGGAGGAAGGATGAAGGAAAGAAGCAAAGAAAGAAACACAGGGAACTCTTTTGAAGTGTAAAACTTCCTGTATAAGCTAGCATGCAGTCACTCTAGGAAGCAGGGGATATCATGATCTCCCGGAAGCCTCTGACCTACCCCCACCTCATCCCCAAACTGAGATTTGGCTCCTGGCCATCCCCTTCCTCCACCCTATATTCCACTGCCTAAAGAGCTTCCTTTGAAGCTTGCAGCCAACCCCTACTCTGTAGGTCAGTGCCACTGCAGCCCAGGCTAGAGGATGCATTAGTGCAGGAGGGGGAGGGAAGTGAGCAGCCTATCCCCAAGGGTGGGAAGCTGATGACCCGGAGGCCCCAATTAGCATTTCCACAGCAAATTCTGGAAGGTCAGCCCCAAGTCTCTATCAGCATTCTCAGGTCACTGGAAGGTCTGGGTGCTTCCGGCATCCCTTGGGTCCAGAGCTAGTAAATGCTTACCCTCAGGGAGCTGTCTTACTTACTGACTGAGCCCCGCCTCTTCCTCCCCTCCCCGTCCCAACATTTACTGAGTGTCTGCTGTGTACCCTGCACCAACCACTCTTTTACACCATAGCCCAATGAGTGAGGGATCCATGGCTCTGTAATATACAATGAGTGAGGCTCCAAGAAGGAAAGAGACTTGTAAGAGGTGGGATTTGAACCCTAGTCCTTTGCACTTTAAAGCTCACCCTCCTGGTCTCTACGGGGCCCCTCTCTGCTGGTCGCCTTTGCAGAAGCCAGGTGCCAGAGGTTAGCTGGGACTGTGGTTGAAAGTGCCAGTGTGTGAAGATAAGGAACCTCAGTCCTGGACAACTCACCCCCACCTTGTTGATTCATCTGAAGGTCATCAGGAGTTGATGTCTGGGTCTGTTGTTTGGAGTGATGATAGAAGAGGGGGTAAGCAGAGCGTGTCCTTGGAGAGGCCAATATTGGCATAGGAACATGTCAGGCTGTGCCTTAAAAAGGCCCCGCAGCCTCTTAATCCTCAAAGAGGCTCAGAGTGGGAAAGGAGACCCGTAGATAGGGTCAGCTTGGGTGAGGTGGGGCCTCTGTCTTTCAGATTACTGTCCATGATCTGCTCCCTGGCCTGCTGCATGGAACTTAAGGACGCTTCTTGCCCCTGGCTCACTCTTAGGGTACTCACGGGGCACATCAGACATCTCTGTTTTAGGGCCCTGCAACCTCTGGAATGTGCCCACTTGTACTTACTTGGCTAATTGCCTTCTGTCTTGCATTCCCTCCCTCATTCATTACTGTGTGAGACGTATATTGATCACCTGGTAATACTAGCTGGCACTCACCGAATGCTTACTATGCACTCTTACACATACTATTACCATTTTATTTTAACTCAGTCTTCACAATACCGTTTTCAACCCCATTTCACAGATAAGAAAACCAAGACAAGATTTCTTGTTGCGACGTTAGGGAAGTTAAGTAAGTGGCTCAGGGAGAATTTAAATGTGGTCTGTGGGCTCCAGAGCGGCTCCTGCCATTAACCGCTGCACTGCACCTCCCGCATTCCTCACACGCTAATCACGGCGCCAGGGCAGAGACAGGGACGTGGAGGAGGGTGTTGCAATCCCTGATGTCCAGAAACTCACAATCTTTGTGGTGAAAACAGACATACAGACAGAACATAGTGTGATTCGTGGTGACAAAGAAAAGCATCTAAAGGAGGGGAATCCAGAAGGACTTCTGGAGGAGGTGACTTTTATACAAGAGGAAAGGGGTAGCAGAAGGGAAGGTTTCAGACACAAAGGAAGGGGCACGTGGCCACCTCCTTTTCTCATCTCAGCATTAGGACATCAGGACAATACAGGTGAACAGATCAGAGAGCCCAGCAGCTGGGCAAACTAATGACATTGGACTAGGACTCAAGATCACCTTTGCTGTCCCAGGACTCAGGACATCCCTTCTCCCGAGTGTATGGCACTCACTCACCTTGCCTGCACTGTTTGGGAGGCGGGGGGGGGTGTGTGTGGATGGCCCCTCTGCTCCAGCCTTCCTTGACCCTTTGCATCACAGAGAAGTGCTTCTTCTCTGGCCACCAACTGGATGGAGACCTACAGCCAAGGGCATAGCCAAGGGAGGGTGGAGGATAATCATATTGTAGCGCCTGTCCCACCTGAGGCTTGCAAGGGCAGAGGAGCTGCCTGCCAAGAGGTCACACTGGCTGAGGTCTCCAGGGCCCCCAGGGGACCTGGGCGAGGCAGTGGCCAAAGCTAACCTTTACCACTGCCCCTTCTGCTCCACATCCTCTGCACACACCAGCCAGGAGCAGCGGCCCGGAGGAGGCCAGTCTGTTCTTGGCACAGGGTGGGCTTGATTCCAACATTTCCTTCCCAGCACGTTACATGGGTCTCATTGCTCACCTGGGATCATTCATCCGTTTTTTTCATTCCCTTCTTGGTCCGACAAGCACTTCAGGGCGCTTCCCCTATCTGTGCAGCCCCTGTGCTCCTGAGATGAACTGCACGCGATTCCTGCCCTCGTGGAATGGGGGAGAGTCATCCTGTGATGGCGTGCTGATGGGGGCAGGGCAGCCAGAGAACGACCCCCTCCTGGGTCTGGGAGGTCAGGGAAGGTTCTCACAGGAAGGAGGCTGAACTGTGGCTTGTAGCATAGACAGGAAATAACCAGCAAGCAGAAAAGGGACAAGAGGAAGGCCAAGGCCAAGAGAACAGAAGTTGGTAAAAGCTATTTCAGATCTTCACGACCCTTCCTCTGGGCTCAGCCGTGGAGACACAGAAGCCTCCCGGAGTTGTCAGCGATGGCAGCACAGTGGGCTGAGGAACACGGCGGGGGGAGAGGTGAGGGAGCAGTGGTCAGCGAAGTACTTGGCTGAGGCGCGCCTTGAAAGACAAGTAAGAATTAGGGCATATGTGGACAAGGGAGAAGTACATTCCAGGCAGAGGG
Organism: Proteles cristata cristata; assembly: GCA_017311185.1. Taxonomy (NCBI): domain Eukaryota; kingdom Metazoa; phylum Chordata; class Mammalia; order Carnivora; family Hyaenidae; genus Proteles; species Proteles cristata. Next base: position 919,817 of record JAESUZ010004583.1, read on the forward strand.
AACCACATGCATGAAGGTCTAGGAGTCAGAAAAGGCCTGCTTGTGAGAGGGTCTGGGAAGTGAGAGGGGTACAGTCTACAAACTCTAGAGTGCCAGAGGTGGCTGGGGATTCTAGAGTGCTGAGGACCCAGTAGGGAGCCTTGGGATGGCCCTAACAGGCTGCAGGGACCCCTTGCTGGGAGAGGCGTGGGCAGACTGCTGTCCTTCTCCGAAGGGTCCAGGGGCTTGCTGGCCCAGAGACCTGATTCTGCCTCTTTCTGCGGGAATGCTATGTGTGTTCTAGCACAGCTGCCAGAGGGCGAAATCTGGCCTGCACATGTGTTTTTGTTTGGCCTGCACAGTGTTTGAAAATTTTCAGAGCCAGTTGCCAAAGATTGTAAGATTTCATAGAAAAATCCGTATTTCTGCCTGTTCTTACCAATGAATTCAAGGTGGCTGCAAACACTGGGTGCGCATTTCTTCCTGTGCCGTGCTGACCCCTGGGACACTGTCACAGTTGTCCCTTTAGCTGGGATGTTCTTCAAATCACCATAGGCCTCACCCCACCCTGTTAACCTGAAGTCCAGGATCAAGGAGCCCTTTGTCTTTGTTTGCACTGTGGGTTCTTTAAAGCAGAGGTTCTCCAAGCGGAGGCCAGCCACAGCAGCACACAAACTTGTTCTAGAAACACAAATTCTCCAGCCACGTCACTGGCCTCCCGAATCAGTGGGAGTGGGGCCGGTGGCTTAGGGTTCCATACGGGTGCCACATGACTGTTGCGGCTGAAGTTTGAGAACTACTGCTCTGGAGGAAAGAAACATATCTGTAGACAGTGGGAAACTGGACAATCAGCTGCAGAGGGCCCCGGGCTACTGGCTGGGTTAGTCCATCTTCTGACTCCAGGAACATGGCTTTCCTTGCCCAGAGCCCCCTGGAATGGCTCACCAGTCGCTCCCCAGGCTGAGAGGTGGAGGATGCAGATCTGTATGGCCCGGGATCACTCAGCTCACATTTCCAGTCTGTTCTATTCAGATTTTATGTGACCTGCAAGCAGCAGAGCTGTCATTTTGGAAGAAATGTGTGAAGATGGGGCTTAGCTTTTCTCCGCTGCCTCCTGCACGCCTTTAGCCGTTAAAAGCAAATCTCAGGCCCAGTTTGAAGCCAATATTGTGTATTAAATCCAGCACAGGTAGCTGTGGGGGCGTTGGGGAGCTTGAAGGAGGAGGGCGCTCCTCAGCCTCAGATAGTGTTCTCTGCTCCCAGGCCAGGGAATCCCTTGGAATGAAGAATGATGGGCTTCTTTGTTCCCAACTCTTGCCAGCATGAGTAGCTTTTGTGGGAGAAGACAGCCTGGGTCAGGAATCACAGCCATGAGCCCGGTCCCGCACAGCAATGGCAGAAGGGCCTTTTGTCATCCCACCTCGGACACTGGGGCCAGGTTTCCCTGGAGGGGGCACCTTTGTTCATTTGGGAACCTGGTGCCTCTTCCCCTGACTGAGGCTTCTCCCTCAGATCCAGCTGTGAACTCAGGATGACCCCTTCCGTGGAGCCTGCCTTCCGGCCAGCAGCCCTCCACCCCCCTCTATTGCTTTCTTTGTTTTTATTGTAAAAGGAAAAAGAGAATTCAAATAGCGACAGTAGAGTGCAAAGGAAAGGGCCCCTTCCCCCACTCGACCTCATTCCCACCCCACGGAGGGTATCACTGCCACTGTTTCTGGTGGATCTGTCAGAAATCTTCCTCAAATATAGAAGCTGTCTATCTATTGATCGGTAAAAAAAAAAAAAAAAAAGGAAAGAAAGAAATCACTCCTTGCGCGCTGTTTTCTCACTTAATGCTACTTCTTAGGCATCTTTCCATCTCCGTGCTTAGAGATTTTCTGAAGTCTCTCTTTTTTAACCATCTGTGTTTCCTTCCCTTCCCACCCTGACTTCTTTCCTTCCTTCCATGCACCCATCTATCCATGCGTCCATCTAATTGTATATGAAATCCACCAAACTGCTCTTAATACTTTGGTTTAAACTCTTGCCAGCTTTCTGATCCTGTTCTCGACTCATTAATGGGTTTTTTTCTGGTTCATATTTTAAACACAATGCCGATGGCAGAATTAACTCTCATGGCTCACAGAGCTATGAATGCCCTCAGATTTGGGCACCTTCCAAGGGGCACAGATCAGGCCCCCAGCCCTCCGCTGGGTCCTTTCCAGAATGGAAACACGGAGTCTCTTTCATGTCGTAGCTAAAGTTCTCCGACCTTTGAAATCGGTGTGAGCAGCATGCTTTTGAGGATTACAAACAGAAGAATTTAAGCAGCCAAAATAAAATGCACAAAGTAGCTTTCAAGAATCACAGTGCTGTGTTAGGTTTTGTTTTTTGTTCAGCAGGAACAAAGAAAAATAACAAGCACTAAAGCCATGCAAATGATGTTAGCACTCTTTCTCTTTCCATCTCCACGACAGATGCAGTTTTCTACGTGTCATTATGCCCATTTTGCAGATGAAAATCTGAGGCCCAGAGAGGTGAAGAAACTTTTTAGCCCCAGGTCACCCAGCCAGCTGGTGGCAGAGGATGGATTCTAACTGGTCTGGTCTATTTATAAAGGTCTGTATTACAAGGTCTCCCACAGAGCTCTGCTGAGGGTCAGCACCTCAGGTCCTCATCATGAGCCCATCACAGGCTGGAGGCGAGTGCATGGATGAGGAGGGGAGTGTTGGTCTTAGAGTCTGACGTCTGAACTTGCATCCTCCTCCATTACCCAACTGATAGTGACCTTAAATGACTGGACACGCTGCCTCTGTCTTCACATCTGCAAAATGGGCATCATGATTGCTGCTCTGACTGTCTCACAAGGCAAATTCGGAAGACCATAGAGATAGCACAGGGGACAGGCCCTTATGAAGCCACAATACTGTGGGCAATAAAGGGCCCAAAGCTCTTGTGATGCCTTAGATTGGGGGCAAAGCATAATTATTTATCATGAGCTGGTGTTGGTTGCGGGAGTTACCGCTGTTTGTTTTTCTGTCCAACATTGCTCTCCCCACCCACCCCAAAAGCACTTCCTGTTCTGTTGGGAGTTATACCCTTACTCACCTCATGGGGTCGGTGCAGCTACAAGTCACAGAATGAGTCTCCCGTGGGATGAGCATCTTAAACCAGGGTGATGACAGGGTCCCGTGACCTGTCACATGATTGCTTCATCTCACCCTTTCCTGGGGTTTAATTTAGGGACCCTGGCAGAAAGCTGTGTTCTAGTCCTTCTAAAGTTCCTAAGCTGGTGGGATGTCAACTGCCATGCTATCTCCCATGGCTGCATGGAGAAATGCAACAGAAGGGAAGATAAGGCCAGCAGAGAAGCAGAAATGAGAGAAACTGCAGCACGGGGGCTTGCTGGAGCCCCTGACTCTAGCACATCTCCAAGACTTTCCATGTACTCGAGCCAGCCAGGGCATTCTCTCTCTTGCCCCTTAAGCTATTGGAACCAGTTTCCTGTCACTAAAGACATTCTCAGACCTTCAGAATCCACAGATCATGGGTTAAAGAACCATATCAATAGTTAGAGCAGTAGTCCTCAAACTTGAGCTGCCCACCCCCCTAAGTTTCCAATTCGGAAGGTCTGCAGTGGAGCCCAAGGACGTGTTTTCCTAATGAGTTCCCAAATGTTGCTGATGCTGCTGGTTCAAAGACTGGGTTTTTGATAGCTCCTAAGAATGAAAAATGAGGAAGTGGGCTGGCCCATGCCCAGGACCCTGTGGTGTGCTGGTCATGACTGAGTGTGACAAGCCTGCACTGGGGCTCCGGGCACCTAGCTCTGGGGGCTGAACGAGAGTGGAGATGCAATCCAGATCCTGCGGATGGAGCCTGCTTGGGGACACCAAACTGGCAGCGAACCATGATGGTTTTGCAACTGAGCATCCAAGTAAATGACCCCAGGAGTGTGTGCGCTGGGTGCCACAGAGACAGTAGTATGTGGACAGGGATGGGCTACGACAGAGCACTCAGGAGCTTTTGGCCTTGAGGTGAACCTGGGTTTGAATCTTGGACCTACCTTCCAGCTGTGCTTCCTTGGTGAAGGTAATTCAGGCTTAAAAATCTCATCTATAAAAATAAGCCAGGGGTAGTAGCACTGATGAGATTATTGTGACAATTAAGTGCAATGATGAATTATTACATTTTTCTTTTGCTGTGTAACAAACCACTCCAAAACCCAGGGCTCCAAAACTCTTAGCCATAGCAGCTACTTATTTTGTTCACAAATCTGCAATTTGGGCAAAAGGGGGTGGCCGGTCCCTGCAGCATGTCTTGTATGCAGGGAACTGGAAGACCCACCTTCCACATGGCCCCTCATACGCACTGTCTTCTGGCTGTTCAAGCCTCCTCAGAGCACGGCGGTTGGGCCCCGAGAATGAGAGAGCCAAGAGCAAAAGGCACAGGGGTATGACATGGTTGTAATCTGCCTCGCCTCCAAAGTCACATAGCAGTATTTTGTCATATTCTCTTGGCTGAAGTGGTCACAAGGCATGGATCTGGAAGACCTGAGTGGGCAGGAAACCCCCTCTGTCCTCCCCTCTGGGCATCCGGAGGCTGTAAGCTGATGACTGCCTTCCTGGCCCCTTGGCCCCGTGGAAAGCTTTTCTGGTAACCAGCTCCTGCGACTCAGGTCCTAATGTAACCTCTCACATGGCCTTGCGGACTTATTCATATTTGACTTGGAGTTGAATAAAAACTCTGACAACCCACACTGTGCTTGATTCACAACAGCTTCATCCTTGGGAAGCATTTGTGTAGCTCATCTACGTTGTACAAATTGATTTGTGCTAGAGCATGGGTGTGCACACACACACATACATATACACACCATCCCTTGTCCTCCAAACAAGAATTCAAAGTCTCGACCACGATGCCTGAAATTCCAACATTAGAGCACATTTATTTTGGTTAAATATTTCAGGCCTTTTCTAGGTGCTTCCTTTCATAAGCAAATACCTTAGAGGGCTGGTTGTCTTTGATGCAGGTGATTAGTGAGTCTGTCCTTCCCTCCTTCCCTTCCCCCCCCCCCCAGCTTCTTTCTTCCCTGACCCTAGGGTCCAAAGACAGCAGAGGAGACTCTGGGGAAGAACTGTGTAAACAAGATGGGCATGAAAGGTATGAGGGTAAAGATGGAGGAGAACCCAGGTTGCAAAACCCACCCTTACCAGTCTTCACAACATAACTGGTTCTGCACTCAGGAAATGAGGGGGTGGGGAAAGCCTGTCTGACAGTGTGCAATGAGTCAGAAACATCATCTCACTCTCTGGCTCTGAGATCCCACTTACGTGATTATACTCCAAGACAGTAATTCAAAGGAAAGCTACATCTGTATGTACAAAGGTATTTGTATCTGTGCGGTAAGAACCCTCACCAACTTGCATATACGCACAGCCCCATGCTGGGGGCTTCCGTGTGACAGGCTCTGCCCTTTACATATGTTCTTTAATCCTCCAACAATCCCAGAGAGGAGGTGCTACTCCCGTTTTACAGACAGGGACTCTCGGGTGCTACATCATGCTGCTGGTTAACCATAGCCTTGGGATTCAACTTCACACCTCTCTGACTCCAGACTGAGTGGTTTACAGAACTAACTTCCTCCTGCTGGTGTTCCTAAGGGCCACATAACCACAGGTGGTCAGAGTGACTTCGTCTTTTTAATTCCACAGACCACTGTGTCGCCATATAAATGATCACCATGAGGATAAATCAAAAGTGGTTATGGGCAACCAGTCAACGAGCTCTGTAGATTCTGCTTCTTAGCATCTCTTTCCCTTCCCCCATTCCCCCATTCCCCCAGCTCTGAATATCTCTTGCCTGTAATAATAATAATTCTAACACCCCTTGTCCTTACTTTTGTGTACGAGGCTCAGCACTTTCTATGAATTGTTTCTTTTTTTTTTCATTTTTTAAATATATTTTTTAATTTACACCCAAGTTAGCATAGAGTGCAATAATGATTTTAGGAGTAGATTCCAGTGATTCATCCCCTATGTATCACATCCCCAGTGCTCATTCCAACAAATCCCCTCAATGCCCCTTACCCATTTAACCCCTACCCACAACCTCTCCAGCAACCCTCAGTTTGTTCTCTATATTTAAGTCTTTTATGTTTTGTCCCCCTCCCTATTTTTATATTTTGCTTCCCTTCCCTAGTTCATCTGTTTTGTATCTTAAATTCCACTTCATTACACATACGAAGTCATATGATATTTGTCTTTCTCTGACTAATTTCACTTAGCATAATACACTCTAGTTCCATCTACATTGCTGCAAATGGCAAAATTTCATTCTTTTTGATTGTGCCAAGTAATACTCCATTAGATTTCATTCTTTTTGATTGCCGAGTAATACTCCATTGTATACATACATATACATATATATACATACACACGCACACACATATATACCACATCTTCTTTATCCATTCATCGATCGATGGACACTTGGGCTCTTTCCATACTTTGGCTATTGTTGATAGCACTGCTATAAACATTGGGGTGCATGTGCCCCTTGGAAACAGCACACATGTATCCTTTGGATAAATACCTAGTAGTGCAATTGCTGGGTCTAGGGTAGTTCTATTTGTAACTTTTTGAGGGATCTTCATATTGTTTTCCCCAGTAGCTGCACCAGTTTGCCTTCCCACCAGTAGTGCAAAAGTGACCTCTTTCTCTGCATCCTCGCCAACATCTACTGTTGCCTGAGTTGTTAATGTTGGCCATTCTGACTGGTATGAGGTGGTATCTCTTTGTGGTTTTTATTTGTATTTCCCTAAAGATAAGTGAGTGACGTTGAGCATTTTTTCATGTGTCAGCCGTCTGGATGTCTTCTTTGGAAAAGTGTCTATTCACGTCTTTTGCCCATTTCTTCATTGAATTTGTTTTTTGGGTGTTGAGTTTGATAAGTTCTTTATAGATTTTGGATACTAATCTTGTATCTGCTATGTTATTTGCAAATATCTTCTCCCATTCTGTTGGTTAACTTTTAGTTTTGCATATTGTTTCCTTCAACTGTGCAGAAGTCTTTATCTTGATGAGGCCTCAATAGTTCATTTTTTCTTTTGTTTCCCTTACCTCTGGAGACATGTAGTAAGAAGGTGCTATGGCCGAGGTCAAAGAGATTTTTGTCTGCTTTCTCCTCTAGAATATTGATGGCTTCCTGTCTTACGTTTAGGTCTTTCATCCATGTTGAGTTTATTTTTGTGTAGGGTGTAAGAAAGTGGTCCAGGTTCATTCTTCTGCATGTTGCTGTCCAGTTTTCCCAACATTATGTGTTGAAGAGACTGTTTTTATTCCATTGTCTTACCATGGATAGTCTTACCATGAATTATTTCTTCACATTGATCTCCCTTCCACCATCCTCAACACTTCAGCCTATCCTTCACATTATAAAAAAGGAATCTGATGTATCACTCCCTGGCTCAACTCTCCAGGGGCTCCCCAGTGCTGGCAGGCAAAGGCCAGAGGTGGACTTTTTAGGACATGGCTCCATTTCTAATCCCTACCTCACTCCATACCCTTGGGCCCATTCCACCATTTGCAGGTGACTTCACTTGCCCTCCTCCTTGGCATCTCTCTGTTTACTTCCTTGAGATAAGTCCCCTGCTTTCTCTGCTGGAAGAATAATTACCCATTGGTCAAGACCAGCCCAGGCTAAACTGTTCCATCAACCTTGTCCTGACTCCTCATCCCACCTCATCCTCTCCTTTTGCTTCACTGTCCCCCTCTGCACCCATTGCTCCCAGGATGCTTGTGACACTTATTAATGCATTTGAGATTCTAGACAGGGGGACCCACACTTTGCATGTCCAGTGCCTAACACAGAGGGCCCCAGTGTGTTTGTCAAATGAGTATTAAGTAAAAATAAAAGAACTTTAAACAATATAATTGGTAGATCATATCACTGCAAGTTCTATCTGCCACTTAATAATAGCTGGCGTTTGTTAAGTATTTCCCTTGTGTTATGGATTCTAGGCACTTTCCATTTCCCTTACTTCTTTTTTTTTAATGTTTATCTATTTTGAGAGAAAGAGAGAGAGAAAGCAAGGGAGGGGAAGAGAGAGGGAGAGAATCCCAAGCAGGCTCCATGCTGTCAGCACAGAGCCCAACGCAGGGCTTGAACTCACAAACCACGAGATCATGACCTGAGCCGAAATCAAGAGTCAATGCTTAACCGACTGAGTCACCCAGGCTCCCCTCCGTGCATTAATTCTTTTAATCCTCACAGTTCTATAAGGAAGATGCCAAAATTCTTCCTCTCTTCTACATGAAATAAATGAAAGCCGGCACAGATATCACTTGTCTGAGCTAAGAGAGCTGGTGGAGCCTCAGCTGGAATCCTGGCAGTCTTGAGTCCAGATTGTTACCAGACAGAGGTAGCATCCTTGTTATGTGAGGGTCACAACTCTGGAATAATTTCTCTGTGAGTCTTTTGAAATGTCAACTACAGTGTCCCCAGTGAGGTAGCAGGGTCATGAATGGAATTATCAGGTGCAGGGGGGCGGGGGTCTGGTTTGCATCTCATTCTCCTCAACCATGGAGGCTGTCCACAGCCCAGCTCCCTCTGAGGCAGCACCTGGCTGTGTGGCTGGGACATAACTGGTTCAGCTCTGGAGCCAGACCATTGTCTTTGGAGTCCCATCTATGCCACTTACCAACTCGGTGGCCTTACACAAGTTATTTCACTGCTCTGTGCCTCTACTTGCTGTGAAATGGGGATAATTACAAGAGATACCTACTACTCCATGGTGAGGATTAGGTGTGGGAAAGTCTGTAATCATCAACTCTATCAGTATGAGCTCTTACTATTGATTCTTTCATCATGTAACCTGTGTCCTCCAGAAGACAAATTCTGGATGGGGTGATGTGCATGTAGGTTATCTGGCCACCCAGAGAAGAGCTAGCAGAGCTGCCTTGTGCAGCCTGGCCTGCAAGCGCACGTGCCTCTCCACAGCCATAGAGAATAGGCTGGGCAAAGCCAAAAGCAGAGGGAACTACTGCTTACCCAGTGTTGTATGTGTCCAGGACTGAAGTGGGTTCTTGCGACCCCTTGTTTCATTTCATCCTGTTGCTCTTGTTCTGCACCAGGACTCATTCAGCCCCACTTTGCAGATGAAGAACCGGAGGCTCACAAGGTGGGGAACATTGCCCAGGTCTCTCTGCTAGAGAAAAATAGGGATGGATTGGGGCTCAGGCCTTCATCTCTCCAAGACTCTCATCAGGCCATCCCTGCAAATGCCCAGTGCAAGCAGGCAAGCTGCTGTCTGGTGGGTGGGCCACCCCCAGGCCCTCAGCCTGCCCGGTGCTGCTTGGCAGTGAGAGCATCCATGGCAGCGAGATGCTCATGTGGTAACAGAGGGCAGGCTGCAGGTTCTGAGTTGGGCAGAAGGGGATTGAAACCATGACTGATGCTCCTCCTGGCATGTGCGGCCCTGGGCGTGGTGGCTCCAGGCCTCAGCAGTTCAGGCCTGTGTCACACAGCAGCTAACACATTTCTGTACGGCTACCCTTTGGGAGAATCAACAGCTACATTGCCCGGGATGTTTTGTCTAAAAGTAAAAGTACCCTAGTACTCACAAGAGTACCCTAGAATGTTTTTCTGCCATTTGTTCATTCATTCAGCAAATGGCGGTACACATGTTCTCTGCCTTGGATTCTTTGGTGGGGGTTGGTATCCTGCAGTGACTCAAAGGATCCCAGACCCCAAAGAGCTCTCAGTCAAGAGACCCTGACCTCAGTTCCTGAGCTAGCATGTCTTCTCTTCTGGGAGCTGGTTGTGTCTGTTTGCCTTGAAAGATAAAAAGTAGAAACCAGACGCTCTTGTGGAAGTGACGAGGCTTTGGTGGACTGCCCTTCAGAACCCCTCCAAGCACTCTTGGGGGATGGCCCCTCCTTTCCATCCTTCCCCACCACCTCCCAACAGCCCCCCCGCCCCCCCCACACACACACTTGGCCTGTGAACTTGACAACAAGCTGATTCCTTGCCTCAGGTCAACTAGCAGGCCGGCTCTGCCTGCCAGATAAGCACACATCCAGACTGTCCGTTGCACCAAGTATGGCTGATTGGAGCCAAAAAGATGTAAAGTGAGGGAAAAGAGGCTGAGTCATCTCCCCAGTAAGTTCTGGGGTTGGAGGAGCGAGGTCAGGCTCCTTGTGGAGGCTGTTGCCAAGAGAGGCCAGCTGGGCAAAGTTCATGTAGAAGCCTCCCGCATGCAGCCTCTGGCCTCCCTGCCTCTGTCCGGGCTGTTCTGTCTGGGATTTCCTCATTCCTCTTTTCCAATTTCTACTTCTCAACCTAACTCTCATGGTGTTTTCCAGTGTCAATTCCAGCATTCCTTCAGCAGTAATTATCCCCTCCAGGAAGCCTTCCCTGTTACATCTCTGTCCTCCCCTTTGAGAGACTGATGAGATAGATGCCTTCCCACTTCTCCAACGACCATCAACTGCCTCTCCCCAGCACTTGCCATCCTACTGGAATTCTCTGCTTGTCTTCTTCTCTAATAGTCTGTGTGCTCTGGAGAGTAGGGTCCTCCCCTCACCTGCCTCTGTTTCCAGTCCCCAAGGCTAGTGTGCAGCTCTCGAACCCACAATTGCCAAATGTTTCTTTGCACGGAACCATGTTGGAGAATCCTACTGCTCATTCAAAGGTCAGCTTAGATCAGGTAACTGCAGAGCACAGTAGGCAGGAACATGGACTGTAGTCCAGTGAGAGTCAGATCTCATCTCCCCACATTGTGGCTGGGTGACCTGAAAGCCTCAGTCTCCACATCTGTAAAATGGGAGAAGTGTAACTGCTCCAGGAAGATAGGACCCATGCTGTGTTTAATACTCTGCCCAGTGCGTAGTGAGTATTCAGCACATCTTGTTAGGGGATGATGGTCACGGTGACAATGACAGTGGTGCTATTACTTCCCCTGGAAAGCCTTCCCTGTCCCTCCAGGTTGGATTGGGTACCCACCACACACCCCAAATCAGAACACTGGTGGTGTCAGTGCCAGTTTACATATCTGCCTTCCCTCTAGGCTGAGCCACTCCATGGTATAGCTTGGGTCCAGCCCTGCCTTAGGGCGCCTAGACTGGCACACTCAGTGCTGGGTCCCTAGATTGACTGAGCACAGTTCCTCATGAGCCCTGTGGCTTTCTCCAGCCCCATTTCCCTCCTCCCCATCCAGAACCTTGGCCTCACAGGGTCTTGAGCTCTCTGAGGGCTTCTTGTTTTAAAATTGATTCTGGGCGCTTTCCAGAAATGTTGAAGGAATTTTAAGAATGACATATCAGGATTAGCTGTAACTTGTATCATTTTGTTTGTCCTAAGAACTGTGTTATCATTTGCGGTTAGCTCCTTCATGGCATTAGAATTGCATTCTCTCATGCCCACCAAGGACTTGTTGTGGCTTTACTGGTTTATAGTAGTTGCTTGTAACAGCTTTTATGTCTCTAATTACTCGTTCACATGTTAAGGCCTTATTAATTTAGTTTTAATCTGCTTTTGGAGAGAATTGGCTTCCCCCTCCCCCCGAATATGCTGATTTTAGATAATTGCCAGCCTCCTAGGAGTGGATCAGAAGAGAGTGAGTACGTCGCTCACCGGGCCCACCCTCATGGGCAGCTACTGGACTTCTCTGCCAGAAAGAACTGGGTCCAGGTGATGGCTCAGCCCATAACCCCTACGAGACGTAGGCCGGTTACCTGACCAAGTGTAATTTTTGTCAGCTCTCGAGCTTGAAAGTCAAATGAAACATGGAAGTACCTGGCATTTGACAGGCTCTCCATTACCTTTCCTGACCTTCTCATTTGCTCACGTATTTAACACAGGCATCAGAGGCTGTGACCCGTCTTACTGGCCCAGAAACCCTCAGAGGGTGAAGCGTACTTTAAAATCAGACTCCAGGAGGAATGGCGAATTTGCATCTTGTAGCAATTCACATGATGTACAGGAAGTGTCTGGTCACTGTCTGGTCTTTCAATCCCCCACCCCCTCCAGAATTTAAAGAGCACAGGCGTTGGAGTCAGATCTGGGCCAATCCTGGCTCTGGCCTTCGCAGAAAGAAGCACTATGGATGAGACCTCCCTTCTGACTTTGCTCTGTAACCACAGAGACAGGAAGATTCAGTCCCAGCCTCCTCTGGGAGGTGGGTTCACAGCACAGGGCTTCCTGGAGCTGCGTGGGCAAGTGTGGAGGGGTCAGTGGTCCATCCTTCCCCGCTTGTTGGAATGGGTGTTTGGGACATGTGGGAGCTTTAACAAATATCACAAATTCTTTTTTTTTTTTTTTAATGTTTTATTTATTTCTAGGAGAGAGAGAGAGAGACAGCGTGAGCAGGGGAGGGTCAGAGAGAGAGGGAGTCACAGACTGAAACAGGCTCCAGGCTCTGAGCTGGCAGTCAGCACAGAGCCCGACGCGGGGCTCGAACCCACGAACCGCGAGATCATGACCTAAGCGAAAGTCGGACGCTTAACCGACTAAGCCACCCAGGCGCCCCACAAATGTCACAAATTCTTAAGAGACAAGTTGAATCCCACTATTTGTGGACCAGGCCAGGTCACTGACAAGAGATGGGTCCATTTAGTGGGACTAGTCTGTCACTCCCAGTATAGGTCACCTGCACAGGGCAAGGGGGGCTCGGCACCCCTGGGACACGCTTCCTCAGGCTGCCTGCCGAAGCCGGATTTTCTGTGTCACTGGTCCCCCTGCAGCAGTGCCAGCTGGGATTTCTAAGTGGTCGGGGGGCTGGATAATGGCTTTTGAAGTGGCAGTCCCTTGTCAGAGTGATGCAAAGCTGTCTTCATTCATCTGTTGGTGAATGTCTTTCTGGGAAAGCTGCTGATAGAGCCAAAGTGTTAGAGGTTATTTGTTTTTAATAGAAAAGTTACTGGACTGACTTCACTTTACAACCAGCTGCCCTGGACTCCAGCCTTTTTGCACACTTGCAGGTGGTCCGTGTGGTGAGGATTGCTGTGAGGAGAGGAATTGAAGGTGGCCAGACTCCCCTTGTCCTTGGAACTGTCTGGGCTTCGTTTCCAAGGTGGAGTCCCAGAGCCCACAGTGAGGGTGCAGGCAACACTGCCTGTCCCCATGGTTTGTACCGTGTCCTCCTCAGCCCCGACACGTACCTGCCTTCCCATGCCACTTGGAAAGCATCAAGAACATTCTCTTCCCTGACATTCCACCATTAGACCCTGGTTAAAGGGATTAAGCAGTGGAGAGTGTCTGAGCTGGGAACCCGCGATGAATGACCTCTTAAAGACCCTTTCAGACACGGCATTCACAGGGCAAGCCAAATCCTTGTCCCAGATTTCACTGCTCCTGGTCTAGCAAAGTGGCTGGCTCTTACCACAGAGGAGATCACAGGATGAGTTCTTAGGTCCTAGGAAAGATTGCCATCAGGAGTTATCAGAAGAAAACAAGTGACCATTGTTTGTTACCCAGTCCCCTTCCAACATAGCACTTCTTTCCGTATTTCCCCTCATCTGTTCTTGGGTAAGCATCCTCCTCCCTGGCTCCGCACCCCCCTTTTCTGGTCTTAGGACAAATCTGGTCCTCTGGAGAAGGGATGGTTTATTCCCAAAGGATACAAAAGCTTAAATCGAAAAACCCATGCCCACCGAAAGTGAACTTGGGCTAGCCAAGTGGGAGAACTAAATCACCTTTTTGGAACCATCACTGCTATGAGTTGAGAGTCACCAAATTGATCTTCAGCTTAAACAAAATCTAATTAAGTTTTAGGGCAGTGGGGGTGCCTGGGTGACTTAGTCGGTTAAGCATCTGACTTTCGCTTAGGTCATGATCTCGCGGTTCGTGGGTTTGAGCCCCGCGTCGGGCTCTGTGCTGACTGCCAGCTCAGAGCCTGGAGCCTGTTTCAGTCTGTGACTCCCTCTCTCTCTGACCCTCCCCTGCTCACGCTGTCTCTCTCTCTCTCTCTAGAAATAAATAAAACATTTAAAAAAAAAAAAAAAAAGTTTTAGGGCAGTGGACATCGCAGTGCTCCTGGGCGTCTGGCTCAGCAACATCTGCAAGGTGAGACCTGCAAGGTCTCCTCTTGGGTCCCGATCTCCTAGAAGGGAAGGAGTTTCTGAAACATTTATCCATCACTGCTTTGCAAGCTTCCAACTTACATTAAGAGACATTTAGTTATTGTCCAGCTTGGACAAGCAAACCCCATCTCCGTCTTAACTCTGGACATCTTGATGACTATTATTTGGGCCTCATAGGCCAGCCCTATGCATTTTATGTATATTTTCTCTCGTTCTCAGCACACCTTGGTAAAGTAGGTCTTTTGGTTACTTAATGCCATATAGCAAGCCACCCCGAACCTAATAAGTTAAAACAACAACTGTTCATTCTCCTGATTCTGTAGGTCAATTGGGCAGTTCTTCAGTTTCGTGTGACCGCATTTTTAGCTGAAGGCTCAGTTGGGGTGCCTCAGTTCTCCTGCAGTGACCTCTGTCTTGTTCTCCAGGACTTTTCCCCGTGGCATTTCTCCCCAGAGTAGCCTGGCCTGCCTCAAATCACAGCAACTTGGTTCCCACAGGGGAGGGTTCTGAAAGGCCAAGCCCCCAGCATACAAGCACTTTTAAAAGCGCTGCGTGCCTTATGCTTGCTAATGTCCCATGGGCCAAAGGAAGTCACAGGGTCAAGCCCAGAGTCAGTGCAGGAGGGGACTTCACAAGGGTGTGGATATGTGACCCATCAATCTCTGTTTTGTAGATGAGGGTGCTGAAGTTCAGGTTACTCCCATTGCCCAGAGTCATTCCTCACGTCTAGAGGTCCCAGGTCTGTCGACTCCTAGGCACATGGTCATGGCTGACAGTACTGGGTCAACCTGCTACAGGTGGTGAGTGGGTGGTGGGAGGGGTCAGGTACCAGGAGCCCTGTGTACAGGATGGCTGAGCTCCCTGCCCTCTTTAGCCTGGAGGACGGCTCAGTGGGTTCCCTGGCCAATAGGTTCCACCAGCAGATCCAAGCCAGTGGGCTGTGTGAGGGTGCGGGTAGCACTGGCAGGCATTGGAAACATGCTGAGGGCCACAGTCCCAGTTTTTAGCCTGGCACTGTGGCCCCGTCGATTCCCCCGGCCTCGTTCCCCCCTCTCCTTAACTCCAGGATAACTTTTATGGCACTGGCCAGCTTGTCCTTCCTGTGTTTGGAATGCCTTCCCACTTAAAAAAAAAAAACAAAAAAAAACTCGTTTATGTTTCCTGTGAGAAGGAGGAGCCCCTCCAGGCACCACAGCCCCTGGATTTCCCCTAATCCCAGAGCCAGCTACACCAGGCTGTACCTGCCTGGCACTTCTCCACCTGCCGTTTTCAGCGATGATCCCTTTAGGACCCATTTCTGGCTTCCAGCACCCACACCCAACAGTGGTTGGACTGAATTGAAAGGTGTTCTTGTGGGAGCTTCTCAGAGTCTCAGCAAAATGCCTATGTGTATCTGCGACCCCCAGAGACATTAGCAGGCACCTGCTTGGGGGCCCTGCCCCAGGCTGGGAAACAGGGACACAGAGTCATGCAAGCCTCATGGTTCAGCCCAGATTCTTTCCTTGTTAGCCTGGTGACCCTGAGAAACTACCTCAGCATCTCTGAGCTCAACCTCCCCTGTATATATCCAGTACAGATGAGAATAATTTCTGTTCTGTCCAACTTACCAACCAGGGTCAGAGTCAACAGAACTTGGGGTTGAGATAGTGTCTCCTTTGGAAACTACCATAGCATTTGTGTGTTAGGTATTCTTCTCTTTAATAGGCTTGATTGTAGGGCTCTAAGAAAGGGTTCTCTATGCCCAAAGATCCTTCTGCCCACTCCCTCTAGCCCGCCATTTCTCATGATGCCTGAAATTCTGCTACCCATCATTATTTTGGTAAGGTATTTTATTATTTATATCCAAATGGTCCCTGTTAAAAGACGTCAAATGATCTGGAAAAGGTAACACGTTAGTTCAGGAGCAAAGCCTGCCTTACCATGAATGAACATCTTTTTCAAGCTCGTGCCCTGATATTGGTGTTGGACGGTAAACAGGTATGAGTTTTCTGGGGATCAAATTGGCAATAGTTATCAAAAGTCTTAAAAATATGCATACTCTTTAATGCAACAGGTCTGCTTCTGTAAATTTATTCCAAGAAATTGACGTGTTCAAAACTGGGAATACCAGGCAGTCTTATTTATAATAGCACAGAATAATAAATAGCCTAAATGTCCAAGAATACAGATGGGCTAAATAATAGTATGTGTATATGATGTAATACTAGCAGGCTTAGCTTCATGGTCCTGTGACAAAGTGCAATCACAGAGGCCACAGGGGACAGAAGGCCCCTCACTTGGTTTAATGCGTGCTGTCACCGTCTTAAAATTCCTAGTCATTTTTCTAAAGAGCTCCTCATTTTCATTTTCTGCAGGGTCCCACAAATTATATAGCCATTCCCTTAATATTATGTAACAATTAAAATAATGCTTATGGGGTATATTTATTGAAGTGGAAAATTGCTTCTATTAAATGAAGAAACTAGGGTATAAAACCATAAATGATGCAATCCTAATTTTTTAAAAACAGAAATATATATATGTATTATATCTAACACCAAAATGTTAGAGTAATTACCTCTGAGGAAGCAAGATTATAGGTATTCTTTTTATTACTGTGTTCTCCTTTGAGCATTTCTGTATTTTCCAGCACAGAGGGCCTGAATGTGCTTATTGACTCTAATATATCTGGCAGAGGCAGAAGTGTGTATATTGTAACTGGAAACCAGCAATCTTTTCTTAGCCTCAGATTGAGTCCGGAGCCTTTAGTATGCTGAGTAGACATCTAGATAAACACACAAAGAGAAGTTCAGTTGATGAGGAAGCCAAGTAGTCTTATGAGCTCCCGGAAGTCGAGGAATC
The DNA here is from genome assembly GCA_017311185.1 of Proteles cristata cristata. NCBI lineage: Eukaryota > Metazoa > Chordata > Mammalia > Carnivora > Hyaenidae > Proteles > Proteles cristata. The sequence continues at coordinate 936,694 of JAESUZ010004583.1, forward strand.
TCTGATTTCTCCATCCGCATTTCCCTTCACAAGCCTGGCATGGACAGGGTGCCCAGTGAACGAGCATCTTGTCTTGTGACTTGGGTTATTCATTAGTAGTCTTTGCCCATGACACGCCTCATCAGACTTCAACTTCATTATGTTCTGATTTGAAGGTGGGAGCTTCTCTTTGTCTGGACATGTGCCCTGAATGATCTCTAGACCCCAGAAAGGAACGTTCCCACCCCAGGTTCTCCAGTGCTCCGTCTCCCTCTGGAAACAGCCTCCAGGACAGAACATCATATTTATTCCTGCACACAGCTGGCGCCACCTGTCCCCCTGTGCCTGTGTTGCATTGCAAGCTTCATCCTGACAGCAGAGGGCAGCAGTCATCAGTGAGCCTGGGGGGTGGGGGGGGATGATTAGGGGTGTGGAGAAGGAGGAAGTGGTCCTCCTATAGAAAGTGGCCCTGCTCACTCCATACCCATCTCCCAGACTTCTCTCCTAAATCCTTATCGGGCTGTTGCTGACTGTCCTATCAGCTGGACAGCTGAACGTGGCCAGGAACACATGAATCCTAGAAACTTGCCTCTGTAAAGCCAAGGCCTGTGAGTTAATGGCCTCTGACCCCTTCCTATGACAGATGGGAACACAGGGGCCCAGTGATGGGATGGAATTGCCTTGAGACCTACAGTGAACAAGGGGAAAATGGAGTTTTAAAAGCAGCAGTGGGGAGGCAGGGCTCATAATGCGGGATTGCCACATATGGAAAGGCTGTGCACGGGGAGGTGGGTAGCTGCAAATATGGGAGGTGCCCACTGTGCCTGCACACAGATCCCAGCCTAGACTGTGAGTTCCCGGACTAATGCTTCTAAATTCCTAAAATTGGGGCACGTGGGTGGCTCAGTTGGTTGAGTGTCCGACTTCGGCTCAAGTCATGATCTCATAGTTTGTGAGTTTGAGCCCCACGTCAGGTTCACTGCTATCAGCCTGTCAGCGCAGAGCCCGCTTCAGATCCTCTGCCCGCCTTTCTCTGCCTCTCCCCAGCTTGTGCTGTCACCAAAATAAATAAATATTTAAAAAAAATAAATTCCAAAACTTAAGCCCTATATTTCTGAGTGAGCCTTTGCCACTCCAGTAGGTCTGTGAAGTTTCTTGTGGGCCTAGGTTAAGCCCTGTGGCTCCCGTCCTCCTGCTGTCTGAATCCCCTTCAGCATGCCCAGTGCCTGGGAAGGGCACAGAGGGCTTAAGGAAGACGCGAGGGTTCAGGGGTGGGGAGTCGGGTGGCAATGAGCATCGGCAGGGCAGTGGGAGCTGCCTCATTCCCCCATGGTTCCCAGGAACCTGCCTGAGGAGCCTCCTGAACATGCCTGAGGCTGTCCCATCTCAGTGCCTTCATCCTCTGGTGATCCCCCAGCACCCCCTTTCTTCCGCTCCAGCTTCATTCTCCTCTCCTTCAAGGCCCAGCCCTGGTGCTGCCTCCTCCCAGAACTTCCTCTTCCCTGGCTCTCATCTGGGACCCCACAGTATCTGGCCTGTACCTCTGGTGACACTAGGCACCTAGGGAAACAGTGTAGTCTAGGTGGGGAGGAGGGCTTCAGAGCCCCATCTGTATTCTGACCTGGCTCTACCATTGACCATCTGGGTGAACCTGGCCAGTCCCTTAACCTGCCCTGGAAATCAGAGCAGCTAATCCATGCTCCAAATGGACAGTCATGAGGATTTAGTGATAGCACAGAGAGTACCTAGAAGAGCTGCCATTTGTACCTACAGTTGCTTATTTATAGCTAAGATCATTCTCCAGAAGATGAAAAGCTCTTTGAGGGCAGGGCTCGAGGTTTTTAGGTGTTCTAAGACCTTGCAAGTGTTGAAATAAGGGAAGGGAGGAAGGGAGGAAGAGAGGAAGGAAAAAAGGAAGGTAGTAAGGTCTGGAAACAGGCAGGGTACTCTAAGAAGTCAACCTCGCCTGCAAGATTCAGGACTATAGCCTCTCTCTGCCCACCTGATGTGCACTCAGCCCTCAGAAGCCTCTCCTCGTTTCGCAGCCCCCTACTTAGCCCCAGCTCCGAGAGCCTCACCCTAATAACGTTTTCTCTCCTAATTACCCCTTTAAGTGAAATTTAGGGAAGTTTTTGTAAATTTTAAAACTGATTGGTAGGGGCACCTAGGTGGTTCAGTTGGTTAAGCATCCGACTCTTGATTTCAGCTCAGGTCATGATCTCACTGTTGTTAGATCAAGCTTCATGTCAGACTCTGCACTGATAGCATAGTGTCTGCTTGGGATTCTCTCTGTCTCTCTCTGCCCCTAACCTCCTCGCATGCGCACACACATTCTCTCTCTCTCCAAAATAAATAAATACTTTAAAAAATTATAAAATAGGGATGCCTGGGTTTCTCATTCGGTTCAGCTTCCAACTTTGGCTCAGATCATGATCTCACAGTTAGTGAGTTCAAGCCCTGCATGGGGCTTTGTGCTGACACCTCAGAGCCTGTAGCCTGCTTCGGATTCATGTCTCCTTCACTCTCTATCCCTTCCCCACTCACAGTCTTTCTTTCTCTCAAAAATAAATAAACATTAAAAAAAATAATAAAACTTATTTGCATATTGTAATAAGACACATGGTGGACAGAGTTCGGCTGCAAATGTTCCGTAATGAAATTGACTTGAGCATACCCTGGGTTATCAAGGTCAGGGCTGCTTGCTCAAGACTGACAACTATGTTCCTTTGCTTGGCAGACCACGGTGAGCTGGGATGGGGACAAGCTCGAGTGTGTGCAGAAGGGTGAAAAGGAGGGACGTGGCTGGACCCAGTGGATTGAGGGTGACGAGCTGCACCTGGTAGGTTGCTGGTTGGGGGAGGGGGGCAGAGCTGGGCCCAGAGGCTTAATCATTGGTGAGGTCCAGTGAATCTTGGAAGAATACCCTGTGGCTAGGCCTTGGTTCTGCTCTGAAGCTTCTCTTCCAAGGGCTTGGAGGAGACCCTTGAGTGGCTTTTGAAAAACTGAGCACTGGGGCACCTGGGTGGCTCAGTCGGTTGAGCATCTGACTTCGGCTCAGGCCATGATCTCATGTCTCATGAGTTCGAGCCCCACGTCAGGCTGTGTGCTGACAGCTCAGAGCCTGGAGCCTGCTTCGGATTCTTTGTCTCCCTCTCTCTCCTCCTCCCCTGCTCATACTCTGTCTCTCTTTCAAAAATAAATAAATTTTTTTAAAAAATTAAAAAAAAAACAAAAACCTGAGCACTGAGTTTTCAAGGTCTAGGCTGACTCCACTGTCCAGTCAGAGACAGACATGAAGTGAGAAGTGCGTCTGCTAAGCATCAAAAATGGAGTTAGGGGCACCTGGATGGCTCAGTCGGTTAAGCATCTGACTTTGGCTCAGGTCATGATCTCATGGCTCGTGGGTTTGGGCCCCATATCGGGCTCTGTGCTGACAGCTCAGAGCTGACAGAGCCTGGAGCCTGCTTCTAATTCTGTGTCTCCCTCTCTCTCTGACCCTCCCCTGCTCACGCTGTCTCTATCTCTCTCTCAAAAATAAATAAAACAGTAAAAATTTAAAAAAAAAAATGGAGCTAAACTCTTTCGTATTCCGTATCTCTTTCTGTTCTTCCAGTAGCCCTATGGGTCAAGTACTATTAGGGGTCCTATTTTGGGGATGAGAACATGGAGTCTGACATCCAAATTACACAGCTAGAAAATGGAAGAACTGAAGTTTGCTCCCAAACGATGTCTGTGTTCACCATGCCAAGCTGTGGCAGGCTAGAATCAAGGAGAATTCTTTAAGCTTCTCTAAGACATGATCTCAACGGTCTAGGTCAGGGGAAGAGAAGCCTTTCTCAGTTCAGGTGGGGGCCTCTGGCCTGGGAACTCTGGTCAAAGCTATTTCTACTCCATCCATTGTCTGGGAAAAGCACTCACAAATCCAGAGTAAGGGGCTTAGCACCTATAGAGCTAAAAAAACTGTTAACATGTCCCCCAAAAGGAGACCTGCCGTCACTCCTGTCCCCTTGGAACTCCCCGACTACCTTCCTTCTGAGAAAAGAACCTGGTCCAGGTGACCTGGGTTCAACTCCTGATTCACTGGGTACCTCTGAGTACCTTCCTTCCCTGAGCCTCATCTGCAAAATGCCATCCTACCACTTAGGTTTTCTGCGAAGATCTGGGTCCATGTGAGTGCTGAGAAGAGGCGCGAGGGCATTACTTTCAGAGGCAGCTTAGGCTAAGGCAGAGGGAGAGCCTGGGCTGCCACGCCTGACCTTGCGCCAGCCTTCTCCCTGGGCCTCTGTTTCCTCAACTGCAGAGCAACGAAGGTAGATTATGTGATCTCCACTGGCTCTTTCAGCTCAGGAGTTCTGTGACTCTGTGCCAGAGATTGCGAATGTGGGGAGGGGCCTCGGGCCTCTTTTATTTGGCCATCAGTGAGCTTCAGACTTCTTCAGGCAACAGTTTAAAAATGAGGAGATGTCACATAAATACTCAGATTTCCAGCCTCCTTCAAAACACAAAATGCAACAAAACAAGAACTTGGAATGTGTGGTGACATTGTGCTGTCATTCCCCCTGGCCACTCAGCAGGGGCTGTCCTGTAAGCGAGGCATGGGCTTCCTGGGCTGCATTTTAGTACTACCTGGGAGCTTTTACTAATAGCAATTCCAAGGCTCCACCCACTGAGACACTGATAAAACACTGAGTTACTGGGCTAGCCTGGGACTCGCATTTTTCAGACTCCTCAGGTATTCTAATACGCAGCTGAAGCTTAGAATTCCACAGTTTGCAGCTTCGGCCTGTGGCGACCAACTGAATCCCCATGTGTCTGGGCCTGATTTCTTCCAAGCTTGGGCACAGACTTTGTCCTGGGCTCGGGACTGAGGTTCTTAAAGCCTTTTGGCCCCTTGTAGTAGGGGGAGGGGAGGCATCAGAGGGTCTTGCTGGCAAGCTTTGAGCCACATTTGTTTCCCAGCCAGCTCCGCCTACAGGGCATAGCAGGGCCCAGTCTCCACTGATCCAGTTTAGCTGACTTTCCAAGGAATTGGTTAGTTTGAACCAACTCTTGAGGAAAAATAACAGGCACTGAGTATTTTTGAAGTTCCTGTCCCTGCATTCACTGAGCCCCAAGTGTGACCTTGCTCTGGCCAATGACAAGCATCTGCTTTTGTTTCAGGAGATGAGAGTACAGGGTGTGGTCTGCAAGCAAGTATTCAAGAAAGTGCACTGACGCCTGAGCAGACCTTGATCTTGAGGAATGAGTGGCATGGACGTGTGGGCCAGGATCCCCTTCTCTGCACAGCATGGGGCAGAAATGTCCAGCCACTCCTGGGCATCTGTTAGCAGTCTCTCTCTTGGCTTTGTCTCTTTTCTTTTTCTTAAAACGAAGCCATCCCAATAAAAGTGATTTCTGCTCAGTATATCTGTTCTGAAGAAGCTTTAAAACTCTACTGTGCTCACGCTTTCTCGGTGGCTTCTGAAGCCAGCGTCTCCTGCTGCCACCCCCCGGGCTGAGGGAGGAATATCATCCACACACCTGCAGATTTAGTCCTGACCTCGCGCCTGTGAGGTCTTTCCCCAGGGGCCCAGGCCTGTGGGTTCAGGACATGTGAGCTGACATTTGATTATCCTTGTATTAAGTATCTTGCCTGTTACATGTCCAGTCAGGACCAAAATGTAGTGAATGCCACAAGCAGGAAAAGATGCCCTCCATCCTGGGAACTTAAAGCCAAGTTAAGGAGATCCGACCACCAGCGATCTCCGTCTCCATACTGTACACATAGGAGATGCTCTAAAAATGACTCATGAATGAGATGGAACTGGATAGAATTGTAAACCAAAGTTAGAATGAGGTGAACCTTAATCCAAGGCAATTACCAGTTGGACTTGATTTCAGAGGTGTCATGAGCACACAGGTTACCACCCCAAAGCCATTCCCACGTCATTTATGAGCTGATGTAAAGCCTTCTTTTTCAGTATGATCAATGAGGCATAACTTGCAGAACCGTCTAGAAGAGGGAAAGAAGCCTCATGTTTGCCCTAAAGTGTAAATGACTGCTAGTGTGCCTTTATATAGAGACACTCAGGAAAGCTGAAAGACAGGTGAGCAGATGAGACACCAGGATAGGGGAAAACCACTGCAAAACGGAAGTCTTCCATCTAGGACCCCCTTCAACATCAATTCCCCTTAGGCTGTGCCCTGCCCCTTGGAAGAGTGACTGGGTTAGGAGTCAGAGGAGCTGAGCTCCAATTCTCACTCCACCACTCACAGGGCCATACCACAGGCCTCTGGATCTCACTTCTCACGTCAGAAAAGCCCCACTAGCAATCTACTTCACCTCCCGCCCAGGTGTGCTGTGAAGCTTGTAATGCGTATAAAATTTGTAGACTGCCGAGGACCAGACCAGTGGCTCTCAGACCTGGCTGAGCATTAGAACCCCCTGCGGAGCTCACAGACGTCCCTCTACCTGGGCCGCTCCTCAGAACCAGTTACGTCCAAGTGTGTCCAGGTGGAACCCAGGCATCAGTTTGTAAAGCTCCCCACCTGAATCTAATAATCTAGGCTGGGAATCCCTGCCTTAGACCATTATCTCTAACCTGAAGGTAATCTAGCCCCTGCCCGGAGGCATTTGGCGATGTCTGGAGACATGTTTGATTTAATAACTTGACTCAGGGGTGCTACTGGCGACTGCAGGCCAGGGCTGCTGCCTAACACCCTGCAATGCACAGGACAGCTCCCCCACACAGAAGAATTATCCAGCACACAGTATGTCGACAGTGACAAAGTTGAGAAACCCTGCCTCAGACAAATATAAGAAATGTTTAATGTTTTTTTTTTATTACCCAGGTCATTTGCCTGGTCTAGACCAAGGCAATGAAACCCAGTACTGCCTGAGATTTTAGAGACCTTTTCGCCTTTGCCTTGGAGTCTGGTCCTGAGAATAGAGAAGTCAAAGGCAAAGAACCTTATAAGGGCTGTTCACTCATCCATCCCATAAACGTTTAATGAAGCACAGAACTAGCATGATACCTGTTGGGCATCCAGGAGCTCCCATCCTAACCCATCCCAGGTACTGGGACCCCTACAGATGATGTCCACTCCCAATACATAAATGCCTCACCCAATGGTTAGATTCTGATGGGGACTCGAAGTGTGGCCCCGCTGGTGTGAGTGCATGAGGAGGAGTCAGGTCCCCACCCTTGGGGGTCTCTGGTCTCATGGGGAGACTCAGCCCCGCTCTGATTGAAGAGCTTGACCACCAGAACCTCATGAGGAGCCGCGTGAGGTTTGTGAGCCTTATAGGGGCAGGATCAGCCTGTTAGCAGAACTAATCTGAAAGCCATTCTCTCAGTGGTAAGAGAAAAGAATGAAAAACACCCATTGGAGCTGACCACAGGGCAGTCACCTTCAATTAGAAATTCACATGTACAAGCCTAATCTTCCCAAAGAAGTGTATGTAAAATGGGAGGGTTCCTTACTCTGCATAAATCTGTAACCTGAGAAGCAGGCTTTTGGCTTCAGCCAGTTTTCCTTTCTGGGAACCATCTCCGCTGTTTTGCAGAGGGCTTGCTTCTAAGTGGGCAGCGGCGTGTATCCCGGTGCTTATTCAGCCTTCTTTGTGGCATTTTAGCACCTCTCACCTCCAGCCCGAAGCTATTGACGTCTGTTCCATTTTTGGAACGCTACTGCAAGCTTTGCCACTTAACTGACTCTCGGATGCCATCGTTACGGGATGTGAAAATGACTCTCATCTCCGTGCAAACATATGATATTTGTCCTTCTCTGCCTGACTTATTTCGCTCAGCATAACACCCTCAAGGTCCATCCTAATTTGACAATAAACTATCTGTAAAAAAAAAGATTTAACAATAAAAAAATAAAAAAAACAAAGTCATTGTTTCCTTGTTTATATTTTCTGTTTATGTAAGTGGGATATTAAAGTACCCTGCTATTATTGTATTATTATCAAAAAAAAAAAAGAAAATGACTCTCATCTCTAACAACAGTGCCTGTTAACAGACCGGGGCACTTGCAACAGACTCACTCACTGAATTTCCAAAGCGTTTCAACAACCCTGAGAGCCCCACGGGATTGAAAAACGAGGCAGGTTATCTATTTACGAGCTCACCTGGTGCCACTGAGCTATGGAAATAGCTTCACTACATCTTGCAATTCCCTGGGCCAGCCAACTTGAAAAGGTTGGTTTTTTGTTTTTGTTTTTTTTTTTTTTTTTCTTTCTATGGTTTTCGACCTGGAGGGTTGCAGTATTTCAAAATACACTCTACAGTAATACACCTTATTAACGTGTTTGTGTTACATAACTACACGTTTTCAAAAGTTCCGCTGGCCACGTGCAGGGACTCAGGCAGGAAGTGCTGAGGCCGAGTCTAGGCTCTTCCTGAGGAGAGGCAGTGGGGTGAGTGGCTGAGCTCCTGAGCTCTGGAACCACGTGGCCTGGGTTCAATTCCCATCTATGCTACTCCCTAGTTCTGTGAGGTTAAGGCAACTTGTACAACTTCTCTGTGCTTCACTTTACTCCTCTGCAAATCAGGGCTGACATTTCATCATAGACTTTTTGTGAGGCTTAAATGAATCTAATCCATCTAATTGGCTAATTGGCATCCTTAGAAGAGATACAGTAGTCCTCTTTACCCGTAGTTTCACTTTCTGAGGTTTCAGTTACCCACCAGAAGCAGAAGACTCTTCCTCCTGAAGAATCTGCAGGTCAATAGAAGCTTAATGCTACATCAGGATGGCTGTGTCAGTCTCTTCAGGCCGAGTCATCATGGAGGCTTTTTATCGTCTCACATCATGACGAGGGGTGAGTACAGTATAATACAGTATTTGGAGAGATCACATTCACATAACTTTTATTACAGTATGTTATAAATGGTTCTATTTTATTATTAGTTACTGTTAATGTCTTACTGTGCCCAATTTATGAATTAAACTTTATCCTAAGTATTGTACATATAGGAGAAAAACCTTATCTATATAGGGTTCAGTACTATACGTGATTTCAGGCATCCACTCGGGGTCTTGGAACATAGCCCCCACGGATAAAGAGGATTACTGTATATATTACTTTTATAAAGAGATTTGAACAGTGTCTGACATATAAGAAGTCAATTTATATGTGGGTTAATAAAAACAGAGCTCTGAGAGTCACCTCAGGAGTGGAATCAACATGACTTCATTGCTGACATAGTGTGGGTGACAGAGAAACAGAAGGAGCTGAAGTTCAGGGGTCATTAGGAAGCATTTAACAGAAATTAGGAAGGGTGACTCAGCTATGGCAGGAAGCCCTGGAGCACTACGTGGCAGAGGGAGGAGCTATAGCAGAGCCCCTCTGATATTTTGGGGGTGGAAACCCAAGTGCAGATTCTCTCTCTCTGTCTCTCTCTGTCTCTCTCACACACACACACACACACATGCACGCGGTACTGATTGAGAACCCGGAGTCTACGACACAATGACCTGTCATCCCAGGGCTGGCAGGTGGATGGACTTCAGACTCTAAACCCCCAAAGCCCCCAAAATGTCATTCTTTGGGTAGCCTCCAAAACCCTCCTGTAAGAATATCCTGACAAGGTGAACCGCAGGGACCTCTCTGGAAGCCCTGATTTATAACTTCTGTCTCAATTAATTAGGACAGCATTATTGTTCTTTTCAGGTGCAAATGAAACAGCTCAACACTGCCCTGCAATTAAACATTGCTTCATTCCCCTAAATGTCCCCTGTCCACGCCAACACTGACAGGAATAGTGGCCCCAGCCTGCTTCCATCGGCAGAGCTGAGTCTTTCCTAATCTCAGGTGGGGCCCCAGCCCCACATCCCACCCTGAGCGGGAACCTGCAGGACTGAGCCAGTGCAGATGGTGGGGACGTGCTGATCACCCATGTCACAGAAGTGGCTTTCCTTTCAGGGACAGTGGGGACAAGGAAAGGGATAAGTGTCCCTTTGAGAAAAGGGAATTGATTCACTCTGGAAGGGACACATCCATGGTAATATCACCCATTCTCTTCAGAATAATCAAAACCCGACCAATCCTTCAGACACAAAATTTGCGGCCCTCTCTACCCCCCTCCACAACCCACAAAATCCCCCCTTCTTTGAATACTGAGCCTCTTTTTTTTTTTTTTTTTTACAAGTAGTTTATTGTCAAATTGGTTTCCACATAACACCCAGTGCTCATCCCCACAAGTGTCCTCCTCCATGTGTACTGAGCCTCTTAAAGGCTATCCTGGCCATTTCTTCTTAAGATGCCTCAATAGAAAAACACCAGTTCTAAATTAACAAAAGTTGCAGTTTATTTTATTTTATTTTATTTATTTTTTTTATTTCTAGGAGAGAGAGAGAGAGACAGCGCGAGCAGGGGAGGGTCAGAGAGAGAGGGAGTCACAGACCAAAACAGGCTCCAGGCTCTGAGCTGGCAGTCAGCACAGAGCCCGATGCGGGGCTCGAATCCACGAACCACGAGATCATGACCTAAGCGAAAGTCGGACGCTCAACTGACTAAGCCACCCAGATGTCCCAGTTGCAGTTTATTTTAAAGGGCTGCAGATAACAAATAGGTTAGTACACAAAAATACAATATAATTATGTAGTGCTAATTCCAGGATAACTTTAGCATTTATAAAATTTCCAAATTCAGAGTGTACCTGGGGCAGTCTGGGCCAGTCGTGGTGCACAGGTTTAAAGGTAGAGAACAAACTCCATTCTGTCCCACGTCTCTCTGTAACTTCACTCAGTAATAGTGTCAAAAGTTGAAAAGCCCATGAATATGAGGTCTAAGTCCAACCAGTCCCTTCCCCCCCAAACCACATACCCCAGGGGAGGTCCTTTTTGAACCCCCACCATTTAGGGCTCAGTCTTACCATTGTGTTAGATGCCCCCATGTACCTCCATCACATCTGTGGCTGTCTGCCATCTTATGAACAAGGCTCCCAAATTTAGGGAATTCCTGCATTGGGAATTCCATCTCTCCCAGGTATTCATAGAAGAAAGAAATATCTTCCCCAGCCTACCTTGCATGCAGGCTCCAGGTATGAGACAAAGATTCCCTCAATTAGACCAAGTAAAGAGATCTGGAAAGGGAACTAGATGAGAAAGATGGATAATGCAAGTTCCATTTTTTGAAATGGTAGCAATGGAGGAATCAGCTTGGGGTGACACCAGTGGCAGACTTCTAGTTCCCAGTGTCCAGTGTCATAGGCGCTATGTATGCTGGCAGTGGGTACAAAACACAACCCACCTATCAAATGACCTCACCAAAAGATCCACATAGAATCTAGTCAAGTCTCTGGATGTAACTACATACTTACAGGACACGTAGGGGCAGAGGGACATGTTAGACATTTGAGGGATGCAATCAGCAAAACCCCAGACTACAAGGAACTGCAGGACAAACAGCCCAGTTTCCTCAACAAATAAATTGCAAGGAACAAAAAAGGCAGACGGAGGGAAACTGTAGCCTAAAAGAAACTCAGAAGACATACCAGCTAATTATGCTATATGGCCTTTCTTTGAATCCTAATTCAAATAAACTGTGAAAACAAAATAAACTAGAACAAACAGAAAAGCATAGGAGATAACTAGGGAAATTCGCACTGACAACATTTGATATTGCCAGAAATCCTATTAAACTTTTAGGTGTGACGATGGCATTATGGTCATGTATTTTAAGAGTTCTTATCTTTTAAAAATACACACTGAAATATTTATGAAGAAAGTACATACTATCTGGCTTTTGCTTCAAGCTAATTGGAGAGGTGAGGAACTATAGGAATGGAGACAAAATAAGACGAGGCATGACCTAACAAATCCTGAAGCCGGGTGATGGGCATTCAACTATCCTTGCTACTTCCGTAGATGTTTGAAATATTCCATGATTTAAAAATTTTTTAAAAAAAAACCTAGTTTAAAAGTGGAAAAATTTAAACAAATGATCCTGAGCAAAATCAAACTCCATCTAGCTTAACTATGAATACCCTTTCAGAGATGATATCTTGTGGAGACCCTGGGAAGGTTAGCCAGGCACTTTCCATTTTAGATCAAAGAATGGAAGCCATTGTTTCTCCTCTGGGGGGAAATGGAGGATGGAGCTGCTTGAATGTGGAAGCTGAGAAGCTCTTGTACACTATGGTCATCTGGTCTCCTTCAGCTCATAGATGCTCTAGTCCCCAGGGCTGCATTGAGAACCATGGGGTCCAGTTCCATGGCCACCATGCATCTCCACTCCATCCCAGCTAGCTAGCTCTACCACCCACTGGCAGCCAGCTTTCTCTGCTAAAAACTATCTGCATGTTCTTCTGTAGCCAAGGAGACATTGGAAAGTGTATGGAAATGATGGATCTCCCAGGATCGCCCAAGTGAAGTTCTATGCTCTGAGAGAGATGGAGGCAGGGTCAGTGGGAAGGTGCTCCAGCCTGGTCCATGAGAGCAGCAGTGAGAGGCCATATCAAGGCAGTGCTTTGGAGGAGGAGGGGATGTGGCAACCAGCAATGCTAAAGGAAAATCTGTGGGACTTATCAAATGATTAAATACAGACAGAGGGAAAAATAGAAGAATCCAGAAAAAAAATTCCATCAAGTGCCAGGCAGTTTATATACTTTATCTCCTTCAGTCTTCACTATCAGTGTAGTAGATCACTGCCACTTTGCTTGTTCCAAGTCTGGTCCCCTTTCTTCTGATAATAATACTTAGTCCATGTGCTTCAGACAGTTCTTACCTCCCTCGTCCCCAGTCAGTTCCAGGGTTGGCATACAGCACAGGCCTGGCCAAACAAACCCAAGGTCATTAGACCTGACACAAATGCATAATCTTGGGGTTTTCATTTAAGCTACTGAGAAAGAGAGGCTCTCTACCCTTTGGGGATACTCAAGGGGTAGAATGTCAGCCTGGAGTTGCTGAGAGCCGTCACATTGAGGGAATCTTACTGAAATGAAGCCTACATGGAGGAAAGCAGAGGCAAGAGATGAAGAGATGCTCCACTGTTTGTTGTCAGGATCCAGCCCTGCCTGACATCAGTCCTAACCTTGGGCTTTTTATTTATCAGCCAATTAAATCCTTTGTTTTCTCTAACTAGTGTGAGACACAACGAGCATACACGCTCATACACACACACACACACACACACACACACACACACACACACACATACACACACCACTCTGGCAGAGATCCTGGACTCTGGGAGTAAGGGTACAGGGTAAGGCAACAGAGTAGTAATAAGACCACATAGATGAAGACAGAGAAGAAGAAGGATGGAGACCTAGCAGAAAAGAAAGCTGTGGTGGTTTTTAAATCCTTTGGCAAATCCTTTGACATACCTTCCTTCCAAAGCCTAATTTCCCTCCCCTTGAACGTGGACTGGTAGCAGAGGTGGGGGTATGTGACTTCTGAAGGTAGGTCCTACAAGGGTACATTACAATTGTCTCCTTGGTTTCTCTCTTGGATGACTCAATCTGAGGAAAACCAGGCGCTATGTCACAAGGACACTTGAGTGGCCCTGTGGAGAGGTCCACATGGAAAGCAAATGAGGCCTCTTACCAGCAGCCAGTGAGCCACCTTTGAAAGCAGGTCCTTCAGTCCAGCTAAGAACTGAACCTTAAGTCCCTTCAGTCCTTAAGTCCCTCTCAAGCTCCTGACCCATAGACCCATAAAAACTATGAGATAATAGAAGTTTATGTTGCTTAAAGCCACTAAGTTATGGGGTGATTTGTAATTCAGCAAAAGATAACCAATAAAGAGCTCTCAGACACATAACCAGGGTGGCCTCCGTGCAGACTGCCAGTATCTCAGTGACTATACTGAACTACACTATTGTTCTTCCCGTTTTCACTGAAAATAAATGTGTAGTTCTTCCCTTTCTAGAAAATTCTTATGAACTTCTCCAAGTCGGTCCTCCAAAAAGCCTGCTTTACTGACTCTTTCCTAACTAATTCTGCTCAATTTTGATTGGCGTGGTGCTGTTGTGATGTTGGAAGTGAGGGGTCAAGTCAGGTTGCACATTCCAGGAGCTCATTCTTCTTTGATGACCACGTGGCCTCCATCAGACTTTCTCCAGCCTGGTAGGATCTGGTCTCATGCTGTTCTCTTTTCCCTCCTCACTTCACACTATGTTCTTTGAGTTACTGAGCTGTGCAAGTAAGGTAATTACTACTCTGAACTTCACACACCACAGTTATCAGCCCCGCCTTGACCATGCTTTCATTTATGGCCCTTCTAAGGAGACCTCCAGCCAGCGTTAAGAAATCTTCCTGCCACACAGCAATAGCTAGAGACCTTTGGCCCACAGAAGACGCCACCTCTGCAAGGGCGCTGCTCCTCAGATGATGTGGGCATTGCAACACCTAATTTAGGATATCAAGATAATGCCTGAGTATGTCTTCAGAAAAGTTCTGCTATTGTGCACTTTGGGACTCTCACTGTTTTATAGCCCCTAATTGATAATCCTCAAGGTTGCTGTAATCACTACAGATTATTTCCCCCCAAGCCCTACATATTCTTGAAGACTCAGCTAAAGGCCCTACTGAAGCAAGACACCTTCCTTATCAGCCCCAGATAACTGGAGGACTGGTCTCCTGACTGACAGTGTATCATTATAAATTCCATTCTTTTTTTGGTACATTAACTCTCTTATAAAATTTTTTTGAGCAAACAGTAAATCAAAACTGAAGTAGCAAAATGGTTAGACAATGATGATAATATAACGACTACATGGTAGAAAACTTTTGCAAATCATATATCCCAGCAAAGACTCATAGACAAAATATGGAAAGGACTCTCTACACTCAACAGTCTAGCTAGAAAATGGGTGAAAAACTTGAATAGACCCTTTACCAATAAACACATTTTAAAAGATGTTCAGGATCACTAGCCACTGGGAAAATGCAATTTTAATCATAGTAATAATCTGCTCAAAAAGTATGCTAATATACTTGTTAGTATGGCCAAAATTAAAAATCTGATAATACCAAGTATGGACAACCCTCCGGAGATACTAGATCACTTGCACATTTTTGGTGGAAATATAAAATGGTAGAGCCACTCTGGAAACGAGTCTGGCAGCTTCTTAAAAAATTAAACATACACTTATCATACAATCCAGTAATCACCCTCCTAGGTATTTTTTCCCAGAGAAATGGAACCTTATATTCACACAAAAACCATACACGAATGTTCATAGCTGCTTTATTTCTAATAGCCAAAGGCTAAAAAAATCCCAATGACCTTCAACAGATGAAGGGTTAAACAAACTCTGGTACATTCATACAACAGAATGCTAGCCAGCAACTAAAGAAAAAAACTGTTCATACTCAAAATAATTGGATGGATCTTAGGGCATTAAGCTAAGTGAAAAAACGCAGTCTCAAAAGTTGCATGGAACAAAAATATTACATGGTTCCATCTATATGGCATTATCTAAATTACAAAATTATGGAGATGGAGGACACATCAGTGGTTGCCAGAGGTTAGGAAGGGGCAGGATGATGTGACTATAAAGGGACAATATGAGAGAGTCTTTTTGTGGAGATAGAATAGTCCATGTCTTGACTGTCACAGTGGTTGTATGAATCTATACATGTGATTAAATAACACAGAACTTTACACAAAGACATACAAATGAGAGGGTATGCAACAAATGGTGAAATCCAAGGAAGATTTGTAGTCAATGGTATGTATTGTGATAACCAGTTACCTGATTTTGAGAATGCTCTATAGTTATAGGTGATGTCACCAGTGGGAGAAGCTAGGTGATGGGTACTCGGGACCTCTCTGTACTATTTTTGCAACTCATGCATCTATAATTATATCACAATTAGAAAAATATTTTTAATAACACTACATACAAAATCCTAAGGGATATGATTAAAACAGAGCTCAAAGAAAATATTCATATCCTTAAATAATTAATAAATATGTAAAATATAATTAATATGTAAATTAATAATTATGATTATTCAACAAAGTATAGAAGTAATTAAGAATTTAAATGTTAGAAAAAATAGCAAAATAAGTATAAAAATAATAGGAAGAAGGAACTGACGAAGCAGAAACAGAAATTATTGTCATTGAAAATAAATAGAGCAAATCTTTAAAAATATAAGGTTGGAGGGGCGCCTCGGTGTCTCAGTTGGTTAAGTGTCCAATTTCAGCTCAGGTCATGATCTCACTGTTGTGGGTTCAAACCCTGTGTCAGGCTCTGTGCTGACAGTTCAGAGCCTGGAGCCTGCTTCAGAGTGTGTGTGTGTGTGTGTGTGTGTGTGTGTGTGTGTGTGTGTGTGTGTGTGTCTGCGTCTGCCCCTCCCCTGCTAGTGCTCTGTCTGTCTGTCTCTCTCTCTCTCAAAAATAAATAAACATTAAAAAACTTCTTAATAAATAAAGGGTTGATGGGCACATGGTGGCTCAGTTAGCTGAGCTTGTGACTCAGCTGAATTCATGATCTCATGGTAGCTGGGCTCTGTGCTGACTGTGGAGCCTGCTTGGGATTCTCTCTCTTCCTCTTTCCCTGTGCTTCTGCTCCTCAAAAATAAATTAATAAATGTTAAATAAATAAATAAATACAGCATTGGAGCTTTAAAATAAAACAGAGAAACCACCAGCTAATGAAATAAAGAAGAATTAAGAATTCATACATATACAAAATTAAAATTAGAATGAGGAAACAGCTAGTGACTTAGAGGAAATAAAAGTATGATTATTTCTTCAAGAAATGGAAGATCTTTAGGTAAAATATTAGAAATCAAAACTTATCACAGAACAGACTGAAATCTAGAGAAACCAATGGCTTTGGTTGAAATTAAGGAAGTTGTCTAAAGAAACTCCCTTTCTCATAAAAGCTCTAGGCCCAGATGATTTCACAGGCAAATTTTATTAAATACTAAAGGAACAAAACTTGTACTTTTTTTCTTTCAAAGTTTCATGGGTTAGGTTTTTGGTATGAATATATTTTTCCTTTCAATCTTTGTATTCTCATTCCCTTTCCTCCATAACCTACCATTTTAACAAGCTTAGTGTTAACATATTTTTGCAACATGTGCATTGTTTTCTGGCACTATATTCTTAATTTATGCAAATGATGTTATATATTTCATCATGTCCTACCATTTCTGATGCTAACTTAAAGACTCAGCAAAATCAACTTAGGTGGCTGACTTCTTAGCAAGATATATTAGACTAAAAACTAATCAGTTATTGACAAAACATTAAAAGTATTTCTACTAAAATCAAGAATAAGACATAGATATCCACTAAACTCATATATGAGATAATAGTTGGATTAATGGAAAACCCTACACAGTTCTTATACAGGAGAACTCAACATTATAAAAATATCAATTCTTCCTAAGTTTATATATAAAGTGAATGTGAACATTTTCCCACTTTCTCTCTTTTTTATATGTTTATTTATTTAGAGAGTGTATACAAGGGCACAAGCTGGGGAGGGACAGAGAGAGAGGCAGGGAGAGAGAGAGAATCCTAAACAGGCCCTGCACTGTGACCGCAGAGCCCGATATGGGTCTCAAACTCATGAACAATGAGATCATGACCTGAGCTGAAATCAAGAGTCAGACATTTAACCAACTGGGCCACCCAGGAACCCCCATTTTCCCATTTTCATAGCAAAATGGAATTTTAAATTAGTGGGGAAATTATTTGAAATGGTGCTGGGACAATCAGTGAAACATTTGTGGAAATAATTAAGCCAAATCAAAAAGTTTATAGGCTTAAAAATGTAAGTGTAAAGTTTCTAGAAGTAATTACATGAGGTTTTCTTTTTATTTTTTAAATTAATCTTAGGGTCAGGAAGACCTTTGTATGACATAAACCTTTGAACCAATGAAGGAAAAGTTTGATAACTTTAAGTACCTATAAACTAAAATTCCTGCACAGAACTTTCAGTTTTAAAACGTTGATCAGAGGGCGCCTGGGTGGCTCAGTTGGTTAAGCATCCAACTTCAGCTCAAGTCATAATCCCATGGTTTCTGAGTTCAAGCCCCATGTCAAGAAAGCCCTCTTTGTCGCTCTTGGAAATAGATAAAACATTAAAAAAATTAAAGAAATAAACGTTAAAAAATAACAAATAAGTTTTCAAATGTAGATTAAATACATGAATTTATTGCTGCTCTTTCCCAAAATTTCATTACAATGACAATAAAGATGTTAAAGGACAATTTTTTAAAGATGATTAATCATGACCTTCATACAAATATGAAATACTTGGCAAAGATTTTATTTAATTTATTAATTAATAAAAGAACCACTAAGATATTACATTAATATCCTTCTAAGGAGGATTTGACTTAAGAGATTTATATTCCCTACCTAACAATGTCTACTTGCATTGCCAATATTAGACATCATTTTCAGAGCTATAGACTGGAAACATTTGTATTATCAGTTTTATAAGTTAACTCTCACAGAGTTGGAAAATAGACTACTCAGAAACAATCAACAAGGCTAAAAGGCAACTGATGGAATGGGAGAAGATATTTGCAAATGACATATCCAATAAAGGGTTAATATCCAAAATGTATAAAGAATTTATAAAACTCAACACCTCAAAAACAAATAATCCAATTTAAAAATGGGCAGAAGACATGAACAGACATGTCTCCAAAGACATCCAGATGATCAACAGACACATGAAAAGATGCTCCACATCACTCATCATCAGGAAATGAAAATAAAAACTACAATGAAATATCACTTCACACCTGTCAGAATGGCTAGAATCAACAATACAAGAAACAACAGATGTTGATGAGAATGTAGAGAAAAAGGAACCCTCATGCACTGTTGATGGGAATGCAAATTGGTGTGGCTACTGTGGAAGATAGTATGAAGGTTCCTCAAAATGTTAACAATAAAACTACCCTATGATCCAACAATTACACTACTGGGTATTTACCCAAAAATTACAAAAACACTAATTCAAAGGAATGCACACACCCCTATGTTTACAGCAACATTATTTACAATAGCCAAGCTGTGGAAGCAGCCCAAATATACTTTGATAGATGAATGGATAAAGAAGAGGTGGTATATATACACCATGGAATATAACTCAGCCATAAGAAAGAATGAAACCTTGCCATTTGCAATGACATGGATGGAGCTAGGGAATATAATGCTCAGTGAAATAAGTTAGCAGAGAAAGACAAATACCATATGCAGAATTTAAGAAACAAAACAAATGAACAAAGGGAATATGAGAGAGAGAAGCCAAGAAACAGACCCTTGACTATAGAGAATAAACTGACGGTTACCAGAGCGGAGTTCACAGGGATTAAGGAGCACACTTATCACGACGAGTATTGGCTGATGTATGGAATTGTTGACTCACTATATTGTACATCTAAAACTCATATTACACTGTATGTTAACCAACTGGACTTAAAATAAAAACTTAAGGGCTACCCGGGAGGCTCAATCAGTTAAGCATCCTACTTTAGCTCAGGTCATGATCTCACGATTCCTAAGTTTGAGCCCCGCATCAGGCTCTCTGCTGTTAGCACAGAGGCTGCTTTGTATCCTCTGTCCCCCTCCCTCTCTGTCTTCCCCACCCCTCTCAAAAATAAATAAGCTTAACGGAAAAAGAAAAGAGCCTGGTCAAAGATAACTGACATGGGTAGGCTAGACAGGACACCCACTAATATTATTTTGCCCAGTTCAAGTGTTTTATCATTTTCCCTGACAGTCTCCCCAACCTGTCACCATAATAATCTCAATAAAGATTATTCTTTTTTTTTTTTACTGTTTTATTTATTTCTAGGAGAGAGAGAGAGAGACAGCGTGAGCAGGGGAGGGTCAGAGAGAGAGGGAGTCACAGACTGAAACAGGCTCCAGGCTCTGAGCTGGCAGTCAGCACAGAGCCCGACGCGGGGCTCGAACCCACGAACCGCGAGATCATGACCTAAGTGAAAGTCGGACGCTTAACCGACTAAGCCACCCAGGCGCCCCATCAATAAAGATTATTCTTGATCACAAAATAAGACTGTTCTCAGAACAGTCTTTGGCCTGATTATGTGCATAGGTGCAGTAAGAGCGTCAAGATAGGTTTCTTTAAATTTGTTTTGTGCTATCTAGAGTAACACAATATTGAACGATTATAAAATTAACTTCCATCTGAAAGTTTTCATAAGGTTTTTCAGATTGGACTTTTTAAAATGTCTATTTGCTCTCCCCTGACTAAGAAATGAGCATAAAAAACTCTAAACGTTTTAATTGCAAATGTAGATGAATTCTACTTTTCTCAAGGTTCCCAAAATGACTTACGTTTTCTGGCCTGCAAGGAAGTGACCTTCCTGACCAATGGTGAGGCTGAACCTGTAAACCAGGCACTTTGGCCAGTTGTCCAGGGAGGTCATAGTAAGTAATGGTTCCACAAGCACAACCAAACTTTGTTCCTTCACAGTGGCTTGTCATGCCTGATGGAAAAAACATTGTTCTCAACCATGATACTCCAGAAAGGCCTTGGTTGTTTGATCAATTTGTTTAATTAGGTTATGGTAGAAAGGAAGATAGATTCTACCTGTGCAAATAACTGTATTGCCATGAAAAAGAGACTCCGAATTTCTGAATCATAGGAGTTCATGAATCTTGATATCACTTCTAAGTTTCATTTTAGTTTATGAGAGTAGAGTCTACCCAATTGCCATGGGTCACTTAGAGCATAAAGAGAAATAGAAAGGGCTTCCTAATATATCTGGAAAATAGTGCATTAAAATAACATCAGCAGGGCACCTGTGTGGCTCAGTCAGTTGAGTGTCCTACTTCGGCTCAGGTCATGACCTCGTGGTTCGTAGGCTCGAGCCCCACATCAGGCTCTGTGCTGACAACTCAGAGCCTAGAGCCTTCTTCAGATTTTAGGTCTTCCTCTCTCTCTTCCCCTCCCCTACTCACACTCTGTCTCTGTCTCTCTCTCAAAAATAAACATTAAAAGAAAGTTTTTAATAAAAAAAAAACCCAACATCAGCAATATTCCAAACAACCATAATAAATTTTTTTCTCATCATTTCATTCAGTTCTATATAATGAATTCTTATTCCATTGCATATCCTGGATTCGTAATCTGATGAAGCCATCTGTTTCCCAACTAAAAAGGGTTCTGGAAATCCTGACTTAGTCTCCTGATGTGGTCTAAAAGTTGCCTAAGTGATTCCAGCTCAGATGCTTCTATCCAAGAGTTAATTCTTTTAAAGGTCTGTATTTGGAAGTACCTTTTTCTACAAGGCTTTATGACTTTCTTTATTAAAAACACAAATTCTGGCTTGCAGCTTATAGGAAATATTTCAGCAAACATTAGAGTAAAACAGAAATTATTTTTTGCTCTTGCTTTTTGTTCTGAATGTTGTTGTCGTTTTTCATTTTATTTTACTTTATATTTTCATTGCCACAAGTGCATTCTTTAATCCCTAACACTTATTTCCCCCATACTGACATCGACCTCCCTCTGGTAACCATCAGTTTGTTTTCTATAGTTGAGTCCCTTTCTTGGTTTCTCTTTCTCTCAGTCTCTTTTGCTTTCCTTTGCTCATTTGTTTTGTTTCTTAAATCCCACATATAAGTAAGATCATATGATAAATGTCTAACTTATTTCACTTAGCATTATACTCCCTAGCTCTATTCATGTTGCAAATGGCAAGATCTTTCTTTTTTATGACTGAGTAGTATTCCATTGTATGTATATATACCACCTCTTCTTTTTTTTTTTTTTACAAATAGTTTATTGTCAAATTAGTTTCCACATAACACCCAGTGCTCATCCCCACAAGTGTCCTCCTCCATGCCCATCCCTCCTCCCCCACATCCATCAGTCCTCAGTTTTTGTCAGCATTCAAGAGTCTCTCATGGTTTGCCTCTCTCCCTTTTCCCCACCATTTCCCCCTTCTTCTCCCCCTTGGTCCTCTGTTAAGTTCCTCCTAATCCTCCTATACGTGCACACATATGATATTTGTCCTTCTCTGCCTGACTTATTTCGCTCAGTAACACCCTCAAGGTCCATCCATGTTGCTACACATGGCCAGATTTCATTGTTTCTCATTGCCATGTAGTATTCCATGGTATAGATAAACCACATCTTCTTGATCCATTCATCTGTTGATGGACACTTAGGCTCTTTCCATGTTTTAGCTATTGTGGAGAGTGCTGCTATGAACACTGGGGTACATACCACCTCTTCTTTATCCATTCATCAGTCAGTGGCCACTTGGGCTGCTTCCATAGTTTGGCTATTGTAAATAATGCTGCTATAAATATAGGGGTGTGTGTATTCCTTTGAATTAGTGTTTTTGTAATTTTGGGGTAAATACCCAGTAGTGTAATTGCTGGATCATAGGGCAGTTCTACTGTTAAATTTTTGAGGAATCTCCATACTGTTGTCCAGAGTGTCTACACCAGTTTACATTCCCACCAACAGCAGTGCATGAGGGTTTCTTTATTTCCACATTCTCACCAACACATATTGTTTCTTGTTTGTTGATTTTAGCCATTCTGACAGGTACAAAGTGAGACCTCATTGTAGTTTTTATTTGCATTTCCCTGATGATGAGTGATACTGAACATCTTTTCATGTGTCTGTTGGCCATCTGGATGTCTTCTTTGGAGAAATGTCTGTTCATTTCTCCTGTCCATTTTTTATTTGGATTATTTGTTTTCTGGGTGTTGAGTTTTATAAGATTTTTATATATTTTGGATTCTAACCCTTTACCGGATATGTCATTTGCAAGTATCTTCTCCCAGTCCATCAATTGCCTTTTAGTTTTGTTGATATTTTTTAATGTGCAGAAGCATTTTATTTTGATGTAGTCCCAATAGTTCATTTTTGTTTTTATTTCCCTTGCCTCAGTAGACATATCTAGAAAAATGTTGCTATAGCTGGTTTCAAAGAAATTACTGCCTATGCACTCTTCAAAGATTTTTATGGTTTCAGGTCCCACATTTAGATCTTTAATCCATTTTTAATTTACTTTTGTGCATGGTGTAAGAAAGTGGTCCAGGTTCATTCTGTTGTGGTAGCTGTCCAGTTTTCCCAGCACCATTTGTTAAAGAGATTGTCCTTTTGCCATTGTATATTCTTGCTTCCTTTGTTGATGATTAATTGGCCATGTAATTGTGGGTTTATTTCTGTGTTTTCTGTTGTATTCTATTGATCTAGAATATGCTGTATTCTATTGATCTATGTGTCTATTTTTATGCCAGTACCATACAATTTTAATTACTACAGCTTTGTATATAACTTGAAGTCTGGAATTCTATTTTTAGTTTTGTTTTTCTTTTTCAAAATTACTTTGGCTATTCATGGTTTTTTGTGTAGAACATGGTTTGCTTGTTCTAGTTCTGTGAAAAATGCTGTTGGTATTTTCATAGGGACTGAATTAGATATGTAGATTTCTTTGGGTCATGTATACATTTTAACAATATTTGTTCTTCCAACCCATGAACAAGGGCTCTTTCTCCATTTCTTTGTTTCATCTTTAATTTCTTTCATCAGTGTTTTATGATCTTCAGAGTACAGGTCTTCCCTTTCTTTGGTTAAGTTTATTTCTAGATATTTTATTTGGGTGCAATTGTAAATGGAATTGTTTTCTAATTTCTCTTTCTGTTGCTTCATTATTAGTATATAGAAATGCAACTGATTTCTGTACATTGGTTTTGCATCCTGCAGTTCTACTGAATTCATTTATCAGTTCTATAGTTTTTGGGGAGAATCTTCAGGGTTTTCTATATATAGTATCATGTCATCTGCATATAGTGAGAGTTTTACTTCTTCTTTCCTTTTATTTCTTTATGTTGTCTAATTGTTGTGGCTAGGACTCCAGTATTATGGTGAATGAAACTGTGAGAGTGGACATCCTTGTCTTGTTCCTGACCTTAGGGAAAAAGCTTTCAGTTTTTCACCATTGAATGTGATGTTGGCTGCGAATTCTTCATATAAAGCCTTTATTATCCTGAGATATGTTCCCTCTAGACCTACTTTGCAGAGGGATTTTTTCATCATGAATGGATATTGTACTTTGTCACATGCTTTTTCTGCATCTATTGCAATGATATGGTTTATCCTTTCTTTTATTAATATGAAATATGTTGGTTGTTTTGCAAATATTGAACCACTCTTGCATCCCAGAAATAAACCCCACCAGATTATGGTGTACGATTTTTTTAAATATATTGTTGGTTTGCTCATTTGCATCTATATTGATGAGAGATATTGGCCTGTAGTTGTCTTCTTTTGTGGTGTCTTTATCTGGTTTGGGTATCAGGATGATACTAGTCTCATAGAATAAATTTGGAGGTTTTCCTTCCTCTTGTATTTTTTTGGAATAGTTTAAGAAGAATGAGTATTAACTCTTCTTTAAACGTTTGGTAGAATTCACCTCCGAAGCCATCTGGTCCTGGACTTTTGTTTTGGGGAAGTTTTTTGTTTTGTTTTTTACTGATTCAGTTTTATTGCTGGTGATTAGTCTGTCCAAGTTTTCTACTTCATGCTACTTTGGTTTTGATATGTTATATTTCTAGGAATTTATACATTTCTTCTAAGTTGTGTGGTTTGTTGGCATATAGTTTTTCATAATATTCTGATATAATTGTTTGTATTTCCATGGTGTTGGTTGTTGTTTCTCCTCTTTCAGTAGTCATTTTGATTATTTGGGCCCCTCTCTCTCTTTTTTTTAATGAGTTTTGCTAGAGGTTTATCAATTTTGCTGATCTTTTAAAGAACCAGCTCCCAGTTTCATTGATCCGTTCTATTGGGGTTTTTTGTTTCCTTGTTTGTTTTTTAGGGGGGATTGGGTTTGTTTTGTTTAGTTTCCATATAATTTATTTCTGTTCTAGTTTTTATTTCTTTCTTTTTGTTGGGTTTGGGCTTTCTTTGTTGTTCTTTTTCTAGATCCTTTAAGTGTAAAGTTACATTGTGTATTTGATATTTTTCTTTCTTCTTGAGGTAAACCTCCCTCTTAGAATCACTTCTGCTGCATATAAAAACTATTTTTAAATGAGAGATCGAATGTTATTTTATTACCGAAATTTTTCAAATGGACTGATAAGAGTTCATAATAATAACAATGCATGAATGGGCATGGAGGAGGGCACTTGTGGGGATGAGCACTGGGTGCTATGTGGAAACTAATTTGACAATAAACTATTTGTAAAAAAAAAATAATTATAAATTTAAAAAAATTAAAAAAAATAACAATGCATGAAAAGGTATCTGATTATTTGGTTCGTGGTTTGCAGAACAAAGGTAATAAGCCTATTCTCTCAAAAGAAACTTTAAATAAATGTCTTTAGACCAATCATTAAGTCTAATTTCTTTATATAGATAGATAGATAAGATATATATATATATATATATATACATATATATATATATATAAATTTTTATTTATTTTTAAGAGGCAGAGAGTGAGAACAGGGGAAAGTCAGAGAGAGAGAGAAAGTGAGAGAGAAAGAGAGAGACAGGGGATCCAAAGCGGGCTTTGTATTAACAGCAGTGAGCCTGATGAAGAGCTTGAACACACTGAAGCATGAGACTAAGATCTGAGCCAAAGTCAGCCACTCAGTGAACTGAGCCACCCACGTGCCCTGTTAAGTTTACTTTCTAAAAAGCCTGTGAATGGTGCATCTGATACATAAAATTGGGTGGATATACTTTTATACAGGGAAAATTCTTAAGATATGCCATAATACTTAGGTATAACATGTATATAATATATGAAGAATATCAAGTAAAAAGATTAAGTACGTCTGGAGTAGGGCCTAGACAATTGTATTTCTATAAAACTTTATGATTAGATCGGATATGCATTAAGATGCACTGGCCTAAAAATTACTTGATTCAAAAGTTTTTTCATTTTATTTTATTTATTTTCTTTCTTTTTCTTTTTTTACAAATAGTTTATTGTCAAATTAATTTCCACATAACACTCAGTGCTCATCCCCATAAGTGTCCTCCTCCATGACCATCCCCCCTCCCCCACCACATCCATCAGTCCTCAATTTGTGTCAACATTCAAGAGTCTCTCATGGTTTGCCTCTCTCCCTTTCCCCCACCATTTCCCCCCTTCTTCTCCCCCTTGTTCCTTAGTTAAGTTCCTCCTAATCCTCCTATACATGCACACATATGATATTTGTCCTTCTCTGCCTGACTTATTTCGCTCAGCGTAACACCCTCAAGGTCCATCCATGTTGCTACACATGGCCAGATTTCATTGTTTCTCATTGCCATGTAGTATTCCATGGTATAGATAAACCACATCTTCTTGATGCATTCATCCGTTGATGGACACTTAGGCTCTTTCCACGTTTTAGTTATTGTGGAGAGTGCTGCTATGAACATTGGGGTACATGTGCTCCTATGGATCAGCATTTCTGTATCCCTTGGGTAAATTCCTAGCAGTGCTATTGCTGAGTCATAGGAGAGTTTCCTTAGGAACCTCCACACTGTTTTCCAGAGGGGCTGTACCAGTTTACATTCCTACCAACAGTGTAGAAGGGTGCCCGTTTCTCCACATCCTCGCCAGCATCTAGAATTCTCTGATTTGCTCATTTTAGCCACTCTGACTGGCGTGAGGTGGTACCTCAGTGTGGTTTTGATTTGTATTTCCCTGATGAGGAAGGATGCTCAGCATCGTTTCATGTGTCTGTTGGCCATCTGGATGTCCCCTTTGGAGAAGTGACTGTTCATATCTTCTGCCCATTTCTTCACTGGGTTGTTTGCTTTTCGGGCGTGTAGTTTGGTGAGTTCCTTATAGATTCTTGATATTAACCCTTTATCTGATATGTCATTTGCAACTATCTTTTCCCATTCCGTTGGTTGCCTATTAGTTTTGTGGGTTGTTTCCTTTGCTGTGCAGAAGCTTTTAATCTTGATGAGGTACCAACAGTTTATTTTTGCTCTTGATTCCCTTGCTTTTGGGGATGTGTCAACTAAGAAGTTGCTGCGGTGGAGGTCAACGAGGTTGTTTCTGGCTTTCTCCTCTAGGGTGTTGATAGTTTCCTGTCTCACGTTCAGGTCCTTTATCCATTTTGAATTTATTTTTGTGCATGGTGTGAGAAAATGACCTAGTTTCATTCTTCTGCATGTTGCTGTCCAGTTCTCTCAACACCATCTGTTAAAAAGGCTGTCTTTTTTCCATTGGATATTCTTTCCTGCTTTGTCAAAGATTAGTTGGCTGTATACTTTGGGGTCCACTTCTGAGTTCTCCATTCTGTTCCATTGGTCTATGTGTCTGTTTTTGTGCCAATACCATACTGTCTTGATGATGACAGTAGAGGCTAAAGTCTGGGATGGTGATCCCTCCCGTTTTGGTTTTATTTTTCAGGATTACTTTGGCTATTTGGGGTCTTTTGTGGTTCCATACAAATTTTAGGATAGTTTGTTCTAGTTTTGAGAAGTATGCTGCAATTTTGATTGGAATTGCATTGAATGTGCAGAGTGCTTTAGGTAGTAATGACATCTTAACTATATTTATTCTTCCTATCCATGAGCATGGAATGTTTTTCCATTTCTTTGTATCTTCTTCAATTTCCTTCATAAGTTTTCTATAGTTTTCATCATACAGATCTCTTGTATCCTTGGTTAGGTTTATTCCGAGGTATTTTATGGTTTTTTGTGCAATGGTGAATGGGATCAGTTTCTTGATTTCTCTTTCTGTTGCTTCATTGTTGGTGTATAAAAATGCAACCGATTTCTGTACGTTGATTTTGTACCCTGCAACTTGGCTGAATTCTTGGATCAGTTCTAGTAGGCTTCTGGTGGAGTCTGTCGGGTTTTCTATGTAGAGTATCATGTCATCTGTGAAGAGGGAAAGTTTGACTTCCTCTTTGCCAATTCTGATGCCTTTGATTTCCTTTTGGTGTCTGATGGCTGATGCTAGGACTTCCAGCACTGTGTTAAACAACAGTGGTGAGAGTGGGCATCCCTGTCGTGTTCCTGATCTCAGGGGGAAAGCTCTCAGTTTTTCCCCGTTGAGGATGATGTTAGCTGAAGGCTTCTCATAGATGGCTTTGATGATGTTTAAGTAGGTTCCTTCTATCCCAACTTTCTCGAGAGTCTTTATTAAGAAGGGATGCTGTATTTTGTCAAATGCTTTTTCTGCATCTATTGACAGGATCATATGGTTTTTATCTTTTCTTTTATTGATATGATGTATCACATTGATTGATTTGCGAATATTGAACCAGCCCTGTAACCCAGGAATGAATCCCACTTGATCTTGGTGGATGATTCTTTTTATATGCTGCTGGATTCGATTTGCAAGGATCTTGTTGAGAATTTTTGCATCCGTATTCATCAAGGATATTGGCCTTTAGTTCTCTTTTTTTTGCTGGATCTCTGTCTGGCTTGGGAATCAGTGTGATGCTGGCTTCATAAAATGAGTCCGGGAGTTTTCCTTCGCTTTCTATTTTTTGGAATAGCTTGAGAAGAATTGGGATTAATTCTGTTTTAAATGTCTGGTAGAATTCCCCAGGGAAGCCATCAGGTCCAGGGCTCTTATTTGTTGGGAGATTTTTGATCACTGATTCAATTTCTTCACTCGTTATGGGTCTGTTCAGGTTTTCTATTTCTTCCCGTGTGAATTTTGGTAGTGAGTGTGTGTTTAGGAATTTGTCCATTTCTTCTAAGTTGTCCAATTTGTTGGCATATAATTTTTCATAGTATTCCCTGATAATTGCTTGTATTTCTGAGGGGTTGGTTGTAATAAGTCCAGTTTCATTCATAATTTTGTCTATTTGGGTGCTGTCTCTTTTCTTTTGGATAAGTCTGGCTAGAGGTTTGTCAAATTTGTTTACTTTTTCAAAAACCCAACTCTTGGTTTCATTGATCTATTCAATTGTTTCTTTGGTCTCTATGCTGTTTATTTCTGCTCTAATTTTTACTATTTTTCTTCTTCTACTGGGTTTAGGGCGTTCTTGTTGCTCTGCCTCTAGTTCCTTTAGGTAAGCTGTTAGATTTTGGACTTGTGCTTTTTCTGATCTCTTGAAATAGGCCTGGAGAGCAATGTACTTTCCTCTTAGGACTGCCTTTGCCGCATCCCATAGATTTTGAATTGTTGTGTTTTCATTTTCATTTGTTTCCATATATTTTTAATTTCATCTCTAATTGCCTGATTGGCCCATTCATTCTTTAGAAGGGTGTTCTTTAACCTCCATGTTTTGGAAGTTTTCCAGACTTCTTCCTGTAATTGATTTCAAGTTTCAAAGCATTGTGATCTGACAGTGTGCATGGTATGATCTCTATTCTTTTATATTTATTGAGGGCTGCTTTATGTCCCAGTATGTGATCTATCTTGGAGAATGTGCCATACGCACTTGAGAAGAAAGTAAATTTCCTGGCCTCAGGATGTAAAGTTCTAAATATATCCGTCAGGTCCATCTGGTTCAATGTGTCTTTCAAGTCCATTATTTCTTTAGTGATTTTCTGTCTGGTTGACCTATCCATTGCTGTAAGTGGAGTATTAAAGTCCCCTGCTATTAGCACATTCTTATCTATAAGCTTGTTTCTGTTTGTGATTAATTGTTTTAGATATTTAGGTGCTTCCATATTCGGTGCGTAGACATTTATGATTGTTAGTTCTTCCTGATGGATGGACCCTGTAATTATTATGTAGTGCCCTTCTTCATCTCTTGTGATTGTCTTTAATTTAAAGTCCAGTTTGTCTGATATAAGTATCGCTACTCCGGCTTTCTTTTGATTTCCTGTAGCATGATATATATTTCTCCCTCCCCTTCCTTTTAATCTGGAGGTATCTTCCCGTCTAAAATGAGTTTCTTGTAGACAGCATATAGATGGATTTTGTTTTTTAATCCATTCTGCTACCCTATGTCTTTTGATTGGAGCATTCAGCCCATTTACATTCAGTGTTATTATTGAAATAGGTGGGTTTAGAGTCTTTGTATCTTTTGTAGGGTTCATGTTTGTGGTGGTATCTCTGGTATCTTTGTTCCTTGCAACCTTTCCTTCAGAGCGTCCTCCTCAGGATTTCTTGTAGGGATGGCTTAGTGGTGACAAATTCTTTCAATTTCTGTTTATTTGGAAAGGTTTTTTATCTCTCCTTCTAGTTTGAATGAGAGGCTTGCTGGATAGAGGATTCTTGGCTGCATATTTTTACTGTTCATCACATTGAAGATCTCCTGCCATTCCTTTCTGGCCTGCCAAGTTTCAGTAGATAGGTCTGTCACCACTCTGATAGGTTTCCCTTTGTATGTGAGGGCCCTTTTCTCCCTAGCTCCTTTCAAAATTCTCTCTTTGTCCTTGTATTTTGCCATTTTTACTATGATATGTCCGTGCAGAAGATCGATTCAAGTTACGTCTGAGGGGAGTCCTCTGAGCCTCTTGTATTTCCACATTTACTTCCTTCCCCAGGTCGGGGAAGTTCTCTGCTATAATTTGTTCCAGGACTCCCTCAGCACCTTTCCCTCTCTGTTCATCTTCTGGGAATCCTATGATATGGATATTGTTGCGTTTGACCATATCGCTGAGCTCTCGAATTCTTCTTTCCTGTTCCTGGATCAGTTTGCCTCTTTATTTTGTCAGCTGCTTGTTTTTCTATAATGGTGTCTTCTAAATCACTTATTCTCCTTTCTGCCTCTTCAATCCGTGCATTGGAGGCCTCTAATTTATTATGGATCTCATTGATCGCATTTTTTAATTCTTCATGCCTATTTTTATTTTCCATTCTGTCTGTAGCCATAGTTTCTTTGATGTCTCCAATTTTTTTTTCATGCCCAGCAATTAATTTTACCATTATTATTCTAAAATCTTGTTCAGTTATGCTGCTGATATCTGACTGAGCAGTTTATTAGCTGTCATTTCTTCTTGGAGTTTCTTTGGAGGAGAGCTCTTTTGTTTCGTCATTTTAGTTAGCTCTCCGGCTCTTGTTGGTTTTAAAGACCTGTTAATGCTCTCTGTATCTATGAGCGCAGCTATATCCAAGAACACTCTTTGTCCAGGGCCTATCCTTTCAGAGAGTGTTTTTTAAATGGTATCTCTCGGTCTCTCTTTTTGGGACCTTGGTTATTTTATTTTCCTATTCGTAGTGATAGTTGAGACTCTCCACCTTGTGTACTCTGGCTTGTTTCTTGAGGTAGCCCTGGAAAAGAAAACAGACAGACAAACACACAGGGAGCAGGAGCACACAAATGCACAGGCTAATTCAACTAACATGCAAAGCGAGAGGTAAAACGAAAAAGTTAAGAGAAAAGACGGAGGAGGTAGGGCGAATAATAGGGAGTATAAAATACATAAAAGGGTCAAAAAGGGGAAAAGAAAAGGAAAAAAGAAGAAAACCAATGGACAAAGAATGGTTTAAAGCATATACCTGGATTTCCCAGCTACAGTTAAATAGCCGTGTGTATGCAGTGCTGGTTGAAGAGCATAGAGAAAGAGAGAGAAGGCAGGGTGGGATGAGGCAAATTGGAAATAGAATGAACAGGAAGAAGGGATAAGAAGCTTTTTTCAAAGAGGTAAAGGGTAGAATATGGTTGGATAGGTGAGAGAAGGATGCTGGGATTATCCAGAGAAACTATATAGTCTAATTACTCCTGAGAGAAAGAGATGAAAATGTCAGTAGGTGTAGAATTTACATCTACTGAATGGACTCCTTGTGATTGTTTAAGCCAGCTGGTGACCAGCATCAATCAGGTCAGTGTTCTGGGGGAAAAAGAGAAAAGAGAAAGAAGAAAAAAAAAGGGAGGAGGGCACCTCTCAGGCAGGGATGGGCGTGGCGTGATCAAATGCCTCAGGCGGGAGTTCTGCCTTGGTGGTTGTGGGGAGGAGAGTGACGATGCTCCAGTCCCTTCTTGAACCCCGCGCTGCAACTCGCTTTTTTGGGCGTGTCAACTCCCCGTACCGGGGACGCAGCCGAAGTTGGTTGCACTCTTCAACTCAGGCCAGTCCCAACCTCCAAATCCCAGTCCGCACGCCCCGCTGAAATTGCCTTAGACACAGCTTCCCAGGCACCCCCCTCGGGCAATTCCAGGCCCCCTGCCGAGCTCTGGGGGCGGAGTCAGAATCGCTGCTTCCTTCTCTAGTTCGGGCTGGCGCGCATGCGCGGGGGCTTGCCTGCCAGGTGCGCTGAGCCCGAGCCTCCTGGAGTGAGGAAAACCGGGTCCCTCTATGGCTCGTCCCCCGAAACACGAACTCACAGGCAAATTTCCCAGTTTTTAGTTCCTTGCCTTCCCTCTCGAGTTCCAGCCAGCCAGGAGCGCGGACGCCCCGTGTCCGCGCGCGAGGCTCTTTCTGGGGCCCAAGCCGCCTGGGAGGACAATGGCATCAGGCGCGCCGCCACTCTGAAGTCCAGCCCACCAGGAGCAGCACAAAGACGCAGTTTGTGTGCTCAGCCCCCCACCCCCGGGACCAGTTGGCGCGAGGGGACCTGGACTGCAGGTATTTGGTGCGCAGGGTCTTTCTATGCCCAGAGCGGAGGTTTTTCTGTTTCGGACTCTCTCCTTTTCCCCTCTCACTCCCCGTAGAGGGTAGAGGGGGATCACCTCTGACCCTAGAGTCTCCGATCCCGGCCCGATTTTATCTTCCCCAGTTCGCACTCACGTTAGAAGGCTCTCTCAGTGGATTCTGTGCCCTTTTTCTCCCAGTCTCTCAGGTTTCATAAGGTTTCCAATGGCTTCAGATCTTTTCTGTGTGATGTATGGGCGCGAGTGCAAGCACGGAGCTCCTTACTTCTCTGCCATCTTGCCCCCTCTCCCGATTCAAATTTTTTAAAAAAGAAAAAGTCTGTGGCAATCAACATTTTGAACAATAATAGAAATATATTGTTACTCATTATCATCAGACAAAACACTATCTAGACTCAAGTAAATAGGGGAAAGTTCAACAAAACCATTCTATAAGACTTCCAGTCAATGTTTTCCCTGAACTTAAACATATACAGAAAGCAAGGCCTTGAAAAATCTCTAGGGACTTCCTATAAAGCATAAAATTTCTGAAATTTTATATTAATAACATCTTACCTATACAAATTTAACTCAGGGAAGGCTGAGCATTTCTTCTGATTTAACAGCTCTTCCTATGCAGCTCACCGAATCTGATTATTTCTAGCATCCCTTTTTATAAGGTAAAAGAACAAAGCTTTGTGATTTTCCAGGAACCCTCTGGGAAGTCTCAAAGACTACTTTAAGTGTAAAAGATTTCCTGCAAGTTTTATTTATTTTCTTCTATATTTCAGACCTAATTTTTCAAAGGCAAAAATCAAGAGCTGTCAGAGGAGATTTAGACACTTGATTAAGACAGGATCATGGGTTCCTGAGAAACAATACTTGGTTGCTTATTGAATCGAAGTGACAATAAAACATTTAAAATAAATACAGGGAGGAAACAAGATTGCAAACAACCTTAGCACTTTCATAAGCAAGGAAACTTTTATTCCCTTTTTTTTTCTTCTCTTCTTTTTCTTCTTCGTTTTCATAATTAAGGGCATAACGTCCACATAGAGAATGTAAGATTATTCAGGCAAGTCACAGAATCTTTGCTTTCTATGCAAATTACACAGAAAGTAAATAAGGTAGCCAACACTCCCAGCTTCCCCAGGACTGTTCTCATTATAATACTGACAGTTCCACATCCCAGGAAACCCTTGGTTCCAGGCAAATCAAGAATGTGGGTCACTTTAAAAAGAATAGCCATTTGCATTGCAGGTGAAGACATTAATCAAAAACACATTTCACAGCTTATGATTAAGGATTATAAACCAAGATAAGAAAAATGTACTTTCCAAGTTTTGCCCTTTACTACACTTTTTCATACTGTGGTTATACTTCTATTCTAATACAGATGTCAAGGGATGCATAAGTTCAAAACTTATTCTATAATAATATTAAGATGCTGTTTCTGATAGCATGGTATATATTTATCACTATATCCAAATGAATACATAAATGAGTATTCTAAATATTTCTCCGTTTTGATTTTTAATAGAGTAAGCATAAATAATTGTAACACACATAAATCCCAAGAACCACTGCTTATGGAAAAGCAGAAGCATATTCTTGGTTGTATTTCTCTGTCATTGCTACTAGTGCTATTCCACCCACTCATATTAATTATAACTTTTCACTGAAGTAATTAACTTCTATTTCACAAAGAAAACTAGAGAGCAGATAATTGAGAACTTTCTGTCATATTGAAGCATTTTAGCAGATTAGCAGAGTTCATAATGTAATTTTTATAGTCACATGCATTCCTTTGTGGCAAAAATGAGCATATTCATTAACATGACTCATTGCTATAGCTTCTCTTTTAGCATATTAAAAAAGCAAAATTATGCTTAGTAATCACTGTGTCAGTGTTCTATCCTACTTAGAAAGTACCTAGATATGCATTGGTTATATAGTAATTAATTTAATTTAATATCAACTTACAGGTTTTAAAAAAGCTATTAAAATTAAAAAATTGTCAGAACAATGATTCAATTCAAACATAAATTTATATTTTTCATAATCTTAAACATTATGTAGGAGTAATGTTAGCTTTTTTGATCAGTAAACTTATAAATGTCTATGAAAAACATTCCTAAGTAGAAAAAACTGCTTGTATTATACTTAACAATGATAAATCAGAGGAGACAAAGCAGTTTTTATTAAACTCACATTAGTAAACTGGTCTTGTTTGCCAAACATTTATTTTAATTATGTGAATTTGGATTCTTAAAAGGTTTCTGACTTAGCTTCAGGAAGAAAATTTTTTAGCACATTTAAAGTATTAGAAGTTTTGGGGATGAGCACTGGATATTATATGGAAACCAACTTGACAATAAACTATTTGTAAAAAAAAAAAATAAAGTATTAGAAGTTTATTTTATTTGGGAGGATTTTATATAGACATTTATTTTATAAACCAATCATAACAAAGCTGCTTTAATTTTAAAAAAAAACTTTGTAATCTAATTTATTTACACCCTTCAGAAATAAGAAAATACACACACACACACACACACACACACACACACACACACACACTAACAGATAAAGGCCTTTCCAAATACAGAGAGCTTATAGCTTCAATTCTACAATTTTAGCCACAGGTCACATGAAACAGACACAGAATTTTTTTTTTCCTCACAATTCTGTATATCAGAAAAAGCTGTTCTCCTTCCTATTGGGCATGATTTTTTAAAAATTAATTTGTGTTCAAAATAGACAAATACATAAGCAAATAACAACAACAACAAAAACGCAAATATAAAGGACCAATAAACCAGAATCTCTGTCATCTCTAACCCAGCAGAGAATAGATATCTATCATTTACCTATAGAAACTATCAAATGTCCAGTGGATCAAGTCAGATTCCCAGTTATACCTCATTGGTGACAGCAATAACTAATGGGCTATAAGTGAACACAACCTAAACACAAAATTAAAGAGGGGGAAACCTAGAGAATGTATAGTTGGCAAAGTTAAATTTCTATTGACACTTGGATTCACCTAGGAGCCAAGAAAAAAAATGTGTCTTGCCTTAAGCTACTCATGAAATATATTTCTCTGTGAACAGCCTACCTCACTCTGTCAGGGGAATCGATGGTGCATCTCAGTAGAAACTTCAAAATTGTTAAATGATATTTTTTAATGTTTATTTATTTTTGAGCAAAACAGAGCACAGTCAGGGGAGGGCAGAGAGAGAGGGAGACACAGAATCCGAAGCAGGCTCCAGGCTGAGCTGTCAGCACAGAGTCCAATGTGGGGCTGGAACCCATGAACCATGAGATCATAACAGAAGCTGAAGTCAGACATTTAACTGACTGCGCCACCCAGGCACCCCTAAATGATACTCTTTTAAAGATGAAATCATAACTCTCATATAAATATAAAATGAACACTTATCAAAGATTTTAAATTAACTCATTAGTTGATGAGGGAATGAGTAAGATGTTACAGCTGGTTCAAATAATGATTTGACTTACAGAGATTCATATTCTCCACTGGATAAAACCTATTCCATGATCAGGAATCAATCAGACAGCTATAGACTGGAAGCAGTTGCCTCATAATCAGCTCTACAAGTTAACTTCTGTTTCTACAAAGTTGGAACTAGCTAAAGACAACCTGAATGGGTGAGCTATACAGAATACCCATTAATATTTTTTTGCCATTTAAAAATTTTCACAACTCTTCAGAAAAGAATAAAAATGTTATAAATCCACAAAAGTGAAGAAAGTGAAAGAGCAGTTGAGTGACAGGAGAAATGAAAAAGTGTTTGGTTAAGTAGTGACTGACTTAGCAGAGAAGGAAAAAAAAAACCCTCAAGTGTCACAAAGGAGTATGCCACTGAGAAACCATCTAATTTACCCATACGGTTTTCTGTGGAGACACAGAAGTCAGAAGCATAAATGCCCCAGAAGGTAGGGGTAAAGACTGAAAGTAGGAAGATCAATTACATGTTTATAGAAGGAACAATTAGGATTCTGGACTTTGACCTCTTTTTCATCTAGAAAATTGACCATGCCTACTAATTCCATCATGAACTACAATATATGCTTTAGGAAATTGTCCCATTGGGTTTCTACATCTGAGGACATAGGCACAGCACATCTCCCTTGGGTTGAGGTGGAACAGGAGAGCTACAATAGGAGGAAGAAGCAATCCAGGACAATATCTCAAGAAAATATCTTCCTTGATGTGCTTGATTCTACTGAGAATGTTTTTACATTGTGTTTGAGAGTTTGGAAAGAATTAGGAAGAAATATGTATTAGGTTGAAACATAGGAAATTCACATTGTTCAACTAATTTGTACTTACAAAAAGAACGGTGATTTCAAGCAAAAACCTAACGCAAATAAATGTTAACAGAACAAAGGGAAACCAAGAGTTGTGCAGGAGTAGGGGCGCCTGGGTGGCTTAGTCGGTTAAGCGTCCGACTTTCCGACTTTCGCTTGGGTCATGATCTCGCGGTTTGTGGGTTCGAGCCCCGCGTCGGGCTCTGTGCTGACTGCCAGCTCAAAGCCTGAGCCTGTTTCAGTCTGTGACTCCTTCTCTCTCTGACCCTCCCCTGCTCACGCTGTCTCTCTCTCCTAGAAATAAATAAAACATTAAAAAAAAAAAAGAGTTGTGCAGGAGTAGAAGTCTAATCACAATAGATTATTCGTTTTTATTATAAATAATATTTAAATAGTCAAAATAATGTAAACACTAGATATTGACCTAACCAAAAACTGGATAATATATATAGAGAGAGCAAATAGAGAACATAAACATACCTGTTGGAAGGGAAGGGAGAACTTGTACAATGTGCTAAATCTTCAACATGCATTGACAGAAGTCAATAGAAAATATCTCAACTTGGTATAGTAAAAGAAAGTTATATAAGTCTATTGAGAAATGTAGAGGCAAGTGCCAGCAAAACAGCTAAAAATGGTAAAAACAGTTGCTTCTGGAAAGTAGGACTTTGGTAAATAAGGGCAGCACAAAAGACTTTTACTTCTATTATAAACCAAACTACAAAAGTAGTTTGACTTTTGTAATATTTACATAAACTGTATTGTGAAAAATATGGGGGGAAATGCAATAAAGAAAGGTAAAGAGCAAACAAGGAACTGAGGGAAATACTTGTTACAGTTATATAGTAAGATTAATTTCCTTAATATATACAAAACTCTTTATTTTTTATTGAAGTATAATTAATATGCAATGTATATTAGTTTCAGGTGTACAACATATTAATTCAACAATTATATAAAAAAAGTGCTCATCATGATAAGTATAGTCACATTTTGTCACCATATAATGTTACTACAATATTATTGACTATTTCTCTGATATACTTTTTATCTTTGTAACTTAGTTATTTTATAACTGGAAGTTTATACCTCTTAGTACCCTTTATCTATTTCACCTATCCTCTCCTCTGCCATCTCCTCTCTGGCAACCACCAGTTTGTTCTCTGTATTTAAGAATCTTGTTTTTTGTTTGTTCACCTGTTTTGTTTTGTTTAGATTCCACATATGAGTGAAATGGTGTGGTGTTTGTCTTTCTCTGATTTATTTCACTTAGCATAATACCCTCTAAGTCCACCCCTGTTGTTGCAGATGGCAAAATTTCATTCTTTTTTATGGCTATGTAATACTTTATTGTATATACAGACCACACCTTCTTTATTTGTTAATCTATCAGTGGACACTTGGGCTGCTTCTGTACCTTGGCTATTGTAAATAATACTGCAGTAAGCACAGGGGTGCATACATCCTTTCAAATTAGTGTTTTCATTTTGGGAAGGGAGATAAATAGCCAATTGTAGCATTATTGGATTGTGTAGCATGTATATTTTTAATTATTTGAAGAAACTCCATACTGTTTTCTCTAGTGGTTGTACCAGTTTATATTCCCACAAACAGTGCACGAGGGTTCCTTTTTCTCCACATCCTCACCTACACTTTTATTTCTCACCCTTTTGATACTAGCCATCCTAATTGATGTGAGGCAATACATCACTGTGGTTTTGATTTGCACTTCCCTGATGATTAGTGATGTCGAGCAGCTTTCCATGTGGTTGTTGGCCATTGTACATCTTCTCCGGAAAAATGTTGATTCAAGTCCTCAGCTCATTTTTAAATTAGATTCTTCAGGGGGTTTTTTGATGTTGAGTTATAGAAGTTCTTTATATATTTTGGCCATTAATCCCTTATCAGATATATCATTTGCAAATATCTTCTCCCATTCGGTAGGTGGCCTCTTTGTTGAAAAACAAAACAGCTTTGCTGTGCAGAAGCTTTTTATTTTGGTATTGGCCCAATAGTTTGTTTTCACTTTTGTTTCCCTTGCCTGAGGAAACATATCTAGAATATGTTGCTAAGGCCAAGAGATTACTACTTCTGTTTTCTTCTAGGGATCTTATGATTTCAGGTCTCACATTTAGGTCTTTAATCCATTTTGAGTTTATTTTCATGTATAGTGTATGAAAGTTGCCCAGTTTCATTCTTTTGAATGTAGCTGTCCAGTTTTCCCAGCACCAGTTATTGAAGAAACTGTTGTTTCTCCACTGTGTATTCTTGCCTCCTTTATTATAGATTAATTGGCCGTATAAGTATGGGTTTATTTCTGGACTCTCTATTCTATTCCACTGATATATGTATCTGTTTTTAATGCCAAGCCCTACTGTTTTATTACTGCAGCTTTGTAGTATTGTGTTACCTCCAGTTTTGTCCTTTTTTCTCAAGATTGCTTTGGCTATTTTGGGGTCTTTTGTGATTCCATACACACTTATAAAAAGCTCTTTAAATCAATCAAAGTCTAACATCCCAATTTCAAATGAACAAACCACATGGAAAGGCAACTCACAGAAAAAAAGGTCCACAAATATTGAAAACATGCTCAATTATACTTATTCATTTTAAAACAACTATTCATTTTAAAACAACAAAATACATTTTTAGAAATCTATCTTGGGGCTTCTGGGTGGCTCAGTCGGTTAAGCATCCGACTCGGCTCAGGTCATGATCTCACGGTTCGTGGGTTCAAGCCCTGCGTCGGACTCCGTGCTGACAGCTCAGAGCCTGGAGCCTGCTTCAGATTCTGTCTCCCTCTCTCTCTGCCCTTCCCCCACTCGCTCTCTGTCTCTGTCTCTCGAAATAAAGACATAAAAAATTTTTTTTAAATAAGAAAGCTCTTTATGTATTAATATGAAGATTTGCTAAGAGGAGCAAAAAGAAAAGTATGGATCAAAATTTGTTGTATTCTCCTTTTTGGATAAAAAGGCAAGAAGCAGGAAATGTCTTTGTATTTGATTTTATATGTGGAAAGAAATTCTGGAAAGGTGCACAAGAAATTAATAAAAATGGCTTCTTGTTTAGCAGTAGCAGTAGCAGGAACTGAACCAAACTTTTCACTGTATATTTTTTCATGCTTGAATTTCAAGCCATGTGAGTATGTTACCTATCCAAAAACGCAATATAATAAAAATTGATAAATAGGACCAAAGTAGATTTTACGTACTGATTATTTCTAAGATATATTAAATGGAAATGTTAGATATTCTTTATGTCTGATGGAAGGAAAGGTCAGTGGGAAACAGTTTCCATCTAGTGGGATTACCAAAGGCAGTCCAGGGATTCTTGGAGGAAGGGAAGGGATAACCCCCTTGGGAAGAGCTGGTCTACAGTGATTGCGGTCAGTGCCCTCCTCCTCCTAACTATTGGTTAGAGGGTGGAAAGGGGTGGGGAGACACAAGGAATGCAAATGGACCCCTTCCTAGGCCTGAGCCATTTGATCCCTGTGGTCCTGAGAGGAATGAAGATTTATGACCTCCTGTTCTCTTGACCTGCCTTCTGAGTGCAGAAGTGGAGAAGAGGCACAACTGACATAGCTGAAGAAACCTCCAGGTCTCCTTCCTCCTGAGGACTCTGGTGAAGACAAATCTAGTGGCTCACACCTCAGCCTGATTAGCACCGATCATTACTCAGAGCTTCGATGAGGGCTCTGGGTCTGGAGTCCCACTTCTGACAGCATGGGGAACAGACTTGCCTGGCCCCAGTAACCTCATGAGAGTGTCCAGTTGGAAAGCCTTCAATGTGACTCAAACACATGGCTGAAGTTGGCCCGATGAAGGGCAGCATGACCAGGTACTCCTCACCTACATTGTCCCGAAGAGAATGACATGACACTAGTGGCTGCCTTGAGGTCGCTGTGGGCATCCAGCAGCCCTGCAATGGCCATTACTAATACCTGTTCCTGAGGCCGAGATCTCTCAAGTCTAGAGGGCAGCACTCATAAATGCAGGGCACTGAGAGGACCGTAAAAGACTGATGCTTTCTGTGGTCCAACATCTTTGGCCACCCTCAGCTCTCTTTTTATACCTGGGCTTCAGGAGAATTTTGTCTTTGCTTGTTTGTTTCGAGGCTCCCCCATGTTTAGTGTCTATAATGTGCTATATCAATGCTTCCTACACTTCGACAGGTATCAAAATCACCTGGGTAGCTAATAAGGCATGCAGAGGCCCAGGGTCCTTAAAGTAGCATAAGGCCTAGCCTCTGTTTTCACCAACTACATTGGGATAATTCTGATAGGACCAAAGTTGGAGAACCACTGCACTAAACTCTTTTCAAACATTATGCAAGTTAATTCTCAACATGGCCTTAACAAGTAAATATTATTTTCTTCAACTAGAAAACAAGGTCAGTAAGAAGAGTGTCTGGAATCAAATCCACAATCTTCTTACTAGGTGCGTGACCTCGGAAGGTACCTAGCCTCTCTGAACCTCATCTTCATCATCCTCATAGTGAGACTTCTGTGACATTCCCTTTCTTGAAGGGTGGCTGAGAGAGTTAAATGAAACAACCCAGGACAAGTGCTAGGCACACTCAGTAAAAGATCATGATTGCTATTCTAATCATGGGTTAAATCACTTACTGGAAACAAAACAATGTATAGAAGAGGTTTTGAATGGGCACATCTTCATTGATTTTAACACATCAAATGGCATTTGACAAATGGTAGAAAAGAATATGGACCAATATTTAATTGATTAAGTCACCAATATTTTCATTTAATTTGAGGTTCTTAAAAAGAAAGATTGCTGGTAGATTATAGCATCACTCATAGTCAAAATCCTTCTGCCTTTCCTTCACAGAGTATGCAGAGAATTGGGGCTTCTGCTACAGAAATACCCTCCCCATTTACACTCAAGGCCAGCAGTCTTCACTCCACAAGTATTGGCTTATTCCTCATCTACAATGTGTGAGGCACTGGGGATATGGCAGTAAACAAAACAGGGAGACAGTAAATAATCCCCTAATCTCAGGGAGAGAGAGACAGTAAATAAACAGATGTTCCCTAATCTGAGAAATGTCAAAAATTCCTTAGTTCTGGTGGAAGAAAATTTTCAGTGGGGAGCCATTTCCATCTGTCGGGATTGTCAAAGGCATTCCAAGAATCCTTGCAAGAGAGACAGGGACAGCTCTCTCAGGAAGAGGCGGTCTGGAATGACTCCCCCTTGCTAGCTCCCCACACCCTCCCAATTGCTGGAAAAAGTGTAAGGAAAGATGGGAAGGAAGAGGGCGGTGCAAGTGGGCCCCTTCCAGAGTTAAAGCACTTCGATCCCTTTGGCCCTGAGAAGAATGAGTGTTCCTGGTCTTCTGTTCTCCTGGCTTGCCTTCTGGGCACAAAAGTGGAGAAGGGGCACAATTTACATAAAAACTAAAGCAAGACGAAGCTCTGTGCAGTGGCAGAAGGAACTCCAGGTCCCATTCCTGTTGGGCACTCTGATGAAGACAAATCTGATGGTGTCTAGTTCCCATAACAGGCCAGACAGGCAAGTTGCAAGAGCACTAAACAAAGGGAGAGGAAGGAGTGGGCCCTGAGGGGAAGCTGAGTTAAGCATCCAACTGATGCCTTTTGCCTGGTAGGACCTGCTTTCTCACTTCAGGAGGAAAGAGGGTGGAGCTGGGCAGGGCTGGGCTCTAAAGGCTGCCTGACCTAACTGGAGCCAGTGAAGAACCCAGATGCTGGCAGTCAGATGCTCCTGAGAACTGCAGGTAAATGCCTGGAAATCTGCTGTGCTTGCTTTTTGCTGACTGATTTATCTTAGACCCAAGCTTCTTGAGAGATGCACATCTTCACTTTTTTGTGTGCTCTCCAGAAATGTTCTTGCAACTTACAAAGATTGGGTTATAACTGATGAGTTCCCCCAGGCTTAAGACTCACCTGAGGGATTCTACAGAGAAGCTAATAAATTCAAAAGTGGAGATGTCCAGGCAACTGAGAAAATGAAACATCTGGGTATGTGATTTGTTAGTATGAATGGAGAGTTAAAGGGTCCTAGGATAGAACTTTTGAAATTGGGGTTCTGCTAATTTCAAATTAGATGATCCTCCGGGGATGAAAGGTGTAGGCAACAATACTGGCTGAATTGTTGAGTGGCGATTGCTTTCCTTCATCCACTGACTCTTACTTTCTTCCCCCAGTATCCCCACCACCACCACCACCCCATCTTCTACACACACAGATCTGAGAACAAAGAGCATGCTAACGTTGTGTTTTGTTGAGGACCTATCACAAGCTGAACCCTTTCTAGGAGCTTGATCCTCAACCCCATACCATAGTTACCACCTCAGAATAAATGCATGCTGGGTGCCAGGACTCTGCTAAGATCTTTATGTGTATCACTTCCTTTAATTGCTATGACTCTGAGACACATAATTCTTATACTCAAAAAAAGGTTAATGTCCTGTTATCCTACTGCCAGGAAGTGGTGAAACCTGGATTCAAAACTTGGTGTGGTCCCATACACAAAAATAAACTCAAAATGGATAAAGGACCTGAACGTGAGACAGGAAACTATCAAAATCCTAGAGGAGAAAGCAGGAAAAAAACCTCCTTGACCTCAAACACAGCAATTTCTTACTTGACACATTCCCAAAGGCAGGGAATCAAGAGCAAAAATGAACAATTGGGACCTACCTCATCAAGATTAAAAGCTTCTGTTTGGCAAAGGAAACAATCCATAAAACTAATAGGCAACCGACAGAATGGGAAAAGATCGTTGCAAATGACATATCAGGTAAAGGGCTAGTATCCAACACCTATAAGGAACTCACCAAACTCCACACCTGAAAAACAAACAATCCAGTGAAGAAATGGGCAGAAGATATGAACAGATACTTCTCCAAAGAGGACTTCCAGATGGCCAACAGACACATGAAACGATGCTCAGCATCCTTCCTCATCAGGGAAATACAAATCAAAACCACACTGACATACCACCTCATGCCAATCAGAGTGGCTAAATGAACAAATCAGGAGACTGTAGATGCTGGCGAGGATGTGGAGAAACGGGCACCCTCCTACACTGTCGGTCAGAATGTAAGTTGGTGCAACCCCTCTGGAAAACAGTATGGAGGTTCCTCAAAAAATTAACAATAGAACCCAGCAATAGTATGGCTAAGAATTTACCCAAGGGATACAGGAGTGCTGATGCAGAGAGGCACATGGACCCCAACGTTCATAGCAGCACTCTCAACAATAGCCAAAACATGGAAAGAGCCTAAGCGTCCATCAGCGGACGAATGGATCAAGATGTGGTTTATCTATACAATGGAATACTACATGCCAATGAGAAAGAATGAAATCTGGCCATGTGTAGCAACATGGATGGACCTTGAGGGTGTTATGCTGAGCGAAATAAGTCAGGCAGAGAAAGACAAATACCATATGATTGCACGTATAGGTGGATTAGGAGGAACTTAAGGAGGACCATGGGGGAGAAGAAGGGGAAAAATAGTTGGGGAGAGGGTGGGAGGCAAACCATGAGAGACTCTTGAATGCTGAGAACAAACTGAGGGCTGATGGGGGTGGGAAAAAGGGGAAGAGGGGTGATGGGCATGGAGGAGGGCACTTGTTGGGATGAGCACTGGGTGTTATATGGAAACCAACATGACAATAAACTATTTAAGGAAATAAAATAAAATAGGGGAAATAAAAAAAAAACTTGGTGTGGTCAATCCCAAGACTTTTGAAAAGATTTTGTTTTTACCTTTTTGATTGGGATTGCATTGAATGTGTAGATTGCTTTGGGTAGTAATGGCATTTTAACTACATTTATTCTTCCAATCCATGAGCATGGAATGTTT
This sequence comes from Proteles cristata cristata, assembly GCA_017311185.1. NCBI lineage: Eukaryota > Metazoa > Chordata > Mammalia > Carnivora > Hyaenidae > Proteles > Proteles cristata. The sequence continues at coordinate 981,235 of JAESUZ010004583.1, forward strand.
TTCCATTTCTTTGTGTCTTCTTCAGTTTCCTTCATAAGTTTTCTATAGTTTTCATCATACAGATATCTTATATCTTTGGTTAGGTTTATTCCTAGATACTTTATGGTTTTTTGTGCAATTGTGAATGGGATCAGTTTCTTGATTTCCCTTTCTGTTGCTTCATTGTTGGTGTATAAAAATGCAACCGATTTCTGTACATTGATTTTGTACCCTGCAACTTTGCTGAATTCTTGGATCAGTTCTAGTAGGCTTATGATGGAGTCTGTCAGGTTTTCTATTAGAGTATCATGTCATCTGCGAAAAGTGAAAGTTTGACTTCTTCTTTGCATGTAGCTGTCCAGTTTTCCCAGCATCCTTTATTGAAGAGACTGTTTTTTCCCCATTGTATATTATTCTTGCTCCTTTGGTTATAGATTATTTGACCATATAGTTGTGGGTTTATTTCTGGACTGTCTATTCTGTTCCATTTATCTATATGTCTATTTTTGTGCCAGTACCATACTGTTTTGATTACCTCAGTTCGTAGTATACCTTGAAATCTAGGATCATGTTATGTCCAGCTTTGTTTTTCTTTCTCAAGATTGCTTTGGTTATTTGGAGTCTTTTGTGGTTCCATACAAATTTTAGGATTATTTGTTCTAGTATTGCAAAAAATGTTGTTGGTGTTTTGATAGGGATTGTATTGAACCTGAAGATTGCTTTAAGTAGTGTGGATATTATAACACTATTAATTCTTCTAATCCTGAGCATGTTATGGTTTTCCATTTGTGTGTGTGTGTACTGTTTTCGTTTTCTTTCATCAGTGTCTTATAGTTTTCAGAGTATGGGTCTTTCATCTCCTTTGTTATATTTATTTTTATTTTAGGTATTTTATTATTTTTGGTGCAATTGTAAATGAGATTATTTTCTTTTTTTTTTTGAGATTATTTTCTTAATTTCTCTTTTTATTGTTTTGTTATTAGTGTATAGAAATGTAACCAATTCCTGTATATTAGCTTTGTATTCTGCAACTTTACTGAATTCACCTATCAGTTCTAATAGTTTTTGGTGAAGTCTTTAGTGTTTTTCATATGTAGTATCATGTCATCTACCAATAGTGAAAGTTTTACTTCTTCCCTACCAATTTAGATGTCTTATTTCTTTGTGTTGTGTAATTGCTGTGGCTAGGACTTCTAGTACTATGTTGAATAAAAGTAGTGAGAGTGGACATCTTTGTCTTCTTCCTCATCTTGGAGGAAAAACTTTCAGTTTTTCACCATTGAATATGATGTTAGCTGTGGATTTTTTTATACGTTGACTTTATTATGTTGAAGTATGTTCCCTCTAAACCTACTTTGTTGAGAGTTTTTATCATAAATGGGTGTTGTATTTTGTAAAATACTTTTTCTGCATCCATTGAAGTGGTCATATGTTTTTTTAAATAGTTCCTCTTGTTAAAATGATGTATCACACTGATTTGTAGATACTGCACCACCTTTGCATCCCTAGAATAAGTCTCACTTGATCATGGTGAATAATTTTCCTGATATATTGTTGGATTTGGTTTGCTAATATTTTGTTGAGGTTTTGAGTATCTATGTCTATAAGAGATATTGACCTATAGTTTTCTTTATAGTAGTATCTTTGGTTTTGGCATCAAGTAATGCTGGCCTCGTAGAAGTTTGAAACTTTTCTTTTTTTCTTTTTCTTTTTTTCTTTTTTTTTTTTTTGGAATAGTTAGAGGAGAATAGGTATTCTTTTTAAATGTTTTGGTAGAATTCACTGTGAAGCCATCTGGTCCTAGACTTTTATTTATTAGGAGCTTTTCTTTATTCTTGACTCAATTTCATTACTAGGAATCTGTTCAAAGATTGTATGTTTCTAGGAATGTATCCATTTATTCTAGGTGGCCAACTTGTAGGCATATGATTTTTCATAGTGTTCTCTTATAATTGTGTGTATTTCTGTGGTGTCAGTTGTTATTTCTCCTCCTTCAGTTATGATTTTGAGTCCTCTCTTTTTTCTTGATGAGTCTGGAAAAGCTTTCTCAATTTTGTTTACCTTTATCAAAAACCAGCTCTTGATTTAATTGATCTTTTTACTTGCTTTTTTCAGTCTGTATTTCATTTATTTTATTCTAATCTTTATTATTTCCTTCCTTCTACTAACTTTGGGGTTTATTTGTTATTTTTCTAATTCCTTTAGGTTGTTTGAAAATTTTCCCGTTTTTTTTAATATAGGTCTGTATTACTATATACTTTTCTCTTAGAACTGTTTTTGCTGTTTCCCAAAGATTTTGAACTATTGTGTTTTCTTTTTTTTTTTTTTTTAATTTAAAAATCTAACTTTTTATTAAGGAATATTCTGGACATACAAAGAAGGTTTTTTATTTTTTTTTTTTTTACAAATAGTTTATTGTCAAGTTGGTTTCCATATAACACCTAGTGCTCATCCCCACAAGTGCCTTTCTCCATGCCCATCTCCCCCCCACACACACCCATCAGTCCTCAGTTTGTTCTCAGCATTCAAGAGTCTCTCATGGTTTGCCTTTCTCCACCTCGCTCACTATGCCCCCCTACTTCTCCCCCGCAGTCCTCCGTTAAGTTCCTCCTAATCCTCCTATACGTGCAAACATACGGTATTTGTCCTTCTCTGCCTGACTTATTTCACTCAGCATAACACCCTCAAGGTCCATCCATGTTGCTACACATGGCCAGATTTCATTGTTTCTCATTGCCATGTAGTATTCCATGGTATAGATAAACCACATCTTCTTGATCCATTCATCTGTTAATGGACACTTAGGCTCTTTCCATGTTTTGGCTGCTGTTGAGAGTGCTTCTATGAACATTGGGGTACATGTGCCCCTATGCATCAGCATTCCTATATCCCTTGGGTAAATTCCTAGCAGTACTATTACTGGGTCATAGGGGAGTGCTATTGTTAATTTTTTTAGGAACCTCCACACTGTTTTCCAGAGGGGTTGCATCAACTTACATTCCCACCAACAGTGTAGGAGGGTGCCCGTTTCTCCATCCTCGCCAGCATCTACAGTCTTCTGATTTCTTCATTTTAGCCCCGCTCACCGGCGTGAGGTGGTATGTCAGTGTGGTTTTGATTTGTATTTCCCTGATGAGGAGCGATGCTGAGCATCGTTTCATGTGTCTGTTGGCCATCTGGAAGTCCTCTTTGGAGAAATATCTGTTCATATCTTCTGCCCATTTCTTCACTGGATTGTTTGTTTTTCAGGTGTGGAGTTTGGTGAGTTCCTTATAGATGTTGGATTCTAGCCCTTTATGTCATTTTGCAACTATCTGATATGTCATTTGCAACGATCTTTTCCCATTCTGTCGGTTGCCTATTAGTTTTATGGATTGTTTCCTTTGCCATACAGAAGCTTTTAATCTTGATGAGGTAGGTCCCAATAGTTCATTTTTGCTCTTGATTCCCTGCCTTTGGGGATGTGTCAAGTAAGATATTGCTGCGGTGGAGGTCAAGGAGGTTTTTTTCCTGCTTTCTCCTCTAGGGTTTTTGATAGTTTCCTGTCTCACGTTCAGGTCCTTTATCCATTTTGAGTTTATTTTTGTGCATGGTGTGAGAAAATGATCTAGTTTCATTCTTCTGCATGATGCTGTCCAGTTCTCCCAACACCATCTGTTAAAGAGGCTGTCTTTTATCCATTGGATACTTTTTCCTGCTTTGTCAAAGATTAGTTGGCTGTATACTTTTGGGTCCACTTCTGAGTTCTCAATTCTGTTCCATTGGTTTATGTGTCTGTTTTTGTGCCAATACCATACTGTCATGATGATGACAGCTTTGTAGTAGAGGCTGAAGTCTGGGATGGTGATACTTCCCGTTTTGGTTTTCTTCTTCAATATTACTTTGGCTATTCGGGGTCTTTTGTGGTTCCATACAAATTTTAGGATAGTTTGTTCTAGTTTTGAGAAGTATGCTGGTGCAATTTTGATTGGAATTGCATTGAATATGTAGATAGCTTTGGGTAGTAATGACATCTTAACTATATTTATTCTTCCTATCCATGAGCATGGAATGTTTTTCCATTTCTTTGTGTCTTCTTCAATTTCATTCATAAGTTTTCTATAGTTTTCATCATACAGATCTCTTGTTTCCTTGGTTAGGTTTATTCCGAGGTATTTTATGGTTTTTTGTGCAATTGTGAATGGGATCAGTTTCTTGATTTCTCTTTCTGTTGTTTCATTGTTGGTGTATAAAAATGCAACCGATTTCTGTATGTTGATTTTGTACCCTGCAACTTGGCTGAATTCTTGGATCCATTCTAGTAGGCTTCTGGTGGAGTCTGTCGGGTTTTCGATGTAGAGTATCATGTCATCTGTGAAGAGGGAAAGTTTGACTTCCTCTTTGCCAATTCTGATGCCTTTGATTTCCTTTTGGTGTCTGATGGCTGATGCTAGGACTTCCAGCACTATGTTAAACAACAGTGGTGAGAGTGGACATCCCTGTCGTGTTCCTGATCTCAGGGGGAAAGCTCTCAGTTTTTCCCCATTGAGGATGATGTTAGCTGAGGGCTTCTCATAGATAGCTTTTATGATGTTTAAGTAAGTTCCTTCTATCTCGACTTTCTCGAGGTTCTTTATTAAGAAAGGATGCTGTATTTTGTCAAATGCTTTTCTGCATCTATCGACAGAATCATATGGTTTTTATCTTCCCTTTTGTTGATGTGATGTATCACATTGATTGATTTGTGAATATTGAACCAGCCCTGTAACCCAGGAATGAATCCCACTTGATCTTGGTGGATGATTCTTTTTATGTGCTGTTGGATTTGATTTGCAAGGATCTTATTGAGGATTTTTGCATCCGTATTCATTAAGGATATTGGCCTGTAGTTCCCTTTTTTTGCTGGATCTCTATCTGGCTTGGGAATCAGTATGATGCTGGATTCATAAAATGAGTCCGGGAGTTTTCCTTCAATTTCTATTTTTTGGAATAGCTTGAGAAGAATTGGGATTAATTCTGTTTTAAACATCTGGTAGAATTCCCCAGAGAAGCCATCAGGTCCAGGGATCTTATTTGTTGGGTAATTTTTGATAACTGATTCGATTTCTTCACTTGTTATGCGTCTGTTCAGATTTTCTATCTCTTCCTGTGCAAATTTTGGTAGTGTGTGTTTAGAAGTTTGTCCATTTCTTGTAATTTGTGCAATTTGTTGGCATATAATTTTTCATAGTATCCCCTGATAATGGCTTGTATTTCTGAGGGGTTGGTTGTAATAAATCCATTTTCTTTTTTTTTTTTGAAAATCCATACATGAATTTATTCAACAAATATTACAAAGTGTCTCATGGAAGACAGGCTTTGTTCTAGGTATTTGTGATACCTTCTTCTTTTTTTTTTTTTTTTTACAAATAGTTTATTGTCAAATTAGTTTCCACATAACACTCAGTGCTCATCCCCACAAGTGTCCTCCTCCATGCCCATCCCTCCTCCCCCCCACATCCATCAGTCCTCAGTTTTTGTCAGCATTCAAGAGTCTCTCATGGTTTGCCTCTCTCCCTTTCCCCCACCATTTCCGCCCTTCTTCTCCCCTTGGTCCTCTGTTAAGTTCCTCCTAATCCTCCTATACGTGCACACATATGATATTTGTCCTTCTCTGCCTGACTTATTTCGCTCAGCATAACACCCTCAAGGTCCATTTTCATTCATGATTTTGTCTATTTGGGTGCTCTCTCTTTTCTTTTTGAGAAGCCTGGCTAGAGGTTTGTCAATTGTGTTTATTTTTTCAAAAAGCCAACTCTTGGTTTCATTGATCCGTTCAATTGTTTCTTTGGTCTATATGTTGTTTATTTCTGCTCTGAATTTTACTATTTCTCTTCTTCTACTGGGTTTAGGGCACTCTGGTTGCTCTGCCTGTAGTTCCTTTAGGTGAGCTATTAGATTTTGTACTTGCACTTTTTCTAATTTCTTGAAATAGGCCTGGAGTCCAATGTGCTTTCCTCTTAGGAATGCCTTTGCTGTATCCCATAGATTTTGGATTGTTGTGTTTTCATTTTCATTTGTTTCCATATATTTTTAAATTTCTTCTCTAATTGCCTGATTGACCCATTCATTCTTTAGTAGGGTATTCTTTAACCTCCATGTTTTTGGAGGTGAACTATTGTGTTTTCATATTCATGTCTCCATGTATTTTTTGTAGTTTCCTTTTTCAGCCATTGGTTGTTTAAGAACATATTTTCTAGCCTCCACTTGTTTGTATTTTTTTCTAGTTTTTTCTTATAATTTATTTCTAGTTTTATACCATTGTGGTCAGAATAGATGCTTGATATGATTTCAATCTTCTTAAGTTCATTAGGACCTCTTTTGTTGCCTAACAAGTGATCTATCCTGGAGAATATTCCATGTGAACTTGAAAATAATTTGTATTCTGATGTTTTTTGATAGGATGTTCTAAATATATCTGTTAGGTTCGAGCTCATCTAATGTGTCATTTGAAGCCACTATTTCTTTGTTGATTTTCTGTCAAAATGATCTATCCATTGATATAAGTGAAGTGTCAAAGTCCTTCATGTCTGTTAACATTGCTTTATGTATTTAGGTCCTCCAGTGTTGAGTGCATAGCTATTTACAATTATTATATTTATTGTTAGATTGATGCGTTTATCATTATGTCATGCCTTTCTTTTCCTCTTCTACAGTCTTTGCTTTAAAGTCCACTTGGCCTGCAGGAAGAAACTATGGTGGCTGAGCCGAAAGAGGTGGTGGTGTCCCCTATGGACAGTGGATTCCTGAGCCTGGACTCACTCACTTACGTCCTGTACAGGGAAAGAGCAGAATGGGCAGATATAGGGGTGCCTGAGTGGCTCAGTAAGATAAGCATCCATCTTCGGCTCAGGTCATGATCTCACTGTTCATGAGTTTGAACCCACTGTAGGGCTCTATGCTTACATCTTGGAATCTGAAGCCTGCTTCAGATTCTGTGTCCTCTCTCACTCTCTCTCTCCCTCAAGTTAAATAAACACTAAAAAAAAAAAAAAAAAAAAAGAATGGGCAAATATAGATCCAGTACCACAAAATGATGGCCCCAACCCAGTGGTCCAGATCATTTATAGTGAATAATTTAGAAATGTTTATGATTAATTTTGGTTTGTTCTGCAGTATGATGAAAGAAGTGAATGAGTTTTTAAAGTAACCAGAGATGCTATTGGGTTAAATGCAGCCAATTATATGGTGTGGCATTTTTGGAGAGTTCTCTTAAAGTCACTTCAAAAAGATATACATGAAAAAATGAACTATGTTACTGCAACAGTTGAGGAACATCTGCAAAATTATCAAGTTTGGCATCATAGGAGAGTACCAGTGACTGGCTAAAAGATCCATCTCAGGAGCTCAAGCTTATTGCTGATATTCTTAATTGGATGCAAAATAATTATCATCCCTGGCAACATCAACAATGGGTTATTCAGGGATTTAAACTTTGGTATAATGGTCCAGTATGTGGACCAACTTCTTTTTTTTTTAAGTTTATTTATTTATTTATTGAGAGAGAGTGAGAATGAACATGCACGGGTGGGACAGAGAGAGAGGAAGAGAGAGAATCCTAAGCAGGCTCTGCACCATTAACACAGAGCCCAATGTGGGGTTCAAACTCACAAATGGTGGGATCATGACCTGAGCTGAAGTCTGACACTTAACCAACTGAGCCACCCAGGTGCCCCAAGTGGACCAACTTCTTAAAGAGGATGTGAGGAATAACTGGAACCAAAGATACTTCACATCTACCACCACTGGCTACCATGATCATGCTGTATTAGAGAGAGAAGTTGAGTTAGTAATCTGCTTCACTTGTTTACACATTAAAAGAACATTTTTGTGCCTATCATGTCTCAAGCATTGGGGATACAGCAAAGATCAAGACTGCCTTTGATCTTGCCCTCGATCTTGCCCTCATGGAACTAATAGGGCAGAATACTTAGATGAACTGTATAATGACAAATTTACAGATACTGAAGTATACTTCTACGTTGTAGTGTCTTAAGTTTCTTGAAATACTGTTGCTACTACAGATTGAGAAGAAATCAGATTTCATAGTGTCTCAGAAGCTTTATTTTAAAACTATCTCATTAAATTCTGGTGCCCTTTTTCATAATTTTTAGTGTTGTTTTTTTTTTTTAATTTATTTCTGAGAGACAGCGTGAGCAGGGGATGGTCAGAGAGAGAGGGAGATACAGAATCTGAAGCAGGCTCCAGGCTCTGAGCTGTCAGCACAGAGCCCTACGTGGGGCTCGAACCCATGAACCATGAGATCATGATCTGAACCGAAGTCAGATGTTTAACTGACTGAGTTACCCAGGAGCCCCTGGTGCCCTTTAGATAATAGTCTCAAGAGCCCATGTTATCACTGCAGGGTTTGAAGCAGGATAAGGCTTTGTTGTAGGGGGCTGTCCTATACATCATGGGATGTTGAGCAGCATTCCTAGCCTTCGATTATAACAAACAAAAATGTCCCCAGACATGACCAAATGTCCCCTGTGGGGCAAAACCACCCCCAGTTGAAAATTGCCATTTTAGCATACACAAAGCTGTTATAAGAATGAGTATTTTCTGAATTGGCATGAATTTCTATATTAATATCCCATAAACATTAATAGCCACTTTTCTGGTAAAACAAAAGTTTACTTGATTTGACCTAAGTATTGCTATCCTGGCTTTTTTTTTTTTCCTCACTTTGATTTGCATGATATAAGTTTTTTCATCCCTTCACTTTGAATCTGTATGTGACTTAAGGTCTGAAGTGAGTCTCTTGTAGACAGCATATAGATGGGTATTACTTTTTTATCCATTAAGTCACCTATGTTTTTTGATTGGAGTATTTGGTTTATTTATATTTAAGGTAATTCTTTACATTTATTTATTTATTTTGAGAGAGAGAAAGAGATAGCAAGCACACATGCATACACATGGATGAGGGTGTGGAGGGGCATAGAGAGGGAGACAGAGAATCCCTGGCAGGCTCCATGCTGTCAGTGTGGAGCCCAACTCGGGGCTCAATCTCACAAACCATGAGATCATGCCCCAAGCTGAAATCATGAGTCAGACACTTAACCAACTTAGTCACCCAGGTGCCCCCATTTAAGGTAATTATTGATAGGTATGTACTTCTTGCCATTTTGTTGATTGTTTTCTGGTTGTTTTTGTAATTCTCCTGTTTCTTCTTTCTTCTCTTCATCTTTTCCTTTGTTGTCTGATGATTTCTTTAGTGTTTTGCTTGGATTCCCTTTCTTTTTATTTATTTATTTGTCTGTTTGTTTGTTTTTGTATCTATTATATGTTTCAGATTTGTGATTACCATTGGGTTCATATATAACGTTTTCTGTATATGGCTGTCTATATTAAGTCTGTCACTTAAGTTTAGATACATTCTAAAAGCACTAAAATTTTACTCCCTTCACCATGTTTTATATATATGATGTCATATTTTACGTCTATTAATTTTTTGTGTGTCACCTAATTTTTATAGATATAATTGGTTATTACTACTTTAATGTTTTAACCTTCATATGGCTTTGTAAGTAATGAATATACTATCTTTAATACATGCTTGCTTTTACCACTAAAATTTTTCCTTTCATAATTTTATTACTTTTAGTTATGGTCTCTTATTTTCCATGTAAAGAATTACCTTTACCATTTTTTTGTAAGGATGGTTTAGTGGTGATGAATTCCTTTAACTCTTATTTGTCTGGGAAACTCTGTATCTCTTCTTCTATTCTGAACGATAATGTTAGTGGGTAGAATATTCTTGGTTGTAGGTTTTTTTCTTTTCAGTACTTTGAATATATCATACCACTACCTTCTGGCCTGCAAAGTTTCTGCTGAAAAATTAGCTCTTAGCCTCATAGGGTCTTCTTTGTGTATAACTATTTTTCTTTCTCTTGCTTCTTTTTTTTCTTTGTTTAATCCTCACAGTTTTCATTGCTATTTCTTTTTTTTTTTTTTAATATAATCTATTGTCAGATTGGCTAACATACAGTGTGTAAAGTGTGTTCTTGGCTTTGGGGTAGATTCCTATGGTTCTTTGTTTACATACAACACCCAGTGCTCATCCCAACAAGTGCCCTCCTCAATGCCCATCACCCATTTTCCCCTCTCCCCTGCACCCTCATCAACCCTCAATTTGTTCTCTATATTTAAGAGTCGCTTATGATTTGCCTCCCTCCCTCTCTGTTTGAAACTATTTTCTCTCCTACCCTTCCCCAATGGTCTTCCATTAAGTTTCTCATGATCCACATATGAGTGAAAACATATGATATCTGTCATTCTCTGACTGACTTATTTCACTCACCATAATACCTTCCAGTTCCATCCACATCACTGCAAATAGCATGATTTCATTATTTCTCATTGCCAAGTAGTATCCCATTGTATATATAAACTAAATCATCTTTGAGTAAACTATTCATCAGTTGATGGACATTTAGGCTCTTTCCATAATTTGGCTATTGTTGAAAGCAGTGCTATAAGCATTGGGGTACATGTGCCCCTATGAATCAGCACTCCTGTATCCTTTGGATAAATCCCTAGTAGTGCTATTGCTGGGTCATAAGGTGGTTCTATTTTTAATTTTCTGAGGAAATTCCACACTGTTTTCCAGAGCAGCTAAACCAGTTTGCATTCCTACCAAGAGTGCAAGAGGGTTCCCATTTCTCCACATCCTCAGCAGCATCTGTTGTTTCCTGAGTTGTTCATTGTAGCCAGTCTGATCAGTGTGAGGTGGTATCTCAGTGTGTCTTTGATTTGTATTTCCCTGATGATGAGGGATGTTGAGCATCTTTTCATGTGTCAGTTGGCCATCTGGATGTCTTCTTTGGAAAAGTGTCTATTCATGTCTTCTGCCCATTTCTTCACTGGATTATCTGTTTTTGGGTGTTGAGTTTGGTAAGTTTTTTATAGATTTTGGATAATAACCCTTTATCTGTCATTTGCAACTATCTTCTCCCATTCCATTGGTTGCATTTTTAGTTTTATGGATTCTTTCCTTTGCAGTGCAGAAGGTTTTTATCTTGATGAGGTCCCAATAGTTCATTTTTGCTTTTAATTCCCTTGCCTTTGGAGATATGTCGAGCAAGAAATTGCTGCAGCTGAGGTAACAGAGGTTGTTGCCTGCTTTCTCCTCTAGGATTTTGATGGTTTCCTATCTCACATTTAGGCCTTTCAACCATTTTGAGTTTATTTTTGTGTATGGTGTAAGAAAGTGGTCTAGTTTCATTCTTCTGCATGTTGCTGTCCAGTTCTCCCAGCACCATGTGCTAAAGAGACTGTCTTTTTTTCCATTGGATACTCTTTACTGCTTTGTCAAAGATTACTTGGCCATACATTTGTGGGTCCAATTCTGGGTCCCCTATTCTGTTCCGTTTGTCTGTGTCTGTTTTTGCACCATCTCTTTCTGCTTTTAAGATTCTCTGTTTGTTGCTGCTTTTTGCCATTTTAAAAAAAAATTTTTTTTTAATGTTTTATGTATTTCCAGGAGAGAGAGAGAGACAGCGTGAGCAGGGGAGGGTCAGAGAGAGACGGAGTCACAGACTGAAACAGGCTCCAGGCTCTGAGCTGGCAGTCAGCACAAAGACCGAGGCGGGGCTCAAACCCACGAACTGCGAGATCATGACCTAAGCGAAAGTCGGACGCTTAACCAACTAAGCCACCCAGGCGCCCCTGCTTTTTGCCATTTTTACTTTTGAAAATCATTGTGTATCTGGTGTAGACCTCCTTGGGTGCATCTTGTTAGGGGCTTTCTGTGCTTCCTGAACCAGGATGCCCTGTTTCCTTTCCCCAGATTAGGAAAGGTTTCAGTGATTATTTCTTCAAATAAAATTTCTGTCCCTTTCTCTTTCTCACCTCCTTCTGGGATACCTCTGCTATGAATGTTATTACATTTGATGATATTGCTGAGTCCCTTAATATATTCTCATTCTTTATTATTATTTTTTTCCTGTTCAACTTGGTTACTTTTTATTATCCTGTCTTTCAGATCATTGACCCATTCTTTGGTGTCCTCTAATCTGCTTTTGATTCTTTCCAGTGTATTTTTTAAAATTTCAGTTATAGAATTCTTCAGCTCTGATTTGTTATTTTTTATATTTCTCTTTGTTGACGTTCTCATTGGGCACATCCACTTTTCTGTTAACTCTAGTGCATATCTTTATGACTATTACTTTGAATTCTTTATCAGGCATGTTGCTTAAGTTGTTTCATTTAGTTCTTTTACTGTGATTTTGTCTTATCCATTCATTTGGGAGATATTCCACTGTCAACTAATTTTGCCTCTCTGTGTTTCTATGTATTAGGTAGGTCAGCTACATCTCTAGTCTTGAAATTTGTGGCGTTGTGAAGAAGGGGTATTGTGCTGTCTAGTGCAGTCCCCTCTGGTCACCAGAACCAGGCACTTCTTCAGGGGTATCCTCTGTGTGGGCTGCATGCATCTTCTTCTTAGGAATAAGCTGTATTTGCCTTCAGCCCAGCTGGCTGCAGTGATCTACTTTGCCTGCTGTGGGCGTACGGGGCAGGGTTTGGTCCCTGTTGAGAGGCATGTCTGAGGTCACTGTGGTCTTGTTGGTGGATGGAGCTGGCAGTCAGATTAGCTGTTTGCACTTAGCCTCTCTGCCACAGCTGCAGGCATAACAAAGGGCAAGGCTTGCTCTCTGGACAGCCAGGTAAGAGGGCCATCTGCTACAATTGCAATACTGGTGCATAGGGTTATCTTCCTCCCTACCCAGGTCAGGAGTCACTTTGGAGTGGCATCAGTCCTGGCCATGGCTGCCTACAGAGTATCAAAGGACAGCAGCTGCTTTGGAGGGATACCTGATGAAGCTAGCAGGTTGGACAGGGTGGGCTCTGCAGGTGAACACAGGGGTAGGGCTCACAGTACTAGCAAGGTAGATAGAGAGTATTTGTTCTAGCTTCCACAAACATCAGGCCATCTAGGCTGGAGGAGAAGAGAAATTATTTTCTTCCTGGCGATATCTCCTAAAGGTCCCTGCCTCTCCAGCACACGTTTTAAGATTAATCAATAAATCTCCTTCATGTCTACCCCAGGTACTTTTCTTTTCTTTTTAATTTTTTAAAATGTTTTATTTCTGAGAGAGAGAGAAAGAGAGAGAGAGAGAGAGAGAGCGTGAGCAGGGGAGGGTCAGGGAGAGAGAGAGATACAGAATCCGAAACAGGCTCCAGTCTCTGAGTTGGCTGTCAGCATAGAGCCTGACGTGGGGCTTGAACCCACTAACCATGAGATCATGACCTGAGCCAAAGTTGGACGCTTAACTGACTGAGCCACCCAGGTGCACCCCACCCCCCCAGGTACTTTTCACACTGCTTTACTTGTGCTGTGTCTGGAGCTGAGTTATTTATTATGCTGGCTTTTTAATGGCAGGGACTCAGTTTCCTTTCACCCTCCAATTCTCCCAGAGTTAAACACACTGACTTTTAAAGTTCCTGGAGTTAAGCCCCAATGATTTTCAAAGCTCCTGAAGTTAAGCCCTGCTAGTTTTCAAAGCCATATGTTCAAGGAACTCATCTTTTCAATGCAGGTACCCAGTGCCAGGGGTGCCTGGTATGGAATCTGACCCTCTCACTTCTCTATGTCTGTGATGTCCTTCCCATTTGTAGTTAGTCTCACTGCGTAAGTTTGGTTCCCAATTACTTCTCTACCTTTTCTACCCTTTTCAACATGGCTTTTTCTCTAAGATTAAGTGGAAAGTCTGTTTTGCCAGAGTTCAAGTCTTTTTCACAGGTAACCGTTGCATAGATGTAGCTGTTATCTCTGTGTGCCCATGGGACGAGCTGAACTCAGTATCCTCCCCTGCCATCTGCCTGCCTCCCCTCAACAATGTGTGTTTTATTTATTTATTTATTTTTAAATATTTTATTTATTTCTAGGAGAGAGAAAGAGACAGTGCGAGCAGGGGAGGGTCAGAGAGAGAGGGAGTCACAGACTGAAACAGGCTCCAGGCTCTGAGCTGGCAGTCAGCACAGAGCCCGACGCGGGGCTCGAACCCACGAACCGCGAGATCATGACCTAAGCGAAAGTCAGACGCTTAACCGACTAAGCCACCCAGGCGCCCCTATTTTTTTTTTAAATGTTTATAGTTTATTTATTTTTGAGACAGAAAGAGAGACAGAGCATGAGTGGAGGAGGGGCAGAGAGAGAGAGGGAGACACAGAATCCAAAATAGGCTCCAGGCTCTGAGCTGTCAGTACAGAGTCTGATGCGGGCTCAAACCCATGAACCATGAGATCATGACCTGAGCCGAAGTCCGACACTTAACCGACTGAGCCACCCAGGCGCCCCAACAATGTGTGTTTTAATTAGCCCTACAGATAAATCTGACCCTTGCTTGGGGTTGAAAACCACTTCTCTAGAGATTTCTCAGATAATATTTTTTAATGTTTATTCATTTATTTTGAGAGCGACAGAGCATGCGTGGAGTAGGAATGTGTGTGAGAGAGAGAGAGACAGAGAAAGAGAGAGAGAGAGAGAGAGAATCCCAAGCAGGCTCCACATTGCCAGTGCAGAGTCAGACACAAGGCTCAAACTCACAAAACTGTGAGTTCATGACCTGAGGTGAAACCAAGAGTTGAACACTTAACCTAGTGAGCCACTCAGGTGCTCCCAGATAATATTTTTAAATGTTTATTTGTTTATTTTGAGGGAGAGAGAGTGTGTGCAAGCATGGGGAGGGACAGAGAGAGAGGGAGAGAGAGAATCCCAAGAAGATTCCCCACTATCAGTGCAGAGCCCAACACAGGGCTCTCATGGTTTGCGAGAACTGTGAGATCATGACCTGAGCTGAAATCAAGAGTCAGACACCTAACCAACACAGCCACCCAGACATCCCTCAGATAATATCTAAACTTATATTTCTTACAAACATCTAGTCAATCAATAATTATAGTCTTAGCATACACATCAATCAGCTAATTTCCGATGTGGGTATAATATGGGATTTTAGTTTGAGATGCTACTAAATCTTTTTTGCAAAAATAATCATGAATGAATGCATGAATAAAATATTGTTAGTTTTTTTTAAGTTTATTTATTTATTATGAGACAGAGAGAGAGAGAGAGAGAGAGAGAGAGAGCATGCAAGCAAAGGGAGTCTCAGAGAAAGAAGGAAGGAATTCCAAGCAGGCTCTGCCCTATCAGCCACAGACCCCAAGGCATGGCTCAAACCCACAAACCCCAAGATCATGATATGAGCCAAAATCAAGAGTCAGATTCTTAACCAACTGAGTCACCCAGGTGCCCATGAGTAAAATTTTTTTTATTCATTTTTAAATTAAAGTTTAAATTATATATAATAAAAAAGGAACAGATATCAGTTGCAGAGTTTTAGTTTTAACAGTTGTCATACAGCCACCATGTGGCCTATAGACATTTCCAACTTACCTCCCCAAGAAATTTCCCTTGTGTCCTTTCCTATCCCCACCTTCTCCTCCTGCACTTACCAAATCATTGATTTCTTTTATATCACTGTAGATTAGATCCTTTTTCTGGAGTTTCTTATGAATGAAACAATGCAGTATATGACCTTTTGTGTCAAGTTTCTTTCTCTCAGCATAATACCTCTGAGATTCATTCACATTATTATGTGTATCAGGAGATTGTTCCTTTTTACTGTTGAGTCGTATTCTATTGTGTGAATACACCACAATTTGTTTATCCATTAATTTGTCAATGAATGTTTGGGTTGTTTCCAGTTTGGGGCTATAATGTCTGAAATAATTTTAGTTTTTGAAACCCTTCTATTTTAATGAAGTTGACTGCATTCAGAATTCTTAATCAAAAGTATTTCCCCTTATTATTGCAAGATATTATTCTATTGTTGTCTTCCATCAAAGTTGTTGAGAAGTCTGGTATCAATCTGATTATTGTCTATTTATAGGTAATCTATATGATTCTTTTATTTTCTCTGGAAGATTTTAGAATTTCATTTTTATTTTGTTCCTCTAAATTTCTACCAGTGTGTTCTGTGTTATATACATTCTGGTAACTTCCTTGGCTCTATCATCCAGTTTACTAATTCTCTCTCCAGCTGTGTTTAATCAGCTCTTTAATCCACCTATTATCTTTCAAATTTTAATGACTATATTTTTTAATTTCTATAACTACTCTCTGGTTATTTTTCAATATATTTTTAAATGTCATTTTATCCATTTTCATGTTTTTAAGTGCTTTTAAGTTTTTTTCTCATTATAAACATACTTACTTTATAGCTTGTAACTGACCATTTGTATTATCTGAGTTGTTAGAAGTTTAATTTGACTGCATATTTCTGCTGATGTGTGCTTTCTTGGTGGGTATTCATATGTGTTTTACAATTTTGGATGAGCTCACATTTGGCTGTCTTTATAACAGGGAATTCTGGTTGGCTTGATTTCAAGATGTGTCCTTCCAGACAGTTTTACATTAAATTCTTTCTGGCAGCCTGTAAGCTTTGCAAGCTCCAGGACTCCATTCATTTAATACATTGGCTAGCAGGAAGCATAAGCTCAAACCCCAAACCAGAGGCAAAGTAGGGTAGAATTTCTTTTTAACTCACATAGATCTCAGGCCAAATAGACAAACTTTCTTATTGTCTCTGGGAAGATTTTTGGCTATTTCACATTCTCAATGGCAGAGTAGTCTGTTCAGTGTTTTGGTTTCATCCAAACATCTTAGTTTCAACTTCCCACCTGACACAGGGTAAATACCTCCACCCACCCATTGAAATTCAAATCTCTGGCTTATTGCAATTAGCAACCTCATTTTTGTTCCTAACTCTCTCCCATATCAGATCAGCTTTTTTATTATTTTCTTGCAAGGGAGACCTATAGGAGACTCAGTTGGGGGTAGGAGTGGCCATTTAGAGGTCCTTGAATCTGAACCTAAAGGGGAATACCTACTGTTCAAGCCCAGAAGACTAAGTGCTCAGCTTATAGCAGTTTCTGGCTGAACATCAAATAATGAAGCCTGATGCTACTTACCTGTCTGCTTCTTCTGCCTTCACTCATTTTCTATTTGTCCTTTACTCCTCCTTTTATCCTATATTGGTTTTTTGATAGCAGCTGAACCATTCTTAACCAACTGAGCCACCCAGGTGCCCCTTTCAGCTGATCCATTCTTTTACTGTGTGTCTTCCTGACTCTAGTGTATTTACTAAAAAAATAAATGTGCTGTTTTACATCCCCCAAACCACACACAAATGGAATCATTCGCTTAGATTTCATAGCATATAAATACATATATTAGAGATCCAAAGTGTCAAAATCAAAATTAGCCTCACTTTTGAGGATTCATGGTTATCCATCTCAGCTCACAACTCTATTTTTCAAAGTATAGCAGCCCCTGTTCAGGCCTCATCTCTCAGAACTATGCATCACAGCAGTAAACCAACCCATTTTCTCACCCCCTGGGAGAGCCAATTTGGGAAATAGCCCAAACCAAGAGTTCTTGTCCAAACTTCAGCTATGTCCCCTATTTTGGTCAAGGTGATCTTCAGCTTGCTCCTGGTTCTTGAAACAGAGTCCCACTGCCCCTCTGCCTCCCATCTGGCCTCCCTCTTTGTCTGGCTTGCGTTTACCAGATTGGGCACTGCCCAGTGTGGGGTGGGCACTAGATATTTGTTTTTCCTTAAATGTCAGACAAAGTGTTTAGTGTGGGGACAAGGGCCCTGTGGGATCCCAGCAAGCCAAATATGAGCTGCTTTTGGCCCCTGCATATGGTACAGGTCATTGGGACACCCATGTGGCCACAGCGGACTTTGAGCATGGATTGCTCATAGTCCTGCTGAACTTTGCAAAGGAAAGGAAAGTTTTTTTAGGTTGTGCTTATGATCTTTGAACCAGTTATCTCAAAGCCGTAAACCTAGTCACTAGGCTATAAAAGTAGCTTATTTCAACATGTTCTCCCTGAAGCCTGCTCCTTGACTTTCAACATTCATCCACATTGAACCAGAGGCTATCACCATGACAAGGGACCAGAATGGAACCTGGGAGATGGAGAGTAATGAGAACTTTGAAGGCTACATGAAAGCCCTAGGTAAGGGAGACAGAAAGGATGGAAGAGGGAGGGGATCTTTGGGAGAACTATAATCCAGCCCTCCAGACAGTGCCATTATGGAGTTCAACAGATCTGTATATAAGCCTTGCTCCTTATTTGCTAGCTATGTAATAATAGGTACATCATAGAAATTCTGAAACTCAGATTCCTCATCTGTAAATTGGGAATAATAGTAAATGAGATTATGTCTGGAATGTCCTTAGCATAATACATGGCACACAGAAAAGGTACATGAATGTGGGGTTCACATATGCACATACATGCACACACGGAGTAAAACCAAACTTAACAAGATAATGCAGTAGCTCCCCCACTTTGGATCACCATCTCTTAGGCAGCCAGTTAGACCTGACATTATCCATGAATGACCCCTGCAATGCTCTTGTGCCAGTCTTATAGTGGGGAAGCAGACAAGGAGTGGCTAAATTTGTTATTCTAGAGAATGTGAGACCCATAGAAGGCTAGCAGTAGCTTTTGGCATACAAATCAAATAACTTGCTGATTGCCTGCCTTTGGAACTGGACTTCAGGCCAAGAGCTTGATCAATGTGTGTCCTGAGTTGACTCTCTTGTGGGATCTCTCATGGGCTGACAGAAATAATTTGATATGTGAAGGAGGAACTCACTGTGTGGAGCAGCTGCCATGGGCCAGGCCCTGGGCAGGAAGCTGTGGCTGCCTGTGCTTCTTTCAGGCAACAGCCTGCAACAGCTTCCTCATAACCTTTTCCAGCTTTAGAACTCTCCACATAAGGAGCTCCTGGTTGGAATTTCCCCACTGCTGGGGCTGCACGTGGGGTCAGATGTCCAATAATTTGGGTATGATGATGGGAAGTCTCACCAAGAATGGGAATTGTGGAATTTTTCTGTGCAATTAACTTCTAGTTTAATAAACATTTCTTTTTTTTAATTTTGTTATATATTTTTTTAACATTTATTTATTTTTGAGAGGGAGAGAGAGAGCAGAGCAAGGGACAAAAAGAGGGGGAGACACAGAATCTGAAGCAGCTCCAGGCTCTGAGCTGTCAGCATAGACCCCAATGTGGGGCTCAAACCCACAAGCCATGAGATCATGACCTGAGCTGAAGTTGGACACTTAACTGACTGAGCCACCCAGGTGCCCACCCCATTGATGAACATTTCTACTCTGTCGGTGAAGACGGAGAGCTGACATATTGTGTGATGTATAGAGACTGGAGTTTTCTCCATGTATTTTAGACATGTTTGCAATACAGAATAGCTGTCTTTTCCCTCCTAGCTATCAGAATTTTACATCAAATACATGGGGGGTTGGGGGAGAGGAAGCACAAATCCACCTTCCAGAGCTCCAAACTCATTGCACTAAGGTTAGTGCTCTGAATGAACAATAGAAATGGAAGACTTAGGGGTACTTCGGTGGCTCAGTTGTTTAAGCATCCAACTCTTGGTTTTGGTTCAGATCATGACTTCATTTTTCATGAGTTTGAGCCCACATCAGGCTCTGCTGACAGTGCAGAACTTGTTTGGGATTTTCTCTCTCCCTTTCTCTTTCTGCCCCTCCCCAGCTCACTCACTCTTTCTCTCAAAATAAATTAATAAACGTAAAAATTAAAAGAAATAAAAAATGGAAGACTAATTCTACATATGGACAGATGATCTGGAGCTTAACTCGGAGGTATAATTCTGAACAAGATCATGCAGGTGAGGAAACCAAAACAGAGGGGCCAGCCCACATAAGGCTTGTTCTCTAACCCTGACCAATTTTTTAACCTTGCAGAACCAGCTTCCTCATCTGCCAAATAGGAATAATAGTACTAGCCATTGGCTGTTTGGCAGTTTCAAGCTCTCAGCCTGTACTGAACAAGCCAGACTCAGGGAATATAATCAGAAAGCAATTCTGTGTCCTTTGCTGCATTTTCTTTCTTTTTTTTTTTTAATTTTTTTAAATGTTTTATTTATTTTTAGGAGAGAGAGAGAGAGACAGCGTGAGCAGGGGAGGGTCAGAGACAGAGGGAGTCACAGGCTGAAACAGGCTCCAGGCTCTGAGCTGGCAGTCAGCACAGAGCCGGACGCGGGGCTCGAACCCACGAACCGTGAGATCATGACCCAAGCGAAAGTCTGACGCTTAACCAACTAAGCCACCCAGGCGCCCCATGCTGCATTTTCTTAAATAATAAGAGTCCTGTGTGACTTCAGGTATAAAACTAGGCCTCAGTTCAGTTTTCAGTTGTGCAGACTGGTCCCTGATGCCCCCTCACCAGGCTTCAGGTAAGAGGCAAGCCCTCCTATTACCATCCCCTGGAAGCAGCTGAGTGGAACTGCCTCCACAATTTAATCTGCTAAAAGCAACCCAGCAGATCTGTACAATTTCCTCCACACCCACCCTCAGGACAGGGGTTGCTTTCCCAACACTTACAAGTCGGGAAGCTTGCCTTCTTTGCCCTTTAGAGCATTCAACCCTTGGCATTTGGGAAGAGCATCTGTAGAGATCTCTGCAAATCCCCAGATATGGAAATATCACTAAGTATAACTCCATTTCCTGCTAAAGAACTGTCACTTTCTTAGACTTTAATCCCTCACACCAAGGAGGTGGATTTCTCTGGGGGACTGGTGGCTGGCTCAGAAGGGAAAGAGACTCCTGTTGAGACGTGGGTCTGGGTGACAACCTGGTTTTGTCACTAGCCAGTGACTCACTCTACACATCAGCCTTCCCACATGACTCAGCTGCCAGCTTCAGCAGTGTCACATGTCACAGTAACCTTTAGTTTTAGCCCAAATTATCACAGTTACTGAATGTTCAGAGAGTGTGTGCCAAGGGTCAGTGGTACCTCCTCTCCTGCCTTCTTAGACACCTGATGTGTCTTGAGGCCCTAGACTTTCTTGATAGCAAGGAAAGTAGCTAGTAAACCCTTTTACCCTGAGGAGTCTGTAGTTTTCTGAGGTTCTCCTGCTGCATGGATCAGAGTATCAGGGAATGGGGGGAGTGGTTTTTAATTTAAAGGGGAGCCTGAGGAGGGCATGTCTAAAACTGAAGTTCCAGCATTGTGCATATGCTGGTGGGGAGTCTGTTCACTACCAAGGAGTAAGGCCAGTACTGTACAGACATGGGGAATCATTTGGCTTTTCTACCACAGTTCAGACATGCCCCATGGAAACCAGAGACTATGCCATCTAAGGCACCACCAAAAAGAGTCTCTGCTTTCAAGGAACTCAAACTGTATAGTTAGTCGAGTTATAGCTGTTCACAAATGGTGTTCCTGTTTTCTGCTGCAGTGTGACTAATCACCCCCAAAATATAGTGGCTTAAAACGACTACAGTCATTTTATTAATGTCTCTTGTGGTTCTGGGGGCTGACCAGGTTCACCTGCTAGGCCCCTGCTAGGCTCTTGCTAGGGGGCTCTCATTCAGTTGCAGGTGGACAATAACTGAAGCTGGAACTATTTCAAAGGCTTCCCCACTTCTGTGTCTGGCAGTAGGTATTGGCAGGCAGCTGAGGCCTCAGCTGGGCTGTCAATATCTACATGTGGTGTCCCCATGTGGCCTGGGTCTCCTTGCAGCATGCTTGGTGTATCCAAAGAGAGAGGAAGTGAAAGCTGAATGGCCTCTTATGATCCAGGCTCATAAATCATAAAGCATTACTTCCATTGTATTCTATTGGTTGAAATAGTCATGAGCCTACCTACCTTCAAGGTAAGAGTATATAGACCCATCTCTCAGTGGGAGGAATGTCAAAGCCATATGGTAAGAATAGCATGAAGGTTGAGAGGTATTGTTGCAGCCATTTTAAAAAAATGCAATCTATCCCCCATGGGACAGTGAGTGATTCCATCCCTTGGGCCCATAGCAAGATATGTGTGTGGGTGGTGAGTAGAGCTACTATACACATGTCGTTGAAGGCTTCCTAAATCCTGGGTGGGGTTTTGAAGGAAGGAGAGAATTGCTTCACACAGAAATGTAGTCAGTCATTGCTCTGTGGGCATGTGTAAAGGCCAAGCCAGTAAGAATGTGGTGTGGGCAGAGAAAAAGTTGTATTTTGAGAGGGTGAAGTGCAAGGAGGTGATGAAAAAAAGTCAGAAAGGTGACAGGTCAGATCTCAAATGGAGTGTGCTGCCACATGTGGACTTCATTCTACAAGAAGAGGAATTGTCTACAGAGGAGAGAGAAACCACCCATGCTCACTGTGACAGCCAGGGGTGAATAGATCTGCAGAACTGTCAAAGAACTGAAGAGGTTATTGCAATGGCCCTGGGAAGATGGTAAGAGCAGTGCCAAGAAGGTAGACAAGGGGATGTCCAAGGTGGGAAATAGACTAAATTTGGTGACTGGGTGGTGACAGGGCAGGAGGGAGCCTGGAAAATGAAACACCTTCATGTGCTCAGTGAACCATCATGTAAATCAGTGAAGATGTGGACATGTAATGGAAGGCTTGTATCCTAAAACTGCTCAGTTAATGTTCAATTTAGACATCTAGGAAATATTTAGTCCACCAATTGTAAATGTTGGGAAAATCAGTTCTCCTCTTTATTTGGAAAGGAAGGAGGGGCCCATCTCCTATGAAGACCGTCTTTTAATTTAAATTAATATGCACATATTTAAAAGAGCAGAGGCCACTGCAAAAAGCCCCTAGTGGTCTCCGGAAAATTCAACCAGAAAGGAGGTAAGCCTAGAGACTGAAGTCAGGCAGCTCCTACCTGAGTGGTCTCTGCCAGGAAAGGTTTCCTGAATACCCACAATGTTCAAAATCCTGTCCTAACTGTTTAAGAGCCACAGTCTACCATTAGAGGTGAGCACATGCCA
This sequence comes from Proteles cristata cristata, assembly GCA_017311185.1. Taxonomy (NCBI): domain Eukaryota; kingdom Metazoa; phylum Chordata; class Mammalia; order Carnivora; family Hyaenidae; genus Proteles; species Proteles cristata. Next base: position 1,004,057 of record JAESUZ010004583.1, read on the forward strand.
TGGTAAGCATCATTCTAGAACCTATATATATTATTTTATGTAATTTATTCAGATTCAACAAATGCATTGAGCACCCATGACATGCCAAGAAATGCACTACGTACCAGTAACATGGTGGTAAATAAGGTGACAAATCCCTCTCACTCAAGGAGTGTACGCACTGGTGGCAGTGAGATAAAATCAATAAGATAGTGGTACGTGCTTTAAAGAAAACTAAAAATGACTTATTGGGTGAAGAGTGATGGGTGCTCAGGGAAGGCTGTCTGAGTTGCTGACAGGTGAGCCAAGGTTTGAATGGTGAGAAGCAGTGTCCCAGGTAGAGGAGACAGCAAGTGCAGAGGTTCTGGGTGTGTTCAAGAAACACAAAGGTTGATGTGTTGGGAAGTGGCAAACAAGGGAAAGTTTGGCCCTTGTGATGGAGGAGAATCTATTTTATTTGTATTCTTTAAGATCACTGTGGCTACAGTGTAGAGAATGAATCACTGGAAGGCAAGACTAGACACACAAAGGTCCATCCTAGGAGGCCACTGTATTGTTCAAGCAAGAAGTAATGGTGGCTTGGGCTAGGAGTCCTCAGGGGTCTGAAGAAGAGAGAACAGGTTCAACATACATTTTGGAGATAAAGCCAACAGAGCTTTTAGAGGAATATGAAACCAGAGGGTATGGGGTAAATGAAGATAACCCCAGGCTTAGGGATGAACATTGGGAAGATGCTGATCCCATAGGCTGAAGTAGAGAATACATGGGGAGGAATGAGTTTGGAGAGGGGTGCTGGGCAGGGCATAATATTCTAAGAGTTCTGTTTCACATATTTTAATTTCACATGCCTGTAACACATCCAGCTGGAGTATTAAAATTGGCATGTTGGCACAAGATCTAGAGCTCAGGGTATAGTCAGGGATCGAGATGAAAGGAATGTTTTCCATTTCATGGAGTGAGGAATCTGAAGCCCAGAGAAGTGAAAGGACCTTCCCAGGTTAGGAAATGATGTTGCTCAGACAGGATCCCAATCTACCTGCCTTCATCACTCAAGCTCTTTCCATGGCACTGTTCTAGTTACAGGTACTAAGCATGGGGGTAGGGGAGGAGGAACTGACTGGCAGACAGTCAGAACCCTCAGAAACATTCCAAGAGTCACTCAGAGTCCCTGGGTAGGAATCAATTAGCAAATGAGGGAGAGGGAAAGAGAAAAAGAAAAAAAAATGTCTGATGACCCAAAGAGTTAGTTTCACAAAATTTGGATTTCTGCTGGTGGTCACAAGTCAAAGAAGTTATACACCTTGCCAAAGCCTTTACTTAAACCAAAGTCTGCTTGGACTTTTAGACAGAGAAAGTGCTGGGGGGTAGAAAAGCCCCAATGAAGATAAGTTCAGCCCCGTCCTAGCATCTTCCCCTAGGAGAGCGAGACCCCCTTCTCTCCTAGGTTGTAATGGCAGCCCCTCCACCCTGCCGCCATCCCAGTGGGGAGTACTAGATTACGAGTGGGGAGATAAACTCATGCAAGGGGAGGAGGAAGCATCCCAAGTTCTCCAGCCTGCCTCTGCTGGCTAGGAATGGTTTTAAACGTATTTGGAGATGCCAATGAGAGAAAGGAGGAGGCAGGCAGGGGGCCAGCGCAGTTTCTCTCTAAATGTGTTATCTGGAGGACGAAATGGTATGAAGATGCAGAGAAGAATCCTCTTGCACTCTGTTCCTCACAGTTGCCCAAGAGGGCTGATGATCTGGGGATAAAGTCCAGGTTTGAAGCCCATCGAAGCTGCACTTGAAATGGGTCTCAGATTTCTTATGATGAATATGTGTGCATCTCTCTCTTTAATTTACAAAGAGTGCCTGCCCTTTTAGCCTGCAACTTTAGCTTTTTGCACAAGCATATTACAAAGCATTTTAATGGTGAGTAGTATATTCATATTTCAACTTTATGGCTTGCATTGTTCAAAATGCAGTTATGGAAAGTATGCTTTAATAAAGTCACTACAGTGTTGTTTTCTTCTGCAGAGGCTACAAGCCACATATATTATTCAGAAATAGCTTGCCTTTGGACCTTTTCCTCTGAGATAGAAATTCATTTCACCTGGCTATAAATCAGGCTCAAAGATACCTTTAATCCAGAAAAGCAGATAAAACATACTTGATAACCCTGATGTTAAAATACCATATCAGGAAAATAATTTTCTCTGCAAAGTACAAAGAGGAAGTGTTTTTATAATGTGTGTGTGTGCATGTGTATTCTATAGCTGCAGTTAAACCTTTCCTTTTGATTAGAAATATCACGAATCCACCAACAGAACCCTTGGCTCCCTTCCCTGGGGTGGAGCGGAGGTGACATGATTAACTAGCCTGTGCAAATGCTAAAGGGTGGCCAAGAGGCTGAGCCATTTTTCAATCTAGAGAAGCAGCAATGCTTGATTCCATTTGCATAGAGCCCCTGATAAGATTCCTCCAGCACTGGTCAGAAAGATTGACGGGGGATGGTGTTTCCAGAACAAACCAGTTCTATCAGCAATAGGCATTTTTAGCTGTGGTCTGCCTTTCTGGGCAACTAGGGACAAGCAGTAATTTTTGTTAGAGGAGCCTTAGCTGTGAATGATAAACAGAATGTATTTGTAGGCAAGCTGTCAGGAGCTCTGTCCCAGCTGGGGCATTCTGAACCCACCAGGTAAATTCCGTGTGCCTTGATTTCCACATCCTCTCTGAGGAACACTGCTGTTCTAAATTTCTCTGTAATTCCCAATTCTTCCTTAGTCCTTTTGCCTGGAGCCTTCCCCTTTGTTTCACCTGGTTAACACCTGGTCTGTGGGTTTCTTTCTCATCTCCTAACTATGGTTTCAGGACCAGGGTTTAGAACAGCATAGACCTCAAGAGCAAGAGCTAAAGTTATTTCTATCCACTGGCCAAACTATGCAGTGATGAAACTGGTCTACGTAGACAAACCTTTGGATAGGCTGGCTAGAATCCCCATGTGACAAGCCAGGCCTATGTTAGTGAGAGAGTAGATGAGCCACCATTCTGGCTGCTCCTTCAGAGTCCAGAGCCCTTGGACTATGGAGCGGAGATGCATAAATATGAACCAAATATTTCACTCTGGACTGAATGCTGATCTGGCCACTGTTTCACCTAAACAGAAAAGGTTGAGGGGTAGAAGCCAATGGGCGAATACCCACAAGCTCACTGCTACTTTGTAAAGCATTTTATCATTTTAATGGAATTGTTACATAAATAACCCTATGAGATGAGCATTCTTTTCCCATTTTACTGTGAGATAACTTAGGCTCAGAAAGGCAAAGTGACTTCATTGAGGTCACATAGCTGGGAAATCTGGGACTGGATTTAAACCTGGATTTGACCCTCACTGTTTTATACCAGTAGTTCTGAACTGTAGCATGCACAGAATCACTTGGAAGGCTTGTAAAAACAAACATGGCCCAACTCCCAGGTCTACTGCAAGCCCTAGAATCTACATTTGTAAGACATTCCCAGGTTCTGTGAAGCTGCTGGCCCAGGGACCTCACTGTGAGAACCACTGTCCCAAACTAGGGTGCCCATTAACCAATCCAGAAGTATTTCTTGCGCACCTACTCTGTGCCCTATCTTGGGGACAGAGAGCAAGAAGATAGCATTGTCCTTATCCTCATAGAGGTAAGACTTTGGAGGAAGGAACAATCACCCCCATGAAAAGCCCAGAGGAAACGATCAGGTAGTGCGCCTGGGGGTAAAGCTGTGTGGCCTGAGGAGCAGATGAGGAAGGAGGCAGGAAAGAGCAGAACAGCGCTTAAAGAAGGCAAGGCTGGGTCTGGGTCTTATGACATTTGGAGAGCTGGGAGAAAAGGGGCAGAGATTTAGGGGGCGAACATACAGGGTGTATCTAGAAAAATGCTAAGGACTCCAAGCACACCAGCCTCTGAGATCAAGGGACTTCATAATGATGATTACAATGATAGCAGCTGCTACCATTTATGGGGCCATTACCACAAGCCACCAAGCACTGGGCAGAATTCTTCACAAACACCATCAAAATTAATCCTCAAAGCAACCTGATGCAGCTAATAACTCCACTTATGGCCACTGCTCTCTGCTGCTTCCAGATCTGGACCCAAGGGTCCAGCAATGGGACTGAAGCTGGATACACAAATGTCACCTGACTCACTAGACCGCTTCTGGGATAGAAGGAGAGAATCAGGAGTTGGAGTGTGACATATTAGCCCTCTGCCTGCCACAAACGTGTGTTTATACTGACTAGATATGGAAGACTCTTCAGTCGCTTTTAGCAATTTTAAGGAAGGATTAATTTGTAAGACAGGAATAGTTGAACACTTGGTCCTGTTTAGTCTTTTCTCAGCAAGCCAGCAGTTGCCTTGAAAGGTGAAAATTAAACAGGAGATAGTTCCATAATTGCAGGGCCCAGGTGAGACTGAGATAAATGCCTCAGAAGGGGGTTTGTTAGTATTTTCTGTATTATGTTGTGTGGAGCACCAGACCAGCTGGGTGGGATGTCCCACCACAGCACAGAGCTATGGCCATATAGGACCGGGAAAGTCTGTATCCTATATCCCCACTGTTGGAGTTGCCAAGTCTATTTCCTAGAATGAAGACTCTGTGAAGTTCTTCAGTGTAGAAACCAGCTTCTCTTAAGTTTTACTTCCTCATTTCTCAAACTTAGTAGCTCACAGACCACATGTTTTTGATGACCCAGTGACCTAGGAAGCAAACACAGTGGGATGCCCCAGGCCCTGTGAATACTGGCCAAGATGCTTAGAAGTGTTCACAGCACAAAAAGCAGAGGAGAGAGCCTTCGTCTCATTCCACATCCTGCTGCCTCATTCCAGGCTGTGTGGTTTGGACGTCCCTAGGCACAATTCCATAAGCCATGGAGCTGAAGCTAAGTGAGGTATCAGAGAATTGCCAGAGGTTGGAGTGTGATTGACCCACCTCAAATTTCTGATAGGACCCTGAGCGCAGAAAACAATTATGATGTGGTGAAGACAGTACACTAGAGCCCTGGAAAACATAAACTGCCCCAAACAGGGAAGTCTCATCAGCTGGACCCAGAAGTCCTTGTGCCTCCAGGGGAATTATAAAGAAGGGTCAGTCAGAAGTTACTGGTATTTGGGCAGCCACAGAAAGTGCACAAACTAGGATGGTCTCACCTGACAAGATGGGCCAGCCCAGAGCTGCAGGCTCATAGAGCACTGCGCTGATCCTGGAGACAGGCCATTCTGAGTTCAAATTCCACCTCTATTGCTTCCTCACTATATAACCCAGGGAAAGTGACACAACTTCTCTGAGCCCGTTTCCTCATTGGTAAAAGGGAGATAATACAATACTTATGGGTTTGTTGGGTGAGGTTTCCCAGGGGAGGTTCCACCCTGGGGCACTATTCCTGGTTGGTTTCAAGGCAAGTCTTACTTACGGCCCCAAATATTACCCAGGGTCCACATAGTATAGCCCCCAAATCATCTTACCTAAAATTTGGCTCCTATGTATCCCATAAGATTAATTCTCCCTCTGACTTTTTGGATCTCACCTGGATTCCCAAACTCAAGGCCATTGTTTTCTCCTCCCAGCCTGATACCTCCACACATATCCATCCAATTATCAAACCCTGTGATTGCTTCTACAGCTGTATATACTGAGACAAGTCACTTAACCTCTCTCGGCCTCCATGTCATCACCTATGATTTGAGGAGTAGGTGCTTAAGCCATGGCTTTCAAATTTCTTAAACCATGGAAGTCTCTCCAAATAGTCTTATGAGGAAATCCAAGACCTAAAACTATCCAGAAATTCTGGATCTAAAGTAAGACCCAGAAATACATAGTTTTTACATCTTCTCACATGATCCTGATGTGCAGCTAGCTTTGGGACCCATTGGTGAATGCTTAGACATGACAGGTTCTCAACAATATTCGTGAACAATATTTGAGCAAGGCAGTAGCATTCATGCACCAGCTCATGCCAGTTTGAACCTATTTTTCTTTTCAACTTAGGATACAGGTATTAATCCTTTTACCTTCTGGGCTGCCTAATGCTAGTTGAAATTCTTCTCCTTATGATAAAGGCAGACTATACAATTTCAGATCCAAAAGCCCGGTCAGGGCCCCTCCCCATGCACATGTGATACTGTTGTGGGTTCCCAGCTGTGGTCAAAGTGTTTGCCCACAGTGAAGTCCAACTAGCCAGCTTCAGTCTCTTCATGGTCCTTTAGGAGAAGAAGAGTGATAGTAACTAAAGAGATCCAGAAGGAAATGGGTCGGAAAGGAAATGAGAAGAGATGGTGAAGGTTATGCTGCTTGGCTACTATAGAAGCACAGCAAAAAGTGTGAAGTATGGCCGGCATAGATGTTAATTATATTGACCTGAGCTTCCTGAACTGTTGGTAAATGCTGGTCTTTGTCATGGGCTCAACAGTATTTATCCCCCACCAGACAACACACAGTGTCAAATTTAATCACCTACCTACCATAGAGATGGGACTGGGATTCTCAGAGAAAGAACACTCAGTGAATCTGAATTGTTTTCACTCTTGAGATCATTATCAATGTCAACACTTCTGAAAATTTCCAGGTAGAATTTCTGAAAAAAAAAAAAAAACACCCTAAAAATTTAGATTAGCATCCAAAAATATCTGGAGAATTTCCAGACATAAAGAGGGTCAACATGATTTGGCTAGATATTAAGAGCTTAATCTTGTTTGAAGCAAGTTCTAGAATTATCCTCTCTTTCTAAATATATTCCACAGGACAGTGACATTTTGGCTCAGGTGATATTTTATACAAAACCAGAGGTCAGCAAGAAGATTGATTCTACACCTAGCTTCATACTGTGAAATCCAGAGTTTAGTAAATGAAACACCCCACTGAAGGGCATACTCCCTTTTACTTACTAATTATATATAAGAAATGAGTATGTTTTCCTTTAAAATACTTTCTAATAATTTCACTCCTGTTTTAAAATAAAGATATAGTTAAAGATAACTGGAAGGCTCTCTGGTGAAACTTAATTTTCAAATATCCATTGCCATTGTTTTGAATCAAAAATGTGTGTGGAAGCAAAGACTGCCTATGTACCAACTGTCCATCTGTCATAGCAATACTACTTAAAGTGTGGTCAATGACCGATAATAGTGAACATCTCCTTGGAGTTTATCAGAAATGCAAACCCACAGCTTTCCCTGAGACCTTACAGAGTCAGAATGTATGGGGCCAGAATTCAGTCATCTCTCTGAAGGAGTTTTCAGTTTTCATGGAAATTCTAATGCTTACTGAACTTTAAAAAGAGCCGCCTTATTGTTCCTAAACATTTTGCAACACATTCGTGTATCAAATCATCACATTGTACAACTTAAAGTTACACAATGTTGTTTGTTAATTGTATCTTAGTAAAGCTGGGGATTGAAATAACTGCTATAGAACTTGATGGGGAAAAACATCAAGGCAGAGAAAACATATAAATGGAGTAAATGTGGCAAAATCTTGGTAATTATTGAATCTGGAGGATGATTGTGTGTAGTTCCTTGTACTCTTCTCTCTGCTTTGTTTTAAACTTTTTGCAGTAGTAAAAATATAAATAATTATTCATCCGTTCCTCAAAAATAACCAAAGAAATCTCTGAACACATATTTATTAAGTGTTTGGAATATACTTAAAGTTTTCCTAGGGGCTCATGGCTGGGGCAGAACAGCCTAGCTAAGTACATCCTTAGTCTGCTTTAAAAATGGAAGTTTGTATGCATCCTTACCTGCCATGGCCATTAACAAATGGTCCATTTTTACCCATTGCCTAGACTGGTTATTTTTAAGTGGTCCTTTTCTTTTAAACCATGAAGTCTTTTGTTTAGCCAGCTCTTAGGAGGAAACCCAATATATCAAATAGATAGAATGGAGCTTCTATGGTGGAGTGATGTGTGTGTGTGGGCACGTGTGCGCGCACATGCGTGCATGTACATACGTGTGTGTGTGTGTGTGTGTGTGTGTGTGTGTGTATACAAATGCACATACACACTGGGAGTTGCAGCTCAGAAGTGAGCCCCACCTGCCACCTCCCCCTCCTATTAGGGCTCCTGAAGAGGCACTGACAGACCCTAAGTTTCCAGACAATTGACTGAGTTGCCCAAATTGGCCATGTGTCAGACAACTCTTCTTTTCCATTTGAGCAAAGAAATGTGGCCTGCTCATGATCTGTGCCTCTGGTCCTAAATGTTTGGCCTTGTTAAAGAAATGAATGAGTCCGGCTGAGCACATCATAACCTCCACAACTCCCTTTGCCAACAGATATTGATTTTGCCACCCGCAAGATCGCAGTACGTCTGACTCAGACAAAAATCATTGATCAAAACGGCGATAACTTCAAGACAAAAACCAACAGCACATTCCGCAACTATGACCTGGATTTCACTGTTGGAGTAGAGTTTGAGGAACACACAAAGGGCCTGGACAATCGGACTGTTAAGGTGAGGACCGGGCCTGGCAGATTCTACTCCTACATTCTATGTGCAGAAGCTGGCTGTCTTCACATTGAAAATATGACAGAAACAACCTGGGAGGGAACAGGAGAGGGGACCAGAGTGGACTTAATGATGCTGGCAGTAAGCAATTATTGGAAGTTCAGCAGGAAGAGGCAAGCTGCCTTCTACACTAAGTTTATAAGGAAAGGAGAGATGAAAGACTGCTGACCCATCTAGGATCTGGGTTAGCAGTCCAGCTCCTATGCCGACATGGGCCTGGCCAGCAAGGTGGAATATCATAGGGAGTGACAGTGATTTCACAAGCTGGGCAGCACAGCTTCATCCCAGGGGCAGCCCTACTCAGCACCAGCCAAGCATTGCCATGGAGCCCTGGGGTCTTGTGTTGCTAGATTTTGTTTTTCTTTTTAAGAGACACTGAGAATTCACATTTTTATATGAAATACCTCAATTTTGGAGGATCTCAACTGATTTTTTTTTTAAAATAAAGTACGAATCAAAAAAGGTCAGTAGACTAAACAAAGTCAGGGTCCGCCCAGTCCTAGTTTTTGGAGAAATCTCTGGCGCATTGATGGTGTCTGTCTTAACATCACCTTAGCTCACAGGACATCACTGAGGAAAGCCCTCATGCATCAGAAGAAGGCCAGACTTCCAGCTGCTGGAACTGCTTGGATATAGGCAGGACCTTGAAAGTGAGCAGACAACTCTGAGTGCACAAGTCGGGAGCTATCTCAAAGCCTAAGAATGGAACTCTGCAGAGGAAATAGGTTCTTGCCCAGAGGAGCTTTTGTAAATAGAGCAGAGAAGGATAGCAATAGGGAGAAGTGGGGAGGTAAAAGGGTGGAAAGGCAAGGGAACAACAGGTCCCCTTTTGCAACACCATGTGGAATCATAGCCCCAGTGTCGATTTCCACATTGCTCACCCTCATACTAACTGCACCCGTCTTTGGTCATCCAAATCCAGTTATACCTGGTCAGTCCCCACAAGCAGGAGTGAGGAGAAATGCAATCTCAGTCATATTTAAGGATTCCCCTATTTCCATCTTAGCATCGTGCAAGAACTTCATGGATGACACAGTCCATGAAACTTAGAAGGATTTCTGGTGTGTCATTTAGCATAGTTGCCACAGACCACTCACTGGCCTGGTCCATGCAATTTATACAGTGGGAAGCTTGAATATTTATAGCACCCACTCCCCCCACCCCTGTGCCAATGCAGGCACCAGGATATTTGCCCTGGCTCCAAAGTGAGGGAGAGCTGTGCTGAGTATCCTATCCACTGGTATTTGCACCCTCAACCCCCAGCAGTGGGCCAATTCCCCATAGTGTCTCAAGAAAGCAGAACCCTCTATCCTGTTCTTCCCTTTCGCCATGAGCCCCACTCTCTGCAAAGTCCCACTCTTCTCTGGTGCTTCCAGAAGCTCCTTCAAAGTCACAAGTCTTACCCTTCCTCCCCAAGCCAGAGATGTGAGCTCTGGCTGCTCTCCTGGGTGGGGAGAAAAAGCTGTCATCACTCTTTGGTGATGAGTCTAAAGCCAAGAGCACAGGACACATTTTATTTCTCAATCAAGTTGTCCTGCAGCATTGATAATCTCAGCCATCAAGTCAAGGTTGAATTATATTTAGTGCTCCTTGCTAAAGAAAAGTGGGAAATGAAAAGCAATTTGGAAATGCTTCTATCAGAGCAGTCTTGGCATAAAAGCCTGAGCTTCCGGGCTCTGGAACAGCCCCTTGTAGAATCCCTCCCAGAGGGGTTGATGGATCGACAAGGCTTCTCTGAACTGTGTGGCTAGAAGGCCAATTCCTCAGACACTAGAACCGATAGGAAATTTGTCTCTGGATTTTGCATCACTCTGCTGTTCCAGCCTGATCTGTTCACAATGATTCATTTTCCCTCACCTTTCCATTCTGGGTTTGGGCTATCGAAAAGCAGCCCTGTTGTCTCTGACTCACTCTTTCATCACCTTTGATAGTCGAGAACTCACTCTGCCTGAAATAAGTCACATACTTGCAACCTTCCTGACCCTCAAAGGATTCTGTCTCTTAACACCTACTCTTCTTGTGTCTCTTCTCCTTCCATTCTCCTTCCTCTGGGTGCCCTCTGGGAGCCCCATCTGTTCTCCAGGAACAGGTCTTAGCCCTGTAGAGAGAGAATTCCCCCTTCCCACTTCTTGTCTCTGCTCTGCCCACAACAAAAAGTTGGAGCTTACACACACACACACACACACACACACACACACACACACACACACACGAGACTGTGGGTGGCTGAGAAGTGCCCAGGACAGAACAGAATGTGCCCAGTCTCCAGCAAAGGACTGTTCTCATGAGAATCACACACAGAGCAGTTGCCCTACCTACTCACTGTAACTTGACTAGATCCCTTCAGCTGGAAAGGGACTACAGGGAGCAAGTGAATCTATCTCTCTGGTGAATGTCACCCACAGGTGGTGACATGCCTGAGTGCCCACAAAGCCGTGTGTCTGTGCACGTGTGTGTGCCTGAGTATGCATGTGTGCATGTGTACATGCAAGTGTATGAGTGTGCGTGCATGTATCTGTGTGTGTTTCTGTCTGCATGTATCTGTGTGTGTGTATATTGCTGTAGCACTCATGCTCTTATTCTCCAGGGCTCTACTTCTCAACAACTTGGTCACCCTCATGAGCCCCTCTGAGAATCTCCCCACTGGACAGTTTGGGGAAGAGATGTGTGTAGAGTGGCATTGTAGCAAGACACAACAGAGCCCTAATGTGCCCAGGGCTGTGCCAACCCAGAGCAGGAACAGTGGCACCACTTTGATCATGGGGTCAAATCTTTGAGGGACCCTCTTCTTCATTCCTGTGGGGCATATGTGGGTCACTCCTATTCTGATTTATTTCTGAGAGGATTTAAGCCCCTTTAAAAAATACACAAGCAAAAAAACCAAAAAAATGCAAGCTACCCAGAATAAAAGTACATTAAAAAGAAGTAATTGACAGCCATGTAATGGAATAGCACACAGGCATAGAAAGGAATGAAGTACTGATACCTGCTGCAACATGGATGAACTTGGAAAACATTCTGCCAGGTGAGAGAAGTCAGACACAGAAGGCCACATGTTGTGTGACTTATATGAAATGTCCACGATAGGCAAATCTGTAGAAAATTTTTGCCTCCTGGCAGAGGGAATGGGTGGTGGCTGCTAATTGGTGTGGGGTTTCTTTGGGAGACAATGAGAATGTTCTGGATTTAGATAGTGGTGATGGTTTTACAGCCCTGTGAATATACTAAAAATGACTCAATTATGTACTTTAAAAGAGTAAATTATATATGAATTCTATCTCAAAAACAATAAGTAATTGGGGTCAGACAGTAAGGGCAGGGGAAAGCAGACACAGACGATGGCACTGAGAAATAATAATGCCATTGTGATGTCCACTGGAGCCCAAGGGAAAAATAGGAGGTCCCCACCTCAGGGATTGCAGGAGGGGATGGTGGGCACTGCCAGAATAACTCTTTCATGAGAGTAAGTGCACTGGAAAGGTTTAAACATGGTAACAGTGCCCTTTAATCCTCTTAAGTTAAATAGCTGTTATTGTCCTTTAAAAAAATAACCTTTGGGAACTGATTCAAATTTACAGAAAATTTGCACAGAAGTAGAAAAGAACATCTGTATACTCTTTGCTGAGAGTTACCTAGTGTTCACATCTTGCCCCATTTGCTTTATCTTTTGTACATGTTCTCTCGCTATTATATAAATACATTTTTCTGAACAATCTGATATGTTACCCCTAAATAATTGAGTGTTTACTATGAATTAGAGTATTCCCTTATGTAATCACAGTATAGTTATCAAGTTCTATAAATTTAACATTGATACAGGACCTTATCTAATTTCCCATACAGAGCTGTTTTTAATGATGTTAACTTCGGACACTGAGATAGAGGAAATTGCAGTGTGGACCCAATTTCCTTCTTTAATTCACTGCAAACACATCCTCTTCGCCCTTTATCGTGAAAGCAATGGTTTTCCTCACTTATATCCATTTCCTCGGCCTCAAGATCTTCTAAGGCAATTGAGCATCTTTTAAAACCTCCTCTGATGCAGGGATGAGGGACACCAGCTAAAAGCAAGTTGAATTGTGGAATTTTAGTTCATTTAACCATTCTCTCCTCTCTTCTTGTTGACTGTTTCATGTAAGAGTAAGACTATAAAATTGTAGATGTTGCCATTATTGTAGGTATTACCATAATTCATTGGTAATGAATTTACTTAGGGTCAGAATAACTGTTAATCTTGCTGCTTACTAAGATTTATCAACAGAAAACAGGCCCTCATGCACCAACATTTTTCTTTTTTGTTCCTTCTACATGTTTGCCAAGCCCTTCTACACGTGAGGCCTGGGTCAGGATCTATTGGTAAAGTAATGAATTGGACCCCTTTCTGCTCTGAAAGATCTCACAGCCTCCTGAGGAGGCAGACAAGTAGATGGACAGTTGCCATCCAGTGTCCATATTGATGGTCCCATGTGTGCACTCCAGGGGTACTGGAGAAACCAAGGGAAGGAGGTGGGCCGGCCGAGTCATTGCCAAGAACCATTATCAATGAAGGATACATATGCTTGTTAATTCTCCCATGTGGATTTACCTCAAGATTCCATTTCAGCAAAATTACTCAATCACCGATTCATGCAACACTGCTTACCAGGCACCTTCTCTGGCTGGTGACTATGCCAAGTCTGGAGTTGCAGAAATGAACAGTTGGTATAGCTTCTTCTTTCATGGAGCTTATTGTCAATTGGGGGCAACAGATATTAGTTCAATCAACATGTATTAGGTGTCCATGATGTCTAAGGCAATGTGGGCTGAAGGAGGATGGTGAAAAAACAAGGTCTTTGCCCAAATAGAATATGTTTTGAGTCCTTTCTCATCCTTTTGGGAGGAAACTTAGTCCCAAGACTGATGATGAACAATAACAAATAAATATTCCTTTCTCACATATTTGAGAGGGAATTCTGGAATATTCCAGACAACATCTCCCCTCCCAGAAGAGCAAAGGGAACAACCTGTGAATTAAGCTTCTCCAAGACACTCAAAGATGTAAGGCTTAGGATGGCCCCAAAGAGGGAGACATTTTCTTTATAAAACATAGAGAATTTTTATCATTAAATTATTTTAGAGCGGGTTTTAAAAAATTAAAAAGTTAAAAGTGAAATTTCCTTCCCATCCTGGTCCCCAGTCTCTCAGTTCCTTCCCCAGGGACAAACACTATCAAGGATTCTTTTACTTCCCTGAAGAGAATATGTGCAAGCATATGCATACATGTGCTCTCCCGCCTTGTTTTATGCACATGGCCCTGCTCCTTGCTTTCTTAACTACACACTATGGAGACTGCCCTTCTCCATAAGTACAGAGCTGCTTCCTCCTTTCATGGGCTTCACAGCATGGATGAATTACACATATTTAACCAGCCACCCACTGACAGAATTTATGAGGCTTCCAGTCCTTTGCTGTAACAAACAACACTGCAATGTGTTGAGGAGTAAAATGAGGAGGAATAAAATTGTACATTAAATGTATAATATGGCCAAGGTAAAATATTTTAGAAATAGGTAGACTTATCAATCCGTAGAAAGAAAATTGTACCAAAAAATAGACCTAAATGTGTAAGGACAGTGATTAAAGAAACACAGGTCAGTTTGTCACCAACTAGGCTTACAAGATAGAAAAGTAAACATCTGGTCCTTGGCATAATAATGTTCATAGAGGCATACTACGGATTACACATACTTGGAGGAAAACCAGCTGGCATCAGGGCCATCCCTGAGAAAGGACAGTACTGAAACAAAACCACTGCCTGCATGGGAGTGACATTGTTGTCTCGGGAGGTGCATGTACAGTCCTAATCTTGGCTCAAAGGTGGGTGGCCCTGGAGAATCACCTAGGACTGGTATGAATTGTTCTGAGGCAGGTACCAGGAGAAATAAAAGGCAAAACAGAGGGCAGAGGAGTTGGGGAGTGTAAAACTCATAAGTGTGTGCACAGGTTTTTGTTTCTTTGTTGTTGTTGTTGTTGTTGTTGTTTGAGAGGAAGACAGAGGAGGGATGAGCAGGGAAGGGGCAAAGAGAGAGGGAAGAAAATCCCAAGCAGACTCCACATTGTCAGTATGGAGCCCATTACAGGGCTTGAACTCATGAACCATGAGATCATGACCTGAGTGGAAATCTAGAGTTGGACGCTCAACCAATTAAGCCACCCAGGCGCCCCATGAACAGGAGTTTGAGCCTATTGGAATTCAGCAGGTTTATGGCTTCTCCACCTACTGGTCTGCTCAGCCTGGCCGCCCAACATGAGCTCTCAATCTCTGCTGCTGCCCCTGTGCTAGTAATCGGTCTGCATTGCCTCCTAGAGGAAACCCGGGACCAGGGGAAGGTACACCCTCCTGGTTCTGGATGATAAGGATGGCACCCTGCTAGTTAGGTAGCTTCTCCGCATGTATTATTGCCCTACAATAGAGAGTCCTCCCAATGTGGCTTCTGTAGGAAACATTCCCAGAAGCAGAATTTCCAGGTCAAAGAGCATACACAATGTCATACTTCAAAACATAATATAAAATTGCCCTGCAAAAGGACTCATACCGATTTCTATACCCACCAGCCATTTCTGGAGGTGCCTGCTTCCCCACACTTCCTCCAACTCAGTGTGTTATCAGACTCTTTGATCTTTGACCATATGATGAATTATATCTGGAAAAAGAAAAACAGCCTTAATTTGCATTTCTCCTATTATGAGTAAGGTTGAATATGTTTTCTTATGGGTAAAAACCATCTGCTGGAGTTTTTTTTTCCTTGTAAGCTGTTGGCTGTGTCCTTTTTAAAATTTCCCATTAGGTTAATGATCTTTTTCTTATTGATTTACAGGAGCCCTTTATATATATGGAAGTCAGGTCTTTGATATGTGTTACAATTATTTTCCCAGTTTGTTACTCATCTGTTGAAATTCTGCTATTTTCCCCTTCCAAAAATTATACATCATTATGTACTCAAATGCATCATCTTTTCCCCCACTGATTTGAAATGCTGTTTTCACAATATGGTAAAATGGGAGAGTAGAATCTTTAAACAAAAAAGAACCAGCCCCAATATGCTGGTTTGGTGGGAATGGTAGGTATATGCGGAAAGTGAGTCTGGCAGATCTCGGCTTGGCAGAAACTGAGGGCTCTGCCCTGTGGGCAAGTAGGAGCCTGGTGACGGCCGTGGGAACTGCAGCTGCAAGTTTAAGCTTGTTTGGTCCCCATCAAGACCATACATTTGATTCGCCAGGGAACCTGTCATTGCAGACGCTGATCACCTGGGAAGGTGATGTCCTGGTGTGCGTGCAGAAGGGGGAGAAGGAGAACCGCGGTTGGAGGCAGTGGGTTGAGGGGGACAAGCTGCACCTGGTAAGTCTCAGGGTCTGCCCGGCTCCCTTCCACACACTTACACAAACTGCAGGTTCAGCTCACCAGGTGCTTTGACAAGAAAAATGGCCCTGCACTCCTCCCCTGAGCTCCAGCCAAATGCATGTGGTCATATAGTCAGAAAGCCATTCCCATCTGGCTCAGGGGACTCCAGGAAGAAATCTATATAGCTGTTTCTGTGAATGGCTGCAATTAAAATGAAAGTTCAAAATGCTGAGTTAGGAAGCCGAGATCCAAGGAGGAATGCAGGGAACCTGTTAAAGACCAGTTGAAGAGGAATGTGAGGCAGAAAATTAAGGTGCCCCAAAGGAGGGGAAGTCCAGGCCTCACCATTATGTGACCTAGGGAAGAAGAGCGGTGGGAGTAGAGTGGACAGGGGCAGGTGGGCTTGGGAGCCACGTTATAGACCACAGGCATTGGCTTCTCATCATCAGGTATACCCACTTGATCCTGAAATATTTTAGGTAAACTTGGTATTAGAACAGAGCAGTAGGAACAATTGCTGATCTCCTGAAATGAATTATGTATCCAGATAGGTTAATTTTTCAGTCTTCAATCTTCAAGGCAATTTATGTGTCCAGCATTCAAGTAGGGGAAAATCTTTCACTGCTTCATGCATTCGGTCACTCATTTGTTAAATGGCTCTTCATTCAGTCAATCATTCATTCACCTATGAAGTCAAGTGAGCGCCTGGCTCCAGTGTCAGTATTCAGGTCACTGTGGTGCCCTTCAGAGTCAGGCTTTGGCTCACCTGAGATCTTTATTTTGGAGGCAGTGTCAACTGGTGATAAATGGGAGGCATTCACCGTGTTTTCTGTTGATGGCTTTCCCTACCTGTTCTGGTTTGGATGATGGATTTTTTTAATTGTAGTACAATCCTCAATGGTCCCTGTGGCTAAGACAATGGATTCATTATCAACTGCAATAATTTTGTGGCCGTCCCCACACTCATATTTTTCCCTCCCCTCTCAAGGAGTCATGAGGTGCGGCTAAGGCCCGGGGGCTCCCTCTGTCTAGATGAAAAGCAGCATCTTGTCTGTTAGGCAGGCTTGGGGGGAGTCCTTCTGCAGCCCCCACCCTGTCATTGCCTGTCATGCCACCAACCGACATTCTAATCCCCAGAGGCCAGAAAGCCCCCAGGATGGAGCGACACCACACCAGCCAGCATATTCCCAGATCCTCACCTTCCAAATGCTTCTCTCTACTAGATTTTCCTTCGTGGCTTCGCTGCCTTTTATAAATTAGGAGATGTTGCTTTAATCACGGGAGTAGGAAAAATCCCGCCCAAGAGGGTAATTTCTTTGCATTTTTCATTTTTATAGTTGTTCAAGCTCAATTCAAGTGTCAAAATCAAATTACTGCTACCTGCAGGGCATGCCAGCTGATTGGGTCTATGAGATGCACTTTGCCCAGAATGACTAAGTGTCCTCTTTATTCCAGCTTCCCCCACCACTCTAACTCCCAGACACCAAGAGGTGGTGAAGGGAGGGAGGTGGGGAGGTGTGGGCATAGGAAGGCCTGGCTTACTAGTCACTTCACCCACTTTCTAACCTTGCAGGAGCTGACCTGCGGTGACCAGGTGTGCCATCAAGTGTTCAAGAAGAAGTAATGGCCATGAGGGGGCCTGATGAGCATGTGCTCCACACTTTCCTCCATGGGTTCTCTGTGAGCTTAGGGAGCCAGCCGTGGGGGACCTCCCCTCCTAACAGAGCCCATTAAGGCGTCTGGATGGGTTTTAAAAAGAATGAGTGTGTTAACGGTTGACAAACATATTCTTCCTTCTTTGAAACCTGACATTAAATGAAAAACCAAAAATCACTCCCATACTTTGAAACCTTTTATATCTATCTCCCTTTATTTCTAGAACTCTCAGTTTTATTCACAGGCAAAAGTGTGACTGCTCACATGGTGGTTTTCTGTGTAGCTTTTGTTGTGGTAGTTGTTTATTTTTTGGTTTCATTTTATTTGTTTTTTGTTAATTAGTTTGTTTAGGGGATTACTTCACCCAGAAACACTCTCTGGCTAATAGCAGTATCCCATAATAATTCTTGAACATTGCCCTTTGAGATTCATGCCTTTGGATAATACATTCATTTCTCC
This sequence comes from Proteles cristata cristata, assembly GCA_017311185.1. Taxonomy (NCBI): domain Eukaryota; kingdom Metazoa; phylum Chordata; class Mammalia; order Carnivora; family Hyaenidae; genus Proteles; species Proteles cristata. The sequence goes on from JAESUZ010004583.1 coordinate 1,022,050, forward strand.
AAGATTCTATTTTAAGAATGCAGATGGCTTTCAGTTTGTACTTTGCCTTCAGCAGCATGGGCACAGCTACCTCTAAGGGCATCTGCAGGTCTGCAGAACCAGACGCTCTTGGCCCAGGACATCCCTTTTCCCTTCAGCTCTGGGCAAAGTGGCCCTGCAGAGGATTTGCTGAGCACTTGCAGGAAGCCTGAGTTCAAGTCTTGTTGCTCAATTTCTTAGCTAGGTAACCATGGGCACATCATTAGCCTTTCTTCTTCTCCTCCTTCTCCTTCTCCTTCTCCTTCTCCTTCTCCTCCTTCTCCTTCTCCTTCTCCTTCTCCTTCTTCTTCTTCTTCTTCATTTCTTTATTTGAGAGAGAGATAAGTGAGAGGCCAGAAAGAGAGGGAGAGAGAGAGAATTCCAAGTAGGCTCCACACTGTCAGTACAGAGCCCAATATGGGGCCCAAACTCATGAACCACCAGATCATGACCTGAGCTGAAACAAAGAGTCAGATGCTTAACTGACTAAACCACCCTCATTGGCCTTTCTATCCATGTTTTTCTCTTCCATAAAATGGAGAAGACAAAATAGCATCTCCTCCACTGGATTAATGTGAGGATTAAGCAAGCTAATGCATACATAGTGCTTGGAATGGAACTTGATGCATGATAAGAGTGAAGTTCCTGCTAACTTTGGTCATTATTTAGAGTTACTCCCTCCATATCCCAGGGGCCCAGATGAGTGAATACTAAGTAGTGATGGCTTGGTACCCCCAAGGCCTCCTGATACTTCCAGAACATTAGGTTTGTTACTCTGAGCAGAATTATATTTTCCTTCTGGAAACACCAATGGAATAGTGCACTTGGAAGAGCATGATAGTCAATAGGGACAGATTTATGGTGAATTATTCATGGTGTCCTGAGAAGGCACCATAGCTCAAAGTCATTTCCTTCCCCATTTTGTAACAGGGCCTAGAATCCCACCATTAGGTAAGCATTACCTTTGAAAAGCAGGTTTATTCCCAGAGAGGTAGCACGTGGTGTTGGCACACTCTGGTGTGATTTGAGTGAATGGAACATTCATTAATCCTGAGCATCCTAAGTGAAATCAAGGAAGGAAAGAAAAGCTGTAATCTGGCCATGTGGCCCAGGGCCAGCCTTGGCCTAAGCCCTTGACCAGGCAGCCATGCCATGGGCCTCCTGGCAAGCTGTTCTCCCCAACGGCTATGCCATGTTCCTGTCCCAAGAAGGATGAAGTGTCTGGAAGGAGCATCATGCTGGCTGGGTGGGGGGCGGGTCTTCCGTAGGCTCTGGGGAAGGCAGGAGCCTCCAGAGGAGCTGCAGGCTCATCTCCAGGGCAGATCAGGGGCCAAGTGCAGGGACTGGTGAAGCAAACTCTTTGTCCCCAGTCCCCCTCAAGATTCTCTAGAAGCCCCTAGTCCCCCTTCTGATACCCCCTCCCGGCTTTGTCCTAGCACAAAACATCTTCAAATCACCCTTTCCTTTGTCTTTCAAGAAAGCCCTATAGAACGAGATCCATCTGAAAGCCCATTGGGATGAGCTATCAAGTATTCTGTCCGTGGCAAGGATTCTGATTATTAGTAACTTTCGATCCTAGCTTTTGCAAAGTGTGTTCTAGGGGATGTTAGCTCCCCAAGATTCTGTGAAAAGGCTCATGGTCAAATGAACTTTGGAAATGATAAAAACTATATCTCCTTCTTAGAAACTTACCATAAGAATGACTGTTTATAAAACTCTGAAAAGTCCCACAGCAAAGAAGCTGGACCTTAAACCCCGGGACTCCCTTAGCCACAATGTTTCACTCCTGCACAGTGTTTTGGAAACACAAACTTGTTCCTTACATGTGCAGGGCACTTTTTCAATGACAGAAAGCAAATATAATTGAAAACTCCCATTTCCAAGTGGGATTTTCTCAGCATATTTTTTTCCACAAATGAAGAGTTAACTCATTAGATTACCCGTGGCACAAAAGACCAACAATAGCTCCATTCATTCTACTGATCCCTCTTTTTCAACAAAGAAAGTGGCACTCAGAAATGGTCGAATCTGAGGTACTCATTTCAAAGCTGGGCAGATATTGTGGGCCAGGGCCCATCCCCCGGTCCCACACTCACTGTGGGTGAAATGGGCAAATCCTGCCTGCTTCATATTTCTGTTCCCTCAGCCTATTTCAAGACTAATTCCTGACAGCAATGCTTTCCCCCATCATGGACAAACTTGTTTAGGGACAGAGTGGAAGGAGTCACCTTTGAAAATCCAGCTTTGGGACTCCTGGGTGGTTCAGTCGGTTAAGCATCCGACTTTGGCTCAGGTCATGATCTCACAGTTCATGGGTTCGAGCCCCACATCAGGCTCTATGCTAACAGCTAACTCAGAGCCTGGAGCCTGCTTCAGATTCTGTATCTCCCTCACTCTCTGATCCTTCCCTGCTCACGCAGGCCCCCCCCTCTCAAAAATAAATAAAACATTTTAAAAATTAAAAAAAAAAAAGAAAAAATCCATCTTACACTGAGGCATGTAATCCCACATGGGCTATTGGGAAAGACTCTCAGAACCTCAGAACCCCAGTCTCTAGAGCCGTCCTGAGGGAGGATAGGCTGGGCTACGAACCAGAGATGGGGGCCTGATCTTGAAAATTAAAGAAGCCTGGCCCAGGAAAACCCCAGTTCACAAATGGGAAGCACTGTGGAGTAGCTTGAGCGTGGGCTTCAGCCTCAGCCCTTAGTTCAGACCCTGCTCTGCTGAGCGATGGTGCAGCCTCTGTTTCTCCTCCTATAGAGTCAGGAATAAGGACTTTGGAGCCTGCGTCACAAGCAGTAGTGAGATTGGGCAAGATCTTAGCACAGGGCCTAAAACCGTAGTCAGTACTCATTCTCCTCCCCAGTGCCACTTGCTTATACATACATGTATGACGAGGTAGTGAGTCCTTCATTAAAACTCTTGCTTTCCAAAGGTTTTAATACTGACTTCCCTGCGGCACATGGGTGGCTCAGTCTGTTAAGCATGTGACTCTTGTTTTCAGCTCAGGTTATGATCTCATGGTTTGTGAGTTCGAGCCCTACATCAGGCTCTGTGCTGACAGCATGGAGCCTGCTTGGAATTCTGTTTCCCCCTCTCTGTCTGTCTCTGCCCCCACTCATTCTTGCTCTTTCTCTCTCAATGTAAATAAATAAACATTTTTAAAAATTGACATCCCTTACACAGTCCCCAAATGTGAGGATCACAGGGGACTTGATTAAAAACTCAAATTCCTGCCTCCTCCCCCTTCAGGATTGTGGCCCTGAGGTCATGGGAAGGGCCTAGGAGTCTATGTTATTACAAGGCCCCTAGGTGAGTCACCTGCAGGTGCTTGGCAGGCACGATGAAAAGCCCTGCCTCTTTCAATTAAAGCATAATTCATTTTAATGTTTACTTATTTTTGAGAGAGAGACAGAGACAGAGCATGAATGGGGGAGAGGAAAGAGAGACAGAGACACAGAATCTGAAGCTGGCTCCAGGCTCTGAGCTGTCAGCATAGAGCCCAACATGGGGGTCTTGAACTCACGGACTGCCAGATCATGAGCCGTGCCGAAATGGGATGCTTAACTGACTGAGCCACCCAGGCGTCCCATAAGCATGATTTATTCTAAATGTGCATTCACCTACATACCCACACTGCACACTCTCAACAAAGCCCAGTCCATCTCCACAGGTGGTCAAAGCACATGGGACCAGGGAGGCTGCATCAGGACTTTGGCCTGTATGTACTGAGCCCCATAAGAGAAGCAGTATCATGCTCTCTGGAGCAGCTTCATGGCAGTGGGGACATCCGGGCCCTGGAAGATGGTGTGGGCGAAGGGCAGGGCATAGAGAAGGAGCTGCCATGAGCAAAGTCACTAGGCAGAAAATGGCACAGAGGGCCGGGGAAAGGTGGGAAGGTAGTGCCTACTCATAATGGAAGGGAGGAGGCCATGGCCAGGAAGGCTGCTATCTCAAGCTGGAGTGGATTGTAAATGCCTTGCAGGGCCTCAGCAGGAGGGTCAGGGGAGCCGGTGCAGGTTTCTGGGCACAGAGTGATGTGGCCTGAGACAGGAGCCAGGAAAAGTGCTCCAGCTATTGTGGGCAGGGCAGATGGAGGTGGGGAGAAGGACTCAGGTTCATCTGTTCAGAGGCTGTTGTAATAAGGAGTTCAGGCGAGAAGTGTTGAGGGACATGTGTCAGGGCCAGGGGGTGGCCATGAGAAAGAAGGCAAGAACATGAGAGGTGCTTAAATTTAAGAGCTCTTGAATGAGGCAATGGTTGCATGAAGCTCACAGAGGAAGTGAGGCAACAAAGATGCAAATTTGGGGAAGTGGGTAAAGGATGATCCTCAGCATGGCTGGAGGGAAGATTGTGCATCTGAGTTAGGCCTGTTGCATGTGAGGTGACAAGGCAATGATTGCCAAGGCCAGCAGGCCCTCTCCCTTGTTGCCCATTGCCACCCTGCAGTGGCTCAATTCTAACCCCTTCATGAACCTACTGGCCCCCAGTTACCGGGAAGCAGGAGGGACTGGGCTGGGCCTGTGGCTTAAGGAGCAGCGAGGCTGCCACAGATACTTGTGAGGCAAGGAAGTGCTAATGTCATGGGGGACGGCGGGGGGGCAGGGGAGAAGAGGGGAGTAGGAGAATGAGCAAGAGAAGAGGAGGATAAAGGATAGGAAAGAAGGGGAGGGGTTAAAGAGGGAGGAGAGAGGGGGGAAATGCTTGGAATTAGGACCCCTACTCTGCATGAGCAAATTCAGAAAAGAGGGGCAGCTGTGAACTCTGTGACGACTGGACAGTCGCAGCTGAAACAGCCCTCAGGGCTTCTCTCTAGTTTTGTCCCCACCTCCCACACTCCCCAAAGCACAGGAAACTCTAAGTACAACTAGGCAAGTCAACACAGAGCAAGTGTACTGACAGGCACACGAGAGGCTGGGCCTGGGTGTTGAATCAGTGTTCAAAGAGAGGATAATAGGCTTTCTGTTAAGCACTTCCTCTGTCCAGCAGCTCTTTCCAGGACTATGATAGAGGAACCCATTTTACACATGAGGAAACTGAGATTTGAATCTGACCAAATGCTTACCCAAGCCCCTACAGCTGGTAAGTAGCCCAGATAGAATTTGAACCTGAGTAGGTCTGTCTCCAGAGCCTGAGAACTTCCACTTGGGAGGTGGTTCCTGGTAGGGACAGGGTGGCTGGCCCCCATCCTGGATGGCCAAACCCACCCAGCAGCCTCCTGACACCTGTCATATTCAGGCAACTTCTAAAGCCATTTCTTCTCAATCATCTGAAATCAGGCTTCATTTTTATTAAATCAGCATTCACTCTAAATTTCCTTCAAGACTAATTCCATGGCAGACAGGACATCACTGGAGATGACTAGTTCACATTCTCCCAGGCTGGGGGGTTTAGTCCCACCTCTGTGCAGAGTTAGAACTGATGGACAGAGCAGGCTTCCCTGAGCCAATTCTTCCACTTGAACCAGCTCTTTTCACTCATGACTTGTGATTGATTAGAAGGGCAGAGGTTGGGGATATTTAATTTTGGTTCACTGATTACACTTGTTATGTAAATGGACCCAATTAGAAGTTGGGGCTTGAGAAAATGAATTAGAAATGAACTAACAGAATTTTCAAGAACTTTAAAGAATTGGTCATAGATTTTTCTGGGGTTGGTCCTCGCTTTAGTTGCTCCTCATGCTTCTGGATCACTAAGGTCATGGAGCATGATGGGGAACCCAGTGCAAGGCCTGGAAAGGTGGACAAAATCCCATCTTCTTTGAAATGTGACAAGAGAAAATTCACTCAGCTGATCAGAGTTCCTGTCAAGGCTGGGGACACAGAATGCATCATTGTGCTCCTGTCAGGAAACAACCATGCTAGGCATTTCATATGGAGACAATTCAGTATAGGGGATTGCTTACACAGAAGCTGAGACAGCTCAGAAACCTAGTGGGAGATGGGGGAGCGACTGGGGGCTTAGCAACAGCAGGAAGCTGCCTATACCACCAGGGATTTGGGGGAGGAGTGGTGTTATCAGAACCCAGAAACCAGGACTGCCAAGTAAGGCTAGACCATGGCAGAAGATGCTGTCAGAGAAGATGCAGCCACTGTCCCCAAACACCCCTAGAATAGAAGAGGAAGGAAGAGACAGAGAAGCACCCTGGCTCCTCCCTTCTTCCCACTTTCCAATCTCCATCAGTGCTCCCACTGGTAGAAACTAGCCCAAAGCCTGCTGCCTGGGAGCCTGGAAAAAGTTCCTCGAGGTGCAGGGCAGAATAGGGAAGGGAGAGGGTAACTGATAGCCATTGGACACTAAGGGGCACTCAGCCCCTGACCTCCATGAGCTCCTGATCAGACTCAGACCATTGCAAGGATGCACACAAGTGAGCATACAGAGGACTGAGGGGGCACGGAGGAGTGCCCAGCCCACCAACACGATCACCTAACCTAAGCTTGAAAGGCTGAACATGATATGGAGAAGCCATCTCTTAGGTGAAGGGAAGTGGGGAGAGGGTCACTATCAAGTGACCCCTCCTTGTAACACATGGTGTATCAGGTGTACCTTTCACACATATTGTTTTAAGTTTAAAAAGCAATGAAAACTTCTCTAAAGCTTCTCTAGAGCCTAGACCCTTGGCTCTGGAGAATCTCACAGACGGGACCGCCAGACACTTGCTCTCACCTGCCCATTGTTGGGTGTGCTTGTGTGTGACTGTGTGTCCAGGTGAGTGTGAGCATGTGGATGACTCTGCACCTCTGCTTCACGGAATTTTCATACTTGCAGTTATTTAATGACTTGCAATTCTTGTTCACTGTCGTTTCCATGCTCCTGGATCACAAACTCTGCAGGGCATTCTAGTTTTTGTCCTGCTCATAGCATCCGATGCCTGCTAGTGCCTTTGACACATACAGTCAGACAGAAAGTTATTGATGGGGCACATATCAGTGCCAGTGCCTGTGATAGATGCCAGGCATTCTTCTTCATTGACCTATTCATTCAAGGAGCATGAATTGATCACCTACTATAAGCCAGGTCCAGTGGCCTGGCATTGAGGTGATAGTGATAAGCAATGGAGGCATGTTCTCTCTCCTCACAAATTTGTTTCTAAGCCTCACAGCCTTTCAAAATGACATTATTATCTTCATTTTATAAATGAGGTTCCAAGAGAGTGACAAGGATGTCCAAAAGTACACTCCTAAGAAGTGACACAGCCAGGACCCTAATCTTTGCCCCAGCCCGACATGGTCACTTTTCTCTGGGTGGGGCTGGGGGCAGAGGGAGAACCTACAAATTAACTAGAGAAATCACGACCCTTTTGCTTTATGTGTTTCTCATAACAATATAAAAAAATAAAATAAAAGGCCCTTGTAACCCAGTAGACACAGATAAACAAGATCCTGTCTGTAAGGTCCTTAACGCACTGCCTGACATCTAACAGACAGTAAATAGTGGCCCAAACAATAGTCTATTATTACTACTTTTTTAAACCAAAATGGGAACATTTTGACCCCCAGGCGACATTTGGTAATATTTTTGGCTTGGTAACTGGTGGTGAGGTACTAGTGATGGCTGGAAAGCAGGGCCACTGCTAAATGTCCTACAACACACAGGATAGCCCCAGCTCCAAATGTCAGTGGTGCAGAAGGTGAGAAGCTCATCTAGTAGGAACTTTTCATGCATCATTAATACTCTTCTATAACATCTTCAGAGGATACAGAGCAATTGACCACATGATTGATGATCTAGAATAAATTGGAAGACTCTATTTTTCTTGTGACCCAAGTATAGGATTGATCTGCTTTATCCTGCCTTTCAGGACCTCAGAAGGCTTTTGTTCATCTGTGAGATTTCCTTTACAGACCAGTTTTGGGGTGTTTCCCCTGTTTGACTCATTCTACTCACCCCCCAGTCCCCAGTCACATTGGTTCTCTTAGGGAGCATGGAAGAGTTGAACAAAATCTGCTTCTTTGCAGAAAGAGTCAAGATTGCAAAGATTTAGTTAATATTGTTAAATGACCATCCTCTCAAAGTTCCTTCTCTCTCTTCTACAGACCTGGAGTCCCTTTCTTATAACCTTTAAGGAATGTTAGTGGATTTCCAGTAATGGGAACTCTAGAAGTCAGCACCAGGTGACATGAGCCCAACCAGATTAGAGCTACTTCAAGTCCCTTTAGACTTAAGGAACAACAGCCTTGTCAGAATTGTCAGGACAATTAGAAAAAATAGTATTGCTTTCTCTACTCAGGGTGAGGTCCAGGGATTGCAGAGGCATCAGCTGGGAAGCAGCCACACTTTCTCTAAAACATAAGGCTATAGAAGACCTACAAAAATCAAGACTCTAGTCCCTATCACTCCATCTTGTCCAGAAGTGGATGTCCCAAGTTTATTGTATGCCAGTTACACTTCCATGATTTTTTTTTATTTTAAGATTCTGCAGTGGGAACCTGAGTATAACTCAATAAAATACATGGAATTGGAGATAGGATAGGCCTTAAAGGTTATCTGAGATATCACCTAGCCACAGTACTCCTACCCTATGTTCCAGAGCTTTCCCCCATTCCTCTGGGGCTCATACTTATTACAGACACAGAAATTCCCAAAATCAGGAGAAACCTCAGGGTCCCCAGACATCTCCAATGAAGGTCCTTAGAGTTTGGGACACTCCACTGTTAGCGAGACACTCAGGCAGACTCTGATGCCACCTCCAACATGCTGGCCTGGAGGGTGGGCATTTCAATGGCCAGAGGATTTCATGGCCTCTTGCTGGAACCTAGGAAGGGAAGCCTTCTTATCAAAGGCAGAATGGTGGAATGAGTATTCCCTGGTTCTGGTCATCCCATTAAAATAGAATAAGAAAGAAAAATGCCACTTCCCTCTGCAACCATTCAGGAGAAAAAGTTAAGCCCCATTAGCCAACAAGCGGACTCTGCCCCTTGGCTCCTTTGAAAGCCAGATTATCTGAAGTCCTATTTCCAGTCTCTAACTTTGTACCAACTATCAACAGGGGAACTCAGAAGGAACCACATATCCCAATGGACAAATCAATGCATTTGCCTTAGGAGTCAACATTCTGGCAGGCAACACCTGGGCCTGCCTGCCCAGATCTGCTTAGAAGTGCTTCACTACCATTTTGCCTTGGATGGAGCTGCCCTAGACTCTCTGCCTAAGAATGTCCTTTCTCTCTCCCCTTTCCCTGTCCTCTGCCTTGTCACACCTGCACTGGGAGGATTTTTTTTTTTTAACTAACTGATAGTAAGTAATCTTGGGACAAAGGGCACTAGAGGTGAGAAGGCAAACATGAAAAAACAGGGCTCGTGGGTAGGAAGCCAGGATGGTGGCAGGGAAAAGCTGGGTACCTGAGAACAGTTGGTTGGCAGCTAAGTTCTAGGATGTGCATGTTGTGGGATCCTCTCTGAGAGAGTATTTAGATACCAAACGTACATAGAACAAACAACTTTATCCTGCTCTCAGGGTCTCCATAGAATTCTGGACCACAAACAGGTTCTGAGTGGGCAAGGAAGATATAGAAAGTCCAGGGGCACCTCGGTGGCTCAGCCGGTTAAACGTCTGACTTTGGCTCAGGTCATGATCTCGCAGTTCATCGGTTTGAGCCCTGCGTCAGGCTCTGTGCTGACAGCTAGCTCAGAGCCTAGGGCCTGTTTCAGATTCTGTGTCTCCCTCTCTCTCTGACCCTCCCCTGCTCATGCTGTCTCTCTCTCTCTCTCTCTCAGAAATAAATAAAACATTAAAAAAAATTTTTTTAATTAAAAAAAAAAAGAAAGTCCAGCTGCTGCCCCACCACCTGTGTCACCTTGAGTCAGTTTCCGAACCTCTCTGAGCCCTTTTCTGGCAAGTAGATAGACTAACTCTGACTCACCTCTCAAGTTTGCCATGGATGTTTGGAAGCCAGATGTCAGTCCTGAAAACCTGGGATGCTTCCCATGTGCCAGGTTGAGGAACCTATTTGTTAGAACATGAGTGAGAAGTCACTTGCCTACCCAACCCATAGCTCTCTCATGCCCCTTTTTCAAATGAGTCTTAAATTTGTCTTGGGATCCACCCATCTCCAGAGGGAAACTGTTGTTGGTCTGGTGTACCCTAAATTGCCCAGTAAGGCTAAAAGGAAAGGTTTACATTTCATGGTCAGGGGAGAGGTCTCTTGAGCACATCCCCCATCCTCACAAGGAAGCAGGTATTTGCCATTTTCCCTGGCAGCCATCTTGAGACTCTGAGGGAAACCATCTTAGGACATCTGTGCAAGGGTGGCAGAGCTGAGACACAATGACAGCCTGCATTCTTGATGACATCATTGCAACACCAGTAGTCTCTGATCCTCATCTGGACCCTGCCTTACCTCCAGACTTATAGTGTGGTGAGAAACAAACAGAATTGTTGCTTGCAACACAAAGTGTCTTAACTGCCCATGGCGAGCTTCTTTCTCATAACAGCCACTGAAGCCATCGTGGGAGTGGCCACATTTCTCCTCAGACACTAGGAGGCAGGACGATAGACAGTGGTGGGACAGAGAGAGGTCAATGTCCCCTCACCACTCCAAGATCAATGGTTGCTCTCCAATCCAGCTGTCATTATGTAGGATTCTTTCCAACATTTCCTACTGGCATCCAGAAATTCAAGAAGAGGACAGAACCAGAACACTCTATTCCTTTTTTTCATTTTTATGATAACCTGGTTTCATAAACTGACTTCTGTGCCCACCCAGGGACCACCCAGGGAAGTCCTGAAATGCTGCCCCAAATCTGTTTCCATTCTGTTCCTGGGTCTTCCTGAGACCTGGACTGAACCGTGGATCCTGAGCCATGAAGGGCCTCAGACCCTTCCCTGATGGACAGAGTCCTCAGTTGGCCCTGCTCACTCTACCTCTGGACCCTAGTGACTCAGAAGGACCCTTGGTCATGCAAGAAGCCCTGTCTATATTCTGTGGTCAATGGCAGCCATTGAAGGCTTTAAGCAGTATGAGAGATATGCTTTAGATGTCCATTTTTAGAAAAACTCTTCTTTTTTTTTTAACAAATAGTTTATTGTCAAATTGGTTTCCATATAACACCCAGTGCTCATCCCCACAAGTGCCCTCCTCCATGCCCATCTCTCCCCTCCCCCCCACATCCATCAGTCCTCAGTTTGTTTCTCAGCATTCAAGAGTCTCTCATGGTTTGCCTCTCTCCCTTTCCCCCACTATTTCCCCCCTTATTCTCTCCCATAGCTAAAACATGGAAAGAGCCTAAGTGTCCATCAACGGACAAATGGATCAAGATGTGGTTTATCTATACCGGGGAATACTACATGGCAATGAGAAACAATGAAATCTGGCCATGTGTAGCAACATAGATGGACCTTGAGGGTGTTATGCTGAGCGAAATAAGTCAGGCAGAGAAGGACAAATATCACATGTTTGCACGTATAAGAGGATTAGAAAAACTCTTCTGTAGACCATGTGGAAAGTGAGCCCAATCAGCCTGTGACTTGGCCTCCAAATCCTAGAGCCTGCACAAGGCTGAGGGGTTGATGGATCCTCTCTGGAGTCCCAGTTTTGACACTCAGCCACCATTTTGAAAGAAATAATGAATATATAGTAACAAAGACTAGCACTTTTGAGTATCTACCAGTGCTAGGTCCCTCCCGTGCATTGGCTTATTTAGTCTTCACAGTAACTTAATCAGATAGGTGCCATTTTTCTCCCCATTTTACAGACAAGGCTCCCTAATGCTAAGAACTATTTAAGTGACCTATCCAAGTTCCTCCAGCTGAAAAGCAACAGAGCCTGCAATAAACCCAGACCCAAAAGTTCCCCTCGCTCTGAAGCAAGTGCTGGTTCATGTCCTACAACATGACAATTATGAACACTATACTTCACTGTGCAGGAGGGCAGAAGTATTGGCCAATGGGGCTTTCTTGAGAATTCCATGTCAGACAAGCTTGCTTTTGTTCAATGTTCACTGACTGCAAATCCCTCCCTGGGCTTTGGGATCTGAGCTGTCACCCAAGGCAGAAGAGGTCTATCCAGGAGGAGGTCTCAGGGCCCTTCAAATCCTGGTTCCCCTGGGGCCCTTCATCCTGGGCTCAGGGGTATGAAAATGATACGTGTGGGAACCATGGGCCCTGCTGTTTTCGGGTTTGTGCTCTCTTTCTGGGTGGGCTCTGTGTGTGTGTGTGTGTGTGTGTCTGTGTGTGTCTGTGTGTGTGTGTGTGTATGTGCCTGGGGGAGTGGGTGGGTCATGATGCCATGAGGGAAGGATGACAAAGAAAACCAAGGTCTTTGTGTGGCCTAGGGATGATCCTCTGGGTGGGCATGTAGGTCTGAAACCAGATACCATGAAAACAAAGAGGAGGAAGAAGAGTGTTCTGGTTCTGTCCCCTTCCTGAATTTCCGGACACCAGTAGGAAATGTAAAGAATCCAGCAAGACCTTAATCAGTAGTGTTGAATCCCAGGAACATAAGATTTTGCTCATATTCACTTGTCTTTCATTTTTGCCCATAACATCACCCTGTTTTGAAAAAAACACCTCTATGTGTCCTGCAACTGTGAGTACCACTATACTAAAAAGGCGTCATGCACTGTCTAGGGCCTGGCCCTTCAAGAGGTGTTTTTGGAATGTGTTGCATACTCTCTGTTGTTGTGACTCTGATGGCTTTGTCTCCCTACTCGTAGTGATGGTTTAGACCCTCCACCAGGTGTGTTTTGATTTGTTCATTGAAGTAACCCTAGACAAAATTGAAAAAGAGGGGGTGGTGGAAGAAGACTTATCCCTACAAAGAGAAAAATGACAGGGATGAGGGAAAAAGAAAAAAGAAAAAAAATTGACAAGGCAGAGAATCAGAAAAACTCTACGCCTTAATCCAGAGAGAAGAAAATAAAAGAGATACAGAAGAAGTGTAAAAAGAATAGATTAAGAATGTCTGCTTAAACAAACCAACAACCAGAATACTGAAGGGAAGAAATAAGAGCCAGAAAAGGAAGAAAAAATATATCTATGTAATAAAAATTGACCAAGAATCAAAATAGAAAATGCCAAACCGCTGGAAAGATACGTGATGGTGCCTTAGAACCCGGCTGTGCTGGTCTGGAGGAGGGGCCGTTCGCTTTGGTCAGTGGCGATCTTGCTCCATAGATACACTGAAACCAGGCATGGAGGAGTGTAGTTTGGTACAGGCGGTCCGCCTCCACTGTGGCCAATCTCCGTTCCCTGAAGCCCCACCTTGTCGGTGATGGGGAGAAAAATGGCAACACCCCAGGCTCTCCTCCGGGGGTCCCAGACCACCCTGTTCAGGCTGTCCTCACAGTGCTGCACTGGCACGAGCGGGTTTGTCCCGCTCCACAGACTCCCACCCTTCTCGGCACTTGGCTGAGATTGAAACACTGATGTTTTAAAGGATCCCACTCCGTGTGTGCCCCGGTTCGGGGTAGTGCCTCTCCACCCAGCCGACAAAAGGCCTCTGGTTGGTGGGCACCTACAGGGTTTTTGGTCCTTGGAGCAGCTATATACTTTCTTCCCACAGCACTCAAGGGAGCTCTCTTGCACTGTTGGTGGGAATACAAACTGGTGTAGCCATTCTGGAAAACAGTGTGGAGGTTCCTCAAAAAATTAAAAATAGAATTACCCTGGACACAGCGCTACGAAGAATTTATCCAAAGGATACAGAAGTGCTGATTCAAAGGGACAAATGTACCCCAAAGTTTATAGCAGCGCTATCTATAGTAGCCAAATTATGGAAAAAGCCCAAATGTCAATTGACTGATGAATGGATAAAGAAGATGTGGCTGATATATACAAAGGAATACTACTTGGTAGTGAGAAAGAATGAAATCTTGCCATTTGCAATAAAATGGATGGAACTGGAGGGCGTTATGTATACAAAGTGAAATAAGTCAGTCAGAGAAAGTCAGCCATATGTTTTCACTCATATGTGGAATTTGAGAAACTTAACAGAAGACCATGGAGGAAGGGTAGGGGGAAAAATAGTTTCAAAGCGAGAGGGAGGGAGGCAGACCATAGAGACTCTTAAATACAGAGAACAAACTGAGGGTTGATGGAGGGGCTGTGGGGAGTGGAAAATGGGTGATGGGCATTAAGGAGAGCACTTGTTGGGATGAGCACTGGCTGTTGTATGTAAGCAATGAATCATGGGAATCTACTCCTGAAGCCAAGAGCACACTGTATACACTCTATGTTAGCTAATTCGACAATAAATTATATTAAAAGGAAAAAGAAAAAGACCTTTAGCTGACTGCACAACGTCCCTAGTCAGCCAGTCTTCCCAGCCCTGCCCTGCATCACCCCCCTCAACAATATTTCCTCAGATGCAAAGTTCAGGCAGGCCACCCTCAAGTCTGTGAAATCACTGGAAAGGGAGTCCAGCTGATCCGCCAGTTCCCAGCCACAGCCTTTCGCCTACCTGGTTTCAGTGTTGTTAATTAAGAAAGCAGACTGGGCTTGGTGTGACGAAGACTATTGTGCCTGCCTCTCAAAAGCAATGGCACCACTGTGAGAACCAGTTGGCATGGCGACTGAGCCAGGAGGACACTTGCAAAATGGGCACTTTAATTTCAAATGATCATTGCGTTTTTCACTAAATGCCACATTCCCATAATTATGAGGACAGCTAATTGGGCAATTAATTGTTTGTAATTATTTATTTCTGTTCTCTTATTCCACTTAATGTGTGAATACACACACACACGTGTGCACACACACACACACACACACACTCATTCACAATTTAGGGCAACTTACTAATCCTATGGCCAGTGACCAAAATTATGAAGAGCTTGCCTCCATGTTTGAACATTCAGTGGCTGTTGATTCATTAGCATCATCACTTCCTATGTTCAACCCTAGAAGCCCCCTCAGTCCCTTCCTCCCACACAGAGCATGTTTGTGAGGGTTGAGAGGTTGTGATGCCCCATGCAAATGCACGTCCATCCCACAGGTGAGATTTACCTGGTGGGGGCAGGCAGTACTCTGACTTGGTAAAGTTATGATGGATCTTGAGGTGTTTTGAAATTCTGAAGCCCCTGGCCTAAGCACGTATCTAGGTTCATTTGTATATCCATCTTGCCTAAACTTCAACCTCAGTGGAAAATACAGATGTCATCTCAGGGAGAAATTGCCTGGAATGTGTGCAGATGTGTCCTGTGCTCTGATTAATGATGAATTCCATGGCCATATGCTTGATGTCTGCACTGGAACTCAGCTCTTTGAGTTTCATTGCCTTTTTTTTTTTTTTTTTTTTTGAGAGAAAGAGAGAGAGAGCACAAGTAAGGGAGGGGCAGAGAGAGAGGCAGACACAGAATCGGAAGCGGGTTCCAGGCTCTGAGCTGTCAGCACAGAGCCCAACACAGGGCTTGGCCCACAGACCTCAAGATAACGATCTGAGCCAAAGTCAGACGCTTAAGTGACTGAGCCACCCAGGTGCCCTGAGTGTCACTGCTTTGACACACTTGTTATACAATATGTTCTGTTTTAAACGTGGTTTCCAAAACTCCTATCCAGTGAGCAATCCATTTTGCTGGGTTCCTGTGTTAAGCT
Source organism: Proteles cristata cristata (assembly GCA_017311185.1). Classification (NCBI taxonomy): domain Eukaryota; kingdom Metazoa; phylum Chordata; class Mammalia; order Carnivora; family Hyaenidae; genus Proteles; species Proteles cristata. Next base: position 1,037,599 of record JAESUZ010004583.1, read on the forward strand.
GACTTCAGAGATAATGTTTTCACCCTACCCTAGGACAGACTGTCCCTCCAAAGACAACATGAAAGGCTGGTTAACACATCTTAATAATTTTTAAAATCCAAATTGCTGTTCTGAATAAACTAGAAGTAACCAAATGTACTCAACTTGTGTGTCAGCCCAGGGCAGCAGGCTGACTCTACTGTTTAAATGAGCCAGAGATAAAAAGCTGAGAACCAGGGGTCCCTCAGCCTGCAGTGGGAATGGACACCCTATTTCCATCTCACATGCCATTCTGACCTTTCGTCGTTACTGATTGCAAGCCTTTTGAGTGCAAAGCATTCCCTTTTGTTCTGATTTCCTGACAACTGTTTAATCATGTTCTATTCATAGAAATTACAGAATTCTCTTGTTTCCCATGTATCAAATAAAAGAATGCACAGGGAACGCAGATTCTGGAGACAAATAATTGAGTTGTAAGACTCCCATCAGTAGTGAAATCCTAAAGTATATTGAAGGCTAGATTGTGGGTATAGATTAGAGGGCAGGAAGGACATTTATCCTTGCATAAACATTTCCAAGTAAATTTGCCCTTAACCCAAGGTCCAATCTTCAGTAAAATGGAACATCTAATTTTAACAACACAATGGAAAGACTTTGAAAAGGGAAACTGAAATTTAGGGAGTATCTTTCACATATATTATTTTATCTGATGCCTACAATGACCCTGTAAGGATGCATTAACCTCCTTTTATGGACAACAAAACTGGGGTTTTTTGGACAGGATAAATAATTGCCCAAGATTGCCTGGCCAGTAAGTTGCCATGTCCTCTCTCTTCCATGGACCCATTCTGCCTTCCAAAACAGCTCATCTGCCTCAATTCCAGTGTTCCAACAGATGCCTACCCAGCTGGTCATCAGTGGCTTCAGGCCAAGCAGCTGTTGCTAAGATTCTCCAAGAGCTTGGGACTGCAGAACCGTCCTGAGGCCAGGCAAGGTGTAGGCCACGTGTTACAAAGCAAATGTGACCTGGTCACATTCTACCCGGTCTACTTCATTACCTGGTCTACTTCATACTACCTGCTCTACTTTCAGGTACCTTGAAAGTCCCCTGAACTCAAGAAAAGCAAAGGGGGATACAAGTTTTTTTTTTTTTAATGTTTTATTTATTTCTAGGAGAGAGAGAGAGACAGCGTGAACAGGGGAGGGTCAGAGAGAGAGGGAGTCACAGACTGAAACAGGCTTCAGGCTCTGAGCTGGCAGTCAGCACAGAACCTGACTCGGGGCTCGCACCCACGAACCGTGAGATCATGACCCAAGCGAAAGTCGGACACTTAACCGACTAAGCCACCCAGGCGCCCCATATTATTTTACAAGCTTTTTAAGAAAAATAAAATCAAGGGGTGACTGGGGTCTCAATTAGTTAAGTGTCCGACTTCAGCTCGGGTCATAATCTCACAGTTCATGAGTTCAAGCCCCACGTCGGGCTCTGTGTTGACAGCTGGGAGCCTGGAGCCTACTTCAGCTTCTGTGTCTCCCTCTCTCTCTGCCCCACCCCTTTACACTGTGTCATTGTCTCTCTCTCTCTGCCCCACCCCCTTGCACTGTGTCTCTGTCTCTATCTCTCTCAAAAATAAATAACATTAAAAAATTTAATAAAAGAAAAAGAAAATCAATACATGTATGCTGTGAAAGGAAAAAGTGAACTCAATACAGAAAAGTGCAGAGAAGGGGGCAAAAATTAGAAATCCCATCATAAGACATGCAAACTACTGATAACATCTTGGGAAAACACCCTCGTGGGCACTTTTACAAACATAAGCACATGATCACACATTTGCATATCATCAAAGAGATTTTCCTTTACATGTTGCTCCATAACCTAATTATTTTTACTCAGAAATAGAAAATACAGATCTCAATCCTAGTTCTCAACACTCCGTGCAAATTCCACGGTATGAATTTTTAGCATTTACTTAACCGATTTCTGACTATACAAACCACTTTTGTTTACTATTATAAACAGCAATAGAACAAATATCCCTATTATATATGTTGTTTTGCTTGTTTGAGGCAGTTCTTTGATTTTTTTTTTCCCCTTCAACATTAATTCCCCAAAGTAAAGAGTTAATCAAAGATCTAAGCTTTTTCTTTATTTCCTTTTTCCTTCTTTGCTATAAAAATGTGGTGAACAGCCAGCTGGACAGAAACAGCTGTCTCAAAATGGCCAGAGGGAATTTTCTTTTATTCCTTGGGTTTTCTTCTAGGCAGTATTCTTCATCTATTCTTTGTATTCTACATATTGCTTGCTTTCATATTTATGATGCATTCTTTTTTATTTTGCTCATGGTAATGCAGATAACTCTAAAAAGACTTTCTTTATGGACTCTATCCTCCTATACCCAAAGCCTGGTTGTCTTCTTCAAAAGGTGATACAAGTCTCTCTACTTTTTTATAACCTGAGAGTAGGAAGGAGAACTCAGGTAGAGGTCATGTGGAGCCCCGAGGACTTTGGGTCTCTCTCTGCTGGGATTTTATTGAAGCCAGATACAGCTCCCTGAGGCATTAAAACGGCACCCCCAATAAGAAAGGAGCCCATGAAATGGGGAGTCCCATTGCATTGAAACCTTTCTAGCATAGTTAGGGGATTTTACTTTAGGGTGTTTGTTTTTTTTGTTTTGTTTTTGTTTTTGTTTTTGAAGTTTTCTACAGAATGTCGGCTCGTTACCTCAGTCTAGTGTTGCCAGATTAAAATAATAATAATACAAGGACTCTGGACTCTGTTGAATTCCAGATAAACAACAAATAATGTTTAGTATAGGTATGTCCTCTGTATTGCATGGGGTGTAAACTAAAGAATGATTCACTGTTTATCTGAAATTCACATTTAACTAGGTATCTGGTAGTTAAGCTGGCAGTCATGCTTTAGTTCCTCTTGCTCCAGTTTGGGGCATAGTTGTGTAAATTCTTAGAATTTTTTTTCACTTACCTTCTTCCATCTGAGTGGCTCCGGGGAAAGTTTACAAGTCATGACAAGTCAAGCCAGACGGCTCGGACTCATTCCCTGATAGCACATTGTGGACAAGGTGGCACAAAGTTGTACTCCTTTCCTTGATTGGCTGCTGCTATGGGTGTCTGATTGTTTGCTTTTTGTTTTCGTTCTAGTGGTGGAAGCTGATTTTAATTTTGTGATTCTCTCATTAAGTATTCCAGGAAGGTGAGCTTGTGATCCAACTTTATTTTCTCTCTAGGGCTCAGGAATTACATTCTTTACTAGAAGTTTTTGAAAACCATACACATGGTGGGGTGCCTGGCTGGCTCGGTTGGTTAAGTGTCCGACTTTTGATTTCAGCTCAGGTCATGATCTCAGGGTTCATGTGTTCAAGCCCTGCATCAGAGTCTGTGCTGACAGCATGGAGCCTGCTTTGGATTCTCTCTCTCCCTCCCTCTCTGCCCCTCCCCTGCTTGCTTGCTTTCTCTCTCAAACAAATAAATAAATAAACATTACAAAAGAAGAAGAAGAAAACATAAAGGTGGATCCACTCTATACCCCTAGCAAATCTCCTTGGAAATCTCTTTTCTCTCTTTTCCTGATTCCCTTATACTGTACCTGCTCTGAAGCCCCTCACTAGCCAAAAGGCCCTTGAAATTATGTCTCACTGCCTCCAGCCTTCTCAACTTTTCTTTTTCTCGTCTCCTCTCTCCTTTCTTTCAATGCTTTCTTCTGAAGACTCACCTCCTCCTTCAGGAGCCAAGTTCCCCTCTCTTCCTTCTCTCCCCTCTACTGTCTTGTCTTGTCCTTCTCCACCCAGTTAGTTCTGCAGAAACAATTCCAAACTCTCTGGAGTGGAGGTGGGGTGGAGGAGGGTTGAGGTAGGGATAGAATGGAACCAGGTAGAAAATTAAGGGTCAGAGGTCTCCTCTTTGGTGGGCTGGGAAAGGGGAATATCTTCAAAAATATCCATGCCAACAACTGACAAACCAACTGTGTTCTTGTCATCCTGTGGACATGGGTTTAGAGGTGGATATATAATTTAGGAACAGCCATTGAGATAAAGGAAAGCCTCCAGGATCTCATAGGAAAGGCTTCCTGATTCCTTAAGAAAGGTCACAAAAGTAGGCTTCTTCCTTGCAGTGTTGACAAGTCTGGGTGTGACATCTAGGATTGCTGCATCCATTACATCCCAGGCCTGGAGGTAAGCCAACACACAGACTCAGGCAGAACAGAATCACAGAGGAGCCAAGAGCCCCTGATGAACTGTTCCCAGATGCACACGTGAGATGGACATTTTCCTATTTCTTAAATCCATTTCAGTCCAATTCTTCTGTTGTCCACTGCTGAGAGTAACTCAACTGATACCAACTAAGAAGACACCACCAAGTATATAGAGTGTAAATGCTGTTCACAACTCATTCACTTGCCAGCTCTGAAATGAGGCAAATCATGATGTTATATTTGGGGGGTAGATCTGTATTATTTCCAATTTGGTGCATAAAGTGAGACAGATTAATATATCACATGACACCATTTTAAATTCTCTACTCTCAAATTTGCAACAACAACAACAACAAAAAGTACAAACATTCTCAAACTTGAACATGCATCAGAATCACCTTGAGGGCTTATTACAACAGCTAAGCCTTACTCCAGAGTTCCCGATTCAGAAGAGCTGAAGTGAAGACTGGAAATTTGCATTTCTAACCATTCTCAGATACTGCTGGTCTGAGAGTTACTGATCTAGTGAAATAAACCTTGTTGCAACCAGAACAGTGTGGGATATGTGACCCTTTCCTGTGCATGAAGTCCTAAAACCAACTAAGAATAAGCACCATTTATGGAGCCTCAGCCACGTATGGAGCTCTGCACTGGATGTTTTGCATTCATTTTTTTTCTGTCTCCCCATGACTGCTCCAGGCAGGTTTACTAATCTCATTATACAGATGAGAAAGTAAGACACACAGAAGCTAAGTCACTTTTCTAAAGGGGGAGAATTGGGGTCTCAACCCAGGCCTGTGTGACTACATGGTTTTTTTACAAAGTATGTGCCCGTCAGAGACAAAATACTGGCCTACCTAGAGCTCGGCTGGTACAGCAGGCCAGTAGGGAAGTTACTGTGTAGCATGGCTTGAAGACAAGGAACTTGCCTGGGTGGGATCCATCAACTACAGCCCAGGGAGAGGTTAATGGCTCTTGTTTGGCTCTTTTATCTGAGGCTGCTCTGCATCCTACTTAGAAGATTTTCTTGGAGGCCAAGGCCACAAGCTCAATGGTGGCGTTCTGCCATTTCCTTTCACAGGGAGGCTGTGTATAACAGTGGCACCCCCAAGTATTCTGAGCTTGCCTTGCCCCTCATTGCCACAGGAGTAAGGGCTGGCACTCATTTTTCACTGCGGTGACCAGGCACCATGTCCTAGGGCCCAGCAGAGTGGGCTGGAGGACATCAGGGAAGGCAGACCCTGTCTGTATCTGGTGAGTCCCAGGATCTGAGCACACCCCGAATGGCAGTTTATCCCTGTATGAGGAATACAGATGAGGAAGGAGCCAGGTTCACTCTGGATTCCCTGCTCAGCAAAAAAGTACCAAAATGTTTAGTCCCCTCCGCCAAAAGTAGGCAGCTGAGAAGTTAGATTTTCCCTTCACTGCTTTGGTAGCTAAGCCTGATGGAAATCAGAGGAAAACTAGACATTAAAGAAGATAGGAGGCTGCCAAGTGCCACTGTTCACTGGTGACCGATGAGTCTGCTGTGCTGGGGAAGAGATCAGGCCAGCACCTCTGACTTAGAACACTCAGCAACCCCATCCTGAGAAACGGTTCTCCTCTGAGAAACAACAGGCACCTCCACCCACCTAACAACAATTGCTAGGTCAGGCGCTGTGCGGGGGGGAGGATAGGAACCACTCTGAACTTACCATCCTTCTCCTCTAGACTCTAGACTAACTTCCCAAAGGTCCCCTTTCGACTCACAGTTGGACTACAGGCCCAGGCCCGGCGCCCAGAGGATCTAGCTGTTTTTGGACTTTTATAAGCAACTGCTTCTTCAGTTCCGCCATTTCTTCATTCCTGAACTGGAACCCTAGAATGAAGGATCTGGAATTGGAGCCCAGAGCAATCATCTGGCCCAAGCCCTTCATTCTGGAGAAGATGTCCAGAGAAGGAAGGTGACTTGTCCAGATCACATAGGATGTCACTGGCCAAAATGTGCTGAAGAAAGACCCAACTAAGGGTGATACTGGGGTAAAACTGACCAGGAGATACATTTTTGCCTAGCTTAGGCACATTTTGTGCTTATGCTTCTTACGAAAAAGAAGCAGAGAGAATGAGCAAGACACATATTAATGAGGGGCAAGGTGGAAGAAACCAACAGGGAAGGAAAATAATCTTCAGAGAGCTATTACTTCCAATCTGGGTGTGAGACACTTTACCTGTAGCTCTAACTAACCTCTAACTTTCCTTGGGAGTAGATTTTTAATCCCTATTTTACTGATGAGAAAAGTGAGGCCCCGGAGCAGTTAAATGACTTTCCCAGTGGCACACAGTTCATCCCTAGCAAAGCCTAGATGAAAAGCCAAGTCTCTATATAATGCCCTGATGTTCACACTTTGTAATCTCCCCAGCCCAGGCTCCCACCAGGTCAGGTCAAGGTTATAGTACCCACCTTCTGTCAGTGTACAGCCCCCTGGGGACCTCTGCAAGTCAAGTCACCTCCACATCACCACTAGATCATTTTTCCTAGAATACCTCTGTTTAAAGTTGCCAGAATATCATGTAAGCAAAATTATATAATTATGTGTCTGCCTTCTTTCACCATGCTTTCGAGATTCATCCATGTTTTACATGTTCATTCCTTTTTTTTATTGCTGCATAGCATTGCATTATGTGGACATACTATAGTTTTTCATCCACTCACCAGCTGATGGGCATCTGGATGGCTCCTAGTTTAGGCTATTGTGAATAAAGGTCCACGAACAGTCACGTACAAGCTACTGTGTGAACATATGCTTTCATTTCTTTTGGGTAAATACTAAGGAGTAGAATTCCCAGGAATTCTATTAAGTGTATATTTAACTTTATAGGAAACTGCCAAACCATTTTCCAAAGTAACCTTATGGTTTTGCATTTACACCAGCAGTGTTTGAACGTTTTCATTGCTCCATATCCTCACCAACCAGTTCTTGGCACCTGTCTTTTTCATTTTGGTCATCTAGTAAGTGTGTGGTAGCATCTTGCTGTAATTTGACTAATGAACTTGAGCATCTTTTCATGTGCTTATTTACCACCTGCATATGTTCTTTTTTTTTTTAATGTTTATTTTTGGCAGGGAAAGAGACAGACTGTGAGTGGGGGAGGGGCAGAGAGAGAGGGAAATACAAAATCGGAAGCAGGTTCCTGGCTCCCAGCTGTCAGCACAGAGCCTAACACGGGGCTCCAACTCCAAGCAGGGCTCGAACTCCAGAACAGTGAGATCATGAGCTGAAGTCAGACGCTTAACAGAATGAGCCATTCAGGCACCCTATCTGTATAAGTTCTTTAGTGAAGTCTGTTCAAGTCTTTTGACCACTTTTTAATTGAGTTGTTTATCTTCTCATTATTGAGTTGTAAGAAATCTGTCATGTATTCCAGACACAAGTCTTTTGTTAGATACACGTTCTGTGAACATTTTTTTCCAGTCAGGGCCGTGCTGTTTCACCTCCTTAATGGTGGCTTTTGATGACACTGTCTTTTGATGAAGTCCAATTTAATCCTTTTTCTTTTATGACTCATGTTTTTTGTGTCCTTTTAAAGAAATCTTTGCCTAACCCAAGATCACTAAGGTTTTATTCTCTATTTCTTCTGGAAGTTTTTGAGTTGGCACTTACATTTAAGTCTATGTTGTACTCCATGTTAATTTTTTTCGTGTAGTGTCACATAACACCCAAGGATCATGTTTTACATAAAGATATCCAATTGTCAACCCTCCCATCACCGAAGCTTCTGTATTCGAAAAAAAAAAAGAAGAAGAAGAAGTAGGGACTCCTGGGCGGCTCAGTCAGTTAAGTGTCCAACTTTGGCTCAGGTCATGATCTCGGTTTGTGGGTCTGAGCCCCGCATCCGGCTCTATGCTGACACTTCGGAGCCTGGAGCCTGCTTCGGATTCTGTGTCTCCCTCTCTCTGTGCCCCTCCCCCATTTACACTCTCTCTTTCAAAAATAAACAAACATTAAAAATAAATAAATAAATATTAAAAGAAGATGCAGCCATGCCAAACCAGAACTTTGAAATATTGTCAGATATTCTTAAGTGTTCACATTTAATAAGTTAATGTTCCTAACCCAAAAATTTTGAAGGCACAGTGAAATTTCATTTGTTCAAAAGATCTCAAGTTCCCTGAGGACAGACCCCATCCCTATCCCGCCCTCAGTCCTGTTTCCGTCCACCAACTTCTAGTTTCTGCCTGGGCTATCATCTTCACATTCCCTGCACACCCCAGGAGGACTGGACTGCCTGTGGGAGGCTCATAAGGCAGCCCTTATACCTAACATAACAGCTACTATTTGTGGTGGCTCTACCACTCTCTACCATCAATATTGGTGATGATATTCATATCCATATTAGACGACATGTCCAGATAGAACCCTTTTTGCTCGAAACAAATAGCATGTTACTATCCTCAGTTTACAGTTGTGGAAACTGAGGCACAGGAGTGTCACATTCCATAGCCAAGGTCACTGATCGAACAGCAGAGTAGCTGGGATTTAACACTGGATATACAGAGACTAGAGCTCTGTTCTTCATCCCAACCATATCTCCACAGATCCGGGCTTGATTCTTGATGCTGTTATGGTGAGTTCCTGAGCCCCTGGTCATGTGATCACTTCAGCAGGATGGAACTGATTTGTTTTGTCATTTAATGAGAATAAAAGTGAGGGGCATTTTATTAATAAGTAAAGGATATAAAACAAGATTGGAAGAGTAATTTTTCTTCAGACTTTATTTTGAAAAATTTCAAGCATACAGAATACTGAAAGAGGAACACTGTACACCTACATTTAACGACTGTTAGTTAACCTTTTGCCACATTTGCTTCATGCTATGGACTCTTTTTCAAAATTTTTTTGAAAGTAAGTTGTAGACATCAAGAGACTTCAGCCCTAATACTTCAGCATGTATATCCCAAGAACAAGAATGTTCTGGGGCGCCTGGGTGGCTCAGTTGGTTAAGCGTCCGACTTTGGCTCAGGTCATGATCTCCCAGTTTGTGAGTTCGAGCCCCGCGTTGGGCTCTGTGCTGACAGCTCAGAATCCGGAGCCTGCTACTGATTCTGTGTCTTCCTCTCTCTCTGCCCATCCCCTGCTCACACTCTCTCTTTCAAAAATAAATAAAGGTTTTTAAAAATTTTTTTAAATTTTTAAAAAGAATGTTCTGGGGCGCTTGGGTGGCTCAGTTGGTTGAGCATCTGACTTCAACTCAGGTCATGATTTCATAGTTCATGAGTTCAAGCCCCACGTTGGGCTCTGTGCTGACAGCGCAGAGCCTGGAGCCTGCTTCAGACTCTGTGTCTCCCTCTCCCTGCACCTCCCCCACTTGTGCTTTGTCTCTTTCTCTCTCAAAAATAAACATTTAAAAAAAGAATGTTCTACAGAATAATACCATTATCACACCAAAAAAAGTTAATAATTTCCTAGTGTCTAATATCCAGTCCAAATTCAAATTTCAAGTGACTCCAAATGACTTTCACAACCTCTTAAAAATCAGGCCCCCATCAAAGATTGACACATCTTATGTGATTGTTATTTCTCGTTAGCTTCTTTCAACTTACAAGACCCCTACACTTTGTGTTATGATGCTGACTTTGTAAAGAGTCCAGGGCAATTTTCTTGCAGAACACTCCACATTCTATATATGTATTGATGTTTCCTCCTCTCTCTGTAGAGGAAACTGATTTCTACTTAACTGTCCTGGCTCCTTTACCAAGCCTCATTTGCATTCAGTCACTACTATGAGAATGAGAAATAAGTTGTACTTACACTTTTTTAAAAAGCTCTGAAAAGTGAGAAGCTCTACATTTACAGTAGTATAACAACAACAGTAAAGATAACCGAAAGATTTACCTTCCCAAACTAATCCTGACTGCCTCTGAGAGTGTTGATGGCAAAGAGGGTACAGAGAGGGCTGGCCCTCCATGACACATGGTAGAAGTGGGGAGATAGCGTGGCCTCCTGCCTTCCCAGCCTCCCAGGGACTGGTTGAGCTCTAGGAACTGGGCGGTTGGGGTGGAATATATGGGATTATGTGGATTTCATGGCAAACAAAGACTATGAAGTATGAAGGGTGTCGGCAGAGCCGGACAGACACCCAGGAGACCTGGCCTCTAAGTCCCACCACCTTTAACAGCAGTTTGCCTCCTTGGACCCTGTCCCCTAGTGTGTAATGGGGGATATGTCAGGTGATCTCTATTGTTACCAAATATGATCTCAAACAAGGAGGGCCTCCAACAAGGATGGGGCACGTGACAAGACACAAGGCCAAAATGAAGGCAACTTTGGCCAAAGCCAGAACAAACTGATAAAAAAAATATATATATATATATATATATTGGATTATTATTCAAAAAATAAAATAAATATCCATGATCCCATATGGATATACATTTTAAACTGCATAAAAAATAAATAGGGAAGAAGGGACAGCTCTTCCTTACAAACCGATTTCAATAAGTGAGTGCAAAAAAAAAAAAGAGAGAGAGAGAAATTTTTTAAAAAATCACCAGTATGCAAACACTGCAGTGATAATTGTTATGGGCAAAATCTACTGACGGATGCTCAAATTAGTGTGGGAAAGGTTGAGGATAAACAGAATATTTGCACAGTCTCAGAATATCTTCTTCAAGACATTTATTAATTTTAAAGGGAAAAATAGCAATTTTACAGTGGAGAAACTCAGCAGACACAACCTCAACCAAGCGATCAAGGTTAATTATCACCAGTAATAAGACATATTGACATCATGTACCCCCTGATATATATGCTGAGAAGGTCACATCACTCTGTGGTATTCCTGCCAAAAATCTATAACCTCAATCTAATAGTGAAAAACATCCAACAAACCCCAACTGACAGATATTCTACAATATAACTGACTGGTATTTTTTTTTTTTAAGTGGCAAGGTCACCAAAGACAAGGGAAGACTGAGGAACTGTCACAGATTGGAGGAGACTAAGGAGACATAACGATTACAATGTGAGAGCCACATGAGAGGGAAGAACCGGTGAAATTCAAATTGGGCCTATAGCTTAATTAATGATACTTAATAGCACAAATAGTAACATTAATAGTACTGATGTTAATTTCATGGTTTTGGTCACTGCACTGTGTAAGATGTTAACATTAACATACAGAAAGCTGAGAGATGGGTCCTTTTTTTTGGCAGCTTTTCTGTAAGTCAAAGTTCATTTCAAAATAGAAAGTAAAACGGCAACCAAAATAAGTACAGCTCTATTTGTAAGTGGAGTAGAAGGTCCCCTGGCCACTGCGGTCTCAGGGACACGGGTCGGAGTCCCTGCCTTCAACATTTTCCTCTTCAGTTGTCGAGATGTCTGAAATCCCACTATTCAAGATGCATTACTTTCAACGAAGGTTTATGTTCCCACAGGTCCACACAGTCATGCAACAGATATTTATAGGGCACTTCCTATGTTCAGGCCCCTGTTAGGTACTAGGGATAAGTAGTGAGTCAAAACAGACAAGACTTCTGTCCCCCTGGAGCTTATATTCAGCCATTAGCATCTTACTATGAATTAACTGGGTTGCTGCGTTTCCTACAGCAGCCACAAATTAGGGTACTCAGGAGGGATGAATCTGAATGAGGAAAAGAGGGGAGGCTAGACTTGGAGCATGGAGCAGGTGCCATGTGGAGAAGGCGGGCCTGCATAGGGGCTTCTAGAAGGCCCAGGATCTGAACACTGCAGTGAGACAAGCAGGGTAGGGTCCTGGGAGGCAATGCAGCCCCTACTCTGAGTGTGAAGGTCAGCTGCGATCTAGACACAGGTGAGGTCTGGATTGAATGATAATAGCCGACACCTGAAGGGCACTAACTATGCAGCAGGTTCTGTTCTCATGACTTTCTATGTGGTGACTCATTCCATCCTCACAACAACCCTATCAGGTAAGGTACTATTATTATTTCCTTTTACAGATAAAGAAGGCACTGAGAGTTTAAGAAAGTTGCACAGCTGGGATGTGTAGAGCTGGTCATGGACTAGGGCAGTTTGCTCCTAAGTCTGCACACCTAACACCCATGCTCTCAAGCTTCTCCCAGAGCTAAGGGAGAGCACCCTGGCACAGGGAAGAAAGAGTGCCACAGAGTTGGGACCAAGGCCATCTGTGGGTCTAAAGAAGAAAAACAAAAAAGCCTAAATCTTGTTTTCTATGAGTGCTTACTATGTCAGGCACAATACCTAATGCTTTCCATGTATTAGCCACATAAAATTTATACTTCTGAGGTACTATAATTTCCTTTTAAAGATGAGGAAGACTTGGGGTACCTGAGTGGCTCAGTCAATTAAGAGTACAACTCTTGATTTCGGCTCAGATCACAATCTCGCACTTTGTGAGCTCGAGTCTCGTGTCAGGAATCGGTGCTAACAGTGTGGAGTCTGCTTGGGATTCCCCCTTCCCTCTCTCCCTCTCTCTCTCTTCAATAAACAAATAAACATTTAAAAAATAAAGGTGAGGAAGCTGAGTCTTAGAGGTTAATATTTTGCCCAAGGTCACGTAATTCTAGTCATAGCGAAGTCAGGATTGAGTTGAGTTGTGGAAAGCTTTAGACTTGGCTGCTGTCAAGTATCACCCCTGGCCTAGTACTAAATAGAGTCTCTCCCTATCTCTCTCCCTCGCTCTCTCCCTCTCTCCCATTCTTTCACACACTAAAGTTAATTATTTAATGCCTATAATATATATCTTGAGCATGGCATTTTGCAGCACTGAGCTTTAAACAGTGCATGTTTAAATACATTTAATCCAATGAATATTTCAGGGTAATTAATCTCCACAGGGTGAGAGAATGCTCAGGTTTCCCAGCACATCATAATACATCTGAATCAGCTGAGGAAATGATTTGCACACTCTGCAGTAGGTTGAGAACGATTCACTTAAAGACTTAGAGGCGACTCCCTGGTGGTAATTGGCCAACATGCTGCACAGGAAGGGTTAAGGCACCGCCTAGTGGCTGAAAGTATTTATGCAGGCAGAGAATATGGCTAAGAACTCTAAAGCAAGGTACCTGTTGGTTTTGGGTTTTTTGGGAAGAGTGCCCTGCAAATGTTGTGTATCCACAACATGTATATACATATATGATTTTATGTTTAAAATGCACATCATTGTTTTAATGGGAATGAGAGTAGGGTAGGGATAAGAATGGGTGACAATTATGGGGACATCCCCAGATGCTCCTGCCTGGATCCTGTAACCCTCCTGTGAGGTGTGGAAATCACTGTTGAAGGATTAGTTTAAGGCCATGAAGTCAATAGACCTTCAGTAGTTCCCAGCCCATGGCATGACATTAGTAGTAGTAATAGCCGCCATCAACTGAAGGTTTATGGCTGCGACCATGTGTATATATAAGTGTGTTATATGCCAGAAAGAGAAATTGATTTAATCCCCTTGTTGGTCCTATGAGAATTAGTATCATTATCCCATATTGCAGATAAGAAAAAAAAACTGAGGCTGAAAACTGAAGCAACTTAGAGAACAAACCAGAGGGGAGGAGACGGGTGCAATAGGTGATGGGGATAAAGAAGTGCGTTTGTGGTGATGAGCACCAGGTGATGTGTGGAACTGCTGAACACCTGAAACTAATATAACACTGTGTTCTCTAACTGGAACTTAAATAAAAACTTAAAAAGCCCAAAATTTTTAAACTGAAGCAACTTGCCTCAGTTCACACAACTTGCCAAAGGCAGGCATACAGACTCTTGAATCCATAATTAGCCTTCATATTACACTCCTTTGTGTCACAATGTGCACTGCGGTGAGCTTGTGCTAGCATCTGATCAACCAATGCTTATTACGTATCCACTTGCTGCATGATACCGTGGGTGCTGTTGCAGGAACACACACACACAAATACAAAGCCTATGCTCAAGAATATAATATTTTTATTGCACAAGCTAATGCAAAAAGGCTTAAAAAATTAAGTAACAGCAAAAAAAAACCCATATATTTAAGCTGACAGAACAATCTTAGAAGATAAGACATTAAGATAATGCTTAATTGCCAAATACTAGTTTTGACAAGAATTGCCATGGCGAAGGTCAGTTCATGGGATATACGAGGTGGGTTTTGAAAGCTAGATAGGATTTAGGTGGGCTGGAAGGACAGGTAGTGCTTTCCTGGGAGGAGGCTACCCAAGAGGGTCATGAAATATGATAAATTAACCCCAAAACACTGGGCTGGGTGCCTGGAACACAAAGGCTCAGCCACTGTCTTGCTGGACATGCTTATACAACTTATACTTCCCTCATTGTACCACAGTCTCTTCATTTGTAAATTTAGGGTGCTGGACCCTCTAGGAATATCATTGGTCTAAAATCCTGTAATCCCCTAAGTCTGGAAATGTGAACAGAGTCAGACCCTAAAGGAATACAGAGTGGTGGGGAAATTTATTGGTGGTGAAGTGACTGAGCTGTCTATTTCACTTGCTCATTACCTGGAAGAAGAGGTAAGTCTCCCACCCACATTCATAAAAATGCTAAGGGGTCCCCTTCATGGTCCATGGCAGCACACCCTCTGCAGTGGTCTGTGCATATGTATCTTTATTCACAATATTCAATGTCATTTGTTCAGTTCTATTTAAAACTTAAATTCAAGTCAGTTAACATATAGTGTAGTATTGGTTTCAGGAGTAGAATTTAGTGACTCATCCCTTACATACAACACTCAGTGCTCATCCCAACAAGTGCCCTCCTTAATGCCCATCACCCATTTAGCACCCTCTCCCTCCCACCAACCTCCCCTTCAGCAACCCTCAGTTTGCTTTCTGTATTTTAGAGTCTCTTATGGTTTGCTTCCCTCTCTGTTTTTCTCTTAAGACAGGAAACCATTAAAATCCTAGAGGAGAACACAGGCAGAAACTTTTTTTTTTTTTTACTTCAGCCACAACAACTTCTCACTAGACATGTCTCCAGAGGTAAGAGAAACAAAGCAAAAATGAACGAGTAGGGCCTCATCAAGATTCTTCACAGTGAAGGAAACAATCCACAAAACTAAAAGGCAACCACTGGAATGGGAGAAGATATTTGCAAATAACATATCAAATAAAGGGTTAGTATCCAAGATCTATAAAGAACTTATCAAACTCAACTCCGAAAACACAAATAATTCAGTGAGAAATGGAAAGACACATTTCCAAAGAAGGCATCCAGATGGCTAACAGACACATGAAAAGATGTTCAAAATCACTCATCATCAGGGAAATACAAATCAAAATCACAATAAGATACCACCTCACACCTGTCGAAATGGCTAAAATTAACAACTCAGGAAACAACAGATGTTGGCAAGGATGCAGAGAAAGAGGAACCCTTTTGTTAGTGGGAATGCCAACTGGTGCAGCCACTCTGGAAAACAGTATGAAGGTTCCTCAAAAAGTTAAAAATAAAACTACTCTATGACCCAGGATTTACACTACTAGGTATTTATCCAATACAAAAATGCTGATTATAAGGGGCACATGCACCCAATGTTGATAGCAGCACCATCAACAATAGCCAAATTACAGAAAGAGCCCAAATGTCCATATCCATAAGAGATGATTCAGTTCTTACCAATGGGTGTGTGTGTGTGTGTGTGTGTGTGTGTGTGTGTGTGTACATACAATGGAATACTACTCAGCAATCAAAAAGAATGAAATCTTATCATTTGCAACAACAGGGATGGAACCAGAGTGTATTATGTTAAGCAAAATAAGTCAGTCAGAGAAAGACATGTGGAATTTATGGAACAAAACAGATGAACATAGGGAAAGGGAAGGAAAAATAAAATAAGATAAAAACAAAGAGGGAGGGAAACCAAAGAGGCTCTTCAGTTCTTACCAATGGGCATAAATCCCAGGTCACAGTTCAGAAGCATAAGAAATGTAACATTGATTTTTCCAAAATTCAAAATAGATTCTTGTCTGAGCCCCTATTCTGCTATGTGAATAGCCAGTTTGGAGGGTCTATCCAACCTCTTGATTGCATTTAGATGTGGTGGCAGAATGAGAGGGATTTATGTAATAAATATTTGCTGCCATGCTGGCTTGAGAGATCTCCAAACCTGTCTGTCCATGAAAGTGACACAGGTTCCTTTCACTCTTGACTTGCACAAGTCTATTTGGCATTTCTATGATCTTTCTCTCAGAGACACATCTAAAAGTTCAGAAGAGGAAGGACCTTTTCCTATAGGACCCAGGAGTAGCTGTGAATTACCTCCCCAACCCGTCTTCCCCTGAATCCTTCCTAATTTTAAAAGCTAAAAGCTTTCAGATGGCTTCATAGCATAAGAGCTCAGTCCAGTCACAAGAAGACACCAGACAGGTTGGTAATGAGAAACATTCAGCAAAACTGAATGTTCACATCTGAATGTTCACAAAACTGAATGTGAACAAAAATGTTCACAAAGTGTGTGAACATTGCTTATTTTCAGCAATGTCAAGGTCGTGAAAGACAAGGAAAAACTGAGGAGCAATTGGGACTAGTCACAGAGCAGGGAGAAATGACAACCAAATGCAATGTAGGATCCTGAATGGGACCCTGGAACAACAACAACGACAAGGTACATTACTGGAAAAAACTGGCAAAATTTGAATGGAGTCTTGAATTTGGTTAATAATGTCAATATGAATTTCCTGCTTCTGGTATTATACTATGTTTATACGTGATTTTAACATTTGAGAGTGTATATGTGAAGAATATATGGAAGCTACTATTTTGCAATTTTTCTATGAGTCTAAAGTAGTTCAAAGTAAAAAGCTCAATACAAAACTACTTGTTTAGATTTCTAGGCCAGTCGTTCACAATTAATATAAGTTGTTTTATAAATAATGATATACATTATTTGAACAAAGTATTGATATTTTTAAATAAGTATTGATATTTTAAATTATAAATTATAATGAGAAAATTATAATTCACATGCAGTTGTAAGAAAGAATGCAGAGATCGTATGTACACTTTGCCAGTTTTCCTAATGGTAACATCTTATAAAACTATGGTGTAGGGACACCTGGGTGGCTCAGTCGGATACGCGTCCGACTTCAGCTCAGGCCATGATCTCACAGTTTGTGGGTTCGAGCCCCGCGTCGGGCTTTGTGCTGACAGCCAGCTCAGAGCCTGGAGCCTGTTTCAGATTCTGTGTCTCCCTCTCTCTCTGACCCTCCCCTGCTTGCTCATGCGCTCTCTCTCTGTCTCTCAGAAATAAATAAAATATAAATTAAAAAAAAAACTATGGTGTAATATCACAGTTAGGATATTAACATTGATACAGTCAAATTACACAAACAAACATTCTTAATGTTGCCTTTTTAGCGACACCTACTTCTCTCTCATCCTTGGGATCCTTAACCCCTGCAAGTCTGTTTTCTGTTTCTATAATCTTGTCATTTCATCCATACATGCTGTATGAAATCATATAGTACGTAACCTTTTGGAATTGGCTGTTTTCACTCAGCATCATTCTCTAGAGATTCATTCAGGTTGTCACACATATCAGTTGTTTATTCTTTTGCACTGCTGAATAATATTCTATGGTGTGTGTGTTACAGCTTGTTTAGGCACTCACCTGCTGAGAGATCGCTGGATTGTGTCCAGTTTGGGCCGTTATGAATAAAGCTGCTATAAACATTTGTGTGCAGGTTTTTGTGGGAACATAAGTTTCATTCTCTGGGATAGAAGCCTAATACAATGGCTAAGCTGTATGGTAGATGCTTATTTAGGGGTTTTTTTAATGCTTATTTTTATTTTTGAGAGAGAGGGTGCAAG
This sequence comes from Proteles cristata cristata, assembly GCA_017311185.1. NCBI lineage: Eukaryota > Metazoa > Chordata > Mammalia > Carnivora > Hyaenidae > Proteles > Proteles cristata. The sequence continues at coordinate 1,055,569 of JAESUZ010004583.1, forward strand.
CACAAGAAAGCGAGGGAGGGGCAGAGAGATGGGGGCAGGGGACAGAGGATCTGAAGCGGTCTCTGCGCTGACAACAGAGTCCGATACAGGCTCTAACTTACCAACCACAACGTCATAACCTGAGCTGACATTGGATGCCTAACCGACTGAGCCACCTAGGTGCCCCTGTTAAGTTTTTTTAAGAAACTGCCACAGGGTGCCTGGGTGGCTCAGTCATTGTCAGACTTCAGTTCAGGTCATGATCTCGCCATCTGTGAGTTCAAGCCCTGCTTCAGGCTCTGTGCTGACAGCTCAGAGCCTGAAGCCTGTTTTGGATTCTGTGTCTCACTCTCTTCCCCTCCCCCACTCATACTGTCTCTTGAAAATGAATAAGTGTTTAAAAAAACTTAAAAAAAATAGAAACTGCTAAACTGTTTTACTGAGTGGTCTTTATATTTTACGTTCCCACCAGCAATGTATGAGTGATCCATTTGCTCTGCATCCCAATCAGCATTTTAGCCATGCTGATTAGTGTGTAGTGATCTCATGTTGTTTTAATTTGCATTTCCCTAATGGATAATGTTGAACATCTTTTTATGTGTTTATTTGTCTTCTGCATATATTCTTTGGTGAAATCTCTCTTCATGTTGTTTGCCCATTTTATAATTGTATTGTTTGTTTTACTGTTGCATTTTGAGCATTCTTTATATATTCTAGATACTAGTCCTTTGTCAGGTATATGGTATATTAATATTTCTCCCAGTCTGTACCTTCTCTCTTTTTTTTTTCTCTTATAGGGTCTTTCACAGAGCAAAAGTTTTCAATTTTGATGAAGTCAAATTTTGTCAATATTTTTCTTTTATGGATTTGGGTTTTTGGTGTCAAATGTAAGAACTCTTTGCCTAGCCCTAGATTTAAAGGTTTTCTCCTATTTTTCTTTCTCTGTAAAAGCTCCATGTTTTTATGTTTTACCTTTAAGTCTATGATCCACTTGACCTTTATTTTTATAGAAAGAATGAGACTTAGACTGAGGTCCTTTTCTTTTCTCCCATAAATATCCAACTACTCTAGTACCATTTGCTGAAAGATCTGCATTTGTACAAACTGAATTGGTTTTGCACTTTTGTTAAAATCAGTCAGGCATATTTGTGTGCATCTGTTTTACGGTTCTCTATCCTGTTCCACTGATCTATGTGGATATTTCTCCTTTAATACCACGTAACCTTGATTACTGTACTGTATAACAAGTCTTCATGATCTTATATATGACTGAATTATATATGCCACAATATATAATTATAATGAGGTTTTTTGTGTCCCTAAGTTCATGAGGATATTAGTCTGTAGGGTAGGATTTTTTGTATTGTTTTTTTGCCTTATTTTGGTATTAGGGTTATACTAGTATTATAAAGTGAAGTGGAGTCTTCTCTTTCTTTTCCTAGAAGAGATTGTGTAGAATTAGTGTTAATTATTCTTTAAACATTTGGCAGAAAGGTACCTGGGTGGCTCAGTCAGTTAAGCATCTGACTCTTGATTTCGGCTCAGATCATCATCCCAGGGGCATGAGATCGAGATCTGTGTCCTCTGTGCTGAGTGTAGAGCCTGTTTAAGATTTTTTTCTCTCTCTCCCTCCGTCTGCCTCTCTCCCCTGCTTGTGTGCGTTCTCTCTCATATAATAATAATAATAATAATAATAATAATAATAATAAACATTTGGTAGAATTCTCCAGTGAAACCATTTGGACCAGGAGCTTTTCTTTTGGGAAATTTAAATTTCCCTTAGTAGTCATAAAGCTATTCAAATTGTCTATTTTATAGTAGTTATGAGTTGTGATAATTTTTGTTTCTTTTAGAAATTAGCCCATTTTGTATAACTATTCCTATTTTTGCAGAGTTGTTTTTAGTATTCCTTTATTATCCTTTGATGTCTAAAAAGTCTGTAATGATAGCCTCTGGTCATTTCCAATATTAGTAATTTGTATCCTTTCTTTTTTCTGTCGGTCTTTCTAGAGATTTATCTATTTTATTGATCTTTTCAAAGAATCAGCTCTGTATTTCATTGATTTTTCTCTATTATTTTTCTGTTTCAATTTTACTGATTTCTGTTCTTACAGAATATAATTGTTTTTCCTTCCCCTTGTTTTGGGTTTATTTTGCTCTTTTTTTTCTAGGTCCTTGAGGTGACAGCTTATACTATTGATCTGAGACATTTCCCCTTTGCTAATGTAAGTAATTAATGCTATAAATTTACCTGTCAGCAATTCTTCAAATATTTTGATACATTTTATTTTGATTTTCATTTTCATTATATTCAATGGATTCATTTTCCCTTGATACTTCCTCTGTGACCTGTTGATTATTTAAGTGTGTATTGTTTAGTTTTCAAGTATTTGGAAATTTTCCTGTTATCTTTCAGTTATGATTTCTAGTTTGATTCAAGTGTCAAAGAATATACTGTATCATTTCAAATTCTTTCAATTTAAAAAAAAAAAGTTGTTCTATGGCCCAAGATATGGTCCATCTTGATACATATTCTGTGGGAATTTGGAAAGAAAGTGTATCCTGGAATTATTTGGTGGCATGGTCCGTATGTGTTGATTAGATCATGTTTATTGATGGTGGTGTTGAGTTCATAGCTCTTCTTTGTCCTTGATGGCTTCCTGTCTATTGCTTAATCAATTGTCGAGAAAGGAGTGTTGAAGTCTCCAACTATAATTGTGCGTTTGTGTCAATCTCCTTTTAGTTTTATCACTTTTTGCCTCACACACATTGTGGCTCTAATGTTCTAACCTACTCAGGATAGCTGTGTCTTTGGGTGGATCGATCCTGTTATTACGTAATGTCACTCTGTCTCTGGCAATTTTCTCTGAAGTACATTTTATCTGAAATAACATAATTATTTCTGCTTCATTTTGACTAAAGTGTGTATGATATATCTTATTCCATCTTCTTACTTTCAATCTGCCTATGTCATGTTTGAAATGAGCATCTTGTAGATAACATACAGCTGTCAGTTTTTAATCCACTTTTAATGAGTGTATTTAGAAATTTTATATTTAATGTAATTATTGATTTGTCAAAACTTAAGTTTACCGTTTTATTTTTTGTTTCCTGTTTGCTCTGCTTTTCACCTTTCTGCTTCCTGCTTCCTGTGCGCTACTTGAACTTTTTTAAGAATTCCATTTTGGGAGCACCAGGCTGGCTCAGTCAACAGAGCATGCAACTCTTGATTTCAAGGTCATGAGTTTAAGTCCCATATTGGGCATAGAGCTTACTTAAAAAAAAAAAAATTCCATCTGGGTTTTTCAAGATGGAAGAACAAAATAGAAGTTCTCAGCGTGTCTTGTCCTGAAAGGCAGCTAGACCAGCACTAAACCATTTTGCACATGTAGGAAATAGATCTGAGGATTAACACAACAATTAATATAACTTGAGCCACAGAACTCAGCAGGTACACAGAACAGAGAGGTGACCCGGGGGGCGGGAGGGGGGGGGAAGCTGCAGAGGGAGCTGTTTTTGCAAAGAGAGGACAGAGAAAAGCGGGGGGGGGGGAAGGAGTGGCGGAGGGGGGGAGAGTACAGTGCATCTAGAGACTACAGAAAAGGTACTCCTCCTGAAAGTAACTGGAGAGAAAGAGAGCGAAAACTCAGAAGGGACTGAACAAGAAATCTGTTCTATAAAACCATTGACAGGGAGAAAGGAGAGGGTTTCAATACCATTAGGATTCCAAAGCTCAATACCTGGCAGTGCTTTGGTGAGGAAGCAGGGCGAATCCCCAGGAGTGAGCAGCAGAGTCTCAGGGGTCCATGGGCCACACAGGAGGAAGCATTTCAGCTGCTTGGAGGGCATTTGGTAGAGCCCATACAGCTTCCCCACAGGCAACCGTCCCAACAGACCCCAAGGAGCAGCCATGTTTGCTGGTATTGGGACAAAGACATCAGAATGTGGTGAAACCTGGCACTGGCTGTGTGTTGTGGTTTGCCATAATCTTTGAACCTTGGCTGCTAGGATCACACAAACATTTTCTGGAGCAGACCAGCACCTGCCAATTGCTCAGCAAGATCCTCCCCTGGATGGTTAGAGTGGATACAAACTGCAGTGTTCTCTGAAGTGAGGGGTTTGGAAACACATGCCCCAGAGATAAAACTCTGGAGGGAAGTGCCATCTGACAGATTGACAGTTTGGACATGGACAGGGTAGAATTGAGGAATGGATGGAAGCCTGCAGAAAAGGAGGGGAGTGCTTAACTGTAGGTCAATGAGAGCGCCAAGTTCCAATGCCAGAGACTAGGAAGCTGGGTGAAGCCATTTCCACCTATCCCACCCATGTGCATACACACCAAACTGATCCACCCCAGTAAACTAAGCCAGGCCACCTAGTGGAGAATGGAGCCATTACACCAAGTCCCACCCAACTGCACTCTCCAAGCACATCCCCTAGACCAGCACAACTCTCTCCGGCAACTTAGTGTATGGACTATAGACTGCTTCATAGTTTGAGTTCTAGGGGAAACTGGATGTAACTTCATTTGGGTTTCATTCTGTTTATTGGTTCATCTATTTGGTTTTGTTTTTTTTGTTTGTTGCTTCTTTCTTTGTTTAAATTGTTTTTTCTTTCATTTTCTTAGATACAGAAATAAAAATTTTTATTTTCTTTAAAAATTTTTAAAATTCTTTTTACTATATTTTTTGTAAATTTTTAATTGTATTTCACTTCATTTCATTTTATTCTATTATAAACACTTTTCCTTTTTTTCTTATCTTTTTATTTTTTTCTTTTCTTTTCTTTCCCTTTTTTCTCCATTCTGTCAAACTTTTTTCAATAACCAGACCATAACACACCTAAGATATATCTTCCTTTATTTGATTTTTGGTGTTGCTTTTAATTTTTAATTTTATTAATTCTTTTTCTTCCTCCAAAATGACAAAATGAGGAAATTCACCGCAAAAGAAATAACAGGAAGAAATGACAGCCAAGTGCTTAATCAACACAGATACAAGCAAGATGTCTGAACTAGAATTTAGAATCACGATAAGAATACTACCTGAAGGGGGGGTGCCTGGGTGGCCCAGTTGGTTGAGCATCCAACTTTGGCTCAGGTACTGATATCACAGTTCATGGGTTCGAGCCCCGCCTCGAACTCTGTGCTGACAGCTCTGAGGCTGGAGCCTGCTTCCAATTCTGTGTGTCCCTCTCTCTCTGCCCCTCCTCTGCTCATGATCTGTGTCTCTCTGTCTCTCACATATAAATAAATGTTTAAAAAAAAAAAAAAAGAATACTACCTGAGGTTGAAAAAAGTGTAGAATCCCTTTATGTGGAGATAAAAGAAGTAAAATCTAGTCAAGATGAAATTAAAAATGCTATAGGCAAAATGCAATCTCAAACTGATGCCATTGCAGCAAGGATGGACGAAGGAGAGCAGCAAGTCAGCAATATAAAAGACAAAATTATGGAGAATAATGAAGCAGAAAAAAAGAGGGAAACTAAGGCAAAAGACCTCTCATGATACAAGAATTAGGGAACTCTGTGACTTAATAAAAAGGAATAACATTCAAATCATGGGAATCCCAGAAGATGAAGAGATAGAAAAAATAAACAGAAGATATATGTGAGCAAATTATAGCAGAAAATGTTCCTAATCTGAGGAAAGACATAAATATCAAAATCCAAGAAGCACAGAGAACTCCCAATAGATTCAACAAAAACTGACCATCAACAAGGCATGTGATAGTAAAATTCACAAAATATACAGACAAGGAAAGAATTACGAAAGCAGCAAGGGTGGAAAAAGTCCTCAACCTATAAGGGAAGACAGATCATGTTTGCAGCAAATCTATCCACAGAAACTTGGCAGGCCAGAAAGGAGTGACAGGATATATTCAGTGTGCTGAATCAGAAAAATATGCAGCCAAAAATTCTTTATCCAGCAAGGCTGTCATTCAAAATAAGAGATAAAAAGTTTCCCAGATAAACAAAAACTAAAGGAGTTTGTGACCACTAAACCAGTCCTGCAAGAAATTTTAAGGGGAACTCTCTGAGTGGAGAAAAGATGAAACAAAACAAAACAAAAAGATCAAAACAACAAAGATTAGGACCAAAGAATATCACCAAAACCTCCAACTCTACGGGCAACACAATGGCACTAAATTCATATCCTTCAGGATTCACTCTAAATGTCAATGGACTAAATGTTCCAACATAGGGCATCAGAATGGATAAGAAAACAAGACCCATCTACATTCTGCTTACAAGAGACTCATTTTAGACCTAAAGTCACCTTTAGATTGTAAGTAAGGGGATAGAGAACCATCTATCATGCTGATGGTAACCAAAAGAAAGCTGAAGTAGCCATACTTATTACAGACAAACTACATTTTAAAATAAAGACTGTAAAAGAGGTAAAGAAGGGAATTATATCATAATTAAGGGATCTATCCACCAAGAAGTTCTAATGATTGTAAACATTTACACTCTAAATGTGGAAGCACCCAAATATATAAATCAATTAATCACAAACATAAAGAAACTCACTGATAATAATACAATAATAGTAGGGGACTTCAATACCCCACTTACAGTATTGGACAGGTCATTTGAGCAGAAAATCAACAAAGAAACAACGACTTTGAATGACACACTGGATCAGATGAACTTAACAGATATATTCAGAACATTTCATCCTAAAGCAACAGAATATGCATTCTTCTCAAGTGCACATAGAACATTCTCCAGAATAGATGACATACTTGGACACAAATTAGCCCTAAACAAGTAAAAAAGATTGAGATCATACCATGCATATTTTCAAACCACAATACTATGAAACTTAAATTAAACACAAGAAAAAGTTTGGAAAGACCATGAATACTTGGAAATTAAGGAGCATTGTATGAAAGAATGTTGGGTGAACCAAGAAATTAAAGAGGAAATTAAAAAGTGCATGGAAGTCAATGAAAAAGAAAACACGATAGCCGCAAACCTCTGGGATGCAGCAAACACAGTGATAAGAGGGAAATATATAGCAATCCAGACCTTCCTAAATAAGGAAAAAATTTTCAGATATACACAACCTAACCTTACACTAAACAGCTGGAAAAAGAATAGCAAAATAACACCAGCATTCTTCACAGAGCTAGAACAAATAATCCTAAAATTTGCATGGAAGCAGAAAAGACCCCAAATAGCCAAAGCAATCCTGAAAAAGAAAACCAAAGCCAGAGGCAGCACAATTCTGGACTTCAAGCTGTATTACAAAGCTGTAATCATCAAGGCAGTATGGTGCTGACACAAAAACAGACACATAGACCAATTAGAACCCAGATAGAGAACCCAGAAACTTATTTTCTCTTTGTTTTCTTTTTTAGATTCCACATGTAAGTGAAATGATATGGTGGCTGTTCTCTGTCTGACTTATTTCACTTAGTATAATATCCTTTAGATCCATCCACGTTGTTGCAAATGGCAAGATTTCATTATTTTTTACGACTGAGTAATATTATATTGTATATCTGTCACATCTTCTTTATTTAATCATCTATTGCTGGACACTTGGGTTGCTTCTACATCTTGGCTATTATAAATAATACTGAAATAAACATAGAGGTGTATATATCTTTTCAAATCAGTGTTTTTGTGGAGCACCTGGGTGGCTCAGTTGGTTAAGCATCCAACTCTTGGTTTGAGGTCAGGTCGTGATCTCCCAATTCATAAGTTTGAGCCCCATGTCAGGCCCTGTGCTCACAGTGCAAAGCCTGCTTGGAATTCTCTCCTTCTCTCTCTGCCCCTCCACCCTCTAAATAAATAAACTTTTTAAAAAATAGTGGGTTTTTTTTTTCCTTCAGGTAAATACCCAGTAGTAGAATTACTTGATAATGTGATATTTAGATGTTTAATTTTATGAGGAACCTCCATACTGGTTTCCATAGTGATTGAATCAATTTACATTCGTCTCAACAGTGCACAAGGGCTCCTTTTTCTCCACATCATTACCAACACTTGTTATTTTTTTGTCCTTTTGATACAAGTCATTCTGACAGGTGTGAGATAATAGCTCACTGTGGTTTTGACTTGTATGTCCCTGATGACTGTAATGTTGAGCATCTTTTTACATGTCGGTTGAACATCTGTAAGTCTGAAAAAATTTCGACTTAGGCTTTCTGACAAATTTTAATCAGACTATTTGTGTCCTTGGTGTTTAATTGTGTAAGTTCTTTATGCATTTTGGGTATTAGCCTCTCCAAATATATCATTTGCAAATATCTTCTCCCATCAAGTAGATTGCTTTTTCACCTTGTTGATGAAAGGTGAAAGGTTGTGGTTTTCTCCTGTGTGGAAAAAGTTTTTCTTCTCCTTCCAGAACTCTATGACATGAATATTCTTCTTTTGTTTCTTTTTTAAATTTTTTAATGTTTATTATTTTTGAGAGAGACATAGACAGAGACAGAGACAGAGAACAAGCAGGGGTGGAGAGAGAGGGAGACACAGAATTGGAAGCAGGCTCCAGGCTCTATGCTGTCAGCACATGGCCTGATGCGGGGCTTGAACTCACAGACTGCTAGATCATGACCTGAGCTGAAGTCGGCCAGTTAACTGACTGAGCCGCCCAGGTGCCCCTCTTCTTTTGTTTCTTTACTGAGAATTTCTTTTTACTTTTCATTTGTTTCAAGCATGTTCATAATTGCTCATGAAGAATTTTTATCATTGCTGCTTTAAACTCTTTGTCACATAATTCTACCATTTCAGACATCTTGGTGTTGACATCTATTGATTGTCTTTTTCATTCGCTTTGAAAATTCCTGGGTCATGTTATGGTGAGTGATTTTCAGTTGAAATCTGGGCATTTTGAGTATTATGTTTGACTCTAGATCTTATTTGAACCTTCTATTTTAGCTGACATCCTCTGATACTACTGTAGTGGTTGGGGGTCAGAGGAGGGAAGGGCATCTCATTATTGCCAGATACAGGTGGGAGTCCAAGGTCACCACTTAGCCTCCACTGATATCTGAGAGCAGGGTAGGGGGGAAGCCCCTTGCTACTGTTAGGTGTGGAGGTAGGAGTTCTAGATTACCAGTACACTCTACTGATATCAATCAAAGCTGGGAGGGGTAAGAATATCTCATTGTTGTTCCACATAGCTTCAACTAATACCGTGGGGATGGAGGAGAGGGTGGCCTCCTTATGGCTAACTCTCTACTAGGCCTCCTCTGTTACCGCCCCACTGGGAAGGAGAAGTACCTCATTACTGACAGGTAGAGGTGGAAGTTAAGGGTTCCTGTGTGGTTTCTGCTGACACTGTAATGGGGTGGGCCTTCTTATCATCCAATGAGGATAAACTCTCCAGCTCTCTACTGATACCACTACAGCAAGAGAGTGGTGACATCTCATTGTAGCTTGGTGAAGGTGGAAGTCCAGGCTTACTACTTAGTCTTTACTGACATCAGTAGGATGGAGAAGTAGTTTTTCTGTAGTGTTTGGCTGGCATGAGGGAGTTATCATCTAAAAGCTTACTTCCTTTCTAAGCAGTCCCTTTTCTGGCCCATTAGTTAGTGAGAACAAACTTTTATTAGGGCTTTTTGTTTGTTTGTTTGTTTGTGCCCATTGCTGTTTACAGGTTGCTGGCTTCTTCAGCTCTGAGTATGGGATATATAGTACAGAAACAACAACAACCAGGGAACTCACCATTGTGTCATTTGGTTACTGAGGTCCCTCGCTGCTCTATTATATTTAGGAAGAGGAATAAGGAAAAGTACATCTACTTCATTTTCCTGAAAATGGAAGTCAAATACTAATATTTACAAATTTTGAAACATCTTGAATTGTTGAATTCTCTAGTCTATATCCTGAGTCCTTTCTTTTCTCACCTCTACCTATTCAGTGACTAGAAGGGACTCTTTGTATATCTGTTTTCACCAGGATGTCTCATCCCTAGGGTAGTAATCAAAAATAGTTGACCATGAATAAGGGGGTGAGGGGGGGAGTTGTTCCGCAAAGAGTAAAAGGAAATATGAGGTGCAAAAAATGAGTTATTGTTCTTTTAAAAGTTATCCTCATTTATAATATGTTTGTAACTCTTGCAGCAATTTATGAATTAGGTGCTATTTTCATTTTACATAAAAAGACTGAGGTTGCCAGAGGTGGCAAATGATCCCAAGGTAAGAAGACATGAAGAGATAGAATCAGCTATGTCTGTCCTTTTGTTAGGAAAGCAAAGCAGAAGAAGCCCACTTACATATCACTGCTGCAGTAACATGTCACAGAGCCATTTCTCATTGAAGGAAGATCTGGAAAAGCTGTTTGGTGTTTAAAGTGGATAGCAATGAGAAGGTTGAGATGCTGTTGGGCTCACCCATTATGTTTGTCTTCATCCATGACTGTTAACCAGAGAGGCTGGCACAAATCTCTAAGGAATCTACTTTATTTTTAAAAGACACGTTCGACATCCTTAAATATTTGGAAACTTTAAAAATGAATAAGTTTAAAGAAAATTAAACTTAAATCCACTAGGGAAAAATGTAATGTTTAATATATGTGGTGAAAGAATATTTTCTATTTACCCAAAAGGGGTATGCATGGATTTAAACAGATTAAAAAGCATGGTATCAGGAAGGAGCACCATGGGCACTATTAAGAGACTCTATGTGTATCAGTTGGGATTCTTCAGAGAAACAGAGCCAATAGGATATATATATATATATTATATATATATTATAATTTGTATATAATATATATACAATATATAATATATATATAATTTTCGTGGCCAAAGATGCATGGCTGAAGAGCACATATATGTGTGTGTGTATGTGTGTGTGTGTGTGTGTGTGTGTGTATGTATATAAAGAGCTTTATTATGGGGAATTGGCTCACTTGATTATGGAAGATGAGAAGTCCCATGATCTGCTGTCTGCAAGTCAGAGACCCAGGAAAGCCAGTGGTATAATTTAATCCAAGTCTAAAGGCCTAAGAAACAAGAGAGCTGGTGGTATAAGTATCAGCCTGAGTGCAAGAGAAGATGGATGTCTCTGCTCAAGCAGTCAGGCAGGGAAAAATTTTCTTTTCCTCCACTTTTTTGTTCTATTCAGACCCTCAACAGATTGGATGATGCCCACCCATGTTGGGAAGGGAAATCTGCTTTACTCAGTCCAATACAAATGCTAATCTGGAAACACCCTCACAGACTCCCCCAGAGATAATGTTTAGGCAAATGGCTGGGCACCCTGGGATCTCATCAAGTTGACAAATAAAATTAATCATCACACTACCCAATACTCTGGAAGTTGTGGGAATGCTAATGGTCATATACAGAGATGGGCTGACCATCTCGTTGTCAGCTTCAGCTCATCTGTGGAAACAGTTCAGTTTGTTCTCTGGATCTGTCTAGTCAGGTTGCAAGGTATCAGTGATAGTTTGGTAAATAGTGTTATCCTGTCCTAAAGTGTAAGGGAAAGCCATAGGGGTAGGGAAAAAGGGAGACAACTGCTGCTAACCACAGCCAGGACTAAGTGCTTTCTTTGGGCATGTTTTCCTTCAGGTCACTTGCCATATAGAGCAGTCAAGCTCAAGTAATTTGAGAAAAAGATCTTCCACTCTACATGATTGCTAATTACCCAAGAAGCAAAGCAGAGTAGAAATAACAAGGAGATATGAAACTCCAAATGTTGGTGATAACTGTTTTTAACCTTTCCTAAAGGAACATTAAGGAGGCTTTAATACTTTGGTAGGGGGAACACCAGTGTGTGGAAAACGAAGCAGCAGTTGCTGACAGAATCACTTTCCACCTGAAGGAACTGTGCCAGAATCAATTTCTAATAGGAGGGAAGGGTAATGAGAGTGCATTGTGGATTGCAGTCACATTCTACATCACATTCTACATCTCTAAAAGCTTCTCTGGACAGATTGTAAATTACACTGACCTTAAAGAAAATGTTCACACTAAGGTTTTGGTTTTTATGAACATTCCACCCGGACAGTCTGACCGGGCTTTGGATAAAGTAAGGAATGAGCCAAGAAACCAACTGAACCACAGAGAGCTAAGGGGCAGGCCTGGTTTTATGATTGACTCTGATTGTTTTCTTGCCACCCATATATTTAGGGAGAAAGAAGCATTATTTCCATAAATGGTAACCTCCCCAAGGCCAATATTTTGGAATATTTACTAGTCATCCCAAACTTGCTTTGGCTATTGTTAAAATCAATGTGATTTTTGGGGCTTTCCTTCAGGTTTCAAAATTACTGTTGAGACCATCAGACCATCTGTTGTTTGTAAACAGGCTATTGGATATCACACTAAGCAGGGCTCTTGATTAAAAACAACACGCACTAGGGGCACCTGGGTGGCTTGGTTAAGAGTCTGACTTTGGTTCAGGTCATGATCTGACCTGTCTGTCAGTCTGTGAGTTCAAGCCCTGCATCAGTCTCTGTGCTGACAGCTCAGAGCCTGGAGCCTGCTTTGGATTCTGTGTCCTCCTCTCTCTCTGCAACTCCCCCATTTGTGCGCGCACTCTCTCTCTCTCAAAAATAAGTAGACACTAAATTTTAAAAAAAGAAAACAACATAGACTAACTCTAGGCATGTATCAGAAGCATAATGGCTGAGGAAGAAGGCCTAACCATTATCCCACCACAGGATCTGTTTGCTCAACAGAGCCCCATGGCCTCTGCAGGCACGATAGGTATCACTGCCTCTCTATCTTCTCCGTGGGCTCTGCTGCACCTCATGGCCTGGTCATGCCCTCCATGCTGCTGGACTTCACTGCAAATTACCACCCGCTGACCAGCCTCTCAAAGTTCAGCACAGATAGAAGTGTCTTCTATAAGTTGTACTGAGGCCACATGGTCATACTTAAGCTCAAGCTCCTAGGGAATGGCAGGAGCTTTGATTCCTCAAAATGGAAGGGTATACAGGTAGCCAAAACAACATTGCTCACTGTACATGAGTTAGAAAAAAATAAAATAAAAATTTTATTCCTACTATTCCTATGTAGTATCCAAATTAAATATATATACATCCTAATTAATATACACTATATTGTATATATACCATGTGTATGTATAAGTTACTTTTTAGAAATCAATCAGTATATATACAGTAGATTTGGATGTCCCAGTGAAAACCTTATTTTCAACTCATCATTAATAGCAATACAAGACTAACTGAAAATCTTTTTTTTCAAGATTTCATTCCTTTTTATTGAGGCATAATAGACATACAACATTATATTAGTTTCAGGTGTACAATATAATGCTTCATTATTGGTATATATTGTGAAGTGATCACCACAGTAAATCTAGTGGGTTATAGATTTTTTTTCTTATGATGAGAACTTTTAAGAACTATTTTCTTAGCAACTTTCAAATATGCAATACAGTGTTATTAACTATAGTTACCATGATACCCATTACATCCCTATGACTTACTTATTTCATAACTATAAGTTTGTACCTTTGACCCCTTTTACACACACCCATCATCCCCTGCCTCTAGCCACTACAGACACTTCTCTGTATCTATGAGGTTGAGCTTTTTAAAAAAATTTTATAAGTGAGATCACATGGTATTTGTCTTTCTCTGACTTATTTCACTTAGCAAAATGCTTTCAAGGTGCATCCATATATCCATGTTACCACAAATGACAAGACTTCATTCGTTTTTATGGCTGAATAATATTCCATTGTATACACACACACACACACACACACACACACACACACACACACACACACTCACCACAGTCTCTTTATCCATTAATTCGTTTTTGGACAGTTGGGTTGATTCCATATCTTGGCTATTGTAAATATTGTAAATATTGCTGCAGTGAACATTGGGTCCTATATCCTTTTGAATTAGTATTTTCATTTTATTTGTATACTCAACAGTGGTGTTTCTGGATCATATTTTTATTTTTTTGAGAAACCTTCATACTGTTATCTATAATGGCTGCAACAAATTACATTCCCACCAACAGTGCACAAAGGCCTCTTTTTCTCCATATCCTCACCAATATATAATAATAGTTTTATAATAGCTATTCTAATTAACAGGTGTGAGGTAGTATCTCATTATAGCTTTGATTTGTAATGATTAGTGATGTTGAGCATATTTTCATGTTGGTCATTTGTATGTCATCTTTGGAAAAATGGCTATTCAGATCTTCTGCCCATTTTTTAATTGGACTGATTTTATATTTGCTTGGCTTTTGTTTTTGTCTTGCTATTAAGTTGTTTGGCTTCTGTATATATTTTTATATATTTTGGATATTAACCTCTTAGCAGATATATGATTTAAAAATATTTTCTCCCATTGGCAGGTTGCCTTTTCAGTTTGTTGATGGTGTCCTTGACTCTGCAGAAGCTTTTTAGTATGATAGTTCCACTTGTTTAATTTTGCTTTTTGGGTCAAATCCAAAAAATTATCACCAAGATCAATGTCATAGACCTTATAGCCCATGTTTTCATGGTTTCAGGTCTTACATTCAAGTCTTGAACCCATATTGAGTTACTTTTTGTGTGTGTGGTGCAAGATAGTGGTCCAGTTTCATTCTTTTGTATGTGGCCTTCCACTTTGCTCAACACCATTTATTAAAAAACATCGTTTGGGGCGCCTGGGTGGCTTAGTCGGTTAAGCGTCCGACTTTCGCTTAGGTCATGATCTGGCGGTTCGTGGGTTCGAGCCCCGCGTCGGGCTCTGTGCTGACTGCCAGCTCAGAGCCTGGAGCCTGTTTCAGTCTGTGACTCCCTCTCTCTCTGACCCTCCCCTGCTCACGCTCTCGCTCTCTCTCTCTCTCCTTGAAAAAAAAAACATTAAATAAAAAACATCGTATGTTCTTGGCTTCTTTTCATAAATTAATTGACCATATATGTGTGGGTTTATTTCTGGGCTCTCTAATCTGTTCTGTTGATCTACATGTCTGTTTTTAAGCCAATACAATACTATTTTGAATGCTACAGCTCTGTAATATAGTTTGAATTAAGAAATACAATGCCTCAGCTTTATCCTTCTTTCTCCATATTGCTTTGGCTAGTCAGGGTCTTTTGTGGTTCCATACAAATTTTAGGATTATCTGTTCTGTTTCTGTGAAAAATGCCACTGGAATTTTGGTCAGGATTGCACTGAACATGCAGATTGTTACGGATAGTATGGACATTTTGACAATATTAATTCTTCTAAACCATGGGTATAGAATATCTTTCCATTTATTTGTGTCACCTTCAATTTCTTTCAACAATGTCTTATATAGTTTTCAGTGTTTAAGTCTTCCACCTTCATGATTAAATTTATTCCTAGGTGTTTTATTCTTTTTGATGCAATTGTAAATGGGATTGTTTTCTTCATTTCCCGTATGATAATTTGTTATTAGTGCTTATAAGTGTAATAGATTTCTATGTATTAATTTTATATCCATAGTAATCTTTACAGGGGATTTGCACTGGGTCCACTGACAAGCCACACTGATTTGTACCACTTTCCTGCCCTACACAGCTCAACCCACCCTCCACCCCACTACTTCTTGGCTTTTTTGTTCAACATTTGCTTCTGAGCTAGGTCCTATAGAGGGATGCCACAGGGGCAAAAGGGAATATAATTAATATTTACTGAGTGCTTATTTATTATTAAGTGTTCTAAGAACCTAATTATCTTAACATTATCCTTGTAACAGGTTGGAATGTCACCTTACAGTACCCACCTGGTTTGAAGCCCAGCTCTACCACATATTGTGTGAACTTAGGCAAAGATTTGACCTTTGTGGCCAGGTTTTTCATCTATAAAATGGAGATGTTCTCAGAATTGTTGGCTGAAAGGCACCAAGCTCTGTGACAGATGATCAACTGTGAAATAATCTGGTCCATCCATAAGTGTCTCCTCCTCCATGAAGGTTGTTTTAATCTCCTCAGGCTGATGGATGGCACCCTCCTTCCTTTGTCTTGAGTGCTCTTTTTGTCTTTGGTTTTCACCTTCTTCATGGAGCTCAGTACAGGTAGTGAAGTCTACTGGATAGCAGGGATCTTCACTGTAACTGTAGCAGAGCCTAATAATCTAACATAGCCATTTTTCCCTTTGATGATTGCTTCCTCGGTTAGTTCTAGGTAACAGGTGGATCACAGTTAGAGGCATGTGATAGGAAAATTACCTGGACTCTCATTCATTGAGGGAACAGTTCTCATTGTAGGAGATACAGACGATCTGGAGTGTTTTTGAAGGAATAACAGATTCACTTCTTCTAGTTTGTGTTCATTCCAGGAGAATGAGAGAGGTACTGCTAATATTATTTAAGCTATCTTTATTTCTGAGCTCGAATAGCTAAATTTGCATAAATGTAAATGTATGATGCAATTCCACTATGTAGTCACAGGCTAAGGAACTTACCTCGTCTTAGCTCATTGGTGAATCTCACTCAGGATGAAACTGTATACCCAAATTTCAGTGAATTGCAAATGAGAGTGTTGGGGGATAAGACAAGGAGAACAGGTCTGATTTGTGGAAAATGTTCTAATGCTGCATTAAGTCATTAAGAGCCCTATTCAAAGTAATCTTGACTGCTAGAAGATATAGCTAAATTTCTGGTGTTTCTGCCTACTTTCTTAATGCTGAAAGCAAAATTTATGTCCCTCCTCATCCAGGCAATGTGCCTGAGGGCAATGTGCAGTTTGCATTTCTCTTTGGTGTCCCATGGATGCTTTCTTACCACTATCATTGATTCTCATTTCCTATGGGAATGTGGCCTTTCATACCGAAGGTACAGAGTGAGAGGGCTCTGTGCAAGTGCTGCTGACACCTGCAGAGTGCTCATTATATGGTGTCATTTATTCTTCCCTTGTTTGACCATGTGGGTATAGGCCACTAAAATCTATAGCCAGGCTCCTGCTCTTTTTGCTGCAAATGGAATTTATGGCTCATCCAAATTTCCTGGGTTTAGGCAGGCAAAATAATTTTATAAAGTCCCTTGAAGAGTAATCACACTGAATATGTTTAGAAGGACAATGTTATTTTTACATTATCATAATAAGCTCAGGAGCCTTTAGGATAGGGATGGTATCTCTTTTATCTAGCTCTAGAACTCTTCATGATTCCTAGCCTAAGATAGGTCATTAGAAAATGTTTGTTGAATTTAATTGCATTGTCTACGTCATAGACTTGATGCTTGGGCTTTTAACATGGATTCTACGAGGTGTTGAAATTGTATGAAAAAGTATATGTGTATGTACTTTTTTGCCTTTGGGGGAAGATCCTACTCTACTCTGGGAATACTGGTGACTGCTTCCCTTATATTTTGATCCAGGCGAGGGAGGAAGCAATGGTGGAGAGAATGGAGGGAGAGTTTGAGACAGATGATTCAAGAGAGGCTATAGGAGGGTCAAAGCTGGAAGATGTTAAGAGAAAATAGGTGTATAAAGAAATGGGGGGGGAATTCTTGCCAAATATGTCAAAGTGTTACCCTATCACATCACCCATAGATGAGGTCAGTTTTCAGGGGCACTGCGAAGGGCTCTGTCTCATCTCCTTTAAAAATGTAGCTTTGGTGTTACAGCTCCTTGCCAGTTCAGCCTAGACCTCTTTCCTTCATTCTATATCAGAGTAACTCATCTTCATTGTCTTTCTTGCTCAAAATGTTTTTATTAAGACCAAATTATAAACTCTGTAGAGGTTTCGGGTTTCAGGTAATAGTGAGCCAGGTTGTTCAGATCAACGCTCTTGCTGAAAATGCAACAAAAAATACACTACTACCTTAAAATAACGAAGGATCTGAAAACACAGGAAAGTGTTTTTAGGTCAGGGTGCTTGGGTACTGACTCTTGATTTGGCTCAGATCATGATCTCATGGTTTGGGAGTTCGAGCCCCATGTCAGGCTCTGTGCTGACAGCTTCGAGCCTGCTGGAAATCCTCTCTCTCTCTCTCTCTCTCCCCCTCTTTCCCCTCCCCCATTAGTGCATGCGTGTACACACTTTGTCTCAAAATAAATAAATAAACTTGGAGGAAAGAAGAATTTTCAGGTTAATATCTGGCTGCTACCAAAATGGTAAGAAGATTACTGATGATCAAAACCCCTAAGGGTGTCTGTCAACACTGCTATGGCCAATAGAGGCTGGATGGATCCAGGTAAGACCAGGAGCTCAGAGAAACTGAAGAGGACAGTTTCCCCCAGATTAGTATACATATGGATTAAGCATAACCCAGATCTCAATCTGCCACCCCTGCCCCTCAACCTCAGTGGGCTGCCAGAAAGCTCGCTTGGCAATTAGCAAGGCAGGAGAATTTAAAAGAAAAGGAACAAAAAGTCTTCAAGAAGTTGTGGCCACAGACCACCCTCTTGTGGGTTTGTACTATGTGAACACTTAGCCTGGGTGAATTTGGTGTAGAGAGATCTCAGTTGTTATTGATCCCAGATGCCTGGCCAAACCACAATAAAGGCTCTCTAGGGGTGGGGGTGGGGGCACATCCAAACTAGGCTTTGGTGTACCCCCATAAATAATTTAAGGACAGTGACCAGTTACTTCTCCAAAGATAACCAAGCATCATGGGAACAAGAACCACCAAGCCAAGACAGAAAAAATAGACACATACAGACTTCGGCTATAAGACCCAGGTTTAAAAACAATTATGACTATATGTTTGTGGAAATAAATGACAACCTTGAAAATAACGATAAGGAGGCTATAAAAAGTTACATCCCGCATCTGAAAAAGAACCAAACTAGAAATAAAAATGATAGTAATTGAAATTTAAAACTCGATGATCGTATTTGCAACATTTTGACAATATGAGGAAGAAATAATGAGTGGGAAGATGGAGCAGAAGACCTTATACAGAATGCAGTACTGAGAGGAGAATGAAAAAGAATACACAAAAGTTTATAGGGGATGTGGAGAATACAGTACAACCGTCTAACACTGCCATGCCAGGAAGAGATGGAAGAGACTAGCATGGTAACCGAGAATTTATCAGGATTAAGAGACCCCTTGGATTCCAACCAGAATAGAACAAAACCCATACCTAGAAAGGCAAAAGTACCAGCACTCATCAATCAAAAAGGATTCCCAGTATCAGACCAGATGCTGGCTGTTGCACAAGATCAGGGGCCTGGGGCCCCCTTGTAGAAGTTGTTACCCGTTTAGGAGCTAGAATATGGAGAAACCTGGTGAGGGGGGGACCTAATCAACTAGGGATCAAAGTAGCAACTCTCTAGCAACTGGTATTTTAAACACGTGTTGGCAGTACTAATACATACCAGTTGAATACAAGCTCTGCTTACAGCCCTTCCACTGGGCTCCTTAACAGCTCTCATCCTTCCTCCCTCCTGATTGCTGCCTCACTTAACTTCCCCCTTGCACATTTAAATCTTCCGACACAACTGCTTCCTTGTCTAGCTCTACCAGGGATGTACCTTAATGAAAAATCCATCGGAGAACTTCCTTTTGCAAAACCTGGATCTTACTTCCCCAGAACACTCTGGGATTGCATATTCTCTTTTGGCAAACTGTTCATTCCTGATATGACTATATCATTTTGTTGCACCTTAAATGGGCTTTATAAAATGAAAATCCAGATTTATGCAGGAAACAGGAGGTATTTCTTTGCTTTATAGTCAGATTCAAAATAGGCTTCCCTCAAATGAAAAGCTCCTTTGCTATATATTTGCAGAAAAATTTATTTTATTACACAGTATGCTTGTAATAAAGTAAGAAAATACAAATAAAACACGTGTAATATCCTTTCACCTCCCTCAGATATTGACTCTGCCTATATCTGATATATATGCATGTGTGTGTAAATAATACGTATATATGATCCAGTTAGCTAACATTCACTTTATATATAAACCTTTTCAAGATATATCTGCATTTATTATCAATGGAAGGTACACCAAGGTATAGCCATATTTAGCAAAAGAAATATTTTCTTCTTCCTAACAACAGTACCTTTATTTGAATTTTAGTGATGGATCAAGCACTATCAATGTGAAGTTGCTTTGACATCAAATGAAAAATCCTGGAGTAGAGCAGCTCAATATGACTTGGGTTATTATCTTCAGATGCAAAAGCGTATCAGGAGCTCAGAGCCCAAGAACTTCATATTTTAAACCTTGGGGCTTGAACTACATTTGAATTCAAATTTGGTAATGCCCTTAGATCAACTTGAGCTGACAAATTCTTTAGAAGAAAGTGGAATAAGGCAATTTGATGGAAATTATACTGTGCAATGCCTTGTCACTCCAGATATTTCATTTTAACATTAAATTTTTTTCAATTAATTTAAAGGTAACTGCTACATGCCAGATATCCAAGCTATTTGTCATTATTATTCATTTATTTATATGCAGCACTGTCATTTACAGGGACATAATTCTTAAGGAAACATAATTGCTCTAAACCTATCAACTTGCTTATGTAAAACTTCATAAAATCTTGTCTCTGGAAAGAAAGCTAAGCATTGGTTATTAGAGAATGTTCACCTAGGACCTCTGTATACTGTGCACACTTGAGCCTCTGTTCCCAGTCCCCTCACATCCAGCAGGCTCCTTGCCCTAAGACCTAGGACCCTGGGGTTTATACAGTATCGTTCAAAGAATAATGAACCCTCACACACAAAAAAATTGCTGATTAAAGGTGGCTTCCAGGGAAAAAGAGCAATGTGTATTGTGAAATATGTGGGAAGAACTACTGCACTGACACATGAAGTAAAAATAAACGTCTATTAATACATCCTACATCCCTTTGCCCTCTTCCTTTGACAAGAACAAAGAAACACACTCAAAAATCTAAAGAAGCATGGAGCGGAAGGGATTTAAGAGTTCCTTTTGTCCAACATTGTTTTACAGGTATTGAAACTGATACCAGCAAAGTTCACCGCACAAGACAACCTTGAGACAGAGAAGTCTCCAGAGTCTGTTGGTCATGACTTAACATTGGCGGTCTTAGCATTCCACATGTGAAGAGTGAGGTATAGAATGTCCTTGCATATGGAAAACACTATGTAGGTCACTAAACAACAAATTCCCCAAATTCTACTACCATACTTACAATGTCTAGCAATTCCAATGTGTGTAATCACCTCCTTCATTTCAAAGCTGATTTAAACTCTGCTTCCTCTAAAAATTTCTTTATTAAAGAAACATGAGGTTAATACATTCTTTTAAAAGGCAAAATTTATTTCCACACCAAAAACATTACTAAAATTTAGACTTTTATGCTTTCAGGTAAACAAAAGTGAACATTCCCTTATCCCCAATCCCATATCACACATGGAGTAAATTTGTTTTAATAACTTTTAAATTTTTAGTAGGTAATCAGATGGAATGCACAGCACACTGTAACTAATGAACGCTTCTGCGATCAAAGCTTTTGCCTCTAGTGTCCACAAGTTTCATTCTTGGAAGACAGCTCAGTGGTTCTTCAACTCAATTTAGTCTGCTGATGGTTGGTAGGTGATTATGTGGTCAAACTCTTCTTATTCACTTCATGCAGAAATCCAGCAGATAACCTTAACATTTCCTTTAATAGGAAAAGTAACTGACATGCAATGATGAATCAGTAATGGAGCATGAAGATTATCCTACTTAACATTCTTCAATGATTCCCTAGAGCCTTCTCAGTAAAGTCCAGACTCCTTAAACTGGCAATCATGGACCTTCAAGATCTGAGCTTCATCTATCTTTCTAGTCCCATTTCTCAATTCTCCCCCTTCTTACTGACTCAGACATGCTAAACTACATTTAGTTCTCTGGGAAAATCGAACTCTCACTTCCCTCCACTTCAAATACTCTGCATATACCTTCTTGACATTTGTCTGTCTAGTTCCTACTCATACTGCAAAGGTTTGTTTAGTTGCATACATCCATTTGGAGTGTTACTATGAAGTAATGACACTGGTACCCTAAATACAGAAACAATTGGTTCATTTTTAGTGAGACATCAACATTTGCCTTTTCTTACCACTCTTTTGATAAGTTTATACTCACTACTTCCACTTCCTTATCATACAATCATTTCTTAATCCCTTGAAAACCTGCTTCCCTTAGCATTACTTAACTGAAAGTGCTTTTGTGAAGTCAACTTGTGTCCTCATAATTCATTGTGTCCTTTAATTCATCAGCAAGCATTTTTCTAAATACCAAACCTCCTTAAATTCTCTAAAGCCATCTAGACTGCTGGTCACTCTATTATGTTATCCTTCTCTTTTCCTTTTGTGGCATAGTTTTCCTAGATGTATCTGACATATAGTTTTCCTATTTCTTATCTGTGTCATTTACTGGCTCTACTTCTTTCTCTAATTAAAGGTGTTCCTCCAGGTTCTTTAGATTCAAAACATTAACATCAGGATGCCTCCCAACCCCTTAATTCACAAGAAACTCAAATCATTTGTGTATCTTGTTGATTCTAGCTTCCTAGTGAAAAAGGAAGAAATAGTCTACATTTGTTGAGATGCCTAGGTGGCTCAGTTAGTTGGGCGTCCAATTCTTGATTTTGGCTCAGGTCATGATCTTGTGGTTCATGAGTTTGAGCCCCACATCAGACCGTGCACTGATATATGGGGCCTGCTTGGGATTCTCTCTCTCTGCCCCTTTCCTGCTTGTGTTCTCTTTCTGTCTCAAAATAAATAAGTTTTAAAAGATGCTATTAAAAAAACAGCGCTTGTTTTGGAGATAAACTTGAATTCATATCTCAAATCTGTCACTCTCTCCTGAGCAGTGTGGCATGGAGCATATTACTTAACCAAGTGGACCTTAGTTTCTCTTCTATAAGTTGGAGAAAATAATATCGATCTTTTAGTATTACTGTCTGAATCACAGTATGCAAATTGCATATTCTCATGCTGAATACATAGTGGACACTCAGTAAAATTCATTCATAACTGTTATTTTCACATCTACTTCCCTTAAACTTTAGTATTTTACTGTCCCAATCCATTTCTTCATACACATCAACAAATGGTGAATCTTACAGAGTGCAGGTATGAACACGTTTCTTTTCTGGACTAATGGTTCCAAATTCCTTACTGAATCAAAGTCCAATACCTCCCTATTTAAGAATCTTCAGGTTCTAGCTGTCCTTCCTCTCCATGCTTTTCCCTCAGCATCATTCTCAACAAATACCAGGCAAACTGGACTTTTGTGGTTCTCAAACATACCACATGCTCTTTGCCTCAAAGTCCCGGTCAAATTATGCCTCCTTTATGAAACTGATATCCGTGGCTGGATATTTTATCCTCTGAGTACTTTATTGGTACTTTTCAGGGTACTCATATTTGGTATAGTATTTCATTATCTGTACTTAACTGACCTCCTTTTGAAAAGAGAAACTAGGCTATTTTTCATGTACCTACTCACCACTTTGCTAAAGGAAAACACATACACACACAGAGGTTTATTTTTTTGAAAATACCAACTAGACCTTTCCAGGAATTATTTTCACTTCCTCAGCTTCTTATGAAGGGGTGGGAATAGAATGGGGAGATCAAGGTAAATGCAAAGTACTGATAGAGGCATTGCTGACTGAACTTCCATTTGGAATTCTCATAGCAGCAGAAAAAAGGAAGGGTTGAAACAGTCATCCTAGAAATTGACCAGGTAAGACTTTAAGATCTGTTGATCAATCAACCCCTTGGGAAACCCTTTACCAATTTGCTAAGCTTGTCCATATTTCTTTTCCTCCCCAGAGCTATTTTCCTAACCTTCCAGTCTCCTCTAAAGCAGAGAGTAAACAAAAGATTTCAAAACCACGATTGAAAACTTAGGAATATACACACATGTAGTTAATGTTATTTTATCTATTAGTTCATATTTGAGAGTCTTATTTAAAATGGAATTTCTTTCAACCAAATTCAAGGCTAAATTTTTATAGGTCTAATCTTCAGGCAGCACTTAGTATAGTGTTTTGAATACAGTATAAATTCAGTTGAAAGAAGAATGAATTTATAGTATACAACTGCAGAACTTAATGTTGGTTAACTGCAGTGGGAAAAATGAGAAAAGGTATAGTCACAGTGAGTGTGACACTTGGGGGCTTGGGCCTCATCAATACTAAATAAATCTGTGGGTGCCTGGTGGTATTTAAGGATTTAAGTATCCCCAAATGAGTGCCTTGAGGATAGAGAGTATATGTCATTTTATTTTGTATTACTTGGTAATGTGCCAAGTCTCTACTTTCTCAAGTGCAAGAGTATCCAGGAATCAGAAATATTGGAGGCATCACCTTTCAAGCAAATTACATACAGCTTGAATTCGTAAAATTTTCAACGAACTCATGATCTCCATCTACTCCATAGAGTAAGCAAAGTATTCAACTATTAGCCTCAATTTACATTTCATAAGATAAAACTGCTGGCGTTAAAATTCAGTTCCAGACCCACTCTTCTATTACATATTGCAAAAACACAGAATATGGTCACCTGGGTGGCTCTGTTGGTTAAGTGTCCAACTTAACTGACTGAGATCACGATCTCACAGCTCCTGGGTTTGAGCCCCCTGTCTGGCTCTGTGCTGACAGCTCAGAACCTGGAGCCTGCTTCTGATTCTGTGTCTCCCTGTCTCTCTGCCCCTCCCCCACTTACGTGTTCACTCTCAAAAATAAAGACCAAAAATTTTGAAAAAAAAACCCACACAGAATAGTAGAAATGTAAAGATTTTTAGAGATTATCCTATTTTCTTTTAATTTTTTAAAATGTTTATTTTTGAGAGAGTGAGAGAATGAGCTCAAGCGGGGGAGGGTCCGAGAGAGAGAGAGAGAGAGAGAGAGAGACACACACACAGAACCTGAAAAAGGCTCCAGGCTCTGAGCTGTCAGCACAGAGACCTACCTGGGGCTAAAACCCACCAACAGGGAGATGGTGACCAAACCAAAGTTCCATGGCTTAACTGACTGAGCCACCCAGGCGACCCCAACCTATTTTTAATATGAGGAAAACTGAGGTCCACAAAGAGATCACATTAGCAGCAAAACTTCCACTAAAAGCCACGCAGAGGCCCGTGTCTCCCTCCGAATATGTTTCTACACACACATACTTTTTGCCTTTCTCACAATACAGAGGTTTAAAAAAGCCAAGGCTTCTCTCAGGCCAGAGGTCCTCATTTAAACGTTAACAAGATTTATTTGGCCCACAGTGTTTAAAAACAAAATAAAATAGAAGCAGGAATATAGGAAGATGGTGTCAGGCAAATGTTCTCGCAGTTTTTTGCACCCCGTGGCTCATGTCCTTTCTACCTTTATGAAGAGATACTCTGATGTAGCAGAAAGAGCACGGACTTTGAGGACATAAAAATCTGGGATGAAATCCCGACTCCATCACTTACTATGCGGCCTTGGCCTGTCACTACTTTGAACTTCGGTTTCATTCGTTTGATGGAAGGATTTGAGAGGAAAGTATGTCTAGCACAAGCTGAAAATCAATAAATATTTCTTAAATAAATGAATAACACAGTCGACCACTCAGTAACGGTAACAAGTGATCATGCATGGTTGGAGACCCCATCTCCTGGGGGGCTCCAGACTGAAGGCTCTCGGCCTCCCTCCACGCTTACAGGCCTGAAGCCCGGCCCTGAGTCTGGGCATTTCTTCCCAGCCTAACTCGGCGCAGGGCCCAGGGCTCGCGGAGAATTCCCTGGGCCTAGTTCTCCAGGCCATGCGGGTACCCGAGGCCTTGGAGCGGCGCTCCGCCTCCTCTCCCCATCCATCCCATCAGGGCCGGAGTCGGAAGAGGCGGACAGCGCTCCTCAAGCCACAACTCCACTACGGCGGTGCTCTCCCTGCCGTTAGCGTCCAAGGGGACTAAGCATTTCGTTTTTCTCATCTTTTTGTTTTTCTCTCTCGGCTTCTAGTTCTCATCTTCTCTCAGGAATCGAGACCATTTCATTTGGTGGTAAAGTCCACACCCCGCCTTCTCAAACTGTTCGGCTCCGCACAGTTTAGAAGGCCCCGTTGCCTAGGAAACTGGGAAGGCGGTGGAAAACGTCAGCCCTGCGTCGCGGTTGCGCAGGCGCTCGCGCCCTGGCTTCCACTATCGCGAGAGTAGCCTCCCGGAAGTTCCACGTCAGTCAGTCGGCTGGTCAGAGGGTCGGTGGGTCTCTCTGGGACTGCGTCGCCGGTGGCAAGCGAGGGCTCTCGGGCTCTGACCAACGGAGCAATGGTAGGTCCAGGCCCTGCAGGAGGGAGCGGGGCCTTTTCGTCTGAGACCAGCCTTGAGGAGTGGAGGCTGCGGATGCGGCCGCCGCCTCAGGCCTTGCGGGGTCCTGGTCCAGTTTGAGTTTTGTGAGGGAGGCGGCAGTGGGACCCAGGAATCTGAGGTTGTTTGGGGATGCAGTGCCTGGGCTTTGGCAAAACTGTCTCAGTCTGCCTTTAAAACGGGGGCAGCTGAGCCTACACTCATGTTGGGCTTATTCCTGCTGTAGTAGTGTGTGCTGACCACAAACTGCGGTCTTAAACAGAAAAGCATTCCCTCTGAAAGAAGTAAATAAAGTGTATATGGAGTCCAGGGTGGGATTTCGAATGCTTTGGCATCCCACTTTAAGTTTCTAGGGGGCAAAGGAGGGGTATAAATTTGGCGTGCTTTTCTGCATTTGCAGGTACAGTGGCTGGTAAGAATGGCAGTCAGGAAAGACAGCACTTTTTTATTGTCATTCTCACCGTCAAAGATACCCAAAGTTCTTTTGCCCAAAAGTGTTGTAATAAGAAGAAAAAAATGCAGTAGTGTGAGAATATGATTTCTGAAAAAAATGTAAGACAGTATTTTATATTTAAATATTATCCCGCACATCCCCCCACCTCTTTTTGTTATAAAGCGTAGGTTCAGAGATTTTGGAGCTTGAAGACCTTTGGGATTAATAAGTCCAAGTTCTGTGTGCTGCAGTTAAAAATAAAAGTTTGTATAAAGCTAATTGAGAGTTGGAATTACAGCAGAGATTGAGTCCTTGGGGGAAAGTGATGAAAGTTATGGATACTTCTAGAAAAATGGGTAGAGAAGCACTCAGCGTTTTAGAGAATTCAGTGGGTTCACTAGAGACCACCTCCCCTATCCTCATCCATGAACTTGGTTGGGTCCCCCAGATTAAGGACCCCTGAACAAGATCTCAGGGAGTCTCCTGCGCTTTCGGTAATGGATGTTTTCTAATGAAATATCCTTCGTTCTTTAATACATTTTAAATCTTCTGTATGAGATACAAAATATGAATTTATTTTTCACTTGTTTACTGTGTGCCCGTGCAATTTGCTAAACATTTGCTTCTTAATTCTTACAAAAACTGGCAGAGTGAGTTATAAGTAATGTTTACGGGGTGGTTATGATAGGCCAGGCACTATTCTAACTGCTTAACACCGAATTTAATTCTCATAACATTAAGATGTAGATAAAAGTATTAAGTCTCTTTTACTTATGTTGAACCTGAGAGAAGTTTTAAGTAAACTTGCCCAGTACTGCGTATTTGAAATGAGTGGTGGGACTGAAATTTGAGTGCAGCATAATTCCCTAGACCTGGATTATACCATGTGTCCTTAAACCCCCATATCCAGAAATAGATGCTATGGAGATAAAGATATGAGTAAACAATGACCCTTCTTGAAGGGGAATCTGCTCATTAAAGCAAAAAGAAATACATGTACAAATGTTAAAGGTTAGAATTAACTTCTGTAAGATCCCTTAGAAAAGGATAGTTCTGGGGGCGCCCGGGTGGCTTAATTAAGTGTCCGAATTTCTCTCAGGCCATGATCTCACGGTTCGTGGGTTCGAGCCCCGCGTCGGGCTCTGTGCTGACTGCCAGCTCAGAGCCTGGAGCCTGTTTCAGTCTGTGACTCCCTCTCTCTCTGACCCTCCCCTGCTCACGCTGTCTCTCTCCTAGAAATAAATAAAACATTAAAAAAAAAAAAAGAAAGAAAAGAAAAGGATAGTTCTGGCTAACGTAAACCAAAAAGATTTTATTGGTGACAGCAGCATTTAAGACGAGTCCTAAGTGCATCCAGTTTTTGGAAGATGGAGGGAGACATTTAGAATGAAGGGTGCAGTATGAATATCTTACTTGTCTTTGTATTCTAGTGTGTCTAATACAGTGTCTCATTCAAAGTAGTCGCTTCAGTGTTAGGAGAAGTATAACAAGAGATTTCAGCTGTGCTTTTTAAACTGGGATTTGTGAATTAGGGGTATTTAGAGGTGTTCTAGGTTGCTCAGTCCCCCAGCCCAACTTTCCAGAGCATCACTTTTACTCAGTCATCATTAAACATCCATATGGTAAAATATACACAGTTTATAAGTATTATAAGTGTATAAGGATTTCTCCATTTGCTAGAGGAAAACTATGAAATGTCCTGGCTTACATGAAAGCCCCCACTGTGGTTCCTGGCACACAACAGATACTTCATGTTTCTTGACTTTGAAGGGACCAGAGAAAAGAGTTGAAATTTGTCATGCTAATTAATGAGGCAGAATTGAGAAAAGGATGAAGTAAAGGAACCTGCTTCCCTGAATGACCAAAGAATGTGAGGATAGTGGTGTGAAAGTAGAGAGTTTGAGATGGAGAGGAAGGCATAACCGTGGAAACCTTTTTTGGTGATTGTGGAGAAGAGCCAAAGAACTTTTAAAGTATAGAGATTTAGGTTATTCCTAAAAGTGGAAGAGGCATGTGTAGAAGTAATGTAATAACAAGGTTGGAAGTAGTAGATGAATAAAAGCCTTGTGAGCTGTTTGCTTTGTTTTGGGAAATTATCTCTGCTAAAATTATCTAGTGTTCTTGCTTTTGTGTTGAAAAGTAACCTTAAATTTCTCTTCCATTCATGATCACTCTGGAAGATCACAAAAATAAAGATTCAGTGGTAACTCAACTTGCCAAATAAACTTTTAGGTTGTTTATATAAAACCTGTTGAAGTGGAAACATTTTAAATCGATCTTCCTCAATCTGTGCCCAAGAGAGAATTAAGACTATATCCAAAGGTTTCACTGTTTATAATGAAATAACTTTTAGAATGGTAAGTATTCTTGGGAGAATTGAGAAAATAGTTATTCACATCATATTCTTGTGTACGGTGTAGATGAATCCAGGTTGAAAAACGCTGTTTTAAACTATTAGCATTTTCTGAATCAAGAGTATTTTAATTTTTGTTTAAAATTTTTCTTTTTTTAATGTTTTTATTTCTGAGAGAGAGAGAGACAGAGACAGACAGCGAGAGCAGGGGAGGGTCAGAGAGAGGGGGAGATACAGAATCTGAAGCAGGCTCCAGGCTCTGAGCTGTCAGCACAGACCCCGACTTGGGGCTCAAACCCAGGAACCCTGAGATTATGACCTCAGCGGAAGTCAGACGCCTAACTGACTGAGCCACCCAGGTGCCCCTGTTTAAAATTCTTCTAATTAAAATTAGGTTCTTGTATTAGATTACTAAATAACTCATTAGTTAGGTTCCTAATTAAGTTCATTAGGTTCCTGTAACTTTAAATTCTTAAAATGTTTAACATTCCCATTTGTCTCCAAACACCTTCATGGACATGGATATAACCCATATTGATCTCACATCACATTCACCTCGTATTTGCTAATATTATTGACAAAATACTTTGTCTAAGAAACAAGTTTTTTATTGAGCTATAATTGACACTGTTATATTAATTCCATATGTACAACATAATGATTTAGTATATGTATATATTGTGAAATAATCACAACAGTAAATTTAGTTTACATCCATCACTCTTCGTGGTTACAGTAATTTTTTTCTTGTGATAATTTTTAAGGTTCATTCTTAGCAGCTTTCAAATATACAATACAGTATTATTAACTGTAGTCACTGTGCTGCAGATTACAGTCCCATGACTTAATTATTTTATAATTGGAAGTTTGTACCCTTGACCTCTTCCATCCATTTTGCCTATCCCCACCCCCTGCTTCTGGCAACCACCCATCTGTTCTCTGCATGTGTGAGCTTGAGCTGTTTGTTGTGTATGGTTTTGTTTTTTATTTTTATTTTTTTAAGATTCTTCATACAAGTGAGGTCATACAGTATTTGTCTTTCTCTAACTTATTTCACTTAGCATAATACTCTCAAGGTCCATCCATGTTGTCACAAATGGTAAGGTTTCACTCTTTTTTATGGTTGAATAATATTCCTGTATGTGTATACAATGGAATATTATATATAAATATATGTAATATATATTATATACATACATACACTTATATAATATGTATACATATATAATGAAATATATGTATAATATGCATATATTAGATACATTTTCTTTATCTAGTCATCCATCATTGGACACTTAAACACTGTTTTAATGTCTTGGCTATTGTAAATAATGCTACAGTGAACATGGGGGTGTATGTATCTTTCCAAGTTGGTGCTTTTGTTTTTCTTTGGATAAATACCCAGAAGTGCAATTGCTAGGTCATACAGTAGTTCTGTTTTTAATTCTGGGGGGAACCTCCATGCCGTTTTCCATAATGGCTTCACCAATTTACATTCCAGCCAACAGTGCATAAGGGTTCCCTTTTCTTTACATCCTCACTGACACTTGTTATTTCTTGTCGTTTTGATAATAACCCTTCTAATGGGTGTAAAGTGATATCTCATTATGGTTTTGATTTGTGATGATTAGTGACGTTGAACATTTTTCATGTACCTATTGGTGATCTGTAGTCTTCTTTGGAAAAAATCCATTCAGAACTTCTGCCTATTTTTAATTAGGTTATTTTTTTTTTCCTTGCTATTGAGTTGTATAAGCTTTTTACATATTATGAATATTAATCCCTTTTCCAGATATATGACTTGCAGGTATTTTCTCCCATTCTGTAGGTTGTCTTTTCATTGATGAAATGAAATGAAATTCATTGTTGATGGTTTCCTTTGCTCTGCAGAAGCTTTTATTTGATGTAGACCCACTTGTTAATTTTTGCTTTTGATGCCTTTATATTTGGTGTCAAATCCAAAAAATCATCAAGACCAGTGCCAAGGAGCTTATTGCCTATGTTTTCTTCAAGAAGTTTTATGGTTTCAGGCTTTACATTCAAGTCTTTAATCCATTTTGGGTCAATTTTTGTAATATTAACTATGGTATAAGATAGTGGTCCAGTTTCATTCTTTTGCATATGGCTGTCCAGTTTGCCAAACAGTTTATTGAAAAGTCCATCCTTTCTCCATTGTATATCCTTGGCTTCTTTTTGGCAGGCTAACTGACTATATGCATGGGTTTATTTCTGGGTTCTCTATTCTGTCCCATCAATCCATGTGTTTTTATACCAATACTATACTGTTTTGATTGATATTATAATTTAGGGTTACTAAGACTTCATGAGTAACACTTAATATTTTCTGATAGGACACTAATTACATGGGCACAACATAACGATTTAGTGGATATTTTATATATGCTTACTGGATAGTATGTAAACCAAGGTTTCTCAAAATGTGATCTGCAATCTCCTAGGAGTCCCCCATTCTTTCAGGAGGTTCACAAAGTAAAACTGTTTTCCTGATAGTAAGACACTTTTGGCCTTTTTC
The DNA here is from genome assembly GCA_017311185.1 of Proteles cristata cristata. Taxonomy (NCBI): domain Eukaryota; kingdom Metazoa; phylum Chordata; class Mammalia; order Carnivora; family Hyaenidae; genus Proteles; species Proteles cristata. Next base: position 1,087,019 of record JAESUZ010004583.1, read on the forward strand.
ACTATGTTGATAATTTGCACCATTGGTATAAAAGTAATGGAAGACAAAACTGAACTGCTGGCATAGTGTCACCAAATTGTACTGATAGTATATTCTTCATTACCACACAATTTTGTTTTTAAGTTAAGAGTTAATGTCCTTAATGAGTGGTGCCTGGGTGGCTCAGTGGTAGGTTAAGTGCCTGACTTTGGCTCAGGTTATGATCTCATAGTTCGTGAGATCAAGCTCCATGTCAGGCTCTGGTGCTGACAGTCTGGAGCCTGCTTCAGATTCTGTGTCTCCCTATCTCTCTGTGCCTCCCCCGCTCACACTCTGTCTTTCTGTCTCTCTCAAAAATAAACATTTAAAAAATGTCCTTAACAAAAATGTATTAGTTTTATTACATTTTGATACTTGTGTATACATCTTTTAAATATTTTGTGTATTGAAATAAAGTATGCACAAAATACTTGTGTTGCATACTGCTATACAAGCTTACTTGAAACACTGATCGACAGGGGCGCCTGGATAGCTGAGTTCATTAAGCATCCAGCTTTGGCTCAGGTCATGGTCTCACAGTTTGTGCGTTCCAGCCCTGCATCAGGCTCTGTGCTGACAAGCTCGGAGCTTGGAACCTACTTCGGATTCTGTCTCCTCTCTCTGCCCCTCCCTTGTACTCTGTCTTCTCTCTCCCTCCCTCCCCCCCTCTCAAAAGTAAATAAATAAACTTAAAAAGAAAAAAAAAAGAAGTGACTAGCAAACAATATTTGTTCAGACTTCATTATTTGGCAGACGTTTTCTAAAAACTGAAAGAAGTTAGCTGGTCCCTGACAGTCTTTGTTCCTGATAATAAAATTGGTGCTTTCAAGTGAAAATTAGAATTTTAGAAAGCTGCTGTCATTGAACTGGATAGATTTCTAATACTTAAAGACTTATCATTTGAAATAGATGGTGATATTAATGAATGTGACTTTTTGATACTGTATAATGAAGTGTGTCAAAATTTGGAAGATCCGCATAATTCACTGAGCCAAAATTTTCCACATAACCAATGCATGATGTTACAAAATGATGCATGGGTGAAAGATCCATTCAAAATACAGAATAGATCAGGGGCACCTGGGTGGCTCAGTTGGCTTCTCACTAAATTTATTTTGAATACATAGTTGCTTCTCATAAAAATATGTCATTTAAGTTAACATGTAATGGGGTTTATTTTTGTTATTTGAAAATGAATTAATACATAAATATTTTTAAATTGTTTCAGTTTTAATGTTTCCCATGGTAAGTATGTAGATATAAACTACATAAACAAAAGCTTTTTAGGAAATTTTTTGATTGTTAAGAGTCCTGAAGCCAAAAAGTTTGACAACCACTACTGTAAATTTAAAAGCCTTAAATATTCATGTTTTTATGAGTGAAAAAGTAGGTGCTTTAGACTTGAAATTGGGCCTACAGTTTAGCAAAGTGAAAACTGAATTGTTTCATAGGCCTGTTAATGTACTATTTTTAGTTGAGATCTCAAACATACTTTATTTGGCATAGCAATTTAATGTGTTCTGGGTTTTTGATGTTGTTTCTCCTTAGCCTCTGCGACTTGATATAAAGAGAAAGCTAACTGCTCGATCAGATCGAGTTAAGAGTGTGGATTTGCATCCTACAGAGCCATGGATGTTGGCAAGTCTTTACAATGGCAGTGTGTGCGTGTGGAATCATGAAACACAGGTAGGAATTTTTAAGGACTTTTTAGAAATAGTGTGTTAGACAGTGTTTATAATGAAAGAGAAGAAATAGAATCCACTAGCTATATGCAGACTGCTTTCTCAAATAAATTGGTACAAAGTATTTTCAGTAAAGAGGAACTAACATTTACAGGGTGATAACTGGGATAAAATGTTTGGTCTTGTCATATATAATATTTAAATGTTAAATTCTGATGTAGGTAGTATTAACTTTTCTTTGAAACTAAGGAAACTGCCACCAATATAAGGTCACTTGCACTAGATAAAGTATTTAATAGTACTTAATTTTCTTTTGAGTGAATATTCTAATGATCCCAAGAATGGGATTTTTAATTTTATTTATTTTTCCCAAGTACTGGATATAATTATTTGTAGATAACTTTCAGTCTACCCTATGAATTATAGAGTATGTTGGAGAAGTATTTGTAGTCAGCTTTTGGTTACACATATGAAAATACGCATTATGTGGGTTATCTGCCTTGAATGCTTGTTTTGCTCTTTTTCATCTGAGTAAATAATTAACCTTCAAATTGGTTTGTTTCATTTTCCATCTTTGTTGACTATTCCTGATCTTTTTCCTTCAAAATACAGAACATATAGTCAGCACTATTCCCTACAGTTCTGTGTCTACTTATATAATAATTACCTTCAACATCTAAGCTTAAGTTCTTGAAAGCCAGACAGAATTCGCATTGAATAATTTAAGATGGCAAAAAAAAAGTCTTAGGAAATCAAGGTCAGGAATAAACCTAAAAACACCCTTCTAGTCGTATGTCACTCTAATGACACAGAATGACTGCACACTAAACCAAGACCCCATCAGTGACAATTTTTACACAGTAACACTTTGTTCTCTGCTTTATTCCACTGCTGATAACATTGTCAGACACACAGGAAGTACTCGATAATTACTTTTTGAGCTAATGAAAAATAAACATTCTATTTATCACTATTTCACTGTATCAGGATTTCTCACCTCTGTAATTTCAGTTCTTTATCTTATGAATCCATTTGTCTTAATGCAGATAATATGCATGCTGACTGCTTTTCTTTTTTTTTTTTCCATCTATTTTATATACTATTCTTGTATTCACATCTTTAAAATCTTTGTGATTTTATGCTTAACAGATATGTTGGTGCCTCCCTGAGTCTGCACCATACTTCCTGAATCTTCTCTCTGCTCCGTTTAGCCATTTCTCAGCTCTTTCATTTCACTGTAGTATGTTCTAAGTCCCAGGTGTACTTCCCTCACCCTTCTCTAGGTTTTACTGTAACATAACTGCTTTATCTTCACCCACTTTGCCTCATGTTTCTCTTTTGTGCCCTCTGGCAGTGCCATCTGCTTCCACTTTCATAATTCATCTTGTTGGTAACTTGTCTAATTTCCTCCTTTTCTTCAAGAATGGAAGTCTGGGTGGACAGGGATTATCCTAGCCTTATTTCCTACTGTTACTTCACATGCATATCTGACAGTCAGTCTTATAGTAGATAGTAAGTCTTTGTTGAATGGTTCATCTCTTTGGTTCTCCCTGCTTTCCCCCCCTCTATTTATCACCAACGGAAACTACTTGTCACTCATGTATATTGAGAGAAAAATTCTTGAAAGAGGCAAAAAGTTTTTGAAAGTAAATTCAAATGTACTTGAATTACAAATACGTCTTTGAGGTGGTGAGTGCAATGATTAAAAAAAAATTACTGTTAGAATTTGGAGCCATCCTGCCAATTAAGTGATGTGGGCAAGCCTTTTAACCATGTTAAGGCTCAGTTTACTTATCTAAAATGAAGATGATATTGTTGCCATAGGAATATCAAAAGGATTAAATCCAATTAGATAAAATTGTGTGTGTGACCTGTAAAGAACCATACAATTATTAGTCAGTATTTTCCTGACTTACATTGAGTGTATGTTGAGTGTATAGCATTTCTTCTTCAGATTGTTTAGCTTCTAGAATGTGGAGACCATCTGTTGTGTCATTTGTATTAGTCACATCACTTGACATGGACTGAACCCTGACTGTTCTGCAGCTGCTTTACGTGTACTGCTCAGCAGATCCCTGGATTTACTGGCTACTCATGAGCTTTCGTGGACTTGTCTGTCACCTTATAGATTGCATGCTCTGTCTGCTCTCACTGTGTTGTAATCAGCTGATAGTGGTTGTACAGGTTGGAGCTGATGCCCCCGTTTATTGTCTTTGTGTGAAGAATCTTTGAAGTCTGGCCTCAGAAGCCAGAGTAGGCTCAACAGTTCTTATGAACCAGTCTCTATTCTTTATTATTATTTTTTTTAATCTTGGTTTTTGTTTGTTTTAATATAATTGACATATAATGTTACATTAGCTTCAGGTTTACTGGTTTCTGTTTTTTTTATTTAGTGCACATGGTTCATCAGTAAAATTATACTGTTTATCATTACTTGCTGGTACAAAAAGATTGCAAAATGATAGTTTGATTTTCAGAATCTTAAGAAATAAAGCATCAAAGCAGGAGGACAAAGAGATGGATTTATCCGTGTTCTTTCTGGGGAGGGGGGTCTCCTAGTTTTCTACTTTTTTCTTGTATACTTATTCCATTTTGAACAGCTTGAAGAAACATCTAAATCACTGTGTTCTTACGCTTCACTAAAGAGAGGTAAATAGCATTTGTATGGAAACATATTGCTAAGGTGTACAAAACAACTGTATCTTGTTTATTTTGTGAGTTGATGGGTTTAATTCTAAAAAGAAAACTAAGCAGGGGCATTGGGTGGCTCAGTCGGTTAAGCTTCTGACTCTTGCTGCTCAGGTCATGATCATACAGTTTGTGAGTTTTAGCCTTGCTTTGGGGTTCGTGCTGACAGTGCAGAGCCTGCTTGGGATTCTCTGTCTCCGCCCCGCCCTGGCTCATGCTGTCTTTCTCTCTCAAAATAAATAAGTAAACTTTAAAATAAGTAAAAAGAAAACTAAGCCAATTCATTCAACAAATAGTTCTTACACACTGGTTGTTTGCCAGCCACTGTTCTAAGCTCTGAGAATACAGTGGTGAGCAAGATTCCTGCCCTCAGGGAGCTTAGGAATGATTGCCATTAAACATAATTATGAAGGTGCTATGTTATGAAAGAGGAGTATAAGGTTCTATGGGTGGATTTTCAGGCAGAGGGAGCAGGAGGAGGAAAGGTAAGGCTGGGAGTAGCCAAAGGTCAGGCTAGAGAGAAAGGGAAGGGCAGGCCGAGCACAGAGGATCTGGAACTTCATCTTGTGAACATTTGCACTCTTTTACCCTTATAAGTATTGTAATTTTGAAACTGTTGAAAAGATGATTGGTCTGTTTTTTTATTTGATTGAACTTTTGTATTTTAGCCTGAGAATATTTTTAAATTAGAAGTGATCTAAATAATTAGATGTTTTAAATATAACAATAGATTCTTCAGTTATTTTCTCATAACTCAAAGTGTATATTCTTATTAATTTTAAAGACATTGGTGAAAACATTTGAAGTGTGTGACCTTCCTGTTCGAGCTGCAAAGTTTGTTGCAAGAAAGAATTGGGTTGTGACAGGAGCGGTAAGTAATTATATGAATCTCTAATCATCAGTGATTATGTGAATGATTTAATTCTTGAGTTTTTAATTAGTGTAATGTTTTGAAGCTTGGACTTTATACCTTGAGCCTATACTCCACCTTTTTTGTGCAGTTTACTTCATAACAGTGATGATTTCTAAATTTCCATTTCTAGGATGACATGCAGATCAGAGTGTTCAATTACAACACTCTGGAAAGAGTTCATATGTTTGAAGCACACTCAGACTATATCCGCTGTATTGCTGTTCATCCAACCCAGCCTTTCATTCTCACTAGCAGCGGTAAGAAGTGACTCCTTTTGGTCGTATGCATCTCTTTGAGTACTTCATTTTCATTCAATGAGACATGCAATTCTTTCACTGCTGTTACAAGTAAGGTTCTAATTCCAAGCAGCCTTTAAACTATTTAAATCCAGTAACGTGCTATCAATGCTGCTTGCTTTTGTATTTAATGAAATATCAACTCTACTTAGGATTTGTATAGCAATTGTTCCAATTCCTGTCAGGGAAGGCCTGCAGGTCTAGATGATTAAACATCTTCTGAACAGAAAGCTAATTTACATGCTGGTAGGTGAGATTTTTGCTAGATTGCTATATACTTTATTCAGTTTTATCTTTTTTTATTTCGGGCTAGAGTGCTCATTGGTATTATATCTAAAACAGTGGACTTTTTGGAGGGCAATTCAGACAAGTTGCACTGAATTGGTAATAGCTCTTTGAAACATTTTTAAGTTAAAATTGAGAAGTAATTGAAAGCTTTTTTAAGCCATCATATAAGAGGAATGCTTATTCACTAGTCACTGACCTTGTTATTCAGTCATACTTAGATTCTAATCAAGGCTTTCTTAAAATTTTTCATGAAATTTTTGTATTTGCTATTAGTAATATCTCTACTCGTCTACGGAGAGTTAAGTTTATTCTTAGGATAAATAAGGATTTTGAAAAATGTATTCAGTTCTGATTCTGCTTCTTTAAGTCACGGAGTGTATAATTTCTCTTAGATTTGCCACCTTAAAAGGCACAAAGACCACATTTTAGCTCTGAGTGAAAGAAATCTCAATTGTAGCTAACTTGAGACTTTCTTTTGGCCTAGATGACATGCTTATTAAGCTCTGGGACTGGGATAAAAAATGGTCCTGCTCACAAGTGTTTGAAGGACACACCCATTATGTTATGCAGATTGTGATCAATCCTAAAGATAACAATCAGTTTGCCAGTGCATCTTTGGACAGGACCATCAAGGTAAGGTGTCCACTATTTATATCAGTTATGGTGGTGAAATGTAGTTGTTTTAGGTATTTTACTACTGGCTGCCCAGAAAGTTATTCCTGCTTATAAGTTTCTCTCAAAAGCTTGTATTGAAGTCAAAATAGGGTCTCTCACTTTGATCCAGAAGGACATACTCTGTTTACAAGAATGTTGTAGCAACTTGGTGCTGTTAATGGAAGGAGTGTTTTTCCATGTCAAAGCACTAAACTGAAAGACTTTTAAACCACTGCAAACCCAAAATAAGAAAAATGCCAGAATCTTATACTTCCTTTCCCTCTCCTTTTAGTGTATTTCTTCTATTTCCTGTTTCCTTTTAGTATATTCATTGTTGATGTCTGCTGATTATTAATCTGTTTTACATTTAAATTTCATATGCCTCCATTCTCTTTTTCTTATTCTGCTTCTCCCTACTGCTGCCAATTATCTATCTAAAACATGGATTTCATCTTTCAGTTCCCTATCTGAGGGTAAAGTTCCAATACCTTAGTGTGGACTTACAAGGGTTCCCAAGACTACCCACAGCTAATATGATGAGACATCTCCTATAACCCTGGTCTATCCACCATTCTTTAGAGATGCTATGAATGTTCACAGAACCATATTCGGCTGTAACCTCTGCTTGTAATACTCTCTTTTCTCCCTTTTGATTTTTTTTTTTTCCTCTAGAGAACTACTTCTTTTTCAAGGCTCAGTAACAATTATTTACTCTGAGAAGCTCTTTCAGACATCACTTTCACCTCTAGATAGAAGCAGTCCTGCTCAATCCATTCCTTCCATTCCTTTTGTCTCCATTATGGCCTTCATTTTGAATGATAACTACTGTATCTACAGAAATCTTTATTCCTCAAAACGTTACGTTTGGTGCAGGAGCAATGTGTCAACCTCCACTCCCTCAAACAGACACTCTGGTGCAAGCAACACCGTGCTTCGCCTGTACTAGATGCTTAATACCTGTTGCAGGAATGCAACCATACTTCTTTTTCCATTATGATTTTTAAAATATCTCTATCTGCATAGATTTAAAATTATATACTGCATTAACTTTTGCTTATGTGTATGCTTACATCTGTGTAACATTTTTGTTTAACTTCTATAAAATGTTACATGTTATTTGTGTGAGAATTATTTTTAAATTGATACCTCTCTGAATATCTTGGGTTTTTGGCATTACTTTTTTTTCCTTTTGCTAGATTGCCCTTGCTTTTGACATAGGTTGGAAACTTTGAAATTAGTTTCAGACTTTCTTCACTAAATTAGGTATCTCTTGAAAACATAAATTGTCTTATCTTTGGCTCTAGTAGAATCTGTTGTTTCCAGTCAATGGTAAACATTTGTTTACACATTTTCACCCTCCCCTCCTGTGTAGTAGACACTCAGGAAATATTTGTAAAGATGAAGCTCAATACTAGTGCTATAGTAATAATGTTTGACTACTTTTCCACACTTTAAATTTTTATTTAAGTGGAAATTTTCTCTTTTTAATAGACCTTTTAAAATTCACTTTCATGACCTTTATGTTAAAATTCTCATAAAATCATTTCTTACCCAAAAGTACTATTCTTTAGACTATAGCTTATGGACTATTGGAGTGTCTATTAAAAAGCTAGATTTCTGGGGAATCTCAAGGGATAAAGAAAAATCTCTATGGATGAAGCCTGGAAATTGGTGTTTTCAGAGAATGCCATAGTTATTTTGCCCCCTAGAAATTCAAGTAAAGTAAGAAACAACAGAAACAAGTGGGTGAAAAAAAAAAAGTACATTCTTTAGTTTCCCCTCACCTGTGCTTTGGCATTTTATATAACCTGTCAAAAGTGTGGTGGACCTGACTTGTGAAAAGCGAGGCCCCACAGTGACGGTCAGATGCTCTTGCTTTCTAAAGGTTTGGCAGCTGGGGTCTTCCTCCCCAAACTTCACTCTGGAAGGACATGAGAAAGGCGTGAATTGCATTGATTACTACAGTGGTGGCGACAAACCATACCTCATTTCAGGTGCAGATGACCGTCTTGTTAAAATATGGGACTATCAGGTACAGTTTTTTTCATAACCACACTTTGCCATATATTAGACATGGATTTCATTGTTTCTCACAGGACAGTTAAAACTTGGGTTATTGAACTACATTCATAACAAAAGAACTTCAGGCTTCAGTAGTTATACCTAAACAGTGATCCCCAAGTTCTCCATAAAAATGAAAACAAATGCTTGTCGAGGTTTTAAAAATGAAATGCCATCATATTTATTTTTCATTTAACAGTAGAAAGTAGGAATTTAAATGTGTGATTAAAATGAATTATTACATTCTCTAATATCCTCACTGGTAAACTTTTGTTTATAATTGAAAACTAGCAGATTAATGAATATCATGACATAGCCATGCTATAGCCATTTTGCCACATAGACTTTGTAAATCTAGTTATGACTTCTTATTACTGTGCTTTTTATCTCTAAGAGACAGGTTGAGTTTCTGTTTTTTGTTTCTCACATCAAAATTGCTATACAGTTAATAAAATGAGGCCTAGAAAATCAGTCTTACTTAGAACCTTATTCAAGTACAGAATAAAAATATTAAAAGACTGACTTAGGAATTTGTCAAGAAAATATTCAGATGAAAACCAGATATTTTGAGGTGTGTGTGTTTTTTTCTTTAAATATGATTACGATTACATTTCCTTGTAGTATCAAAGAGTTAGAGAAAGTATGCACACAACAAGATAATAGTGTTTCAAAAATTTCTGTATCAAGTACTATTTAGATTGTCATTACTGCTCTCATTTATAATGTATCTGTGCACTGGAAAAATTAAAGTTGAGTTACTTATTTTTCACACACAAAAAATTGTTTTCTGTGTCTTGCTGTCTTGATTACAGAATAAAACATGTGTACAGACACTGGAGGGACATGCCCAAAATGTATCTTGTGCCAGTTTTCATCCTGAGTTGCCAATCATCATCACAGGTTCAGAAGATGGTAAGTTAGAAATGTATATTTATTCCTGTGCTTTTAATTACAAAGTAGATATTTAAACCAGGTCGTACCTGTCATTGTAATTGGAGGCTTCTGAAAATTTTGCTGTTTTTATTAGAGTAGAAAGCTTGACCTATAAAAGAATGAAGGGACATTGTTATCTTCATCGTCATCATCATCTTAATGTCTGTTGACACCAAAAGTCCTAGAGAAAAACTGAAAAAGCCTGTCGGTGCTTTGGAGTCTAAAAACTTGGGGTCAAATTCAGGCACTGCCACTTCATGAATGTGTGGTTTGGGCAGATTGTGAAATGGGAACAGACATAGTCACCTCATAGGATTATAGTGAACAGAAAAGATCATGTGTAGAAAGCATCTGCAGGTACATAGTAGGCACTATGCCTGCAAAATTCATTATTTCACATGGAAAATCACATTTATTAAGTATAATTTTCTATTTATGTTACTTGATAGGCACCTACAGACTATAGATCAAAGCTGCCAGGAAGCTAATAAAAAAGGACTTCCCTGTGGCTGTTTCACCTGACCTAATTCATTGTTAAATGTTCACATTGTTCTTTTCAGGAACTGTGCGTATTTGGCATTCAAGCACATATCGCCTTGAGAGCACATTAAATTATGGAATGGAGAGGGTGTGGTGTGTGGCCAGTCTAAGAGGGTCCAACAATGTCGCTCTGGGCTACGACGAAGGGAGCATCATTGTTAAGGTAATCTCTAATTATACTCTCTCTGAATGAATAAACAGTGGAAACAGTTTTCCTTTTAATTTAGTGCAGTCATCTTCCAAATCACCAGTTTTATTAAACTGGCTCTTCTTTCATTAAGCACAAGAGATTAAACACTGGAGATTTAAAGTGAAAGGAAAGAGCCCTCTGTTAAACAAAAATAAAAAGTGTTTATTTTGTGGCTTTATTTGTTTTCTTTTTATTGCTACGAGCCTTTTGTTATTCTTCCAGCTTGGTCGGGAGGAACCTGCCATGTCCATGGATGCCAATGGAAAGATAATTTGGGCCAAACATTCAGAAGTCCAGCAGGCCAACCTAAAAGCAATGGGAGATGCTGAAATTAAAGATGGAGAAAGATTGCCACTGGCAGTTAAGGATATGGGCAGTTGTGAAATATACCCTCAAACCATTCAGCACAACCCTAATGGGCGGTAAGTCATCACCACAATCTCTCTCTGAGCTTCTGTGCTGTTAGATATGTGGGTTTGCAAATCCACAGCATGTGCCACTCCTACTCTAGGGCGGGCATTCCTCGTGAGCTTTTTCCCTGTCCTCACAAACCTCAGCACGGCCACAGGTGGCCGTACCAGTTGATCAAGGTGGCATGCAAGGTGAAAGCATATTTGCCCCACTGGCTTTGTCCCACCACACAGTTTTGAACAGTTAAATAGCTTTATATTTATTCATTTTAAATGTGTTGGGTTTGTGTCCTTTGCATCTCTGAGGGCAGGTAACATGTATTTAGTAGGTGGTCTAAATACTTACTGACTTAAGAAAAGCAGACTCTGAAGTTTGTGTCCTTTGAAACAGTTTGGGTTGGGATGAGCACTGGGTGTTGTATGTAAGCCAATTTGACGATAAATTATATTAAAAAAAAAACAGTTTGGGGGCTGGGAATTATTCTGCTTCTTAGCTATAATTTGAACCTTCAGTTTCGTTCCTTATGACTTAGAAAGCATCCAACATCTTGTTAAGAGAGGAGTTTCAAGCATGAGTTTAAACCTGTGGATCTTTAAAAGTCACTTAAAATAGATCTGGGCATCTTCTAATTCTGTGCGGAGTGTTGAAAAAGACAAACTGTAAACCACATTTGCTGCCTCGTTCAGTAAATGGCATTCACAGTTACTTGTAGTGTAATTTTCTTAGGAAGATTAAGAATGCATTATGTATTTTTCCCTGTAATATCATACAACTTTTTTGTTGTTGAAAGTTTTGCAGTTTACCATTAGCAATCTAATAGCAGCCAGTATACCCAATTCAGTACTTTAAAGAGAGTTGTTTTATATCTGTTGAGAAAATTTTACTTGACTGTGCAGCATCCTATTACTGATTATTTAAATGTTAAAATACTCTATTTTGATAAACTTAACAGTCATTAAAAATGAGTATTTTTATTCATTGGAATGATGTATTTAAAATTAAGATAGTCTTGCAGCAAATAGTGCCCTTATGGTGTAATGTGATGAGCAAAGTTCTAGGCATCTTGTGCTCAACAAGTATCAGCTCAATTATTAGAATCCTCCTCCTGTACATCTGCAGCCATTCTTGTCTTCCTGCCCCAGGTCTCCTTTGCTTATAAGAGAAGGCCACTGTGGTAAGAGTTTCAGCAAATCTCCATGTTCATGATATGTTTTTGGATCTGTTGGCTAGAATATTTATGTCTAGCTCTGTATTTGAAGAAATATATAACTTCAGAAGATATTAGATTCAGTTATAAAAGTCAACTGAAGCAGCATTTGTCATTAGAAATATTTTATTACGAAGAGGAATCATTGTTTCATAACTTTAACCTTTCATTGGTCCTCCTCTCTTCCTGGCCTCCATAATTTGCAGGTTTGTTGTGGTGTGTGGTGATGGCGAGTATATCATCTACACGGCAATGGCACTGAGAAACAAGAGCTTTGGGTCTGCCCAGGAGTTTGCGTGGGCCCATGATTCTTCAGAGTAAGTTTCGGCTTGTGCTAGCCAGCTGGCCCTGACTGCAGATGGGTGATCTGTGTGTGGCTTTGTGAATCCTGTTCCCAAGGCTTGGTGTCACTGTGCTTCTCCCTATCAAGAACAGTTCTCACCAGAGCTGCCTTTGCCTTTTGTGTTCCGTATTCAGCAGGCTCACTCAGACCGATCTACTAATCCCATTAAACTGGGGGCCCAGCACTCATTTCCTTGATGGAGCCTACAGGAGGGCCTGGTGCTTATGGGCTCAAGAGGAACTAGCCTTTCCCTGTGACATGGTGTCCTGAGGTGCTGCTAGGATCCTGAGCTACATAGGAGAGACTACAGCCTGATGTCATCTTGATGCAGACTTTACTGAATCTTTCTTAAAACTTATTTTTTGTGATGTTACCCACCCTCCATTCTTAAGAAACAAATTCTGTCTGAATTTAGAGTGTTCATAAAATATTCTTATTAAACACAGGAAAAATCTTTTAACTCTGAATTATCGTGCTAGATACCGGTTATTTATAATTTATAATTCTTTACACTAGATTCTGGTTACTGAGTGGTACCTTTTTGATTGCTTTTTGTGCTCGTAATACACACCAGGGTTTGTTTTTCTTTTCTCTTACCACCCAGGTGATGTACATCTCCACAGTTTTCTTAGTTTTGTTTCCTCCCTATTTTTTTTAATTGCCCTTGCCCTCAGCAGTGAGTAACCTGAGCCTCAGTGTTGCATATAAGATGCATGTTTTTAAATTTTTTAACAGTAAGATATAAAGTACACTGAGAGTAGGAATTTGTTTTGATCTTTTCGTAAATTTCCTAAGTATACTCATATATTCCATATACTAAATGCATATTTATACAGTTCCATATACTAAATGTATTTTGTTATCCTAAACAAAATTAGAGTTCATGAATTGTGCCTTACCTCTCACCATACCTCTCTGTTTTGATAGTTCTTTTTTTTTTTTTTTTTTTTCTTTTTAGCTTTATCCAGCTAAGGTCCTATTCAGCATCTTTCCTATTTTGGTAGGAACACTCCTCAGATCACTTCCTTAGGTACTCTTGAATATCCAGGAACAGCCACCTCTTCAAGATACCTGAATATACACAGTGTTCTAAGCTGTTGCCAAACATGGCTAACTTTTTGAGCCACTTTCAGAAGTTTTTCTTTACTTTTTAAGTTGCCTTTATTGAGGTATAATTTATTACAAAATTAATTGTACTATTTTAAGTGAACATTTCAGTGAATTTAGGTAAATGTATACAATCTATAACCACCAGCAAAATCAAGACCGTACATTTCTACCATCCCCACAAAATCCTCATTTTCCCTTAATAGTTCCCTGGCCCCAGTCACTGATTTGCTTTTTCTCACCATGTGGATTAGATTTGTCATTAGAGTTTCATAGAAATGGAATCCTCCAGTATCCAGTCTATGTGTCTGGCTTCTGTTCAGCACAGTGTTTTTGGGATTCATCCACGTTGCTGCATGAGTAATTGGTCCCCTTCCATTGCCTGAATATACCACAGTTGGTTTAATCACTCATCTGTTGAGGGATGTTGGGTCTTTTTTCAGTTTCTAAAAGAATTTGTAAACCCTAATAATTTGTGTAATAGTATGAAACTCATAAGTCATGACTCAAATATATCAGAAGATATTTATGACCTTCGATGGAGGTACGGTTTGGTATATAATGTGCCGTGTTTGCCTTCCTTTCGCCCCCAGATATGCCATAAGAGAGAGCAACAGTGTTGTGAAGATATTTAAGAACTTTAAGGAAAAAAAATCCTTTAAGCCAGATTTTGGAGCTGAAAGTGAGTGCTATTTATAAACCTTACATTTTTAGAAGCTTTGCAATGGCTTCGAAACATCTAAACAAAAATCTTTTTTCTTTTCAGGTATCTACGGAGGCTTCTTGTTGGGAGTCAGATCTGTAAACGGCTTAGCTTTCTATGACTGGGACAATACAGAACTCATACGCAGAATTGAAATTCAGCCCAAACATGTGAGTCTTCCCTCGTTGTTACTTTTGGAATGTTCCACTTTGTGAGCAGCTCTGAGTCCATGAGGCAAAAAAATGTCCTTGTACTCAGCTGTCCTGCTTCCACTGTGTTGGACACAGTGTCATTTACTTCAGGATTGCATAGAAAATCAGACTTGCAGTATTTAAAAGAGGTAGTAGACAGGTATTTTGAAAAGCAGGTAAAGTTATACAAATGCCAAGTGCTATTCATATTTTAAATGGTATTTGACAGAGTATGAAAAGTCTGCTTTGAAAAGCCTTCTGACAAGAAATCAGAAAGGTGTTGAGTTGGAAGGACCTAGGGGCATCACACCATTCAGAAAGCCTTTTCATACTTTCCCTGATGATGCTCTTTAAACTTTAGGTAAATGTCTCCAATGACAAAATTTTCTACCTTACAGAACTACCTGCTTCTTTGACAGCTTTTGTTGTGACAAAATTCTTTGGAGACAAATCCACCTCTGTAGGGCTCTGCTTCTGTCTTTTATAGCATGTAGTCTCAGTGGGCACTAGTACCCCAGTAGGGCAAAAATTGGTTGCTGAGGGTGAAGAAAATTTTATCTATAAAGTATAGGTATTCATATGTATTTATATGTTATGCAAATATATACTGTATGTGTACATATATACAGTGTGTGTGTAATATGTTACATATGTATGTTATGTAATTTTATATATAACATGTATTATATAATTATATATGTGTATAATACATAGTAGCTGTGGCATTAAAATTTTGTAGGGGATGGTTAGGAAAAAAGTCTAAAAAGATTCCTGGGTGGGTGGGAGCAGGTGATAATGGGAAAAAAAGGCTGCGAAACACTGTTGTAGAGTAATAGGAAATAGGCTGCTGCTCCTAAATTACATTATATCCACTGTTCACTGACATTTTCCTTCCTGTCTCCCTTTAGTCTTTCCATTTCTAGACTAAATAGCACAGCATTGCCCAGCCCACCTTCTCAGTGCATACACACACACACACACACACACACGTATATATGCATTCATGTATCTGTACATATGTATGGACCCACTATGCATTACATACAGTTGTTCAATGCATACTTACTATCCTAATATAAGACGAATCTCGTAAGAAACAAAGCATATGCAGTCTGTCATACTACTCAGAAATCCAAAACTATTTGTCTTTTATTTGTCATGTTGTAGATTTTCTGGTCTGACTCTGGAGAGCTGGTCTGTATTGCCACCGAGGAGTCATTTTTTATTCTTAAGTATCTGTCGGAAAAAGTCTTGGCTGCACAGGAAACACATGAAGGAGTTACAGAAGATGGCATTGAAGATGCCTTTGAGGTGACCACATCAGCACAACTTTGCCTCCGTTTTTAAATGATTTATATTTGTATAACAGAACTTCACTGATTTTAACATTCTATTAAGTTAGGTTTGGGAAAAATAAACATTTAAGGAAGTCTGGTGAAATGTGAAGATTTAAGCCTTGCCTCAAAGATCAGAGTTTGAAAATATACATGTTTAAAAGATATTCATACTTTGATTTTATGAAATCTTCAGATGACTTTGATATCTTTCAGTAAGGAAATTAGAAGGTGTTTTGGTCTTAAGACATTTTACCTGGTGATTTAAATGAGCTCTCAAATGGTAAAGATAAATCACCTATCGTGGAGATGGTCCTGGAAGATTTTATGAAATACTTCCCATTCCAGTTCCATGTGTGTGAGAAGTTTAGATCAGTACTTTTTAGATCACAGCTTTGATTCAGCAGTGAGATTTTACATTAGATACTCATCCAGGAATCTGTTTTTAAATGAAAAAAGAAGATAGAAATTCCAAGGAAATATTTTTTTTCTTGAAGTAGGATTTTACTTTGCATTTAAGAAATGCAAGATTCTACCTTATCACCCCCAGTCATACTCAGTTTTTATTACTGACAGGATTTCTAATGCTGAATAAGGTAATAATAGACTATTTTCTCTCTGCAGGTTCTTGGTGAGATTCAGGAAATTGTGAAAACAGGGCTGTGGGTAGGCGATTGCTTCATTTACACGAGTTCTGTGAACAGATTAAATTATTATGTTGGAGGAGAAATAGTCACCATTGCCCACTTGGATAGGTAACTGAGTATTACTTTGCTTTTGTCTCAAGCATCCTAAATTTAAAATTATGCTTTTTTTTTTTTTAACAAAATCTATTGCTGGCTTGTAGCAGTGATAGGCCTGATTTTTTAGTGTTAGAGTTTTAGTAGATTGGCTGTTGTTGATCAAAATTGCATCAAAGTGAAAAGATTTTGAGTGAGACGTAGTGTGCATGTGTGTGTGTTTTTATATGTTTACCTGATAATTTGGGCCTACTCCTAAATTAGTGTCTGTTTCTATTACAGAACAATGTATCTCCTGGGCTATATTCCTAAAGACAACAGGCTTTATCTGGGGGATAAAGAACTGAACATCGTTAGCTACTCTCTGTTGGTTTCAGTGCTGGAGTACCAGACAGCTGTCATGAGAAGGGACTTCAGCATGGCTGACAAAGTTCTTCCTACCATTCCAAAAGAACAGAGGACCAGAGTTGCACACTTCCTGGAAAAGCAGGTAAAAGGATTTTGTTTTGTCTTTCTGCTTGTTTCTTTTTGTGGTGCTGTTTTTTTTTTTTTTAAACCAGTAATTTAAAAGAATGTTAGTATGGATTTGAAAACAGTGTTTCTTTATTGCCACTGATTTCCTTATGGCAGTGGAATTTCTCCTGTAAAGTTAAGTCACTTACTATATTCTTCCTTGTCCTTTCTAAATGCCCTTAGTACCTTCTTTAATTGTTGGAAATGATTATGAGTCTTCTCTTTCTGTAGACTTCTTTTCCATTCTATCAGTATTTTCATTTCTGCCCTGCATTTTCTCTTTATATCCTAGCAGGCTTTTCTTTTTCTTTCTTTCTTTTTTATTGTAAGGTATATATAACATAAAATTTACCATTGGTGATATAATTTTTTCTGAATGGAGTGTTTTAAAATCAAAGTTGTATGTACACAAAGTGTAAAGTTCTGCAAAGCTCAAGGAAAAAAAGCAGCACTTCCTTCCCTCTATCATATCTACTTCCTAAAGGAAGTGGAAGTTTAATTCTTCTGGTTGATTCTCTTGGACTTTATTTCCACATCTCTAGATAACATATTGCTGTTACTCAGCCTTAGGTATTTCTTGTGACTTACCACTCTGTAGAACGTGAGGGTTTACCTTTGTCTCTCGTACTTCTACAACATACATGCCACTTTTCAGTCCTCCTCCCACAATAGTTCGGTGATTTTGATTAGGTCAGTTTTGGTGTTACATTTTTAGGGCTATGTAAATACTGCTCACAGCTGAGCCAAATAATATAGTGTAGCTTTCCCTTCCTGCAATTATTTGTTTTTCCTGGAGTTAATAGCCTTTTTTTTCCCTCTTTGCTTATTTTTCTGTGTACTTATGGTTAATTCTCCCTAGATTCTGATGGTTCTCCAGATTTCCTCAAAATCTCCTATCATCATAGATATCCCCTCACCATCAGATTGGGCCTTGCCTTTGCCTCTGAATTGGATTAATTGTTTCCTATATCCCTTTTCTTCTTTTCTGGTTTACTCCCTTATTTTGCTGGAGGGTGTCCTTCAGTAGTTTTCTGAGAGAAGGGTTATTAATAGGAAGTAAAGTTTTTTGTAATGTTGGTTATCTGAAACTGCCCTTGTTCTCCTCTAAAACATATTTGACTATTTAACTAGATACAGAATTGTGGGTTGGAGGTAATTTTCTCCTAGAATTTTGAAGGCATTTGTTCCAATGCCTTTTAGCTTCTAGTTATTGTTGAAGTGTTATTGGTTTATATTAATGATCTTGGTACCTGCTCTTTTTCTCTCTGGAACCTTTTTGGGCCTTGTCCCTGTTGTTCTGAAATGTTATGGTGGGCCTTGTAGAGGCCAATTATGAACAAATTCATTTTGTTGAGTATTAAATGAGCTCTTTTTATTTAATTGCACACTGATGTCTGTAATTTCTGAGAGATTTTCTTGAATCATTTCTCTGATGATGTCCTTCCTTAGTTTTCTGTGTTCTGTCTTTGTGGAATTATTAATGAAATGTTAGGCCTCCCGCACTAATCTCATTTTCTTATTATTGTACTTTTAAAATCTTATTCTTGTGTATGGATGAAAGTTTATTTCCCTGAGGGTCTGAATGATAGGTTTTGTTGTTGTTTTGAGGTTTTCTTTTTCCCCTTCATGGTATGCTTCCTTTGTGTTATGGGTTCATTTTGATCTCTTTCCTGATGGAGATTTTCCTCATCCTCATGCATCTGATGATCCTTGGGCCCTCATTTAAGAGTAGACGTCTAAGAAATAGATAAAAGGCCTGAATTTGTGAGTGGTCTTGTTGGGTACGGACTTCACAATATGGATGTGGCTGGGCCATTTGATTAGGGATCCTCAATGTCCATATTTTCATCTTGGAATTTAATGAGCGCTTAACATTGCATCAGGTACTGTTCTAGCTGACATATGGCTTGCCCGGAGTTGACATTTTAGTTGTTTCCGGAGTTGACATTTTAGTTGTTACGCATTGGGCTGGTTAGTTTACATCCCAAGGGGTAAGATTGGGTTTAAATCGCCATCATTCTGGGTGCAGAGTAGAAAACAGGCTGGTGTCTCAATATCTGGTATTTCATTTAGGCTCAGTTCTATTCTCATAATTGCCTGTTTTCCTGTTGAAAAGTGTGTAAGGTATCCCTCAGACTGGAGACTCTCTAGTTTACTCTCTTCAAGGAATAAATTTGGTGTCTTCTGTGTGTGTCCAGAGGTTGGGGGAGGTGAAGAGTGGGGACCTGGGGTATCTGTTTCTTAGCTGCTTGTTACATAGACTTTCAGGCAGTTTTGTTTATTTTAGCATTGCCCTCCATGAGATGCCTGTGGGGATCCTGATGTGTGAATGAAGTTGTTTCTATGCTGACCTCACTCCTGATTTAGGATTAATTTTCTCTAGTGTTTTAACTGTTTAAATTCTTCTATCAGTTTTCTAGCTTCCAAAATTTTGTTACAGAGGTCTCCTCTTTATGTGTCCTTAGGAATTTATACCGTAGGGCCACCTGGGTGGCTCAGTTGGTTAAGATTCTGATTCTTGATTTCGGCTCAGGTCATGATCTCACGGTTCCTGGGATCGAGCCCCATGTAGGGCTCTGCACTGACCGTGCTAAGCCTGCTTTGGATTCTCTCTCTGATCCTCCCCCAGTCTCTCTCTACATAAACATTTTTTAAAAAAGAATTTATTCCCAAAAGAGTCCCTTTAGTGTCATTTCAGTGGGGATTTGGGGGAAAACAAAAGTATATTTAGTCCATCTAATTTCATCTGCTTTGCCTATATCTGATGAGTTCCACAGGTCTTACATACTCTGTTTTTGGATTTTTATTTACACCAGTGCTAGGAAAGAAAAGGAGTATGCAGATTAATCAGAATGCCTTGTTTACAATGTACTCATGGATGAATGAGAAGAGGGACAGCTTGGATAGTCTGGGAAGTTAAAACATTTTAAACACAGTGATAGAGCCATCCTGAAGATCCAGACAGAACTTGGAAAGCTGCCCAGTTCCTCCATCTTAACCACCCTGTAACTGAGCATTCTCCCTCATTCCAGTGAAGTGTCTTGAAGTCTGAGCTTTGTCTAACACACTGCATCCATAGAGCTGAACTTGCCCATATATGGTGTAGACTACTGTCAGTACTGTTAGAGGAGAAGCAAATCTGGTAATTACAGTAGTTGGTTTAAAAGCCTGTTTTGGTAACTCAGTGGAAAATGGAAGACCGTTTTAGATTTCCTCCCCTCTGGAATGCTGGCTGATAAACAAAGTGGACATAAGACCAATAGTAAAGTTATAGGTAAGGATACCTGATTGGCATTAGGACCTGGAAGCAAAATGTTTGCCAAATGACCTACAGATTAGGAAAAACTGAAAGGAAGCTTTTACGTTTAACTTGCTTTTTCTTTGAGGGACTGGACTAGATGATTTCTAAGCCCAGCTTAGTAGACTATGAACAGCTAGGTCTACACCACTGTGCCTTTATTTTAATGAAATGGTTCTTGTTCAGTCACCTTTCCAAAATCCTGTTGACAGTTGTTTACTTTTGAATTTCTCATTTTACCAGTTTTACATGAGTTTACTAGCTAGCATCAGTCAGCTTTCACTGCTTAGAAAACAGCATTGTGGGACTGAAATCTATCTGCTGGGTTGGTTCTTACCAATTAATTTAATGACTCCTTAATTTTTCTGTCTTCTCATTAAAGAGTATTCTGTTGCTTTTGTTTAGGCCATGGGGTTTCTATGTCAGCAGGGTATTCTTAGTTCAAGAGGAAGATGGATGAATAATGATTTGCTGTTTGGGCACTATAAATCTACACATACAGACTAACCACACATTGTTTCCCATATTCTCTGTTTAGGGCTTCAAGCAACAAGCTCTTACAGTATCCACAGATCCTGAGCATCGCTTTGAACTTGCTCTTCAGCTTGGAGAACTAAAAATTGCATACCAGTTAGCAGTAGAAGCAGAGGTATGTACTAAGTCATGATTTTTCATAACTAATGCAAAGCTTAGTGGGTACTTACATGTGTTTAGTGTAAGTTCTCTTTATTAAAGTTTTCTGAAGTGCAAATTAGTCTTTGGTGACATTATTGCCTCTCTAATCTTTTAAAAATGCATTTTGTTAGTCTTTACATAAATTAAATGGATTATATTGAAGATATTCTTAGCATTCTGATATGTTTAAGAAGTATTTTGGGGGCACCTGGGTGACTTGGTTGAGTGTCCAGTTTCAGCTCAGGTCATGATCCTGTGGTTCATGAGTTCGAGCCCCATGTCAGGCTTGCTGCTGTCAGCCTGTCAGCTCAGACCCTGCTTCTGATCCTCTGTCCCCGACCCCCATCCTTTCTCTACCCCTCCCCACTTGTGCACTTGTGCTCTTTCAAAAATAAACATTCAAAAGAAAGGAAAAGGTGTTTTCATAGCTTATATGAGATCTGTTTTCCAAAAGATGTAAAATACTAGATATTATAGTCTGGGAACTCTCTGAATGCAGACAGACAAAGCACCAATTTGCCAGTATCCCAAATTAGTGAGAAAGTTGTTGGTTTTTAAGAAAGATTTTAATATTTTGACACAATTTAATGACATTTTAATGAACTGTTATATATTGAGGGCCCCCCCAACCATGGTTTAAGTGTAGTATTTATTGGTAAATTCATTTCAGGTGTTTTAAATAAATTTCATCTATGTTAAGATCTAAATGTGTTGCATTTTGATTTCTGAGAAGCTACAAATGACAGATAACATTGTTAAATATTTAAGGATATATGAAATAATTATTCTTTCAAAAAATGGTATTAGTCATTAAAATAATTAGTCTAATTACCTTAAAACTCCCAATTAGCTAGTATTTTACTTTTACTGGGTAATTACAAAATAAAAATTACTTGGGTTGATGATTATTCATGCATCACTAAAATTGATTTGTTTGAATTAATTTTGTATATGCGAATAACTTCCATTTTCTCATTACACTGCATTCTTATTTTGATTGTTAGAACCAACTTAACAAGCACAGCTCAGAGTATGTGTAAAATAGCTCCCATTATCAGCATGGTAATACTCAAGTTAACAATATTGATATTGAAAAACTCAAGTGTTTATTTCCATAGATGTGTTAACTTGGGAACTCTTTCTTACAGTCCGAACAGAAGTGGAAACAACTTGCCGAACTTGCCATTAGTAAATGTCAGTTTGGCCTCGCCCAGGAGTGCCTGCACCATGCGCAAGATTATGGGGGTCTGTTGCTCTTGGCCACCGCCTCTGGAAATGCTAGTATGGTGAACAAACTAGCAGAGGGTGCGGAGAGAGATGGCAAGAATAATGTGGCGTTCATGAGCTACTTTTTACAGGGCAAGTAAGTATTAACTCAAAATCTAAAAGGTGGGTGTAGTAATTTAAAGCACTGATTTCTGTGCTGATTCACTGACTTTGAGGGTGGTTGAGGGAGGAACTAACCCTGGAAAGAGACAGATGGACGCCTAGCCTAGACCCTGGCTAGTAGGAGTGGTCAGAGGACCGTCCTATTGTGCTGGCACTTACCTTAAGCAAGGGATGCTCTTACCAATTAGGTCGAAATGTTTGAGCAAAATTAGCTGTTCAGGGAGGCTTGGACTGAGAGAAATGTGAAACCCATTTATCAAAAGCCCTGCCTCTCCTTGGCTGAGCCATTTTATTTTCCCATGGCAGGAGGCTGTTGTGATGCTCCCATAGTACCCAAAAGGCAGGTAATTTTACCCAAATTGGGTAATTCTCCCATGGCAGTAATAAAGGGAGTGAAGGATGCCAGTTACTTCTAGATTTGAGTCCAACTGAATTAAAAAAGCATTAAAAATGTCATATACTTTTTAAAGTGTAGCAGTCAGCACAAACCAGATCATCTCAACGTTAGTTGGCCATATTATGAAATAAAACACAAAGTATTCATTAACCTTGCCCTGCATACTATTTAAACCTCATACTTTAAGAACTTTGTGCACCCCAGTGTGTATTTATAATACATGTGTTTGTAAATTTGTGTCTGTGTAGGAATAGGTCCATAAGTCAGAAACCCCAAAATATCCTGAAAGTAGTTTTTTTATAACTTACTTGATGGCAAAACCTGACCTGAACTCTGAAATACTATTATTAGTTGCCTTTATGCCACTTGTTTTTTTATCACATTTAGTATTCATGTGTTCCTGCAAAATATTAATGTTTATAACTTTTATTTGATGCTGAGGGTGTTACAGGTATTAGGTAATGTGTGGTATATATACTGTGTTAACCTTTCTAAAATCTAAAAACCTATGCTTTTTGTTCTTTGATTTTATTTTTCAAAAACCTAGGACTTCTAAAACACAGTATTCACTTTATCAAAAAACTTAGAAAAAAGTGAAATAGACACTAGGACATTGTCCTGCTGGGCACCACTGGATTGCCCCACACTGGAGACACTGCCCTCCATGTTCCCACGTGTGAAAGCAAGTTTCTGCTCCCATATTCCCTGAAAGCTTTTACCGTGTGGTTTTTGATTAGCTGCTTTAGCTGGTCTTGAAAAGCCCCCTCAGGTTCTTCTTAGGAGTTGTTAAAATAGGTTATCAGGAGATTGAAAATGGTCATCAACCTGTCCTACCCCTCACACTTGTTGGAGTCCAGTGACTACGTAACACTGGTGGTCACAAGTTAATGGCTCAGTGACAAAAATGAAGTGTATGTGTGGAAGTTGGGGAGGGAATGCTGACTTTGCAACACTACATCTATACTTTGTTTATTCTTGGTAATGAGTGTCTCTCCTTTTAATCTTTAGGCTTGATGCTTGCTTAGAACTCCTGATTAGAACTGGCCGACTGCCAGAAGCTGCCTTCCTGGCCCGGACTTACTTACCTAGTCAGGTTTCAAGGTACACACTTTTAATTTTAGGAACAAATGTTTCACATAAAAAGTAGAATACACTTAACTCAGTTTCCCTTTGGTTTCATGATACCTACATAGGGTGGTAAAACTCTGGAGAGAAAATCTTTCAAAAGTCAATCAGAAAGCAGCAGAATCCCTTGCTGATCCAACAGAGTATGAAAACCTTTTTCCTGGATTAAAGGAAGCCTTTGTTGTGGAAGAATGGGTGAAGGAAACACACGCTGATCTGTGGCCGGCCAAGCAGTACCCACTTGTCACAGTGAGTTGCCAGGGAACCAGGCCTCGTTTAGAATTTACATACATTATTGGTGGATTGTGAGCTAATATCTGGGATTTAGGCCAAATTTGTGGATGAATTAGGACTTCAGACTATTTCATTTCATCATTGCTTTATTCTGATAGCCAAATGAAGAAAGAAATGTTATGGAAGAGGCAAAAGGCTTTCAGCCCTCAAGATCTGCAGCTCAACAGGTCAGTAGAATATCTTAATCAGATAATCTGGTTAAGATTTATTTTAAGTACCATCATCTCCCACTTCCTAATCCTAAACAAATTCCTTCATCTTTATATTCTCTCCATTTGGGCTTTCAGGAACTTGATGGGAAACTTGCATCTACTACTCCAGTTATTGTGGCCTCCCACACAGCCAACAAAGATGAAAAGGTACAAACATTAATACCCAAACTTTCCATGGGAACCCCAGGCTCACTCCTTTATCCCCATGAATGGCCGCAAGATGTGCAGGCCGCTGCATTTCAATGACATAATCACTTTCAGAGCAGTGGCTTTGAAATGACAAAAAGGCCCCTCTTGACTATTGCTTTGGTTCTTTTTGGATCAGGAATCAAAAAGTTACCAATAACTCTCTTTCTTGGCAGAGTTTACTTGAACTAGAAGTAGATCTGGATAATTTGGAATTAGAAGATCTTGACACAACAGACATCAACCTGGATGAAGATATTTTGGATGACTGAGTTGTAATGTTTCCCATGAACCTGGCTACAGAGATCATTATTATGGACAGGTGTTGACCACCACCCTGACCCCAGTACTTTGGACTCTGACAAACTCCTTAGATTTTTATATGGAAAGGCTGTGGCCCACTGGGAGCACAGTGTTCGCCTCATCTTAGAAGTTTATGTGCTGCATCTAAATCACTGCTTCTTGTTAAGCAAAACAGATGTGGGCTTTGATTTTTTTTCATACTGTCATTAGATCGTATCTCATAAAATCTTTTGAATTAATGAAAATGCTCAAAAGTTTCCTTTCTAAATAGTTTTAGAAGGCTGAACTAAAACTACACGTCACCTAGGAACCAGCCCACATTCTCTTAACCATTCTTGATTTCATCCCCAAGTTTTTAATACTTGATTATGCCTAGTACCTATCTGCTTCTAGAATCAGGATCTGAAACCCAGAAGCCTCATTAAGCTGGGGTCTGTTTAAACTACCTATTTGGTAATACAGAAAGATGTAAGTACCTTTTTGTTGTTTTATACTGCACCATCCACTCTAATGAGAGAGATTCATAACCAGGCGCTCAGATATACCCTTGTGGCCTAGGAAAATCAGTGGAGTAACAAGGTTTTCTTTGTATTTTTGTTAGAGGCACTGTGAAAAAACAATTAGGAACTCACATCAATTTTCATTTTCACATTTTTAAACATTCAGCTCAACATTAAGAGAGAAAGCTAGTTGTATTTAGTAAAATGAAATTTATTTTAAAAAATTCAGGAAGTTGCAGAATGGCTAACGAATGCTTCTTGATAAGCTTGTAGTGTTAATTCTATATATGCTCCCCTCTGTGCTTCTGTTTTTGCAAAGACCTGTTTAAATTTAAAAAAAGAAACTCTTTTAAGCAATAGAACATGTACTATTTATAAAGTTTTCCATTTCTGCATTACCAAAGTCTCAATTTAAAGTCTTACAAGTTTCACAATTTTTTCCTGATTATAAACCAGTAAAACTACAAAAAATGATACCCAACACAGTTCAAGCCATAGTAATTCTAAATACCAGAAGAATCCTAAAATATCTCCTAGATCAAAATGAAAATCATCAGGTTTCAAAACCACTTTATTTTCCCCAAAGGCATTTTGCTTTATCTGACCAATTACACAAAACCAGAGTCAGTACCATAGTTTCTCTCTACTTCTCATAGGGCGTCGTCACTGGTCACTTTTATCCTTAGAACTGCTCTGCGGTTTGCGTAAAATAACACTGGGAGAGAAGCCAGATCCACAAAACCATGTCTAGTCTGAGCATTAGAAGACATGAAAACTATACAGAGACAGAAATCTAAGGCCATGGTTGGGGGAGGTACGCAGCTCCAAAGTGCTAATGCAGCTAAGACTTAGTACTATACAAGCACCACCCTCTCCCCTTCTGGACAGGACTGTGACCACCTTGAAGGATGGGAGGTACACTGGGAACATGTGCTACCTGCTACTCCACCTGCCCTGCTGTTCACTTAATTACCTCAAAGAACAAGGGGGCTGCTGCCCTACTATCTGAACTACTCGGGACTGGAGCCGGCAGCTCCCCCACTCCCATCCCATCTGTTTGTTATCCAGGCTGAAGAACGACAGGACTCCAGTCAACTGTTTCAAGACCACAAATGTTTAGTTACCATGCAGTATGACCCACTTCAGAATTCTTCCCAACTCTTACATGTAAACCAACTGGACAATAAATTAAGAAAAATAAATCTATATCATCTGATATTAAAAAAAAGAATTCTTTCCAACTCAATTAGCACCACACAACAGCCAGGCGAAATAAGTCCCTTTACCTTAATTAAATGTACACCCTCAGCAGCCTGCTCCTTGGCCTCCTGAGCTGACAGGCCGTCTGGATGGAGCATGTGATACAGCTGGACCAAGCTGGCGGCATCATCCAAACTAGAGGGAAAGGATTTACTGCTGTCAGTCAGTTTTCATTTGCTTCACAGTCCTATAAAAATGGGTGCCAACTTAAAATTCCACTTCAAGCTTTTCTCAGGCCAGAAAATTTTTAAGCCTTTAGGTTTTATATTTTTAAAGGCATTTTCAGAAAATGGGCCAATTTAGGCTTCATTTCCACACTGAGGTAGGCAGGTCCCAGTTTATGAAAGTGAATATATTCTAAGTGTGACTATATTCTTTTCAGAAACGGAGCATTACTTCTCATAGAAACAGCATTCTTAACAGGAGACGGCTGCCAGGCCAGCCCAATTCACCAGTAGCTAATAATGTCCCCTTCAGAGGGCAGGAATAGTACCTTCATCCCACATAAGCTGGAGGCTGGTGGTCAGGGGATGCTCAAAGCCACTTGCCTTGACACTTGCAGTGACATCTTCCGCTAACAAGTTTTCATTAAGACTCTGAATTAATGGATAAATGCCTCTACAAGAGGCCTCCTAGGAGTCCAAGGAATGACTCCCAGGCCACCTGTCTATTCATAGGAACCCATTAGTTAAAAAATAGCATCCTAGTGAAGCAAATCTGAAATTATGCACCTGAGTCAGAAGGAATGTCAGGTTCTACTTCAGCAACCTAGAAGGCAGTCTTCTCATTTGTACTACCTTTTTTTTTTTTTTTTTTTTCTGAGATAGAGACAGCATGAACAGGGGAGGGTCAGAGAGAGGGGAAACACAGAATCCGAAACAGGCTCCAGGCTCTGAGCTGGCTGTCAGCACAGAGCCCAATGTGGGGCTCGAACCCACGAACCGTGAGATCATGACCTGAGCTGAAGTCGGACGCTTAACCGACTGAGCCACCCAGGCGCTCCTGTACTACCTTTATAGAAACATGTAAACAACTACCATCAGCATAAAAACCTCTTCAGCCTTCCCCAAACCAAACAGTCACTGTCTTCTCACATAATCAATACTTGCCCACCATTTGTCACATTAAGCTGAGGGAGTAACCACCTTTCTAAAATTATGCTTTTGAGGTTATGCTGTGTACACTTAGTCAGTTATTGCCTCCAGTTGGGGGGAGGGATAAAGACATCTTATTTCAGTATTTCTCCCAGCCATCTCATTAATTTTCCCTGCTTTACATCTGAGCTAGGGGATAGAGTGGAGTGGCCATGGGAGTAAAGAATTTCTCAAGCCATGGTGACCTTAGAGAAATGCTCTAGGCTTATCCCAAGGCCCATCCACTCTCAAGGCCATCCTCTGGGAGAAATGAGAAATCAGAGCTGTTTGTATAGTAACTTTCCAGGGAAAAAAATTCAAACACATTCATTACAAATGTATTGTCTGTTATAATCTAACAAAATCCAATAAACATAGCAATAAAATTCCCCATAAAAAATAAAATTGTTTAGAGCTTAGGCATGTGGTCCTATAAAGGGCTTAAATGGGTTTCTATATTTAGATTCCTGTTTAGGGCTTTCTTACATTCACGTTAAAGTATAATGCCTGCATCTTCCTAAACAAGTTAGCGTAACCCCCAGCCCATACTTGAAGATAAGAGCAAATAAGTTTCCATGTTCAAACAGATATTAAAAGAATCTCAACCACAAACCAACAGTGGACTTGAGTCTGCAATAATTGAGCGGAATCCAGTTCTGCCTTGTGTTCCATTCAGTGAGGATGTGCACCCTCTACTGTCCAGTCTGGGATTTGCAGCACACTCCCCGTCAGAAACCCCACAGGAATGGTTTCACTTAATGTGGAGCACAAAAGATTAAGTACTCAAAACTCCATCCCAGTATACAAGTAAAGTGCTTCAAATGTAAAGCTTACATATGGTAATGAGTATTATTAAAGTATATAATCGTGCACTTTAATAATGAACTTTAATTTTCAGTTACACATTAAAATTTTTCACAAAACTATTACATGTGTTTATAGTAAAAAAACTTCAGAATGATTCCACCTTAAAAACCTTCTAAGAAAATTCACTCACAGGAGATATCACTGCCAACGAGCCCCCTGCTTATGTGGGATGAAGGTAATCTGCCCTATGAACTGGATGTAGTGGGCTGGCCCAAAGTCATCGACCATTAGGAATGCTGCTTTTATGAGAAATGGTGCTCTGGTTCCAAATATGGGATGTACTTCTTAGAGAATGCCGGTGGAACCTTCTAGTTCCAAATGCCTTAGGACCTTTATGTGAAGGACTTAGATTGCATGGAGGATACTCTGAGTCAAAGCTCCTTATAGTCTCGAGGTGGCAGTAATCCCTAAACCATCTTGACCAGCCTTTTAGTCAGTCAAGGACTTTTCATACAGAGTTGACCTTACTACAGCCATGCTGGTTTCTTTTCCTTGTCATCTTGGCATTTCTAATCCAACTGATAATCAAAAACAATGTTCAGTTTCATCAGAAGCAATAAAGTATTGTTTCAGCTAGAACCTTGGGCGCACACCAGTTAAAATAAATGCATGTTAAAATACAACAGACATTCCTTGTTTCATGGAACTTTGGAAAAAAAAAACAATTTTTTTAACATCTTAAAAATCTTGCAAAAGCAAGGGGTATCAAAAGCAACAGTATTTTCATAAATCAAATGACTTTTACTGAAAAGCCCCAGCCCCACCAGAAAACAAGCACCTGTCAGAGCTTATGTCTTTATATATCCTATTTAATCCCTTGAGTGTCTGGAAAGTTCACTGATCCCCAGAAACATTGGTGAGGCCCAGGATAAGTCAGTATCCAAGGTATATAATTCAGATCCACTACCATGTACTCTTTCAAAGAATCTAGCCATGTTTAAACAACACAAAAGCAGGGGCGCCTGGGTGGCTCAGTCGGTTAAGCATCTGACCAGCTCACATCATGATTTCACAGTCCATGAGTTCGAGCCCTGCATCGGGCTCTGCTGACAGCCTAGAACCTGCTTTGGATTCTTTGTCTCTTTCTCTCTCTGCCCCTCCCCAGCTCATGCTCGGTCTCTCTCTCTCTCTCTCAAAAATAAACATTAAAAACATTTTTTTAAAAACACACACAAAAGCAAAAACTTGAAAAAACAGAGTTGTGCTAGAAAAACAAACCCATAAGTAAATGAGGTAAATGAAAGGTATTTCTTACTGGACAATACGATGTCATCAATGGGGAAAAATCATTTAAATACAGATTTACTGTAATAGTTGTAAGAATTTCTTTTACTTACTAAGATTGTACTTACAGATCTCTTTGAATCTGGTCAATCAGTAAACCATCAATCTTTTTCTTATTTACGAAATACCAAGCCATTCCACCAAAGTGTCTTGTTGAACGTAAAAGGTCATACTTTCCATGTTTATCTATATCTTCGTAAGTCTGATGATGAATCTATCCACATAAAATGTAATTTTTCAGAAACATGAAAATAAAAAGAAGCATTTCTGGATGCACATTTACTAACATGAACATTGCCCAAAAAAGTATCTGTAAATCAGGTCTACTGATACATGTCTCTGCTATCATTTACCAATAGCTCTGGTTTAAACTGACCCTCCACTGTAGAACTTTCTGGCAGCCTGGAACAAGCCTGCCACACATTTACAGTCAGATCAATTACTTTTCAGCAGCCAAGCACTAGTTACGAAGCACCTATTACACGTATGGAGACCACTAGAAATAATGGACCACCATTATCTTGGTCACTAGAGGAAGAGAGAGAGAAAAAAAAAAAAGAAAATCAAGAATATT
Source organism: Proteles cristata cristata (assembly GCA_017311185.1). Lineage (NCBI taxonomy): Eukaryota > Metazoa > Chordata > Mammalia > Carnivora > Hyaenidae > Proteles > Proteles cristata. The sequence continues at coordinate 1,117,328 of JAESUZ010004583.1, forward strand.
TTTTTAGTCTTCCCTTTTTCTCCTATTCCATCAACTGCTCCATTCCATCTTATTAACTAATGTTCCTTCAGTTCTTCCAGACTGATCTTGCAAACTGAGGACTATGATAAATAAGGCATTCCTGTGTTCAAAAGGCTTTCAAAGGCCTACTTCCTAAAGTCTAGATTCCTGAGGCTAGCATCTGAGGTCACATACGGCCCCATTTACTATTTACTTTTCTAGCTTCATCTTGAACACCTCTCATACATATACATTGTATGTACAAGCAAACCAAATGACTGGCCATTTGCAAGCAGTTTCCTGCCTGTTTTTCACACTGTTCGTCTCCCTGCCTGAAACATCTCTTCTCACTCGACTTCACACTGTTCGCTGTCCTTCTAGAACCCTGTTCAAGACCCCTATGAAGCCCCTCCTGAGAGTACTTTGTAGTCTTCTTCTAGTACCTAACATCTTAAACCCAAGGTGATAATTATCTGCATACTTACCTAGCACCCTTCTCCAAAGTCAATTCAGGACTGCAAGCTTTGACAGAGCAACCCTATCTTAGATCATGGCATCCTGTATATTATCCACAATTCTCTCTTACAGACAGAAGACACTACATGATTACTTACTGAATTGTAAGATACACACGTGACATTTTGGCAAATTTTAGTAAATGACTCTGTTCCTTTATGACAAAATGAAAAGAGAATAGGCTTTGCCATCAAGTTTGGGTCCTAAAACAACCACCTACTAGCTGTGCAACTTCTAGCAAGCTACTTAACTCTCCAAACTTAAATTCTCTCATCCACAAGGGCTGCTGTAAGGATAAAATATCTGGTAGACTTAGGTATTCCCTAGATGTTCAGGTATTTCTCTTCCCCCTGTAAAAATTTTATTCATAACCATACTTAAGTCCATACTTTAGAAACTATAAAATATACTCACTTTGATATATTCAGCAGAATCTGGCTCAAACTGGGCAACACAGAGATTGAGGACATCAGCATGCCGGTCCTGGCTATACATGATCTAAAAGCACACAGCACAGTTGGAATTAGATGAGAAAAACATAAAAGTTCAACACTCGTCCTGATGCCATGACAGATGTGGTCATCCACATCTGTCCCCAGTAAGAGGTAGGCAGAGATAATACAGTCTCCATAACTCACACTAGATTCAAATCCCAGCTACGCCAATTGCAAGACAGGTAACAGTGGTGGAGACATCATCAGAAACATGTATCTGTCAGGAGTGCTGATTCGAAGGGGCACATGCACCCCAATGTCTATAGCAACACAATTAACAATAGCCAAATTATGGAACCCAAATGTCCACTGACTGATAAATGGACAAAGGTGTATGTGTGTGTGTACACACACACACACACAATGGAAATATTACTCAGTAACCAAAAAGAATGAAATTTTGCCATATGCAACAACGTGGATGGAACTCAAGTGTGTTATGCTAAGTAAAACAGTCAGAGAAAGACAATATCATATGATTTCACTCATATGTGGAATTTAGGAAACAAAACAGATGTACATAAGGAAAGAGAAGCAAAAACAGAGAGGAAGACAAACCATAAGAGACCCTTACATACAGAGAACAAACTGAGGGTTGCTGGGGGTGTTGGGTGGGAGGATGGGCTAAATAGGCAAGGGGCATTAAGGAGGGCGCTTGTTGGGATGAGCACTGGGTGTTATATGTAAGTGAGGAGTAACTAAATTCTACTCTTGAAACCAATACTACACTATATGTTAACTTAGATTTATATTAAAAAAAAAAAAAAAGAAAGAAAGCCTATCTATGCTTATCCAAGCAGGATGCCCTGCAGCACCAGAGCCAACGTTCAACAAACCATCACCACTGACTCTATGAAACCACAGTCACCTTACCTTAAGATTTTCTTCCTTGAAAATTACTGGTGTCAAAACCCTACGGCCTTCTTTTGGGAAATAAACTTGTATCATCCTGTCCCGTTCTTCCCAAGAGGCTTTCCGCAGCGTGCCACTTGGTTCTCTGACAACAATAAAACGCTCCTGAAATAGAAAACATAATCAAGGATGAGTTTGTGAAGACTTCTTTTCAGTTTCAGTGTTCCATTATAAGAATACCTTGCAATCGAAATATAAACTGCAACTGGGAGACATAGAATGCAATTATATACGATTTCAATGATAATTTTAAACCTCAAAGACTTGGCAAGACTTGATACTTAGTTCACTAATCAATGCTCTGCCTCTGACAATCAGAAATCTAAAATGAAAGTATTTACTAACTGCCAACCATGGTCCTAAAGTGAGCTCAATACATAAGATGGTTCTACTAAAAAAAGGTGGTCAGAGATTCACCTAAATCCATTTCAGAGGAAAGAAGTGCTATGAGACCTTTCGAATTGTTTCATTTCCCCATCCCAAAGTCTCACTGAAACAGATGTTACTACTTTGTGATCTACCTCTAAAGTCCCTGGGATAAAAGGAACAAACCCAAGAATGTGGAATCTTAATTCCACACTTCTTTCATTCCTCATACTGGAAGGAAACATAAATGTGCCAGAGAGACTGTCCACCTGCCTCCAGCCTCTTCACTCTTCCAACTACCAAATCTCAGGCCATGAGATCGTTTCCCTCTGAATTCCACCCACTGTCTGTGTTGCTCAGGTAGCAATTTATTAAGTACAAGATTCCTGACACTGCTTAGATACTGTTAAAGAACTGAAGACGGGCAGGAGCTATGGATTACAATTCTTTGCAATACCCAGTGACTTACACAGAACTCTGCACATCACAGATAACTGATATACATCTGATTAATTTTTAAATTAATCCTATGGTACCGACTCAACTTTTCAGAGTGTGAGAGTCTCTGAATGTGTTTTGAGGATAATATAATCAAACTTTCATCAAGTACTGCAAACAGAAAAAACAGCAGATGCCTAAATAACAATTATTTCTCAAAACGATTATGGTCATTTGAATTCTAAGTTCCTCTCTCCCTTTCAGGTTATAAAACGCTCCCTTAAACAGCCTTCAAAGCACTGCAAACATACATTAAAGCACCCCAAAGCAAAATTTTTAATTAAAATGAAACTCTGATCAGGTCAGACATACAGGCGGTTGATGTACAGACATGGACATTGCTCAAATGTCTCCTGACCATAATCATGTATGATAAAAAGATTAATGTGGTGTGGCCCTTCCCCCAACCCTAGCATTACATAGTACTGCTATGTGGGCTGAACTGTAAATCGCTTGTTTCACTCTTATTTGAAAAGAGTCAAACACAAAAGTGACCTATTTTATAAGTGCCAGAGTGTTTTTTTGGAATTGGCCATTAAGGAGAAAGGAGCTAGAGAGTAAAAACCACACCAAAAGCAACAGCAGTATCTGAGAATTATCTGGGGAAACCTGTCATTCTTGCTGCAAATTCTTAAGAGTGAGTATCCTTTGGGAAGTCTGGGTTTTTTGGCATCCTCAAGAATTTACAGGAAAGAAACCCTCCATGTCCCCCAAATGTTTCAGCTTAGGAAGTCAGTCTAACTTGGGCAGAAGAATCCTCTTCTGCCACTGCCTTGAAGATTTCTGCCTATTTGTGGTTTGGGGGTGGGTTTCTGTCTGTAAATCCCTAGTCCTGTCTCAGCACACCTTTCTCTGCAGTCAATCTGGAATATACTGTGTCCATAATCTGTAAGGACATGGTAACATGATGATGTGGGACTAGTCTCATTTCTTCTTCCTTATGCTGGGCTGGATCTTCCACAAGAGTCTCACCCAATCACAGGAATTCTGGTTTGGAAGATTCAGAAACAGCTGGGTCACAATGATGCTGACCCTCATCCCTCAGGCCCAACTCCACATATTTCAAATAAAGATCATTTTGCAATTAGACATATACTCACCCGGTGTGGTATGCTATATGATATATCAGTAAACACGTATTTGGCTGTTTCTGTTCCTTCCAAAATCTTATCTTCAGCTAACACGTCATTTATTGGCACTCGTTCTTCCAGAACTGGTGGCATTTTTAATCGCACTTTAGCTGCCTCAACTGCCTTTCTTGTAGCCTAATGAAATAAAACATTTCTTAAGGAAAGCTACAAGGTTATGGACAAGAATCATCATCTGACAAAAGCAGATACTGATAAAAAATGCCAAGGACTAAAGAAAAGAAGCTGTAGCCACGACTGGGTGAGTGAAAAGTCCCCAGCGCCCTGGCTTTTGCCTCTGTAGTGTGGCTGAGAGCACCATTCTCTGGTGCTCAGCCTCTGGCTGAGGCTCAACCATTCTCAATACAGCAAAGGATGCTCAGAGACAGAGCCAGGCCACAAAAGCTGCTTGAAATGAAAGAAGAATTTCATTTATTGTGTATGTACTATGTATCATATACTGTTCACATACTCTCAAAGTATTTGGCTCATTTAATGCCCACAATTACCTTCTGAACTAGGTGATACTGTTATTTCATGGAAAAGAAAATAAAAGCACACGAATGTTAAGTAAATTGCTAAGAAGCTGCAGTCTGGGACTTGAATCCTGGCAACTCAACTCCAAATCCCATGCTCTTAACCACTGACCACACTGCTCCATGCCACACTGTTAGCAGTGATTACCTCTGAGAAGTGCCAGGGGGACCTTTTACTCATGTGATATACCGCTGGATATCTGAATGCTTTGCTCTGACTGTAACTTACTTTTAAACTAGAGAGAGCAATAATACTTCACACATTCATACACCAAAGCATTTTCCAGAAAGCATTCAATATGCATGACTCCAGGAGGACCCTGGTGCCTAGAGTAAGATGCGGTTCAGCAGGATCTCTTAATTCCATCAAAGCATCAGCCTCAAAGCAGCTCACAGCAGAAGCTTCTGAGGAAGGAAGCTGAAGCAGGCAGGACAAACGAAGGACGCTCAAGCAGGTTTGGGAGCAGAAGAGAGGCTCTGCTTGGACACCCAGGCCTGACCTACGTGCCCACCCCACCCCTCATCTGCCTAATTTCAGCCACTCTCTCTGCTTCTCTCTGCCTGCCGGCCTGCTCCCATGTCTCTTCTCAGTCTGTGCCTGAAACTCCCATCATGAGCGCCTATGGAAGAGCAGCTCTTAGCACCAAGGGAGCCTCTGGAAATCTCATTTAACCCTTTAAAGAAAAGTATCCTGCAATATGTCTGCATTCACATACCTCTTCCAACTGTGCCTGGGTCATCAGCTTATAGGTTGGTGGCTTCAGTTCTTGTATAGCTGGTTTAAAAATCTTCTGTAGATTCAAGCCTGTCATCTTGATGAGTATGTTTTGGACTTCCTCATCCATAAATGTAGGTTTCTTGATCCCTGAGCTACCAGATTCTGTTAAAATGGATTTTAATAAATAAGAAGATGGTAAAAATGACGAGCCAACAAGACCTCAAAACAGAAAAGTTAACAACAGAAATGATGAACAAAATGTCTACCTCAGTATGCATAATGTTAATCCCTATGAAATCCATTCATTCTTTCCTGGATAACATTTACTGAGCGTTTACAGTGATAAGAATACTGCCAAAAAGGCACTGAATCTAGTGGAAAAGCAACATAAAAAACTAATTAATCTGGGGTGCCTGACTGGCTCAGTCAGTAAAGCATGGGACTCTTATTCTCAGAGTTTTGAGTTCAAGCCCCACATTGCATGTGGAGATTACTTAGAAGCAAAATTTCAAAAGTAAGTAAAGTAGTAGTAACTTAGTTGTCTCCTATACGTCAGGCATTATATACATTTTTAGGAGTGTTTACAACAACCCACAAGACAGGTGTGGATGTCTCAATTTTATAAATGAAAATACTAGAGCCTCCTTAAAGACAACTAGCTATTAAGTGACAGAGTCAGGACTCAAACCAAAGTTTGTTTCTAGAGCCTGTATCAGCTCTAGTCCGTCCTGGTGGTCCCCAGTGCAAGTGCCACATACATGCTCCTGGAGCAGAGAAGGGCATGCCAGGGTCAAAGACGACTTCCCAGGGGCCTGAACAGGACAGAGAATAAAGGGAAGAAAATTCCAAGCTAAGGGGCTGCAACTAGGAAACACAGGCTTAGATCACTGGACATGGAATTGAAAAGGCCATGTGGGTATCATGGAAGAAGCTTGGACAGGAGGGGAGACCCAGATATCTCTGCCTTACCAGTTTGCGTATCCCTCTGCCTAACTTCCCCTATGCCATCTCCATTAGGAAAAAAAAAAAAGAGAGAGAGAGAGGAAAAGAGCACCATTCCTTCCCAGCCACCTCTTCCTCTGCTAGTCCTGTAAATGCTGGTGTCCCTAAAAATCCTTCTCTTCTCCCTGCCTATATTCTTGTTGGATGATATCCTAGCAATATAACTTTAATCACTTTTATATGCTGGTGACTCTAAAATCAGAATCTTCAGCCAAGATCATCCTCCATCCACATACCCCAGGGATTTTTAGGGACACCAGCAGTCTTGGTAGGGCATGTTTTTAAGAATTTTTCCATTTCCTCTAGGTTGCCCACTTTTTACCATGTAATTATTCACATTAGCCTTTTAGGATCCTTTGTATTTCTGTAGTATGAGTTGTAATGTCTCCTTTTTCATTTATAATGTTGTTGATTTAGGTCCTTTCTCTTTTTACCTTGCTTAGTCTAGCTAAAGGTTTGTGAATTTTCTTATCTTTTCAAATAACCAGGTTTTAGTTTTGTTACTCTTTTCTATTGTTTTGACTACATTTTTAAGAGATTACACTGGTTCTGTGAAGAATGCTCTACAGTGGTGTCAGAATGGAGTCAGGGAGACTGATTAGGAGACTAAGGCAAGAGATGAGGATAGCCTTGATCAGAGTAGTGGCAGTGGGAAATAGAGGATTAAAGAGAGATTTATAAGATATAACAGGCAGTATGTTCTGTGTTAGTACACTTTTTTTTTTTGTAAAATGGAGATAAGTATGGTATTTCTGGGACTGTGAGGATTAAATGTGCTAAATACGTAAGGTACTTAGCTCAGTAAGTACTGGCATATAGTAAGCAACAAAGCTCTTGCTGTTACTACTGTTGTTTGGCTAGATGTGGAGAGTAAAGGAGAAGTCAGGAATGACTGTAAGATATCTGGCCCACATGACCTATGAATGCTGCTAGGATAAAGAATAATAGGAAAAGGAAGAAATGGAAAAAAATTCAAGACTGAGGAAGAAACAGAAAATCTGAACACACCAATTACTATTAAGGAGATTCAATGAGCAACAATAAATCCCCCAACAAAGAAAAACCCAATACCAGATGGTGAATTTTACCAAACATTCAAAGAGGAGTTAATGCCAATCCTTCTTAAACGCCTCCAAACACTAAACAGGAGAGAACACTCTCACACTCATTTTATGAGGCCAGCATTATCCTGATACCAAAGCCAGACTCTACAGCCATACCACCCTGAACACACCCAATCTAGTCTGATATCAAAGCTAGAAAAGGACGCTGCCAGAAGCCACAGGCCAATATTCCTGATAACCACAGATGTGAAATTTCTCAATAAAATACTTGCAAACCAAATTCAGCAGCACATGAAAAAAACCATTCACCATGATCAATTAGAATTTATCTCTAGGATGCAAGGATGGTTTGACATACACAAATCAATGTGTTACATCACACTAACAGAATGAGAGAAAAAAATCATATCATTTCAACAGATGCAGAAAAGCATTTGATAAAGTTCAACACTGGTTCATGATAAAAGCTCTTAACAAATTAGGTAGCGAAGGAACACACCTCAACATAATAAAGGCCACAGCTACCATGAAAGACTGAAAGCCTTTCTTCAAAGTTCAGGAGTAAGATAAGGATGTCTCCTATTCAACATATTGCTCCAAGTCCAAGCCAATCAATTAGGGGGGGAAAAAAAAGAAAACGTTATCAGAATTGGAAAAGAATAAGTAAAATTGTATCTGGTTACAGACAATAGGATTTTGTATGTAGAAAATCCTAAAAATGCTACCAAATTAAAAAAAAAACAATTATTAGATCTAATCAGCAAATTCAATAAAGTTGCAGGATACAAAATTAACATTTAAAAATCACTAACATTTCTATACTAACAGTAAGTTATATGAAAATGAAAGAAAGCAATCCCACTGACAACAGTATCAAAAACCACAAAATACTTAGGAATAAATTTAGCCAAGGAGGTGAAAGAGCTCTGTGTTGAAAACTAAAAGACAATGATGAAAGAAATCAGAGGAGGAATGCAGGGAAGACAGTGGAGTGGCAGGATCCTAAGCTCACCTTCACCCAAGGATGCACCGAGGCAATAATTATATGTATGGCAACAAACTCTGAAAATGACTTGAAGGCTGGCAGAACAGATCTCCCACAGCTAGTTGTAGAAATAAGGCCACATCCAAAAGGGTAGGAAGGGTGGAAACACAGGAACCAAACCCCTGGCTCAACTAACCAAAAACAAGGACATCACAAGCACAGCAGAGCAAGATCAGACTCTCAGAATAAACTTCTCCCAGCCCTGGGGAACCCACGCTAGAAAAAGGAGTCCCCATAAGGGCTAGCTTTGAAAATGAGGTGGTGCTGATTTTAAACTCTGAGAGAGCCAGAGGTTAAAAAACTGAGACCCAGCATGTTAAATAACTCGCCCCAGACACAGCACAAAAGCAGCAGTGTGAAAAGCACCGGGGGCATATGTGAAAGCAATTTACTGACTAATCTGAGGACATGTGCCAGAAAGACAGGAATCTGCAGGAAACTTAACAAAAGTGATGGTGGTGCCATTTTTCTTGCCCTCCCCAAGCCTAGACAGCCAGACTCTTGAGGGAGCCAGTTCTAACACACCCTTCGTCTATCTTGCTAGCAGCATGTGCCTTGCCTCAGTGTTGTCCTGTGGACCTGTCCCACCCAACCCACCTGCCTTGGTAGGCACCCCTCCAAAGCAACTCCTGCCACAGGAAGTGGGGGAGACAGTTCCACACAACAGCATTCACTCAATTCCTGCTAGCCAGGCCTCTTAGCTGCTGCATGGGGAACAAACCCTGCCCCCTTCAGTGGGCCCACAGCCGTCCCAGCGACTAACTGGAAACAACCAGGCTACCCACTAGCAAGCCTGTGGCAGCTGCAGCCAGGCCTCTCAACAGTACAGACAGCAAATGCTGCCCACCGTGCCTACGGTAAATGAAGCAGGACATTCAGTCCACTGAGCTAAGGGCCAGCCCAATCCACCAGGATGCACACAGAAATTGTGGCCTAGCCACAAAATGAGGACACACACAGCCCACACAGGGGACAAACCTGGACCCTGTGGTCTGTTGACAAGAAGGGATTGTGCTACAGGGCACCACAGGACCTTCTACACAAGGACACTACTTTAGAGATCAGGAGACATATCTACCTAATACACAGAAACAGAGTTCGAAAAAAATGAAGAGACTGAAGAATATGTCCACATTGAAAGAACAAGGCAAAAATCACAGAAAAATAGCTAAACAAAACAGAGATAAGGAATATGCCTAATAAAAAGATCAAAGTAACAATTATAAAGATACTCAACTAGACTTGAGGGAGGATAGATGAATTCACAACTTCAATAAAGAGATAGAAAATATAAAAAATAACCAATGAGAGTTGAAGAATACAGTAACTGAAAGGACAAATACACTAGAAGGAATCAACAGCAGATAAGAGAATGCAGAAAAATGGGTCAGTGATCTGGAAGACAGTGTAATGGAAAGCAACCAAGCCGAAGAGCAAAAAGAAAAAAAATAACAAAGAGTAAGAATAGATTAACAGACCTCTATAACATCATCAAACACAATAACATAGTACTATAGGGATCTCAGAAGAAAAAGAGAGAGACAAGGGGGTAGAAAATTTATTTAAAGAAGTAATCGCTGAAAATTACCCTCATCTGGGAAGACATCCAAGTTCAGAAAGCACAAAAATCCCCAAATACGATGAACTCAAAAAGGTCCAAACGATGACACATAATAAAAATGACAGAACTTGAGATAAAGAGAGAATATTAAGGCAGCAAGAGAAAACAATTACATACAAAGGAAATCCCATAATGCTATCACCAAATTTTTCAGCAAATAATCTGAAAGTCAGAAAGGAATGGCAGGACACAGTCAAAGTGCTGAAAAGAAAAAAATTTATAACCAAGAATACTCTACCCAGCAAATTATCTATCATTCAGAATTAGAGAGATGAAGAGTTACCCAGATGAACAAAAATTAAAGGAGTTCATCACCACTAAATCATCCTTATAGGAAGTGTTAAAGGTAATTCCTTAAGTGGTTAAAAAAAATAAATAAAAGACATTAACTACAATTCAGAAAACTGTGAAAGGAAAAAATTTCACTAGTAAGACCAAACATACAGTAAAGAAGATTAATCACTTAGAAAACCACTATGGAAGTTAAAATACAAAAGCAGTTAAAGAGGCTGTCTTTTCCCCATTGGATATTCTTTCCTGCTTTGTCAAAGATTAGTTGGCTGCATACCTTTGGGTCCAGCTCTGAGTTCTCTGGCCTCATGTGTAGCAACCTGGATGGACCTTGAGGGTGTTATGCTGAGTGAAATAAGTCAGGCAGAGAAGGACAAATATCATGTTTGCACGTATAGGAGGATTAGGAGGAACTTAACAGAGGACCATGGGGGAGAAGAAGAGGGGAAATGGTGGAAGAGAGGGAGAGAGGCAAACCATGAGAGACTCTTGAATGATGAGAACAAACTAAGGACTGATGGGTGTGGGGGGGAGGGGAGAGATGGGCATGGAGGAGGAACTTGTGGGGATGAGCACTGGGTGTTATATGGAAACCAACTGGACAATAAACTATTTGTTAAAAAAAAAAAGTTAAAAAAAGTAAAAAAAAGCAGTAAAATCACCTATATCTACAAAAATTTAAAAAAAAAACTAGGGGACACACAAAATAAAAAGATGTAAAATATGATATCATCTATATATATATATATATGTATATATATATAACATGGAGGAAAAAAGTAAAATATAGTCCTTTCAGAATGTGTTCAAACTTAACCAACCATCACCTTAATAGGGACTGCTATACATATGTGATATTATATATGCACTCCTGGTAACCACAAATCAAGAATCTGTAATACACACACACACACACACACACACACAAAGAAAGAAAAAAAGCTAAACATGACACTAAAGAAAGCCCAAACAACAAGAGAGCAAAAGAAGAAAGGAACAGAGAACTACAAAAACCACCAGAAAACAATTAATAAAATGGCAATAAGTATAATACCTATCAATAATTACTTTACATGTAAATGGACTAAATTCTCCAAACGAAAGATACAGGGTAGAAGATGGATTTAAGAAAAAAAAAAATATTTATGTGCCACCTACAAGAGACTCACTGTAGAACTCAAGATACAGAGAGACTGAAAGTGAAATGATGGGAAAAGCTATTCCATGCAAATGGGAGGTAAAAAAATATCAAAGTAGCAATATTTACATCATACAAAATAGACTTTAAAACTAAGACAGTAGCAAGAAACAAAGGGAATTACATAATGATAAAGGAATCACTCCAAAGAGAAGACATAATAATTGTAAATATCTATGCACTCAACATTGAGGCGCTAAATACATAAAGTAAAATATTAATAGACATAAATTATGTCTAACAGTAATACAATAATAGCTGGGCACTTTAACACCACTCTTAAATCAATGGATAGAACATCCAGGCAGAAAATCAATAAGGAAACAATGCTTTTGAATGACAAGTTAGACCAGATGTACTCAGGAGATCTATACAGAATATTCCATCCAAAAACAAGAGAATACACATTATTTTCAAGTGCACATGGCACATTCTCCAGGATAGATCACATGTTAGACTACAAAACAAGTCTCAATAAATTTAAGAAAATTGAATCATATCATGCATCTTTCCCAACCACAACAGTATAAAACTAGAAATCAACTACAAGGGGAAAAATTTTTTTTAAAAAAACAACACAAATACATGGAGGCTAAGCAACAATCTCCTAAACAACCAATAGGTCAACAAAGAAATCAAAAAGGAATATACGGAGACAAATGAAAATGGTAACACAACAGCCCCAAATCTTTGGAGCACAACAGAAGCAGTTCTAAGAAGGAAATTTACAGGAATACAGACCTACCAAAGAAACAAGAAAAATGTCAAATAAACAATCTAACCTTCTACCTGAAGGAAATTAGAAAAAGAACAAAACCCAACATTAGAAGGAATAAAATAAAAAATTTAGAGCAGAAATAAATGAAAGAGAGTAAAAAAATAGAGAAGATCAATGAAATCAAGAGCTGGTTCACTGAAAAGATTAGCAGAATTGATAAACTTATAGCCAGACTCCTCAAGAAAAAACAAGGACTCAAATAAAATTAGAATTAAAACAGAAGAACCAGCACCACAATATGAAGGATTATAAGAGACTACCATGAAAAACTGTATGACAATCTAGTGGAAAAGTGTAAATTCCCAGAAACATAACCATCTTCCAAAACTGAAGCAGGAAGAAACAGAAAATGTGAACAGACCCCTTACAAGTAAAATAAAGTTAAATCACAATTTTAAAAAAACTCCAACAAAGTCAAGCCTAGATGGATTTACAGGTGAATTCCACCAAACATGTAAAGAAGAGTTAGTACTCTTTCTCCTTAAACTATTCCAAAATAATAGGAGCACTTGGGTGGCTCAATGAATTCAGCAGCCGACTCTTGATCTTCACACAGGTCTTGATTTCAGGGTCATGAGTTCAAGCCCTACACTGGGCTCTACACTAAACATAAAGCCTACTTTAAAAAAAAAAAAAAAAAGTAGAAGAGTAAAGAAAGCTTCCATACATTCTATGAGGCCAGCACTATCCTGATACCAAGACCAGAAAAGAAAAGAAATATAGCCATAGGCCAATATCCCTGATGAACCCTTACTTACGTGGTCAATTAATTTACAACAAAGGAGGCAAGACTATTACAATGGAAAAAAAAAAAAAAAAAAAAAACCAGTCTCTTCAACAAATAATACTGGGAAAACTGGTTATCTACATGCAAAATAATGAAAGTGGGCCACTTTCTTACACCATGCACAAAAAATAAGCTAAAAATGTGTTAAAGGCATAACTCCTAGAAAAAAAAAACAGGCAGTAATTTCTCTGACATTAGCCATGGCAACATTTGTCTACTCCATCTCCTCAGGAAAGAGAAACAAAAACAAACTATTGGAACTACATCAAAATAAAAAGCTTTTGCACAGCAAAGAAAACCACCAACAAATGAGAAGGCAACCTACTAAATGGGAGAATGCAAATGATAAATCAGATAAGGGATTAGTATCAAAATATCTAAAGACTACAACTCAACACCAAAAAAACAATCTGATAAAAAATGGGCTAAAGACCTGAATAAACATTTTCCCAAAGAAGATATACAGATAACCAAAAGACACATGAGAAGATGCTCAATATCACTAATCATCAGGGAAATGCCAATCAAAACCATACTGAGATAATACCTTACACCTGTCATAAAGACTAGACTCAAAAATGGGGCACCTGGGTGGCTCAGCTGGTTGAGCATCTGACTTCAGCTCAGGTCATGATCTCGCAGTCTGTGGGTTCAAGCCCCGAGTCAGGCTCTGTGCTGACAGCTCAGAGCCTGGAGCCTGCTTGGGATTCTGTGCCTCCCTCTCTCTCTCCTGCTCACGCACTGTCTCTGTCTCTCAAAAATCAGTAAACATTAAAAAAAAAAAAAAAAAAAAAAAAGACTAGACTCAAAAAGACAAGACAACAAGTGCTGGCAAGGATGTGGAGGAAAGGGAACTCTAGTGCAACATTGGTGGGAATGTAAACTGGTACAGCCACTGTGAAAACCAGTATGGAGGTTCCTGAAAAAACTAAAAACAGAAATACTATATGACCCAGTTAATTCCACTATGCTATTTACCAAAAAAAAGCCAAAAGCACTAATTTGAAAAGATATGAACCCCCATGTTCATAGCAACATTATTTACGATAGCCACAATATGGAGACAACTAAATATCCATCAATGGATAATAAAGTTGTGGTGTGTGTGTGTGTGTGTGTGTATGTACGTGTGTGCATGCATAATCGAATATTTGGCCATAAAAAAGGAGCAAATTGTGCCATTGGGGACAACATGGATGAACAGTGAAGGCATTATGCCAAGTGAAATAAGTCACACAGAGAAAGACTGTATGATCTCAACTGTACAAGGAAACTTAAACACTCAGAAAAAGAGATCAGGTCATGCTTGGGTGGGTGGCTCAGTCAGTTAAGCTTCTGACTCTTGATTTCGGCTCAGGTCATGATCTCATGGTTCTTGGGATCGGGCCCCATGTCTGGTTCTGCACTGACACCTAGGAGCCTGCTTTAGATTCTCTCCGACTCATAGGTTTTCTCTTCTCTTCCAAAACAAATAAAGATTTTAAAAGGAAAAAGAAAATGAGATCAGACTTGTGGTCTTAGAGTTACCAGATGAAGGGGTAGGAGGAGGGGGAAGTGGATGCAGGTGGTCAAAAGGGAGAAACTTCCAGCTAAAAGATAAATAAGAACTAGGGATTCAATGTACAACATGATATGGTTAATACTGCTGGATAGCATATATGAAAGTTGTTAAGAAAGTAAATCCTAAGAGTTCTTACTACAGGGAAAATTTTTTTTTTCTTTTTATCTACAGGAAAGAAAAGATGTAAACTAATTTTACTATGGTAATAATTCATGACATACAAATTTCATGACATACTATTATTGTGTTACACACCTTAAACTTACACAATGCTGTATGTTAATTGTATCTCAATAAAACAAATTTTTAAATGTAATCAAGATCGTGCATGCTTGAAACTCACCAATGACTGCCAACATAATTTAGAAAAAAAACTAAGGTAGTTTGCTTACTCACTGCGTCCCATAAACACTGTGCTCCCCCAAAGTCCAGAACCCTGTCATACTCATCTCTAGCACCCAGGCCACTTAAGGCAGACAATACATGTTCAGCACTATTCTCTCCTCAGTCAGTCTCACCCAGTCCCCCCGGCTTGAGTTACCACTTTTACCAGATGTTTCTCACTTCAGATATGATTGATACCTAAACTCGAATTTCAAAAGCACCTCAAATTTAACGTGCGCAAACAGACGTTTAATTCTGCTTTCCTTCCAAGCTCCTCTTATGTACTCCTGCCTCTTCTTCCCTCACCTCCCCCTTTCCCCCACCAAAAGCCTATTCCTACAATTGATCTTCTCTGTCTTGGTATAAACGGGATTACTCTCCACTCAAATGCGCAAGTCAGAAACCTGAGAAGCAACACTGATTTCTTTCAAACGTAGAGCCAACGCCATAACCAACCCTTATCAATCCTACATAAAACACGGGTTTCCAAACTAACTGTGTTCAGTCTCATTTTGCTCACTTTCGCTTATGCTGTTTCCTCTGCCTGAAATGCTTCCTGTTTTCTCACTATAGCACGGTTAGCCAGGTCTCGGCGCTCGTCACAACCTCCAGGAACCCCTGCCACCTAGAGTGCTACTCCTATGTGCGTTCCCCTATCCACCGCCTGGGTCACACTGCACTGCCACCCCCCCCTGAGCCACGAGTACCCTCGAAGAAAAACCCGTTTAGTTGGCCGTATCCCCTAAACATAGCACCGTGCCGAACATAGCAAGGAGCCGATCTCAAGCACCGTTAGTTAAGTGAGAGAAGGAATTACAAAGGCAGACGACGACAGACCCTGCAGGTACAAGGTACAGGACGGCGCCGGCTGGGCCTAAGGGTGCACTGCTAGAGAAGCGGGAGACTGGCGTAAGGGGGTGGGGTCCGCGTGGTTCTCGTCAGCCACAAGCAGGTTCTGGGTCTCCCATAAATACGCGCCGGGGACATCTGACGGGTCACTTACCCGCCTCAGAGCCAACCCGACGGCATGGCAACGCCGCCCCGCAGGGCCCGGGCAGCGGCTGGAGCAGGGTGCCGAGCTGAGGCCGAGTTCGGGCCCGGAAACAAACCCGCTCGGCGCTCCGAGAACCTGTCAGGAGGCTCCACAGCGACACAGACGCTCTGAGGGTCGCCATGATTGTCCGGGTCCGTCGGCGCCGGAAGCGGCTGTAAGCCATTTCGGGTCTCGCGCGCTTCGCGCGGCATTCTGGGAAGTGTAGTCCGGTTGAGAGAGGTGGAAGGCGGGACTGCACCCCTTTACAATTTTCTTGTAATCCGCTTCTTTACATGTGGAAGATGTTCGTGTCCTCTGTATGCATACAGCCAAAGATAAAACTTACAACATCTCCCTTATATGTTTTTTTTTCTTCCTGGACCTTTCCTTCGTTTCCATGGCTCTAACCGATTTCCATTGCCTGTCCAAACCTTTTCTCCTGGCCCCAGGTTTAAATCCAACTGCCTATTCGATTTACCCGTTCCACGTTATCACACACCATCCCCCATGCCAAATATAACTGATTGCCACCACCACCTTCATATCAACTCATACACTTCATTCTGTCTTGAGAACCTTACCTCTTTACTTCATAACCCATTTCTCAATTTGTGATTGTTTTGCTCATTTATCTGCATACTTTTCTCATCCCATGAAGATAATCACTCTACATATGTCACCTAACCTGGTACATGTCTATACACAGCAAACATTTGTTAAATACATGACTGAATGAATGATTAAATGATCCTGTTATTTTCTTATCAGCTGTCCAGGATGTGCAAATCTTGTGCTAAGAACTCATTCCAAGGCCTGGCTAAAGAAGGATGTTAACACTTGTTTGAGTTAGCTGGACAGGTAGATTTATCTTCTAACCTTACCTCTTTTCTACCACTGCGTATTAAGACCTCTGTTTCTGAACAGACTCCCTGTTTGGGTAGGGAAGGAGAGAGCCCTAGGCTTGGTGCTGCATTCAGGCATGGCTGCTGCCCTATGCTTCCCCACACTTCTGCTCACACCTACATCACAGCAGGTAGCAGGTGTCAGGGAGTGTCAGTGAGATGCATCCAAGTGTCTCCCAGCCCATGCCCTTTCTCTAAGAATCGACCACCTACTTCATTCTCATAGGCACTGCTGAGAGGATAGGCCTCACTGGCTATGTTTTCATATCAACATCCCCCTGGATAACACTGTTTGGACAATGAGTGGACACCTAATGTAAGAGGAATGAATCCACTAGCTGCTGTATTCCTTTCCTGTAGCCACTGTGACAAATTACAAAAATTTGGTGGCTTAAAACAACAGGAATCTATCCTCTCACAGTTATGGATGCCAGTAATTCAAAATCAGTATCACTGTGCTGAAAGCAAAGTATCCTCCCTTTGGAGGCTCTAGGGGAGAATCTACTCCTTGTCTCTTCCAGCTTCTGGTGATTGCAAGCGTTACTTGGTTTATGGCCACATCATTCCAATCTCTGCCTTGACCTTCACCTAACCTCTTCTGGCTGTGCCCAATCTTCCTTTCCCTCACTCTGATAGAACCTGCCCTGATAATCTAGGATAATCTCCCCATCTTAAAATACTTAGTCACTTCTATAAAGACCCTGTTTCTATAAAACATTCACAGGTTCTGAGGATTACTGGTAGATATCTTTGGGGAAGGAAGGATATTTTTCAGCCTACCTCAGCTGTCGAAGCACCATATTTTCTCTTACTATTTAAACTAAGAAACATGGAAACTGTAGTTGGTGGTAGAGCCTTGAAATTAATTACTATTTATAGTTAGATTTGGAGCTGCCTTTCTTGGCAATATATTCACTGATGAGTGAGCAGAGAAAGTCAGTGAACAGAAAAAGGCTGGAAGATGGAGCAGAAGAAGAGATGGCTGACTGTGTGCTTTGAGAAAGAGATGAGGAAAGGTGCTGTCTTGGCCAGAGACCTTCCCATGGCCCTTTCATTAATCTCCTTTACTTGGGCCACAATAAGTTTTACTGACAAGTATTAACCAAGTTTCCTAGTTCTACCTTTAACCTTGGACAGTTGCCCACATTGTTCAGAATCTCAGTTCCTCACCTACAAAATGGGTATAATGAGAGCACTTACCTTGCAGACTTTGAGGATAAAGGACTTTGAGGATTTGATGTCTGGCATTTCGTAAATGGGATGGGTGCAAGATGGGCTGCGTGGCAGCAAGTCGGTGCCTGTCTGAAGGTCCTCAGAAGGAAAGCTTATCAGTTAAGGTTATCTGGTTATAAGCCACAGAAATATTTCCTGTCTAAAACAGAGATGGAGGCGTTGGGAAAGATGTTGACTATCTTACAGAGTTAAAGGGAAAGCTGAATAGCAAAGCTGCAGGAAGGCCTTGAAGGATGGAAGCTCCACGGTTCCCAGAGGCAAGAACTCAAGAGAAATCTCTCCAGGAGGCTGTTGTCAGAATGTCTTGATTCCAACTACTTGCTTTCCATCAAATCCAAGTTCCTGGCAAGAGAAACAGAATGGCCTAGGTGAGGTCCTATTCACTCCCTAGGAAATGGAGAGGGCGGGCCCTCTGACAGTCCTAAAACACCCTAAATGCATCCAGTGGTAGGATTCATCAGGTCAAATCTGGAATCACCAGCTCTGTGGAGCAAGAGTGTGTATTATTGTTTGTAAAGCAAAAGTACAGTGACATTTCAATTACTCAACTGTCATTGATTTTACGGGGGTCTGAATTTCATTGTTTTCCTAAAGGGACTGGGATTTTTCTCTGGAATTTTAGAATTCTTCAAGATGAGGATCTGGGGGCAGAAGACTGGAAGAGGGATGTAGAGCGATGGAAAGAGGAAGGACAGGGCCTGAGAAAGAAAAGTGACCATCTGGAAAATCCAAGAGCCCTTGCAATCTCCAGCAAACACTTGAAACTTCCAGAGGTCTTCAAAACATCATCTTCCCCAAGGACCACATCTGTCCCATTTATGTCTTCACCCAGAGTGTATTTTCCCTGCCCCAGTTCAGGTCCAAATTCCCAACATGTTCCTACAGACAGAGACTCCATGGTCAAAGCCCCTTTTTGCACTGGGAAGAGATGGATAACAAGGCAAGAAGTGAAATGATAAGGGACAAGTAACGATGGGAGGCTCCCAAGGAAGCTGCAGAGAACAAGACCCTCAGTGGGGACACTGGCCATTGATGGGAAGCAGTCTTTGTACCAGGAGGCAAGAAGTTAAAGGTGAGTTGAGTGTGGATAGGTCTTGTGGAAGGAACCAGAAGGCCTTCCTTCCTCTCTGCCTCTTTTCTCCGAGCAACAGAAAGCAGTCATTAGTTGAGAGAAAGCTGGGTTGTGTTGGTAGCTGCAGGAACAAGAAGTTTGATGGTGCTGCTGGGGCCTATACACTTGACTGTGATGCCAGAACCTGAAGGAATAGCAGGCCACCGAGCGGTGGGACAGTCACAGCCATTCAAGAGAAGAGGAACCAGGATCTGGAAGCCTGGAAGTTATTTCTGATAGTTCTAGAGGAAGACGGAGAACATTTGTGCCTAGAAGCCTGAGCAAATTTGCATCTGAGAAGAAATACCCTGAGCCATGGTGAGGATGTGGAAAGATGTGACAAAGCACAGCTGCCATCCCTTCGTTCGGAGGGCACTGTCTTCTCATCAGTCCTGCTGGTCTTCATGGCATGTTGGCGAGGCAGACGGAACAGGCACCAATATGACCATTTTCTATACATATAACCTGAGGCTCCAAAGTTGGGTTTGCCCAAGGCCATCCAACTTATTCAAAGCAAACACAAGGTACACTCTGGTATCCCTGGCAGCTATTATGGTGGAAAAGTAGTTTCACATGTGTTTCCTGGGGTAAGGAAAAACACGGAGACTTCCAGAAATGATACAGACTGTCTTCTGAGTCCAGAAGGTGACCCAAAAAAGAGCAAGCAGGAAGACTGTCTTCCACCCTGAAACAGTGGGAGTGGATGAGTCACTTCCTCCAACCCTGGAGTTATCAGTTTATCTCCAAATTTCCACACGATACCCTGTCTCTTTGTTTCTGACAGCACCCGCTCAACTATAATTCTACCCCAAACTGAGCATTCAAGACAGAAAATGATTGCCAGAGGCCAAGGCTACATCTGTCTGTGATAACAGGCAGACCCTCTGTCCTATAGCACAGTGACATAAATGTCAAAGGCACTTAGGCCAGCTCCTTCCTGCCATCCCAGATGTCCCCACAATGACGGAGGCCTAGAGTAATCACCCCATGTCACGGCCATCAGGGATACAATCTATAATAGCTGACACTTGGCTCTCTTGCTCCCCAGAGCCGGCTGCTGTCAGGTTTGGTATGTGGAACATTTTGTCAGAGGGACGTGCTGGCCTGGGTTGAAAGTAATTCCCATCAGCTCATACCCGGGTGGTCTGTCACAAGATTATTTTTCAGTTCGATCTGGATTCCGGAAGTCCTTTGGACAGAGAGCTGGTATTTTCAAAGGTTAATAAGCCTGTCAGAAGTTTCTTTCATGAGAAAATGTGATGCATCTGATTGCCCTGACTTGCATGCAGTTCCCAGATCAGGGGTCTGAGCATAATTTCACCTTGGTCTCAGAACTTTCAGTGTCCTGAAGATTCCTGGGGCCTGGACTAGGAGAGGCTGGCAGTGGTTTGCAGCAGTTGGAAACCAGAACCAAAAGAGCAGAATATAGATTCTTAGGGTGACCTAAGTGTGTGTGCTTATGTGTATGTGCAAATGTGTGTGTTTGGATGTGTCATGCAAATGTGTATGTGTATATGTAAGTGTCTTCTGGGGACATAGGTGTCTGCATACATGTGTGTATGTGCATGGGTGATCATTTTGTGTGCATGTATTCAAACGCATATGAATATGTATGTATGCAAGCACATATGTGTATATGTAAAGTGAGTGTGTGCGTGCGTGTGTTTATGCGGTCTTGTATGTGTACAGGTGAACATGCATGTCTTCACATGTGTCTACTGGCCTGGAAATGGGGGGCAGTTTCATGTTAAGAGCTTTGGGATCATACAGATGTAGGTTAAAATTCTAGCCTCACAACTTATTAGCTGTATGAGCCCTTGCTCCTCATCACTTTCATTTCCTCCTAAGATGAAATGATAACAGCTTCCACATAGGACAGGAGCAAGGGTTAACAGACATGAAGCACACAGTCAGTGCCCATCAAATGATAGACAGCATCATTACTATTACCCTTAGCATCAGCATCTTTCTGGTCTCCTCTCATCTTGTTCCATGGCTGTGTAGCATTCCTTCTGTCTCCAAAGTTTCCTTGTGACCCCTGGGAATCCCTTTCTTCCACTCAGCCTGTACAACTTCCTCCCCCCAAGCAACCACTGCTTTCTCCCTCACAGAATAGCTTGCATTTTCTGGAGTTATATAAAAAGGCCTAAGTATGTGCTCTTTTTCTGTCTGGCTTCTTTTATTCAGCATAATGATTTTAAGGTTTGCCCATGTTGTCATGTGTATCAATAACTGTTCCTTTTTATTGCTGAATAATATTCCATTATGCGGGTGTGCCACAATTTGTTAGCCATTCACCTGCTGAGGGACTTTAGGGTTGTTTCCAGTCTTTTGCCCTATTAGAAATAAAACTGTTAACATTTGTGTGCAAGTATTTGCACATATGTTTTCAACTCTTAAGAAAATATCTAGGAGTGGGATCGCTGAATCATATGATTAGGTGTATCAAATTTTTCAAGAAACTTCCAAACTATCCTCTAAAGTCATTGTACCATTTTGCATCTCCTCCAGCAGTGTACAAGAGTTTGGTTTCCTCAACATCCTCACCAACACCTGATGTGGTCAGTTTTTTTGCCATTTTAATACATGTATTGTGGTATCTTATTGCAGTTTTTAGTGTGTGTGGTTTTTTTTTTTTTTTGGCTTATTTATTTTGAGGGAGAGAGAACATGCATGCATGCACACAAGCAGGAGAGGGGCAGAGAGAGGGAGAGAGAGAATCCCAAGCAGGTTCCATGCTGTCAGCATGTAGCCCAATATGGGGTTTGATCCTACAAACTGTGAGATCATGACCTACACTTAGATCAAGAGTCAGACACTTAACTGACCCAACCAGGTACCCCAAGGTTTTAGTTGTCATTGGTCTGATGACTAATGATATTGAACATCTTTTCATGTCTTCTTTGCCATTCATGGATCTTCTTTGGAAAGTTATCTATTCAAATCTTTTGCCTATTTTTAAAGTGGGTTGTTTGTTTTCTTACTGAATTTCAGGAATTCTTATATATCCTGGATACAAAACCTATACTAAAAATACATTTGCAAATATTTTCTCCCTGTTTCTGCTTGCCTTTGTATTCTTTTAACAACATCTTTAAGAGAGAGGTTTTTAATTTTGATGAAGTTTAATTTATCAATATGTTTTTTCATGGGTCAGGGTTTGCCTAACCCAAGGTAACAAAGATTTTCCTATGGTCTCTTCTGGAAGATTCATAGTTTTAGATTTCACACTTAGCTGTATGGTGCATTTTGAATTAATTTTTTAATATGAGGCATGGATTGAAGCATACTTTTGCATATGCATACCAACTGTTTCAGAATCATTTGCTGAAAAGACTATCTTTTCTGCACTGAATTGCCTTTGCACCTTTTAAAAAAAATTAGTTGTCTATATATGTGTGAATGTACTTTATTTTGAAGTCTCTATTCCATTGACCAATTTTTATATGTTTATGCAATACTACACTGGTTTATTACTGTGGTTTATATAATAACTCTTGAAACTGGATAGTGTTAGTTCTCCAAATTTGTTCTCCTTTCCTTTTTTTTTCAAAGTTGTTTTGGCTATTTTATGTCCTTTACATTTCCATATAATACGTCCTTTACAATACCATATAAATTTTAGAATCTGGTTTTCAGTTTCTACAAAAATCCTGTGGCAATTTTGATTGAGACGATATCAAATCTCAGATCATAACTCAGATCTTAGACCAAATTAAATCTATTCTCTCTATATAAATCAATTTAGAAAGAATTGATATCTACAATTCTGAATCTTCTGACTGATGAACAACACTTATTTCTCTGTTTATTTAGGTCCCTGTAGTTTCTCTAAGGAATGTTTGGTAGCTTTCAGTGTAAAGATCATATATTTTGTCAGGTTTATCCCTGAGTGTTCAATGTTTTTGATACTACTGTAAATGTTACTTTAATTTCAATTTATGACTGTTGCTAACCTAGAGATACAATTGGTTTTTGTTTATTAATCTTCAAACTTGCTAAACTAACTTTCTAGTTCTTGCTTATAGATTCCATCAGATGTTTCACATAAACAGTCACATCTGTGAATAAAGATAGTTTTTAACTCTTCAATTTGGATGACTTTCTTTTTTCCTTTTTCTTACCTAATTACATTTACTATAACCTCCAGTACCATGTTGGAGAGCAGTGGTTCAAACAGATATCTTTGTCTTGTTCCTGATCTTAGAGGAGAAGTGTTCGGTCTTTTTACATTAAGTAGGTTTTCATAGATATCCTTTGTAAGGTTGCAGAAATTAATTTTATTCCTAGTTGGCTGAGAGTTTCTCTCAGGAATGGATGTTTGATTTTCATTAAATGCTTTTTTAGAATCTCTTGAGATGATCATAGGGTTTTACTCTTATAGTTTGTTAATATACAACATATATTATATAGAAAATTATATAATTATATATAATAATTTAATATAATATAATTACAGTGATTGCTTTTCATACATTAAACCAACCCCACATTCATTCTGGGAACAAACCCCATTTGATAAAGATGTATCATTTTTTAATATGGACCATTGGATGATTTGATTACATTTGTAGAGTTTGTACTCTATTTTCATGGAGGATTTGATCTGTAGTTGCTTTTGTGGTCTTTGTCTGATTTTAGTATCAGGGTACTGCTGGTTGCATAGAATGATTTGGAGAATCTTTCATCCTCTTCAATTTCCTGAAAGATTTAGTGTATAACTGGTATTGTTTCTTCTGTAAATGTTTGGAAGAATTCACCTGTCAAGCTACCTGAGCCTTGAGTTTTCATGTGGGAAGCTTTTTAAATAAACTTCAATTTCTTTAGTAGATACAGGGCCATTCAGATTACCTTCTTTAGTTTTTTAAGTGAGTTGCTTGTATCTGTCAAGGAATTTGTCCATTTCAGGTAAGTTGTCAAATTTATTGGTATAACATTGTTTATAGTATGAACCAACTAGGCTTCTAAATCTGTTGATTTTATAAAGATATCACTTCTGTTATTCCTGATATTAATAGTTTGTATATTCTCTTTTCTTTTTAATGAGTCTAGCTAGAGGTTTATGAATTTTATTGATCATCTCAATGTTTTTGTTGTATTTTTCTCTGTTCTTGTGTTTTCTATTGATTTCTGTTTATTTGATATTTATTATTTATTCCCTTTTGCTACTTATTTTTCTAGTTTCTTAAGGTGGAAGCTGAGATTATTGTTTGAGGATCTTTCTTCTCCAATATAGGTGTTTCATGCTATAAATTTCCCCTTAACAACTGGTTTAGCAACATTCCACAAATTTTTGTATCTTTTCAATTTTCTTTGTTATTCCTCCTTTAATGATAGGTTATTTAGTTTCTCCATATTTGATAATTTTCCAGTTATCTTTCTGTTACTCATCTCTAACCTAATTCTATTGTAATCAGAGAATATATTTTGTATGACTTGAAGCTTTTTAAATTTATTGAGACTTGTATTGTGGTGCAAAGTATGCTCTACCTTGGAAAATGTTCAGTGTGCACTTGGCTACCTTCCTGAGTTATTGATTTCTAGATTAATTCCATAGTGTGATCTGAGGGCAGACACTGTATGATTTTGGTTCTTCTGAATTTGCTAAAGGGTGTTTTATGATCCAGAACATGGTCTACTTTGGTGAATGTTCCATGTGAGTTTGAGAAAAATCTATATCCTGCTATTGTGGGTTGAAGTTGTTGACAGATGTTAACGATATCCAGTTGACTGATGGTGCTGTTGAATTCAATTACGTCCTTACTGATTTTCTGCCTGATAAACCTGTCCATTTCTGATAGAGGGCTGCTGAATTCTTCAACTATAATAGTGGATTCATCTGGTCCTCCTTGGAGTTCCATGAGTTTTTGCCTCATATATGTACAGTCTCCTGTTAGGTACACACACATAAGGATTGTTATGTCTTCCTGGAGAATCAACACCTTTGTAATTGTGTAATGCCCCCTCTTTATCCCTGATAACATCCCCTATTCTAAGTCTGCTCTGTCTGAATATAGTTACTCTCTTTCCTTTGAGTATTGATAGGATGGTATATTTTTCTCCATCCGTTTACTTTCAGTATACATGTGTCTTCCTATGCCCAGAGATTCAGCCATGTCTAGTCTACTAATGAGCTCACCCATCAAAGGCATTTTGTCATTTCTGCTGATGTCAAATTTTCACATCTTTTGTTTCTCTGAAAAAAAATCTTTATTTCACCTTCATTTTTGGAAAGATATTTTTGGCTAGGTATAAAACCCTAAATTGTCCATTTTTTTTTCTTTCAGTACTTTGAAGACTGGCTCCAGTGTATTCCTGATTACCTTTATGATGAGAAATCTTCTGTACTCATTTCTTTTTTGTTCCTCTGCACATAATGTCTTTTTTCCTCTGACAGCTAAGATTTTTCTCGTTATCTTGGGTTTTGAATATTTTTAAAATATTTTTATTTATTTCTGAAAGAGAGAGACAGCGTGAGCAGGGGAGGGTCAGAGAGAGAGGGAGACACAGAATCTGAAGCAGACTCCAGGCTCTGAGCTAGCTGTTAGCACAGAGCCTGACGTGGGGCCCAATCCCACGAACCGAGATCATGACCTGAGCTGAAGTTGGACGCATAACTGACTGAGCCACCCTGGTGCCCCAGGTTTTGAATATTTTTATTATGATGTGCCTTGATGTAGTTTTATTCACATTTCTTGTGCTTTTGATCTGTTAAGCCTCTTGGATCAGTAGGTGTATAGTTTTCAGTGAATGTGGAAAACTTTTGTCCATTACTTCTACAAATGTTTTTCTGTCCACTTCTTTACCCACCCCCCACTCTCCTTCACGGACTCCAATTACATATATATGAGGCCACTTAAAGTCATCCCTCAGTTTACTGATCCTCTATTCTTTTTTAAAAAAACTTTTTTCTATGTTTCATTCTGAATAAGTTCTATTGCTATGGCTTCAAGCTCACTAATCTTTTCTTTTGTTGAGTCTAATTTGCTGTTAAATCTAACCCAGTATACTTCTAATCTCAGACATTGTAATCTTCATCTACAGAAGTTTGATTTAGACCTTTTCTGGTATTTTCTATGTCTCTACTTAACTTTTATAATAGATAAAATAGTTATAATCACTGTTAATGTCCTTTTCTGCTAATTCTAATAAATTGTGTCAGTTCTAAGTGAGTTTCAATTGATTATTCTTATTCTTAATAATATTTTCATGCCTGTTAATATTTGATTGCCACAGTTTGTGAATTTTACTTTGTTGGCAGCTGAATATTTTGGTATTTCTATGCATATTCTTGTACCTTGGTCTGGGATTCAGTTAGGTGAACTGAAAACATCAATCTTTTTGGCCATTCTTTCAAAAAAAAATGTTTTTGAGAGAGAGCGAGTGGGGAAGTGGGGCGGGGGGGAGAGTGTGTGTGTGTGTGTGTGTGTGTGTGAGAGAGAGAGAGAGAGAGAGAGAGAGAGAGAGAGAGAATCCTAAGCAAGCTCCATGCTCAGCAAGAGTCCAACACAGGGCTTTATCTCACAACCCTGGGATCATAACCTGAGCCAAAATAAAAAGTCAGATGCTCAACCGACGGAGCTACCCAGGTGCTCCTGGATATTCTTCTTATGATTTGTTAGGTAGGCCTAGGGCAGTGCCTCACATAGGGCTAATTATTTCACATTACTCAGACAACACCTTTCAAATAGTCTACCCAATGCACCATAATTTATGAATTTTTCTTGCTGGTGGGAACAATCACTATTTCCAGCCTTTTGAGTATGCTCTCCACTGCTCTCTATTCCTTTCAGACGTTCCCCTTCCTCAGCTTCAGGGAGTAGCTTCATACTCATGCCCTGACCAGTACTCTGCTGAGTGCTAGAAGGGAACGCTTTGTGGATATTCAGAGTTCCATGGGCGGCTCTCTGCTTCTTTGATATATATTTGGAAAACTCTGGCCACCTTGGTTTCCCTGGGCTTTTAGCTCCATCTCCTGAATTCAGGGAATTTTCTGGGCTCCGGCTGGGTTCCCCTTCTCTGTGCTATAGCCTGGAGAACTTCTCAAGTCAGTAAGATGTGAAAATTGTAGGATTCACCTCATTTGTTTCCCATGACAGGGACACTGCTCTTCATTGCCTGGTGTCTTGTATTTTGAGAACCATCATTTTATATATTTTCTTATTTATTTGTTTCAGGTAAATCTAGTCCCTTCCTCTCTTGGATGGAAGTGGAGATCCTCCTCAATGGAGTCTGAAGGGCACAAACACCTATATGATGCAATTGGAGAGTAATTCAAGACTGTATAACATGAATTTTCTGAACCCAGATTGTAAAGGGGCACTTTTTCTTCTGATTTAAAAACTATAATTTGGGAAGACTCACAAAACAATACAAATTATGAGGCAACTGAAAGCAAGCAATGAAATTCTAGGAACTTGGAAATGTCACTGAGGACCCAGGACAGAGGGTCCCATGGCTGGAAGATTTCCCATAGTGCATAGCCAGCATGGGCTGGAGGTTGTGAGAGAGGCTGCAGAGAGGGGAGCCCCAAGACTAAGGCAGGGGACTTACTGCTACCAAAGTATCCCAGTCCTGCCTTCAGAGCGCTTATTAAGATTGTGGTCAAATACTTGTAAGTTTACTTGGTTATTACCTATTTTACCTTCCAGACTACAGGCTCTGTTTGAGCATAGCCTTTCACCACTATATCTTCAGTACTCATCAGAGTGCCTGACACATAATTGAAGCTCAATAAATATTCAATAATATACGAATGAATAAACACATGAACAATGGGCAGAACTAGAAAATAAGGGTCCAGGCCTCCAGGCAAGGATAAGAAGAGCCCACCCTAATCAGAGAAATCAAAGAATATCAGTGACAGTGACCTTGATGGGAATGAGAGTGACCTTGATGGCAGACAGTGGCCACAATTCATGCTGGACTATGAAAATGACAGTGACAGCATTCATTATTTGTTTTTGGGATACATGATGTTGATAATGGTGACAATAACAATGCCCATTGTTTATTTAAGCCATGAAGAGAGAATGAATCTGAATTTTTATTTAAGCCATGAAGAGAGAATGAATCTGAATTTGGTAGAAAACTTACTACTGTCTTATGGGGGATTTTTCTGGTTGCAAAACTTTTTATTCTACCAAAGCACAGGCTGTTCGAAGACAATGATGATAAAAATCAAGAGTTCCTCCCAGGAAAGCAGGGACTTAAGGGCTTTAGGTTGTGAATCCCAGTTCTGTTTTGCACAGCAGGGTGAATTTATATGCATTACTCCACTTCGTCAAGAATCAGTATCTCTTCTGTAAAATGGGATTGATAATCCCTGCCTTTCAGTGTTGCTGTGGGCTTAGTGAGAATACTCAAAAATTAATAAGCAGCCTCAGGCACAGAGCAGGTACTCAGTAAGTTACACTATTGTAAGGCATTTTATATTTGCCCGCAAAATGACGCAGTGGGAGAACACACAGAGGATCACCCAGGAGGCAAGGGGGACACAGGTGGTTGTGGGTTAAGGGCATTGGAGAAGGACATGAGGATCCACTGCTGGAACCAGCTCTGACCCATCCCAGCAAGGAACCAACTTCTTCTAGAGCTGCTCTCTCTGAGCCTCTTCCATATCTCCTGCTAGGCATAATTGGTGGGAAGATTAGCAAGGTGATCTGGCCACTTAATGTGCAAAAACACCTGGCCCATGGGGCGCCTAGGTGGCTTAGTCGGTTAAGCGTCCGACTTTTGCTTAGGTCATGATCTCGCGGTTTGTGGGTTCGAGCCCCGCGTCGGGCTCTGTGCTGACTGCCAGCTCAGAGCCTGGAGCCTGTTTCAGTCTGTGACTCCTCTCTCTCTGACCCTCCCCTGCTCACGCTGTCTCTCTCTCTCTCTCTCTCTCCCCCCCTAGAAAAAAAAATTAAAAAAACAAAACAACAACAACAAAAAAAACACCTGGCCCCGGTTCTGGCTTAGGAGGTGCTCTGGGATCCTGTCCAGCGCCCCATTCAAGACAGCACATGTGTTCTCCCTGTGTGCCAGTAGGTGGCGCTGTGGTACCGCCGTCAGGACCCAGATGTACCCTTGGTGCATCTTGTCCTCCCAGGCCGTTCAGTCCTGGGGGTGCCTTTCCAGACCACCGCAGTCTCTCTCCCCGTTCGCATCTTTGGAAAGACACAGAGCGTCCTGCCCTTTCACACAGCCTTTTCGTTCCTTCTCCACCTGCCCCTCGGACAGAGGAAACCTCAACTCTCCCTCCTCCATCCAAAGAGGCAGGGGATCTCCCAGTTTACAGGGGTGGTAGGGAGCAGTCAACAGAAAAGAGAGGGCAAGAAAGTGACCTTGCTTTCTTGACCACCAGCTACCTCCTAAAACCAACAGCCCACATCCAGGCATGCAAATTCCTCTTTCTAATTCTGGAAGCTTGATGATAAATCGCTGCATCGGTTGTCTTTAGAGAGACTTGTTTTTCCAAAAGGGTTTGACAGAGCCAGAGAGCCAAGTGCCTCTCCTGTCTGGGACTCAGGAACCCCCTTTGTGCCCACAGGACTCTGCTGTGGAATTTTCAATATGGACAGAAGAGAGAGCGTGAGTTAGGAAACGTCGACCCGGAAAGAAAGTCCAGCTTCCACGAACAGGGTGATTTAGAATCAGAGTCGGCATTTACCTTCTCTAAGGCTTATCTACAAAGTGGGGCGAGTGATCCCTGATTTGTAAGGTTGCCATGAGGAATACATGAGCGTATCCTGTGAAAGTGCTTTGTCGGTTGGAAAGTTCTAGGCACCTGTGAGATGTGATTATCACAAAAAGATAACAGACTTGGACAGCCTTGGGACACGTACAAAATGGCTGGTATGGGCAGGGCCAGGGAGGCCAGAGGTGGGGTGGAGAAGAGAAATGGACCTTGAGCCAGGCCAATAGGATTAAGGGTAGAGGGGGAGCGGGTTCACAGAAGCACAGGGCCCGGAAAATGTGGGCTGAGTGGGGCCCGGGGCACAGGCTGGAAGGGGAGGACAGGGGCAGATGTGGGGACTTACATGCCTGACTGCTGAATCTGAACCCGGTACCCCAACTATCAGGGAACTTCCACCCACAAAGGGCAGTGCTTGGAGAGAGCCCTCTGGCAGCAGTGAAAATGGAATAGTGGGAAGCCAGCCTGGGAGGCTGTTGTAATCAGTGTGCATTTCACTCTGTGTTTTTAAAGATGTTTAAACAACAACTATTTTATTAGTCCTCACAATCTTTTGTAGGGCTCAGCTGGGTGATCCTTCTATATAGTGGCAACTGAGAGTCCCTGTGGTATTCAGCGGGTGCATTCAGCTCGATCTGACGGATCCAAGGTAACTACTTACATGCTGGCAATTTGGAGAGGATGGCCAGACGGCTGGACTGAGCTGTTGGTCAATACACCTATATGTAGCCTTGTCATTGCGGTGATTCTCCCTGTTATTAGCTGTGACTCTGGAAGTGTGCTCTTCTTTCTCTAACTTTTCCTGTCCATTGAAATGGGCTCAAGAGTGGAGGCTCACTCATCCTATCTCAGAAGACAGGACTGTCCAGGGCACAGCGCACACTCACACTCACACACACACACACACACACACACAATGTATTCCCATCTGCACTGATACCACAAAGTATGTTTCTGAGGCTTCACCTCCCACTTTCCAGCAAGGCAGGAAGCCCAGCCGAGGCCCATCTGAGCTGTTTCAAAGAGAGAAACTGGCTCTGGCACTCATGACAGCACCACTGCCAACACACACACACACACACACACACACACACACACACACACACACACACAAACACACACAGATACACTTGGGAAATGAAATGTATGGAGGCCGGGGCCACCTCTGTTCTGAAGGAAAGCCACACAAACCACACGGCCATGTGGTATGCTGACAGGTTATCCCCTCTGCCACACACCAGAAGAGAAGGTGCTGTGGCTGGGAGGCCCCTCCCATGCAGCATGGCATTTCTCTCTACAGCAAACTTATCACTAAGCCTTGGGACTGTCAGCCGGGAGACCTTGGCTCACCAGAGGGGTGGGGCAAGGAGCTCTTCCATTAGGCTTAAAGTAACACCCCAGATTGCTTTCCTTTCTCTGCCTGTGGCTGATAATCCTTCTGAAATACCAGTTCCCATCATTGTTGGTGGCTTGGAATGTTAACTCTGAACCCCAGCAACAGAAAGGCCACAGAAGAAGAGGAGGGCATCAGGAATGTGGGGATCACCTCTTTGGAGGAGAGTCCAAATCTCAGTTTATCTCTATGCCTCCTGAACAGAAAAGTCACAGAAAAGTCAGAGGAAGAAGGCAGAATCTGGGATGACTTGGTTTGCTGGGTTCTGGCTCAGTAAGATATATGTTCTGAGATCCGGGGTAACTCCCCATGTCACATAATTTTCCCCTCCCCATGGTGGACTGGTAAGACCTTTGAACCAGAACCAGCCTCGTTCTGTTGGCCCTACACAGCCCCCAGACGGCTTCATGTTCAATTATTCCATCTGTAATATGGGGACAACAGTACATGAAGGCATTTCAGAGGGGTGACGTGAGGATTAACGGATACATGTGAAAGAATTTGCAAAATGGCCATGCACCATTTAGTGAAGGTGGTGCTTTCCCCAAGTGGAAAAAAGAAGCAGTATCTTCTCCCTACATCCAAGTAAAACCTCAGTCCCCAGAGCCAAGTGAGTCCAAGAAATGAAGCCAAAAGCAAACCTGGAAGGCTGTGGCTGGAATTCTCAGCGACACGGCCTTTGAAGTTACAGCTCTCCCTCCCTCCAAGGGCTCCGGCAGCTCCCCCGGCCCGGCCTGATGAAAGGGAAGACGGGCTCTGTTGTGGTCTGACACATGCCCCAGATGTCAGGTTGCAACTCCGTTCAGCAATTAGCTCTCAGAGGTGGCAGCTGTGTGGAGTGGGAAGGATTGGGATCGCGGTGCATGGTGACAGTGCCAGCCATGCCTCACACGACTTATCTGTGCCTCGATTCCTTTCTGGGTAAAATGGGGATACCAGTCTGGGCCTCCTCCTTCCGGTTGCCAATTTTAGCAAAATAAAAATATAGGATGCTCAGACTTGGATTTGAACTTCAGATAATCAACAAATTTTTTTTCCTACAAGTATATTCCAGGCAATACTTGGAACACACTAAATGATTTACACTAAAACCTTATTTGATTCTTATCTGAAATTCAATTTAACTGGGAATCTTGTATATTTTATCTGGCAACTCTATTCCCTCAGACTTTATGGATGGTCATCTTGGTGAAAGGGCTTCAAAACTGTCCACACTTTGAAAATGCAGACTGGGAGGTATTCTGGGGAGATCGTGGACAGTGGCCTTAGAAACCAAAATGGTCTTTCACTCTGAACCCCCAAAGCTCCCCCGCCGACTCCAGTGGAATCTCTTAATCTCCAAACGTACCTGGTTTTCTTTCAACCCCACTGCCCCGTCCACTCTCACACCTGGCTTCCTCCCCCCACCCCCCAGTCCACCTCCAGGGCTCTGGAGAGGTTCACTTGGTTCTTGGAGGCTGCTGAAATCATTCTGTGCTCTGGGTCCTGCCCACTGTGGTTCATGTGACTTGGGCTTGTTGTTGCTTTGCTTCAAGGAGCCTGTGGGAGGCTACCAGGTCTCTTCAAGAGCCCAGGATAGAGTGTGTGCCTGCTGTAGAAGCAGTGTCTGCAGACAAGCTGCTCCCAGTCTCCAAGCCTCAGAGTCCTCATGACATAATGGCCAACCCTAGCTTTAAAACAGGAAAACAGGATGATGCCACTAAAGTACCTAACAGGGTTCCAGGCATACAGTAGGTAATAAGTAAGTGCACCTGCCAGTTACCACTACCATCTGTTGGTCCCACCCTGCACCATGCCAGGCTGGCCAGCTGGCCATCACTCATGCGCTCTGTCTGCAGGGAAGGCTCTCCCTCACTTGCTGCCTCTCCCCTCGTCTCCATACTCTCAGGATTCTAGGGCACTGACCTTGATAACTTCTGTCTCTTCAATGCCCATCTCTCTGCATCTCCTCAAGCTTCCATGGATGGGAAATGACAGTCACTGTCTCTGCTCTCAAATGCAGCAGAGAAACAAACAGCTTGCACTGCAGCCGTGCCTTCGTCACCCCACCAGCATATGCCCTCCCTCCCCACCCAAGACCTTCCAGAAATCCAGCCACCTCGAGAAAGCAAGTCAGGTTCCTCCAACCTGCCCACTGCCTCCCTGCTGGACATCAAATCAAGTCGCATCCAGAGCAAAGTGCATTTGAGAATGGGGGAGGGAACAGTAAGAAGGAGGGGGATGCTAGGGCAAGTTGCAGGTGGGAGTGGGGGAGAGCTGGGGTGCGTGTCCTGCTGGGAAAGACAGGGTTAAGAATCTGGAGCCTCTGCCTGCCTCCCCACAGAGCTCTGGGCACAGGGATTCCCCCACTGGGCTGAGCTGCAGTTTCTCCTCTTGTCAGAAGGAGAGGCTAACACCTACATGGATTCTCACCAGAATCATCCATTCATTCATCCAACATAGTTGGCTGGTGGGATTGGGGACACAGACACATCCCTGGTTTTGTGGGGCTCCCAAGCAAGAGAAGAGGGCGACAGCAATGAGGCAGATACAATGCAGGCAGGGAGAGCGAAGTCAGAGGAAGCTCTGATCATTTGGGATAGTATGGGGGATGGGCTCTCAACGGAGTGCAGACAAATGGGGTGTGAAGAATGACAAAATATACGCACACATCCGTTGATGAAGGTTTAAAAATTGGTCATCTCAAATGATGGCATAGATGGGAAAACAATAGGAATGTTCATACCCTGCCTGTGGGAAACTAATTTAGCACAGCTAATCAAGAAAGGAAGGAAGGAAGGAAGGAAGGAAGGAAGGAAGGAAGGAAGGAAGGAAGGAAGGAAGGAAACAAGAAAAAAGAACAACACAAAAAAAAAAACCAGTGTCCGCTGTCTACAACCCCTTGGAGAAATTCGACCCCCGGGAGAATGGCAGCATGCTCACCACAGCCCTGGACTGAAACTGCCCAAGGGCCGTCAGTGCTAGAACATACACGAGCCAAGTGTGGCATGTTCACACGACAAAATGCCACACGGCGATGAAAACGCACAGGAGCAACTGCCTGCAGCGGTGGGGACGCATCTCATCCAGACTCGAAAGAGCGTGTGCTATGTGATCCCATTTCTACCAAGTCTTAGAACAAGCAAAACAAAACCATGTTGCTTTAGGGATGTGTGCATGGGTGTTACAGCTCTACAAATCAAAGTCCCGACTGTCACCAAGTCACAGTGGCGGTTTCCTCCATGGGAGAGCTTCTCCACTGGGGTGATTCTGCCCCCCACCAAGAGATATTTGACAATGTTTGGAGAAATATTTGATTGTCACAAATAAGGGGAGTAGCAGTGTGCTACTGGCCAGGGGTGTTGCTAAATATCCTATAATGTGCGAGACAGCCACACACACACTCCCCAGAGAATTAGCCTGCCCCGAATGTCACAGGGCTGCTCTTAGGGACCGTAGCCTAAGGGACAAGGGGGACGCTCACATAGGGCTTCTAAGATCCTGGTAATCTACAAGGGTGGTGATTTTATACATATCTGTAAACCTTATATAAACGTTTTATACACTCCAAAAACAATTAGAGAGCATGCAGCTAGGTGTTTGGGGGATCAGCAGGGATGCCCAGGAGGCGAGATTAGCCATGGCCACCAGCTGCAGGGGAGCCCAGGCACCAATGCTATTGCTGGGACCAGCTTACAAGACATTGCAGAGACCTGGGCAGCCCGACATGTGCCATCAACAGCTCTCTGTGACACTGGGACATGGAGGAGCTTCCCATGTCAAGGACAAGTGCCCTATGCAGTGAGGTGAGTCCTCTGGGCTCTGTTCCATTGTAGTTATGGCAGGACCCTGGGGGAACCAGGTGGAGAGATGGCTGGCTAACTCCTCTCTGCTCAGCAAGGCCTGGGGGTCCAAGGCTTCGCTGAGGCATTTTGGAGGGTTCCAGAAAATCGATCATTTTGTTTCTGGGGTTTTACAGGTGGGGGTACAACCAGACAAGCTTTTACAGCCCAAAATTAGTAAAGAAGGGTAGCAGCAAGCTGTGCTTGGAGTCAGACCAAGGAGTCAGACCTGGGTTCGAAGCTGGCTCAACAGCCATAAGCGGTACGACCTTGGACAGGTTACCTGATTCTGCTGGACCTCAGTTTCATCATGTTTAAAAAATGGAAACCGCAGTGTCTCAGCCATAGTGTTGGCATGAGGAAAAGATGAAATCGCACGGGAAAGATGGCCATACTAACAGCAAGCACATGGTAGCCACTGTTCTGTGGAAGCCACCAGGGCAGGTCCAACCCCGGCTGCTGGCCTACTGGGCAGCGTATGGGGCAGCAGACAGACTCCAGGGACCTCCATCCCGCTCTGCACCACCTGCCTGATTCAGGCCTCTTGCATCTGTCCTCTCTGCTTTCCTGCTAATGTCCCCTGGTATTGACTACTTTTAAAAAATTATTAACTCCTTTAGGGAACCAAGAGAAGGAATTTGTCCAGGCCTGGGGGGGCCAAGGCTTTGGAAGAGGACTGTGCTCTCCGGGGCCAGTTCCATAGGCATTGGCATGAAAACTCGCACATTAATACCTCCGCCTGCTCCCCAGATTCTCTTGCAAAACAGAGCCTCCATTCTGTTTCACCAAAAATAGCGTGTGCTCCATCAGTCAGGATCCCTCAAGCAAGAGGTGGCACATATGAATTATCCATTTGACGGGGGGTTAACCAATACTCAAACAGTGTGGGCAGAGGTAGGGCACCTCGGGACAGTGCAGACTCAGAAAGGGTGTGATGGTGGGAGCGTCACCAGAACCTAGAAGTTAGCTTGATCCAGACAGAGCTGCCTTGAGGTGCTGTGACCTTCAGTCCAGGGGTGCAGTTGGCCTGCAGCAACCCCAGAGGGTCTGCCAGAGGAATAAATGCTCCTACCCACCTTCCTCCACCCTCAGATATGGTGCCTGCTGTTGGCAAATCTAACAGGAAGACCATGGGCAACGGGTCATCCACACAGTCCATTCCAGTCAGTTTCCTGGACACAGAGAAGGATGGAGGGGTGGGGGAGCATAAAGAGAGACCCAGCACAGGGGTATGTGAAGGGGGTCAATCTGGAAGGGGCCCCATGTCCTGCCTCATACATCAGTCTCAACAAGACTCTCTGCTTCGTGTTTGAGTGATATCCTTGAGGTCAACTTTATTGAGTCCTGACAATTTATATTCCATGACCACAAGCAACAAACAGAACATTGTCCTCTCCCTAAAGTACTCCAGGCCCTTTCTCAGTCAATACTCCCTTCCACCTCTGGCTCTAAGCAGCCACCAGTCTGTTTTCTGTCATTATATATTCGATTAGGCTTTTCTAGAGGTGCATATACGTGGAAAAAATATAGTATGTACTCGTTTGCATCTGTTTTCTTTCCCTCTGCAGAATTTTGACATTTCTCCATGTTACTGTGTACATTGGTTGTTCATAGATTTCACTGCTAAGACTCCATTGTACTAATATGTCACAATGTATCCATTCCTTGACTTGCTGATGGGCATCTAGACTGTTTTTAGGCTTTTGCTATTATGAAGAAAGCTTCTATGACTATGTGCATATAAGACTTTGTAGATATATGTTTTAATTTCTCACAAATAAATACCTGTGGGTGGGGTTGCCATATTATTTTGCAAGTGTTGCTTAATCTTATAAGAAACTGGCAAACTGTTTTCTACATCTTTTTCCAATCCACCAGTAAAGCAGCAGGGTTCTGGTTTCACTACATCCTCACTACCACTTGGTATTGTCAGTCTTTTTACCTTCGGCCCTCCTAGTTGGGGTGTAGTGATACCTCATTGTGGTTTAAGTTGAATTTCTCTATGACGAATGACACAGCATTTTTCATGTGCCTGTTGGCCATTCAGATATCTTTTGTGTGTGTATGAAGTATCTCTTCAAATCTTTTGCCCTTTTTTAGTCATTCATGTACTTATTGGTTTAGTATCAGCCAGTCTATGGCATGCCTTTCTGCTTCCTTTTTTTTTTTAATGTTTTATTTATTTCTGAGAGAGAGAGAGAGAGAGAGAGAGAGAGAGAATGAGCAAGAGAGGGTCAGAGAGAGAGGGAGACACAGAATCAGAAGCAGGCTCCAGGCTCTGAGCTGTTAGCACAGAGCCTGACGTGGGGCTCAAACCCACTAATGGTGAGATCATGGCCTGGGCCTAAGTCAGAGGTTTAATCAACTGAGCCACCCAGGTACCCTGCCTTTCTGCTTCTTAACAGTGCATTTGGGATGTCAGAAGTTTTTCATTTCTCATTAAGACCCTTCTTAAATTTTTTTTAATGTTTATTTTTGAGAGAGAGAGAGAGAGAGAGAGAGAGAGAATATGAGTGGTAGAGGGAGAGAGAGAGACAGAGACACAGAATCTGAAGCAGGCTCCAGGCTCTGAGCTGTCAGCATGGAGCCCAATGCAGGGCATGACCCCATGAACTATAAGATCATGACCTGACCCGAAGTCAGATGCTTAACCAAGTGAGCCACCCAGGCGCCCCTCTTATTAAGGTCCTTCTTAAACTCAACTATTGTGCTGTGTAAGGAGGGCCTATTGCCCTCTGCCTGTCCCACTCCAAGGTGGAGAGACATGCAGGCTCGGGTCTTCCCTTCATTACATCAGTTCTCACAGGAGAGCTTGGCTGGAAAAACTGCCTCAAGGCCAAATGAGAGGAGCCCACGAGAGCACTTTGCTCCTCCCCTCAGCTTAAAACACACAAGGGGCTGCACTGGGGCGCTCTGGCTGGGGCCACCTTGACCAAGCCCTCTCTGGGACTGGCCTCGGACCAATGATACTCTTCACAGGAACGTCTTCACTGAGTTCTCACAACCGTCTGGGCATGGAGTCATTGTCTCCACTGGACAAGTGAAGAGTCTGGTATGAATGGGTGTCTGCATCAGGAGAAGGAAAATATCTTTTTGGCAGGGCCAATTTCATATAGGCGCTGTTAACCAGGAATTAAAGAACTGAAAAGGCAAAAGGGAACACTGAGCTAGCACAGAGGTAATGGCAGCAGGAAGGAATGACAGCATATGTAAAGAATTCTTACAACTCAATAAATAAGAAAGCAACCCAGTTTGTTTTTTAAGGTTTCAACAGACACTTCCAAGAAAATATAGAAACAGCAAATAAGGACCTGAAAAGATGCTCAGCCACTAGGGCTGGGGGAACAAAGGTGAAGACTTGGGGATTGTAAAGACCAGGCTCCTGGAGGAGGGGCCTGTGCGGCTGGGACTCAGAGCTCTGAGGAGCTGGTGGCCCTGAGGGGGCGTGATGGGCCAGCACTGAGCAAGTGGGACCAGCAGCTACTGCTGAGTGCAGGGCCACCACTGGAGCATCGCTGATGGGAGCAGGAGCAGATGAAAAGGAACAAGACTCTTCTCCCTCCTCCAGCCATTCAGGCTCCTCCCGGTGTCTGCCCTTGGCAGAGCCTAACAGGAGCCCCTGGCAAGGCATAATCTGGTTTGCAGACACTCAGAGGACTAGATAACAATACAGAAGGGCAGCTTTAGAACTTGGAGACAATAGCTTCATAACCAGCACCGCAGATCAAGTCACTTATCCAGGTAATACAGCTAGTAAGTGATGGAGTTTGATCCAGGAGCTTCTGGCTCTGAGGCCAATCCCCAGCTGGGGGTTGAGAGGAAACCCTTGGCAGGTGCCAGCCTCGGAGTCCAGACAAGAACCTGAAAAGTCTGATATGTTGGGCACTGGGGCAGGGGCGGGAGACTGGGCAGAAAGCACCCAAGAACTCCCAGTGGGTACCAGAAACCCACCATGGGTCCCGAAGCACAGCATCACAACTGCTGATGAAGCCAAGCTAGAGCACAGTTATGGGGCAACAGTACGTGTTCCTGAGCTGGACCCCCATCCCAGCCCGCACAAGGCAACAGCGCTGATGTCCTGAGACATCTGGGGCATCTAAGCCAGGGAACCAGGGGACACAGCACCTCTTCTTCAGCTGAAATCTTCCCAAGGCAAGGCCATTAGGATCCCAGATGGGTCACTTCCCAAATCAGTTTGCAGCTTTCTTCTGAAACTAGCCTTTCTGTTTCAATGACCATAAGCCATCTACCATGCACTTCACCTCTGAGTCCCTTTTTCTCAGAAGTTTGCAGAGAATGGGGCCACACCCCAGACTCAAGGGTGCCAGGAAGAGTTATGAGACAGAGAGTGTGGGTTGCTTTTCCCTGGCCCTGCCAAACCTCCTGGCCATTTCTAGGCAGATCCAGGCCAGCTGGTCACCTGCAGGAGATGCCCTCCTTGCCCACTTAACCCCATCTCATCCTCCTCTTTCAATCTTCCCCTGGGTGTGTAGCCGCTGAGCTGGGGTTCTCCACACGTGGATTTCCTCTGTGCCAGTCTCCCACTGGGAAGCCCTGTACCCCAATCCTTCAGCCCTCTGACCATCACCTTTCCTCTGCGATAAGGCTGTAACCGATCTGATCTTTGGGCAGTGATACACAGGGGCTCCAACTGTGGGCTCACACTGCCATGGGTTCAAATCCTAACTCTCCCACAAGCTAGCTGGGTGAAGATGGGCACAGCACACAGTCTCTCTGTGCTCCACTGTGTTATCTGTCACATTGGGAGATGCAAGTATGCCCATCCCCAAGGCCTGGAAGGAAGACTGCACGAGGCTTAGCCTGACAGCTCTGGCAGGATGCCAGACAAAGGGCGGGTGCTCAGGCAAGGTGGTTGTTGTAGAGTTAGCTTCAGATTTGGGGCTTCCAGGATCTACTCTGGTCCTCCACCCACATCCAGGGAACAAGCACCATCTGTGCTTTCTAATTTTCCACCTTGCTCCTGCAGGGATGGCCCCTCCCCACCAGCCCTACCAGCCTGATTCCCTGGACTAGCCCAGGCTGCTGTGATCTGACTCTGGACATGAGTCGGCACTGATCCATCATGGATACCTTGGGCACAGTGCCTGTCCAGGTGTCCAGCTGGTCAGCAGCTCATGGACAGCAGACCCCGCCCCCACCCCCATGGCTAGCAGGGCTGTCAGTCTGCCGTCCCAGCTGGCTCACCCCCTCTCCCCATGTTGTGCTGCAGCATCCACGGGCCGCGGGACGCCTGCCTTCTCTGCTTTGATCAGGACAGGGGGGGTGCTCAGCGGTTGGTTTGGGATCATCTCTGTGATGCATTTTGACAGCCTTGGCCAAGCATATGCTTTAAATCCTCATGAGAAAGGGTCTTTTTAAGTGGAGAGGGAGCCCACAGCAGCCTTCAAAGGACTCTTTGGACAAATTAGGGTATATGAAGAAGACCCCTGGCTCTGGATCACCCTGCTGCCCTGTGTGCAAGTTCAATGTGGCACAAAGGAGAAGACTCCTGGTCTTTCAGTCCAAACAGTGACAGTGGAGTCAAGTCACAGCCCAGCTCAGGGTCTCCTCCACAAAGTTCAACATCCTGAACCATTTTCTGAGGTTTCCCGTGCCTGGGCTCCTGACAATCCCTCTGCACTGGCCCCCGTGGCTGTCTATTGTAAACTGCCTCGAACAGAAACTGCATTCCTCTTAATGGCTTCAGGAGTTAGATAATTTGTACCTGACGCACCTGGAAAAACTTAATGAGACTTCAACTCAGTGCTTCTGAAAGATCAATGATATCTAGCTATGAGGACTTAGAGAGTAGACAGAACATTCTAAACAAAAAGATTTTTCCCTTTTACCTGTCTTTTGTTACTGGTCTCCCTGTTTCAGTCAATAGGCACACACATCATCCAGATGCAACTACCACCATGGGGTCCCTGCTCTCTGGCTGACAGTGGGGTCAGCCCTTCCCCCTGAAGGTGCTCAGAGTCAGGCTAAGCCTCCAGGAAGGCAGGGTAGGAACCTTCCCTGGAGCTGGCGTGTCCTTCTGTGTTTAATTTTCCCATAAGTCAGCTCTGATTAAGGGGGATGGCCTCATGTTTCGTGTATTCAGAGCCGAGTTCTGAGAGCACCTTGCGAGGGCGGGGGAAGCCCCCTGGGCTGGCAGGCGGGGGCAGAGGGGTAGCTGCTCACCAGGTCGCCCCCAGCACACATGTCTGCTACCTATCAGATCTCATTGTGGGAATGATCTGCCGGATGCTGAGATCATCTGACAGTCTCCTCCTAATGAGACCCAGGGCTGCTCCCAAGCTTGTGTGAGAAACTGGATCGAGAAGAAGCCCCAACACCCTGGAGAAACATGTCCCAGGGAAGAAAGATGTTCCTTTTCCAAGGCGGCTCTGCTCTGCTCTGTGACATGATGGACCCCAGCACTTCAGAGAAGGAAATGCCTACATGCTCACTCTCCACCCGGGACAGCTGCTGTCAGGTCCCTTCAGGTGAAGATAGGAACTTCCAATATTTACTCAGGACACTGGCTTCTCTGTCACTGGTTCATTGCTGACAACTTCACGCAGATGCAAAAGGAGGCACCTTCCAGTTGGCGTCTTCAGGAACTTACAGTCCTCCTCAGGAGATGCCCACAGAACATGGAAGGTCAGTGTGCCCCACAGGAAAGGGAGAGCTCTGTGAGCAGGAGTACATGTCCAAAAGCATAACTCAGATTAGGCCTCCCCCCCAGCCCCGGCTGATGACGCTCTACTGTGTCTCATACCACTTGGAAAAAAATCCAGACTCCTCACCAAAGCACGCTCGCCTGTCCCTGCCCAGCCAGGCTCCAGCCAGGATGGTTTTCTTTAGTGCTTCCGATGCTACCCTTGCTGTTGCTTTGCCTGGAATTCCCATTCCCCAGATCATTAGGCGGCCGCACCTTCTCACACTGAAGTTTCAACCCAAACACCCTGTCCTCAGAGAGCCCTTCTCAAACCACCCAGTAAAAACAGGGCTCACTCTCCAGGCACTGCTAGTGTACCAATTCGTCACAGTGTCCTTACCACGGCATCTTTCTTGTTGACAGATCGAATGACACCTCTCATGGTGGGTCCATGAGGGCAGGGGCCTTGTCAGTCTTGTTCTCCAGTGTATTCTAGAATGTGAGGATCTTTGATAGAGGTCTCATCAAATATTTTTTGAGTCTCATTGGAGGACTTACTAAATACTTTTAAATATGTGATGGGAGAGGGAAGGGAAGAAGGAATCTATGCATAGCAGCTGCTTTGAAATGCTCGTAACATCCTACACAGTAGCCAAGGTATGCAGTAATGACCTCGGCTCCACCGCTCGCTAGCAGGCAGTGTGGGCCTCAGTTTCACTGTAAGTAAAACAGGATTGTTGTGAGGATTAAGTGTGGACTGTTTAGTGCTGTGCAAGCGTGACAAATGGTAAGTGCTCCGGCACTTGTAGTTCCATCCCTACCACCACCATCACCCTCCTCCTCTTCTTCCTCCTCATCACCATCATCATCATCTACACAGCAGCTCAGCAATGACCCACTTTAAATCCTTTTTTGTCTCCTCTTAGCTTTTGCCTCATGAGGCTTTCTGCCTTGGTTCGTCTCCTTTCCTGGCTTTACTTGAACCACTGGCAAACATTGGCTTTCTGGCCCAAAGACTTCCCAACCTTTCTCTCTGCTAAGAGAACCTTGATTATCTGATAATGGATGTCTTGATCTAGGGCAGGTGGGTGTAGAACCTAGTCTGGGGAGTGGGCACATGAGCCCCCTTCCCTGGTCAAGCTTCTGAAAGAAGTTCTTCTACCAGAAAAGAGAGGCATAGGAGCTAAATCTGAATATACTTGTACCAGAATGTGATGTCTGGAGTTACTGCAGCTGTATTGTGACTGTGAGGCAACATGCATGGGATCAAACATGCTGATGTGCTAAGGATAGGAAAATAGCTGCAAAGAGCCATGGCCCTTGATGACATCCTCAGGCCACTGAACTAACCTTGGAGCCACCTTTCTTCAGTATCCTGTTAAGTATCTATATTTTCTAAGCTGCCCTTAGTTGAGTTGTTACTTGCAGCCAAAAGTTGAGTTAGCAAATGTAATTTCAAACTACAAAGCTTAGATCTGTCCCTTCTTCTAGCAATCTGCACTCAGGCTGGCCACGTATCCTCCCTATGGGATACCAGCTAAGCTGGGCCACTGGAGAACCCATCCCTGCCCTCACTCTTCTCCCCACACAAGGGAAGCACACTGGAGAGGACACAGGGATTGGGATGGAAGAAAAAGAGGGCAAAGCAAGAACATTTGCACTTCAAGGGACTCAGGAGTGGGGTATAATGGTCTTCAAAGGCCTCTGGTTCCAGGTATTTCAAATAATAAATGATAAAATAATTTAAAATGATAAATTTTCTGAGAGAGAGAAAAGATGTCTCACATATGAGATACTGTGCCCTCAGCATAAATTTATGGCCAAACCTGAAA
Source organism: Proteles cristata cristata (assembly GCA_017311185.1). Taxonomy (NCBI): domain Eukaryota; kingdom Metazoa; phylum Chordata; class Mammalia; order Carnivora; family Hyaenidae; genus Proteles; species Proteles cristata. Next base: position 1,160,872 of record JAESUZ010004583.1, read on the forward strand.
TTAATCTTGTTTCACAGTCAAAAATTTAACACAGTACAGGGGCACCTGGGTGGCTCAGTCAGTTAAGCAACCGACTTCAGCTCAGGTCATGATCTCCCGGTTCGTGAGTTTGAGCCCCATGTTGGGCTCTGTGCTGGTAGCTCAGAGCCTGGAGCCTGTTTCAGATTCTTTGTCTCCCTCTCTCTCTGCCCCTCCCCCACTTGCACTCTGTCAGTCTCTCTCTCTCTCTCAAAAATAAACATTAAAAAAAAAGGTTAAAAAAAGGTAAAAATTTGACACATTACAACATGCTGGACTAAACCCCAAACTGAAGCTTCATTTTATTTTCTGTAAATATGTCTTCTCTATCAGGATAGTGGAGGGAAGCAGGTGGTCACTGAGTAAAACAATGAATGGAATCCCAGTCCCTTTCAGGTAAATATTCTTTCACCCTTTTTCCTCTTTTTCTTCCCCAAACAGCTTCTAAGAGTAGTGGGAAGTTCATGTGGCCTTTTTTAGGTGGGGGAGGGGTCTCAGGAAAGTGAGAGCCGAGCCTTGGATTTGTTGTCTTAATCCCCGTGTAACCTCCTCTGATGGAGCTCAGGGCTGAGACCTCACGCATGGTCTCTCCTTCAACATGGGCTATGCCCACTGGGCTCCCCAACCTCAAAGCCCAGCCCCCTCCTCAGTGATAATGCACACACTGTGTCTCAGCTTCCCCTGTCCTGGTCTCTGTTCTGGGCCCCCTTGACCTTCACCACAGCAGTCCCCCAGCTGTTCTGCTACCTTCTTCCAACATCTCCCAGTGGGAACTTGTGGACAACTCCAGACTCCTCTAGAGAAAGACCAAGAAGACTGTTCACCACTTGCACAGCTCTCTGTCCAGCCACCTCTGACTCTGTCCTCTGGGCAGTGGCACCACGTTAGGTACAGAACTTCTCTAAGAGGGATCAAAATGTTCTGCCTACCTCCATGGAAATCATAAATAAGCCCTGAAATCAGAAATACCCTCAGACTTATCTGTATCTTCTTACACCACATCTATCTTGGGTTCCATGGGGGAAGGGCTTGTGGGGAAAACCAGAAAACACTTACCCTGCCTTCTTTTTCTTTCTCTCTTCCAAGACGAAAGGAGGTTTTCCTCCCCTCGGAGCCTGACAGAGTTCTCTCAGCATTTCCTCCTTCCCTCCCGCAGGGAGCTCCATCTTCTAGGCCATATACCTGCTCTCTCCTCCCCTGGAGCACAGACCCCCTAGCTTTGCCTCAGTGGGTAGGTGGGATGTCAGAGAAAAAAGCCAGCTTACCCAGTTTAGAATGCATGTTGAGAGGCATTTTAAAAATAGTATCCTGGTTAGATTCACATCTGCACACTCTTTAAGGACTTGCTCAGTTGCAGCTCTTTCCTAGAATTTATTTTCCAAATGAGAGGGCCACAGAGAGCTCCCCGCCGTTGTGTTTGTTCAACAGATGACAATGGCTCTTCGCCTCCCTCACCTCTCCATTTCGGCCAGCTGGCTTTCTGCTGGGCCTCCAAGCTGTGGTGTTTCCACGAAGCAGAGCACCCAGGTGGGGTCATGGTCATCCTGCATACAGGCCAGGGCTGGGTGGCCCTGAGGGTATCATCAACATGTCTGGGCTAGACGAGCCAGGCTTCCTGGAGGAGGTGGGCCCAGAACTCAGCCCTGAGAAGTGGGTAAGAACCAGAATGAGGAGAGGAAGCCCAGCTCAATGACTCCGAAGCAGGTTGAGCGTGGGGTCTCCCTGGTGAATCCTAATTTGATCTTCCAGACACAGATACAAAGATCTCCAAAGTCCCATCAAGACTGCTGACACATTCTCTGTGCCAGCAGTGGGAAACACATGGGTCCTCCTTGATCAGAGGCACCGGGCACCCCTACCAGTTCACACCTGGCACCCCCAGGAGGGCTCTTGGCCTCAGTCACTAGAAGTCAGACCCATCCTTGTCCTGATTCATACTTCCATATTCATCAGTCTGCTGTGTGGACTTAACAAGCCCCTTAACCTCTCTGGGCCAGTTTCCTCATTCATAATGTATTCCTTGCAAGGGTATAAGGTTTCCATACATTCATGCAGGTAACACACTTAACACAAAGGATGTGCTCAGCTAATGGCAGTCATTACTATATTTCTTCAGACCTCATCAGTAAGGCAGGTCCTGCTTTTGTAGGAAGCTTGTCTTTTGTGCCCTATGTATCTACACAAGTCTGTGCCAGGCTTCCCAGAAGCCATGGTCAAGCATATCATAGAAGAGTGTGTCTACCTCACAGAGGCCTTGCTCATCCCTGGGCCTCCAGTCTCTGAACCCCCACTGAGGCTCTCATGCTCACTCTGCTCCTATCCCTTGTGGGGTGCAGCAGAGATACCTGGGCTCCCTAGGCCCCACTCGTGTCCTAGAAACCTGTTCTGTCCTAAGCTCCTTCCCCCTCCTCTCCCTGTTCTTGTCTCCCATCTCTGCCCACCAACACACTCACATGCACACATGTGCTCACACACACAGTCACATTCACACGTGGTCTTATATATATGCACAGATGGATGTGCCCACAGGCCCACCGATGCACAGAGCCACCTTCTAGAAACCATGTGCTGAGGTCTAATGATGCTAAAATGCCTTAAACGCAAACTGAAAAGCTAGATTTAAATGGCACCAGGAGATGAAGGGGCCAGTCCCCTCGAACTTGGGAAGCCAGGTTAACTAGAGGGTCACGAGTCGGTGGCAGCACAGGGGAGGACAGCGAACCTCTGGGAGGCGGCCTGACCACAGAAGGGCACAGGCACTGGAGACACTGGCTCTCCGGTCATGCAGATGAGACGTTCACACTGCTACCACCGCTTCCTGGCTGTGTGACCTCTCGCTGGATACTTAACCTCTCAGAGTTTCCACTGCCTCATCTAAGAAACAAAGACAAGAGGACCCACCTCTTACCAGGGTTGGGGAGTTAATCCAGATAACGTATATATATATAAGGCTGACCACAGAGCAGGCCTGTGTGAGCACTGAGTGAGCAGAGCAGCTTTTTGTTGTCATGGTCAGGCTCTTGGGGACACAGAAATAAATGGAGGCCAGAGGAACCAAAGAGGGCTGTGTGCAGTGTCCAGGGGGTGGACGCTGTATTGGCCTCGCAGATGGTCGGGCAGTTGGTGGAAACAATGGCACAGGGAATGGATTTTAGGGATACGGAGCCCTAGTTGGCAAAGGGTTTGTCCTGCAGGTTGGAGGGATTCGGAGGACTCCAGAAGCCTGGGCTGAATCCTATTTAAAATCCTCTTAGCCCTCTGGAACTAGTTTGAGGGCCTGAATATCAGTGAATGCCCTTGGGCATGTTTCAGTGAGCAGCAATCTCAGAGTGAGGCAGTTCAGGACCAGGCCCCAGGTCACAGCCCTCCTGAAAGACCCAATACTGCCCAGTCCACAGTGGAATATGGGACAACAGGCTCTTTGAAACTAACAAGCCCAGCTCTGATCCCAGCTCCCCGCTTACTGGCCCCCAAGACCTCAGACAAGATAGTTCACCTCCTACATGGGCAAACAGCACGTGCTCAATGATGGCTGTCAGCGATCACAACTTGGGTCCTAGCCTGCCTCCCAGTTCGGTTTCCTGCCTCAGCTTATACCCCTTGCTAAGGATCCGGGCCCACGTGGTCACTGTCCATGATGTTCCTCCCCTCCATGTGAATGCTAACGTTCCTCTCCTCTCCGGAAGAATTCAAAGGGCCCTGGAAACTTGTTTATTAGGAAAAGCTGTGGGAGTCTGTCCTGCTTGGTGGAGGCGCTGACCTCTCCCATCCTTCCTGCATATTTCTCCCCAGCGACATCTTTTCATGTTCCCTGGCTCACTTGGGTGAGTCACAGATCTGTAAATCCCGACCACAGAAAGCTTGGCAAAGTACGTTAGGTGTTTATTGGAAAGGGAAGGAGGCAAATGATCAAAACATTGGCTGTGGCTCCGGTCTCTGAAATTTGCAAGAGTGAGTTTTAAAGTCTATGTTTGAAACATCTAAACAGATTCATGGAGCTCTCCCTCTCTTGTTTTTAACCACAATGAGAATAAGATTGTATAGACTCCTCAGTTGCAGCTGAGTCTTTGGGCTGCCTCTGTTTTTGTTTTTATTTTTGTTTTAAGTTTATTTACTGAGAGACAGAGAGAGTGTGAATGGGGGGAGGGGCACAGAGAGGGGGAGGGTCTCAAGCAGGCACTGTGTTGTCAGCACAGAGCCCCAGCGTGGGGTTTGAACTCACAAAACTGTGAGATCATGGTCTGAGCTGAAATCAAGAGTCAGAGGCTCAACCAGCTGTGCCACCCAGGTACCCCTGGGCTGCCTTTGCAGCATGCCAGACATCTAAATGAAAACTGAGAAATGCAATTCAGTTTTCAGTTTCCCTCCTGATACAAAATACTATTTGGACACAGCCCCACTGATACAAACACAGGTTGCAGTTTTCTTACACTTCCAAGCTGATTCCTGCCTGCCTCCATGCCTTTGTACACTGTTCCCACTGTCTGCAACTCTGTTCCACTCACCTCAGGGAGGATTTATTTTACTCTAAGCCAAGCTCTGGGCAGGGCAGTAGGATATGGAGATGAATCAGACATAATTTCTGACCTTAAGAATCAGTGAGGAAAAGAGGCTAACAGGAGGAGACTCAGGCTGGGTCTTGAAGGATGAGTAGTTCTCCCTTCCCCTGTAAGCACATCTACCCATCCTTGAAGACACAGTTATGTTTCCTCCTCCAGGAAGTGTCCCCACCTTGCTGACTTGTTGATCCCCTTTGCGTCCACACCATAGCAGGTACACTCCCTCCCTTCCCCACCCCCATGCCAAGACTCATTTCCTGGATTATGTACTGCCTGGTGGTCTAGGCTAGGTGTTTTGGAGAGTAGACTTTACTTCCTGTCTGTGCCTCCAGTGCCAACTCTGGACATGCTGCACAGTGGGCTCACTGGGTGTCTGATGGTGTTTTTAAGCCAAGCTTCACCATCAGCAGCAGGCAGGAACCAAAAACGGCCACAGGGCCCTGGGAGAATGCTGACTGCTGTACTGTCAGAGAATCCACACCTGAACCCCACCTGCCAGCCCCTGTAGCTTTAAGCATCTGAGCCCTGAAGGGGTCTGGGTGGGATTAACCCCTGGATCCCAGCCTCATTCCAGCATCCCGGTTTGGTGGTGGTACTGGGGGGGCGGGGGGGCTATTCAATCAAGGAAGAAATATGCTTTGAAATGAAAACGCTTCTCTTTCTGATCTGCCTGGCTCAGGGTTCTCCTGCCTTCTTAGTATGCATGAATTCAGCCCCCATTTCAAGACTTACCCTTAGCATCTTCTCCACGCTGATGGGGCCGGAGCGGGCTCCCTCCCCTCACCGCCCCCCCTCCAGTCCTCTCCAAAGACAAATTGCTTACATCTGTCAAGGCTTTTCTGATTAATAGAGGAATATGCCATGGGATGTCATCAGGGGTTCAGAGGCTTTTGATCAAAGGGGGAGGGGGGCCAGGCCACACATCCCTGTTGGTTCATTTATCAGGTCAGTTCGGCACCTTTCCTCCTGAGTGCCCCTGGCAAAGGCGCACCCAACAGCCCACCATCAGCTCCCACCCTCCCAGCCCCCAGGGAGGGAAGCAAGGAGGAAATGCTGCTCCAGGAAGGGGGCAGTGGGGAGCCAGGGGCAAGGATCGAGAAGTGCCTGGGAGAGGCACTGATCCTTGAGGCAACAGACCCCAAGGGCTTTTCATTTCTGGGCAGCCACTGGGATGAGCATCTACCACCAATTCTCCAAAACCAGAAATAAAAGGAGGCAGTGAGGGAAGAAAGGAGGGCAGGCAGGAAGGAGAGAAGATAGGAAGAGCCAGCGAATGAGTGAGTAAATCAGGGAGAATGAGGGAGTCAGAGGGTCTAAGAAAAAACCAATTAAAGGAGGGGAGCAATGGTTGAATCAATGAGTCTAAGTGTCTCACTCATGAAGGAATTAGTGATTCACAGTAATCTGTTACAAACACTGTATTTTATAGCAGATTCAGCTTGCATTCCTTCCTCCATTCACCCACCAGTTGGTGTCAACAAGATGGGGCTCTAGGCTCAGAGGAAAAACACTAAGGTAACTTGAGAGAGTTCAGCCTTATCTGCATGAACAGCCTCCCTGTTCATGTTGCTAATGGCCCCTGTGAGCTGGGCAAGCGCAGATGAGGCCTGGGGTGGCTGGGAGACTGGCACAGGGGCAGGGCCAGTGGAAGAACACTGCCTCCCTCCCACCCCCCAGCTCAGGCTTCCTCCTGCAGAGCCAGGTCCCCACAGAGCAGCTGGTGTCCATCATAGCTTTGTGTGTCCTCAGGCTGCAAGGTCACTGCCCACTGTGTCCCCCTAGCTCACCTCTGCCGGGGACTCTGCAGTAGGAACTCCAGAGAGCCATGTAGGGTAAGGCTTCAGTTGGCCTTGGAGGCTGCTAAATTAGGCTCTGAGGATTTAGATTAGCCTAATTTAATGACACGGATGGCTGGCTGGATTGAAGTTCCTTGCTACGATTTTTTTCTTTCAACTCGCTCAACAATTATTTCCCTCAAGTTGGTTGCAGATGCAGCCTGCCCAAGAATTATAATCCATTCCTTACTGAGCAGCACGGAGACCGGGGAGATGCTGGCCATGTCTACACGCACACCACCCAAGCAGGGGGGATGGAGGGTGGGCAGTGCCACGGGCTGTGTCTGTGTCACGTGTCCTAACTTGGAAGACAGGGGACAGAGTGTCTTTCTGGGCTAGGCTGGCTGTCCTGGGAGGCTGGCAAGCGGGAGATTCCATGAAGACATAGCTGGCGGGCTTTTCAGTGGTGACTGTCTCTACCCCCCACTCTCAGCCCAGAGGGAGCATCCCCCACACAGGCACACAACACACACTGTCACGCAGTCACAAAAGATACACACAGACACGTCCAGGATTAGACACACATGGACACTCAGTCACAGATATATGCAAGCACATGTATCTAGATAGGACACACAGACACAAACCACAGGATACTTATAGACACACAAATGTACAAACACACCACGCCCACCTACTGTAACATCCCACTGGCCTAAGCCTAGTCAGGGAGGCATACACGTAAATAGGCCAGGGCATCACTATCTCAAGGCTGTGACATTAAGGGCTGTGGAGTCCTAAAGAGCCTGGGGATCTCTCCGAGGTCTTCCTGGAGGGAGGGGATGCCTGAGGTGAGGGATTAGGCGAAAATGGCAGGAAGGACATTTGTGGCATTAGGCAGAGCCCAAGCCAAAACCCAAGAAAACTGGGGAGAAGCTATGTTCAGAGGGGGGTAGTTCATGCAGTATGGCTGGAACACAAGGAGTGGCTGGGAGCATCGGAAGGAAGTCAGATCATTGATGCTGTTATGATTCATATTAAAAACACCGTGCCCCTCTGAGTAGGGCACTATTTTGACATTTTCCAGTGCTAGCCCCCTGCACTGGTGGTGGCTGCTGACCCTCCCCACCACCACTGGTTTCCAGTCCCCTCAGAAGGTGGCCCAGACCCTAGAGGAACCCCAGGAGGAAGGGTATGCTCTGAGAGAAGTCCCCACTGTTGTCTGTGGGGCCACTGCCTCATGCCTTGGCAGAGCGTAGGCCTGGCTGGGGACAGGTCCTGATGTGCCCTGGTCAGGGCTGTGCCAGATGTGAGGCCCCACACTAAAGTCAGATCTTCGAGAGACCAGTCACTCATGTGGAGTGAGAAAAGCCAGATAAATCCCAGACAGTGATTTTCCAGAGACTGGGCCCCTAGTCCAGGCTCTCCCCACACTCTTCTCCATTTTCCATCCTCCCCCTGGCTAACTCTTACTTGCCCTTCCAGACCAAGTGAAGTGTCACCTCTTCCAAAAAGCCTTTCTGGGCCCTTACCCCTACTGCCCAAGGGAGTTTGACATACTTCCTGGACGCTTCCCTCTATCCCACCTTATCAAGCAAGAGAATCACTGTTTGTTAACTTAGAGATCTCCCAGAGACCCTGAAAGTGGGCCCAGCCTCCCCACAGAGCCTAGGTACCAGTGATCTATTGCAGCATAAGAAACTATCCCAGAAATCAGTAATTCAAAACAACAACAGTTATTGGGTCCAACATTTCTGGAGATCGGGAATTCAGCCCAGCAGGGATGTCGTGCCCACAGCATCTGAGGCCTTAGCCAGAGTCGAGAACCAGCTGATAGACTATTCGCAATGGCTGGTGGTTGATGTTGCCTTTTGATCACTCACTAACTGGGCCCCTCCGTGTGGCCTTCCTCTGGGTGGTTGGTGCCAAGGGCAAGCATCCAAGAAGAGACAGAGAGTCAGACAGACAAACAAAAGAGGAATCTGTATCATTTTTATGACCTAGAACTGTAAGTCACACAGCATAACCTCTGCTGTACTCTGTTGATCAAGGTAGCCTCACACACCCTTCCAGGGGTATAAACATAGGTCCCCACTTCTCAGTGGAAAGAGTGATGGTCACACTGTAAGAAAAGTATGTAGGGTGGAATAAACATAAATGTGTGGCTATCTTTGGAAAAAACAGTCTGCCACAGTTACCAGCAAGCATTCAATGAAGGGCTGGTGAGTGAGTGAGTGAGTGAATGAACGAATGAACAACTCTTACTCTGTACTGTCCATCTCTCCTCTGTCTTCCCACAATTCTTCTCAGTTAAGACTCTAGCCAACTCCAATGAATGCAAATGGCAAGTCACTTGCATTCCTTGCCCACCCACTCCTGCCTGGAATTCCTTTCTGGTGGCCCCTCCTGTTCTAGAGGCCAAGGGGCCTGAAATCCCTTCCAGCTACAGAGATCCCTCAATTGCCCCTGGAGTTTTAGCAGAGTTCACTCGGAATTTGGGGACAAGAAGTGGCAAAGGGAACTAGAAAAGCTAGTGGAGCAGGCCACAGAAGGCAATCTCCCTTACTGATCCACAGACACCATTTCAGGATGCAGTTCTATGGAACTAAAACTTTAGGGGAGTTACTTTTACAAGGTGCTCAAGGTTTGGGGCACCTCAGTGGCTCAGTCAGTTAAGCATCTGACTTTGGCTCAGGTCATGATCTCAGTTTGTGAGTTTGAGCCCTGGATCAGACTCTGTGCTGACAGCTCAGAGCCTGGAGCCTATTTTAGATTCTGTGCCTCTCTCTCTCTCTCTCTCTCTCTTTCTCTCTCTCTCTCTCTCTCCTTCTCCTGCTCACTCTACTCTCTCTCTCTCTCACTCTCAAAAATAAATAAACATTAAAAAATTTTTAAAAACCTTTCAAGGTTTAAACGGCTGTTTTCAGTTATTTAATATTCTTAGGAGAAAAAGTACTATTTCTACTAGCTGATTATATTTTTGAGCTCCAATTTTTGCACAATTACTCTGTGCGTTGACAGTGCCTCCTATTAATAACAGAATGCACTGAGGCCTTCAAGAGTCAGGCTCTGTGAGTAGGGCTTTGTAAATACTATTTCTGTAGGAAAGCAAACAGATCAATGTATGAGCATTCACAGGCTCCCATCACTTGCCATATTATGATGCAATTCAGCTAATCACTAGGGAAAGAACAGAAAAGCCCTTTGGTGAGTGAGGATTTTTGTGGCAGGTGCAGGAGAACTGAGGGGGAAAGGAGAATGACTTTGGGAATCAGCGTGGTGAGTTACAGAATGGATCTCCCGTGAGGCTCTTCAAGATATGCCACGAAGACTGAAATACTTTTTAAGTTACTTTTCACTCTTGGACTGGGCTTCCTTGCACAGTCTGAACCACAGATACACTCTAACTTCTAGTGGTATATTTCATTTGATCCTCACAATTGGGTGAAATAGAAATTCTCATTATCTCCTTTAAATAGGTGAGTAACTAAGTTGCACAGAGTCTGAACAATATGCCTAAGATCACAGCACTGAGAAGAGGCTCAGCCAGGACTAGAACTCAAGTCTTTCTAACATGGAGGTTGATCTCATAGCTACCATGCCATACTACCTCTTGATCTCTGTAGATAACTGGAAGAGCATGGGCATTTCACCAGAAAGGGATTCCAGGTATTATTTTCCAGGTGGGAGAGGGTAGCAAGAAACCCAAGACAGGCTGTTTCCACTCCCCAGGTGGGACCTGGGACCCTGCTTTTCTTTCTCAGCAGGAACATTTTAGATGAAAGCTTTCAAAGAACACATATTCCCAATAATTAATTTCTTAAAAGGGGAAAGAACTAAAAGGACACTTTTCAAAAAAAAAAAAAAAGATGAATGGGTACGTGAAAAGTGCTCAACACTACTCATTAGGAGAATGTAAATCAAGACCACAAGGAGATATCACCTCATGCCTGTCAGAATGGCTGCCATGAAGAAAACGAGAGATAACAAGTACTGGCGAAGATGTGGGGAAAAGGGAACCCTCGTGTACTGTTGGTTGGAATGTAAACTGGTGCAGCCACTGTAGAAAAGTGTGGAGGTTCCTCAAAAATTTACAAATAGAACTACCATACGACTCAGCTATTCCACTTCTGGGGATATATCCAAAGGAAGTGAAATCACTATGTTGAAGAGATGCCTGCACCCCCCATGTTTACGGCAGTATTATTTACAATAGCTAAAATACAGAAACCACTAAGTGTCCCTGGACGAATGGATAATGAAGTTGAGGTAGATATATAGGATGGAATTATTCAGTCATAAAAAAGAAGGAAATCCTACCATTTGCAACAACATGGGTGGACTTAGAGGGTGTTACGCTAAATGAAATGGTCAGACAGAAAAAATTAAATACTGTATGATCTGGTTTACATGTGGAATCTTAAAAAAAATAAAAATCAAAGTCATGGGAAAGGAGATCAGATCTGTGGCTACCAGAGGCAGGAGCAGTGGGGGAGGGGGGTGGAGGATTCCAGGAAGGTGGTCAAAAGGGACAAACTTCCAGTTAGAAGATAAATAAGTACGAGGGTGATAACACACTACAAGGTCACCAGAGCTAACACTGCTATATGGCATATTTGAAAGTTGGTAAGAGAGTAGATCTCAAGAATTCTCATCACAAAGCAAAAAACGTTTTTTTCTTTTATTTTTCTTGTGTATCTATATGAGTGATGAACAGTAATTAAATTTATTGTGGTAATTTCATAATATATGTAAGTCAAGTCATGACGCTGTACACCTTAACCTTATACAGGGCTGTATGTCGATTACATCTCAACAGAACTGGAAGCGACAACACAACACACGCCCTCCTCGACTCCATTCAAGCTAGGTCCTGGCTTAGCTTGAATCATGCTTAAAACCGTTTCCTCCGTTAGTCATGCTGTGCTTTCCACCATGTCTTTTCTTCTGTCTCAACAATCCAGCTCCTACCCTACTTTTAAGGGCCAACTCAGGGGCTCCCTCCTCCATGGAGCCACCCGTGAGCTCTCCAGCCCATGGTGCACGGAAACAAGTACTGGTCTTGTCGTCTCCACCTGGGCTGTGACTCCCTGTGTGCAGCCTCCACGCCTGCTCCTTCCCTCGCCCTCCCTCCCCAGAGCAGCTAGCCCCGGCCCAAGCACAGGATGAGTGTCCACTAAGAACTCCGGATGAAAACGAGGGCTGGGAGTAATCTGAGTCTTACAGGGAGCTTTTTATTTTTTATTTTTTTTTAATGTTTTATTTATTTTTAGGAGAGAGAGAGAGACAGCGTGAGCAGGGGAGGGTCAGAGAGAGGAGTCACAGACTGAAACAGGCTCCAGGCTCTGAGCTGGCAGTCAGCACAGAGCCCGACGCGGGGCTCGAACCCACGAACCGCGAGATCATGACCCAAGCGAAAGTCGGACGCTTAACCGACTAAGCCACCCAGGCGCCCCGGGAGCTTTTTAGAAAATCCAAATCTAACAAAACAAATTTCACGATATCAAATTTGGCCTCAGTTGTTCCAATGTGATCAACTCTTCCTTTTGTGTTTGCTGTGTTCAGTGTAAGTCTGGGAATATGGAAGTCAGTATAAGTCATCTGCAAAGTGAACGAGGTTCATCTCCAGCCGACCCCAAGCTCATCAATCAGTGCTCCTGTCCTCTCCAGCACTCAGGGTCCCTTCTCAGTAAGTCATCATACACACACACACACACACACACACACACACACACACACACCTACTTTTCCTAAGCCACGTTCTTGAGGGTCCCATTCTCAGCAGCAATACCCAAACTCTCTGGCCTAACACACACAGCCCTCCCTAGATCTGGGCCCCCTGCCACCAGGCCTCCCTCACCTCCCTTCACTCCTTGCCTGAGTGCCTTGGCAAGGTCCTGAGCCCTTCTGAGTCTAGGTCGCTGCACCTTACAATAGGTGTGGTAAGAACGCCTGGTGGGCAACAATGACTAGTCCAAGAACTATGGAGTGAATGAATGATCAAAAATACCTACTTCGTAGGGTTGTTGTGAGAATTACGGGCAACATGATGGGGTGGGGCGGCGCACACAGTAAGCACTCAATAAACAGTAGCTCCTGTGATGAAATAGGCGGAAGGGCTGAAGGGCTGCACTGTCAGTTTTCTTGTCACTCACAGACAAGAGTCCTTACTTTTTTTTTTACAGAACCACAGCTCTGTCTGACCTAAGCGGTATTAAGAAACAGTAACAAACACAAGGCAAAACCAAAATAACCAGCACCCAAGTAACTCCGTAACTGTCCCGTGACCACACACATGCCAGGCATAGCTTAGCGGGCCAGTCCGGCCACCACGGAGAGAGAAGTCCTGACGAGATCCAGCAAAGGAAACCTGAGACTGCTCCCAGGGGTGGAGGATGAGTCAGACTCCAGCGTGGAGGCCAAGGCAGCCTGGGCGAGTGGGGGACGGTGGGGGGCCCATGTGTGCGCATCTGCACAGCGCCAGAGCCAGAGGCACCACTCTGGCCCATGAGTCTGTGGGTGGGTGGAGAGAAGGTTCAGGAATGAGCAGAACACAGGAATCACATGAAGAGAGGAGAGCCATGGAGAGCTCAGGTTTCCACCCAGTGTAGACTCACTGTCAACTCTGCCACGTGGAGAGTCACTCCACTAGCTCCTTGAGGGCCTTCCTCAGCACCCCGTGGCTCTTCTGGAGGCCACTTCCTTCTCCCCATCCTGCCCTGCTGTTCATGGTTAGTCCCCCAGGCAACAGACCAAGGGTTGGGGCAGGTCCCAGGCTGCTCCAGCTGTTCATCTAACTGACCTCTGTGTAGACATCCGAGTAGCTCCCAGGGTAGGGTGCACCACAGCAAAGCAGGCACTCAACAGACAGAAGATATGGTTATTAATGGTGCAGCAGGGACTGCTGGGGGCCACAATCTCCTATGTGTAGGTTCTGTCTACTCACTTGCCAAGCCAGTGGCCTGCTTGGGGACCAAGCCGTTTGACCCTCAGTTCCACAAGAGGTAGGTGTGCAGGGAGAGGGCAGTTGTGGCTTGGATTTGGTGGACCCACCCCAGTCCAGAGCTTTGGACGCTGCTGGGTGTCCTGGACCATGTAAGAGGTTTCCCCTGACTCTCCAGCCATCTCTCTGGACTTCAGACCTGAACTCAGGCTGCTTCTGACCTAGAGGCTCTGCTTCTTCTGACCCACTTAAAGCTTTGCATTTTCCATGGCAACAGAGATTTTGTTTAGCTTTGCAGAAGGGAGGAAGGGAAGCCCAACTACAGGTCAACTCTTGGCCAGCTGGGTCACCCTCTCAGGGGGCCTGCTCCTTCCTGGGCCCTCCCCAAGTAACAGGCAACGTCGGCTCAGCTGGCTGCATGAAGAGGCCACCCCAACCCACCCACATGCACATACTCGTCCCTCCAGTGAGGGTGAGCTGGAGCACTGTCCTCTCCCCTGCCCACACAAGCAGTCTCCCAGGTCAGTTCCACATGGTGCTTCTCACAGCTCCTGAGCCCACCTCTCCCTCAGGCCCTGTAGGAGCAGAGAAGGCTGGGGCTGCCCTTGCCCTCCCAGTCTGGAGAGGCACCACCCGCAGCAGCGTTCACTTCTATTTATTGTTATGGCCGGTCGGTTGGTTGTGTTTTCCGACTATACAAGTAGAGCTAAATCTGCAGAAAGCTGTACAAACAGGAAACTGCAGAGGAGTAATCAACATTACTTTTCCTTCCAGTCCTTTTTTCCCCCCTTCATTCATTTTCCCCCCAAATAAGTGAGATACTATTTATCGTTCTGTCAGTCTGTGCCCACCTTCCCCTGCCCCTACCTTTAGCTCAATTTTAAATCAGCAGGATTTTTCTGGTTTCATCAAACTCTCTTTGTAACCATCATTTTTAAAGGCTGCATAGTTTTCCTTCACTGGACTGAGGCAGAATTTCTATGAGCATTTCCCTTGTTCAGTTGTGTTGTGGTGTTGCAAAGGAAATGACATGCAAAGCTTTGCCTGTATTTCAAAAGACCTCCCTGGGTCAGATTCTTAGAAACGACACCACTGGGTAAAGTGTAGGGGACATTTTTAGGGTTCTTGGTCTTTGTTACCTAATCTTCTCTGGGAGGACTGAACCGGTTTACACTTGATAAACAGAGAATTCAACACCCTGTGCCCCTTGCCTGTGATAGAGCCCTCAACCGCAGACCTTGCTGCTCTGAATCCAGTTATCTTGACGCCACTATCAATTCTGGGGTTGCAAGCACCAAACATTCCCCCATCTCCTCCACCCCTCAAAGGCCACCTTCCCCACAAAATTAAAAAAAAACAAAACTTTAAACATCTTTGGAAAGAGCTCTGGGTCAAGGAGAGTAGAAGATCAGCTCTCACAATCTCTGTCACCAGGGAGTTGGGTGAACTCAGGCCTCAGGGTCTTCATTGGTCAGGCAGGGCACCTGAACTGGATGGTCCCCAAGGGCCCCCAGGGGGCGGTATAAGCTGGTGGTATTGGAGGTAGGGGCCTGGGCCAGGGTGTCAGGTTGCCTCAGCTCATATCCCAGCCTTGCCACTTGCCAGTAGCATGATCATGGGAAGTTATTTAACTGGCCTGTCTCAATCCTATAATCTGCAAAATGGGAATGAAGGAAATTAAATGACTTATATCAAGTTGACATGAGGATTAAATTGTAATTATATACTGAAATGTTGTAAAGTGGTGCCTGACAGGGGTGCCTGGGTGGCTCAGTTGGTTAAGCATCCAACTTCAGCTCAGGTCATGATCTCATGGCCAGTGGGTTTGACCCCGCTTCGGGCTCTGGGCTGACAGCTCAAAGACTGGGGGCTGCTTCAGATTCTTCCTCTCCCTCTCTCTCTGCCCCTTCCCTACTCTCACTCTGTCTCTTTCTCTCTCTTAAAAATAAATATTAAAACTTTAAGTTAAAAAAAATGGTGCCTGGGGCGCCTGGGTGGCTTAGTCGGTTAAGCGCCAACTTTCGCTTAGGTCATGATCTCGCGGTCCGTGGGTTCGAGCCCCGTGTCGTGCTCTGTGCTGACTGTCAGCTCAGAGCCTGGAGCCTATTTCAGAGTCTGTGTCTCCCTCTCTCTCTGACCCTCCCCTGCTCACTCTGTCTCTCTCTCTCTCTCTCCTAGAAATAAATAAAAATATTTAAAAAAAATGGTGCCTGACACAAAGTAAGTAGTACACGAAAGATCTGAGAGATTGGTCTCATTTGTTGTGTGTGGACTGCAAACAAGTTGACTACAACACAATCAGAGAAGGGCCTCTAAGGTTAACACAACCAGCAAGGAGAGAGAGCAAGTGCTTCTGGCCCCCGGTGGCGTGAGTTATCCAGCAGTTGCCTAACCTTGTCTCTGTCTGGCCCAGGCAGTGGCTAGCACTTGCCCATCTGACGTCTGACCCCGAGGTCTGGCTGCACAGCGCCCCTCAGGCAGGCAGCTCCAAAACATGAAACACGAAACACAACACTTCCCGGGGAGGGGAGTTGAAGGCCGCTCCACCAGGTGGTTATCAAAGCCCCAGGCTGCACAGAGGCTTGGGAACATAATCTCCGGAAAGAGATTGTCTGCACTCACTTGCGGGGGAACAAGGACACTGCGCTCTGATAAGCCTGTGGAGTAGCCAAGAGAAACTGTACCTGGGGGCTCAGGGAAGGCCTCACTGACTCAGTGTGCAGACATTTCCTCACGGTGTTGGTGAGCAAGGAGCCAGATTCCTAACTCAGGTGGTGGAGGGTGACAGTGAGGTTGGGACAGAATCCTCTCTCTGGGCTAAGGATGGACAGAAAGAGCCATGATCAGAAATGTGCCCTGTTACCCAAGGCCAGCCACAGGGCCAAGCCAGAACCACCCAGGACGAATGCCTAGTTGGCTCAGGGGATGCCTAGGCCCTTATGAGGAAGGGGTCATGGCTCTATCAACAGGTGTCCTTAGCACCCTGGTTTTGCCCAGTGGCAAGAGGAATCCCTGATTCTAGGACAAGATGTTCTCATGAGGGAGACTGCATGGGAGTAACTATCGGCATTTCAGATCTCAGCCAGAAACTGAGATTGAGAGTGGTCAGAAAATGTGCTCTAAATGACAAAGTGAATTAGGGGCCAAGCAGCATATGAACATAAGTCTACTACATCTCATTTTTTCTGAGAAGAGCTCAGAGGCTTTCCTAATGTGTCACAAAAGAGGTGAAGAATCCCTGAGCCAGTTACTGATGTGTTGAGCAAAGTCACCCACCAAAACCAAGTGAAATGATTCTTTGTAATAGGGATTAAGGATCTGCCATGGGGACCATCAGAAAGTAGCTGCAAGAAAGTATTTCTCTTTCCTTGATGACTTGAAATTCAACACTCAGGCAACAATCATAACCTACTTCGGTGGATTCTGTTACCTATTTGGCATCTACTCTCTCTTTCAAAATAGAGCCTTAAGTTTGTTCAGATACTTCTCTCTCTCAGGCTGGCTCCATAGAGGCACAAAAATTACCCTAAGCCCATGGTTCCCAAGCCACACACCAACGTGCCCCAAGGTGCGTCAATAAATTCACCGTAGCACAGAGTGGCATTTTAATTTTTTGAGGGAAACACAGTGACACGTGTCAGAATCATGAAAACTACTAGCTCAAGGTACTTCATGGTTTTAACATCAGTGACCCATATCTTTGTAAAGTCAGCTTTTCAGTGTTGCTAGAATAAAAAGCAAGTACCACACACATATCAACGTAATTAGGAAAAAAGGATGGTAGTGTCCAGTCTAACTCCCAGGTTGGAGAAATGGTGTAGTGCCCTCTAATAAATAATTCTGGTTAATTAAGAATGATATAAAAAGAGGATTTTTTCCATTTATGTGCCTTATTTTTTTCAAATTACTTCTGATTTTGTACATGATTAGTCTGTACCTAAGTAATTAAGAAGGAGAACTGTCAGGCATTTCTTTTGGCCTAGGATGCCATGAAAATGTCTCAGGCACTAAGAGTGCTGTCACTGTCACTGAGGAAGTTTAGAAACCTCTGCCCTATGCTAATAAAAACAAGGAACTTGCCTGGTACCTGCCCATGTCCAGGGTATGCCACCGTCCCTATGAAACTGAGGATAGGGACCCACGTGCCATGGTTGGTCCCTTCGCTCACTCTCCTGCCAGGTGAGAATAGAGCAGCACACAGACCCTAGTGCCCGTGGTGGCCACCCTGGCCTCAGGGAACCACCCTTAGCACGGCACCCACGCTGAGGACAATGGAGCAGAGGGGCATGGAGACCCGGGTCCCTGATACCATCACTGAGCTGCGGGATCTGTCCGTCCTGCCGCTGGGCTTCCTTATGGTGTGACACAAGTCATTTCGTTATTGACTAAAGTAGTTTGAGCCATAGGTTCTGTCACATGCAGCCCAAAGCATCATTCTAAGGTATAGACAAATGTGCCGTGATTCCAGCTGTTAGGAGGAGCTGGAGAGGATGGGAGCAAGCAGGGCCTCTGCCCCTGAGGATACAAGGCAGGGGAGCCACCAGGACTCCCTCTCCTGGGACAAGGCCAGGAGGACTGGCTCTTCCCAGGGTGAGGGTGAGGGCAGTCAGCACAGGAGCCTTCCAGGGGGGCACTCGCCTGACAACACATCACCCAGGTCAACCTCCCAGCACTCAGCACACTGCACCAGGACTCATCATCCCCATGTGTCTCCTTCACTCACATGAGCTCCCTGTGGGCAAGAGCTGAACTCCTGAGGACCCATCCAGTCCAACTCCAGACACACCGAGGTTCATCAACAATTGTGAATCAACCCAATTAAAAGGACAGTAAGAACAGGTAGGGAATGGGGTGGTGAGAGATAGAGGGCATCCCGAGGAGGGACCAACATGGGTACAAGCAGGGCTGTTTACTTATACAAAGGTGGTGGGCCTGGCTGCTGCTGGCACGGGGCATCGTCCCTTCCCTGGGGAGCTCAGAGCCCAGGCAGGAAGGCAGGCTGATGAAGGCTATGCGTGTAATTCCAAACCGTGGAGAGAGAAGATGCTCTGAGGCAGAATAAGAGGGAGTCCTGCTGTAGACTGGTGGTCAGGGAAGGCCTCCCTGAGGAGGCATCACTCAAGCTGGCACAAGAAGCACCAGAAGGAACTAGCTGAGCAGAGGGAAAAGCGAATGAAGCAAAGGCCCTGAGGTGACGCACATTCAGCAACTGGAGGAACAGAAAAAGCCCAAGCTAGAGTTGCAAGATTTCCAGGCACATGTGTCTACATGCACACATGTGTACATACCCTACAAACACTAAATTTGAATTTCAGATAGCAACAAATACTTCTCTGGTATAAGCATGTCCCAAACATTGCATGGGATGTATACCTCTACTGAAAAAGTACTCATGGTTTCTCAGAAGTCCAAATTTAACCGGGCATTCCCTATTTTATCCAGAAACCCTCTTCCAGCCCAACCAGAGTAGAATAAGCAAAGGGAAGTGGCCTGAGAGAGACCAAAGGTGGGCCCTGGGCAGAATCTGCAGGACTGGCAAGGGCTGACTGTCACTCTGAGCACAAGGGGAAGCCAGAATCAGCTTTCGGCAGAGTTGTGGTATCAGCAAAGCCAGTGGGACACGGTGCATGGACTTCGGACCCAGAGATTCTGGGTTCTGGTCCCGGCTTTCACTGGTAGCTGTAGGATCTCAAGAGAGCTGTTAAACATATGTGCCCCCGTTTCCTTATCTATATATAAAGCAGGCATGAGGAAAGTGATGACGCCACCCTCACTGGGTTACTGTATGCAAAGCACCTAGAAGAGCATCTAAGTCAGTCCCTGCTATTACTAGTATTGCTCTTCAAACAGACCAACCTGGCTGCCATATGAAATGGTGGGGCAGGGAGGGAGGACACCAAGAGAAGAGGCAGGGAGAGCACTGAGGAGGCTGTTCCAGTCTTCCAGGAGGGAGGACGGTGACCACAGGGGTAAAGAGGCTGGCTGGAGGGTGCCAGAGGTGCCATGTTCAGGGAGGTGTAAAAAAAACAGCCATTCACATTCCCCAGGCTGCTCAAGGTTTCTCTAGGGGAGCAGAAGAAAGCTGCCCTTCCCTTCTGAAAGGGCCGGGTGGGATGGAGGCAGCTCCACTTGGATGCTGGTGGCTCTGGCTGGCAGAAGGATGGCCTCTCCTCTCTAGCGGCCTCCACACTTTCCTACAGAGGCAGGACTCAGCCCTGGGACCTGCCATCTCTATAGATCAAAACTGGCTTGAAATGCAAATCAAGAAGGAAATTACAACAATGTGAAGCAGACTTGCCTTCTATTTCTGGCACCTTGGTAACTGCAGAAAGTCCTGAAAGATTTAAATGGTTTGTCATTTGGGGAAAATTCCACACACACACACACACACACACACACACACACACACACACACACACACACAAAGTGAGGCCAAGCCTGCCAAGCTCCTGCCTAAACAGTCAGACATTTTCAATCTGCAATGTTGCCAAAGACGGTGCAGATGGGAAACCACAACTCACCGCTTACTGCTAAACCTGGGACCCAGGGGTCCACGGGCCAGGCTGCCAGCTCCAGCCCCTCTCCCTGCAGGCTGGGCTCTGCGGCTGGCCACCAGCTGCAGTTGTGAGACTCTCACTTGGGATCCAATAGGGGGCACCAGAGACTGCTCAGGACAGTGAACACAGAGCAGCCAGGAAACTGGCGAGAAGATTCCAGATCTAGAATCTGGTCCCTGGAGCAGCAAAGATGAAGATTACTGTACATCACAGAGCTCACTGTACACCTTTCTCCCCATGCTCTCAAGTAACTGTGAACAAAGTGGCCCAGGGTATACATTCATCCCCCCTTCACTCCCCCCAGACTGTTACAGCAGCTCCCAAATTGTCTCCTGGCCGCCAGGCTGAGATTGATTAGCAATGTCTGCTATGGACACAGGAGAGAGGGGAGTGTGCCAGGTTCCTGCCATTCATGAACTAGACAAATCTTGAAATACAAATGTTATTAGTGTTCGTTAGTTCAAAGAGCTGCAGTGGTCTGGGCTGCCTCCAGGAAGCACCAAGCTTGGCATTCAAAGCCCTTCTCAATCTGTACCCCACATCTCTAGCAATCTTAATTCCCACCAGCTACCCACTGAACCATATACGTCAGCCAGACGAGCTGCCTCACTGTGGGCCTCCAGCATGCCTTCAGGGTTCCTAGTGCACCTGGACTCGCTGGGCTGTGCTTGACTGAAATGCTGTCTCTTCTTTCCACAGTCTACCAGCCCCAGCACAAGGCCTCTGCTTGCAGGGACCCATCCTTGGTCCCCTAGTCCAAGTGGCCTGCCTTCTGCTTGGCTTCTAGAGGACCAGCATTAAAGCCCAATAGAAACGATGCCTTTTGTACACATGGAGCTTGCCTGCCAATCTAACCTATAAGCTCTCTGAAGATGCTGCCTAGCTCTTCCTTGAGAAGGGAAGTTTAACATCCACTCTGTTCCAGGAACTATACTGGGAATTTTCATCCATTTATTTCACTCAAGCCTGATGATAACCTGGTGATGGGACAATGACCACCTCCATTTTATAAATGGGACATAAAAGTTTGGAGAGGTTAGGGGACTTGCCCAAGGTCACATGGCTAAAAAATGCCAGAACTAGGATTGCAGACTCAGACCTGAAATCAAATCCAGTCCTCTTTTGCTTTGCTGCAAGTTGCCTCCCAGAGAGAACTACATTTCCACTGAAGACCCTGAAGGGGTCAATGCTAAACCCCAGCGGGTGTGCCTGATGCTTACCAGGCACTCAAAAATTATCTGTGGTCTGACCGATAAAGTTCTAATGGTGGTGTGCAGCATGTGAAGGCAGATATGGGAATGGGATTTGCCCAGTTCCCCACCAACTTCGCCTCCCAGTGGTGATTGCACTGGGGAAGGCTAGCAAGACCTCTTAATTTTCTGCCTGCCCCCTCTTCCTCTACTCCCAAGCTCCAGTCTCTGACCATCCCGGATGACTCAGCCTTGAACTGCTGAGGTTGCCACACCGACTGCTTTAACCACACAGAGAAGACAGCAATGTCTGTCACTTGTGCCCTCTGTTCATTTTTAGAAAAAGAATGACTGAAAGGACCTCCACTGCCCAGGATGATTGTTTTGACAGGTTTTTATTGTGCATAAAATTGCGTCATTGTTTTGTTTAACATTGAAAGGAGTTAAACTGCTATGAACTTAATGCGCCACCCCCAGTAAACCATTAGGTCCCTTCTGTGTTCCTGACTTTATAAGTCTGTTTCCCTCAGAGAACATCTGTTGTATACTTAAATGACCTTAGTTCAAAGGCACGATCAACAAAAAATTCTTAACTCCACTAGGAAGCATTTGAGGGTATCCGTTACTCTGCGCTGGCCGCAGTATTAGGGGCTTCTCCATTAACAGCTGTGCACATCTGCCCATGCAGGCAGAGGCCCCTCTCTTTCTGCACATCATTAAAGATGCTCAGGCCTGCTTTGCAGCCTCATTCCCACTTTGCCCCATGCAAGTGAGTCTCGCCAAAGTCTCCATTTTATGGGCATCGATAGCCAGGGTTCTACTCAAATATAATTTTTACCCCACGTGCGGAGGAAGTGTGGTGAAAGACGAGCAAGGGGTGTTCTGCTAATCCTAGGAAAGAACATGAATGAGCATTAGAAATTTTGAGCAACTTGACAAATGTAGGAAAAACAGATTGTTCTTAGCCAAACACGGAGGAATTCGGGGAGAAAAACAAGCCTGTTGTAGAGAAAGATTACAAGGAGACACCATCTTGGAGGCCATAAAAATCATATTGAAAACAGAGATGGCAAGAGAGCAGGCTTTCTGGCTTTCATATTGATTAGCTCATTCTGACGCTATCCCCATTTTCCGGATGAGTCAACGGGCACTGAGGCTGAACAGCTCCTGACTTGAACAGAGGAGGACCCAGGCATTTCCCTCCATCCATCCTGTTGGGATGAGGAGTGGGAATGGATAGTAACAGTGAGGTGTTTAACTTCCTACAGCTCCTGTGCTACGGGCTGGGCTCTCTGTGGGTCTCCATGAAGTTAATGGACAATGTTTTCCCCTAGTGTTTGGTCAGGTTTTCCAGAAAATGAGACTTTTCAAAGATGTTCTGGTGTCAGGTCCCCCAAAGTTCAGGGAAATGTAAAACTGAATTTCTCCAGGAATTTGAGGCGGGGTGGGGGTGGGGGTGGGGGTAGCTGCCCCAGTGCAGCAAAGCTAGGCTTGTTCAAAAGGCCACACTGTCCAGCCTGGCTCAGGAGCTGTCCTGGGGACAGGGCAACTGGGCCCCATCTCATGTTTCCAGCTGGGGGAGGGGGGGTGGCGCATCTCTAAAAGGGGTGATTGGTTTATCATGTGCATTCAAATCTTTAGGAGTTGTTGAAACTTTTCTGGAAGTTGGTGGGTTTATTGGACCAAAATGCAAGGCTGGTTCATGGAATCGTGCCTTCTTGCAGTTGAGAAAACCATTGCTAAAAATAAAGGGAATTTGGGTTTTGCCTTATTTGGAAAGGATTGGCCTGCACACTCTCCCTCTTCCTATGTTATCTTTTAGTTGAAGAGCTTTATTCATGAGGAAAAAAAGTATTTTTAAAAAGTATAGGTCAAATTCCATCACCGAGAGTTTCAGAGACCTTTAGAATCTCTACTGGACCAAAACGCTGCGCCACATATTCAAGGTGCGGGCAACACGTGGACCCATCTGGGTCTGAGGCACTTCAAGAGTGTTGTTTGGGGCACCAGGGTGGTTCAGTCGGTTGAGCTTCCGACTTCCGACTTCGGTTCAAGTCATGATCTCAAAGTTTGTGGGTTTGAGCCCCGCGTCAGGCTCTGTGCTGACAGCTAGCTCAGAGCCTGGATCCTGCTTCAGATTCTGTATCTCCTCTCTCTGACCCTCCCCTGCTCATGCTGTCTCTCTCTCTCTTTCTCTCTCTCTCTCTCAGAAATAAATAAAACATTAAAAAAAAAGTGTTGTTTGGTTTTGGTCATTAAAGTTTTAGTTGAAATGGCATGTGACCCAGAGCCCTGTTATTCTTTCATTTGTCCATTCGTTCATGGGTCAGACCAAAACGATCAAAGCCGAATCTGTGTCAGTCCCCGCGATAGGCTTTAAGAATGCAGAGATGAGCGAGTCAACATTGGGCTCAGAAGGAGCAGAGGCCAAACGGCTGGCAGTGGTGCCTGGGGTAGAGGAGACAAAGAAGGTCTCCTAACCTGGCCTGGGGACAGGGGCAGGGCGGCACAGCTGTTTCAGAGGCATCATAAAGGATCCAGGTAAAGGACAAAGAAGAAAGAGGAGAGAGAATTCTGGGAAGAGAGGACAACACAGCAAAGTGGTGCTCAGGGGATTCTGGAGAGTTCCCCAGGCTCCACTGGATGGTGGGGAATGAGGTGGATGCATCCAGACACAGGGCCAGCACCAGCCCACACAAAGGCTGCATCCGACTCTCCCCTGCACAGCTTACCACTTCTGTCACTATCCCTGGCCTGTTGGTTCATGTCTTCATTCAAAATTTTGGTATTTTATCATGGAATTTTTGCATTAATTGTGATTCCAAAACAGACTGCATTAAAACATTATTTACCTTGATTACTGCATTTCGGGG
The DNA here is from genome assembly GCA_017311185.1 of Proteles cristata cristata. NCBI lineage: Eukaryota > Metazoa > Chordata > Mammalia > Carnivora > Hyaenidae > Proteles > Proteles cristata. The sequence goes on from JAESUZ010004583.1 coordinate 1,184,787, forward strand.
CACCACCTTATATTTTGCACTGGAAGTGAGTGTCTCTTTCCCCTCACCCTAGTCCCAGCTCATTCAAGAGAGGAGGCTTGGGAAGCAGACAAGACAGGGGCCCCAGGGGAGGTCCCTTTCAGTTCAGAACTTTGTCTTTCCCTCTGTAGGCAGTAGGGAGCCACAGAGGATGGTAAAGCAGGAAAGTAATACCATCAAGTGTATTTTAGAAAGGCTCCTGACAACAGCAGTGTAGAAGGGAGCCAGGAGGCAGAGGGATCAGAAGCAGGAAGTCCCATAAAGAGTGAGTCCAAGAATCCCAGGTGAGGGCTGATAAAGGCTCAAGTCAAGTCCAGGGAGATGGGGTTTGAGAGGAGGATATGGACAGGAACAACATATGACACAGAGTCTCTCCAGCAGCCCTGGCACCCAGCCTGTATGGGTTCCCTTTAGTAAAAAGCGGGGAGAGAATTCTTGGACCCTCTGTTGGGCAGAGGAAGGCATGGGGGTCGGAGCGGCCAGATGATCTGGTTGCAACTACCTGGGGCAGAGCCCTGCCATGCCCACCCCACAGGCTGGAGCTGCCCTGATCCCTGTGGAGTAGGGGCCACGTGCAAGGTTCCCGCCCCTTCCCCCCACACCCCATTCTGGCCCAGTAAGGGTGAGGGGGCCTAGGGCCTGCAGGCAGCACAGGGGCCCCAAGGGCAACATTCTCAGCTCAGCACACAGGCATGCCGACACACAGGCAGGCAGGTGGGAGGGCAGAGGAGGTCTGGTCCCCATTAGGGGCCATTTGCTCATGGTATCAGGCTAGTGGGGCTGCAGGCTGGTTAACAGGCATGGCCATGGGCTGCTGGGAAGGAAGCTGCTGCCTTGAAATCGCCTTGATTGGCTCTAATTTCCCCTGCTCCATGCAGGGGGCCCCCGGGGCAGCCTAATGCAGGGTGGCAGCCGTGGCAGCCCCAGACAGGACATCTCTCCTGACTAAGAAAACACAGGGGGTTTCTTCTCTCTGACTGGTTCTTACAGATAATGCAATTTACTGTCACTGAAGTCTCTGCCGATCAAATTCCACCTCCTCCAAGAAGCTTTCCTGCCCTGTCCTGACCCTGGGGTTCTGGCATCAGGCACATCTGAGTTCCTTCCTTCCCAATCTCCTGCTCTCTCCTACCACAAACCTCTTAGCCTCTCTTAGACTCAGTTTCTTTAGCTGCATAATGGACGGATCCTCCACAGCAGACGTGTGATGACAATGAAATATCCATGAGACACCTTGTTCAGTATAGCACTTCCCTTCTAAGAGCAAGCAGGGCTTTCATGTCCTGATGGCCGCTCTGCCCCCATGTCCCACTTCACCCTCACCCCACCAGGTCTGATGCACTTCTCTAAAGCTACACAGGAGGAATCTGCACCCCCTCCCTCAAAAAAGGAATCCAGACCTCCAGACCAGCCTCAAAGTTCCCACCATCCATTCTCAAGCAACCCACTGCCAAGAGAGAGCAGAGACAAAGCCTGCTGGTCAGGGATAATCTTGCTGGTGCTGGCACTTGGGTACGGGAGGGGTGGGCCCTGGATTCCCAGGCTTTTGCAGTTGGGAAATGTTGTGGGGGGTGGGGGGGAATCTTCCCTCCTCTCTTCACTGCTGGATGCTTCCTTTACCTCTTTCCTTCTCTCTCCCTCTCTCCCTTCTCATCGCAGACCTCCCTGGCTAGCACCTCATGACCAGCTAGGCTCCCTATTCTCTTGTTATTTCTGTGACTGCTTCTTCATCTTCTTTTTCTCTACCAACCAATACTCTCTAAGCTTCTAGCTCTTTCTGTCTTCATTCAGCAACACTTATGAAATAGTCCATAAACATTTTGTAAGTATGTGCTATGTACCAAGGGCTATGCCAGGCACCTGGCATGAAAGGATTGACTGACATACGGATGTTCTAGTGGATGCCCTCTCACTCTTTCTGTCCTGCCTTAGAGGTCTTTCTCGGCTTAAGAGGAGATCAAGGCTGCCTCATAACTACAGAGGGGAACAGACAAAGCCAGGCCCTTGAAAGATCATCCTTTCCTCCCTCTCATAACTGCCCTGGGATGCAGAGGCCCTCCGCACCCCTCTCCTCCTTCTCTCTCCATCCTGTAGCCATTATTCCTTCCCCCATAGGTTGAAGAATGAATGGGGAAGAGGGAACCTCCTTTCGTAGGCAACTGCACCATGGGGATAGGAAGCTGAATGGCCAGAGAAGAGCATGAGGAGCAAGAAGCCAGGTCACCACCAAGTCAGGCCCAGAAAGCACTGCCTTACCCCCGCCCTCCCCCCAGCTGCTGGCCTGGCCAGCAGCCCCCAACCATTTCAAAGGGCTTGATAAACAGCCTGGCGGCCTTGTCTCCCCCACACGATGCTCAGCAGCACAGGCTGGGAGAGGCAGCCTCCCGGCCAGCAGCAGCACCAAGGGTAAGGTGCTCCTCTGCTGGGTCAAGGTGCTCCAGGCTCCCTTCTGGGCCCCCAGAGCTAGCGCCTTCTGGCAGCCAAACAGCTGCGATCCCTGCCCGGCCCTGCGAGGCACATCTGCTCACAGTTAGGAGTCAGTGCCCATCCGGGAAGTGCAGAGAGGCAGCATGCACTCAGACCCTGTGTGTATGTACCCAGGATTCTGTGCACCCAGGCCCACAAGGACACCACCCGTGCCTGCAGAGACACAGTCACCCACATGTGTCCACAGGTCCCTGTGCGCACCCAGATATGCATATACGTGCTCACATCATTGAGAACATGTTCAGTCCAGGAATTATACCGCCAAGTAGATTGGAGGAGGCAGGAGGAGTGCTTTCAACTGAAAAATAAAATATAGGCTAAGGAGGTTCAGAAACAGCTTTAAAAGAAAAAAAAAAAAGGAAGGAGCTAGGCCAACATCTTAGCACTCCTGATGCTATCAGATGCTATCTCTGTTCCTCAGAGAGTTGTTCTCTCCAGAGGTACACTGGTCCTCTTCTCTGGCAGGGCCTCGCAGTGTGGGGTGCATGGGGCATTCTATGGTAGTCCTGGCCTGGCTTCAGTCCCTACTTCCTTTAAGGCATGTGGCCCCTGAGCATGAGTAGAGTCACCCTGGCTTCAGGAGGAGACCCATGGGGGGACCATGAACCTGTCCAGGTGTAAAATGGCTACCCTCTGTGTGAAACCTCTTTAAGTATTAGGGCACGACAGGGCCCTCAGTTCCCCCATTATACAAAATGCAGAGGCTTGGCCCAGAGAGGTGTAGTGCCTGCCAGGGGAGTCTTCCAGGCCTGCAGCAGTTAAGAGGGTAATTCAGGCCTCCAAACTTCTTACCCCCCCCCCTTTTTCCCCCACTGGTCTATCCCACAATTCAGGCCAGTTTGGCTGGCTTTAGGGAGGCCCTGGCCTCGGTCAGCAACATCAGGGGGCAGTGGTAGAACGGCCCCAGAGCATGCCCTGGCCTACCCTGACCCTTCCATGAACAGGGGTTTCTCTAGTCTCTGAACTTATCCCATGGTCTTGGCTGTTTACCTGTCTTGAGGGGCCAAAGTGCTATAACACAGCACATGGCCTCTGGGGCCAGACTACCTGTCTTCTAACCCTAAGTCTACTGCTGGACAGAGGTGACGCATCTCTGTCTCAGTTTATCTTTCTCTAAAATGGGAGTGCTACTTTCAACAATAGCCAAATCATGGAAAGAGCCTAAATATCCATCAAATGACGAATGGATCAAGAAGATGTGGTTTATCTACACAATGGAATACTACATGGCAACAAGAAAGAATGAAATCTGGCCATGTGTAGCAACGTGGATGGAACTTGAGTGTGTTCTGCTGAGCGAAATAAGTGAGAGAAGGACAGATACCATATGTTTTCACTCATATGTGGAACAGGAGAGACTTAACAAAGGACCATGGGGGAGGTGAAGGGGAAGGGGAAAATTCATTGGGGAGAGGAAGGGAAGCAAACCATGAGAGACTCTTGAATACTGAGGGCTGAAGGGGGTGGGGTAAATGGGTGATTTGCATGGAGGAGGGCACTTGTTGGCATGAGTACTGGGTGTTATATGGAAACCAATCTGACAAAAAACTATTTTAAAAAAACAAATAAATAAATAAATAAAACAGGAGTCTTAATCCCTTAAAGGATTCAATAAGATGATGTAGATAAAGTGACCCAAACCCAATAAAAATTCAACAAATGTTACTACTCCCGTGGTTAACTCTGATCAAATGAATTTGAGGGTCCCTTTGCTTTCTTTAGTGTATGCAACCTGGCTCTGGCTCTTTCTGTTCCCTAGAGAGTGAGGAGGCAAAGGACTTAGGCAGTGGTTCTAGAGTGCAGTCTCCAGACTAGCAGCATCACCCAGGAACTGTTAGAAATGCAAATCTAGGGGCACCTGGGTATCTTGGTCAGTTAAGCATCTGACTCTTGGGCTCAGGTCATGATCTCATAGTTTGGTTTGTGAGTTTGAGCCCCAGGGACAGTGCAGAGGCAGCTTGGGATTCTCTCTTTCCTTCTCTCTCTGCTACACCCCACCCCCACTCAAAATAAATAAATAAACTTAAAAAAAAAAAAAAAAAGAAAAATACAGATCCTGGGCCCCACCCTAGACCTGCCGGATCAGACACTGGGGTGGGTTCTAGTATCACGTGCTTTAACAGACCCTCCAGGTAATTCTGATGCAAGCTCAGAGTTTGAGAATCCCTAATGAAGGTTAACACATGTCACTTAGGCAGGAGATCCAACACTTGTCTTGTGTTTGCCTTTTTGCATTGCCCGGAAATATCCATGTAGGCTGTGAGCAGCAGCCCCTGGTGTCCACACCCCGCAGGTCTCTGACCCCTCCTGGTTACCACTCCTGCACTCTTGCTGCCAGCACCAGCCCTTCTCCCCTCTTTTCTAGCCCCTCCCTTCCCCGTCCACCTCCACAGCCCACATTCTGGGGCCTGGCCTGCTCCTACTTCCAAGCACGTGCATCCCAACCTCTGCCCTGTGCTCAGCCCATGTCCAGCTGGGCTAGGCCCAGCCTCAGAGGGAGAGACTACGGCACTAGACTTCAAAGCCTTGTCAGAGTGAGCCTGGTTTGCAGCAGAGGTCAGAGATAAACCAAGGAACAATTCGGCCAGAAAATGTGTGTGGGGGGAGGCTGCCCAGGGCGCCAGGGGAGGAAAGGGGACTGGAGCTGGTTTCTGCAGACATTTCTGGAGACGCGCTTCCCATGGCTTGGCACCACTCTTTTGCTTAGGCAGCCTGGGGGAGGTATCCCCAGCTGATCTCACCCCACTCCACCTCTGCATGAGTTTACACTGCATCTGTTCTCTCTGATCTCTTGCATCTCCTCTCAGTAGTCACATGTAGTCAGAGCTGGGCCAACGTATAACTTGACCCATGGGCAATTTAATGGGAGGTAACACAGCTGGATGGGAGTAGAACAGAGTCCACCTGGGAGCCAGGTGTCCAGCACAGGTGCTGTTGTCTATAGTGCATGGAGCTGCCTGCCTGGGCTTCAGGAAAGATCTGCATTTGCACCTCTGAGCATTCCATAGGTCCCTGCATTGCCACAGCCTTGCCTGTACTCCAAGCCCCCCTCCCATTTATGCCACAGGGGTGCCCCTCAGGAGCACATGAGTTGGGGTGAAGACTGTGAACTCCATTCTGCACGAAAGCAGGGGCAGAGTGGGTAGCGTGGGGTAAGAACCTGTAGGGTCATCCCCTCAAACCAGCATGTGTAACGATGGCTGGTGAGCCTGCTGAGTGGGGCTATCATGAAAGACAGGCCTGCCCTCTAACTACCAGTGGGGAGGGAGCTGGGGCACAACCATGTATTGATGCCAGGTGCTCAGTACATCTACATATATTATCTTGCTTAACCCACAAAGGCTTCTGTCGAGATAAGAGTTGCTTTCTGCATTCACAAAGAGGGACATGAAGCTGCGTGGGACCTGCCACGCTGTGAAGCCAGCTCTGATCCCAAAGGCCTGGTGCCCCCACCAGCCTCTGTTGTGGTCATAGGACAACAGAGGAGCCTCCGCAGGCAGAAGCCGGGCCTGCTCTTTGTCCTTGGCATGTCACATGGGAGCACCTGATCTCTGATCACCCACAAAGCTCACATGTGACCACCATGTCCAAGGCAAGTCCCTGAGGAGAGACTGTTATCACCACTGTTCCCATCTGCATATGGAAAAGTAGGTTCAGGGAGCCGCCCTACCTAGCTCGGCCCCACTGGCAAGTGGGGTGGCTGTACTGGGAGCCCAGCTCCGACTGACGGTGCGCTGGGTTCACATGTACTGAGAGAAGGTAGTGTGGAGAGCATGCTTTTGTCCTAAGGGTATTAGCCAATGTTATTTTAAACAAATTGCAAAATTCTTAATGCAGCATACAGTGTAAGATACTACGTCCCCCACCAATTCCACTCCCTCCCCAGAGGTAACCACTGTCATCAGATGGCTTGTGGCTCCTTCCAGAGCTTTTCTCTCCACATGCAGACATCTGTAGGTTACTCTACAATCATTTTATGTGTGTGTCATTTTTTACTATATATGTTTCATACTATATATGTTGTTCTTCTGTGACTTGCTTATTTCATTTATCCTTTCTTAGAAAGAGTTCCTATCATTACATAAAGCTTCCACTGTATTCTTTTTCTTGGTTGCAGAGGCTACCCAGGAATCAAAGTCCTATAGTCAGTTTACTCACGGAGCCCAGCCCTCGGCCATGGCCAGGTTCCATCCTTCCATGGACTGATAGAGTGACAGTGGGCTTTGTTACCCAGTAGGCAACACAGAAACCCAGGCTTCCCTCAAAACCAAGCTGGTGCTAGTACTCTTCTGTCTGACCCAACCCCTACCCTCTTCCCCAGCCTCCCAGGGCCCCCAAGCTAGGCTCTCTCCAGTCCAGTTTCAGTAACCCATGCTGAAGGATTTGAGGCCTAACGTTCTACCCTTTCTAGGAATGTTGGCACCGCGAGAAGAGGCAGTGCCTTAACCCGAAGTAACAATGCCCTAGTGAGAGCTCAAGGTACCATGACAGATAAGTGGCAGAGACATGCAGGGACAGAGGCCTTCCAAACTTTGAATGGTACTGCAGTGGGGACCTGCCTTCATACTTATCCAGCCTGGATTCCTGCCCTGTGTGAAGATGCCTGCTGTCTTCTGTGTCGGGCTGAAGCCTGTTGGGTGGGGATACCTGAAGCACCCCACCTCTGGCCCGGGCTCCTGGTAGTGTGCTAGCCTCTCTGGCCCATGCTCCCTTCCACAGGGAATGGTCTGGATGCGAGAGGCCTTCCAGCACCAGCAGCAGCAGATGCCAGGCTTACCTCTTCATCTTTCTCCCACTCAGCTCTGGGATCATATCACCGCACCCTCCCAGACACAACTTCTCTGCAGGCACCTGCTTCTCTCCCTTTGTCCCCACTGTTCCCTCCATTTGGAATATCCCTCCCTTTCATTAAGCTTGTTGAAACTCTACTAGGGGCCCTTCCTCTGGAACACAGGCCCACCAGCCACCACCAGCTATCCCCATTCACATTGCTCTGACATTTAGAGTCATCTGTGACGGCTACCCACCACCTGGTGGCCCTGTCAGCCCAGCCCCAACCTACCCCACCAGAATGCATGTTCTCTAGGGCTGGGAACTGGACCATACTCACTTCCCACTCCAAAGCCCAGGTGGGTCTGTCACAGAGCACACTCCCTGTGGCTCCTTGGCCAGGGGACCTCAGCCACAGGGTCACCCTCATTCCCTCACCAACAGGAAGACCCTCCTTGAATCACAGGGAGCTGCCTCGTGTTATAGTTCAAGACTGTCCAGATCACAGTGGGGAAAGGTCAGGGTAGCTACTTGGTGTTGATTCCCTCTTTGGCTCCTATAGAGTCATTCAACAAACATTTACTGAATACCTACATGTCACAGACATCGCACTAGTCAAATGACCGCTTGCTTCAAGGGGCTCAAAGTCTAGCCAGGAGGCAGATAGTATAGCCTGACAGAGGGAAGCCAGTGAACAGGTAGGTGTGTGTGTGTGTGTGTGTGTGTGTGTGTGCGCGCGCGCGCACGCATGCGCGTGTGCACAGGCACGCATGCATGCATCTTGAGAAGGGGCACTGAGGGCACAGCAGAGAGGGAAGGAAGGGTTCCTGGAGAAGGTGAAGCTGAGCTGAGTTCTACAGACTGAGCAGAAATTCTCCGGAAAGAGAAGGAATGGAGGTAAAGGAACATGTGCACAGTCAGAGAGAAAAAGTGGAACTGCACAGGGAGCCTCCCTCTGCCAGAGCACTGCCCACTTTGGTATGATGGGCTCCCCTACCAGACCACAGTCCTTGAGGACAGGGACCACCTGGGACCTGCAACAGGCCTGGCCCATGCACACACTCAGGAATACCTGCCAAAGTAAGCTGAACAGAGGAGCCCTGACGGCTTTACTGTTGTCAGCTCTTCTCCAGAAGGGCAGGAGGACACATCTCCAGGCTAGGGTGCCCGCAGCTTAGCTCTACCTGGAAACTCAGGCCTTCAGAGAAGAGGTGCAGCAATTGGGAGGTCTGGGTACCAGCGGAAGCAGCCAGGGCTGATATGTTAAGCCCTTCTGTCTATGTTCAGCTCTTCCTCTAGTTTTCTGGGAGGCAGTGTATATATCTCTTTCCTTTAGTTCTGAAAATCTTCAATCAAGTCCTTTCTAATCAAAGACTCTCTGAGATATAACTGGTACAATGACCTTGAGAGAACATTTCTAGTTCCAACATTCTGTGATTCCAATTTCATGGGCCATTCTTAGAAGCCTGTACCACCTGCTTCCCTGCAAGGCTTTCTTCCCTTTCTCCCACATTGTCCCTGCAAGGCAGGGCCAGGAGGGCAGGCACTGGGCTAAGGGGCCACAAGCCAGGCATCAGGCCCCCTTTACTCTCTTCCCTTCCACACTGCTCCAAGTCACTGACCTGGATCTCACCCCTTTTGACCATTCCCCTTCCAAGAACGCGCGTACACTCGGAGCACTTCATCATGAACTAGGTGACCTTTGAGGACTTTGCCACCTCTCACTCCTCAGACCTGACCAGTGGACAAAGCAAGGAGACCAACTAAGCAGCTCAGAGGCTGAGGTGGAAAGAGAACCCACACAAAGTCCCAAACCAGCTGGGCCAAGGTACCCAGCCAAGTGCCTGTCTGAGACCTGCCTGCACCAGGCACGGCCCTCACGACCCCTGCCACCCAAAGGAGAGATGGGCCCACACACACGTCTCCGATCCTGGCTGCCAGAGGTGCTGGCAGAAAAGCCATCCAGAGCGGATGCTGCACACTCAGAGCGGCAGCATCTGCCAGTGGCGTGACCTGGCCCACATTTCCCCCAGAGTGAAGAAAAGAGAAAGCAGACTCCATCCTCACCCACTCTAATTGCCTTCCTGCTGCCCGGGAGAGAGAAATTGCCTCGTTCTGCCAGAATCTTGCCTCCCGGAGGCTCCTAGGATCTTTCTCCAGGGGGAAACGGCTTCTTCTGGCAGGACCTGTGTGGGGTGAGTGTGTGCAGTACACATCGGAGGCAGAGCGGGTGTCGGCGGGAGAGGGGGCTGAGTGGAGACAGCTGCCGCCCCTCTGTTGTGGGGCCGGCGTTGAAGAGCCGTCGCACACATAATTGGGGTGACGTCCTGGTACATTGATGAGACCCACTTCCAGATGGCACTGAGGGACCACTTAGAACAATTAGACAGGGGAGATGACTCTACCTGCTATTTTTAGAGGGTACCACATCTGGAGGTGGTATCTTTTGGCTGGAGATGTCTGCACCAAAGGCTGGGGGATTTGCATCATCTTCCGTGATCGGTTCATCAAGATTTCTCCACCATGTTTTCAGGTCTTCAGATGACAAATCGTTTGGATTTTGTGCATGGGGCCTGGCCCTTGAGCAACCTCCAGAAATATCCTCCAATCAGTGCTCAGTGCTGTGCTGAAAGGGGAGGAAAGGGCCCAGGCAGCCTTGCTTCCTATAGCCATGTTATCCAGCTCTGTCCACAGGGCGTGGTGCTGAGCAGCTGGGGAACCAGGCCTCAGGCACAGCCAGGGTTGCATCTCTGGGTCTGCGTGTCTTTTTGCTGGGAATGCAGCAGATGTGCTGTCCCAGGATTCCCAAGGAGCAGGCCACAGACAATAAGACTAAGGGAAGAGATGGGAACTTTGAAGTCATGGAGATGTGAGCTCAAGTCCCAGCCAAGCCACTTGTTCTGGCCTTGTGTAAACAACATCACCCCCTGTGCCTCAGCTCCCTGTCTGCAGCAGGGAGGAGACCTATCCTGGAGGAATAAAGCTAACACACTGCAGAGGAGAGTGTGAACTTACACACCTACACACATTCTATACCATGGAATACTACATGGCAATGAGAAACAATGAAATCTGGCCATGTGTAGCAACATGGATGGACCTTGAGGGTGTTATGCTGAGCGAAATAAGTCAGGTAGAGAAGGACAAATATCATATGTTTGCACGTATAGGAGGATTAGGAGGAACTTAATGGGGGACAATGGGGGAGAAGAAGGGGGAAAATAGCGGGGGAAAGGGAGAGAGGCAAACCATGAGAGACTCTTGAATGCTGACAAAAACTGAGGACTGATGGATGTGGGGGGGAGGGGGAGGGGCACGGAGAGGGGCACTTGTGAGGATGAGCACTGGGTGTTATGTGGAAACTAATTTGACAATAAACTATTTGTAAAAAAAATAAAAATAAAAAAAATAAAGAAGAGCACCAATCTTTCTCAAACTTTTCCAAAAAAATATAAGAGGAGGAGATAGTTCCAAATGCATTTTATGAGTCCAGAATCACCCTAATGCCAAAATGAGACAAGGACATTACAAGAAAAGAAAATTACAGGCCAATATCCTTGATGAACACCAAAGCAGAAATCTTCAACAAAATATTAGCAAACTGGATTCTGCAATGCAATGAAAGGATCCTACACCATGGTCAAGTGGGATTTACTCCAGGGAGGTAAGGATGGTTCACCATCTACAAATCAGTCAATGGGATACACCACACTGACAAATGAAGGATGAAAATAATATGATTATCTCTATAGGTACAGAAAAAGCATTTGACAAATTTTAACATCCAGTCATGATAAAGACTCTCAAAAAATAAATTGAGTATAGAGGGAATGTACCTCAACACAGTAAGAGTCATAAATGACAAGCCCACATCTAACATCATACTCAATGGTTGAAAAGTATGGGGGAGGGCACTTGTTGGAAAGAGCACTGGGTGTTATATGTAAACCAACTTGACAAACTATTTAAGAAAAATAAATAAACATTAAAAAAAAAAGAAGAGTTAAAAGCTTTTCCTTTAAGATCAGAAAGAAGAAAAGGATGTCCACTCTTGTCACTTTTATTCAACATAGTCTGGAAGTCCCAGAATAATTAGGCAATAAAAAAGATGAAAGACATCCAAACTGGGAAGGAAGAATAAAACTGTCTCTAATTATAGATATCATGATATTACATATTTAAAAACCCTAAAGACTCCACCAAAAGTTGTTAGAATAAATAAAGTTAGAAAGTTGCATGATACAAAATATACAAAGAATTCAATATACGAAGAAATCAATTACATTTCTATCCATTAACAATGAACTTCATAAAAAGAAATTAGAAAATAATCCCATTTATAATTGCATCAAAATAACTAGAAAGGTATAAACCTGTCAAATCACTGAGTTGTATACCTGAAACCAATGTAACATTGTATGTCAACTATACTAAAAAAAAACCAAAAAAATGAAAAAAACAAAAACACGAAAAAACAGCCCAGGAATAAATTTAACTAAGATATGAAATACCTGTATACTGAAATTTTAAGAAACTGAAGAAGACACAAATAAATGTAAAGATATTCCATGCTTATACATTGGAAGAATTAATATTATTAAAATGTACATACTACCCAAAGCAATCTAGAGATTCAATGGCACTGAAATTCAAATCCCAATGGCACTTTACAGAAACAGAACAAACAACCCTTAAATTTGTATGGAACCAGAAAGGACCCTGAATAGCCAAAACAATCCTGTGAAAGAAGAACAAGCCTGGAGGCAACACATTTCCTGACCTCAAAATGCATTCTAAAGCTACAGTTTTCAAAGCTGTATGGTACCAGCATAAAAAATGGACACATAGTTAGGGGCATCTGAGTGGCTCAGTCAGTTAAGCATCTGACTTCAGGTCAGGTCATGATCTCACAGTCCATGGGTTTGAGCCCCAAGACAGGCTCTGTACTGTCATAACAGCTTGGAGCCTGGAGCCCACTTCAGATGCTGTGTCTCCCTCTCTCTTTGCCCCTCCCCAGCTCACACTCTGTCTGTCTCTTTCTCTCTCAAAAAAGAAATAAACATTAAAACTTTTTTAAATGGACACATAGTTCAATGGAACAGACTAGAAAGCCCAGAAATAAACCCACACTTATAAGATCAATTAATTTATGACAAAGGCACCAAAAATATACAATAAAGAAAGGATAGTTTCTATATCACACCATATAAGGGAACAATTCAAAACAGTGTAAATTCTGAAACCATAAAATTCCTAGAAGAAAACACAGGTGGTAATAAGCTCCCTGTCATCAGTCTTGGTGGCAATTATTTTTTTGACACTAAATAAAGGTAACAAAAGCAAAAATAAGAAGTAAGACTACATCAAACTAAGAAGTTTCTGCACAGCAAAGGAAACCATCAGCAAAATGAAAAGGTTAATCTACCAAATGAGAGAAAATATTTACAAATCATCTATCTGAATAGGAGTTAATATCCAAAATATAGAAAGAAATTCTACAACTCAGTAACAACAACAACAACAAAATCTGATTTAAAACTGGCCAAAGGACCAGGGCACCTGGGTGGTTCAGTCAGTTAAGCATCCACCTTCGACTCAGGTCATGATCTCATAGTTTGTGAGTATGAGCCCCGTGTCGGGCTCTGTGCTGACAGCTCAGCGCCTTGAGTCTGCTTCAGATTCTGTGTCTCCCTCTCTCTGCCCCTCCCCCGCTCATACTCTGTATCTCTCTTTCTCAAAAATAAATATTTTAAAAAATTGTCAAAGGAACTGAATAGACATTTTTCCCAAAGAAGATATACAGGTCTTCTTCATACATGGCCAACCAGGTACATGAAAAGGTGTTCAACATCACTAATCATTAGGGAAATACAAGCCAAACCCATAATGAGATATCACCTCACATCCATTAGAAAAGCTACTATCAAAAAGACAAGGAGCAATCAGTGTTGGTGAGGATGTGGAGAAAAGGGAACCCTTGTGCACTGTTGCTGAGAATGCAAACTGGTGCAATCACTGTGGAAAACAATATGGCCATTTCTCAAAATATTAAAAATAGAACTATTTTATTTTTAATAAAATAGAACTATTTAATTTTTAAAAAATTAAAAATAGAACTATTTTTTTTTAATGTTTTTTATTTATTTCTAGGAGTGAGAGAGACAGCATGAGCAGGGGAGGGTCAGAGAGAGAGGGAGTCACAGACTGAAATAGGCTCCAGGCTCTGAGCTGGCAGTCAGCACAGAGCCTGACGCGGGGCTCGAACCCACGAACCGCGAGATCATGACCCAAGCGAAAGTCGGATGCTCAACCGACTAAGCCACCCAGGCGCCCCAGAACTATTTTATTTTTAATAAAATAGAACTACTTAATTTTTAAAAAATTAAAAATAAACTACTATTTAGAAATTTGACCTCTGAGTATATAGCTGAAGGAAATGAAATCACTGCCTCAAAGAGATGTCTGAACCCAATGTTCACAATAGCATTACCCAAGACAGTGAATTAACCTAAGTGCCCATCGACAGACAAATGTATAAAGAAGATGTGGTGAATACATATACAATGCAATATTATTCAGCCTTAAAGTTAGGAGGAAATCTTGTCATTTGTCACAATACGGATGAAACTTGAGGGCATTACACTAAGTGAAATAAGTCAGACAAAGACAAATACTGTATTATTTCATTTAGATGTGGAATCTAAAATAAAAACAAAAAACAAACTTCATAGATAAAGAGAACAGAGGCAGTTAATTATCAGAAGTGGAGTAGGAGTGGGGAAAGTGGGTAAAAGTGGTCAAAGGATACAAACTTCCAGTTACAAGATTAGAAAATTCTGGGGATGGTAATATACAGCATGGTGACTATAGTTAACAAGGCTGCACTGTGTATTTGAAAACTAAGTGAGTAAATATTAAAAGTTCTCATCACATGAGATGACGGGTATTAACTATACTTACTGTGGTAATCATTTTACAATATATACACATATCATATCATTACATGGTACACCGAAACTAATATAATGTTACATGTCAATTTTATCTCAATAAAACAATGGGGGGGCAGGGAACTAGATTACACAATCCCACTTTTATGACAGGAAAAAATGTATACATTAATTACAATGAATCTAAGATATCATTGATGATCAAGTGCACTGTTTTTATTTACCATGAATAAACAAAAGATGTTCCCAATTAAGCCATGAGCCATAGACTATAAGATACATCATGATTTCAGAGATGTTAAAATGAAATATGTATCCTAGAAGTGATAAAATACCATATTGTTATATTACTTTTATTGCAAAACAAACTCCCACCATGTGGGCTTTTAGTTCAAATCTCACTCAGCCCCCCATGTTGACCTGGCTGGATTCTCACCTCTCTTTAGCTTAGTCTTCAACTCTAAATGGGAATAATAACCACGTATCCCCCCCAGAACTGCCAGGGAAGGGTAAGTGCCCTCAGCATAGCCATAGCACCTTGCAGAGTAAAGTGCTTAGCAGAGGGCGAGAGCATCACAGTCACTATTATTGTTGCTGTCTTTGTCCCACTGGAAGGACTCATTCCCAGAATGTGGCCTCCCACACCCCACCCCCAGCTGAGCCTCTGAGCACTCTCCATCAGCAGGGCCACCCGGTGGCAGGTGGACACTGTTTTGCTGGAGGTGGGCCCCAAATTTCAATAAATGGAAGACTCCAGGCGCTCCTCGAAGAAGTCCTCTATGTCACTAAGGCTCCATTGCCATGCTGCCAGGGAGGGGAACTAGTCCTCCCTCACCACCACATTCCTTCCATCTCCCTAATTCCTTTCCATCCCCAAATCCTCTTCCACACCCAAAACATCCTTCTACCCCTAAATTCCCTCCACAACCATACCTCTGCTACCGACCTGATTCGTACCCACTCCCAAATTCCCTTCACTTCCCTTCTACCTCTTGCAAAGACAAACCCACTGGTCTCAAGTAGCCCATTTTCTTCCCAGAAGTACACTTTTCTAGCCCAGCCCCCCAAAATAGCTGCAAACGAGAAATGGTGGCAAGAGAAAGCACTGCTTACCAAGAGGTGTTTGGGTTAAGGCTCTCCACCTGTGAGGACAGGGTCCAGGAAGAGTGGCCAAGGCTTCTGACACCTAGGGCCAGCCCATCTGCAAAGTATGAATCCAGGAGTGCCTACTTCCCAGGTCGCCAAGGCAGGAGCTGCTCTGAGGGCACATTTCTATGTTGGTCAGAAGTAGTTTCCTGGGACCTCAGGACCAGAAGGCATGGGTCTCTCGGATGGCAAGATGGGATGTCAAGCAAGTGGCATGGGATATGTGCCTCACTGGTCTGCTACTGATGGTGGACACATAGTTGAACCATCTCTGGAAGCCTAGCATCACCCAAGCCAGGTGCTGTCCATGAACAAGAGGAAAGGAGTTGGATTCTCACCCAAACCAAGTGGAACTGTCAAACTCCAGAAAGAGAAACCCAGAAGTGAGTAGCACAGAGAAGAAGAATCAGACATTTAGTCAGCACCAACTCATACGTGCAAACCACGATGATCTTACATCCACTTTGGGGGTGGGGCTGGAATCAGATGAAAAACTGGCAGCTCAGAGACACTTAGTGATTTGTTCACCCTGCAAGCTGGGGAAGAGGACACTGGAGCCCGTGGGCACACTGGCCTCTGAATCCAGAATTTTCCCACTGAAAAGTCAGTGGTGCATGTTTCACCAAGGAGGTGGACATTTATTAAGGTGGGACTGCCATGTTTGCCAGTTAGAGAAATACCCACCGATTTCTTTGTTGTAGCCAATGTCTGAGGTAATGTAAACACTCTAGGGAGAGGCCCTGCTTTCCTCCAAATCTCTCTCTGCCTTGGCACCTGATATTGCACCATGAGCATCTGCTTTGGCATTTCATCTTTTCCAAAGTACAGGGCCCTACAAGGTTTAAACATAAAGACAACAAGGGTATTTCACACCCTAGTGTAAAGTAGTTCACCAGGTGTTCAGGAGAAATAGCTCTGAGAACAGACCACCGAGGGAATGGAACTTGCGAAGCAGAGAGCAAAAGTGATTTGGAAGGGAAAAGGAAGGCAAGAGTGACCATGAAAAGGGGGTCCAAGAAGCCCGAGGAGTTTGGCTACTTAATTATAATCCTCACATTCCCTAATTACAAAGATTTGCTAAATGTCTTTGAAAAGTCACCTAACCTTTCTGAGCCTCCCTCAGTTCTCTTTATGGTGGTGGAGACAAACTACCCTGCCCACTTAGATCACTTAGAACAGTGTACAAGATGACCTCAGGAAGCCTGAACCCCCAGGGTCCTCCCTGCTTGACCCCTGTCCTTGTGACAGTCAGGATCTTCCACACAAAAGGAAAGTAGCAGGAAGTCCAGGCCTCTTAAGTCTTCGTGAGCATCTGTCTCTGCTCAACCCCAGGGGCCTTCAATAAGCATAGTTCCCACTAACTGCATTTACTTATGTGGGAGGCTCAGGCACAGAGATCATTCTCATCTGTAACTCATATGAAACTAGGGAAGAGAGAGGGTAAGTAGCCTGCCCGGGCTCACACAGCCTGGGAAGAGTCAGAGTCTGATTCTAATCCTCATCTGGCTGATTCCAGTATCCTGCTTCAATTCTTTGGTCCCTTCCAGCCTTCAAAGGCTGTCATCTGGGAGTGAGAAGAAGGGGAAAGGTGTGCCTTCAGGCCTCTGAGTGTCCAGGCTCTGACCCCCTGGCTGAGACCCCCTGGGCACCCACAGAATGCAGTGTAGGCTTTGAATTCTCACAGACCTCAAGAGTGCTGGAGATGTGAACAAGATGGACCACAAGACGGAGGGGCAAGGGCCTTGGCACAGATACTCAGGCCTATGGTTGTAGGAAAGGGCATCAAAGAAATGGCAGGACATAATCCAGATTTAGAATTATCACAGAGGTGGGTTCAAATTCTAGCTCTGCAGCTGCATGATTTGGGGGAAGTGGCTTAGCCCCTTTGGCCTCCAGCTTCTCCACTTAAAGCCCTCCTTTGCAAGGCTCTTATGAGAGAAATGAGAACAAAGCAGACAATGTTTAGCTCCAAGTAGGCAGTAATCATTTTTAGCAGAGTTTCAGGGCAGGCACAATTTGGCTTGGCTAAGAAGAGAAACAGGGCATGGAGGCCTCACAAAGGGGTGGGCGAGGTCAGACTTACAGCCCCTTTGTGAGAAAGGACTTTGGCTAGGCATCCCTAAGGTTTCCTTCACTGGGTAATTCTTTGAAATCCATACCATCTCCCAAACACAGCAAAGAGTGATAAGGAAATATATTAAGAAAAGTAAAGTAGCTTGCTAAGTATCACACAGTTTAAAAGCAATAGACTTGACCTTTAAAACTAGGTCTTCCAAATTCAAAGGTACCAAACCTCTCCCCATGCACACACTGCCATGGGTGCTCCAGAGCTACATTCAGAGAACCTTCCAGCCACATCAGTTTAACCACATCTCTTCTTTTCAGGAGCTCAGAGCCATGAAAATATTTTTATTATGAAAGACACACTTGACCCCTAAACCACAGATAGGATTAGGGGTACCAACTCAACACACAGTCAAAAATCTGCATTTAATTTTGATTCCCTAAAAACTTTCCTAATAGCTTACTGTTGACCAGAAGCCTGACCAATAACATAAACAGTCAAAAAACATATTTTGTATGTTATATGTTTTATATACCATATTCTTACAATGAAGTAAACTAGAAGAAAAAATGTTATTAAGAAAATCATAAAAAAGAGAAAATACATTTATAGTACTGTACTTAAAAAAAATCTGTGAACATGTGGACCTGTGCAGTTCAAACCCATGTTGTTCAAGAGTCAACTGAACTTGGGGCACCTGGGTGGCTCAGTTGGTTAAGTGTCCAATTTTAGCTCAGGTCATGATCTTCATGGTTCGTGAGATTGAGCCCTGCATCTGGCTCTCTGCTGACAGCAAGGAGCCTGGACCCTACTTCAAGTTCTGTGTCTCCCTCTCTCCCTGCCCCTCCCCTGCTCATACTCTGTCTCTCTCTCTCTCAAAAATCATGTTTATTCACTTATTCAGCCTATGAAGCAGGCTCCAGGATCTGTGCTGGACAGAGCCCAACGTGGGGCTTGAACTCACAAACTGTGAGATCATAATCTGAGCCAAAGTCAGACACTTAACCAACTGAACCACCCACGTGCCCCTAAAAAATTTTTTTAAACAGTCAACCGAACTTATTTTTTTTTATTTTTTTATTTTTTACAAATAGTTTATTGTCAAATTAGTTTCCACATAACACCCAGTGCTCATCCCCACAAGTGCCCTCCTCCATGCCCACCCCTCCTCCCCCCACATCCACCAGTCCTCAGTTTTTGTCAGCATTCAAGAGTCTCTCATGGTTTGCCTCTCTCCCTTTCCCCCACCATTTCCACCCTTCTTCTCCCCCTTGGTCCTCTGTTAAGTTCCTCCTAATCCTCCTATACGTGCACACATATGATATTTGTCCTTCTCTGCCTGACTTATTTCGCTCAGCATAACACCCTCAAGGTCCATCCATGTTGCTACACATGGCCAGATTTCATTGTTTCTCATTGCCATGTAGTATTCCATGGTATAGATAAACCACATCTTCTTGATCCATTCATCTGTTGATGGACACTTAGGCGATGCTGGCGAGGATGTGGAGAAACAGTCAACCGAACTTATAAAAGAGTGCATTAACATTAAGTATATACCAAAAAGAAATAAAACATATATATTTTTATATGTATGTAATATATATAAATAAAATATATAAAGTAAAATGTAATGTTCTATAGTTTCACCACAATTTATATTGCTGTGAATTTCTATTTATCTTATTTGAAATTTGTTGTGCTTCTTGGACCTCAGTTTTGGTGTCTTTAAAACATTCTTGTTAAGTTTCAGCCACTGTTTGTTTTGTGTTGCTTTGCTTTTGGAAAATTGCCTCTTCCCCATTATTTCTACAATCATCTCCTTCTGGAACTCCAAATATATATATATTAGACATGTGTGACCTATTCTTCATGTCTCTTAACCTTACTTTTTTGTTGTCCATATCTTTGGATACTGGATAGATTTTTTAAAAGAATAATCTTATCAGTGCATTAATTTTCTTTTTAGCTGTATCTAACCTACCATAAGTTTATCCAGTGAATTTTCCATTTCAATAGTTATATAGTTTTTCCTAGAAATTCTTTCTGGTTCTTTTACAAATCTGTGCTTTAAAAATTAGTGTCCTGACTTCCCAGGAAGGTGATTGAGTAGGAAGACCCTGAGCTCACCTCATCTCATGGATACAACTAGATGAAATGCACATCAGTGTAAATTACCCAGAAAACAGCCCAAAGACTGGCAGAAATCAGTTAAGGGATTTACAAAATAAGAGGATGCAAAATATGACACCATATACCTAAAACGTGATGGAGAGAGGAGTAAGAATAGGTTCAAACTGAAGTGACCATCAACTTAATGTAGACTACTATATACATAAAACATTATATACAAACCTAATGGTAACCATAAATCAAAAAGCCATTAATTGATATGTAAAGAATAAAGAGAAAGGAATCCAAGTACATCACTAAAGAAAGCCAGCAAACTATGAAAGAGAGCAACAGAAGAAAGGATCAGAGAAAAACTACAAAAATCACCACAAAACAAGTACCAAAATAGTGATAAATACACATCTATCAATAATTATTTTGAATGTAAATGGACCAAACACTCAAATCAAAAAAATATACAGTGACAGATTGAATTTAAAAAGCAAAACTCATTTACATATGCTGCCTATAAGAGACTCATTTCAGGCCTAAAGACACATACAGATGGACAGTGAAGGGATAAACATTTATTATGTAAATGGATGTCAAAACAAATTCAGAGTAGCAAAACTTATATTGGACAAAGTAGACTTTAAAACGAAGATTGTCGGGCCGGGCCTAGACAGTTTCATGAGTGACCAGAAGAGACTGGGGAAGAGAGAGAGAAAGAGAAGGGGAGGAGGAGGACTCAGGGAATAGGTGCTGGAGAGCCCTACTGCACCACAGGGCTACCTCAAGAAACAGGCCAAAGTACACATGGTGGACAGTCCCAAATACCAATACGAGTAGGGAAATAAAATAGCCAAAGTCTCAACAAGAGAGACCAAGGGACACCATTCAAAGAACACCTCCTGAACAGACAGGCCCTGGACAGTCAATGAGCCTTCTTTAATACAGCAGTACTCAAAGGTGCAGTGTGCATAACAAGCTTTTAAAACTAACAAAAGATAGAAAGCTAGCCAAAATGATGAAACGGAACAACTCTCCTCCAAAGAAATTCCAGGAAGAAATGACAACTAAATAACTGCTCAAAACAGATGTAAGCAACATAACTGAACAAAAATTGAGAACAATATTCATAAAATTAATCTCTGGGCTTGAAAAAGGCATGAAAAGGCACATCAGAGAAACTACTGCTACAATGACTATGGAGCTTAAAAGTAAATGTGATGAATTAAAAAATGCTATAAACAAGGTGCACAATAAAATGGAGGTGTCCAATGCACTGACTGAAGAGGCAGAGAGGAGAAAAGGAGAGTTACAATACACAACTATACAAAAAGAGGAAGCTGAGAAAAAGAGAGAGAAACTGATTCAGGCACACAAAAGGAGAGTTTGAGAGCTGAGTGACACAATCAAATGGAACAATATCCATATCATAGGAATTCTACAAGAGAAGGAAAGAGGGAAAGGCGCTGAAGGAGTCCTTGAACAAATTATAGCTAAGAACTTCCCCAATCTGGGGAAGGAAACAGACATTAAAATCCAAGAGGCACAGAGAACTCCCATCAGATGAAACTTGAATCAATCTTCTGCATGACAAATCATAGTGAAACTGGCAAAATATAAGGACAAAGAGAGAATTCTGAAAGCAGCTAGGGAGAAAAGGGCCCTGACATCCAAAGGGAAATCTATCATAGTGGTTACAGACCTATCTACTGAAACTTGGGAGGCCAGGAAAGAATGGCAGGAGATCTTCAATGTGATGAACAGAAAAAACATGCAGCCAAGAATCCTCTATCCAGCAAGCCTGTCATTCAGAATAGAAGGAGAGATAAAAGTCTTCACAAATTAACAAAAATTGAAAGAATTCGTCACCACTAAATCAGCCCTATAAGAAATCCTGAGGGGGACTCTCTGAGGGAAAATTTGCAAGGAACACAAGGTACCAGAGACACCACCACAAGCATGAATCCTACAAAGAATACAATGATTCTAAACCCATATTTTTCAATAATAACACTGAATGTAAATAGACTAAATGCTCCAATCAAAAGACATAGGGTAGCAGAACGGATAAAAAAGAAAACAAAACAAAAAAAAGCCTCATCTATTTGCTGTCTACAAGAAACTCATTTTAGACCTGAGGACACCTTCAGATTGAAAGTAAGAGGATGGAGAAATATAAATCATGTTACTGGAAGTCAAAAGAAAGCTGGAGTAGCTATATTTATATCAGACAAACTGGACTTTAAAGTAAGGACAGTAACAAGGGATGAAGAAGGGAATTATATAATAATTACAGGGTCTATCCATCAGGAAGAGCTAACAATTATAAATGTCTACATACTGAATACGTGAGCACCCTAATAAATGAGACAATCACAAACAGAAACAAACTTATGGATAAGAATGTGCTAATAGCAGAGGACTTGAATACTCCACTTACAGCAATGGATAGATCAACCAGACAGAAAATCACTAAAGAAACAATGGACTTGAATGACACATTAGACAAGATGGATTTGACAGATATATTTAGAACTCTACATCCCAAGGCCATGGAATTCACTTTCTTCTCGAGTGTGCATGGCACATTCTCCAAGATAGAGCATATAATGGGTCACAAAGCAGCCCTCAATAAATATAAAAGAATTGAGATCATACCATGTACACTTTCAAATCACAATGCTATGAAACTTAAAATCAACCACAGGAAAAAGTCTGGAAAACCTCCAAAAACATGGAAGTTAAAGAACACCCCACTAAAGAATGAATGGGCAAATAGGGGATTAGAGAAGAAATTTAAAAATACACGGAAACAAATGATAATGAAAATACAACAATCCAAACTCTATGGGATTCAGCAAAGGCAGCCTTAAGAGGAAAGTACATTGCACTCGAGGCCTATTTCAAGAAATTAGAAAAAGCGCAAGTACAAAATCAAACAGCGCACCTAAAGGAACTAGAAGGAGAGCAACAAGAGCACCCCAAACACAGTAGAAGAAGAGAAATAATAAAAATCAGGGCAGAAATAAACAATATAGAATCTAAAAAACAACAACAACAAAAAAAAAACGGTTGACCAGGTCAATGAAACCAAGAGCTGATTTTTTGAAGAAATAAACAAAATTGTCAAACCTCTAGTCTTCTCAAAAAGAAAAGAAAGAGCACCAAAACAGAAAAAATCATGAATGAAAATGGACTTATTACAACCAACCTCTCAGATATACAAACAATTGGGGCACCTGGGTGGCTCAGTTGGTTGAGCATCCAACTTCAGCTCAGGTCACGATCTCACGGTTCATGGATTCGAGCCCCGCATTGGGCTCTGTGCTGACTGGCAGCTCAGAGCCTGGAGCCTGCTTCAGATTCTGTGTTTCCCTCTCTCTCTGACTCTCCCCTGCTCACACTGTCTCTCTCGCTCTCTCTCTCACTCTCTCTCTCAGAAATAAATAAAACATTTTAAAAATTAAAAAAAAAAAGAAATACAAACAATTACCAGGGAATACTATGAAAAAATATATGCCAACAAATTGGACAACTTGAGAGAAATGGACAAATTCCTAAAGACACACTCACTACCAAAATTCACACGGGAAGAGAGAGAAAATCTGAACAGACCCATAACTAGTGAAGACATGGAAACAGTTGTCAAAAATCTCCCAATAAATAAGAGCCCTGGGCCAGATGGCTTCCCTGGGGAATTCTACCAGAAATTTAAAACAGAGTTAATACTCATTCTTCTCAAGCTATTCCAAAAAATAGAAATCAAAGGAAAACTTCTGGACTCATTCTACGAAGCTAGCATCACTTTGCTTCCCAAGCTAGACAGAGACCCAGCAAAAAAAGAGAACTACAGGCCAATATCCTTGATGAATATGGATGTAAAAAATCCTCAACAAGATACCTGCAAATAAAATTCAACAGCATATAAAAAGAATTACCCACCATGATCAAGTGGGATTCATTCCTGGGTTACAGGACTGGTTCAGTATTCGCAAATCAATCAATGTGATACATCACATTAGCAAAAGAAAAGATAAAAACGATATGATCCTATCAACAGATGCAGAAAAAGCATTTGACAAGATAAAGCATCACTTCTTAATAAAGACCCTCGAGAAAGTCGGGATAAAAGGATCTGACCATAGGGGAGAAGAAGAGCAGAAGTAGTGGGGGAGAGGGAGAGAGGCAAACCATGAGAGACTCTTGAATGCTGAGAACAAACTGAGGACTGATGAGTGTGGGAGGGGAGGGGGAGATGGGCATGGAGGAGAGCGCTTGTGGGGATGAGCACTGGGTGTTATATGGAAACCAACTTGACAATAAACTATTTGTAAAAATAAACAAATAAATACTATTAAACCGCAAAAAAATAAAAATAAAATAAAACAAAAGGAACTTACCTAAACATCATAAAAGGCATCTATGAGAAGTCCGCGGCTAACATATTCCACAACGGGAAAAAACAGAGGTTTCCTCCTGATATCAGGAACACGACAGGGATGTCCACTCGCACCACTGTTGTTTAGCATAGTGCTGGAAGTCCTAGCATCAGCAGTCAGACACCAAAGGAAATAAAAGTCATCAGAATTGGCAAAGAAGAAGTCAAACTTTTACTTTTCACAGACGACATGATACTCTACATAGAAAACCCGACAAATTCCACCAGAAGCCTACCAGAACTGATTCAAGAATTCAGCAAAGTTGCAGGGTACAAAATCAACGTACAGAAATCGGTTGCATTTTTATACACCAATAATGAGGCAACAGAAAGAGAAATCAAGAAATTGATCCCATTCACAATTGCATACACAAAAAAACAAAATATCTAGGAATAAACTTAACCAATGATATGGGATATCTGTGTGATGGAAACTAATGAAAACTTATGAAGGAAATTGAAGAAGACACAAAGAAATGGAAAAACATTCCAGTCTCATAGATTGGAAGAATAAATAATAAATATTGTTAAAATGTCATTACTACCCAAAGCAATCTACACATTAAATACAATCCCAATCAAAACTGCCACACCGTACTTCTCAAAACTAGAACAAACTATCCTAAAATTTGTATGGAACCACAAAAGACCCTGAAGAGCCAAAGTAATATTGAAGAAAACCAAAACGGGGGCATCACCATCCCAGATTTTAGCCTCTACTACAAAGCTGTCATTGTCAAGACAGTATGGGATTGGCACAAAAACAGATACACAGACCAATGGAATAGAATAGAGAACTCAGAACTGGACCCACAAATGTATGGCCAACTAATCTTTGACAAAGCGGGAAAGGGTATCCAATGGAAAAAAGACAGCCTCTTTAACAGATGGTGCTGGGAGAAATGGACAGCAACATGTAGAATAATGAAAGTAAATCATTTTCTCACACCATACACAAAAATAAACTCAAAATGGATAAAGGACCTGCACGTGAGACAGAAAACTATCAAAACCCTAGAGGAGAAAGCAGGAAAGGGCCTCCATGACCTCAATCACAGAAATTTCTTACTTGACACATCCCCAAAGGCAAGGGAATCAAGAGCAAAAATAAACTATTGGAACCTAATCAAGATAAAAAGCTTCTGCATGGCAAAGAAACAATCCATAAAACTAATAGGCAACCAAAGGAATGGGAAAAGATAGTCACAAGCAACATATCAGATAAAGGGTTAGTATCCAAAATCTATAAGGAACTCACCAAACTCCACACCCAAAAAACAAACAATCCAGTGAAGAAATGGGCAGAAGATATGAACAGACACTTCTCCAAAGAGGACATCCAGATGGCCAACAGACACATGAAACGATGCTCAGCATCCCTCCTCATCAGGGAAATACAAATCAAAACCACACTGAGATACCACCTCACGCCAGTCAGAGTGGCTAAAATCAGCAAATCAGAGAACTCTAGATGCTGGCGAGGATGTGGAGAAATGGGCACCCTCCTACACTGTTGGTGGGAATGTAAACTGGTACAGCCCCTCTGGAAAACAGTGTGGAGGTTCCTCAAAAAATTAACAATAGAACTCCCCTATGACCCAGCAATAGCACTGCTAGGAATTTACCCAAGGGATATAGGAGTGCTGATGCATAGGAGCACATGGACCCCAATGTTCATAGCAGCACTCTCCACAATAGCCAAAACATGGAAAGAGCCTAAGTGTCCATCAACAGACGAATGGGTCAAGAAGATGTGGTTTATCTATACCATGGAATACTACATGGCAATGAGAAAGAATGAAATCTGGCCATGTGTAGCAACATGGATGGACCTTGAGGGTGTTCTGCTGAGCAAAATAAGTCAGGCAGAGAAGGACAGATACCATATGTTTTCACTTATAAGTGGAACAGGAAAAGCTTAACAGAGGACCATGGGGGAGGAGAAGGGGAAAAATAGTGGGGGAGAGGGAGGGAGGCAAACCATGAGAGACTCTTAAATGCTGAGAACAAACTGAGGGCTGATGGGGGTAGGAGAGAGAGGAAGGGGGTGATGGGCATGGAGGTGGGCACTTGTGGGGATCAGCACTGGGTGTTGTATCAAAGCAAACTTGACAATAAACTATTTAAAAAAATTAAAATAAAAAAGTAAAACAAAGACTGTAAGAGGAAACAAAGAAAGACACTATATTATCATAAAGGAGACAACCCAATAAGAATACTTAACAACTGTAAATATTAATGCACCCAACATGAAAGCATTCAAATACATAAAGCAGCTAATAACAACATAAAGAAAGTAATCAACAGTAATATATAATAGTAGATGGCCTCAACATCCTAATTACATCAATGAATAGATCATCCAAATAGAAAATCAACAAGGAAACAGTGTCTTTTAATCACACACTCAACCAAATTGATCTAAGTGATATATTCAGAACATTCCATCCCCAAACAGCAGAATACACATTCTTTTCAAGTGCACATGGAACATTCCCCAGAATAAATCACATATTGGCCACACAACAAGCATCACCGATTTCAAAGTTCGAAGTTATACCATGCATCCTTCCCAACCACAATGCTATCAAACTAGAAAGCAACCACAAGAAAATAATCTGGAAATAATACAATACATGGAGGTTAAATAACATGCTTCTAAACAATGTATAAGTCAACCAGGAAATCATAGGGGAAATAAAAAAATGCATGGAGACAAATGAAAATGAAAACACAGTGGTCCAAAATCTTTGAAATGCAGCAAAAGCGGTTCTAAGAGGGAAGTTTATAGCAAAAAACACCTACCTCAAGAAGCAAGAAAAATATCAAATAAACAACCTAAACTTTCCCCTGAAGGAGTTAGAAAAAAAAAAAAAATGAAACCCCCAAACCAGTAGAAAGAAGGAAATATTAGAGATTAGAGTAGAAGTAAACAAAATAGAAACTAAAAAATAAAAACAATAGAACAGATCAATGAAAAACAGAAGCTGGTCCTTTGAAAAGATCAACAAAATTGATAAACTTTCAGCCAGACTCATAAAAAATAACATAAAAGAAGGCTCAGATAAACAAAATCTGAAATGAAAGAGAAATAACAGCTAGCACCACAGAAATACAAACAACTATTAAGAGAATATTATGAAAAATTATATAGCAAAAAACTGGATAACCTAGAAGAAATGGATAAATTCCTAGAAACATAACACCTCCCAAAACTGGATCAGAAAGAAATAGAAAATCTGAACAGACCAATTACCAGTAATGACATTGATTCAGTAATCCAAAAACTCCCAACAAACAAAAGTCCAAGACCAGACAGCTTCACAGGTGACTTCTACCAAACATTTCCCTATTCTTCTCAAACTATTCCAAAAAATAGAAAAGGAAGGAATACTTCCAAATTCATTCTATGAGGCCAATATGACCCTGATCCCAAAACCAGATAAAGATACTACAGGAAAAAAAGCAACTACAGGACAGTGTCTCTGATGAACATAGGTGCAAAAATCCTCAACAAAATAAATTAGCAAACTGAATGCAACAATACACTTATTTATTTATTTATTTTTATTTATTTCTAGGAGAGAGAGAGAGACAGTGTGAGCAGGGGAGGGTCAGAGAGAGAGGGAGTGACAGACTGAAACAGGCTCCAGGCTCTGAGCTGGCAGTCAGCACAGAGCCCGACGCGGGGCTCGAACCCACGAACCGCGAGATCATGACCTAAGCGAAAGTCGGACGCTTAACCGACTAAGCCACCCAGGCGCCCCTGCAACAATACATTTAAAAAAATCATTCCCCACAATCAAGTGGAATTTATTCCTTGGTTGCCAGAATGGTTCAATATTTGCAAATCAATCAACATGATACATCGTATCAACGAGAAAAAGGATAAAAGCCATGTGATTACTTCAATAGATGCAGAAAAAGCATGTGACAAAGTACAACATTCAGTCATGATAAAAGCCCTCAACAAAGTATGTTTAGAGGGAACATATCTCAACATAATAAAAGCCATATATGAAAAACCCATAGTTAACATCATACTTGTTGGAGAAAACTGAGAGCTTTTTCCCTAAAATCAGAAAAAAGACAAAAATACCCATTCTCACCACTTTTATACAACATAGTACTAGAAGTCCTAGCCACAGCGATCAAACAAGAAAAAGAAATAAAGGTATCATAACATGATACTATATATCAAAAACCCTAAAGACTATACTAAAAAACTACTAAAACTGATAAATTCAGTAGTCTCAGGATACAAAATCAGTAATACACAAATCCATTACATTTCTATACACTAATAATGAGGTAGCAAAAAAAGAAATTAATAAAACAATCCCATTTATAACTACACCTAAAATAATAAAATATACAGGAATAACTTAACCAAGGATGTGAAAGACCTGTACACTCTGAAAACTTTAAACTATTTTTTTTTATTTTGATAGAGAGAGAGAGAGAGAGAGAGAGACTTCACAAGTTGGGGGTGGGGCGAGGAAGAGAGAAAGGGGAGCCAGAGAGAATCCCAAGCAGGCTCCATGCCCAGTGCAGGGCCCAATATGTGGTCTGATCCCATGACCCTGGGATCATGACCTAAGCCAAAATCAAGAGTTGATGCTCAATCAACTGAGTCATCCAGGTGTACAAAACTATAAACTATTGATTAAAAAAACTGAAGATGACACAAAGAATTGGAAAGATATTCCATGTTCATGGATTAGAAGAATATTGTTAAAATGTCTATACTACCCAAAGGAATCTACACATTTAATGCAATCTCTACCAAAATACCAACAGTACTTTTCACAGAACTAAAACAAATAATCCTAGAACTTGTATGGAGCCACAGATGACTCTGAATAGCCAAAGAAATCTTGAAAAAGAAGAACAAAACTGGAGGTATCACAATCACAGATTTCATGCTATATTGCAAAGCTGTAGTCATCAAGACAGTATGGTACTGGCACCAAAACAGACACATACATCAATGGAACAGAACAGAAAACCTAGAAATGGACCCACAGCTATATGGTTAACTCCTCTTTGACAAGCAGTAAAGAATATCCAATGGAAAAAAAGACAAGTCTCCTTAACAAATAGTGTTGGGAATATTGGACAGAAACATCCAGAAGAATTAAACTGGACCACTTTCTTAAACCATACACAAAAATAAATTCAAAATGGATGAAAGACCTAAATGTGAGACCTGAAACCATAAAAGTCTTAGAAGAGAGCATAGGCAATAATTTCTCTGACATCAGTCACAGCAACATTTTTCTAGATATGTCTCCTGAGGCAAGGGAAACAAAAGAAAAAAATAAATTTTGGAACTACATCAAAACAAACAGCTTCTGCATAGCAAAGGGAACCATCAACAAAACTAAAAGGCAACCTACAGAATAGGAAAAGGTATTTGCAAATGATATATCTGATAAATATTAGTATCAAAATATATAAAGAACTTATAAATTCAACACCCAAAAGACAAATAATCCAATTTTAAAATGAGCGAAGACAAGAACAGTCATTTCTTCAAAGAAGACATCCAGATGGCCAACAGACTTGTGAAAAGATCCTCAACATCACTCATCATCAGGGAAATGCAGATCAAAACTACAATGAGAGACCACCTCACACCTGTCAGAATGGGTAAAATTAACAAGAAACAACAAATGTTGGCAAGAATGTAAAGAAAAAGGAACCCTAATGCACCATTGGTGGGAATGCAAACTGGTACAGCCACTGTGGAAACAATATGGGGGTGTCTCAAAAAATTAAAAGTAGAATTACCATATGATCTAGTAATTCCACTACTAGGTATTTACCCAAAGAAAATAAAAACACTAATTCAAAAAGGTATATGCACCCCTATGTTTATGGCAGCATTATTTACAATAGTCAAATTATGGAAGCAGCCCAAGTGTCTACTGATAGATGCATGGATAAAGAAGATGTGGTATACATATAAATGGAATATCACTCAGCTACAGAAAAGAATGAAATCTTGACATGTGAAACAACATGGATGGGGATAAAGAGTATAATGCTGAGCAAAATAAGCCAGTCAGAGAAAGACATATATCTTACCATTTAACTCATATGTGGAATTTAAGAAAAAAAAAAAAACAAAGGAATAAATAAAAGAGACAAACAAACAAACAAAACCCCCCGACTCTTAGCTACAGAGAACTGATGGTTAGCAGAGGGGAAGTGGGTGGATGGATGGGTGAGATAGGTGAAGGGAATTAAGAGTACACTTAGGATGAGTACTGAATAATGCACAGAATTGTTGAATCACTATCATGTAACCTGAAACTAATATAACACTGCATTAACTATACTGGAATTATGTTTTAAATTTTTTAAAATAAATAAATAGCTTAAAAATAGTATCTTTTGCTGTGGTCATATCAAATCTTTATTTCTTAAAACATATTAGGCATACCTATTTCCCATGTCTAATCGTTTTAATATCTGAAGTTGTACATCTGATTCTGTAGCCTGTTGTTTCTGCTAATTCTCATTCATGGTATACTGTGTCCTGATGTGATTTTATGATTTTTGACTTAAACTGAAATGTCCCCTGGAACTTTACATCTATAAGAACCCTCTGAGCCTGTGCCGACCTTGGCTTCCTGCAGAGAAAATGTGTCTTTTATTTCTTCCAGTCACCTGTAGAAAGCACCAACTAGGGAGCATTTTTAATTAGACTCTTCACTTAAGGATTTCAGGCTACACATGAATTTGGACCATGTATCCATGTGAGAGTCAACTTTTGATTAAGAGCCTAAGTGTCCATCAATGGATGAATGGATCAAGAAGATGTGGTTTATCTATACCATGGACTACTACATGGCAATATGAAAGAATGAAATCTGGGCATGTGTAGCAACATGGATGGACCTTGAGGGTGTTATGCTGAGCGAAGTAAGTCAGGCAGAAAAGGACAAATATCATATGTTTGCACGTATAGGAGGATTGGGAGGAACTTAACGGAGGACCATGGGGGACAAGAAGGGGAGAAATGGTGGGAGAAAGGGAGAGAGGCAAACCATGAGAGACTCTTGAATGCTGAGAACAAACTGAGGACTCATGGGTGTGGGGGGGGAGGGGGGAGATGGGCATGGAGGAGGGCACTTGTGGGGATGAGTACCAGGTGTTATATGGAAACCACTTGACAATAAACTATCTGTAAAAAACAAAACAAAAACTAGACAGACCTAACTGGAAAAAAAAAAAAAGAATTCCCAGAAGAGGGCACCTGAGTGGCTCAGTCAGTTAAGCATCCATCCAACTCCAGCTTAGGTCATGATGTCACTGTTCATGAGTTCAAGCCCTGCATCAGGCTTTACACTGATGATGCCTCTCTCTCCCACTCTCTATGCCCCTCCTTGACTCATGTTCTCTATCTCAAAATAAATTTTTTTTAAAAGGATTCTGAGACTTGTGGGGATGAGCACTGGGTGTTATGTAGAAACTAATTTGACAATAAACTATTTGTAAAATAAATAAATAAATAAATAATAAATTAAAAATAAATTAAAAAAATAAAAGGATGCTGAGAAGAGGCATTTCCCCCCATCCACACAGGGCAAGTTGTCCTTGTTCTCTCTTGTATGGTGCAGGCTTCATTTCTTGGTTACTCTTATATTAAAGGTGTAGCCCTTGGGGCCCCAGCTTTATGCCAGTGTCCTTTACTAAACTTCCTACTTGGGCAGGACTCAGGATTTATCTGTACTCTCCCACTCCCAGCCCAGCATCAACATGGGAACTTAAGGTCACCAGTGTTTGGTAAATCCTGGAATAAAAGCAGGCACTGTGCTTCATCCAAATGTTCACATTCCATCCAGTTTCAGGCTCTGTGATTCCCTACTTTCCTGTCAATTCAGTAGCATAGTATAATTTTAGAAGTATTTTATCTGATATATCACTGTTTTCATTTAGAAAGCTGTCCAGTGTATTTAAGGCATTGTTGCTTCAGAAATGAGAGTCTTCCCACAGACATTTCAGGCAAAAATATAAGGCATTTCCCATCTCAAAATTAGACTTAAGCAAATCTGGGCTGCGGGTAAATATGTTTCTAAAATATCGCTCTCTCTTCTCTTTCTTCTTTTCAGTAATTCTCCCCCATCCTTGAATGTACTTAATCTTCATTGTTGTACTCTCTCCCCCCTCTATAAAAAGAAATGTGTAAATGATTTATGTTCAAGTATTAATGACTAACAACAGCTTTTCCTCTTTCCCTGGTAGGTTACATACTATACTTAGTATATTAAGTTATCAAGAAACTTCTTAGATTTTCTCTTCCTTAAAAATGTGCATTTTGAAAGGATCTTGGAGAGACGGAGTTTGACTGAAGGAGTGACTCCTCGGTTTTAAATTACAGGAATTTCTGTCAGAGATCCTTCCCGTTGCCCACAGAGCAGATGCTCAGAGACCACTCCTCCTTTAGACCTTCTCCGTCCTCTAGAGATGATGAAGTGTAAGGTGGGCCAAGAGGCTCATAAGTTAAGTTGCGAGTTGGCCAGCCATACCACATGTGTGACTCCAGACCCCTCACCCAGCAGACCCACCATGGAAATGTACACGTTAGCTCATTAGATTCAGCCCAACCTGCCAACATGGTGGGTGGTGGGCTCACGTCAGCTGTCTCTTTACAAGTCCCCACAGCTTACTTTCCTCCTCTACCTCTTGCCAGAATTTCCTAACCTCTTGCTTCAGGCAGAGAGGAGCTTTTAGGAGGCAGAATCACTGAGGCATGCAGGAAGAAAAGCGGACTCCAGTGTTCAGAGGGCTTGTTACTCTAGCATCTGGGTAATGCTTTAAGTACCTGTGTGTATCCTGTGAGATCCTTAGAGACCATACAAGACTCTCACATCCTCTGGCCCAGACAGTGATCAGAGCCCCAAACACCTTCTGCCTATCTTTTGCGGTGCTTCCCTCTCTTCCATCCTTCCTCCCTAGCAAACTTGGGGTCCTAGTTATCTTTCCTATCTGCTCCTTCCCCTTAGAAGGGACCCAGGGATATCATTTTGGCAGACTGCCAGCAATCCCTTGAGGGACCTCAGGTAGCACTTCCTCTCACACATACATGTGACTAGATGGTGTTCTAGTTACATACTGCAGTCTAATAAGGCACCCCAAAACTTAGTGGCTTATAACCACTAAGTTTGTTAATTTTGTTTATGAATATGCTACTTGGGTGGAAGTTTATGGAGTAGGAGCTCATCTTTGCATATTAGCTGAGGCAACTCAACTGGGGCTAGAGGATCCATCCCAAGATAACCTACACAGCTGGAAAGTTGGTGTCATCATTGGTTTGGGCTTCCTCATAGCATGGCACATGGGTTCCAAGAGTAAATGTTCTAACATGTTAAGGCAGAGGCTGCAAGGCTTCTTGTGATCTAGCCTCAGAAGTCCAGGGCATCATTTCTGTTGCATTCTAAAGTTTTGCGTGTTTTTGTTTTTACTAATCTCTACACCCAACATGGGGCTCGAATTCACAACCCAAGATCAAGAGTTGCATGCTCTTCTGACTGAGCTAGTCAGGCACCCCATTTCTGCTGCATTCTAAGTCATTAATGCCAACCCAGATGCAAGGAAAAGGTGATTGGATGACACTCTCAATTTGAATAGTAAGACAGAAGATATGGCCATCTTTATCACACAGGAATCTGAATGAATGGGAAGGTTTCAGAATTTCAGTGTGTGTGTGTGTGTGTGTGTGTGTGTGTGTGTGTGTGTGTGTGTGTTTGGGATGGACAATCATTTATCTATTCATTTGACCATTCAACAAGCACTTTTGAACACTTCCACAGTCATTCCAGACAAGACCCCACTCTTGAAGAACTCCCAGTCATGTGGGGGAAGCATACACAGATAGATGAATGTGTATATTTATTTATCCATTCAACACACATTGTTTGAGCACCTACTGAATGCCAGGCCCAGTGCTGAGGCACAAAGTGGCCAAGCTGGACAGGCCCTGTCCTTGTTAGGTTCACAGTTTGTCAGAAAAGACATCAAAGCTATGATTACAAAGACTGTGGTGAAGGCTCAGAGCAGGGCTGCGTGGGGCTGCGAGGGTCTCTGGCACACAGATGTGACAACGTCTCCTTGGAAAAGAGGTATTTAAGCAGAAACCTGTAGTAAGAGTTTGTGCAGATGAAAGGGAGGAAGCAAGCTTGCTCCTAGATGTTTAGTGAGGTGTGTGCTTGCATATGCACATTCTGTGTATGTATCTGTGTGTATATCTATGTGTGTGCATGTTGGAAGCATGTACAAGTCTGTATGGGTACATGCATATGTGAGTGCATACATGCATGCATGTGTTTATAGAAACACCAGAACCTCCTTTCCTTCACCAGGCCTAAGCTGATGGACTGCCCCTACTCTACAATTCAGAGGTCTGAGGAATAGCACCCCTACCCATGCTGTCTCACAACTCAAGGGCATGACCCATCCTTTTTTGCACTCGATCTTAAGCAGACACACGCCACCAGGTCCCAATGCAGGCACATGCTGGCATGGCCTGTGACTGGTGTGCAGTACTGAAAAGAGAAGGCAAGCTCCAGACACAGCTTCAAGGCAGTCTGTCCACTTCCAGCTCAGGCCTGTTGGGGTATCCTTGGGACCTCCCAATTCCCCTGTTGAAGCCACATATAACCCCAGGTCAAGATAACACAGGGGGAATGGCAGTGGTGGGGAAGCCTGCCACTGACCAGAATAGACTGCCAAATGCAGCCTGGATAAGCCCTTGCCCATCTCTGGGCTTCAGAATTCTGTGTTGTGAGAAGAGGACCCACCCTGTGAGGAAGAGATCCTTTCATCCTGTAAGGAAGAGACCTTTCCCCCTGTGAGTCAGGCAACACTACCCCAAAGATATGTGCATAAAAGCTCTCTAAAAGCCACTCTAGTTTCTGTTCCATTTCTCCATGATAGGGAGATTAAGGGTAGAAGGGGTAGGCAGAAAAGGTAGGGAGGTGAGGAACAAAGCTGGGACTGCCCTGGGCTCAGTCTGTCACATGGCCCCAGGTCCCCACTTCACTAGCCATCTGCTCCTCAGTAACACACCAGGGAAAGGAAGAAGAGACAAATAATAATCATAGTAGTAATAGCAATCTCAGGACTATTCAAATCATTCTCTTCTTGGCCCTCCCATTGCCCTATAGACATCTCCCTTCTGTCAGGATTTGA
Source organism: Proteles cristata cristata (assembly GCA_017311185.1). Lineage (NCBI taxonomy): Eukaryota > Metazoa > Chordata > Mammalia > Carnivora > Hyaenidae > Proteles > Proteles cristata. Next base: position 1,219,981 of record JAESUZ010004583.1, read on the forward strand.
TTCAAGTGCACATAACCAAGCGCAACAGCAGTGGCTAACAAAGGCTTTAACAGGATAAATGTTTCTCTCACACATAAAAGAAATCCAGAGGCAAGTACTCTAGGCCTGCTATGCTGACTCCACAAAGTCTATAGGGACCAAGGCTCCTGCTAATTCACTGCTCTTCACTGAAGCCCAGTCCTTATCTTCATGTCTAAGATGGCTGCTACAGCTCCAGCGATCACATCTATAGACAAGGAAGTTCTTTATCACTTTTTTAGTTTAAAAAAAAAAAAGGTTTATTGAGGTACAATTTACCTAAAATAAAATGCACACATTTTAAGCATAGAGTTTGATAAATTTTGGCAAATTTAAATGCCCACATAACCACCACATCAGTTGAAAAACAGCACATTTCCATCTCCCTAGAAAGCTCTCTCATTCTCCTTTGCCATCCATGCCCCTCTTTGACATTACTATAGATTAGTTTTCCTGTTCTAGAACTTCATATAGTGCAGTAATTTAAAATTTACTCTTCTGTGTCTGGATTCTGTCACTCAGCATATCACTTCTGAGATATATCCATGTTGTGTGTATCAGCAGAATTTTATTGCTGAGTAATATTCCATTGTTTATACACTCACCCATTGACAGACATTCACTTATTTCTTCTCCCTCTCTTTTAGAAAACTTTCTAGAAGTTCCACATAACATTTCTTCTTGGATTTCAATAGCCAAAAATAGTCACACGGCCACACCCAGCTACAAGGAAGCTGAGAAACGTAGCCCTTTAGTTGGGTGGCAGTTGGGATTTTTTTTCTAGGAGGAAGACATGAGTGGATGATGGGCACAAATAGCGGTTCCATGTGGTAGACTGAGAAACCGAGATTGAAAGAAGCAGTGATTTCCCTAACGTCATCTATGTCCTCATAACAGAGATGGGTCAAAGCTCCAGATTTAAGGCGTTTTCAATCTGTGCCCAGGAGATCATTTCACCCTGAGTGGGAATCACCCACTGGTCAATGTCCACAGAGTCTAGATTACCAGGAGAGAGCACCATGAAGCAGCTGGCTAACATCAAGAAAGAGAGAGGGGCGCCTGTGTGTCTCAGTCAGTTAAGGGTCCAACTTCAATTCACATCATGATCTCATGGTTTGTGAATTCAAGCCCCAAATTGGGCTCTGTGCTGACAGCTCAGAGCCTGGACCCTGCTTTGGATTCTGTGTCTCCTTCTCTCTCTTCCCCTCCCCTGATTGTTTTCTCTCTCTCTCTCTCAAAAATAAAACATTAAAAAATAATAATAAAAAAGAGAGATCATGCTGATGTCACAGAGCATTTGACTGAGCACCAGGCTTTTACCCAATGTGCCAGTAATCTGCAAAGCCATCCAGTGGGCTAGTTACTCCTGTTAGCCCCATTTCTCAGATGAAGGAGCCAACACCTAGAGAGGTTAAGTAACTTACCTAAGGTTACACAGCTAGCAAATGGCATCTTTGGGGTTCCAGACCTGCAGTTCCACTAAAGGTCAGTTCCGACCACACAAAAATACTTTAGAGTCATTCAACATCCTTTCCAACAGGTAGAGGAGACTGTAGCTTGAGACGCATAAATAAACAGTCCTTTCAGAGCCCCTGTTGGCCTCAGGGGCCTGCCACAGACCCCTACTCTCCTAATTCACTCAGGACTTCTCATAACTCCACTCTCCTCCATTTCATGCCTATAACATATTAACATAAACAACGGTGCTGACAGCAGCTCAGTTCTAACGGGCTCATGCTGGAATCTGACTGATGATTTTCATCAGGGAAAAGACTAAACAGGTTAAGATGATTAAATTTTCTTAAACCTACAGCTAAGCCTAATCAAAGCCATTTGTGCAGAGGTGTGTGTGTGTTTTCCTTTGCTGGAAGTTGATTGGCAGTTTCAAATAGATGAATGTGACTTCTGGGGGAAGAGAGTTAAAATAAGGCATTTTCCACAACTTGCAGACATTAGCATAGGCCACTGCCATTTCCCCGTCTAGGCTGAACTATTGTTTTCCCTGAGAAATCTCTAATGATGAAAATAAAATTCAAAGCATCTACATTTCACTCTCTCCCTTCCTGGTCCTCCCACCCCAACCTGTGTTCTTTTATAATTAGAGCTGTGTTGAGTGGACAGGAAAGAGCCATAGCTTCCAGGAGTGTGAGGGCTGAGGAACCTCTGGGCCCTGGTTGCCCTGTTTGTGCAATGGAAGGCTGGTCCTGGGGATCCCTTGTTTATCACTCCTGGTTGGTGGAGTAGAGGTGCAATGGGGTAAGGCAGGAATCAAGCTCCTTGTGGGTGATGTTCTTTGTCACACAGAGCTCTTAAGAGGACTTGCTGATTAGGTCATATAACCTACCTAGATACTGAAGGAAGTGCACATAGGAGAAGGGAGGATGAAACTCCTGACCAAGACACTACTGGCTGGCTGTTTTGCCCTCTGATAACATCAGATGTCAAAATGCTGACCACCCCGCCCACCTATGGGAATGCATTTGTAGGCTCACTGCACAAGATAGCTCCCTTTGGATGGCTATGCACTCTCTGGCTCTTTGACCCCTTTGTCAGCACCCTCCTAAGTGATCCTCCTCAGAGCCTCTTACAGCTCAGGTTCCTTTTCCCAGTAGGCAGGTCCTGTCAAGACAGCTTGAGTCCTGGTCTGTCCACATGACAGGGAACGCTCATGTGAGGCTGTTCTACAGCCACTGCCCTTGCCCCTCCCCCTGCCACCAGGGGCCACTCCAGCCAGCCCCCCAAGTCCCTGGAAAGAAGGAGGCAGCAGTCTCCATGTTCACAATCACTCCAAATTCCAGGTGATAAATGCTATAACCACTCTCAGTGCTTTTCCCTCTACTTCGTGTAGCAAGACAACCTATGAGTTTCTGAAGCTCAGCAAATATCCTGCCAAGGGGTAGTGCTAGACCCCTCTTCTGACAGCCCACTCCCAATCTGTGCAAATCTTCTGAAGTCCTATTAATCTGTTTGGGGGAAGCATCTCTTCCTTCCCCGTGGAGTCAGGAATATGGGAGGACACAAAGACACCTGAATTCCTTTCAAATCTCTATTTTCTTCTATGTAGCTGGAGATAGATGATGGGGGTACATAGTCACTGGACCATGTCTGCTACCTTTTAGTAATCTACATAGATGTGGTTGGCACTTTACTTTGTAACAGATTGTTTTTTAGTTTTGGGGCTTCAGCCAATATCCTAAAACATCAATATTGGGTTACACACTTTTCAGGGTCTTTCCCAGGACTTCCTCCTAGAAAAAGAAGAGCAAACTAAACCCAAAGCAAGCAGAAGAAAGGAAATAAACACCAGAGTAGAAATAAATGAAATAAAGACTAGAAAAATAATAGAAAAAAAATCAACAAAAACAAAAGACATTCATTGAAAAGAACAACAGAATTGACAAAATTGGAGCTAGACTGGCCAAAATGAAAAGCGAGAAGGCTCAAAGAACGAAAATCAGAAATGAGAAAGACAACATCACTATCAACCATAAAGAACAAAAAGGGTTCCAGGAATACACCATTTTACTGGACTTCACTTTATTGAGCTTCATAGACATGTTTTTTAACAAGTTTAAGATTTGGCAACCCTGCACTGAGTATCTATAGGCACCATTTTTCCAACAGCATTTGCTCACTTTGTGTCTCTGTGTCACATTTTGGTAATTCTTGCTACATTTCAAATTTTTTCATGATGATTATATTTGTTATATTGACTTGTGATTATCAACAAGTTGTGATTACAACTCGCTGAAAGCTCAGATGATGGTTAGCATTTTTTAGTAATAAAACATTTTTAAAATTAAGGCCTGCACATTATTTTTTTTAGACATAATGCTATTGCACACTTAATGTATAGTATAAACATAACTTTTATGTGTCCTGGGAAATGAAAAAATTCATTTGACTCACTTTATTGTGATATTCACTTTACTGCAGTAGTCTGGAACAAAATTTACAATATCTCCCAGGTAAGCCTATAAAAGGGAATACTTCAAACAACCATATGCCAACAAATTAGATAGCTTAGTTGAAATGGACAAATTCCTAGAGAGATAAAAACTATCCAAATTGACTCAAAAAGAAATAGAAAATCTGAATGGACCTGTAATGAGACAAGAGAGTTAATAACTTAAAAACTTCTCATAAAGAGAAGCCCAGCCTCAGAGGATTTCACTGAATTATACCAAAACACTTAAAGAAAAATTAGTACTAGACCATCACAAACTCTTCTACCCAACAGAATGGAACACTTCCCAATTCCCAACTCATTATGTGAGACTAGAACTACCTTGATACTAAAACCAAAGATATCACAAAAAAGCTAAAGATCAATTATCTCTAATGAATATACATGCAAAAAACCTCAACAAAATACTAGCAAACTGAACCAAGCAAGATATAAAAAGGATTACACATTATGATCAAGTGAGATTTATCCCAGGAAGGCAAGGTTGGTTTAACACCTAAAAACCAATGTAATCCATCATACTAACATAAAAAGGACAAAAAAAAAAAAAAAAAAAAAGACACTCCTATGATATCTTAACCAACACAGAGAAAGTATCTGGCAAACCCAAAAGAGAGGAGACAGAAAAAGTGATCCAGACAGAGGAAACAACTTAACCAAAGTCACAAGGGAAAAAGTTTTATTGGGGGATGAACAGGGAGTAAAGAAGATATTTTCAGAAGGAGACGGGGGAGAGCATTGAATGCCAATTTAAGGAATCAAGGGGAGAAGCCATGAGAGTTTTGAGCAGAGCTCTGACATGATGCAAGCTGCATTCTAGGAAGCTAATCTGGACCAAATTATCCAATGATGAATTTGTATACACCAATGTGACTCTAAGGTACAGATAAACATAACCAAAATTTCCTGGAGGGTGACTTGGAATCTAATTTACTCTCGGAACAGATCCATACATTGCAGATAGAAATATATATAGGTTTTGAGGATCTCTTTAAGAAAAATAAAATAGGGGTCCCTGGGTAGCTCAGTCACTTAAGCTTCCAACTTCAGCTCAAGTCATGATCTCATGGTTTGAGTCTGAGTGCCACATCAGGCTCTCTCCTGTCAGCACAGAGCCCACTTCAGATCCTCTGTCCTTCCCCAACTCTACCTCCACCCCTTCTCCACTGGTTCTCTCTCTCTCTTTCACTCTTTCAAAAATAAATAAACTTAAACAATTTTTAAAAGAAAATTACAAATCAAAATGAGGTACAAAAATAATATATATTTCAAATGAAAAAAAAAATCACTACAAATTACAACGTGCCTATAGCTATTCCAAGTCATGCAATACAAGGAATAGAAAGAAGCAAGAATCTTAACCAATGGAGTTACCAAATCTGACCTTTGCAAACTGTACAAAAACATATGACCAGGTGAACACACTGTACGGGACTTGGAAGGAACCCTATAAATTAATAGCCCTGAAGTTTGAGCCTGTTCTGCTTCACGGTAAATCTGTCCACAAGTATGCTGGAGCCAGTGTGTATGGGCTCATGGAAACCAACCTTCTTCCCAACTTAATGTCCACTGATGTCATGTTGGTAGCTTAAGATCAGCCATGGTGGGAATACTTGGACCACAGAAATCATCAAAGGCTACACAGTAGGACTTTTCCCAACCTTAGAAAGCTAGTTGTTAACGATGGTCAGTAGAACACTGAATGCACTTCTATTTATGACTAAAGCGTAAATCCAGTACAGGTCCTTGGCACAAAGTCCCTGTCACTGGCTATCACAGCTGGACTATTCAGAGGCCAAAATCATTAGACTCGGTATCAAATCAGGAGAGGTCTCTCTAGGGCAGAGTCTTCCATTTGTGCACTGACCACTCTCACCGTCTCTGTCTTTCACCAACCAAAACCCCTAAAGCAACCCTGTCAGTGCTGTCATGCAGGTAAGACAAGGTCATTTCAGACAAGGATCAAGTGTGAGCCTTTTTATAGGCCTACTAAGGGAAAGGAGACAGGGTCACAGGAGAGGGAGAGCTACGAGTCTTGAAGCCCTCCAGGATAACAACCCTAAAGATGAAGCCATGCCTTGAGCCATCTCAATGCTCCACTGGCTTCCCTGCATGAGGTGACCTGAGTCTCCTGGATTAGGTGACATTTCTAGCCTTCAGCACTCTCAGAGCTGTGAGGCCCTAATTCCTGCTCCATACCCACATCTCTAATTTTCCCTACATATGCTCCCCTCCGGTTCTAAGGAGCCCCTCATTCCAATATGATGAGCTAAGAGGAGCCCATGTTCCTCTCCCTGTGCTCTCCAGAATTCATAGGCCTTGACCCTCTCCTTACTCTCCCTTCCCTCTCCACAGTGAGGCTGCCTCAGGTTTTAGTGGGCCTCCAGCCTGCCAGCCTTCTTCACCCCTTCTCTGGACCTGCAGGCCCATTTCACAAATAGAGAAACTGGGGCTCCGAAATCAGGAGTCACATTGAGGCCCGCCTGACTCCATTGTCCATGTCCTTTTCATTCCATTCCATTACCTCTTAAATCAGTGTGGGCTATGTCACCCACCAGCAAGGAGCCAAGTTCCTAGGAAGAATGCATTCCAATCCCCCACACAGGGTCCAGAAGGCAAAGAACTCCCTAGGTGGCTGTCCCCAGCTCTAGTGCTGTGGATTGAACATGCAGGAAAGCAGGCAGGATAAACACAAGGAATAGAAGGGGTTAGGTGGGGTTAGGGCAGTTGTTCCAGGGTTAAGGCCTGAGGGCATAAGTGAATGGTACCCAGTGGGCCATACTGGCTCCTGCCCATCTCTAGAGATCCTCACGTCTAGGTGTGTGCAGCATCCATCAGCCAGGGTCATAACTGCTTGTGAGTACACCTGCTCAGGCTCTATATGAGCACCCTTTGGAAATAAGCACTGACACCAGTAAAAAGGTGGGTGGTTGAATCTTGGCTCTGGTACTAACTAGACATAGGACCACATGTCTAACCTCTCTGAGGCTCAGTTGCACTCCCTGTAAAATGGAGGCAATAAAAGTGGGTACCGTATGGGTGATCAGGGGGATTAAGAGAGATAATGCATGTAGAGCGTTCAGTGCCTAGCACATAGGAACCATATATAATGGTTATTATGACCATTGCTAAGATTGCACCATACCTGACAAATGTTTGCTGACTGAATGAATGGCAGCACTTGCCCAAAGTTATCTAGCAAACCAGGGATGAGACCCCAATTCACTCAAGGGAGGTAGTGTGGTCTAATGGTTAGGCACATATTTTGAGGTCACAGCATACAGGTTCAACATCTCAGCTCAGCCTGGACAAATCACTTAACCCATCTGTGTACCAGTTTCCTCATCTGTAAAATGGAGACAATGATACCTAATGAATAAGACAGGTAAATAGGTGTAGAAAAATATTAAGGATATATATTTTTAAAGGGGTAAACTAATATTTGTAAAGAACGGAAGGAAAAAACCTGTCTGGTACCTATTTTGCCATATCCAGGTATCAGCCAATGGCTGTCAGCCGCCAGGAGGACACTGGGCTCCAGGACTAAATTATTCCCTCCAGGAGCTTTTGCCCCAGGCACACTGCCCCATACAGAAGGTCTCCCACAGCTGCCAGGCCTCTGTCATCTGTACCACTGGCCCCACCACTCACCCTGCTCAGATTTCCAATTATTTGTCCTGTTTTGAATTCAAGTGGGATATTAGCAGTGAGTCTGGCTTTATTAATGGCGGTGTCTTTAGTGTTATCGACTTTCTCACTCACTCCTCACTCTCACTCCAAGAAGCTCTGTTTCCTTTAATTAAGCCCCATGCTAAGTGCTGAGCAGGTGACGTGAGTCTGGAAAGGCCTTTGTTCTGGGACTTAGGCGCTTTCTCATGGACTGGAGGTTGGAGAGACAGTGCACTGCTGCCTTTGAAGTCTGACATCCATCCCCACAACCAGAGAAGAGGGACAGAGTGGGGAGCCAGGCCCGAGAGGCAGGAACCTGGATCTCCCCCCAGTCTGTCTCCCTTATACCTATGAAGTGGGGGTGGGGTGCCTGAGAGCATCTCCAAGCACTGTGACATCAGCATCTACTGAGGATTGGATGGCGTCAGCCCAGCAGATGGGAGGTTCCATTCTGCAGACTCAGCGGTGGGGTAACAAAAGCCACATGTACCCCAAAGGGAGCAAGGTGCAGAGAAAGCAGCCCAAACTTTGCATTACAGAGCATAGTTTGAGTCCTGGCCCTGCTGTGCCTTGGCAAGTTACTTAAGCCTCAACTGCCTCCTCTGTAAAATGGGGCGAGGGAACCTACCTCTCAGGAAATGACAGATGGGAGCTATCTCCAATGCCAACCCTGCTATTAGGATCTCACTGCACAAAAAGCTTGCTGTTTGAAGGACAATTCTTCCTAGTCTCCAAGTCATGTTTGGCCGGCAGTACCTCAGTATGCCTTCCTGATCGCCAGCACTGAACTAATCCCAATCTTCTGGGCATGTGTTTTTATACATTATCATGGACGGTTGCATGCACACATCACTGCATGCATCCCACACTACGAAAGGATGGTGGACAGCTATGGCCTGCTGCTTATTCTGTTTTTGGCAGCTGAGTGGAAAGGGAGGCAGGCTCAGTAAATAGCAGGCACTCAGTGACTGGAACAGCTGAGTTCAGTTCAATTTACTTCATAGTAATAGTATCACCATCGTTGCCAAGCAGACCCAAGTGAGACAGGCCTGCACTTGGTTCTTTAAGCCTTTCTAAGCACCATCAGAAAAGTGAGAGCCAAGGAAGGTGGTTCACTGCCAAGTGAAGACTCAGAACGTTGTGTGTAAGGCCCCAGCATTGTATCCACCACAGGGAAATGCCCAGCAAATGTCACAGAATTGTTGGAGATTGCCTTGGATAGTGATAGCCATGATAAATGTGACTGGCTCACCCAGACAAGTATTGGCATGCACCTCCCTGCCTCACCATGTGGCTGGAAAGCCCCATGCCCTTCAGCTGGCCCCCCAATGCCCACACATGTCCCAAGACAACCACTGCACTCTTCTGCTTCATCTCCCAGCTGAGGGGGCTGCTGTGGAGTGTGCTGGAAGAGAGACAGCCAGGAGACCTGTCAGGTGCTAAAGGGCAGCTGAAAGGCCCCTTTTCCAGAGGTCTGGGGCAAGGAGCCTCAGTCCAGGCACTGCCACCAATTTTACATTTAACCCTCTCCCTTTCCCTTGTGGCACCTCTCACTTTCCCATGAAGCCCTACCCACCTTCCCAATTTCTCCTCTGCTCTCTCATCCACAGCACATATGGTACTTCCTCCTCACAGCTGCTGGCTGCAGTTGGCCACTGCTTCTCTCACCTCCCCTCCAAGACTGTGGGCTCCTTGGGACTGGGTCTGTTCTAATTCTTCTCTGTGTCCCCAGTACCTAGTGGAAAAGCCAACACCCAGTAAGCAGTCGGGACGAGTCTGGCAAAATGGCTTCAGTCACAGAATTATGTCTGTGATTTTGATAGTCTCTACATTTCACTCAGTTCTAGAACCTACTCATCACTCCTGGACACTAGTCCTGTGCCTTCTGTGTAAGTCAGAACTACTGGCCTCTGTGTGAAAGACTGAAGCCCACTCAAATTGGTTTAAACAGACGACAGCCAGTAAAGTACTGGATTCAAGTGCACGTGAATCATCCATGTCTGGATTCAGGTGCTTGACCACAGACCTAGGAATTGCTCTACATTTCACTTCCCATGAACCGGCGTCACTTTTCACAGGCGTTTCCCCCAAGAAGTCACCAAATGGCCACCAGGAGCTGCTCTCTGATTCTCCTGGTTTAGCGACTCCAGAGCACAGAACATGCTTCTCTCCCAGGAACTCCATCAGCCTTCTCTCAAGGGGGTGTCTCATTGCCCTGGCGTGAGTCACGTGCCCATCTCTGACAGCGTTACTGCAGCCCAGAGGAGTGGTGCTCTGATTGGCCAGCTCTGGGTCACGTGCCCACAGGCGCCTTGGACTGAGAGGTCTCTAGCCAGCACTGCCCACAACATGTGGACTGAGACTGGGATGGGGGCTGGGCAGAGTGGATACCTTTCCCAAGGGAAATCATCATCCTCTTTCCAGAAGGAGAAGAATCGACACTGGTCAGGCAAAAGCAATTAATACTCACTGGAGCGCCGTCGTAAGGAAAGAAATGCAACAAGTCCAGATTGCAAAGAACATCTAAAAGCCTTCAGGAGACAGCACACCAACCAAAAACAATCCAAGCTGGTGAATATCTAAATAAGAACCAGCTCTATCTCACTGAGGCCCAACTGCGTGTCACAAACTCAGAGCTGTAGGAAGTGAGAAGAGCAGGCTGGAGCAGCTGACAAGGCTTCCCGGAGGGGTAGGTGGCGTTTGAAAGACTGGCAGGCTCAAGAAAAACGAAGGATGTGTTTCTGGGCGTCTTTGCTCACGCATCAGGGAAATGGTGCTGGTCTCGGGACGTCATACCAGGGCACAGAGCTGTCACAGGACCATGGTAGGGGTGGGGAGAGAGGTGGAGGGTAGGAGAGCCTCGCCCTTCCCTAGAGCTAGGCTCCACCCACAGGACCCGAGCCAACAAGATCAAAATCTAATTTACTCATTAGGCGTGTTTCTTCTGTACAAATCAAATCATGGGCTATTTTTCCACATCGTAAATATTGTTTTAAACTCTTGCTCATAGGCAATTAGATTACAAGCATCGCCTGGTGAGCTGTACGCCAGCGCATTTGGCGGGCCTCTGGCAGCGCATTTTGCGAGCAGTTTCCTTTTGAAATGTTTCCCAATGATTTTTAAGGGTCTTTGAAATCTTCTCCCTAGTGATGCGTGAGGGCCCTTGTCTGTGGCCATTAATCTTCGTAACAGCCCAAGAGAGACTCGGGCTCATCTGTGTTCATTTCCAAACGGCCTAGCGGAGCTCCACACCCCTCCCTGTTTCTCCCTGTTGCTCTTCACCAGTCAGCTACGCCCCCCCTCCCCACTGGCTTGAGGGGAGGTCTTTGTGTTAATTGTAGATCTAGGAAAGCTAACTGTCTAAGCACTAGCCATTTCAGGATTTACATTTCAGTGCCAAGTTCTTCACTCCTTTTGAGCAAGTCATTCTATCTGTCCTCCAAGGGCCTCAGTTTTGAGACCTGTAGAATGGGGTTGATTCTTGCCTCACCAGAGCGGCCCCCTATTCTCCTCTGCTCGCCTTTCTGGATCCTCCTGAGCTCACACAGCCGACAAGAAAGACTTGTACTCTTGCTTTTCTCCAAAATGCTCCCTTCCCTTTCAGAGCAGACCTGGCCACATCATGTGCCCTCTGTTCCGGCTCACATTAGGCCCTGCCCTGGGGTGATAGCCCTCTCCTTGAGACCCATATAACCCCAATCTGATCTGGCTGGGCACCAGGGCCAACCCCTCCAGGACATGTTTCTGTGCCTTGGCCCTTGGTTACCTATCTCTTTTGTGGACATCCACCCCATGAGACACAGTTTAGTCTCTGATAATAACAACAATAACTATAATCACCTTTTACTGAGCACCTACTATGTGCCATGCTCTATGGTAGAGGCTATATGTGCTATTTCTTTCAGTCCTCCCAACAACCCTACACTGTAAATGTTATTATTCCTATATAACAGATGAAGAAACTGAGGCTCAGAGAGGTAGAGTGACACCTCAGACTCACACAGCTTGTAATGGTTTAGACCAGAATTTAAAGAAGAATCTTGTATTCACATTTTGCTGTGTCAGGAAGGGGTTGGACCTCTTTGAATCCCCACAACCGTCCATGAAGCAGTGCTGTCCCCATTTCACAGAAGAGAAAATGAAGGACCAGAGAAGTGGCATCTCCATCTACAGCTTCTCCGCTGACACATGGAATAAGAGTTTAAGTCAGCTGCTGACTTCACAGACCTACTCCTCTTACTCCACCCCACCCCCACACAGCTCCAGAAGTGTAGCCACTTTGTCCCCAGACTAGGAGACAGCCCCATGTCCCAAAGAACTACCCTACCTTCCAAGCGTCAGTGCACCTGTCTCTGGATTAGAAGCCCATACTCAGAGAAGGGTCCAGAAAGCATGACAAAATACAAATCTCTTCCAATGGACTTTTCATTCCTCCCTTTCTCCCAGAACTATTTACGAAGCAGCACTCTGCACAAGGAGGTACCTGGCTCTGTGTCCCTCCATGTTTTAGAAGGACAAAGTCACTGCCTGTGTCCCAGCCAAGAGCTTCCTGGGGAAGGACTCCCAGCATTGCTGACTCTCCCAGGGAAGGTGTGTTGAGAAGCAGCAGTGGGCTCTGACACCCTGGAGTCTGCACCAGTGGGCAGGGCTGGAAATGGAGTCCTGTCCTGGGGCTCCCCAATCCCTGAGCTGAATGGAGGGACACAGACCTGGATTCCCACAGTAATATCTGTTCCCGGCTGCCAGCCCTGCCCTAAAAGGGGGTGTGGACTGGCTTTCTGGGGACTCCAGGGAGGTGTGAAGGCAATAAAAGGGCTCCCTGCCTGCTACCCCAGTCCTGGTGGGGCTTCTCTGTGAGCTTGGGGTGCTGGGATGGACTTCTTGAAGCACAGGCAGCCTCTTCCCAAGGGTCTGTTTCTGACCACCCTGTTTTTTCCTTCCTGCAGTTGTTTTTGCTGAGCTGGGCTTTACCTCCATCAAAGTGCACTTTGTGAGGCCTCCACATGAAACCTCCTTTGGTCACTGTTAAGGGATCTTGTTGCTGACAGCATCATCTATCATGTCACAGCTCATCCTCACATCACTGACTTCCAAAAGTCCTCTCAGTCCCAACACCATGAATACTCAAGTTTTTAAGGTGGTGAATATTATGAATCCTATATCTGATCATGTTTCCCTTTTTGCCTTGGTTGCTAATAAACTCAATCAATATTCATTTCTCTCAGCAACTGTATAGGATCTTGTGTTACAGGGGATTGTTTTCTGTTTCTTGCTGAATTTTCCCTTAGCCCAAATTTCCTCATGTATTTTTATTAAATTCTTTTGGATTAAATATGTTTCAACACAAACCTTAAATCTAACACTTTCCTGCTGTGTGACCTGCAGAAAGTTAAGTAACCTCTCTAAACTCTGCTTCCTGCATGCTAGTGAGGAGGGGGGCACACATACCTCCACAGCACTGGTGTAAGGGTTAAATAAGAAAATGTGGCCTAAAGACTTGGCATAATGCCTAGAACACAGTTACCACTCATAATCATTAGCTGTTATTACTTTTATTATGGAGACAAATAAACAAAATTAAGTAAAGTTACAGTCACTGGTTTGGGAAGAATTCTTTTATGTTCTCATTGGTCACAAGCAAATACGGGGAGCTGAGAGTGGTTAGAATTTAGCTCACACTCCAATCACTCGGCTTCCCAGCTGGCTTGTCCCCATGCCTTCACTGTGTGTCTCACATATGATCTTTCTGAAGGAGCCTAGAGCGCCCTAGAGCACTGTTAGAATGGAGTTGGGGTTGACTCTGCTCCTCCCCTCCAATATTTTCTAAGATTTTAAACTTCTGTGGTAGTGGCTGGGCAATCTGTTGAGGGAGACGATCTTAAGAGAAAATCATCTAGGGGGGGAAAGAGGTCTGTGGAGGAGATAAGGGCATCCTACAGCTCCTGGCTCCATTTCTCTCTTGTTAGAATCAGAAAACACTAGAGCCGGAAGGTGTTGCATAGAATGCATCTGGTCCAGCCACCTTAATTTGCCCATGGGGAAACTGAGGCCCAGAGAGGGAGAAGGTTTATACTATAGTCACACAGCAGTATATGGGGCTTCGTTGCCTGCTCCATGATCCCAACCAAGACCACTCTCCTAAACCCCAGACCCATCCCCAACTGCCCACCTGACACCTCCAGTCTGAGGTCTGATGGGGGCCTCACATTTAGCACGTCCAAAATCAAAATCCTGATGGTTTTCTTCATGGATCTTTCTTCTGCCCTCTGGTTATATGTGAACTCCACTTTTCCAGTTACTGAAATTGAAAATTTGAACATCAATCCTTAATCATCTATCTGTCTTCCTCTATTTTTCAGTATCTCTCTGTCTCTCTCTTTCTCTCACACACACTCTTTCCTTGCCCCCCACTACCTCCACCACCACATTTGGTCTATCACCAAATCCTATCATCTAGATTTTCACCACTTGTCACCCCCTGGCTCAGACCACCATCTTCTCTTGCCTGGTGGTTTCTTTACTGATCCCCTTGCTTTTGCCCTCAGCCCCTAAGTCTATCCTGAACATAGGAGACAGAATAGAAACATAAGTAGCCCTCCAGTGACTTCCAATTTTGCTCAAAGTTTGCACAACAAACTCCTTCCTGTGACCCACAGGCCTTCCATGATTTGCTTTCCCCACCCACCACTTCTCTAACCTCATCTCTTACCTCACCAACTCCATTCTGGCCAAATCTGCCCTTCTTGATGTTCCTCACCCCCACACTGGACCTTTGCACTGGCTGTCTGCCCAACAAACATTCTTCCCCCAACATCCACAAAGATAGTTTCCTCACTTCCTCTAGGTCTGTACTCAAAATTCATCTTCTCTCTCTTATATATGGTCATATGATTTTTGACAAGGGTTCCAGGGCTACTCAATAGGAAAAGACATTCTTTTCAACAAATGATACTGTGAAGGCCAAACATCCACATGCAAAACAATGAAGTTGGACCCTTACCTGATACTGTTTATCAAAATTAAGTCAAAGTTGATCAAAGACCTCGGCATGAGAGCTAAAACTATAGAACTCTTAGGGAAAAAAAAAATAGGAGAAAAGCTTCATAAGATTAGATGTGGTAATGATCCCTTGGATATGACACCAAAGGCACAGGTAACAAAAGGAAAAGTAGATAAGCTGGACTTCATCAAACTGAAAACGCTGTGGATCAAAGGACACTATTAGCTATTAGCAAAGTTAAAAGGCAACCCACAGAATGGGAGAAAATATTTGCAAATCATATATCTGATAGGGGTTTAATATCCAGTATATGTAAAGAACTCCTAAAACTCAGCGACAAAAAGAAACAACTCAACTCAATAATAGGTAAAAGACTTCAATAGACATTTCTCTAGGTACATAAATGGCCAATAAGCACAGGAAAAGATGCTCGATATCATTAATCCTTAGAGAAATGCAAATCAAATATACTCTTCATTACAAAACCTACTCCTCACTCATTAGGATGGCGTGATGTGTGTGTATGTATAGATAATGGAAAGCAAGTGTTGACAAGGATGTGGACCAATTGGAACCTTTGTGCATTTGCTGGTGGAAATGTAAAATGGTGCAGCTGCTGTGGAAAACAATATGGCAGTTCCTCAAAATATTAAACATAGAATCACCATATGATCCAGCAATTCCACTTCTGGGAATATACACAAAAGAATTAAAAGCAGAAACTCAAAGAGATACTTGTACACCCATGCTCATAGCAGCGTTATTTTCAGTAGCCAAAGGTAGAAACAACTGTCGGATGAACAGACAAAGAAAATGTGGTACATGTATACAGTGGAGTACAGGGAGTTGGTGTTTAGTGGACGCAGAGTTCAGTATGACAATGTGAAGAAGTTCTGGAGACTGAGAGTAGTGAAGGTTGCACAACAGTGTGAATGTACTGAATGCCACTGAAATGTACACTGAAAAATGGTTAAAATGGTAAATTTTATGTTAAGGTATATTTTACCCCAATAAAAACAAATTTTAAAAATTTACTCCACTCTCTCTAAAATTCCTATCTCCTCCCACAAGATGACTCATATCTCCTTTCTTTCCTTTGTTTTTTCTTCTCAGTGCTTCTGACTATCGAACACATTATTATATTTTACAATTTGTGGTTTATTGCTGCCTCCCTCTCATTTAAAAAAAAGCCAGAATAGCTCCATATGGACAGAGATTTTTGTCTGCCAACGCATCCCCAGCACCAAGACTGATTTGGGCACCTTTATAAACATCAGTGGAATGAATGGAAGGCACCAAGGGATGTTGGAGGCCAAGACGAAGATGCCTCAGGCCGTCTCAAGCAAATTGACAGTTCCCTAGAGGGGCTCTGACCCTAGAAAGGGGCCAAGACCCTGGAGGTAATTCCAGGCTTCCGCTTCCCTCAGCGCCCAGGGAGCTGCTCTAGTAGGTTATTAGTGTGGCTGCCGGAAGGGCAAGGAGTTCATGGGAAAGGAGCTCATCAGAGCCACAAGAGAACCAGGAAGAATCCCCCTCCTCCTGCAAACACTGCCCAGTCCCCTGGGGGAAGTGGCTGATGGGCGTGCCCACAGCAGGGGCAAGTGACAAGCCACGCTCTGGCCAATAAGACAGCAACAAACAGTTATTGGGCATCCACGGTATGTTCAGCTCCTTGCTGAAGTTATGGAGCCAGCAGGAGAATCGTTCAGCTTCTAAGAGTTGTACCTGAGGATGGACATACACACACACACACACACACACACACGCAAGCACACGCACACACCCACACAGATAATGTAGGTGAGAACTGAGTGCTGTATGAGACAGGCCATGCAGCCTGACAGTGTCCTTTCCCTTTCTCATGGCTTCTGAACCCTTTTACACAGCCAGAGAGTTCCTGCTTCTGTCTCTGCCCCACCTGCCCACACCTGATCCCAGGTAAGTACATTACGCTAGCCATACCTTATGTGAAGTTAACATAAATGTTCTTTCTCCCCAAGGGATTTCACGTCTAATATTTATCTTTAACTTTCTAGTGAAATTTCCTATTCTTAAGAAGTGAATTTGAGGCTTCAAATGTGGTACAGTCAGGGGAAAAATCTGTATGTGGAGAGATCTCCCAGGACCTTAAAATGGGACCCTGGGGGAGCTATGTGTCTGGTGTAGGCCTGCAGGCCTCAGGGAAGAGGTGACCACCATGAACTGGAGGGGGTGTACCCATGGAGGAGTTTCCTGTCCCAGAACAAACTAGATGAGGTAACAAGTTACAGGGGAGTGGGGAGGAGATCATGAACCTAGGTGACTAAAGCCAAGATGCAAAGGGAAGAGGACACGTTTTCCTTCTGATGACACAGGATCCATGCCTGATCAATGGATATTCATGGAGCCTCCTTGTACCAGGCCCTGAGCTAGCTGCTGGGGCTACCATCAAATATGGTCCTCGTCCTGGCAGAGTCCACAGCCCAGGCATGGAGGCCATTACATAAAAGAGAGGCTTGAGGGGGTAGGGGAGCCCAGAGATGGGTCTCCTTGCTCGGACTCCAGGATCAGGAACAGCTTCCAGGAGGGGACACCATCCAGGCTGGGTCCTGAAAGTTTAATGACAATTCAGCAGGTGTAGAGGAAAAGGAAGAGATTCCCAGCTCAGGAGGTGGCATGTCCAGAGGCTTCACAAGCACGTCAGTAGTAGTAAATGTGGTGGCTGAATGTCCAGCAGCTGGGAGCAAGGAGAATGTTGAGATCAAAGAGGTCAGCGGGGACCAAATCCTAGGGGACCTTGGGTGTCATGCTGAAGATTTGAGCTTTCTCCTTGAGTCCAGAGTTTTAGGCTGGAGTGTACTAAGGTCATATCTGGGACCTAGAAGATATTTCCTACTGCCCCATGGAGACTGAATGGAGGAGGCTGGGCTAGAGCTGATGGAATCGGTTGGGAGTCACAGAGTAATCCGGAGGATAAATGAGCGTGGCACAAGAACTTGGAGATTAGCCAAGGGGAACTTAGCTGTGGGGAATTGATGGTGAGGGACTCTCAAGGATGAGCCTGAAACTGAGGCTTGGGCAGCTGGGCAAACGGTGCCTCACTCTCTGTGTCTGAGATGGGTAAGAAATGATGCCAACAATTGTGAAGTATTGAGGTAAGATGTCTTTGGGCAAGCAGGTGGAGATCTGTGAATTGCTGAGCTCAGAGGAGAAGTCTGGGCAGGAAATATAGCCACTCACACACAGGAGGTAATAGGACAGGGATGTGATCACACAGAGAAAGTGCAGCAACGACAATAGAGCTCAGAGAGCACCCCCAAGGAACCCCAGTACTCAAGGCTAGGCAGAAAGAGATACACTCCAAAGCTGATGAAGAAAGACCAGTTCTGGGAGTGAGAAGCTGCGTAGCCAGCAGGTTCGTCATTGAGTCATTCAACAAATGAGTGTCTTGTAATTGGAAGGAGTGATGGGAAGGGCTGAGAATTGTTCCCTCACTTAGGGAGCTTCGTCACCCATGCAGCCTCCCTTGGTCAGAGCTTTCTCCAACCCAGCAGGAAAGGAGTCCTTATAGTCCTTCTGTTCTTGCTCTCCAGACCCTTTATCTCATTTGTGTGAGGAGGCAGCATGCATTCTGGAGTTATACTGCATGGACCTGAATCTCATGTCAGACTCTTACAAGCTCTATGACCTCTGGCAATTTACTTAACCTCTCTAAGCCCTAATAGTCCCATCTATGAAATGGGGACAGCTACCTCTCAGCATTGTCTAGAAGATCTATGATTATGTGTATAAAATGCACCTGGGTGAGCACCTGGTTTCACATCCATTATTCACTCTTTGAATAAGCATCCACTAAGTGTCTTCTGTTTCCAGACAGTGGGCGAAGCCTGGGAACACAAACATGAATACTGCAGAATTCCTTGTCTCAAGGAACTAACAGTCCAGTGAAGGAAACAGCAAATAACAGGCATGGCTGCAGTGAGGTCAGCGCCCTGGAGCTGAAGTTGGGAGTAGAGGTAGAAGAGCTCCGGGCTCACTCTGGCTCTGCTCTTCCTTGCTGTGTGACCATGAACAATAGCTTAGCCTCTCTGAGCTCCAGGTTCATTTGTACCTCCCAGGTGGTATGCACTGTGAAGACATTCATAGGAAAGAGAGATGGCTAAAGTTTCCAAAACCCAGGATATTTTTTTCCACAATTTCTGGGAACTTTGAAGGGAAGCTGGAATGGAGGTGGGAGGTAACAGAAACAATTGCAAAGACAGATATTAAGCCAGCAAAAGAACAAGCCAGGGATCACTGCCCTCTGGCTCCCACGGCCTTCGCCCCCAGTTCTATCGACATGAAGGGGAGCTGTTGAGGACTTCCCAAACCAAAAGGGAAAACAAGTGCATTCTTGAGATTAGCTGAGGCAAACGAGAGCCAGGAGAGCCTCACGTTCCCATGGGCCCCGCCTGGGCTGTCCACAGGAGAGGGGCTGGTCAGCAGCAGACCGAAGGAAGCCAGGGGGTGCTGCAGAGGCCACACTTTGTGAGAAGGTACCCCCTGCACCCGTTCTGGCCCCAGGGGCCACTCTTTGGGCTTCTGCTCTGTTCCCATAGCCTAGGTCTCCACGCTCCACTGGACTCAGAAAACACATAACGATAGCTAGACTCCCTCAGCCACCAAACACCTGTCAAGACCTGTCAAGACCTGTCAAGACCTACCAGGAACCAGGGCCTGCATCAGGCCTGTGGGGGGAGGGGGACACAAAAATAAGGACCAGAAGCCACAGCTTTTGTGTTCCCTGAGGACCCTCTGTCAGTCTCTGTAGTGGGGTGGGAAGGACCAATAATGTGGCCTGTGCTGACAAGTGTTCAAGGGCGTGGGGTCAGAAACTTGTGTCCTAGCAGAGGTGGCCACAGAGTAAAACCCTGGAGCCCAGATAGTCAGATGGTTGTTTGTCAAGATGGATAGTCAATGGCTGACCTCTGGGTCTCTGAAGACGTGGCCAGGGCAGTCCCAGGAATCGTCATCTCTGGCCATTTCTCCCCACCTGCCTGGGTGGTGGGAAGAGGGCTAAAGTGGAGGGTCTTGACCCAGGCTCCTCTCACCTGCCCACTAACTCCATCAGTGCCTCAACTCCATGGAAATGTCAGGACTGTCATATTTCTTCCTCCATAAGAAGGGTTAAAGAATTCCTCAGCTCCACTCCCAGGATGCTATGTCTGAGAAGAGAGCAGACGCTTCTCCCGGGGCTGTCCTGGAAGGAAAGGCCAAAAGGTCCCAAGGCCCAGGGGTGTTCCCAGGTTTGCCCTATAACCTTAGGCTGGTCCCTGTTACCTCTCTTCCTCCCTTTCCCACACACCAGGCCACTACCTACTTACTCTCTTGGGCTGAGATTAACCCCTCAGAATCCCAGGAGATAGATGGAGCAGACCCTTCCCTGAATGACTGGATGGGCACAGACAACAACAGGCCAAATGGCAGGCTGGGGCCCTCTGGGGCTGCCCCACTGCCTCCTGAAACAGCTTTATGCCCTGAGGAGGGTGAGGTTGGGCAGCCTGAAGTGCTTGCAATAACAACAGGAATAGTCATGTAGCAAGGAAGCAACAGAGAAACCAAGGGCATGTGTGTCTGCCTCGACTATGGTGAAAACATCAACAAATGAACTGAGGGACACTTACCTTTACCTCTTGTGGGCAGGTAGCCAGGCTTTTGAGTGATGAATTTCCTCTCCCAGGAGGGTTTTAGAGTTATGTGGCAGGGAAAATAAAGAGACAGAAGTTGCCCGGAGTTGGGTTTCTAAAGGTCTACATTTATGGAGAAAGTCAAGGGAAGGGAGGAGGAGGGGAAGAGCAGCAAGAGGGGGAGAGATAGAAGAGGAGAAGAGGGAAGGGAGAGGAAGGGAGGAAAGGAAGAGGGAGAAGAATAGGAGGAGAGTGAAGAGAAAGAGGGGAGAGGAGGAGAGATCCTGAGGCTGAGAGGTCAGTGTTCTATGTTTGTGTGGGAGGACTCATGTCTGCTGGTGCACAAAGCCCTGAAAGTGACAAGCCATTGGGTGGCCATAGGGTGGCCCAGACTTTGAGTTCTAAGTCCTGTATCCTTGCCAAACACAGAGAAGGCCCCTGTGGCCAAGCTTGCTGTGGAGGGATGGGAGGCACTTGATAGAGTCAGCAGAGCTGCTGCCTTTGAAGAGACCTAGCAGGTCTTCCCAGAGGTGTTCTGGACAGCTGCCATGGGGACTGCAGACAAGAGGCCTTGCTGCCGTGAGCATCTAGGGCTGTCAGAACCCTGGGGTCCTACTCATCTCAGAGGAGGAAGAAGGAGCCTCAACCCAAAAAAGTGACCTTTCTTGGGCCTCAAGTCTTATAGATCAATTCACAGCTGCTTAATACTTAACAGTTACTGGGTTGCTGTTCTGCACAATTTCTATCTGCTTGATATTAATAAAATATACAACAATAAATACAACAAATAACAATAAGTTAATTTTTTGAATAATGACATAAATAGCACATAGATACTGTATCAGGACAGCACATTGAACACGTGTCTGTCTGTCCCCCTACAAATCCTTAAAAATCACACACACACACAACACACACACACACACACACACACACACACACACACCAAAGCAGTGGAGGACAAGAAGTGGTTCTAGTATGACAAGAAAATAAAAACAAAATTGTTGAAAGGCAAAGCACAGATGAGTTTGGACTTATGGAAGTAATATCAATGAAAGATCTTCTACTGGGGACCACTGCGAAGTATGGCACAACTCCCAGAGTGATCCAAGCTCACAGGTAGTTGGGACAGAGGGTGGAAAGAAGTGACTGTCAGAATAGTGTTTAGGGTACAGCATTTAAAGAAGCCAGGTGAGTAGATCGTTTCCCTCAGCCCTTGAGCCAAGCATCAGCCTTCAAGCTGAAGCTAGGAGCTCAGACAATATAAGAAGAGTCCATTTTCTTGTCTGTAATGCATGCCATTTTTATATCCCTCTCTCCCCCAAACTCACTCTTATCCCTCTCCAAAACGAAATTACTAGAAAAAGGCTGATGAGCAGCTGGTAAGTACAAATAGCATCTATCAGTAGATAGGGAAATTCAAAACCAAAGAAAGTATACACCAACATATGAAAGGAAAGCACCAGACTCAATGAACAGAACAACATCTAAGGAAGCAGAATTAACAGATAATCTGAAGCAGGTTTAAAAGTATATTAATATCCTGAGAAGGATTAGAGGGAATACCACAAACATGAAACAAATAAGCAAAAAAGCGTCCATTTTTTTAAAAAAGGCAAAGGTTTTCAAAATGAAAAACTTGACTGTCAAAATTTAAAAACTCAATTAAACACACTAAATCCAGAAAGGGCAAAGCTGAGAGGAAGATTACTGTGTAAAAGATTGTTCTAATTTCACAATTTAGGACAGAAGTATAAATGACTAGAAAGTACAAAAAATAATAGTTAATTATTATAGTTAATATACTGTATTGCATATTTGAAAGTTGCTAAGAGAGTAGATCTTAAACATTCTCATCACAAGAAAATAAAATTTTCTAACCATATATGGTGACGGATGTTAAACAGATTTACTGTGATCATTCTGCAATATATACAAATACTGAATAATTATGTTACACACCTGAAACAAATGTAATGCTATATATGAATTATACCTCAGTTTAAAAAAGAATAATTAAGACAATATGTATAAATTCTAGTATTTGATAGGAGTTGTAGGGGAAGGAAACAGAGGCAGGAAAAAAGGCAGGGAAGAATAATGGAGGAAGCAGAGGACATAGTGTCTTTGTAAGAAGGCAAATCAGCACAGATATAGGCTCATTCTCTGGATTCCATTCCTGGAGACACCCCAGAAGTGAAAGGGAGGGTGGTTAGACTTCCAAGATGATTTACAAACTCCCAGATGACTGTACCTCTCCAGGGAAACATAAGGCAGTTCTATGTGTGTGGGTGTTGTAGAAGGAAGACAGAGCACATGCTCAGAGCATAAAGGGACTGAGCACCATAGATGGGAGACAGGGTAGAATAAAGGTTTTGGACAGCCATCTCCTTTCCTCAACATTGCTCTGGGTATAGCATGGCTCTCCTTCGACTTCTGTGAGGCAGAAAGACAGCAACCAGGTAATATCAAAATGCCTTTCAAGTCCCATTGGGATATGAAGTAGTTAACAGCAAATGAAGAGATACTGGCTGACATCCATACTTTCTCTTCCTCTCACCACCCTTGCCAGCCCAGTGGCCAGCCGGCTACAGCTGAGGAGATCAGGTCTCGGCAAATCAGCAGTGCCAGGGTAATTCCAGATGCATCCCACTCTGAGATACATCCACCACATCTCTCCCTTGTTCAAACACTTGAAGAGTAGAGACAGAAGCCTCCCTTCTCAGTTACTGTCTCCCCATGTCATTAGAGGTGGCAACTAATACCCCAGGGATCACAAGGACAAATACAGAGGAACATTAGGAGTGTGACAACTATAAAGGAAAGGCAGACTGAACAATTGCTGCCAGGTGAAACAAAACGAATGAGCAAATGAAACAACTTAAAATCAGCGTATTAAACTTCCTCAAAGACTCATAGTGGGCACTGGAAAACAAAAGCAAGAACCAGATGCCACAGAAGAGAACCACTTGAGAGAATCCTGGGCATGACATACATACTAATTGGAATCAAGAACAGACAGGTGGAGTAACAGACTGTCTGCAGTTGAAAAAAGGATCTGCACATCCAGTGATCAGGCTGATGAGCTCTCCCAGACAGCATCATGAAGGGATTGGCAAATATCAAAGAAAATTCAGAGATAAGAAGGATAAGAAGAAAACTTGTCAACTCACAGAAAAAGTGAGCACCCAGAAA
Source organism: Proteles cristata cristata (assembly GCA_017311185.1). Classification (NCBI taxonomy): domain Eukaryota; kingdom Metazoa; phylum Chordata; class Mammalia; order Carnivora; family Hyaenidae; genus Proteles; species Proteles cristata. Next base: position 1,243,475 of record JAESUZ010004583.1, read on the forward strand.
TAGATAATAAATAAATAAATAAATAATACTTGAAAAACAATAGCTGAGAATTTCACAGAATTAGAGAAAAATAAGCCCTCAGAGGAAAAGGACCTGTAAAAAACATGTAAATAAGAAAAAAATCTCTTCAGAGTACAGTAAGAAAAAAACCATCAAAGACAACAGGGAAAATTTTAAAGCCACCAGAAAGAAAAGACAAATCACCTACAAAGAAATAAGCATCAAATTACCATGAGTCTGGAGTGCCTGGGTACCTCAGTCAGTTAAGCATCTGACTTTGGCTCAGGTCATGATCTGACTTCTTGAGTTCAAGCCCCGCATTGGGCTCTGTGCTGACAGCTCAGAGCCTGAAGCCTGCTTCGGATTCTGTGTCTCCCTCTCTCTTTGCCTCTCCCCTGCTCACACTCTGTCTCTGTCTCTCAAAAATAAAAAAATAAATGTTAAAAAATAAAATAAAAGAGTTTTTTAAAAAAATTGCCTTGAGTCTTCTCAACAACACTGTAGGCAAAAAGATAGGGACTGTTATTTTCAAAGTGCTGAGATACAAGAATTTGGACCCAGAATATTATATCCATCAAAACTATTATTGAAATGTGAGGGTGGGATAAAGATACTTTAAGTCATGTGAGACCCCATATGCTCTACCACACACAACCTACACCCCCTCAAAAAAAAAAAAAAAACTCCTGGAAGACATGCCCAGAGAAACAGATACTGGAGTATTTACGAAATATAGACAGGGTTGTAAGACACAGAGAGGAAAAAACAGTAGCAACACATTTGTTTAAATATGAATTTGAGATAAACAATGAATGCCTTTTAGTATAAGTATGTCCTATGAAATATTCAAATTTAACTGGACATCTTGTATTTCATCTGGCAACTCTAGCTAAGGGATATAAGGATGGGTAAATAAATGAAAGAAGTTAATTATAGTCTAAATAAGAAGAACACTAATGAAACAAAAAGGATATCTGCGAAACCCCAGAACTAAAATTTTAGATGACACATATGGTGGAAAGTAGAGAAAGGAAACCAGAAGGAAGTAAGAGAGGGTGAAGGGAATTATCATATTCAGAAAAAAGATGTAGAAGAAAGTGATAATAAGCATAGTTGGTATGTTAGAGACAACCACATGAGGATAAATATGACATATACAACTTTCACATCAGCAGATGAAATTTGCCCTATCTAATGGAATTTAGGAAAGGAGAAAATAGAAATTATACAAAAGGAGGGACACCTGGGTGGTTCAGTCAGATATGCATCAGACTCTGGATTTTGGTTCAGGTCATGATTTCACAGTTGTGAGATCAAGTCCCACACCGGGCTCTGCACCGGGCGTGAAGCCTGCTTAGGATTTTCTCTCCCTCTCCTTCTGCCTTTCTCTCTCTCTCTCTCTCTCTCTCTCTCTCTCTGTCAATCCCTGAAAAAAAAAATCAGGGTGCCTGGCTGGTTCAGTGGGTTAACTTCAGCTCAGGTCATGATCTCCCAGTTCATGAGTTCAAGCCCCTCATCGGGCTCTGTGCTGAAAGCTCAGAGCTTGGAGACTGCTTCAGATTCTGTGTTTTCCTCTCTCTGCCCCTCCCCCATTCATGTTTTTTCTTCTCTCTTTCAAAAATAAACATTAAAAGCTTTTTAAAAAGAATCTTGGGAAATAGCAAAACAAAAAATGTATATCCAAAAGACAAATAAGAAAAATGAAAATAATATAAGAAAAATGTAATGGCAGAAATTAATACGGAAAGATTAAAGTGACAGTAAAAATTAAAGGTGGTTCGTAAAGACATTAATAAAATTTACAAAAGGGAAAAGCAGATAATTATAAGCAAAATGCAGGTGAAAAAGAAGAAATAATTTCAGAGATTATAATATTTTTAAATTATTAAAAAGATCTATATGACAATAAGAGATAAAGTTTTGGAAAGAATCAATAGTGCCAAATGTGGAAAAAGACAAAGTGGAAATAAAATAACCATTAAAGAGACAGAAATTATATAATGAAAGACTATCTTGTCACTACTGCCCTGTTCAAATACCAAGAAAAATCTGAGGCTTATATGGCTTTAAGGAGAGGCCAACACAATTAAGAAATTTTTTAAGTCTGTATTATACAAGCTGTTCTGAAAATCGAAAGGGGGAAGGCTATCCAATTCATTCTGTGAGGCTGGAATCATTTATCCACGATTCCAAAGCCAGATAAAGACCTTATAAGGAAAGAAAATAAGACACTTAATAATAGCTGGTTATCTGAATCCAAGAGTTTATTTGCAAGTGTGTATTCTATTGAAATTAAATTTTTAAAATTAATGTACTCACACATTAATGGACTAAAGAAGAAAATTATAAAAGTGTGTCATTAGGTACAAAAAAATACAACCTGGTGCCTGGGTGGCTTAATCAGTTAAGTGTCTGACTCTTGATTTTGGCTCAGGTCATGGTCTCGTGGTTCATGGGTCTGAGCCCCATGTCCGGCTCTGCGCAGACAGCACGAAGCTTCCCTGGGATTCTCTTTCTCTTCTCTCTCTGCCCTTCCCTTGCTCCCCAAAGCCCTCTCTCAAAACAAAGAACATTAAAAATTTTTTAAAAGAACCTAATTGTTTCTGATAAAAGTCTACTTAACATAAAAGTTCTCAGAAAACTAGGAAGTGCTGGAACTTCCTTATCTTAACAATGCCTATAGATTAGAACATGGAATAAACATACTCCATGGAAAACCTTTAGACACATCCTTTCTAATATCAGCAACCAATTAAAGATGCTCACTATCATTGCTTTAACTAGGTTCAACCTAGTACTAGCAACCCCAGCCTGCAGAGTAAAACGAGAAAAAGAAATCAAAGGAAAAAGATAAGCAGGGAAGAAACAAAATTCTCATTATTTGCATATAATTTGATTACCCACATAGAAAATGCAACAACATCAAATAAACAATAGGAATAATAAGATACAAGATCAACTTCCAAAAACTGACATATTCTCTACAGCAGCAACAACCAAGTTATGAAGAAAACAAGATGCCATTTACAGTGGCAGCAGAAAGAACAAAGTAGCCAGGAATTATCCTGGCAAACAATATACAGCAAAAGATACCCTGGACAAAGTGAATAGGTCAGTGGCAGGTCAGCAGATATCTGCAAGAATGAATACCAAAATTTTAAAGGAACTCTAGCAAATCAAGGAAGCAGTTCAATCAGAATGACTGACAATTTTATGCAAAGATACACAGCCTCATCAGTAATTATAAATGAGTCATCAAACAATCACACAAGACACAAGGGAACCATTAGAGTAGTAAAAATTATAAAATCGAATAATAACAAATGACAGTGATGGAGCATACAATGGAAGAAACTGTTTCAATGCCAGTGGGTATGTAGAATGGTACAGTAATGCTGGAGAACAATCTGGAAGCAATTAGTTAAAAGCAGTATGCCTATTCTCTATGACCTACCAACTCCATTCCCAATCCTGCTCTGAAGAAATCGGTGCACATCTGTATAAAGAAACATATATAGATAGGGATGCTTAGCACAGCATTGTTTCTCACAGAGAGTGGGGACAACCTAGAATTAAATCACTAAGAAAATGAATAAATAGGGTGCCTGCGTGGCTCAGTCGGTTAAGCCTATGACTTCAGCTTAAGTCAGGATCTCAAAGTTCCTGAGTTTGAGCCTCACATCGAGCTCTCTGCTGTCAGCACAGAGCCCACTTGGATCCTCTGTCTCCTGTCTCTCTGCCCCTCCCCCACTCATACCCTCCTTCTCTCTCTCAAAAATAAATAAACATTTTTAAAAAATTTTATGAGCTCCTGGGTGGCTCAGTCGGTTAAGCATCTGACTTCGGCTCAGGTCATGATCTCACAGTTCATGAATTCAAGCCCCACGTTGGGCTCTGTACTGACAGCTCAGAGCCTGGAGCCTGCTTCAGATTCTGTGTCTCCCTCTCTCTCTGACCCTAATTTGTGCTCTGTCTCTCTCTCTCTCTCTCTTTCTCAAAAATAAATGAACATTTAAAAACAATTTTTAATCCCCAAATCACAAATCATGAGCAATAAAGAAATCAGTAAATAAATACAAATTGATTTGATTAGATAAAATATGAGGATTTTTCTTCACTGACAGACATCACTGTTTGTCAGACTTCACTGACAAACAAAACTATAGGCAGAAGACTGGAAAAATATATTTACAATATATTAAATTAATAATGGTCTAATTTCCAGAGTATATGAGAACTCCTAAAAAATCAATAACAACAAAACAAATACCAGGAAACTAAATAGAAAAAAATATATATAGGAAAAATGATAAGAACAGGCAATCAAAAAGAGAAAACTAAAATCACTAAGATGTTTAATGATTATAGAAATGAACATTAAAGTAAGAGAGATTACTGTACTCTTATTAGACGGACAAAAATTCAAAACCTCAACAATGCCAATGTTGACAAAATGTTAGGATACACTGACTTCTGTTCACTGGTGATGGGAATATACAGTAGTATACACATATTTGGGGGTAAATCTGGAAGTAATTAAACTAAGATAATATACACCCCCTTATTCAGAAATCAGACTCCTAGATACATATTTTAAAAGAAAATCCCACATAAGTCCACTAGGGGACATTGTGAGGATATTCATCATTATATTGTAGGAGGTAGGAGGGGACTCAGGCAACCTAGGTGCCCTTCACTGGGGGATGGGATGCTACGCTGCAAGTAGAGCAAGTACTGTTACCACATCCGAGGACTGGGTGCTCACACAGTAACATGGACATGTCTTTAAAAATGAGTGCTCATGGGGCGCCTGGGTGGCTTAGTCGGTTAAGCGTCCGACTTTCGCTTAGGTCATGATCTCACGGTTCGTGGGTTCGAGCCCTGCGTTGGGCTCTGTGCTGACTGCCAGCTCAGAGCCTGGATCCTGTTTCAGTATGTGACTCCCTCTCTCTCTGACCCTCCCCTGCTCACACTGTCTCTCTCTCTCTCCTAGAAATAAATAAAAAACATTAAAAATTTTAAAAAATTTTAAAAAAATGAGTGCTTGGCGAAAAGTGTAAGATTTATAAGCTCTGTAGTAAAGTGCCATTTGTGTATGTTGAAAATGTCTTCACAGATAGATAACCCTACACATTTTATATGAGTACATAGAAATGTCCAAGGGGGAGGAGAAAGGCAATTGGAGCAGTTGAGGAAACAACATGGAATAAATTAGACAAGAAAGGGTCCCCGAATAGACAAATATGACAATGTTCATGAACTGAGTTTAAAGAACTCAACCCTCTACACCTGAGGTCTAGAAAAAAGAAAGGGAAGGAAGAAAAGAAGGGAAGGAGGAGGGTAGGGCGGGAGGGAGGGAGGGAGGGGAAATAAGTACATAAATAAAAACTCTATGAGGGGCAAAGATTTATGCCAAAAGCATTAGAAAGGATACCATTGGAGATAGGGAGGAATGGAAGTATAGATTAGTGACAAGAGAGAAAAGAAATGGTAAAATTAAACGAAAAAAAGGTATGCACAGACCAGTGGCTAAATGGGCTATGAATCACACCAGAAGTTCAAAGGAAAGGAGACAATAAATAGAAGATAATTTCCCAAAGTTACAGTCCCCAAAAATTAAAAAGATAAACCAAGAACTATGTCAGCTTAAAATTACTATCAATGAGCTCCATGATAGATAAATAAATGGTAAATAATGCATACCTCGTCATTTTAAGAAGAATTCTTTTTATTCCTAGGTACTCCCAGAAAGGAGAAAAATGATAATAAGTAGAGGAATAAGAATCATATTAACAAGATACTTCTTTGAGCAACATTAAATGCTAGAAAACAGTGGAGAAATAGCTAATGCTTTGAGGGTTAAAAATAAATCAAATTAGGGGCTCTTGGGTGGCTTAGTCAGTTAAGCATCGGACTTTCACTTAGGTCATGATCTCGTGGTTCGTGGGTTCAAGCCCCGTGTCGGGCTCTGTGCTGACTGCCAGCTCAGAGCCTGGAGACTTTTTCAGATTCAGTGTCTCCCTCTCTCTCTCTGACCCTCCACTGCTCACGCTGTCTCTCTCTCTCTCCTAGAAATAAATAAAAATATTTAAAAAAATAAATAAATCAAATAAAATATTTTGAACCTAAAGTTCTACACCCAGCCAAAAAAATCATTCCAATATGAAAACATACTAAGGGCACCTTCAGACATTCAAGAATTCAGAAAGCATTCCATCTACAACTTCTCTCTAAATTATGGCCTGATTATGGACTCCAGATAAAAAGAAAGGTGTTACTAATTCTAGATATGAATGAAATAAAAATTGACAATACATATTGACAATAAAATTTATTGGCAATAAAAACTTACTGGCAAACAGAGAATGAAAATGGAACTAAATAAACGTTATGAATATAAGAAAGAATAGGAAAGAGAAACAAAAAATCAATATTACTGTAAATGAAAACATAAAACACGATGTCAGTCCTACCTCCTACAACATGCAAATATTTCAGAAATTAAAATAATTAAATAAATTAAAATCTGCTCAAGATCAGCGAGTCACAGATTCAGCTGAAAAACTGCAAAAGTATAAAAAAATAATAATAAATAAAAATTCTTAACAAAAGGAAAAGTATGAAATGGAAAAAATGATACCCTGCCCAAAAGGAAGAAAGTTTCAAGGTCAATAAGCACGTTCAAACCCATAGGAATGCAAATCAAAACAACAAACAATATTTTGTTTTTCACTTGATAGATGAGCCGATATTTTAAAGCATCAACAAGTATCAAATACTAATGAGGAAGTGGAGGGAGAAGTCCTGTCATAGGTTCCTGAGGGGCGAGCTGTCAAGAACAGCCAAACCAGGCAGCCTTTGCAGGACCCAGGAGGAGTGCACATGCACATATTCCCCAACTCAGAGATTCTGCTCACTGGGAAACTCCTGAGATAAGGTCTCCAGTGTGTCCTCAGGGGTGTGAAATGGTGCACCAGCATGGAGAGAGGTCTAGCACTATTTAATCATGTATAGGACTTGCACAAAGATGTGCTTGGCAGCATTGTTTATCAAAGTGGAAAATGGGAATCTACATAAATGTCCATCAGTAAGTAAATACATGAAAAAATGTGTGTTCTTATATGATAGAATTTTATATAGCAGTTAAAAGAACAAGATCTACACACACCAAGGTAGATTTTTTAAAACACAATGCACATTTTAAAAAAAAGAGCAGAATCCTACATAAAGTATGGCATCATTTTTTGTAGATTTAAAACCACAAAATTTGATTGTATATTGCTTACCAATGACATGCATCTATGTAAAAGTATGGATGTAAAGGTGATACATGGGAAAAGCACCCACTAAACTCAAGATAATGGGTGCTTCGAGTAAGTCTGGGGGAGACAGGGAGTGATGGTTAAAAGACCTTAGCTCTGTGATGTTTTATTTCTTAACAAAAGAGAAAGAGGAAGAAAATATCATACTGGGGCACCTGGGTGACTCAGTTAAGCATCTAACCTTGGCTTAGGTCATGATCTCACAGCTGGGGAGTTCAAGCCCCACATCGGGCTCTGTGCTGACAGCTCAGAGCCTGGAGCCTGCTTCAGATTCTGTGTCTCCCTTTCTCTCTGCCCCCACTCAAACTCTGTCTCTCTCTTTCAAAAATAAACAAATATAAAAAAATTTTTTTTTTAAAAAGGAAATGTAAACAGTTATTAACTCTTGGTATGTAGTACATATGCTCTTCATATCGGTGTGCTCTTCTATTTTAAAATATCCTTCTCAAAAGAAAAATACATATAAGGCAAATCATAAAGGAAATAGATGTTAATAGTATTTATATCAGAAAAGATAGAATGCTTGACCAAAAAGTGGGGGAGGGGGAGTGGAGAGGGAGTTAAAGGACAAAGAGGAATACTTCATACAAATAAATAAACACCTAGAAGATACAGATCATGAATGTTAATATACCTGATATGGATTTTAAAAATATAGAGGGGCGCCTGGGTGGCTTAGTCGGTTAAGCGTCCGACTTTCGCTTAGGTCATGATCTCGCGGTTCGTGGGTTCGAGCCCGCGTCGGGCTCTGTGCTGACTGCCAGCTCAGAGCCTGGAGCCTGTTTTGGAGTCTGTGACTCCCTCTCTCTCTCACCCTCCCCTGCTCACGCTGTCTCTCTCTCTCTCCTAAAAATAAATAAAACATTAAAAAAAAATTTATAAAAATATAGAAAGCAAAATCAGAAACTAAAAGAAGAAAGAGGCAAATCTATAATCAAAGTGGAGATTTTCACACTTCTTGCTCAGAAACCAACAAATCGAGTAGAAAAAAAATAAGTAGGGGTATAGACAAGTAACAACCTTGCTCTAAAAGCTATAAGTAAGACTGAACACTCAACAAACTAACACTACCCATTTTTCCCAAATATACATGAACCATTAACAAAAATTAATCATGCTACAGAAAAAAATTTCAAAATTCTAAAAAAAAAAAAAAAAACCCATATGGATCTCATGCACTGGCTGATTAGTTACTGGAAAGGTAAAGTAAAGAAAAACAGAAGATGTAAGAGAGAAAAAAGACTAGGAAGCAGAAGTTATGCCTTCATCTAAAACATGGGTGCCTACAAGTCCCAGGGGGAGGGCTGGGGCCCCACACAGATCCATGCTTCCTCCTGAGAGCCCTCTCTGAGCACCAACTTGGTGCTGGGTCCTGGAGACTCAAGCTTGAACAAGACACAGTCCCGGCCTCAGGGGGGTCCAGTCTAGAGCAGAAGGAGAAGGTGATGTCCCATGCAGTGTAGAATACCTGGAAAGTAGCCCCTCTCACATTCCCTGGATGCTATTTTTGTCCCTACAGAAGAGTCCCAAAATAAATGCCAGAAGCTTGCTGCCTGAACACTGCCTCCTTGGTTCCTGTTCAAAATCCAAATGCCTCTTGGAGGAAGGGAGAAAACTTCCTTGATGGAAATTAGGGTTCTAAGGGAAGGGGTTTAGAGGAATAAGGGAGCTGAAGGAAGAGGAGCAAGGAAGAGGAAGGAAATGGGGCAGAGGGAAAAGGCCAGAAAGGACTGGGGAGGACACTGAAAGGCAAAATCCAAGAGCCACAGTTACCCTGAGCTGGTCCTGTTTGAAGTGCAAGTTTAACATCATTCTGGAAAAACAGCTTCTGTGTATTTCTTCTGGAGGTGGTTGCTTTACTCCTGGGGCAAAATAGGAAAAGAAAGGAAGAAAGAAGAGAAGGGAAGAAAAGGAAAGAGAAGAGAAGCAGAAGGAAGGGGAGGGGAGGGGAAGGAAAGGAAGGGAGGGGAGAGGAGGGGAGGGGAGGAGACTGGAGGGGAAGGAAGATTTATTGATACACGGATAGGAAAGAAACATAAAGATTGGGATCAGGTTCCCACCTCTCACTACACCTCTCCCCATTAGGGAGAATATTCTGGAAAATGTATCTATAATTAAGTAACAGTTTTGGCTCTGCTCTCAATGTCTAAATGTCTATTCTCTCATTACTCTTTGACTGGTTCAAGAATCCAACTGTGCTCATGGCGTTCTAAGATTCTGAGGCAGACACAAGAAGAACATCACTTCATAGGAAGTACACTGGGTGACTTCTGAACTTCTAAGAGCCCATTCCCTCAATTCTGTGACCTCTATTCCATAGTTGAGTTTGCTAACAAACCATGAGGACCAGTTCCCGGCATGGACCAGACACAGAGTAGGGATGCATAAAATGTTTGCTGACAGAACAAGTATAGGAAGGAGTGAAACATTGCCAAAGCAACAGCTCTGACATGGCCTAACCATTCGCTGCACCCTAGACTGTCTTTTGTTCCCAGGCGGCCTGTGAGGTCCGTGACACTAAGACCTTTGCCCTTCTGATTGAGCCCTACATCAGAGACAATCACATCACTTATCGGGACCACGGGGCCACACTGACCTTGAGACAGAAGATGGCATTCGGCTACTAGGGTCAGAGCGTCTCCGGAAAGATTTCTCTTGAGGACCAACTCAGGCTCTAAGTCTTAATGAGGAATTATCTTGGTCATTGAGATTCTAGAAAAAAGCAACGGGCGAAACTGGAGGAGATTCTAGTGGAGTCGCAGGTCTTTAAGTGTTTCTCCATGGTCACGTTTTTTTGATACGGAATCACATGCTTTGATAAAGAACAGCCCCAGGAGGCATTTGGGGCAATGAACTCATCTTGCTCCCCAGCTGCCTTTTCAGAAGAACTTTTATTTTCTTCTACCAGAACAATGTTATACACATTCAGGTAAAATATTTCTCTGATAGGGCCAAATGCCCTATCATAGACAAGATCCACTGTCCAATTTGAGAAAAGGTCAGTAAGTATAGAATAGCTTAAATGGCAAGAAGGCAACGGGAGAAACTGATTAAAGTCACACACATGTGCAGCTACGGACCAAAGTTTAAAAAAAAAATACTCTCCTTGGAATGAAACCAAATGATCGCCTGGATCCTACAGTGAAGCGATATTGTTCCAATTTTTCCTTTATCAGACAAAAGAAAAGGTCTTTCCACGTAGCCTTTTGACATAGAGCTAATTTAAAGAAGATTTGGAAGTATGATGCAGGATCAGATGCCTGTGCAGAATTCCTTGCTGTTTTCATTTGAAATCTCTCATTTATGCTCAAATTTCCAATTGGAAATTTAATGACTTTTTCTTTAAAGAAAGTTGGCAAGCTAAGTTGGTTTAAATACAAATCTCCCAAAGGTAAAAGATCAGACATCATTATAAAAATAGAAAAGATTCCCATTGTCCTTTCGAGATGTTTCTCCTAAAGGACGTGAGGCTGTTTCTGAACAGCAGATGCGTTTTGGTAAAACAAAGTTGAAAAATATGTGAAACTCTTGACATTGGAATTACTTCCTGAGCTATGTCAAGTTATGTGGCTGCCTGGGGTAACTGAGAACATTCTATTTGTGGCAATAAACTCATTGGAAATATGCCCCAGTAAAAGAAACACTCATAATCTGCCCCCTGATGATTCACACTGCTTTTCTAGGCAAGTTCTTTACCCTCCAGGCCTCATTGTCCCCATCTGTCAAATGGGAGGCTGGTCCACAGCCTTTCAGAGCATCTCAAGCATAGGCAATCTCTGAGTTTATGGCATATTAACATACCAAATAAGTTTTGCATTCAGCTGTTAGGGAATTTTTTTCACTAGCAAAATATCAAATTGCTGAGTAATTTGTCAAATCAGACATGGATCATCCAGTGCAATCAAGTAACAACCAGTTTTCCACAAGCAGTCCAAACTGCCCTGAAATGAACCATTCCTCGGCCTCTGTCCCACCCACCAAAAGATGAGCCCAGTTCAAAGACCTGATTATATTGAAGAATAAATAAAGAGATGCCATCCTGTAGTACAAGTGGGCTAAGGATTGCTTTCTAACGGTAGCTTGTCACACAGCATGGCTTTACGGCAAGCACAAACGTAGGGAGCACTGAAAGCACCCTCCAACCTGAGTACAGGCCTGAGCACCTAACCTCCCCAGACAGCCTGTGGGCTCCAGGACATGTCTTATTCATGTGTGTGCCCAGCTCCTAAATCAGGACCTGACAAAATGCAGAGTAACTGTATTGAATACATGAGATATGTGGAAATGGCCAATCTAGACAATTTGTTAGCAAAGGCTGTCCCAATATTTATATAGAAGAGGATCAGGGGCAGAATCTGTTAAGAAGACAGGAAGGTAGCTAGGAGTTTTGTCTTCAGGCTAAAGTTACTCAGCAAGAACACAAATTGCCTTAGGCTATATTTTATCTCTATTTATTATTTATTTATCTATTTAGACTATACTTCCAGTGGTTAGCAGGGAGGTGCTGATGGGAATTCACAAGCCCTCTTCCCAAGACACCTTCTGAGGACACCTAGGATGGTGGATGTCGTGATGTCTGAGGACTTCCTGCCAGGACGTCCCATCCAGAGGTACCCAGGATGGAGGGGAAGTATCCTTTCTCTTCTGTCTGCACCACTCCAGACCACACAGTCATTGGAGTCCCATGGAGCACCATGTCCCAAATGTGACTGTGTGCATGCGTGTTCCCTACAAAGTGCCAGTGCACAGTATTTCTTTAGGCTGCAGGGTGGAGTAGGAGACAATATGGGCTGGGAGGGGACAGGGCTGGGTTTATCTGGGCCAGAAGAAAAGGGAGAGTTGCCAAAAAACCTTATGACATCAACAGGCCACTTAATCTCTCATCTATAAAGAGGGGAGACCCCTTCTTTCCTCACAGGCTTGCACCTAGAGCTCCTCAACTGACTGAAACATACCAATCATTCATCTCCGTCATATGGGTCTTTTTCCACTGGCCTCTCCAGATCCCCGTGGCAGGCTCCATTCTCCCCACAAACACAAGGAACACATTTTCTTTGTCCTTCCAGCACAGCTGAGTAAGCCCATGCAGGTGACCTCTGACCTTCCCCCAGAGTGGAGTCAGGGGTAATCACACTCACTCTGCACCCCCGTCAAGAGAAACCGGGGCACTGTGCACAGAAGCAGGGGAGAGTGGGAGCTGGGCGGAGGAGGCCAGGGCAAATGTTAGGGCAGAACAGACAGGACCTCAAATCGGTTTTGCCACTCAGACACCAAGGATCCTGAGTCCTGACAAAGCTGGCCTTTCCAGACCCTGCCGATGATGACTGGGGTTGGGAGAGTCAGGTTAAATTTCCTGACCTGCTTGTCCCAGTCTGACTGCGGCCTTTTCTCATTCAAACCACAAGTCCCAGCAAGGCATCACTGCAGTGTCCATGCTAGTGTGTGTGTGTGTGTGTGTGTGTGTGTGCGCGCACACGCGCACGCGCACGCAAACAAATGTGTGCATGCAGGCACACTTACATGTCAGCACATAGATATGACAAATGTGACAGCTTCTCAGGCCAAAGCCAGTTTCAACCTGTTAACAAAAGGGAAGAAAACACAGCAAAGATAACCTGAAACACATTTGCACTTAGCGATTATTTGAAACGGAATCAAAATCTGCTTCAAATATGAGAAACACCTTTGTGAAATAAGAGCTTTAAAAAAAATCTCAATTTTCAAGAAAATAATTCCTCAATCAACTGACCAAACGAAAATATTAAAAGCCATAAAACGTGGCAATATATTGATATATTAGGCATATGATAAGTTTAGAATATATTCACATAATATATCAACTATCAACCTAATGTTTTTATTTACCTTTATTAAATACAACAGCTACCATTAAAATCCATAATCACTTTCCTTCAAAGTGCAGTACTTTCACTTTGTCAGGCACCTTCTCATCAGGCATCGAGCAAACCTCTTTTGCAAGCACCCCAAAATGTTATGTGACCAAATTAAGATGGACTTAAAATCGATGCCATACCCTCATAAACATTCACATGTAAAGTTTGAACCTGGACACCAGAATAATGTCACATCGACTCTGAAAAACCACTGGGCTTGACTCTTCATGGCCTATTCCAGTTACCTCCTGCCTCATGTGGCAGCAATGGGTTTTCCTGGGAAAGCCGGCTAATTGTAGAGAAAACTCATCATTTTTTACCTGACCCCTTAGAGATGTCTACACACCTAGGTTTCAGCATCTGCCGTGAGGAAGATTAAGAACAAGATCCTAATTTCTGGTGTACTCTTGTTGTTGGAAAAATATCAGCTAAGCGAGCATTATTAGCTATCTTCGAGTTGACAAGAATGCAGGATTAAGTTTCTTTAAGGCAATTACACTTTTGATGACCCCTCTGCATATAAAACATGTTAGCTAATGGGGGTGCAGAGGGGCAGGCTTAAGTGTTTGATCAGGAAATCCTGCGTGAGCATATTGGATGGAAATTTGATTAGTGGCCTTAGTGACGGGCGATCAGATCCTCCGGGTCTGCACAATCAGATCTGGCAGCACTCGCCTTCTTGCCTCTTTGAAGGAGGCGAACATTTGTGCAGAATCAAGACAGTGCTGGGTCCTTGATTTTTTTTTTTTCTTCTGGACCCTTTTCTTTAAGTTATTACAGACTAAAGTCTGAAAAGTACCTTTTATTTTCCTTCAACAATATGGTTGCAGTTACCTTAACGTTGAAGAATAAAATAAAAATCGGCCTCTCCCCGAAACCACGAGGGCAAAGGAAGCAAAAATCAAGAACTGACAGAGCGAGAAGGGACCTAGGAGAACACCACTGTAGGAGTAATGGCAAAGCGAACTCTCCCCCAGCACTTGTCACACACGAAGCACTGCTGCGGGGACTGTCACACATTCATCCTCACGACACAAAACAGAGGGGGGAATTCACACGATACCGCAAAGCGACTTGAGGTCATGCAGCCAGGATCTGAACCCAGGCAGCAGGGCTCCTGACCCCACTCCACACTGCAACCACTCCACGCTTCTGCCTCCCTGGTGTGGTAAGTGGGAAAACTTGAGACCCAGAGAGAAGATGTGACTCTCCAAAGTGAGGTGGCTGCGACTAAAACTTCAATCTTTTTTACTCCTTATCCAAAGCTCTTCTCTCACACCACAAAGTCTCTTGTCTCTCAACTTCACCTTCTTCCATCAACCCGGACAAAACAGAGCGAGTGCTCCAAGCTTTACATCCATCATGTCATGAGATTTTTTAATGTCCCTCAGAACTGAATGCTATTTTCATTTTACAGATGAGAGAGGCTGTAGTCCTGGAGAGGTCAGGGGACCTGCTGTGGCCACACAGCAAGAAACAGAAAAGGGACTTGATCTCATGTCTGTCTCGTTTCAGAGTATGCTCCTTTGCCCTTTCTCTCCAAGACAAAAAACAAGGCTGGGAGGAAAGATGGAAAGAAAACCCCTACAATGTTTTGGGGTCAAACAGGAGTTAAAACAGTGAGTTTACATTGTGCAAATTTAATGCACCATTTAGCACAAGGAACAGGGTCCAGTTTTCATATTAGACGTATTTAGTTAAACCAACAGGTATTTTCCATATATCTGATCGATCCCCAATCAGTAAAACGAGGCTCTGTTAACAAGCAGTTATGGCTGGTTCCAAACTTTAAAAGATTCGTTATTTAAAAAAAAATACAATCACACATAGGCATGCACACATGCACACACAGACACATCATATAGTCTGTGATTCACTCTTTTATTTTTTTCGTGGACTGAGGTCCCCAGATCCCCCTTCTAGTGTGAACCATAAAACTATGGATACATTTACAAAGGAAATGAAACAAAACAATCCTGAAATCTCTCACTAGAAAAAGTGATCAAGGTAGGTTCTGGCATCAGATTGACCCTGACTCACAGAAAAGTCAATTAATTGTGATGGCCATAATGGATCGATTATTCTGGGAAACCTACAACATGACTTCAGCCCGGCAGACTGACAAGGAGGCGCACATCAAATGCGTCAGCCCTTTCTGAGGGAGCAATAACGGGGTGGGGGGGACCCACCAGCACACCAACTCACCTCGGACTGTGTGGTGGTCCTGACACGCAGGGAGATCGACGTGCGTCCCTTCTTCAGCTGGGAAGCCGAGTGCTGCCATTTAAAAATATCTTGCTTCTCGTAAATTCACAAGCATGTGAGTGAAATGTATTTTTAAAATACAATACAATGCTAAAACCAACACAGCAGCTTGTATTTGGGGGAGGGTGGGCAGGGGGTGGACACATATATCTTTTAATCCATGTCCAAATGAATTGAATTCATTTCTTCAGGTTTCAGCATTTCACTTTCCTTTGAAATTTTTTATCTGCTATAAGAACAAAAGAGTAGAAGACAAAAGGCTTTCCTAGTCCCACCACCCAGAGAGAACCACTCTAACATTAATAGTGCATTTTATTCCAAACATTTTCAGTCTAATATATAATTATAGTCATTGGACATGATCATAATTGCTATATTAATTTTTGAAAAACCACAGTTGGTTTTTTTTCTGATTCTATAACTAACATACGCCCTTAGAGAAAGTTCAGGGTAAGTAAACAGAACAGTAGAGAGAAGATGAAAATTCCCTATAGCCCACCCCTCAGCAAGAAGCCTTCCTAATGAAACTCCCTAGGCTATGAACTGCTCCCCTCTTCAGCCCCCGGGTCCTGGGCTCTGGGGACAGGGGACAAGGGGGCTGTCCTTATAATTAAAGCTCCAAGCGCCTCCACCCAAGTCCAGGCTACAAGCCCCTCAGCCCTAGGGCTGCACATCCGCCCTACGGTCATTCATCTTCTTGGCTACTTTATGTCAAAATATTCATATTTGTCTTTGACTTATTAGCTAATGTCCTTTGCTGGCCACCCACCCCCGACCACCGCCGCACCCCGTTTTAAATATTATGGTCCTAATTACAGTGGATGGTTGTTGAATGACCAAACGGGCGGACAGAGTGTGATCACACTCCGGAGGCCCAGCCTCTCTCTTACAAAATGGGACTCCTTTTTTTTTTTTTTTAACACCATCCAATGATGTCACCCGTTTGCAGTTTCTCTGGGACTTTATTAAAATGTTTGTGACGGAGCCAATGTAAACCATCCTAAATCCAACACAGAGCTGAAAGGACTGATTTTAGGGAATGCGAAGATATGGATCATTGGGCCTGTCGAAGCCCCATCTTGAGCCAATTATTGGTGTCATCTTGAGCCAATTTAATCAATCCAAGAGGGATTGGGGGGTAGAAGGGGGCGCGGGCAGGGGTTGTAAGCATTGGTCAAACGTGCTGGCTCAAAATGCGTGTGTCGCAAAAGCAACTGAGCCTCAGCTTTGTGGATTTCAGTTGCTCCTCTAATCTGCACGCACCTCTCAGGGTACCCTCCTGTGCCAGCTTCAGCCTTGTTATTGGGTTTGTTTGAAATTAACTGTGCAGTGCTGGCCCAAGTTTAAGAGGGAAAAACCACAAAAAGTCTTCAAGGCCACTTCTCCTGGGGAGACAAAGTCAGGGAGGCAGAACCCACAGACACTACTGACACCTGAGGCATTTGGGGGACCCAGACAGTCCTCATAGCTCTCTCAGCAGACAGGGGTAGACCACGAAAGGGCCAGGAGCAGTCAGAGTGGGATGCTTAGAAACAGAACCCAAGCACTAAGCAGCCTGAGTGCTTATCTTAGTTTACTACTTAAGTTACTGTTGTTGAGTTGTCCTCTCCTTTTTTTTTTTTTTGAACTGTGTATCCGGCATTACAAATCATTCGCTGCATGTTTTCCTCACATAAAAAACATAGATGGAAAGAGAAAGCCCAGAGTCACCAGCACCGGAAATATTTGGCCATATCAAGAGCTGAAATGACATCAGCTTCAAGTTTTACACTCAGCACCTTGAACAGGTGACACAAATACAGGTAAGACACACATAGAAAATGAGATTTTTTTTTCAGAAACTCATGGAAAATGGTCAATGTGCATCGCATGCAATTATTGCTGTTACTGACATATTGTTATTTATTTATATGTCTCCACGTTCCAAATGGCCATAAGGGGGTGGCTCCCAGGCCCGTCAGATTTAATTAGCTGCCCCATCCTCTCACCTGGCTTCTTCCCCAGCCAGGTTTCAAAGGCCTGTTTCTCTCCCTTCCCCCAGGGCAACCCTTCGCATTTTGGGTGAAATAAAAAGTCTGGGCTGTCTAGTGTGTGTACTTTGTGTGTTTTTATGAGTAACATCCATGAGTACACTCAGCCCCTTCTCCAGAACCAGCTATTCAGCCTGGTTCTGAATATAGCTCTCTGCAAGCCTGGTGCGGTTTGGAATGGTTACCGGGGCAGTGAGCCTTGTCGCAGTGCATCTCTGCCTGAGCTGGAGGCCGGTGGAGCGGAATGCGGGCCGATAACACAATTGTTTTCAACCCCACAACATTGATGAGAAAGGTCCTCTTGAGTTTTGGAATGCATGCTTGCTGTCGGTTCACAAAGGAGGTATCCAAAATCTTTAGCCAGGAACAAAAGAAACCGAGTCAGACAACCGCCTTGATGTTCTGAAATTTAATCATTTTAAAGAACCCTACCTCCCCATCTTTGAATTCTTTTCAGAAAACAATGGATGTTGAATTCATCTCTCCCCATAATATGCTATCTGAAGGCTGTTTTGATTCAAACCGACTTTCCTTCTATTTTTACTTGTCTCCAAAGACTATGATTGCTAAACTTGTAATTTCTGTAAACCTAATGGGCTTCTGGGACCATCCAGGAGCCTTATTACTCTGAATGTGTTCAAAACAAATCCATAATGAGCTTTAATCACAGGACCTCAGAGGAAAGAGTGGGAAATGCAGCTCTGGGATAGGTTGGCTTGGTCTCTGAGTCAGTATCTCCACTTGAGAATGTGTTAGTCTGTTTAGAAGCCAGGCTAATCCTACCTTTCAATTATGGAAGGAAATGGATTTTAGATTCAAGACTCAAGGTGGGTCCACTGAGCCTGAGGATCAAACACTCTGGTGCTTTCAACAAGCAAATGCTTCTGCCTGTCTCAAGGCTGAGGCCAGCCTGGACTGCAGGGTTTGTAAACAACACTCTGCCATTTATTGAAGCTGCCCACCCGAATCCAAATCTTCCTCTCTTCAATAGCGGCCTATTTACCACAGTTTAAACAGGGTTCTGCAGCCCTGCCTGGATCTGCAATTTATTACTTGCTGCGAGAGCTCAGACCCAGAGTTTAAATGTCCCCAGTTGAAAGTTTATACCAGTCAGGACAGAAAATTATTCTCTCTGCCTAGGTTGAAGCACATTACTTCTTTATTGAATTAATTATGATAAGGATCATAGCTTTAAACGAGGGGTGAGGTGCTGGCTTTCCGCTGGGATTGCTTGGAGCAATTTTCATCCAAGCATTTTTGTGGAGTTATTGAGTCTGGCAGGTCTGAACTTTGGAGAGGAGTAACTTTCTCCAGAACTTGAAAGGGGTTGGACATTGATCCAGGCAAAGCTGTACCAGATTCCATGTTTTGAGACAGGGAAATTTGCACTGCATGCTGAACAAATAACTGCGGGACCGGATGAAAGACGGCTTGGGAACTCCTCATGTGGCCTTGAGCTTGGCCTTTCCCTGCCCGAGCCAGCCCCAGGGAGAGTAAGGACAGACAGGGACAGAAAGGTCCCCAGCAAGCCCATGTTTCCCTGCCTCCTAATCTTCCAAGTCCAGCCTGGGCTGCAGGGTCATGCGAGCAGTGTGCTAGATCCTGATGCACAGAGGATGGTGGGCAGACCTGCAAAGGACACTAGCCCTGAGGTCAAATGGACCTGGGTCTGAATCTTGCTTCTGTCACTTAATAGCAGTGTGACAGAAGAGTGTCCCTTCCTTTCCCCTTTACTGTCTCACTCTGCATCAGTGGGCTACTTAAAGAAGTGTTTGTGCATGCATGATATATATTATCATATATACAGAATATAGCAATGTTATACACATGTGAATGTACACACACACACACACACTCCTAGCACTTAGTTGGTGCTTATTTAAAGGTAGCATGGTCAGGGGCGCCTGGGTGGCTCAGTCAGGCGAGTGTCTGACAGCTGATTTTCACTCAGGTCATGATTTCATGGTTTCATGGGTTCAAGTCCCATGTTGGGCTCCACACTGACAGTGCAGAGGCTGCTTGGGATTCTCTCTCTCCCTCTCTTCCCCTTCTCCACTTGCACTGTCTCTGTCTCTCTCAAAATAAATAAATAAACTTGGGGCGCCTGGGTGGCTTAGTCGGTTAAGCGTCCGACTTTCACTTGGGTCATGATCTCGCGGTTCGTGGGTTCGAGCCCCGCGTCGGGCTCTGTGCTGACTGCCAGCTCAGAGCCTGGAGCCTGTTTCAGTCTGTGACTCCCTCTCTCTCTGGCCCTCCCCTGCTTACGCTGTCTCTCTCTCTCTCCTAGAAATAAATAAAACATTAAAAAAATATATTAAAAAAAAATAAAAATAAATAAATAAATAAATAAATAAACTTAAAAAAATAAAGGTAGTCATGTTTACTATTGTCATTATTAACAGGAAAATGAAGTTAAGCCAGACCAGTATGTCATTTCTCTTTCAGCTAAAATCTCCCCAGCTAGTATCCAGGTGACAAAGCACTGTGGTGTCTGGCTGTCATCCCTGGTCTCCCTGCTGCCAGCTGGACTGAACTAAAAGCTACCCTCTGTTCATCGTCCCACCATACCCCCTCTTCTTCAGGTTCCAGGGGTGTGTTTCCCAGGCTCCCAAATGCTGTGACCATACATGAAAGTCTCTGAGACCAGCCCTACTCAGCCCAGGTCCTGGCTGCCCCTCAGAAGCAGGCCCTGCCAGGGAAGAAGGGCATCTTCTCTGACACTCCTTCACATTCAGGGGTCAGCAGCTCTGGAAGATAAAGTCTGGCCTGTGGCTCAGAACCTGGCAACTTTATAATTTATTACTCAAATCAGGACACTTGTAGCAGTGAAAGTAACTAGGACACTAGTTACAGGGGCACTAATAATACTTGCTTTGAGATAATACACATAACCAGGACTGTATTGGACCCCACAGGTATATGGTTACCCATTCTCAGACCACTCTAGGTCTGGGACCCCATTCCCCCATCACAAAGATGGACAAGAACATTCCTTTAATATAAACTACACTAAGTCCATCACTTCAAAATGACCTTCTCTGATGACTCTTGACCTCTCAAAGCCAGGTGGTCTAACAGGCTCCCCAGAGAGCCACACTCAGCTTCCAACCATGCATCGATTACTTAATGTTTTCAATTCTGTTTCACTGTTTCTGAAAGGTGAGGGACTCTGGAGAAGTGGCTAGTTGAGCCAAGCCCAGTGTCCAAGTTATCTCTTGGGACTTAAAGAGGTCCAAGAGGCTCGTCGCATCCCTCTGTCCAAGGCCTTGTATACCCAGACCACCTGCCCGAACATGCCTTTCCATCATCCAGACGGACCTCAGCAATTCTGCTGACAGCCTTGGGAACTACCATATGGTAAGCAGTTACAATCACCTGGTCCTTGCCCAGAGTCTCACATGTGTTACCTCATTGGAGCCTCACTGGGATCTTATAGGTAAGTGTAGTAATCAATACTGATAGAAGAGGAAACTAAGGCACAGAGAAGTTAAGTAATTTGCCTAAGCTCAACTTGCATTAAAGTGGCCTAGCCAGGCTTTGAACACTGAAGCCTGCAGATGACCCTTAGAAGCAAAGACTCATGGTGCATGGGGTGGGAATGGGCTTACATCTAGAAGCAAACCCTGCCTTTCCCCATTCCTAGCTGTGACCCTAAGGAAGTTCCCTTTTGGGATGACTTAATTCGACCAAGGTTTAATCTAAGATCAAAAGGGGAAATGTACACACATACACACAGGTGGTCTACAAAGGTTTGGGGACCAAAGCAGTTTCTTAATGGATCTGTTTCAACAGTACAACCTGATGGTGAATTCTCCCTGGTGTCCCTGGCAAGTGGCCACCCTACTTGGCCTGGAACACGCTGTCCACAGTCCTTGACTTTCAAGCCCTGCCCTCAGTGGCTCAGGGCCTGACCTCATACTCCAGCCCCCTTAGAAGGTCAGCTGTGCTTTGAGAGAGGAGCATGCCATCCCGGGGGTTCAAACCTTAAGGTCCTGACAGAGGCAGCCCCTTTGGGAGAGGTTTTATTTCTGCTACTTCTCAAGGGCTCTATCCCTCCAAGTCCCCACCCCAGAGACTTACCTTCAGCAGGTCCACCAGTGTTGTCCAGAGCTAGGTCTACCGGGCAAGTGGCCTGCAGTGAAGAGGCTTGGGCACCCTCCTTCGCTGCAAGCCCACTGAACATCTTTCCACCCTGAGTCCCTCCGCAGATAGGACACACACCACTGAGAAAAAGGCTCTTCCTTGTGTCTTCCTCTCTCCCCTCAAAAGTTCGCTTTTCATCTCCCACACAGGCCCACTGTGGAGCTCACATGGTTTGGGTTATTGGAGCCCCTGTGAATGGGGTGATCTATTGCTTTAATCGGTCAATGAGAAGGTACCACAGCTGGGACCCTGGTGAGGTCTGGGCACAGGGACAGCAGGCAGGGGCTGGGCCCTGACCGCCTCAACAGCAGCCTTCCCTCACTCCCTCAGAGCCAGGCCCTGGACCCCAGGGGCCTGCCCAAGCCATGCCTCTGTCTGAGGAGGGTTAGCCAGAGGTAAGTGCAGGACAAATATCAGGTTTCTCAGCTTCCTGCAACGCAGGGCAGATGACAAGATTATTGCACCTCAGAGAGGATACAGGCTGAAAGTATCAACAGGTTCCAGGAGGGTTTTAGGAGTTGCATGAAATGTGACCGCATAGGGAACATGACTAATCATGGCTGGGATGGCCTGCCCCATCTTTCAGCACATATTTGATTTCTCTGTAAGGAGACAGAGAAACTTGTTCACACTAAAATGTGAATGATTAAATCTTCTTCACGCATTATGCTTCATAGAAGTTTTTCATGAGAAACAAGTAAATAGAAATTTGCAATACAACTCTTTAGTCCCTACCTTCCCCAATATACAAATGCACACACACACACTCTCATGCACACAGACACACACAAACACACACATACTAAAATGCATAAGCACACACACATACACACCTAACTCCTCCATCCAAACCAAACTACTTAGTATTTCATGAACACCCTGGACCCCCTGTTCTTACCAGGCATTTATACTACCTACAGTGCATTAAAGCACTCCCCTACTCTGTTTCCCTAATTATCTTAAATGCATCCTTCAAAACTCAGACAGTTGTCACCTCCTCCAGGAAGCTTTCCATAGTCTCTCTTTCCCAAGGCTGCATTGGGAGTCGCTCCATAGTGTGCCATCTGTGTGCCCATCCAGCAGAGCCCTCCCCATCCTTGGCTCTCTTCACCTGTCTCGTGGCATGACTTTCCCACCAAATGGTCATCTCCTGAGGACAGGACCCGGGCCTCAGTCTCCATTTCATCCCTAATGTGCAGCACAGGGCTCGACACAGGGCAGGATCTTGAGGAGTGTTGGTTGAATGAACAAATGACAATCTGTAACATGGAAGATTCTTTCTGAGTAATCAAGTCAGAGCCTCTTCTGGGAGCACATGGAGCTCAATCACCCAAACAGAGGCACCCGCTAATGCACACAGGCTCCTCTCCTCTCACCAAAATGGGTGCTCACTTATTTCCTAAGAATCATTCTGACCATAGCTGGGGAAAAAGAAAATAAACAGGATCAAATCTTGAAGAACTGGTAAAAAAAACCACTGTGCCTCTCAGCATGTCACTGAAGTCCCCAGAGACACATTACCTGAAAAATGTTCAAATTAGCCAGTAAATAAATATGCTGTGCCAAGCTGTGACCTCTCAGACCTATAGCAGGCCCCACCTTCCAGGCTTGAGGGCTCCCAGCCCACCTCATGAGGTGTCTCCAGAAGCAGGCAGGTGGCTTCTCAGACCACACTGGCTATTAGTCATGACAGCACATGCTTCTAGCCTATCCTTTCCTGTCACTTGGACCTAAAACAACAGCCCTTTCGTTTCTGATGCCCCCAGCAACAAGGCCTGCTCAGGGCCATGATGAAAGGAGCTGCCTAGGACACACTTGCTAAAAGCCACACACGGGTGTGCGTACTGCCCACATGGCCACATGCCACGCACAGGCCTGAGAAATCCTACAATGAGGGGCAGTGAACACTGGCCCTGGAGGTGCTCTACTTGGGTTCAAGTCCTGATTCTACCTACATTTACTAGCTGGATGACCTTGGACAAGATATGGAACCCCTCTGGCCCTCCATCTCCTCATCTGCAAAATGGAAAAAATAACATTTCTTATCTCATAGGAGTGGACTGAAGATTAAATCTACCTAAAGGAGCTCCTAACAGTGTCCAGCTATGGTAAACACTCAGCGATCATTATCACATACCCACACAGACAGAAATCTGCACTGCTGACCTCTGATTTCCCCATAAGTGATCCCCAAACACAGACTAAGTAGTTCCTTTTCCAGACTCTGAGTAGCAGCCCAAAGTGCCTGAGAGGCGGGGATATGGTTCAGACTCACAATCATTCAGTTAGTCAACAAACATCTAATGAGCATCTGCAGTGTGCTATGTTGTGAGCAGACATGGGCCAAGACCCAGCCCTGCCTTGAGGCACACGTGGCCAGGCTGGGACACAGAGAGGAGAATTGATGGTGACAAGAGTCTGTGATAAGTGCCATAATGAGGCATAGGAAAAGTAGGGGTGGCAAGTGGCGGGAGGGAGATAATCCAAGCTTGAAAAGTCAGGGAAGACTTTTTATAGGAGGAAACATCTAAGTGCTCAAGGCTGAACATCAGTTAGCCTTGTGAAGGGGTGAGGAGGATAAGAGATAGACCCAGGCCTCACTGACTCTAATGGTAACAACCACCACAACCAATAACTACCATCTATTGAGTATTTTCTCTGTGTAAGGGTCACTGTCAAACATTTCAGCCATATTACTTCATTGAAACCTCCCTCTCAGCTCTGAGAGGGACAGTCTCTGCTATGTATTTTGTTCATGGCTATTTCCTCAATGCCAGAATGATGCCTGGAACTTAGGCTGTGCCCAATAAACATTGATAGAATGTGGCTGGTTCTAACATGATTCCCATTTTATAGATGAGGAAACTGAGGAGAGAAAAATCAAGTGCCTTGCTGAAGGATGCTCCTTCACTGTGAAACTGAGCTACGGTTGGTGGACTTTTGTCTGGTGTCAGGCAAGGACTCTATTACTCACTTAGGCTCACTAACGGCGAGACTGGCCTGGAGGGACATAGTCAGCCAAAGCAGCCGCTTCCTCACATGCCTGCAAAGAGCCAGGTCATGGAATACAACCAGAACTCCCCTCT
Source organism: Proteles cristata cristata (assembly GCA_017311185.1). NCBI lineage: Eukaryota > Metazoa > Chordata > Mammalia > Carnivora > Hyaenidae > Proteles > Proteles cristata. Next base: position 1,268,215 of record JAESUZ010004583.1, read on the forward strand.
GAGTGGGCTCTGTGAGGGGGAGAAGCGAGCAGGGTGCCCACTGCCCACCTGCCCCACCCCCACAGCTGCTGGCTCAGCAGCCTGTGTTTACATTTCTCTCTCAAACTGGAGGCTGCAGATTGAAATTATCTCCTCCCGGCTGTGTCAGCCTGTCCTGAGCATCACTCCCAGCTCCAGCACCTCCCAGCAAGCCCAAGGCAGCCACAGCTGGAGTCTGATAAGGCCAGTTCTGTCCCATTGGGTTTCACCCATGATGGGATAGGAGAGAAAGGACCCCCATGCCCCACACTGCAGCAGAGCCTTCTTATCCAGTCACACCCCCTACCTGGGGACTGAGGGCAAGTGGAGAGATTTCCCACCCCATAGCAGCCCCAGTAGCCTCTGGGAGCTGCAGATGTGCCTACCGCAGGACGCTGAAGGAGCAGTCTAGGGCTGGTCCCAGGCTTCCACACTGTAGCCTGGGTCATCTGGTGGTCAGGTGACTTCCAGGGAAGTAGGGAAATGCAGGACCTCCCTCACCTGAGGTTCTCTTTCCTCCTGGCCATCCTCACTATCTCTGTGATGAAAGTACTTGCTGTGCAACCCTGAGCCAGTTCCCTCCCCTCTCTGGACCTCAGGTACTCCATCTGTACAAAGACTAGGGTAGATGATCTTGAAGATCAGGCCAGAAGAAGCCTCTTGCCAGGCTCCTGTAAGCTTCCTGAGGCCAGTCCACATTCTTACCTGTATTCCCAGAACTTCGCAGAATACCATGCACTCAGCTAAGTGTTGTTTGTCAACCAAATGAATGATGAACATCTATTTGCCCCCCTTCCTTCCAATGATGACTTCTTTTTCTGAACCTTCAGGGTGCTCATGAACTCTGCCACACCCTGGAACCCATTTAGTATCCCCTTGGCCAAATGAGCATCAGATAAGCTCATTTACACTAAAATCTTAATGTTAACATTAAGATTTTTCTAGAAAGGAGAACCCCACAGAACAAATCTCTAAGCATAACATCTCAGTTCTACAGCAGTCTCTAGCTTGGCTCCCAGATGTGGGAAGGAGATAGGGTAGGTGTTTTAGAGGGACACTGGGTTCTGGGCATATGGTCCTTTTCTCAGAAAGACAGAGGAATCAGACTGAGGGCAGAAAGTTGCCAGTTGAGTAAGCTATAAGGACATGCCCTTGTGCTGAGGGGCCACACACTTACTATTACCTGTAAAAGTGATTGTAATAGTGCCAACAGCAGAAACACAGGAAGAGAAATCTAGAATGGGGTCAACATAGGCTGAACCATGAAAACACTCTGTGGTGGGAAGCCATGCTTAACCTGGAACCAGGCACCAAGCCAAAGGAATTTTCAAACAGCTAAAGAGGCTGAGCAACATGTCTGCAATATGAAACAACTTACAGACGCAACGGTGGAGTGCTAGACTCTAGCATAGTCAGTGCTGAACTCTTACTCATGCTTCAAAATCCTAATAAGAATTCCCATTCCTGACAGTACTGCAGTATTGTGAATTCAATATTCTAAATCGCACACACACTCCTGGTTTTAAAGAAATGTACTGGATGAAATATATCAATCTTTAAATGTAGAGCTGAACTTGGTTTAAAACAAGGACTCTCCCAATGTCATAGGCAAAGAGCAGATGGGCCTTCAGTCTGGAGAACCAATACTACACCAGGGCAGCTCCCAGGCATTTGCTGAGACCATGAAACTGGATTCTCAGGGTTTACTGGCAACAGAAGACAAGGCATTGAGCATATATTTGCTCCTCTCCCACACACAGAACTTGGGGCCTTTTAAGGGTTATACCTTCAGTGAAAGGCTGCATTAGGGAAAAAAATCTCCTCACCGTCAAAGGGAGACAAGATATTTCAACCATCTCATAACCAAGATTTGATCTTGGGCTCAGTTCCAAGTAGGGAAAAGGAAAATAAAAGAATGAAGGCTCTGCTGACAATCAACAACCAAGCTCAGTAACCTGCAGGGCTGGGTTCAAATTTGCACTATTTGCTTGGTCCAGGAAATCCCAAGCCAAGAAATTAAAGCAGTCCCAGGCCAGGGGCTCCTGGGTGGCTCAGTCAGTTAAGCATCTGACTTCGGCTCAGGTCATGATCTTGCGGCTTGTGGGTTCAAGCCTCGAGTCAGGCTCTGTGCTGACAGCTGAGAGCCTGTAGCCTGTTTTGGAGTCTGTGTGTGTGTCTCTCTCTCTGCCCCTCCCAAGACTGCACACTGTTTCTCGCTATCTCTCTCAAATATAAATAAACATTAAAAAAAATTAAAGCAGTCCCAGGCCGCAGTGCTTTGCAACACCTGGCAGAAGCAAAAGAAAATTCTCTCTGCAGAAGCACCCCATCAATCCAGGCATCCTTAGGCTCCTAGCAGATTTCAAGCAGTCAGAGAGAGATCACAATTAGAAAAAAAAAAAGCAAGACATGTAAAAATTAGTAATTGGGAATTACCAGGAAAAAACAAGAGCTGAATTATAAGAATTTGAGACAGGAATGATTAGGTACAACATATGAAATAAGCACATTTAAAATGTTTAAAAACCAAGAAAGGGAAATAAACTTAAAAAAAAAACAAACAGGGCACCTGGGTGGCTCAGTCAGGTAAGCATCTGACTCTTGATTTCAGGTCAGGTCATGATCTCAAGGTTCGTGGGACTGAGCCCTGCATCGGGCTCTGAGCTGACAGTGCAGAGCCTGCTTGGGATTCTTTCTCTCCCTCTCTCTCTGCCCCTCTTCTCATGCTTTTTTTCTTTCTCTCTCAAAATAAATGAGTAAACTTCTTTTTAAAAAGCTAAACTGGGGACTGAAAACCCAAGCAAAGTATAAAAACTAATAAAAATGACCCGACCTAATTAATTTATTAATTTAATAAGTCTCCTTGAAATGGAAATTTGGATCATGGAAATTCACCTAACAGAATTGGTTAAACAATGGAACAGAGAATTCATGAGCTGGAAGGCAGATCTAAAGAAATTACACATAATGCAGCACACAGATAAAGAGATGAAAAATATAAGAGATACTAAGAGACATGGAGGATAAAATGAGGTTTAAGTTATGTCTCATTAGAGTTTCTGCAGATACAATTTAGAGACAATCTTTGAAGAAATAATGACAAGAATTTTCCAAAACTGGTAAAAGACATGAATCATCAGATTCAGGAATCAAGAAATCTACCAGGATAACTAAAATGAATTCACATGTATACTCATCATAATGAAACTACAGAAGACATAGAAAAGATCTTTTAAAAATCTCACAGGAAAAAGACAGATTACTTATAAAAGGACAACAAGCAGACCAACAACTACAATAACAGAAGACAGAAGGCAATGGAATAATATCTCCAGCATGCTGAGGGAAAACAACTACTTACCTAGAATTCTAAACTCCACTTAACTCTAGCTCAAAAATAAGAGGACCATACTACTGATGGATGAACAGATTAAGATGTGGGGTGTGTGTGTGTGTGTGTGTGTGTGTGTGTGTGTTATTCAGCCTTTAAAAAGTAGGAATTCCTGGGGCATCTAGGTGGCTCAGTCAGTTGGGCACCCAACTTTTGAGTTTGGCTCAGGTCATGATCCCAGAGTCATGGGATCAAGCCCCATGTCGGGCTCTGTATTGAGTGTGGAGCCTGCTTGAGATTCTCTCTCTCTCTCTCTCTCTCTCTTTTTCTCTCTCTCTCTCTCCCTCCCTCTCCCTACCCCTCCCCCACCTTGTGGTCTCTCTCCTCCCCTCTAAAATAAATTTATTTTAAATTTTAAAAAAGTTGGAAATCCTGTCATTTACAACAACATGGATGAACCTAGGAAACATTATACTATTGAAATAAGCCATATGTAGGAAGACAAATGCTGTACAATCTCACTTATATGTGGACTCTAAAATAATCAAATTCACAGAAATGTAAAGTACAGTTGTGGTTACCAGGGGCTGGGAGAGAGGGAGAAATGAGGAGATGTTGATCAAAAGGTACAAAGTTTCAGTTATGCAAAATAAGTTCTTGAGATTTAATGTAAAAAAATGTGACTATAGTTAACACTAGCATATTGCATGCTTGAAATTTGCTAAGAGGGTAGATCTTATGTGTTACCATTACACGCCTACACACCTACACAAATAGTAACTATATGAGGTAATAGATGTTAATTAGCTTGGTTGCGGTGAATATTTTACAATGAACATGTATACCAAATCATCAAGTTGTACATTTTAAATACATACAATTTCTAAATGTCAATTTTATCTCAATAAATCTGTGGGGTGGGTGAGTAAGAATAAGAGGACAAGAATCTTTATAAGAACTGAGTTTACTACCACATATCTGCATACAGGACAAAAAAAGAGGAACATGGTTCCAGAAAAAAGATCTTATATAGAAGAAGAAACTAAGAACAAAGAAAACAGTAAACATACGTGCAAAGCTAAGCAAGCATCAATTTTATTAAATGATAATAATGACTTATATTGGGACAGAAAATACTTTGGAACTTAACCTAGTGAATAATGATAAGTAAGGCATAGGAGATGGGAAGAGGGTTTAAGCTTTAAAGGTACCTGTTAAAAATATAAGAGTAACCACTAAAATGAGAGTTAAACTTACTTTTTTTAAAAAGATTCTCCTTTTTTAATGTCTTTTAACTTTCTTTTTCAGTGGGGGGGGGGGCGGGGGGGTGCAGAGAGAGGGGATAGAGGATCCGAAGTCAGCCCATACTGACTGCAGAGAGCCTGATGCAGAGCTTGAACTCATGAACTGGGAGACCATGACCTAAGCCGAAGTCAGACACTCAACTGACTGAGCCAACTAGGTGCCCTGAGAGTTAAACTTTCTAAATCAATTCAAAAGGAACATGAAATTTTTTTTAATCTTACAGTTAAGCAAGACATGATAGTCCCTGACCTTGAGGAACTCAAAATCTCCTCAAGGGGACTCTGAGTTCAGGGGGCAAGCCAATAAGGACATAATTCTCTTGATGTTTTAAATGTGCAGTGAGGTCAAGTATTGATGGCAATACAAGGAAATGCACTGTGATAGTCAAAGCTCACAAGAGTATAAGTTGGTACAGTTACTCTGGAGGGTGGCTTGCTTCTCTGGTATTCCCTTCTCACCTCAGGCCCTTGGAGCCATTCATGCATGTGCAGCGTGGGCAGAAGGAACACATACTGGCATGCTATAGCAACATCATGTGGCTAGCCCCAGAAACAACCTAAATACCCACCAATAAAAGAATGGCAAAACCCATAGTTTACAACAATAGAAATACAATACTTCTCTACAGTAAAAAGGAAGATAAGGTAAATCTATGTTCTAATATTAAATACTCACCCCGCACATAGTCATGCACCCATGTACGCACATGTGCACATGTGTGCGCGCACACACACGTACACACACACACACACACACACACACTTCACACATCACACATCACACGTTCGAGGCAGACCTCTTCCAGGCCCAGGACAGGACTCTGACACCTCACAGGTATGCAGTAAATTGAATTGAGCAAAGTACTGCAGAGAAGAGTCAGGAGACACAGAGAGATTATGAGCCAGCAGGAGCCTCTAGGAGAAAGAGAATGCTTTCTCCACAGGGGAAGGGACAGAAACTAAGAAACCCAAAGATATAGGCACATCTGGTGCCTGGGGGCTTGCACTTCTCCCAACCCAACACCTGAGAGAACCTGGGTATTAGGGACCAGACCCAGGCAGGAGTGTGGGTGGAGAAAAAATAACAGGCTGAAAAAGGCTCAGGCAGCAAGCCCCCACCCGTTTCCCTCCCACACTATCAGCTCCCGACTTCCTGTTTGACCAAACTTGTCAACTGTGTTTTTGAAAGCCCCTATCTTTGAGAAGAGTTATGGGGAATCGGGGGCAGACCTCTCAGGGGGCCACAGTGACCGTCCAGCCCACAGCCCTGCACCTCTGCCCTGAACTCACAGAGGGGGGAAGCTCTGCAGTGCTTGGGCTCTGGGGCTTGTCTCCTACCAGGCTTCTCTCCCACAGAAGGCCTGCAGGGTTAGGTAAATTTCAGATGTGTGTGTGTATGTGTGTATATATACACGTGCATGCATGCTCCATCTTTACTGCTATCTGACCACATATAAAATGTTTCCCACTACATCTTCCCACATTTTTGGACACCGGAGATGAATTGGTATATTTCTCACTCCAAACCTTCTCTCACTACTTCTCCTCCTGCCTGGGTCTCCTCTCCTATCTTACCTGGTTTAAGGTTTATCTTTTACTGTTTCAGATTTGGCTCAGATATCACTGCCTCCTGAAGTTTTCTCTGTAACCCCTTTCTTCCTAGTTGGGATAGGTGCCTCTCTTTGGGACTTCCATCATGCTTTGGGTTTATGTCTATTGTGAAACTTACAGCAATACTCAAACCAACATATATGGGGTGCCCCCCATGTTACAAGAGTAGTCTTAAGCAGTTAACATGGATTAACATTATTAATTTTTAAATAGCCCTAAGAAATGGGATAGCATCTAACTGCCTTCCTGAGAGTCATTTTCTCTTAATCTAATAGCAATGTGCACAGCTTAACAATTATATTTCATTTATGTGTTTCATTCATTCATATATTTCATTCCTTCCTTTCATAACCCTACAGTTAAATTCTGACCAATGGGATGCAGGAGTTGTTCAGGGAGAATTATAGGAAGCCTTTTAAATGGGGGTTGGGGGGGCAATGCAGCTGGAAACCATATGTTGACCTTGCCCTTTCATCTGTCTTCTAGCCCAGAATGTTAACCTGATGGCTCAGGCTGCAGTCGTCATTCTGCAACCATGAGACAATCTTGATAAAGAAGGCCACATACTCTAAAAATGGTGAAATGGAAAAATAGAAAGAATTCCATTTTTGATATGCCCAAGTAAACTCCTATTGGACCAACCCTTTTAGGGATAACAACTATTAACTCTGGACAAAATTAAAAATACAACTATTTGAAGGCACTGGGGAGTGAACAAAATCAGGCAGATTCTGGAAGAGAGCTGACATTTGGAAGAAGGGATGGGACACAGGCTATTTCCCATTTATATGACTGTTAGCTTGAAGATAGTACAAAGTCAGCTTGAGTAGACACTGAGCAGTGAGCACCAGGTGGGGTAACTAAAGCTCTTGTCAATAACTGATAGCTTTTCTGGCTTAAATAACCAAAGCATGAAGGTCAGGGAAACCTGAGTTGCTGAAAAGTAAAAAAAGAATCCTAGAAATATGAGGACCAAAGATGAGGAGCCCTGAATTCTACACATACACTGTTAACTTCTGCTGACTGCTGGCCCATGCATTCGTAGAGCAGACTCAAAGCCATCCAACTAAGGATAAAACAATTCAATGAGGGTCATGCTGCTGCCCCAGAAACAGTTTGCAGTTTGAGTCTGACCAAATTTATTACCAACTAAAGCAAAATCCCAATACTCTCCATAAGAATATAACAGATTCCAGTGTCTCCACAATATTACACTCATAATGTCCAAAACACAACAAAAAATTACTCAACATATGAAGCACAGGAAAATGCAACCAATTCACAAGAGAAAAGAATGAATGGAGACCCAGATGGTAGAATTAGCAGGCAAGGATTGTAAAGCAGTTATTATAATTATAAATCAAGAATATAAAGAAAACATGCTACTAATGAATGAAGGTGGAAACCGACATTTGGCCTGCTGCCTCTGAGTTGGGTATACCTGGAGAAGATGAGATGTGCAGAGTTGGGAATGAGGTGAGAGAAAGCGAAGGAGAGGGAAAGGAAGAAAAGAAAGGGAAGGAAAAGGAAAGGGGGATATGAAGAATGAAAAGCGGAGAGAAAAGTATGGAGTAGCAAATGCATGATTCCAATGGCTGGAAAACAGTGTCCTGGGAAGGGATAGTCAGCCTCTGCCTCCTGACCACATAACCTGAGAGTCACCCCTCATCAGGGTGCCTCTGTCCTCATCCTGTCACCCTGCTCCACCCTCAGGAGCATTGCTCACTGTGGGACCCTCCAACTCCAGCTTCCTTTTAACACTGCTGCATCTAGGCAAGGACATCCTAATACTCATCCAAGGTATGGATTAGAACAGTTTTAAGATAGGACTCATTCTATGCAACTGCAAAGCTCCTTTACATCCTCACTCTCAGCTTCTATCCATGTGGTGGGCACCATGAAGCCTGAACCTACAAGGACTTGCACCCAGTTGCTCCCAGGAGGGCTCCATATGCACAGCTGGGCCACCAGCCAGCATGGCCCAATCATACATTCATCTTAAAGCCCAATGGGGCTGTACCAATGTTGAGAATGGTCTTGAGGTTCTGAGAGGACTCCGGCTACTCTCAGAGAAACAAAGAAATTCAAGGTACACTTTCTGCAAGTACAACATCAAGTTGTAGCAACAAAGAGAACAAACACAAATATTATCACTTAAACCATGTTTGTACCCCCTTGTCCCAGGCACCTTCACTGCTGATTTCTGTCTCTCATAATGGTTCGATAGGATTGCCAGAACAGAAAGTCTTCTCGCCCACTTTATAAAGGTAAAAACTGAGGCCCTCAGAAATTAAGAGATTGGTTTCAGTTTGCACAGTGATGTACAAAAAGTCACAGTTGTTGGTCTACAACCCAGGAGTCCTATGCCCCACCAGAGGCATGTTCCACTAACTAAAGAGGCAGCAGCATCTTCTCCCATCCTATCCCTTCCCGTTCCATTACCCACACCCCTACTATTGCCTGTGCTACAGGCATGCTCTTCTCCACTCAGCTATGGGCTCTTGGAGAGTAAGGATTGTGTGTCCTTTCACTGCTGTCTCTAACAGCCAGCATGGAGCAGACAGCCTCGGGAAGTATGACATAAAAGCTTAAATCAGCCTTGGGAAGCAAAAGCTAAAACTATAATGCAAGGCAAACGCCCTCCAGGTGTCACTTCTTCTCTCCCAACAAGCATGTGACCGCAGCCACCCAGCACTGGAGACCACCAGCATAAACGCAACACATGACATCTTTGAGCAAAGGAAATTGAAACCAACTAACTCAGTTGGCCACCTTTTTTTTTTTTTAATCCCTCTGAAAACAGGCAAGCAAAGCAATTGGTTAAGAACCTGAGGAGCTGGAATGCATTTAGGGGCTCTGAGGTTGTCCAACCGGAACCTGCACATCCAGAGACCCCACCTCATTTCCCAGGCCCTGACAAGCTGATTGAGCCAGGACAGGAAGAGTAACTGGTGGGTGATTGCAGACTATCCAGTGTCAGCTCATTGTTCCGGGAGGAAGCTGTCAGGATCAGACCTCCCAGGAGTGCCTGGGGCCTCTGGTTCTTATTTTTCCCTTTGTAGGTGGGAGCCATCATCCTCTCTCCCACCCAACCAACATTCCCAATCAGATGTCATCAACCCGGGGTTTCCACATTCCCAATATCCAGAGACCTCAAATGATGGGGATTGGGGCTACCTAATGCTGTTTTCCCCTGGGGTTCCCTTAAAAACAAAAGTATTTTTTATTGTGGCAAGAACACAAAACCTGAGATCTACTCTCCCAACAAAATTTTAAGTGTACAATACAGTATTGTTAACTAATGATACAATGTTGTGCAAATCTCTAGAAGTTATTCATTTTGCTTAATTGAAACTTTATGCCTGTTGATTAGTAATTCCTCATTTCCCCTCTCCCCAGCCCCTGTCAATCACCATTCCACTCTTTGATTCTATGAAATTGACTATTTTAGATGCCTTATATAAATGGAATCATGCAGTATTTGTCTTTCTGTGACTCACTTACTTAACTTAGCATAATGTCCTCAAGATTCACCCATGATGTCAAGTATTGCACCATTTCTTTTTTAAGGCTTAATAATATTCCACTGAATGTATATGCCATGTTTTCTTTATCCGTTTACTGGTCAATGGACATTTAGATTGTTTCCACGTCTTGGCTATTTTTGTAAATTGCTGCAGCAAACATGAAAGTGCTAATATCCTGTAAAGATTCTGGTGTCAATTATTTTGAATAAATACCCAGATGTGAGATTGCTGGTTCTATTTTTCATATATTGAGGAATACTGTTTTCCTTAGTAGCTGGACCATTTTGCATTTCCACCAACAGTGTGCAGTGGTTCCAATTTCTCCACATCCTCACCAATACTTGCTGTCTTTCGGGTATTTTTATAATAGCCATCCTGACAGGTGTGAAGTGAAATCTCATTATGGTTTTGATTTGTATTTCCCTGATGATTAGTGATATTAAGCTTCTTTTTGTATATATACCTGTTGGACATTTATATATGTCTTCTTTGAAGAAATGTCTATTCAAGTCCTTAGCCCATTTTTTAATCAGATTATTAGTTTTGTTGCTACTGAGTTGTAGGAGTTATATATTTTGGAGATTAATAACCCTTTGTCAAATATGTAGTTTGAAAATATTTTCCTGGGTGTTATAGATATGATGAATCACAAAACTCTACTACTGACACTAATATTACACTCTAGGTTGACTAGCTAATTTAAATAAAAACTTATTTAAATAAAAACTTAAAGAAAAAAATGAAATATTTTCTTCCATTCTGTAGGTTGCCTTTTCACTGTTGATTATTTCCTTTGCTGTGCAGAAGCTTTTTAGTAATCCACTTGTTTGTTTTCTATCGCCTTTGCTTTTGTCATTGTATCCATGAAATTATCATTGAGACCGAAGTCGTGAGGATTTTCCCCTATGCTTTACTCTAAGTATTTTAGTTTTAGGTCTTAAATTTGGGTCTTTAATGCACTTTGAGTTGGTTTTTATATATGTAAGACAAGGGTCCAATTACATTCTTTTGCATGTGGATATACAGTTTTCCCAATGCCATTTGTTGAAGAGGTTATTCCTTCCCTATTGTGTATTCTTGGCATCCTTGAAGATGAAGATCACTTAACTGTAAATGTGTTGATTAATTTCTGGGATCTGTACTCTGTTCCATTGGTCTCTATGTCTGTCTTTATGCCAGTACTATGCTGCGTTGATTACTGTAGCTTTGTAACATATTTTGAAAATACCTCAACGTAATAAAGGCTATCTATGCAAAGCCCACAGCTAACATCATACTAAATTGTGCAACAATTAAAAGATTTTCCCCTAAGATCAGGAACAAGGTATGTATGTCCACTCCCACCATTTCTTTCTTTCTTTTTTATTTTCCACCACTATGTGTTGATCATAGTACTGTAAGTCTTAGCCAACAATTTGTCAAGGAAAATAAATTAAAGGCATCCACGTAGAAAATTAAAAAGTAAAACTGTCCCTGTTTGAAGAGAATATGATTTTGTATATTTAAAAAAATCCTAAAAACTCCACCAAAAAACTGTTAGAACTAGTACATGAATTCAATAAATTGCAAGATACAAAATCAACATACATTAATGTTTCCATATACTAGCAACAAACTATCTGGAAAGGAAATAGGAAAACAATCTCATTTACACTGGTGCCAACAAGAATAAAACATTCAGCAATAAACTTAGCTAGGATGTGAAAACTCATTTTGTATCAGCAAAACATTGACAAAAGAAATTAAAGAAGACACAAACCAATGGAAAGACATCCCATGTTCATGGATCAGAAGACTTAATATTGTGGGGTGCCTGGGTGGCTCAGTCGGTTAAGATTCTGACTTCAGCTCAGGTCATGACCTCACAGTCATGGGTTCAAGCCCTGCACTGGGCTCTGTGCTGATAGCTCAGAGCCTGCAGCCTGCCTTAGATTCTGTGTCTCCCTCTCTCTCTACCCCTCCCCGCTTGCACTCTCTCTATAAAAAATAAACATTAAAATTTTTTCTAAAGAAGACTTAATATTGTTAAAATGTCCACACTACCCAAAGCAATCTACAGATTAGATTTAATCCCTATCAAAATACCAATGCCATTTCTTACAGAAGTAGAAAAACAATTCTGCAATTCATATAAAACTACGAAAACCATGAATAGCCAAATCAATCTTGAGAAAGAACAAAGCTAGAGATATCATACTTCCTGGATTTAATTTTTTTTTACTTTTCATTACAAAAGTCTAATAATGCACTCTTTCTAAAACATCCATAGGATGTAGAAACATATGGTGCACAAAGTGAGTCCCTGGTGACCCCACCCTCAAAGACAATCATAACTAACACAATTAATTAATCACAATTAATTAATTAGAAATTTTCAAGGGCAGCTGGGTGGCTCAGTAGGTTAAGATGCCAGCTTCAGCTCAGGTCATGATCTCACAGTTCATGGGTTCAAGCCCTGTTTGAGGCTCTGTGCTGACAGAACCTGGAGGCTGCTTCAGATTCTGTGTCTCCCTTCTCTTTCGCCCTCCCCCCCATTTGTGTGCTCTCTCTCTCTTTCTTTCTATCTCAAAAATAAATAAATAAACTTAAAAAAATAGATATTTTCAGTGCACATATTTTATACATTGTGAGTTAGACAGCAAGTTGCTGAGCAAATATTGGAGAATGTTTCAAACCTGAAAATTATATACATATATAGTTATCACAGACAGGGATAAAGACATTCTCTAATATTGTTCAGCAGCTTGCTTACTCACTCACAATAAATTGTGGACATTTTTCTATGTCCACAAGTATATATCAATATCATTATTTTTCATAGTTGTACAGTGTTCCAATATATACAGGTATTGAAATGTATTTATTCATTCCCATATTTATGATTGTTTAGGGTTTTTTCAGTTTTTAATGTTTCCAATAAATACCATGCATACCTGTGCATATGTTTTACCATACTTGAGTGCATATTTTTAGAAACAGAAGTCCTAAATTGAAGGATTAGGCGCTTTTCAATATAATAGATTTTATCAAATTGCTGAGGATCCCTATTAAAAGATATCTTGTAAATTTTAATTAAATACATAAACAAAACTCTTCATTTGCTTAAGTCTATGTTAGTCCCAAAGGTGGCTCTTCATTCTTTATTCTTCCCCTTTTAGAAAAGAAAATGCTTTTCTCTCCCCAAAAGGCATTTTGCTCAGACACTTAGCCCTCACTTTCTTTTTAATGTTTTTTTTTTTTTAATTTATTTCTAGGAGAGAGATAGAGACAGCATGAGCAGGGGAGGGTCAGAGAGAGAGGGAGTCACAGACTGAAACAGGCTCCAGGCTCTGAGCTGGCAGTCAGCACAGAGCCCGACGCGGGGCTCGAACCCACGAACCACGAGATCATGACCCAAGCGAAAGTCGGACGCTTAACCGACTAGGCCACCCAGGCGCCCCATCTCACTTTCTTTTTAAAAGTTGGGTAGCTTTAAGGTATCTGAAACTGATGTAAGAAATGCTTTTTCAGGCCACTGAATCTGATTCCTGCCCTGTCTTCCTCATTCCCAATCAGAGGCTGGTTGTTCATGGAGATGACACCATTAGTAATGTGAAGAGCCCTGTGGGCAGTTTACCCCAAAGCCTGGAATTATCAGTTTTAAACTGGAGCCACTCACTCTCAAAAAGGAGGTGAAAATATAAATTTGTATATCTTTTTTGGGGGGTGTAGGTAATTGGACATTATTAATATCTTAGAAGTGTACTTCTGTGAATCAAGAAAATTAACTTCTGTTATAACTAGAAATGGTCTAATTTCTCAGTGAAGTATGGGATCATCTGCCTGGAATAATGATAAAGCATGAGGACCACCTCCACACATGCACCCCCAAAATATCATCCTCTAGTTTTGTCATTGGAAATTCAAGTGTTGGGATAAGCCCATTATTTTTGAATTTTTATTTTTCTCTACACATTGGAACCATGCAGATCAAGATACAGAACATTTTCCAGCATCCCAGAAAGTTCTCCTATGCCCCATCTCAGGTAGTACTCCTCATTCCACTAGGGTCACCTACTGTATTTCTATCACCATAAAGCAGTTTTTCTTGTTCTTTGACTTTCATATTCTCTTATTCTGCCTATACTATTTTATGTCTGCTTCTTTGGCTCAAGATAAAGTCTGTGAGATTCATTCACGTTGTTGTGGTATCAACAGTTCATTCTCTTTGTACTGATGTGTGTTATTCCATTTGTGAATATATTCTGATTTCTTTGGCCATCTTCTTTGTAAATTAATATTCAGAGGGTTTTGGAGGGTTGTTTTGTTTTTTGTTTTGCACTATTATGAACATAGCTGTATGAATATTGTTATACCTGTCTTTATCTTGGGTATATAACTCAGAGCTGGCCATACATATGCATATGCTTAGCTGCTGCAGATAATATCAGATAGTCTTACGAAGTGTTCAAACAATTAATACTCCTATCAAACAATATATGAGGTTTCCAGGTGCTCCATAACATTGTCAACACCTGGAATTATTAAGTTTGTACTGTTTGTTTGCCAACTATTTGTTATCAACAGCAGGGGGTGTATAGACCTTTCTCATTTTGATTGTAATTTATATTTCCCTCATGAGTAATAATGTTGAGAAATTTTCATATGTTTATGGCCATTTGGAGATCTTTTGAGAAATATCTATCCAAGTCTTGCTTATTTTTAAATTGTTTTTTGTTATTGATTTAAAATAGTTCTTCATATGTTCTAGATACAAGTCCTTCATTTCATGATATATGAGTACCTTCTACCAATCTAAGGCTCCTTTGTTTTTTAAATGTTGTGTGTGTGGGGGGGTGGTAAACATGCTTTTTGTGTGTGCTTTTTGTGTCCTGTATAAGAATATTTTCCTATCCTAAGATCTTGAAAATCGTCTCTATTTTATTCTAGAAGTTTTATTGACTTGTTTTTCACATCTAGGTCTGTGCTCCATCTTAAATTAATGTTATCTAATGTAAGGTAGGAATCAAGATTTTTTTAAATACAGCTATCCAATGGCATCCGCATTGTTCTGGCAATCATGATCCTTTCCCTCACCAAACTGCAGTGCTATCTTTATTGTAAATCAAGAACCACTTACTGGGTCTTCCTATTCTGATCCATTACTTTACTTTTCTGCCATTATGCCAATACTAGACTATCCTAATTATTTCATGTTTTTAGTAAGTTGTGAAATCTGGTAGTGAAACTTCTCCAATTCTCTAATTGTGTTCTTATTCTTCAAGACTGCTTGGCTACTCTAGGTCTTTTGCCTTGCTATATAAAGTTTAAAGCAATTTGATGGTATACATCCAAAATATGTTGAAAAGTTGGTTAGGGTTGAATTGAATCTATAGATCAACTGGGACAGAACTGAATCTTAACAATATTGAATTTTCTAACCCATGAACATGAAACATCTATTCATTTAATTTGGCCTTCTATAAGTTTTCTCAACTTTGTTTTATAGTTTTCAGTGTAGAGGTATTACACGTCTTCAATTTGACTTATTCTAGATGTTTAATTTTTTTGGGGGGGTGAGTAATTTTGATTGGTTTTTTTTTACAAATAGTTTATTGTCAAATTAGTTTCCACATAACACTCAGTGCTCATCCCCACAAGTGTCCTCCTCCATGCCCATCCCCTCCTCCCCCCACATCCATCAGTCCTCAGTTTTTGTCAGCATTCAAGAGTCTCTCATGGTTTGCCTCTCTCCCTTTCCCCCACCATTTCCGCCCTTCTTCTCCCTCTTGTTCCTCCGTCAAGTTCCTCCTAATCCTCCTATACGTGCACACATATGATATTTGTCCTTCTCTGCCTGACTTATTTCGCTCAGCATAGCACCCTCAAGGTCCATCCATGTTGCTACACATGGCCAGATTTCATTCTTTCTCATTGCCATGTAGTATTCCATGGTATAGATAAACCACATCTTCTTGATCCATTCATCTGTTGATGGACACTTAGATGTTTAATTTTTGATGCAATTATAAATAGTATCACTTTTTAAGTGTCATTTTCCAATTGCTGGCTATTAGTTATAGAACTGCAAATGATTTTTATATGTTTCTTTTATATCCAATGGCCTTACTAAATATCCTTATTAATTACATTAATGATTATTAATAGTTCATAGATTCTTTTGGATTTTCCACTTACAATCATTTCATCTACAAACAAAGACCTGTCTACTTCTTGCTTTCCAATCCTTATGTCTTCTTCCACCGACTAGGTCACTCAGCACTGTGGTAAAAGAAATGGTGTTAGTGGACATCTCCATCTTGCTTTCAACCTCAGGAACAAAGTGTCCAGTATGTCACCAGTTAGTATGATGTTGCAGAGTTTTTCATGTTAGCTATAGGTTTTTGCTGTAGATACCCTTTGTCAGATCAAAGAAATTCATTTTTATTCCTAGTTTGCTGAAGGCATTATCATGAATAGATGCTGAATTTTATCAAATATCTTTCCTACATCTAACAAGCATTATGGTACCACAATTCATATTATGATAAACACCACAAAGCTTCTCAACATTATGGGGAATGTCAACCCACTGCTTCAGTTCAGGGGCCATCCCATTCCCTTCCCATACTAGAAATTGTCCTATAACCATCCTATTTGTTTGGTCCTTTATTTTCTCAACTGGTGTTAGTGCTCATTGACACCAGGGACCAGATTTTACTGCTCTTGGTAGCAACTTCTGCTCCTTGAATATTTATGGGAACATGATGGGAAAATTAATAGAATAAGTGCTGCCTCCTGGATCATCCCTGGCCCCCTTAGCATGCCTTGGATACCCACTATCATTAGGTAGTAGGATCCTTTGACTGTCAGATCCATCAATCAAGCAGTGAGAAGCTATTAGTACAACTCTGGGGGCAAGGAACAACACTGCCCTGGGAGCAAACTCTGCAAGTGGCTATTTGGACAAGACTTTGCCTATGTCCAACTCGAAGGAACTGGGCCAGAGGCTGTAGGAAATCCCACAGGAGCATGTGGTATGGACACTGCATTTGGCACCCAGCATGCTGGTGGAATCCAGCCAGCCAGAAAGCCAGCCTGACTGCCTGCTCACTGGCTGCTCTCTCCTAAGTCCAGAACATTTGCAAAGCCAGGAGATTTGGCACAAAGCTGCTCCCATCCTTGCCGGCACGGGTTTATGGATATTAAAAATGTGCTGATGTGAATCACCATGCAAACACGCTTCACTAGAAGTGCTGCGTGCAGGAACACTGCTCCTTTTATTGTCTCCTCCACCTCTGTTGGAAATGTTCACCCACAGATGATGCGGAGATTAGTGGGGCGTCAGGCTGCTGCGTGTTTTTAGGCAGACTGTCAGCTCCCATCAGCTACGGCTAGGGCTGCAAAGGAGGCTGGGATACACCTCAGGGTCCCTGCCTGGGGCCCATGGGCAGAGTCTGGGGCAGAAGAGTGGCTTCAGAGTGGGAAAAGACATTCCCTAGTAAGATATTTTCTCAAGCATCCAGGCTGTAGTCATCAGCCCACAGAAATGCAGGGGCCAGCACCTCTAGAGTGCTCTCCCAGGTTGGCAAAGAGCATCAGTGAAAGTCCAAACCTTTTTTGCTCAAGGCAGCCACTTCCACCCTCCCCTCTTTGTAGGGGTACCAGATAAAATATGGTCCCAAGGGAAGGATAGAAGATGGGCTAGAGAACCCTTGCCCTCCAGGATGCCTTAGTGCACACAGAAATGTGTCATATCTCATTGCAGACATTCTGAGAATGTCCACAAGGAGGGTTTGTGATGCTCTGGGAGCCCAGAGATCCCCTCTTCTGGGAGATCAGGGAAGGCAACATGGAAGAAGAAGTTCCAGAACTGAGGCCTGAACCACAACTAGGTTTTAAACACACTGAGACTGGGAGATGGCATTCCAGGTGGCAGTAAAGGCCTGAGCCAATGTGGGCAAGTGGGAAAGCACAACATGAAGGACCAGGTGTTTTCCCACTCTCTGCTTATCCATTCTCCAAATCGCCTTGTCCCCAAGTTGACTTGAAAAATGGCCACCATCATCCCAAGCACCATAGTCAAAGCCAACCTTGACCAGAAGCAAAAGAGATTTTTCTCTTCTTGTATGTCCAGGTGCTATCTCAGAAAAGCCTTGAACTCCTTGCCAGTGCTGGGAAAGGAAGCTAGTTTGAAGGAGGAGGCACTGGCAGGCAAAATGAGCCTGTCTTGGCCTAGCTCTGGCCAGGGCATTCCTATGCCAACAGTGAGAATCTGTCCCACTGCTGCCATGCCTCACTTAACACCTTCACCATTCACAGTGTGGTCTGGGCTTCCCAGGTACACTACAGAGGGCAAAAGCTGTGTTCTATACATACCTGCCCATAATCGAGCATGCTGCTTGGCTCCTAATAGACTCAAAGGAACTTATCTGGAAAATAGAGGACCATGATGCCCATCTTGCTTGGGTTACCTTTAGCACCTACTTGGGGCTACCACGGTGCATGGCTCCAGGAGGCTGTCTCCTCAGGGAGGACAATAGGAGCTGTGAGTATTGCAGACGTGAGTCTCTTTATGCAGCTCCCAGTGCTCAAGCGAGCAGGGCCAACATTCAGGGAACCCTCAACATATTATCATAGCTGAATTATTTTAATCAGTCCTTACAATGAGGTGGGGCACTATTTTATCCCCAGATGGGGAAAGAGAATTAAATAACCTACTCAATGTCACACTTGTAGCAAGTGGCATTGTAGGACCTGAACCCTATCAGACAGCCTCAGAGTTTGTGTTCTCAATCACTGTGCCCCTCTGCCCTGAGATGACCCGCCACCTCCCATATACAAGTACCTTCATAATCCCAACCTTCAGAAGAGACCAGATTGTGGATGTACAGTACAGTAGAGCTTTGGCAGCTCCCCAGTCCTCTTCTTCTGCCCCCTGCTACTCTGGTTCAGAGAAGAGCTTAAGGCCTAGACAGAGATAAAGGGCCCTGCACCAGTCCTGCCTAAATGCTCTGTAGCAGGCCCAGAGTTCCTTCCCTCTTTCCTCCTGTCTTTTCAAGACGGTCCTGTCTGTCCTTTGTGAGAGACACAGGGACAGTTGGTAGCTACATTAGGAGGTGCCTGCAGGTTTGATGTAACTCTGGGCATGAATCCAGACAACTCTTTTGGTCTTTTGCTGATAACTGAGTACAGCCTGAGCTGAGGGGGCCCTTTATAGGGGTTCCCCATAGGGTACCACTTATAGAGTATACCCTTCTCAGGCCCCAAAGCCCCTCAGGGAAATGGATCTCCCTCTTACCACTCAAAAGGAGGTATCCAGGACTACTCCCAGGGCCTGCCCTTGGCCCAGGAATAACCATGGGAAGACAGGGCAACCAACCTTCTCCCCAGGTAGAGATAACCATACTTTCTTGGTCTGCAGAGAGGAGGGGATGGGAGCATGGAATTCCACTATGTGAAATTATTTTCTTTCAGTTAAATCCTATGTAGATTAGCTAGATCTTTTCTTTAAGGTAATATTGAAGGGGAGGGAAAAGGTGAAGGGCCAGAGTATTTTAAAAGGATGACAAGGTTTTTAAACATTTCCAGGTAGAACTTAGGTTAGGTTTGAATTTAAAAAATCATATTTTTTAGGTTTTCTTTTCTTTTTAATAGTTTATTGTGAAGTTGGTTTCCATATAACACCCAGTACTCATCCCACAAGTGCCCTTCTCCATGCCCATCACCCGCCTTCCCCTCTCTCCCACCCCCATCAGCTCTCAGTTTGTTTCAGCATTCAAGAGTCTCTCATGGTTTGCCTCCCTCCCTCTCCCCAACTATTTCCCCCTTCTTGTCCCCCATGGTCCTCTGTTAAGTTCCTCCTAATCCACCGATATGTGCAAACATATGGTATCTGTCCTTCTCTGCCTGATTTATTTCGCTCAGCATAATACCCTCAAGATCCATCCATGTTGCTACACATGGCCAGATTTCATTCTTTCTCATTGCCAAGTAGTATTCCATAAATAAACCATATCTTCTTGATCCATTGGTCAGTTAATGGACACTTAGGCTCTTTCCATGTTTTGGCTATTGCTGAGAGTGCTGCTATGAACACTGGGGTCCATGTGCCCCTATGCATCAGCACTCCTGTATTCCTTGGGTAAATTCCTAGCGGCGCTATTGCTGGGTCATAGAGGAGATCTATTTTGATGAATCTCCACACTGTTTTCCAGAGAGGCTGTACCAGTTTACTCCCACCAGCAGTGTAGGAGGGTGCCTGTTGCTCCACAGCATCTAGAGTCTCCTGATTGGTTCATTTTAGCCACTCTTAACTGGTGTGAGATGGTATCTCAGCGTAGTTTTGATTTGTATTTCCCTGATGAGGAGGGATGCTGAGCATCGTTTCATGTGTCAGTTGGCCATCTGGATGTCCTCTTTGGAGAAGTGTCTGTTCATGTCTTCTGCCCATTTCTTCACTGGATTGTTTGTTTTTTGGGTGTGGAGTTTGGTGAGTTCCTTATAGATTTTGGATACTAGCCAAAATCAGATATGTTATTTGCAACTCTCTTTTCCCATTCCACCGGTTGCCTATTAGTTTTATTGATCATTTCCTGTGCCATGCAGAAGCTTTTTATCTTGATAAGGTCCCAATAGTTCATTTTTGCTCTTGATTCCCTTGCCTTTGGGAATGTGTCACTCAAATAGATAAAATCATGAAAGAAAATGGACTTATTACAACCAATCCCTCAGAAATACAAGCTATTATCAGGGAATACTATGAAAAAGTATATGCCAACAATTGGGCAACTTGGGAGAAATGGACAAATTACTAAACACACACTCACTACCAAAATTCATATGGGAAGAGATAAAAAATCTGAACAGACCCAAAACTAGTGAAGAAATTGAATCAGTTATCAAAAATCTCCCAACAAATAAGAGCCCTGAGCCAGATGACTTCCCTGGGGAATTCTACCAGACATTTAAAACAGAGTTAATACCCATTCTTTTCAAGCTATTCCAAAAAATAGAAATCAGAGGAAAACTTCCGGATTCACTTCACAAAGCCAGCATCACTTTGAGTCCCAAGCCAGACTGAGACCCCCAAAAAAAGAGAACTATAGGCAAATGTCCTTGATGAATACAGATGCAAAAATCCTCAACAAGATACTTGCAAATTGAATGCAACAGCCCATAAAATGAATTATCCACCATGATCAAGTGGGATTCATTCCTGGGTTACAGGGCTGGTTCAATATTTGCGAATCAATCAATGTGATACATCACATTAGTAAAAGAAAAGATAG
Source organism: Proteles cristata cristata (assembly GCA_017311185.1). Taxonomy (NCBI): domain Eukaryota; kingdom Metazoa; phylum Chordata; class Mammalia; order Carnivora; family Hyaenidae; genus Proteles; species Proteles cristata. The sequence goes on from JAESUZ010004583.1 coordinate 1,289,276, forward strand.
AAACCATAGGATCCTGTCAATAGATGCAGAAAAAGCATCTGACAAAATACAGCATCGCTTCTTAATAAAGACCCTCAAGAAAGTTGGGATAGAAGGAACTTACTTAAACATCATAAAAGCCATCTGTGAGAAGCCCTCAGCTAACATTGTCCTCAATGGGGAAAAACTGAGAGCTTTCCCCCTTGAGATCAGGAACACGACAGGGATGTCCACTGCTGCTGTTTAACATAGTGCTGGATGACAGCAGCCACCACTGCTGTTTAACATAGTGCTGGAAGTCCTAGCATCAGCAGTCAGACAACAAAAGGAAATAAAAGGCATCTGGATTGGTAAAGAAGAAGTCAAGTTTTTGCTTTTCACAGATGACATGATACTCTACATAGAAACCCCAATAGAGTCCACCAGAAGCCTACTAGGGCTGATCCATGAATTCAGCAAAGTTGCTGAGTACAAAATCAATGTACAGAAACCGGTTGTATTTTTATACACCAATAATGAAGCAACAGAAAGAGAAGTCAAGAAACTGATCCCATTCACAATTGCACAAAAAACCATAAAATACCTAGGAATAAACCTAACCAAAGATATAAGAGATCTGTATGATGAAAACTATAGAAAACCATGAAGGAAATTGAAGACACAAAGAAATGGAAAAACATTCCATGCTCATGAATCAGAAGAATAAATATTATTAAAATGTCATTACTACCCAAAGCAATCTACACATTCAATGCAATCCAAATCAAATTGCACCAGTATTCTTCTCAAAACTAGAACAAACTATCCTAAAATTTGTATGGAACCACAAAAGACCCTGAATAGCCAAAGTAATTTGAAGAAGAAAACCAAAACAGGAGGCATCACCATCCCAGACTTTAGCCTCTACTACAAAGCTGTCATCACCAAGACAGTATGGTATTGGCACAAAAACAGACACATAGACCAATGGAATTGAATTGAAAACTCAGAGCTGGACCCAGAGGTATACAGCCAACTAATCTTTGACAAAGCAGGAAAGAGTATCCAATAGAAAAAAGACAGCCTCTTTAACAGATGGTGCTGGGAGACCTGGACAGCAACATGCAGAAGAATGAAACTAGATCTCACTCATTTTCTCACACCATACACAAAAATAAACTCAAAATGGATAAAGGACCTGACTGTGAGACAGGAAACCATCAAAACCCTAGAAGAGAAAGCAGGAAACAACTTCCTTGACCTCAACCACAGCAATTTCTTACTTGAAAAATCATATTTTAATTACCTCTCAGTTGATTAACTTTCAGCCAGTTATTTCCAGTTATATGTGATACTTCAGGCAGAGGAGTCATGTTAACCTCTTGGCTTCTCAAGCCCCTCCACGTTCATGTGTGTGCCTCAGGTTGAAAACCCAGAGCTCAGAGCCAATTTTAGTACTAGAACCTCAGACACAGAATCAGGGGTCACTCAAACTTGGGATCACCACCTTGTCATCATAAAGGGCCTCTCTTATCATTCACCCCAACATCCTGGGAATTCTGATAATGACATTAATGGCAAACAGCACTGGCTAAGTGGGGCAAACTCCTGGGACCACACAGAGTTGGTACAATTTCAGCTGAATGCCAAAATGCCTTAGATAACCTAGAACTCCTCATTTGGCTTATATGTTGGCTTTCTCATCAGCTTCTCAAAGTGCTGAAAACAGTTTTATGCCACATTTATTTTTATCCATCAACCTAAAAGCATCTTGGACCTAGCCTAACTAACCTCAAAGACTGCCCAGCAACCCTGGAGCAAATGAAGGCTGTGTATGACAGCTCTGACCACACACCATGTGGCTATGTGCCCCATAAGAGAAGGTTGGTCTTGCCATCAGCCCTGGGCAGGGACAGGGCCTGGAGCCAGGGCTGAGGGCAGATTCAGGCTTCCTTACCTCTATCTTGCTCGACATCAGTTTGGTGCCTTTGATTCCTATGACTGCTGAATTTCACTTTCCAGCTGGCTTCTTGGTCAGGCCACTGAGAAAGTCCAGGTGGTGGGGCTCTGGGACTGTCATCTGAACCGATGCCCCACAGCCAAGGCTGAGCCCAAGACAACAGGATATAGAGAACAAAAGTCAGTCATTACTTAGGAGACCCAAGTGCAGCAAGGGGCATTCCTTTCATTCCAGAAGAGACCAGGTCTGGGATGGCTCAGGGACACCTGGTGTGTCCCCAGGGAAAGGCCACCTGAAGCTAAAGGGGTACTGGTGGAAGGCCCCATGAAAGAAAGCATCCACGTGGTGGTAAGTGCGTTCTCAGCCTTTCCCACCCTGGGGTGGTGTGGGGCCCCTGCCCCAAGATACTTTGCCAAGTTCCCTTGTACCTTCTTTAAGTTTTCCAGGGAAGTTTGCTGCGTGTATCCTGGTCTTTGCTAGAAGCCAGAAAACCTGCATTCAGGTCCTAGATTTGTTCCACTTTCACTGTGTGACCTTTGAATATTCACTTCTCACTCTCCAGGACTTAGTTTCTTCATGTATCAAATACAGGAGTAAATGAAGCAGGTATTCTACCTATCAAAGTAAGCACATTTATTGGATGCATTATTTATACATATATATTGCTTCTTGGAATCTGTACAACAACTTTATATTACTAGAAGTTGATATTTTATTGAGATTTTACTGCTAGCCACACCTGGTATGGGCTTTTTAGATTTATCAACTCACTTGATATTCATAGTAATCCTATGATGTGGATTCTATTATTACCTCTATTTCATAGACAGGAAACTGAGGCACAAGGCACTTCAGCAATTTTCCAAATCACACTTAGGGAACTTGGATTGAGGCAGTGCCACTCCAAAGCATGCATGCCACGTTTCTGTTGTCTCATGTGGTATATATTTGGGGTGAGAATATGAAGAGAAACCTCCTCAGGGAGCCACTGTAAGCATTGCATGAGAGGCAGAGAGCATCATGCAACATAGAGACATGCTCAATGAGCATGACCTCTTTGTCTCATCATTACTGCTTTCTCCTTTCTCCTAAGGCTCCGAGAACCCCAGATTTCCAACTCAGAGAGCAGTGCCCACTTTGCCCCCCATGCCTGCTGTTCCTTCCATTCATTCAGCTCCGGTAGCTCCAGCCAGGGCCAGAAGGCTACCCACTGTCTGCCTGCTTTCCTCATTCCTAGTCTTCACATTTCTTCACTCACCTTGGGGATCATCTCTGGACTCATTCCCTCTCCCCAGGGTCCAAGGCTTCTACCTCCCAGGAGACACAGGTGTCCTACTCCCTCTGGCTTCATGACTAATCACAGCTTTGTGTGAGGCCTTTCTATAGGAATGCATCAGTCCTGTAGACAGGACATAGGGTGAGGTTCTAAGAGAAGGCTCCTGGGAGAAGTACATAGGCAGAAGTGGTAGAAAAGTCTTTTGGTAATGCTGATGCCCAGGACCACTATCTCCAAGCCCAGCAGTCCATGAGTCTGGGAAGGTGGGTGACCTCAGGGTTTTTGGTAGATGACAATTTGCCAGTTTGACATTTAAAGAAAAAATTCCTTTTGTTCTAAAAGTGATAGATAGATAGATAGACAGACAGACAGACACAGAGAGAGAACTTTAAAATAACCATAATCAGGGGCAATTATGGGTGACTTAGTCAGTTAAGCATCCGACTTCAACTCAGATCATGATCTCACCATTCATGAGTTCAAGACCCATGTAGGGCTCTGTGCTGACAGCTCAGAGCCTGAAGCCTGCTTCAGATTCTGTGTCTCCCTCTCTCTCTGCCCCTCCCTCGTCATACTCTGTCTCTCTCTCAAAAATAAATAAACATTAAAAAATTAAAATCATCATAATTGGAAAGGTTTGGGGTGGAGTTTAGATGGTGGAGTCGTAAGGAGACTCTGGGCTTGTCTTGTCCCTTGAACACAGCTAAGTCAGCCCCAAACCATTTTTGAACACCTAGGAAATGAGTCTGAGGATTAACATAACAATCAGCATAATTGGAGGGAGAGAATGTGGCAGGTACATGGTGTGGATAAGTGAATTGGGGGAGAGAAGAGCCAAGATGCTGTAGAGGGGGAGGGAGCCCTTTCTGTGGAGAGGAGAAAGACAAAGTGGGAGAGAGAGCAGTGCATCAAGTTTGCATGAGAAAGTACTCTCCCGGAAAGCAACTAGAAAGAAAGAATTAAAACTGCACAAAAAACAGTTCCTGAAAACCAGTGATGATAGGGGTAGTGGGGGGAACTAAAAGAGGGTTTCAGTACTTCCAGGAGCACAGAGTCTGAAGTTACAGAGGTCAGCGCCTGGTGGTGCTCTGGTGATGAAGCAGGGTGAGCTCTGGGAGCAGGCAGAATAGTCCAAGGATCTCTTGGGTTAAACAGGGAGAAGTGGTTCCCATTCGGGGGAGTGTGTTTGGTAGAGGTGAAACAGCCCGTCTGTGGGCAAAGGACCTTTAAGTGCCATCAAGCTGCCACATTCACCCAACAAAGACACCAGCTGAGGGCAGCAAACCCTGGCACTGGCTGTGTGTTATGATTTATCATAAACTCAGCCACTGCCTCTATGCTGTGGTAGGAAATTTTCCTGGGATAAGCCACACCAGCCACAACGTGGCAAGACCCTCTCCCAGAAGATCACTGCGGGTGCAAATCATGGGGGCCTCTGAAGGGTGAGGTTTTGAAATATAGCCACGCCTGAGCTAAAACTCTGGAGAGAACCTCCACTTGGTAGGTGGACAGCTGGGACACAGACAGGGAAGGCAGGGAGCTGATGGAAGCAGGGGACACAAGAGGGATGAATGATCATGTGCCTGTGAGGATGCAAACTTCCCACTCTGGAGACTGAAGAGCCCGGTGAAGCCATTTTTACCATTAACCCACCAACACTGATTGACCCCAGTGAGCTAAGCTGTTACACCAAGTGCTGCCCCCTATGCCCTACAGGCACATCTCTTTTTTTTCTTTTAAATATAGTTTACTGTCAAACTGGTTTCCATACAAGACCCAGTGCTCATCACAAGTGCCCTCCTCCATACCCATCACCCCTTTTCCCCTCTCCCCCACCCTCCATCAACCTTCGGCTTCTTCTCAGTATTTAAGAGTCTCTTACGGTTTGCCTCCTTCCCTCTCTCATTTTTCACCTTCCTCTCCCCCATGATCTTTTGTTAGGTTTCTCTTGATCCTCATATTACTGAAAACGTATGGAATCTTTCTCTACTTGACTTATGTCACTTAGCATAACACCCTCCAGTTCCATCCACATTGCTACAAATGGCCAGATTTCATTCTTTCTCATTGCCAAGTAGTATTCCATTGTATATATAAACCATATCTTCTTGATCCATTCGTCAGTTGATGGACATTTAGGCCCTTTCCATGATTTGGCTATTGTTGAAAGTGCTGCTATGAACATTGGGGTATATGTGCCCCTATGCATCAGCACTCCTGTACCCCTTGGGAAAATTCCTAACAGTGCTATTGCTGGGTCACAAGGGAGTCTGTTGTTAATTTTTTCAGGAAACTCCACGCTGTTTTCCAGAGGGGCTGCACCAGTTTACGTTCCCACCAACAGTGTAAGAGGGTGCCCGTTTCTCCACATCCTCGCCAGCATCTATAGTCTCCTGAACTGTTCATTTTAGCCACTCTTACTGGTGCGAGGTGGTATCTCAGCATGGTTTTGATTTGTATTTCCCTGATGATGAGTGACAGTGAGCATTGTTTCATGTGTCTATTGGCCATCTGGATGTCCTCACTGGAGAAGTGTCTATTCATGTCTTCCAGGCACATCTCTACTAGGGCAAGTGGGCCCGAGAATCAGAGCAGCAGGCTCCTCCCCAACAGGACCAGCACAAATCCCTTCCACAAGCTTAGTCTACTGACCATAGACTGCTGCAGTTTTCAGCTCTGGGGAATACTAGATCTAGCTTCATTTGGGTTTGTTTGTTGATTTGCTCAATTTTTGTTGTTGCTTTTGTTTTTGTTGCTGTTTTCTTTTCTTTTGTTTCTCAGATACAAAAAGAGCAAAATTATTTTTTTTAATTTTTTTCACTCTTCTTCTTTTTTTTCTTTCTATAAAGCTTCTCTTAACAAGAAGACCAAAACACACCTAGGATTTAGCTTCCTTTCTTTGATTTTTTTAATTTTCAAATTTTTATTTCATTCTATTATTGTTATCATTATTGTTTTTTCTTCCTCCAAAATAACAAGATGGAGGAATTTGCTTCAAAAGAAAAAACAGGAAGAAATGATGGCCAGGGATTTAGTTAATGTAGATACAAGTAAGATCTCTGAACTAGAATTTAAAACAATGATTATAAGGATATTATCTGGTCTTGAAAAAAGCATCGGAAACACCATAGAATCCCTTCCTACAAAGATAAAGAACTAAAATCTAGTCAGGCTGAAGTTAAAAAGGCTATAACCAAGATGTAAACCCAAGTAAAGACCATAAAGAAAGAGGATGGATGAGGCAGAGGAGGGAATTAGTGATACAGAAGATAAAATCATGGAAAATAATGAAGCTGAAAAGAAGAGGGAAAAAAAGATTAGGGATCATGAAGGCAGACTTAGGGAACTTGATGATCTATTAAATGATATAACATTTGTATCTCAGAAGTTTCAGAAAATAAAGAGAAAGTAAAGGGGGCAGAAGGTTTATGTGAGCAAATTATAGTTGAAAACTTCCCTAAACTGGGGAAGGACACAAACATCAAAATCCAAGAAGCATAAGGAATGCCCATTAAATTCAACAAAAGCCAGCTATCACCAAGGCATATCATAGCCTAATGCACAAAATACACAGACAAGGAAAAGATCCTGAATGCAGCAAAGGAAAAATAGTCCTTAACCTACAAGGGAAGACAGATCAGGTACACAGAAGGTCTGCCCACAGAAACTTGGCAGGCCTGAAGGAGTGGCAAGATATGTACAGCCTGCCGAATGGGGAATATATGCAGCCAAGAATATTCTATCCAGTAAGGCTGCCATTCAGAATAGAAGGAGAGATACAGAGTTTCCCAGACAAACAAAAACTAAAGGAGTTTTTGACCGCTAAACCAGCCTTACAAGAAATGTTAAGGACTCTTTGGAGGGAAAAAAAATGACCAAAAACAACAAAGACTAGAAAAGGACAAGGAAACATCACCAGAAACACCAACTGTACAGGTAACACAGTGGCACTAAATTCATATCTTTCAATAATCACTTTGAATGTAAAAGGACTAAATGCTCCAATCCAAACTCAGAGGACATCAGAATGGATTTTTAAAAATCCATCTATATTCTTCCTAAAAGAGAGTCATTTTGGAGCTATACATACCTTCAGGTTGAAAGTGAGACTATGTAGAATCATCATACTAATTGACATCAAAAGAAAGCTGGAGTAGCCATACTTATATCAGACAAACTCGATTTTAAAACTGAGACTGTAACAAGAGATGAAGAATGGCATTATATCATAACTAAGGAGTCTATCCATCAAGAAGACCTAACAATTGTGGGGCGCCTGGGTAGCTCAGTCAGTTAAGCATCCAACTTCAACTCAGGTCATGATCTCACTGTTCATGAGTTCAAGCTCCATGTCAGGCTCTGTGCTCACAGCTCAGAGCCTGGAGCCTGCTTCAGATTCTGTGTCTACCTCTGCCTCTGTCCCTACCCCATTCACACTCTGTCTCTCTTTCTCTCTCTCCCTCAAAAATAAATAAGCATTTAAAAAGATCCACAATTATAAATATTTATGTCCCCAACATGCAACACCCAAATATATAAATCAATTAATAACAAGTCTAAATAAACTCACTGATAACATTACAATATTAGTAGTAGGCTTTAACACCCCACTTACAGCAACGGACAGATCACCTAAGCAGAAAATCAATAAGGAAACAATGGCTTTGAATGACACAATGGACCAGATGTACTTAACATATATTCAGAACATTTCATCCTAAAGCAGCAGAATACTTAGTCTTTTCAAGTGCACATGGTACATTCTCCAAAACAGATCACATACTGGGTCACAAATCAACCCTAAACAGTACAAAAAGATCCAGATCATATCATGCATATTTTCAGATCACAACGCCATGAAACTTAAAGTCAATCACAAAAAAAATTGGAAATCCCCCAAATATCTGGAGGTTAAAGAACATCCTACTAAAGAATAAATGGGTTGAGCTTCCAGTTGGTGAACACATGGAGATGGGAGGAGAGTTGTGGCCCAGAGAGGGCAGGGTAGCTGTGGGCCTTTTCTCCATACCTCCCCCTTTGTAACTCTTCCATCTGGCTGTTCCCAAGTTACATACTTTTGTAATCAATCAGTGATGTGGGACAGTTCAAGATGGCAGCATAGGAAGATCCTGAATTCACCTCCTATGGACATACCAAGTCTACACCTAAATATGGAACAATTCTCTCTGAAAAAGACCTGAAAACCAGATGAACCACTTCTTCACAACAAAAAATAAAAGGGCCACATCGAGACAGTAGGGAAACCCAAATTCCTCATCCCTCAAACACAGCAGTACTGAGGCCAGAAGACTTGTACTCCAGGAATCTGGGCTACAGAGTGACAGAAACATCTCCAGGGGCACACAAGGAAACGTGGTGGGCCAAAGGTGTGTGATTATGAATTGGGAGAGATAAAATGGGTTCCATAGACATGAAGGGTAGGGATCCCCTTCTGAGGAGAGACAAAAGTAAGAGAAAGAGGCTGTGAAGTGTAGGATTGTATATGGACAAGAGAAAAAACACAGATGAGGGAACAGAAAAAAAAACAGAGAAAGAACCAGTTTCTAACACAATCCAGGGTTGCGGGACTTTCTCCCGACTGGGGCCCGCCACCATGTATACATGCCTGGGGGGTGAGGAGGGGGAGCTAGCCCCAGGCTCAGTAGTGAGTTCAGGGGCGCAGTCAGAGTAGTCCACTCCCTTGAGTGTTGTGGGAAGAAGTATATAGCCGCTTTAAGGATAAAAGACACTGCAAGCGCCCACCAGCCAGAGGTCCTTTGTCAACTGGCTGGGCAGAATGGCACTACCCTGGAACCAGAGCACAAAGAGTGGGATCCTTTAAGACACTGAAGTTTGAATCCCAGCTGAGTGCCTGGGAGGCATGAGAGACTGTGGAGCAGGACAAACCGACCCACTCGCGCCTGTGTGGCACTGTGAGGACAACCTGAACAGAGTGGTTTGGAACAACCTGTCTGGGGAGGAGACACTGGGGTGTCACCATTTTCCCCCACATCACCACCAAGATGTGGCTTCAGGAAACATGACAGTGGGCCCACAGTGGAAGCAGGACCTGCCTACACCAAACCATGCCCCTCCATGTCTGGTAACTGTGTATCTACTGGAGCAAGACTGACACTGACCAAACCAGACGGCCCCTCCTCCAGACCAGCACAGCCACCAGTTCCAAGGCACCATTACTTATCAGTCCAGTGTTTTTGCATTTTCTGATTTGATTCCTGGTCAATTCTTATTACACACACACACACACACACACACACACACACACACACACACACACACACCAAGAATACTTGGTGAAAGGTCCAAACCACTTCTATTTGTAAGGAGATAAAGCAACCAGAGTCACAACAACAGAGAGCATGCAACAAACTCCAAAAACACCTTCTGAAGGGCCAGGCCCTGGACAGTGTATGACCCCTTTTTAATACAGTAGCACTCACAGCCGCAGGACACATAACAAGCTATTAAAGCACGCAAAGGACAGAAAACTAGCCAAAATGACAAAATGGAAGAATTCTCCTCAAAAGAAATTCCATGAAGAAATGACAGCTAAAGAATTGCTCAAAACATATATAAACAATGTATCTGATCAAGAATTTAGAATAACAGTCATAAGATTAATCGCTGCGTTTAAAAAAAGTATAGAAGGTAGCAGAGAATCTGTTGCTGCAGAGATCAAGGAACTAAGAAATAGTCACAGTGAATTAAGAAATGCTATAAATGAGGTGCAAAATAAACTAGATACAGTGACAGCAAGGCTTGAAGAGGCATGGGGAGAATAAGTGAAACAGAAGGTAAAATTATGGAAAAAGATGAAGCTGAGAAAAAGAGAGATAAAAAAAATTCTAGACCATGAGGGGAGAATTAGAAAACTAAGTGATTCAATGAAGTGGAATAATATCCATATCATAGGAGTTCCTGAAGAAGAAGATAGAAAGGGGCAGAAGGTTTACTTGAACAAATCATAGCTGAGAACTTCCCCAATCTGGGGAAGGAAGCAGAATTTCAAACCCAGGAGGCACAGAGCACTCCCTTCAGACGTAACAGGAATTGATCTTCTACACAACATGTCGTAGTGAAACTGTCAAAATACAAAGATAAAGAGAGAATTCTGAAAGCAGCTAGGGACAAATGGGCCTTAAACTACAAGGGTAGTAGCATAAGGGTAGTAGCAGACCTGTCCACTAAACTTGGCAGGCCAGAGAGAAGTGGCAGGAAATATTCAATGTGCTGAATAGGAAAAATATGCAGCCAAGAATCCTTTATCTAGCAAGCCTGTCATTCAGAATAGAAGGAGAGATAAAGGTTTTCCCAGCCAACAAAAACTGAAGGAGTTCATGACCACTAAACCAGCCCTATAAGAAATCCTACGGGGAACTGTATGAGTGGAATGTTGCAAAGACTATACAGGACCAGAGACATCACCACAAGCATGAAACCTACAGATAACACAATGACACTAAATCCATATCTTTCCATAATAACACTGAATGTAAATGGACTAAATGCTCAAATCAAAAGATATAGGGTATAAGAATGGACTTAAAAAGCAATAACCATCTATATGCTGTCTACAAGAGACCCATTTTAGACCTGAGGATACCTTCAGATTGAAAGTAGGGATAGAGAACCATCTATCATGCTACTGGAAGTCAAAAGAAAGCTCGAGTAGCCATTCTTTTATCAGACAAACTAGATTTTAAGCTAAAGGCTGTAACAAGAGATGAAGAAGGGCATTACATCATAATTACGGGGTCTATCGATCAAGAAGAGTTAAGAATTACAAATGTTTATGCACCTAATTTGAAAGCACACAGATATATAAAGCAATCACAAACATAACCAATCTTATTGATAAGAATATGGTAATTTCAGATGACTTTAATACTCCACTTACAGCAATGAACAGATCATCTAGGCAGAAAACCAATAAAGAAATAATGGCCATGAATGATACACTGGACCAGATGGACTTGGCAGATATATTCAAAACTTTTCACCCAAAAGGAGCAGAATACACATTCTTCTTGAGTGCATACGGAACATTCTCCAAGACAGATAACACACTGGGTCACAAAACAGCCCTCAATAAATATAAAAGAATTGAGATCATACCATGTACACTTTCAGATCACAATGCTATGAAACTTAAAATCAACCACAGGAAAAAGTTTGGAAAACTTCCAAATGCATGGAGGTTAAAGAACATCCTACTAAAGAATGAATGGGTCAACCAGGTAATTAAAGAAGAAATTTTTAAAAATATATATAAAAGCAAATTAAAATGAAAACATAACAAATCAAAACCACACTGAGATACCACCTCACGCCAGTCAGAGTGGCTAAAATGAGCAAATCAGAGAACTCTAGATGCTGGCGAGGATGTGGAGAAACGGGCACCCTCCTACACTGTTGGTGGGAATGTAAACTGGTGCAGCCCCTCTGGAAAACAGTGTGGAGGTTCCGCAGGAAACTAACAACAGAACTCCCCTATGACCCAGCAACAGCACTGCTAGGGATTTACCCAAGGGATACAGAAATGCTGATGCATAGGAGCACACGTACCCCAATGTTCATAGCAGCACTCTCCACAATAGCTAAAACACGGAAAGAGCCTAAATGTCCATCAACGGATGAATGGATCAAGAAGATGTGGTTTATCTATACCATGGAATACTACATGGCAATGAGAAACAATGAAATCTGGCCATGTGTAGCAACATGGATGGACCTTGAGGGTGTTATGCTGAGCGAAATAAGTCAGGCAGAGAAGGACAAATATCATATGTTTGCACGTATAGGAGGATTAGGAGGAACTTAACTGAGGACCATGGGGGAGAAGAAGGGGGGAAATGGTGGGGGAAGGGAGAGAGGCAAACCATGAGAGACTCTTGAATGCTGAGAAACAAACTGAGGACTAATGGATGTGGGGGGGAGGGGGGAATGGGCATGGAGGAGGACACTTGTGGGGATGAGCACTGGGTGTTATATGGAAACCAAGTTGACAATAAACTATTTGTAAAAAAAGAAAAAGAAAACATAACAGGACAAACCCTTTGGGATGCAGCAAAGGCAATCCTAAGAGGAAAATACATTGCAATCTAGGCCTATCTCAAGAAACAAGAAAGATCCCAAATATGAAATCTAACAGTACACCTAAAGGAACTAGAGCAGCAAAGAAACCCCAAGGCCAGCAGAAGAAGAGAAATAATAAAAATGAGAGGAGAGGGGCGCCTGGGTGGCTTAGTCGGTTAAGCGTCCGACTTTCGCTTGGGTTATGATCTCACGGATCGTGGGTTCGAGCCCCGCGTCGGGCTGTGTGCTGACTGCCAGTTCAGAGCCTAGAGCCTGTTTCAGTCTGTGACTCCCTTTCTCTCTGACCCTCCCCTGCTCACGCTGTCTCTCTCTCTCTCTCCTAAAAATAAATAAAACATTAAAAAAAGGGGAAAAAATGAAAGGAGAAAGAAACAATATAGAATCCAAAAAAAACCAAGAGATCGATGAAACTAAGAGCTTTCTTAAAAAAAAATAAACAAAATCAATAAACTCCTAGCCAGACTTTACAAAAAAAAAAAAAAAAAAAGGAGAGAGGACCCAAATAGATAAACTCAGAAATGAAATTGGACACATCACAACCAACCCCTCAGAAATACAAACAATTATCAGAGAATACTATGAAAACTTATATGCTAACAAACTGGACAACCTGGAAGAAATGGACAAATTCCTAGACACCCACACACTACCAAAACTCAAACGTGAAGAAATAAAAAACTTGAACAGACCCATAACTAGCAAGGAAGTTGAATCAGTTTCAAAAATCTCCCAACAAATAAGAGTCCTAGACCAGATGGCTTCCCAGAGGAATTGTACCAGACATTTAAAGCACAGTTAATTCCTCTCCTTCTCAAGTTGTTCCAAAAAAATAGAAACGGAAGGAAAGCTTCCGGACTCATTCTATGAGGCCATAGAATCATTACCTTGATTCCCAAACCGGACAGAGACCCCACAAAAATGAATTACAGGACAATATCCCTAATGAACTTGGATGCAAAAATTCTCAACAAGATACAAGCAAATTGAATTCAACAGCATATAAAAAGAATTATTCACCATGATCAAGTGGGATTCATCCTGGGCTGCAGGGCTAGTTCAATATTCACAAATCAATGTGATACGTTGCATTAATAAAAGAAAGAATAAGGACCATATGATCCTGTCGATGGATGCAGAAAAACCATGTGACAGAATACAGCATCCTTTCTTAATAGGAACCCTCGAGAAAGTCAGGATAGAAGGAACTTACTTAAACATCATAAAAGCCATTTATGAAAAGCACACAGCTAATATCATCCTCAATGGGGAAAAACTGAGAGCTTTCCCCCTAAGGTCAGGAACACAACAGTGATGTCTACTCTCACTACTGTTGTTTAACATGGTGTTTGAAGTCCTAGCGTCCGCAATCAGACAAAAAAATGAAATAAAAGGCATCAAAATTGGCAAAGAAATCAAACTTTCGCTTTTCGCAGATGACATGATATTCTACATGGAAAACCCAAAAGACTCCACCAAAAGGTTGCTAGAACTGATACATGAATTCAGCCAAGTCACATGGTACAAAGTCAATGTACTGAAATTGGTTGCATTTCTATACACCGATAATGAAGCAACAGAAAGAGAAATTAAGAAACTGATCCCATTTACAATTGCATCAAGAACCATAAAATACCTAGGAATTAACCTAACCAAAGATGTAAAAGATATGTATGATGAGAACTATAGAAAACTTACGAAGGAAATTGAAGAAGACACAAAGAAATGGAAAAACATTCCATGCTCATGGATTGGAAGAACAAATATTGTTAAAATGTCAATACTGCCCAAAGCAATCTACACCTTCAATGCCATCCCAATCAAAATTGCACCCACATTCTTCTCAAAGCTAGAACAGACAATCCTAAAATTTGTATGGAGCCACAAAAGACCCCGAATGGCCAAAGCAATCTTGAAAAACAAAAACAAAACTGGAGTTATCACAATTTCGGATTTCAAGCTATATTACAAAGCTGTAAAAATCAAGACAGTATGGTACTAGCACAAAAACAGACATATAGGTCAATGTGACAGAATAGAAAACCCAGAAATGGACCCACAAATGTATGGCCAACTAGTCTTTGACAAAGCAGGAAAGAGTATCTAACAGAAAAAAAAACAGTCTCTTCAGCAAATGGTGCTGGGAAACCTGGACAATGACATGCAGAAGAATAAAACTGGACCACTTACTAATGGCATAAACAAAACTAAAATGAAAACAGATGAAAGACCTAAATGTGAGACAGGAAACCATCAAATCCTAGATCTATATCAAATTCAAATCTATAAATAATTTGTGCTGATTTCTTAGCTGGGTAATTTGTTTTTGAGTGTTGCATTTGATTAAAGTTCTTTATAAATTCTGGATACTAACCCTTGCTCTGATATAACATTTGCAAATACCTTCTCCCATTCTGTAAGCTGCTTTTTAGTTTTGTTGCTTGTTTCCTTCGCTGTGCAGAAGCTTTTTATCTTGATGAGGTCCCAATAGTTCATGTTTGCTTTTATTTCCCTTGCATCCCGAGATACATCAAGTAAAAATTTGCTGTGGCCAAGGTTAAAGAGGTTGCTGCCTGTTTTCTTCTGTACAATGGAATACAACTCAGCAATGAAAAAGAATGAGATCTTGCCATTTGCAACAACGTAGATGGAACTAGAGGATATTATGCTCAGTGAAATGGGTCAGAGAAAGATAGATATCATATGATTTTACTAATATGTGGAAGTTGAGGAACATAACAGATGAAAATAGGGGAAAGGAAGGATAAGTAAGATAAAAACAGAAAGGGAGGCAAACCATAAGAAATTCTTAAATACAGAGAACAAACTGAGGGTTGATGTATGGAAGGTAGGTGGGGGGAGGTGTTTAATGAGTGATGGGGACTAAGGAAGATACTTTTTGGGATGAGCACTGGATATGAACCACCGGGTTCTACTCCTGAAGCCAAGAACTATACTGTATGTTAACTAAAATTGAATTTAAACAAACAAACAAATAAACTTTAAAAAAAGAAATGGTCAGAAGACATGAACAGACACTTTCCCAAAGAAGACATCCAGATGGCTAACTGACACATGAAAAAATGTTCAATCTTTCCTCATCATCAAGGAGATACAAAGCCATGATGAGATACCACCTCGCACTGGTCAGAATGGCTAAAATTAATAATACAAGAAAGAACAGGCATTGGTGAGGATGTGGAAAAATCGGAACCCTTTTGCACTGTTGGCAGAAATGCAAACTGGTGCAGCCACTCTGGAGAAGAGTATGGAGTTTCCCTAAAAAGCTAAAAATAGAATAATTCAGCAATTGCTGAATTACTACTAGGTATTTACCCAAAAGATACAAAACTACAAGTTCAAGGGGGTACATGCTCCCAATGTTTATAGCAGCATTATCAACAATAGCCAACAATGACAAGGGCCCAAATGTCCATCCACCGATGATGGATAAAGAAGACGTGTATATACACAACGGAATAGTACTCAGCTATCTAAAAGAACAAAATCTTGCCATTTGCCATAATGTGGATGAAGCTAGCATGTATTATGCCAAGCAAAATAAAAGTCAATCAGAGAAAGACAAATACCATATGATTTAATTCATATGTGGAATTTAAGAAACAAAACAGCTGAACATATGGGAATGGGAGAGCAAAAAGAGAGGGAAACAAACCACAAGAGATGCTTAACGATAAAGAACAAACTATGGGTTGATGGAGGGAGGTGGATGGGAGATTGGCCAGATAGATGATGGGTATGAAGAAGGGCACCTGTTGTGATGAGCACTGGGTGTTGTATGTAAGTGATGAATCACTGAATTCTACTACTGAAACCAATGCTGCACTGTATGTTAACTAAAATTTATTTTTTTAAAAAATATTTTTATTTATTTATTTATTTCTAGGAGAGAGAGAGAGACAGTGTGAGCAGGGGAGGGTCAGAGAGAGAGGGAGTCACAGACTGAAACAGGCTCCAGGCTCTGAGCTGGCAGTCAGCACAGAGCCCGACGCGGGGCTCGAACCCACGAACCGTGAGATCATGACCTAAGCGAAAGTCGGACGCTTAACCGACTAAGCCACCCAGGCGCCCCTAAAATTTATTTTTTTTAAAAAAGGGAAAAAATAAAATAAAATCACCATAATCATCCTTTAATGTTTTCATGTATATTCTCTCAGATTTGTTCTATGATTAAAAAAAAGTAAAACTCAAAAAATTAAAAATGGAATTACCATATGATCTGGCAATTCCACTTCTGGGTATTCATTCAAAGGAAACAAAATCACTATCTTGAAAAGATAGCTACATCCTCATGTTCATTGCATCACTATTTACAAGAGCCAAGACATGGAAACAACCTAAATGTTCACTAATGGATAAATGGATAAAGAAAATATGGTATATACAGATGGTCCCCAACTTAAAACAGTTCAACTCAAGATTTTTCATTTTTACGATGGTGCAAAAGCACTATCCATTCTGCAGAAACCACACTTTGAATTTGGAATTTGGATCATCTCCCAGGCTAACAATATGCAGTGCAGTCCTTCTTCGTGATGCTGAGCAGCGACAGCAAGCCTCGGATCCCAGGCAGCCATGCCATCATAAGGGTGAACAACCCTACACTTACACCCGTTCTGCACCCATACAACCATTCTGTTTCTCACTGTTCATACAGTGCTCAATAAACTACCTAAGACAGTCAACACTTTATTATAAAACAGGCTTTATTAGATGATTTGCTTACCTTTAGGCTATGTAAGTTTACAATAGGCTAGGCTAAGTTATGATGTTCTGTAGATAAAGTGTATTAAATACATTCTCAACTATGATATTTCAGCTTATGATGGGTTTATTGGGACCTAACTCCATTGTAAGTTGAGAAAGATCTGTATGTACAATGGAATAGTGTTCTGCCATAAAAAAAGAAATCCTTCCATTTGCAACAACATGGATGAAGCTTAGCATGATGCTAAGTGAAATAAATCAGACAAAGAAAGGTAAATACTGTATGATGTCACCTGCCTGTTGAATCTGAAATAACTGAACTCATAGAAACAGAACAGATTGGTCATTACCAGAGGTGGAGGCTAGCAGCGGGCAAAAGGAAGAAAGGTGATCAAAAGGTACAAATTTCCAGTTTTAAGATAACAAGTTCTGAGTGTGTAATATGTAGCATGGTGACTATAGTTAACAAAGTATTGTTTATTTAGAAGTTGCTATGAGAGTAGATCACAAGAAAATAAACAATAATTTTGTGAGGTGATAGATGTTAGCTAAATTTATTATGGCAATCATATTGCAATATATACACACCAAATCAATGAATTTGTACACTTTAAGACAGTGTTGTATGTTAATTATATCTCAGTAAAACTGGGGAGAGAAAAAGATAGAATTTGTTTTAAAAATTAGAATAATATTGTAGCTACAGTTTTTTTCCACCAAACTTTATATTGTCTGAAATTTTTCATATTAGCTAATAATTTCTAAAGTCTGCTTTATTGTGACAGATGCAGTGGATTGGTTACCCAATAGTCATTTGGTTTGATGATTCCCTACTCTCCTTGTTTAAAAAGTTGAGACTACAAAAACATCAATTCAAAGAAATACATGCATCCCTAAGTTTACTGCAACATTATTTATAATAATGAACTTATAGAAGCAGCCCAAGTGTCCATCAACTGATGAATGGATAAACAAGATGTGGTGTGTGTGTGTGTGTGTGTGTGTGTGTGTATATATTATATATGTAACATATATATATGTTACATATATAATATATACACAATGGAATATTATCCAGCCGTCAAAAAGAATTAAACCTTGCCATTTGCAATGACATGGATGGAGCTAGAGAGTATGAGGCTAAGTAAAATAAGTCAGTCTGAGAAAGACAAATACCATATGATCTCACTCCTGTGGAATTTAAGAAACAAAACAAATGAACAAAGGGGGAAAAGAGAAAGAGAAACCAAGAAACAGACTCTTAATTATAGAGAACAAACTGATAGTTATCAGAGGGCAGGTGGGTGGGGGGATGGGCAAAACGGGTGATGATTTTTTTTAAGTTTATTTATTTATTTTGAGAGAGAGAGTGTGTGTGTGCGCACACATGTGGGAGAGGCAGAGGGGGGTTAGGGAGAGAGAATCCCAAGCAGGCGGTGCACTGCCAATGCAGCCAACACTGCCAGCACGGAGCCCCACGCAGGGCTGGACTCACAAACCATGAGAGCAAGACCTGAGCCAAAATCAAGAGTTGGACGCTTAACCAACTGAGCCACCCAGGCACCCTGGTGATAATTTTTTTTAATACAAAAGAAAGGAGGGAAAGCCAGGAAACCAAAAATTGTTACCTTCAGAGACTCCTTAGCATCTGGGGGGAGAGGCCTTGGGGCATCATGTGACAGAGTTCTGGCCAATGGATGAAAGCAGAACTCACTGGGTGGGTCTTCTGGTAAAGTTTATAAAAAGGGATAGATTTATTCATGCCTTCCTGCCTTTCCTCCTTATTTTTTTTTTCCTGGAATGCTACCTGGAGGGGCGGCAACTATCCTGTGACCATAAGGATGAAAGCTGGAAATCAGATGGAGTCTGGGTCCTAAATGGTATATTTGGGCTGCTGCATCTGTCTAGAATTGCCAACTTCTGGAGTTATTGTTATTGGCTGATAAATAAACCCGTACCTATTAAAACCACAGTAGTCACCTCTTCAGTTCCCTGCAGCTGAATGCAACCCTGAGTGCATAGCATTCTATCATATGAATATATCACAACGGAATAT
The DNA here is from genome assembly GCA_017311185.1 of Proteles cristata cristata. NCBI lineage: Eukaryota > Metazoa > Chordata > Mammalia > Carnivora > Hyaenidae > Proteles > Proteles cristata. The sequence continues at coordinate 1,308,368 of JAESUZ010004583.1, forward strand.
TAAAATTCCCTACTGATTCACTGCTACTATAAATAACATTGCAATGAGTATCTCTTAACACATCTTTATTTGTGTCTCCAATTATTTACTTTGGCTTTATTTCTAGAAAAGGAATTATCTGTTCAAAGGGCAAGCCGTTTGGGGGATATTTTTGTTTGCTCATTTTGTTTTGCTTATATCTCTTGGTGCATCTTTCAAATGGTCATGCAAGCACATTGTGCCAACAAGACTTCTACCAGCTGCAGGTAAGTCAGGATAACTTACAGACCACTTCCTGAAGCAGGAGCTGAGCTGAGTCAGTCACTGCCTATTAAGGATCATTGTGCCAAGGATGGCTCCAGCAAGGAGGCCTGCTTGTGATCTGAGCCTTGAGAGGACTGGTTCTGACCTACTGCTCCTCCTCCTCCTGCAGTTTCTGCGGAGGCTCCCATCCCCGATGGTTGCAGATTCTAACCCAGGGTCTCTCCATCTCTGCACACTAATGTTTGGGGATGGATAATTCTTTGTTGTAGGAGTAGTCTTGTACATTGTAGATGTTTAGCAGTATGTCTGGCCTCTACCCACTAGACACTATACCACCTGCTCTCCATATGACAACCAAAAATATCTCAATAATGCCAATTGTCTCCTGGAGGCAAAAAATCAGCCTCAATTGATAACTACTGATCTAACGTATCATCTGGTTGGGGAATAATTCAGTTCCAATAGAGAGAAGATTCTGGTCCAGTTCAGAATTTGTAGGTTGCATGACCAGAGAAAGAAAGGGTTGTAAGTGGTGAGAAGGTTTCCTGTGGGGCTGGCATCAAAGAAAGATGGAGCATTCACTGACACGCATAATAGGTGTGCCCATGACCAAGAAGCCCCATAAAGCAAACCCACAAAACAACATGGCACGAAAGGAGTCAAGAGCAGTGTTCTGGGGCCTCAGAGACATGCGAGGACATCACCTTAGAGATTGATGTGGTTACTGCTGGTTTGTTTAGCATTGGTTTGAATCTCTTAACACCTCTAATATGCTGCCGAAAATTCTTGTGTGTGAAAGCATACCAGGTTGAAAAACCACCATTCCAGCTTGAGTTCTGCTGTAATGAAGTGTTATTTTATTCAAGGAAACAACATTCATTGAGTACCAGACCAAAAGCAGGCACTGAGCTGGGCAGCAGAAGCAAACACTCAACATGATCCTTTCTTTCCCAGAGCCCATGGTTAGTTGAGGAAGTTACTCTATTAAGCAAAAGATTACAAGAGCAAGATAGATTATCTGTGCTTTGGTTTACTCATCTTTCAAAAGCAAGAACAGTCTATGATTATCTAACCTCACAGGGTTGCTGGGTGATCATGAGCAGTTTGTGGAGGTTCCCTGACGTCTCAGTCAAGGATGCCATGCCCTGAGGAAAAGACAGACCGAAACCCCTGTCTTGGCAGAAAGTGGGAAAAGAGAGACCATTAGCCCAGTTCTCTCCATGAAGCAGAATGAGGCCAAACCCAGATCTGTCACTAATCTCTGATGTCAAGGGTATGACCAGGTACACGTTGAGTACCAGCATCTTTCTGGAAACCTGCAGTCTACTGGAGAGAGAAACTATAAGCAATAAAAGCAGCATGATTTATTAAGACAGAAAGATCATGCAAATGACATATCAGATAAAGGGTTGATATCCAGAATCTACAAGGAACTCACCAAACTACACGCCTGAAAAACAAACAACCCAGTGAAGAAATGGGCAGAAGATATGAACAGACACTTCTCCAAAGAGGACATCCAGATGGCCAACAGACACATGAAACGATGCTCAGCATCGCTTCTCATCAGGGAAATACAAATCAAAACCACACTGAGATACCACCTCACGCTAGTCAGAGTGGCTAAAATGAGCCAATCAGAGAACTCTAGATGCTGGCGAGGATGTGGAGAAACAGGCACCCTCCTACACTGTTGGTGGGAATGTAAACTGGTGCAGCCCCTCTGGAAAACAGTGTGGAGGTTCCTAAGGAAACTAACAATAGAACTCCCCTATGACCCAGCAATAGCACTGCTAGGAATTTACCCAAGGGATACAGAAATGTTGATGCATAGGAGCACATGTACCCCAATGTTCATAGCAGCACTCTCCACAATAGCTAAAACATGGAAAGAGCCTAAGTGTCCATCAACAGATGAATGGATCAAGAAGATGTGGTTTATCTATACCATGGAATACTACATGGCAATGAGAAACAATGAAATCTGGCCACGTGTAGCAACATGGATGGACCTTGAGGGTGTTATGCTGAGCGAAATAAGTCAGGCAGAGAAAGACAAATGTCATATGTGTGCACGTATAGGAGGATTAGGAGGAACTTAACAGAGGACCAAGGGGGAGAAGAAGGGCGGAAATGGTGGGGGAAAGGGAGAGGCAAACCATGAGAGACTCTTGAATGCTGACAAAAACTGAGGACTGATGGATGTGGGGGGGGAGGAGGGGTGGGCATGGAGGAGGGCACTTGTGGGGATGAGCACTGGGTGTTATGTGGAAACTAATTTGACAATAAACTATTTGTAAAAAAAAAAAAAAGGAAAAAAAGAAAAGACATTTTATGATAATGATATAACAACCCTAAAAAAAAAAAAAAAAAAAAAAGACAGAAAGATCATGTTTTTCTCTCACTCGATCTCTCTTTCACCCATTCTAAACCCTAAACCTGCTGTCCCTTTCCTACCCTCAGAAGAGGTGTGTGTTGCTGGGCAGGAAGCAGACATTATTTAAAGACAACCTCCCTTTCTGTATTTATGGGCTCTCGGTGAACTAAATTTTGAAGTTTTTGTTGTGTGTGGCTGAGACCCCAACATTGAAATGACTTAAATAAGACAGATATGGAATTGTGGGCAAGATGGCAAAGAAATAGAGAGTTCTGTATTTACTGCCTGCATCTCTCAAACAAAAAAGGGCTGAATCTAAAGGACTCTGAGCCACAAGAGTCTGGTAGGAAAAGAGATGGAGTCCACTGAGAAGACAGCCTCATAGGGCTACCTCAAGAAACAAGCCAACGTACACATGGTGGAGTGTCCCGAATATCACTACGAGTAGGGAAATAAAATAACCAAAGTCACAACAAGAGAGACCAAGGGACACAATTCAAACAACACTTCCTGAACAGATAGGGCCTGGACAGTCTATGAGCTTCCTTTAATATAGCAGTACTAGCTGGTGCAGAGCACATAACAAGCTTTTAAAACATACAAGAGACAGAAAACTAGCCAAAATGATGAAACAGAAGAACTCTCCTCTAAAGAAATTCCAGTAAGAACTGACAGCTGAAGAATTGGTCAAAACAAATATAAGCAACATAACTGACCAAGAATTTAGGACAATAGTCATAAAATTAATCACTGGGCTAGAAAAAGGCATGGAAGACACCAGAGACGCTATTGCTACAAAGATTATGGACCTTAAAAATAGTTGTGATGAATTAAAAAATGCTAAAAATGAGGTGCATACCAAAATGGAGGTGGACACTGCATAGATTGAAGAGGCAGAGAGGAGAATAGGTGAATTAGAAGACACAATTATAGAAAAAGAGTAAGCCAAGAAAAAAAAGAGATAAATTGATCCAGGAGCACGAAAGGAGAATTTGAGAACTGAGTGATGCAATCAAATGGAACAATATCCGAATCATAGGAATTCCAGAAGAGAAAGAGAGATGGAAAGGCACTGAAGAGGTACTTGAACAAATTAGAGCCTAGAACTTCCCCAATCTGGGGGAAGACACCAAAAATCCAAGAGATACAGAGAACTCCCCTCAGACATAACTTGAATCGATCTTCTGCATGAAATATCATAATGAAACGGCAAAATATAAGGATAAAGAGAATTCTGAAAGCAGCCCTGGGATAAATGGGCCCTAACATACAAAGGGAGACATATCAGAGTAATTGCAGACCTATCAACTGAAACTTGGCAGGCCAGAAAGAAATGGCAGGAAATCTTCAATGTGATGAACAGAAAAAATATGCAGCCAAGAATCCTTTATGCAGCAAGCTTCTCATTCAGAATAGAAGGAGAGATAAAGGTTTTCCTAAACAAAAATTGAAGGAATTCATCACCACTAAACTAGCCCTACAAGAAATCCTAAGGGGGACTCTATGAAGGAAATGTTGCAAGGAACACAAAGTACCAGAGATACGACTACAAGCATGAATCCTACAGAGAACACGATGACTCTAAACCAATAGCTTTCAATAATAACACAGAATGTAAATGGACTAAATGTTCCAATCAAAAGACATAGGGTAGCAGAATGGATAAAAAAACAAAATCCATCTATTTGCTGTCTACAAGAGACTCATTTTAGACGTGAGGACGCCCTCAGATTCAAAGTGAGGGGATGGAGAAATAGATCTAGAAGTCAAGAGAAAGCTAGTATAGCCATACTTATATCAGACAAACTGGACTTTAAACTTAAGGCAATAGCAAGGCATGAAGAAGGACACTGTATAATAATTACATGGTTTATCCATCAGAAAGAGCTAACAATTATAAATGTCTACGCACCGAATTCGGAAGCACCAAAATAAACAATTAATAAAACAATTAATCACAAACATAAACAATCTTATTGATAAGAATGTGCCAATAGCAGGGGACTTTAATACTCCACTTACAGCAATGGATAGACCAACTAGACAGAAAATCACTAAAAAAAAACAATGGACCTGAATGACACATTGGACCAGATGTATCTGACAGATATATTTAGAATTCTACATCCTGGGGCACCTGGGTGGCTTAGTCGGTTAAGTGTCCGACTTTCACTTAGGTCATGATCTCGCGGTTCGTGGGTTCGAGCCCCGCGTCAGGCTCTGTGGTGCCTGCCAGCTCAGAGCCTGGAGCCTATTTCAGAGTCTGTATCTCCCTCTCTCTCTGACCCTCCCCTGCTCATGCTGTCTTTCTCTCTCTCTCTCTCTCTCCTAGAAATAAATAAAAATTTTAAAAAATTAAAAAAAAAGAATTCTACATCCTGAGGCTATGGAATTCACTTTCTTCTCGAGTACACATGGTACATTCTCCAAGACAGATTGCATACTGGGTCATAAAGCAGCCCTCAATAAATATAAAAAAATTGAGATCATACCATGCACACTTTCAGATCACAATGCCACGAAACTTGGAATCAATCACAGGAAGAAGTCTGGAAAACCTCCAAAAACATGGAGGTTAAAGAACACCCAACTAAAGAATGAATAAGCCAATCAGGCAAATAGAAAAGAAATTTTAAAATATATGGAAACAAATGAAAATGAAAATACAACAATCCAAACTCTATGGGATGCAGCAAAGGTAGTTCTAAGAGGAAACTACATTGAAATCCAGGCCTACTTCAAGAAACTAGAAAAAGCACAAATACAAAATTTAAGAACACACCTAAAGAAACTAGGAGAGCAACAAGAATACCCCAAACCCAGCCAAAGAAGAGAAATAATAAAGATCAGGGCAGAAATAAACAATATAGAATCCAAAATAACAGCTAAACAGATCAATGAAACCAAGAGTTGGTTTTTTGAAAAAATATACAAAATTGACAAACCTCTAGCCAGGCTTCTCAAAAAGAAAAGAGAGAGCACCAAAATAGACAAAATCACAAATGAAAATGGATTTATTACAACCAATCCTTTAGAAATACAAACAATTATCAGGGAATACTATAAAAAATTATACGCCAACAAACTGGACAAACTGGAAGAAATGGACAAATTCTAAACACACACTCACTACCAAAATTCACATGGGAAGAGATAGAAAATCTGAACAGACCCAAAACCAGTGAATAAATTGAATCAGTTATCAATAACCTCCCAACAAATAAGAGCCCTGGGCCAGATGGCTTTCTTGGGGAATTCTACCAGACATTTAAATCAGAGTTAATGCCCATTCTTCTCAAGCTATTCCAAAAAATAGAATTTGAAGGAAAGCTACCAGACTCATTTCACTTTGATTCCCAACAAAAAAAGAGAACGACAAGCCAATATCTTTAATGAATATGGATGCAAACATCCTCAACATGATACTAGTAAATCGAATTCAACAGCATATAAAAAGAATTATCGACCATAATGAAGTGGGATTCAGTCCTGAGTTACAGAGCTGGTTCAATATTTGCAAATCAATGTGATACATTACATTAATAAAAGAAAAAATAAAAACCATATGATCCTGTCAATAGATGCAGAAAAAGCATTTGCCAAAATTCAGCATCCTTTCTTAATTAAAACCCTCGAGAAAGTCGGGATAGAAGGAACCTACTTAAACAACATAAAAGCCATTTATGAAAAGCACACAGCTAACATCATCCTCAATGGGGAAAAACTGAGAGCTTTCCCCTTGAGATCAGGAACACGACAGGGATGTCCACTCTCACCACTGTTGTTTAACATAGTGCTGGAAGTCCTAGCATCAGCAATCAGACAACAAGATGAAAAAAAAGGCATCAGAATCGGCAAAGATGAAGTCAAACTTTCATTTTTCACAGAGGACATGATACTCTACATGGAAAACACAACAGATTTCCACCAGAAGTCTACTAGAGCTGATCCCTGAATTCAGCCAAGGCACAGGGTACAAAATCAACGTACAGAAATTGGTTGCATTTTTATACCCCAATAATGAAGCAACAGAAAGAGAAATCAAGAAACTGACCCCATTTACAATTGCACACACATACACACACACACACACAAAAAAAAAAAACAAAACCATAAAATCCTTAGGAATAATCCTAACCAAACATGTAAAAGATGTGTATGATAAGAACTATAGAAATTTATGAAAGAAATTGAAGAAGACACAAAGAAATGGAAAAACATTCCATGTTCATGGATCAGAAGAATAAATATTGTTAAAATGCAATACTACCCAAAGCAATCTACACATTCAATGCAATCCAAATCAAAATTATACCAGCATTCTGCTCAAAGCTAGAACAAACAATCCTAAAATTTGTATGGAACCACAAAAGACCTCGAATAGCCAAAGTAATATTGAAGAAGAAAACCAAAACGGGAGGCATCACCATCCCAGACTTTAGCCTCTACTACAAAGCTGTCGTCATCAAGACAGTATGGTATTGGCACCAAAACAGACACATAGGCCAATGGAATGGAATAGAGAACTCAGAATTGGACCCACAAATGTATGGCCAATTAATCTTTGACAAAGCAGGGAAGAGTATCCAATGGAAAGGAGACAGCCTCTTTAACAGATGGTGCTGGAAAAACTGGACAGTAACATGCAGAAGAATGAAACTAGACCACTTTCTTACCCATACACAAAAATAAACTCAAAATGGATAAAGGACCTGCATGTGAGAGAGGAAACCATCAAAACTCTAGAGGAGAAAGCAGGAAACAACCTCCTTGACCTCAACCATAGCAATGTCTTACTCAACTCATATCCAAAGGCAAGGGAATCAAGAGCAAAAATGAACTATTGGGACCTTATCAAGATAAAAACTTCTGCACAGCAAAGGAAACAATCCATAAAACTAACAGGCAACCAAAGGAATGGGTAAAGATAGTCACAAACAACATATCAGATAAGGGGCTAGTATCCAAAATCTATAAGGAACTCACCAAACTCCACACCTGAAAAACAAACAATCCAGTGAAGAAATGGGCAGAAGACATGAACAGACACTTCTCCAAAGAGGACATCCAGATGGCCAAGTGACACATGAAACGATGCTCAGCATCCCTCCTCATCAGGGAAATACAAATCAAAACCACACTGAGATACCACCTCATGCGAGTCAGAGTGGCTAAAATGAGCAAATCAGAGGACTCTAGATGCTGGCGAGGATGTGGAGAAACGGGCATCCTCCTACACTGTTGGTGGGAATGTAAACTGGGTGCAGCCCCTCTGGAAAACAGTGTGAAGGTTCCTAAAAAAATTAACAATAGAACTCCCCTATGACCCAGCAATAGCACTACTAGGAATTTACCCAAGGGATATAGGAGTGCTTATGCATAGGGGCACATGGACCCCAATGTTCTTAGCAGCACTTTCAACAATAACCAAATCATGGAAAGAGCCTAAATGTCCATCAACTGACGAATGGATCAAGAAGATGTGGTTTATCTATACAATGGAACACTACTTGGCAATGAGAAAGGACGAAATATGGCCATTTGTAGCAACATGGATGGAACTCGAGGGTGTTATGCTAAATGAAATAAGTCAGGCAGAGAAGGACAGATACCATATATTTTCACTCATATGTGAAACAGGAGAAACTTAACAGAGAACTATGGGGGAGGGAAAGAAGTTAAGGAGAGGGAGGGAGGCAAACCATAAGAGACTCAAATATTGAGAACAAACTGAGGGTTGATGGGTGGGGAGAGAGGAAAAGAAGTGATGGGCATGGAGCAGGGCACTTGTGATGAGCACTGGGTGTTGTATGGAAACCAACTTGACAATAAACTATAAAAGAAAAAAAAAACAAGACAGATGTTTATCTTGCTCTATTATAAGCATCTGAACCAGAATGGCCTCTGCTCCCCAAAGTCACTGAGGCCCAAGTTCTTTCTCTCTTGTTGGTCTGCCATCCCTGAAATGTTGCCCTCATCTGTTTGGCACAAATGGCTGTCATATCTGCATTCTAGCCAGGATGGAGGGAGATTGGGGTAGGAGGGCATGCCCGTGCTCTTCAAGATCGTGAGCCAGAAGTTGCTCCAATGATGTGCTGGAGGTGTGTCCCACTGATTCTAAGAAATGATTGTGCATATCTCTTCCTGACTCATATTTCTAGCTTGCAACAGCTGTGTGAGAGTATTTACACCATGGAAATTGGCAAACACTACAATCAGGGCTTTATTTTCCTGGAAGAGATGACTATTAAACAATTGCCACCACAGCCCTCACATGTCTTCTTCTCACAATTTACTGGTGAGAACTTAGGGACAAGGTCACCCCTGGCAAGGAAAGCTAAAAAATGCAATCTCCCATTTGTACTGTCATGTGTCCAACTATAAGTCATATTGCTGTGGAATAAGGGTAGAGTGGATGCTAGAGGCAACTAGCAGCCTCTGCCCCCAGGCTTATGGAGAGACTATGCCCAGGAGGTGAGGTATGGATTCCACAGGGAGTGGAGCTGGTTTCAGAGACTTCTGGGCAGACCTGGTGGGCAGTAGTTAGCACGGCTCCAGGCAGGTTCCTACGCACATGGACCAGTGCCTCAAGCCACTCACTGCCACAAGCCACTTGGACTTCCTGGGCTTTCTGAGTGAGCCATGAAGACCTTCCCACCAGCTGAGGTGAGGATAAACAGCTCCCAACACTCCACTCATCTACTTTTGTGGCTCTCTCTAAAATCCTCACCATATCTTCAACTTCCCCAACTCCCTTCCAGATGAAGAGTTTTTAGAGTCATGAAGCCATGTTCTAGACTTCCTCTGAAAATCAGGTACACATCCTAGACTGCCTCACTGCTCATTCTGGTATTTGATCTGCATTTGATCTTGGCACCTCAACTGAGGCTGTCAATCTACCATTCTGCTCCTCTGTGTTGTTAACAGCTCACAGAGAACCCACTACTGTGGACAATCATAAATACTCAAGCCAAGCCCTGGACATAACTGGTAACACTGAATGGTAAAAGCGATGACCACAGGGCACAGTGTTGCCTGGACAATGACAGTGGTGTCCACATACCTATATATAGGATTCCTCATAGAATGGGGCCAGAGTGTGAAGAGAACAGGAGTGGGCCATGGGTTGGGGGATAGTTCACCCTTCCCTGCTGTGTTCCAGTGCAGAATTCTAAGGAGTCTTAAAATTCTAAATTTAAATCCAGCCTTATAGATCATTACAAAGAGGCATTTTTCAAGGTAGAGGAAAGAAACATATTTTATTTAACTTTGTTAGCTTGATTTATAACTTAGAAATATAAAGACATGTGGTACAAGGACCTCCACTTACTTGTACTCTTGCCAGAGGCCTCCAAATGTTAGAAGCAGCTCACCACTGAGAGCTCCTTACTCTTGGCCCCATGTTATTCAGGCTGATAAGGCAAGAACCAGCACCTGGTTGTTCTTGCACTGAAAGTGTTTTTCATTTGCATCTGTAAGAATATTTGCAAAGCATGAAGCATGTGGGGCCCTTGGGAGAGAGGGAGAGCAGGCAGGCTTGGCTCTACCTTGACAGAGATGTCAAAGCCAGCAAGGTCATTTGGGAGAAGAAGGGACAAGGTAGAGTCAAGAAAGTAGGCAAAACAGAACCAATGATTCACTATTTTCATTTGCCCTTCATTGAAGACAAGTATTCAGTTTGGCATATAATCCCCTAGAACATTGTGAACAAAAACTTAAACAAATCTAGTACAATGGTTACCAGGCTTTTTTTAATTAGCAAAATCAAAAAGACTTATCAAAATGAAAACTTAAATGAAATCCCAATATTAAAGCAGCCAAAAATGATAAATAGCTTCTTCCATTCATTTAAATCCTTAGTAACTTTTGGAAACTACCTTATATTTATAGTTATCATTCAAGTTCCTCCTCAGTTGCCTGGGGACCCCAGAGCAGAAATGGAAAATCACTAACCTAGCAGTGGTGGGTTGCAGTAGTTAAGGCCTGCCCAACACTTATTCCCCCCTTTTCTGCTAACAGCCCTCCCTTCCCTCAGGCTATACAGTTTGGATGCAGCAGGCCTCAATGTCTCCCATTCCCCAGCCATTAGAGGGGATATAACCAAGGCCTGGGCAATCAGCATGTTCCATTTGCAGCCATAGTGACTGGTTCAGAGATAGAAGGTGACCATAGTAGGGTGAATTAGAGCTACTCCTAGGACTTCTGCAGGTAGAGTACGGTCTCTCCTAGAGACCTTCTAAGAGATAGGCTGTTAGAGGTAAGTGGAGATGGAGAGAGACTGAGACCCAATCATATGTGGGAGCCCCTGGATCAATCCATGCATGAATCTGAAGCTACCCTGGACTTACATGAGCCAATACTATTCCCTTCTCTACCCAGGCCAATTTTGTTGGACTTGTATCTTTCACCAACGAGACAGTCCTCCTGACAGATCATTTTGCACATGAAGATACTAATGCCCAGAGAGGGGATAAGCACCAGTCAAAGCAACAAGGATCTCAGCTATTCACATAAATGATGCACATTTTAACTTCTCCATGTCCTTTTCTGTTTACTAAAAGTGACCACAATTTTCTGTGTGAATGAGAATCTAGGCAGAGAATAAACAGTAGAAAGAAGATTCCTAAAACTCAGCCAATGAAAGGCAGCCCACACTCAGGAACAGACCTGCTTTACATGTTGGTGGAGTGCTTTGGTGACATCTGAGAGTCTGAGGGAGGGGGGTGCCACATTGTCCAAATCAATCTATCTTTTCCGCTGCCTGAAATTCAACCAATAAAGTATCTTTCTCCTAAGTTAAACATTGCCCTTTTCTTTAGATTTTTCTTTTAAAATGTTACCCCTCTGAAGAAGACAGGGATATCCACTCTCACTAATTTTATTCAACATAGTACTGGAAATATTCACCAAAGCAGTCAGACAACAAAAAGAAATAAAAGGCATCCAAATCAGCAAGAAAGAAGTAAACTTTCCACTATTTGTAGATGACATCTATATATAGAAAACCCTAAAGACTCCACCAAAAAAACTACTAGAACTGATAAATGAATTCAGTAAAGTCAGAGGATACAAAATCAACACACAGAAATCTGTTACATTTCTATATAACAATAATGCAGCAAAAAGAGAAATTAAGAAAAAAATCCCATTTACAATTGCACCAAAAATCATAAGATACCTAGGAATAAACCTAACCAAAGAGGGGAAAGACCTGTACTCTGAAAACTATAAAACATTGATGAAAAAAAATTGAAGATGACACAAAGAAATGGAAAGACATTCCATGCTCATGGTTTGGAAGAACAAATATTTTTAAAATATCCATACTACCCAAAGCTATCTACACATTCAATGCAATCCCTATCAAAACACCCACAGCATTTTTCACAGAGCTAGAACAAACAATCCTAAAATGTGTATGGAACCACAAAATACCCCCAAATAGCCAAAGCAACCTTGAAAAAGAAAAGCTAGAGGCATCACAATTCCAGATTAGAAGGTATATTAAAAAGCATCAAAACAGTATGCTATTGACACAAAAATAGACACATAGATCAATGGAACAGAACAGAAAACTGAGAAATGAACCCACAATTATATGGTCAATTAATGTTCAATAAAGGAGGCAAACATACGCAATGGGAAAAAGATCATCTCTTCAACAAACGGTTTTGGTAACACTGGAAAGCAACATGCAAAAGAATGAAATTGGAAAAAAAAAAAAAAAGGGGGCGCCTGGGTGGCTTAGTCGGTTAAGCGTCCGACTTTCGCTTGGGTCATGATCTCGCGGTTCGTGGGTTCGAGCCCCGCGTCGGGCTCTGTGCTGACTGCCAGCTCAGAGCCTGGAGCCTGTTTCAGTCTGTGACTCCCTCTCTCTCTGACCCTCCCCTGCTCACGCTGTCTCTCTCTCTCTCCTAGAAATTAAAAAAAAAAAAAAAAAAAAAAAAAAAACATTAAAAAAAAAAAAAAGAATGAAATTGGACCACTTTCTTATACCATACACAAAAATAATTCAAAATGGATAAAATATACAAATGGGAAATCTGAAACCATAAAAATCCTAGAAGAGAACACAGGCAGTAACTTTTTTGACATCAACCGTAGCAACTTCTTTCCAGATATGTCTCCTGAGGCAAGGGAAACAAAATCAAAAATAAACTATGTTTTAAAAAAAGCTTCTAGGGGTTTCTGGGTGGCTCATTTGGTTTAGCATCCAACTTGATTTTGCCCAGGTCATGATCTCAGGGTTCATGAGATCAAGCTCCACATTGGGCTCTACAGTGACAGGAGCCTGCGTGGGATTCTCTCTCTCCCTCTCTCTATACCCCTCCCCTGCTCATTCATTCTCATTTTCTCTCTCTCTCTTTCTCTCTCTCTCAAAATAAATAAATAAATATTTAAAGAAATAAATAAAAAATAGATAAATAAAAAGCTTCTACACAGCTAAGGAACAACCAACAAAAGTAAAAGGCAACCTATAGAAGGGGAGAAGATATTTGCAAACGACATATCTGATAAAGGGTTAGTACCCAAAACAAATAACTTATCAAACTCAACACCCAAAAAACAAATAATCCAATTTAAAAATGGGCAGAAGACATGAACGGGCATTTCTCCAAAGAAGACATCCAGATGGCCAACAAACACATGAAAAGATGCTCAACATCACTCATCATGAGGAAAATACAAATCAAAACTACAATGAGATATCACTTCAAACCTGTCAGAATGGCTAAAATCAACAAATGAAACAACAGATGCTGGAGAGGCTGTAGAGAAAGGGGAACCCTCATTAACTATTGGTGGGAATGCAAACTGGTGTAGCCACTCTGGAAAACAGTATAGAGGTTCCTCGGAAAGTTAAAAAAAGAACTACGCTATAATCCAGCAATTGCACTACTAGGTATATACCCAAAGAATACAAAACTACTAATTCAAAGAGATACATACACTTCAATTATATATATATTCAATACACTTCAATTAATATATATATTCAGTTATATATTACATATATATATTACACATATATATATTACACACACACACACATATACACACACACAATGGAATATTACTCAGCCATAGAAAAGAATGAAATCTTGCCATTTGCAATGACATTGGTGGAACTAGAGAGTGTTATACTAAGCAAATAAGACAGAGAAAGACAAATATCACATGATTTCACTCATATGTGGAAATTAAGAAACAAATGAGCAGAGGAAAAAAGGGAGAGACAAAGCAAGAAACAGACTCTTAACTATAGAGAACTGGTAATTACCAAAGGGGAGGTGGGTGGGGGGATGGGTGAAATAGATGATGAAGACTAAGGAGTGTACTTGTCATGATGAGCACTGGATTATATGGAGGTATTGAATCACTACATTGTACACATGAAACTAATACAGCACTGTATGTTAACTAACTGGAATTTAAATAAGGACTTTAAAAAGCACTACTCCTCTGGGCAGGAGTGACATCCTATACTCCTAATCCCATCATGGGAAAAAGATGACCAACACCCTTCTCCCAGATCAGGGAACCCTGAAGTATAATGTGTTGAGGGATACAAGGTTCTACAACGTGTGCTCATAGAGTCCTGACAGAGAAGGCAAAGTCACCACAGGAGAATACAGAATTTCTCTCTCTTTTCTTCACTGACATCTTTACAGGGTATCAGATAGTCCCAGAGAAGCAATGAGGGAAAATAAGGCAGACCTGTGTTCAAATCCTATTCTAGCCAATGCCTGGACAATGTCAGCCATATTATTTAACCTCTCTGAGCCTCAATTTCCTCACCAGTGAAATAAAAGTACAAATACCTATCCAGTGATGAGGATGAAATGAGCATGTAGACAACCCAGTGGATAGCAAGTGTTTAATAAATGAGTTCCCTTTGCTCAAAAGAAGAAAGCAACTATCTGCACTGTAGTGAGTCATCTCTAGAATACTAGCCATTTTATTATGCAACAAATGATGAGGTGTTTGGGGACAGAATTTGTGTGGGAGCAGCACTGCATATACCGTGGATGCAGGAGCAGCCAGTCTGGCCAGGAGCTCATGCCTGGGGCTGGGGCTTACCACCATCCTCACATTAGCACATCTGCACCCTTATCAGGTAGCACACCTTTCCTCCAGCCCAGCAGGCAGCAGGGTTCCCAACCACAGGTGCCCTGTGCCCATAAGTGTATACAGATAGTATGTATGTAAAGGCCCAAGGCCCAGACAGGAGTGGGTCCTGGTAATGTGAGGTGGTAGCTTGAGGAACTGGGGCTCAGAGAAGTTAAGGACTTTGTTGATTGTCACCCAGCAAATATAGCCAGGCAGGGCTAAAAAACAGACTTATCTATTTTTACTCAGGATCCTTTTCCCTGGCCACTCTGTCTGGGGCACCATTTTCAATACTTCACAATAGACCATCTGGAAAGGACTTTTTACATGTAAGGAAGTTGGAATCAGAAGTAGAGGTAGGGATGGATCAGAGAAACATCAAAATAAAAACCACAGAGCAGGCCAATACTAGTCTCTCCCTTTCCAGGGCTCCCTCATCTTCCCACACTTGGAGGAAATGATAGAAAATGTCTCTCATGCTCAGGTATCAAGAATCTCATATGTGACTCTCCAGAAAATTTGAATTTGTTAAAGAAGAGCTGAAGGCAATGCTTAGGCCAAATGAGGGTGCTAGGGGCTTCTAGGCACAGTCCCCTGCATCAGCACCTCCTGTTTCTGTCTTAGACCTAGTCTGGGGCTGAAAACTCCGCCAACGCTCCTCTGGTATCTAGAAAGCTCTGTGGCTGGGACTGGGGCCTGAGCTGGGAGTGCAGGAATTGCAGCATGTTCAAAGATATGTCACCAAAATAATGGAATGCCCCAGCCGCAGGCCAGGCTGACCTCCCAAAGTATGTGTTTGGGAGTTTGCAGCTGGAAACTGCTTGAAGAGAGCCAGGCCCACCCGGACACAGACAGGGCAGCAGCCCTACTCACTCCCACCTCCGGGCTAGGAGCAGGGCACTGTGTGGAGCCCCTCCTGACACAGCATCTCCAGGAAGGGGACCTGACCAGGGCTGGGGGCTGTGGTGGAGACAGGACGCCCCCTGCCAACAGGAAGTGAGTCAGAACCCAGATCCTGAGTCAATGAGGGCAGCTGAAAGTAGGATGCAGGAGGTGTCGTGGCCAGCCCCACAGACAGCAGGGAAGACAGACAGAATAAGAAAGTACAAGACCCCCAGAGAGCCCCGGATGGAGCAGGCCTGCTCAAGAGCCCCATGTTCCTGTTCCAAATGCCTCTCTAACTCCATCTTCTATTTCCCCACAAGATGAACTCTCATGAAGTTTTTAAGCACTCTGCTGAAGAAAGGAGATTATTGTCCTAGGAAATGTTTTGGATGGCTGGGCATTATGGGAAGTGGTGTTCTTGAGAAAGCAAGATTGGGCTGTGTGGGTCTTTGGCCCAGCTGACCTCTGTGCAGGCAGAAATTTGTTGAGAGAGCTGATCAGGAGCCAAGGACCTTTACCCAGCATGCATGGACTGAAGTGGGGTATTGAGGACATCACTCAACTGAAGTCCCATGGCTGTCTTCCCTGTGCAGGGGCCCTGGCACACAAAACCCCATGAGTCTCAGGTCACACCACCATCACCCAGTGCCCCTTTGCCACAAAGACCACCTGGTTACTCACATCACACCAGAGGCAGGGAGGGGCAGCCTCATGCTGTCAGGGAGGGAGATGGGGCTGGTTTAGGTCACAGCCCAAAGATGGTGGCTCTCTCCCTTCCTTGGCATCCCCTAGGATGTGCACCAGTCACTTAAAAGGCCAATGTTGCAGAGTCTCCAAGTTCACAGGCAGAAAAGGGGGCTCACCAGAAGGCTTTCCCTGTCTGAGTGGCTCTGTCCTGGCTCCAGGTCCAGAGTGGCACTTCAGCTAAGCAGCAGCAAGCCAGGGCTCTCAGCTCCTCTCCCCAGGGTCCTGCAGAACACTATCACCTTCCTCTCTGCCCACCCACAGCTCCACCTACCCCTTCTACCACACCAGGCAAGAACCCACATTACCCCAAACCCCACAGAACAAAAACACTAAACTAACATATCCACATATATTCTCTCATATACATTCATAGAGTCTTCTCTTGTTCTAACATTAATTTTCACACCCAAACACACACCAATACACACTCATGTAAGAATACACAAGATTTGCATGCTCTTACACAAATACATAAAACATTCCCAGCATCAGTTATTCAAATGTTTACATACAGACTCGCAAGTGAATACATGCTTTCACACATATACATGATCACACACATAAACATATTCACCATGCACACACACACATACACTCACATCCTCACATATTAGCATTTGACCACTCAAGATATCTGAAGCTGCCCTCACTAGGGTCAGAAAGCAAGAGCCCCCAGCTCCTAAGCCTCAATTTGGATGTTCCTCCTATCCTTCCATGGCTGCCTCCCCAGACTCCCTCCTACCCACCATGCAGTTAGTCTGGCTCCTCTTTGCTATTTCACTCAGTGAGCATGGTCATTTCTGCCCCTTGTTACCTCCGTCAAGCTGTTTCCCTTGTTTCAATGCTCACCCCCATGATGTCCTATCTATCCAATCCTACCCACTCTGCAAGATCTCCAACACATTCCTGTCCCCATGAAGTGCTGTCATCAGCACTGGCCTGGGGGCAAGCCTGCACCTTGGGAAGAGTGGCGACCCATGCAGGTGTGCCCTGAATCCAGGGGTCCCCATATGGTTCCTGGATAAGAATCTTGTCTCATTCAAGTACCAGGTAGCAAAAGCCTGGAGACCCAAGGAAAGAGCCATGCCACACCCATTGTAGCCTCAGAACACACAGTTAAGAGCTCAGTCTTTAGCTCAGCACTGCCTGGGGTATTGCCCCCCAGATCACTCTATTCTCACTTAGGACTTTCTAGTTGAAAGGCATCAACTCTGTGGTCAGACATGCTTGGGTATAAATCCCAGCCCCACTATTTCTTTATTTTTTAGTTTTTTTTAAAGTTTTTAAAAATGTTTTATTTATTTTTGAAAGAGAGAGATAGAGCATGAACAGGGAAGAGGCAGAGAGAAAGGTAGACACAGAATCTGAAGCAGGCTCCAGGCTCTGAGCTGTCAGCACAGAGCCTGACACAGAACTTGAACCCACAAACCATGAGAGCATGACCTTAGCCAAAGCTGGATGCTTAAATAACAGAGCCACCTAGGCACTCCTCTTTAAGTCTGTTTATTTATTTTGAGAGGGAGAGAGAGTGTACATGTGCAAACTGGAGAGGAGCAGAAAAAGGGAGAGAGAGAATTCCAAGCAGTTTCCATGTGTCATTACAGAGCCCAATGCAGGGCTCAACCCCATGAACTGTGAGATCATGACCTGAGCTGAAATCAAGAATTGGATGCTCAACTGACTGAGCTACTCAGGCACCCCCCAACCAAGCCGCACTATTTCTACCACTATAACTTGGGCAACCTCCCTAACATGTCTTGGCCTCAGCTTCCTCACCTAAAGAAATGAAAACAATAATTCTTTCCTCGCAGGTATGGAATGAAAATGTGGATACAAAGTACTCTGCACAATGGCTGACACAGAGTAGGTGCTCATCGCAACATGGTGCCCTTCTCCATTGCCCCTCTCAGCTCTCCTTGCCTACAGTCTGAAAGAGTTTAACACCCATGATGGAGTGGTCCTGAGCAGAATCAAGGGAAGTTCCAGCCCACACCCCTCCCCAAGGCTGCATCTAGGTCTGCTCCCCTCATGGGGAGCCCCAGAGCTCCAGGACATCTTTGATTAATAAGAAGCAGAAAGATAAGCCTCATGATAATTAATAAATCATTAGCAGCATTACTTTTCATCAGATAAGCCCATTAATTGTTCCCATTTCCTTACAAAAAAAAAAAAAAAACCCAGATCAGGGGCCCCTTGCAGTGAGTTGATTTTATGAGAAATCCAAGCCCATAAAGAAAAGCAAGTCCCTGGTGGGATGAGCAGCATCCACCTGCAATGGCACCGGGACAACAGATGCCCAGCCCACAATTATGCCCTGTGGGAGGGCAGGGACCAGAATACACAAAACAACTCCTTGCCTCCCAGGCAGGGCACTAAGGTAACTCAGAGGCTCCTAACTCAGAGCTGGCGGATTTCCCTCTGGAACCAACACCAACTGATTACCACCATCTGCTGTAGCCATACTGAAGAAAAGTCACGTCCGAATTGAGAGGAAAAAAATCCTAATTGATTAGCAGTGAGTGGCAGGGTCACAGGACAGGCCATGAAGGCACAAGGGGCACATCTAGCCATTCATTCCTTCTTTCATTCATTTATTCTGCAAATGACTCACAAGTGTCAAGTGCTGTACAAGGGGCTGGGGATATTGGAACAAAAAGAGCCACAGTTCTACCTTTCGTGGAGTCTATATTTACCATCTCTAAGACCTGTTCCTTTTCAGAGGAAGAAACTGAAACAAGGAAAGGGCTGCCCAAAGCCATACTGAGGTTCTGTGGCAAAACCAGCTAGAGCTCCTTCACTGTCCCCTTTCCAGCCCCTCTTTCACTCAAAGGAACAGCAAAAGTATCCAGCCCTCCAGTCCTCCCCCCTGCCCAAACACAAACATAGATGTTCTGCATAGCACATTCTCATTCAGTTAGAGAAATGTTTTTGAACACCTGTCATATACAGAAGCACTGAATTGGGGCACACAGAAATTGCTCCCCAGACGCTGGCTGGCTGGTTAGATGGAAAAGGCTACCTTAATAAATAATAACAAAGCAAAATGATGAGGCAGAATAGGAGGCATGCCTTAACAAAGTACTCTGAGACATTAAAGGCAAAAAGCATGCTGAGGAATCCAGGAAGGCTGTCTGAAGGAAGCAGTGGGTTAGGAAGGAACTGGAAAGGTTTGGAGATAGATCTTGAAGCTCTTGAAGTATATATATATATATATATTTTTTTTTTAAGTTTATTTTTGAGAGAGACAGCATGAACAGGGGATGGACAGAGAGACAGAGAAAGAGAGACAGAGACAGAGACAGAGAGAATCCCAAGCAGGCTCTGCTCGGTCAGCACAGAGCCCA
Organism: Proteles cristata cristata; assembly: GCA_017311185.1. NCBI lineage: Eukaryota > Metazoa > Chordata > Mammalia > Carnivora > Hyaenidae > Proteles > Proteles cristata. The sequence continues at coordinate 1,328,075 of JAESUZ010004583.1, forward strand.
CTGTGGGGTTCAACTCATGAAACCATGAGATCATGACCTGAGATGAAACCAAGAGTCGGACGATTTGGACGCTTAACCAAATGAGCCACCCAGGTGCCCCAAGTGCTTAAAGTATCTTGAAGATACTGCTTGGGAGTTTAAAATTTTTTTAATTTTTATTTATTTTTAAGAGACAGAAAGAAACAGAGCATTAATGGGGGCAGAGCAGAGAGAGACAGAATCTGAAGCAGGCTCCAAACACTGAGCTGTCAGCACAGAGCCCGATGTGGGGCTTGAACCCATAACTGTGAGATCATGACCTAAGCTGAAGTCAGACACTTAACCAACTGAGCCACCCAGGCACCCCGATGCTTGGGAGTTTAAATTTGTTCCTTGGCTCTTTACTTCTACCCTATGAAGGCACACTCAGAGGATACCACTGGATAAACCTGACTTACCTTCCTATAGCATCAATCTCACTTATAGATTTGAAAGGAAAAAGGGTTTTTTGGGTTTTGTTTATTTATTTATTTATTTTCAAAGAGAGAGCACTGTGTGAGTGGGAGCGGGGCAGAAAGAAAAGGAGAGAGAGAGAGAGAAAATCCCAAGCAGGCTCCATGCTCAGTGTGGAGCCCAACCGGGGACTTGATCTAAAGACCGTGAGATCATGACCTGAGCCAAAATCAAGAGCTGGACGCTTAACCAACTGAGCCATCCAGGCGCCCTAAAAGGGAAAAGTTTTTAATTAAAGTATTCTTAGAAATGTTGTCATACCTACACAAAACTAAATTCCAAGTAGATTAAAGAACTAAACATTGAAATAAATAAAACTATGAACATGCCAGAATAAAATATAGGAGTATATTTATATATACTTGGGATAAGAAAATTTTCTAAGCATGGTACAAAATTAAGATGACCTAAATTAAAAAACAAGCAGACATGTCCACATAAAAATTTTACATTTTCTAGTGAAAAAGATACCAAAACCAGAATTAAATAGTATCAGATGAGGAGAATGTTTGTAATAATATATATAATAAACAAAGGACCAAAATCTCCAAAACAGAAAGAGTTCCCAACAAAAAGATAATCAATATGCAATTCACAGAAGAAATACAAATGGCAAATAAACCAGAACTTCTGAACCTCAGCACTATTAACATTTGGAGCCAGTAGTTCTTTCTGCACACTAGATGTCAATAGTACCTCCATCCCTACCCTCCACTCCATTGAAATAATAAAAAATGTCTCCAGACACTGACAAATGTCTCATGGGAGGCAAAATCATCCCTAGCTGAGAACTATTGCTAATAAACATAGGAAAGCAGCCACTACCTTCTGAATGAACAGATAACTGCAAATTAAAATAACAGTGAAATGTCATTTTCTCTTACCAGATTGGGAAGATTTTAAAAATTAATAGTAACTATGTATGGCAGGGATTTGGGAGGAATGATGTTCTCATTCTTTGTTGGTGGGAACATAAGTGCATACAAAATTTTAGAAGACAATATGGCAGAATCTATCCATTTTTTAAATCTGTAAGTGCACCAACCAAGCAATTCCACTTTTGAACTCTGCGCCACAGAACTATGCACAAAAGTGCAAAGGACTTCCACACACACATACAAAGGATGTTTGCTGAGTGCTTTTTTGTAATAGTGCAAATCTGGAAACAAGTATTAATGAGTAAAGAAATGGTTAAACTATAGTACACTCATATAAATCAGACAGTAAAAAGAGTTGCCAAGGCATATAGTGGAGTAAAAAATGTGAGCTGCAAAATAACACAATCCTCTATGAATTTTTAAGTTGAAGTGACATATTTTCATGTGTTTGTGTGTGCCATTAAAAAGAGAGAAAGAAAGATGTGAAAAAACAAACAGTAAATTATTGATTGTGGTTAATCATACAAAGGGGGGTAAAGGATGAGAGTAGTAAGTATAGAGAGAAAAGAATTTCAATGTTGCTTTATGGAGTTCTGTATTGTTTGAATTTTAACAGTGAGCATGTGTTATTCTTTTTTTTTCATGCCCACATCCCCCCTTTTATTTTTGAGCATGTATTATTCTTAAAATTTGTTTAAACATGTTTTCAACACCCCCCCCCAATGTCATGTATGTACAAGTAAAATCAGCAAAGTCCAACTGATCTCTGTTGATCCACATCATTTCTCCCAAAGGCTAGATAACAGAAAAGTGGAATGTACAGTGAGAGGTGGGACAATCCAACTCTCTTGGTGATGAAGAAAGCCAATGCCTTCTAGTTAAAGCGAACCGAACTCACTATTGCAGCAAAAACAGATCTGGCCAATGGCTCAGCCACAGGCTGAGGCTGGGCAGGGCATGTGTTTTCTTAGCAATTCCCTGAAATGTTCTGAAAAAGGAGTTTGCCAACTTAGAAACCAGTTTTATTTTCACTTTGACTGTATAAAGCTGACGTTCCCAAACTGCTTGGCTGCCTGCTATTGTTCCTCTTGATCATGTATTCTGTTTACAAATATCACTGGGCAGCTTTCCACTTCCCACCATGGTAAATTTTCTGCAAACACAGAAAAACCAGAAGTTCTAGGGTTTGTATTATTTTTAATTTATCTTTATAAAATATAGTAATTTTTCAATTATGTTTTCAACTTAGAACATGGATCAGTGGTTGAAAATAGGAGATCTGAAGCATAAACTTGTAACCAGTGAAAATATGAAGCTATTGAGGCAAAATCAGAATAGCAATGAGTCACATAGTCATGACAGATGTGCTGTTGACCTTAAGGTCCACCATGTGACCATGACAGACACCAGGACCAGAACTCTACCCCAACCACATCTAATGAGCAACTCCCTAAAATACCAAAGAGTGAGTGAGGTAGGTTTTACTTTAGTGGAATTTGTTTTAGTGGAGTCACAGAAGAGCACATGAAATAATGGTATGAAAACCATCTCATACTGCAATGACATTGAAAATGTCAAGTATGCAATTTCAGAGAAAAAAAATCACAGAATAGTTCAAAAACATAAAATAAAGAAGACGTAGAGAGACGTAACAAAAAATGAAAACAAGAAAAGCAAATTAGGGATGCCTGGGTGGCTTACTCAGCCAAGCATCTGATTTCTTGATTTTAGTTCAGGTAATGATGTCATGGTTCATAAGATGGAGCCCTGCATTGGGCTCCATGCTGACAGCACAGAGCCTGCCTGGGATTGTCTCTCTCTCTCCCTCCCTCTCTGCTCATCCCCCACCCTGTCTCTATCTCAAAATTAAAATTTAATTAAAAAAATTTTTTAAACAAACTAAAGAGTCCTAAAGATTTCTTTAGTCTGAGAAATATCTCTGAAGTGGTAGCTTGAGTAGTTGGATCAAAGTTGACTAAGTGCTTCACCATAAGTAGGACCACACCTCTATCTGTATCAAAAAGAGGCAACCAATTTAAAAACAGTATCCTTACAGAGTCATACTGTCTACCAATGCACTTGAGTGGGTTCAAAATGACAGATATAGAGAGGACAGCAGCTATGAAAATGCAGATATTAATGATCTGGCTCTTTTATCCAGTCTTTGTTCACCATAATTCTAACAAATGTCTGTGAAGACATGTCCATTTCTGAAGTGGTTGATGGTAAAACAACAAGGAAATATACTTTCTTTTTTTAAAATATTTTCTTTATTTTTGAGAGAGAGATAGAAACAGCATGAGCAGGGGAGGATCAGAGAGAGAGGGAGACACAGAATCCGAAACAGGTTCCAGGCTCTGAGCTAGCTGTCAGCACAGAGCCTGATGCGGGGCTCGAACCCACGAACCATGAGATCATGACCTGAGCTGAAGTCGGACTCCCAACCAACTGAGCCACCCAGGCTCCCCACAAGGAAATATACTTTCAACAAGGTATGTAAGTCTGAGAAGATCATTATCAACTGTAAATAAGCAGCTCAGGTCACCTCAGAGGGAAGCCAAATCTCTGATGGGCAAAATGGCAGAGAATAGTGGCTATTATACACAATGAGCTTTCCTGGAACCTACATCACACATAAAGCATGTTTTTAAAAGCCCATCTCTTAAGTTCCAAGTGTTAAAAACTTCTAATTGAAATTCAGTATAGAAAACTTAGCAGTTTGAATACTTATCTCTTAGGGCCACTTTATAATTAAAGAAAGGTTGTTTTGAAAGCTTGCTTTACCAAACATATGTGTGCTGGCTTAATAGGAAGAAGATGCTGGCCTAGGTTTTCAGACTTGAGGGTGATGTTTTTCATAGAGGAAAATATCAAGCATGGCATTACTAAGGGCAAAACTCATTAAGGTGAATAAAGTCTTTGTTCACTGAAATGTCAGCAAGTGGCTCTCAGAGATGCTTTATTTAGAATATGTTTTCAAGGCTAAATACTCTTGATCAACAACTGCAAGGTAAAGCTGAAAGATGATTCTATTGCCATGATCACTGCCATAAAAATGTCATTACAGAGTTGGACAAGGAGAGCTGATCAGGAGAACTAAGTGTAATTGAACCTTTTGGTTTATTTGCACGTAACAGTCCCCTTAGGGTTCATTTGACGTTTTCAAAACTGTTAGATTTATTGCAACAGCATCCTATTGATTAGCCAATGGTGCATATAGGGATTGTTTTCTCGTTCCTGATGACAATAATTTAAAATATTAATTTATACTTTTCACACGACCCCATTCATCTTTGATGCCTTCCTTCTTTCTGATATGGTAAGATCATCCTGGATCATCCACTGCAATTCCTGCCCCAGATCTGGAATCAACCAATTCTGCAAGAGGACACAGCTCCCTTTGGGAGATTCTTTAGGAGATTCTATACCCCTGGGCCTTTCTTTTGTCCATGCAGCATCCCTGGAAGTTGTGTGCAAAACAGACTATTGCAGTGGAAATGGCAGCCTCCCCACCCCCAGAACAGTGTTAAAGATAAGGTAGTTTCCTGAGTTAAAACCAGGAACAAAAGACAAGAAATCTATAACCAATAGTGAGCTAGAAAAAGGACAAAAGAACCATACACACATAAAGTATTTAAAACAACACTCCACTCAGTCACTGGTCAACACAAGGATAAAGCCACTGAGAAGTAGGTGGGACCAACAGCTATGAAAAGGGGGGTTGTCCTTTAGATGATGATTCTACGGTGGGAGAAGCTTGACAGAGGGGAATTTAGGACAAACAACAGGAAAACCAGCTTCCTATAAAATGGAACAAACATGGTAGCTGGTGAACAAACAAACATGGGTTTTAATGTGAGCAGCACTAAACTACCCCATTCCTACCACTCTCTAGCTGTGTGACCTTGAGGAAACTGCTGTTCCTCCTAGAATTCCAGGTTCCTTCTTGGTAAATTGTGGGATAATTGTGCCTGTGAGAGTTATGAAAATTAGATGAGACAGGTGGCATCACACAGTTTATCTCCTTTACTTAAAAAAATTTTGGGGGCGCCTGGGTGGCTTAGTCGGTTAGCGTCCGACTTCGCTAGGTCATGATCTCACGGTTCGAGCCCGGCGTCGGGCTCTGTGCTGACTGCCAGCTCAGAGCCTGGAGCCTGTTTCAGTCTGTCACTCCCTCTCTGACCCTCCCCTGCTCACGCTGTCTCTCTCTCTCTCTCTCCTAGAAATAAAACATTAAAAAAAAATTTTTTTTTTAATGTTCATTTATTTTGAGAGAGAGTGACAGCAAGAGCAGGGAAAGAGAGAGACACAGAATCTGAAGCAGGCTCCAGGCTCTGGACCATCAGCACAGATATAGGGGTCAAACTCATAAACTGTGAGATTATGACTTGAGCTGAAGTCAGACACTCGATTGAGCCACCTGGGCACCTCTTCTCCTTTACTTTTGAAGCATCTCCTGCTCTGAGGTGGCCAGCCGTTATCTGACATACAGTAGGTGCTCAAAAAACTTTAAGTAAAGGGGATAAATGAATCTATTCCCTTTGAGAAGATAATTTTAATGTTGGAAAGCTCACTTAAGCAGAAGTCTGGAGAGTGGGATGAATGGGATTCAACTGCAAAGGAATTGGGAATCGCCAGCTTGTTTGAACACCGTATCCCAGAAAAGCAGAGGTTTCCATGGGTGGAAGGTAGTAGCATGGCTTTGGGAAGAATCAAGAGATCAGGGATGGCTTCCTGAGAGGGTCCTTGGGTTAGCTGGTGTTAGGTAGGATAAGGAATGGCAGGGCGGATGCTCAGAGTCCTGCTGGCTTGGGCTGGGCCATGCATCTGTATTCCCTTTTCTCTGTTACTGGGGGTAACAGCCCACCCTCCCCACCTCTGCCATAGGAAACCTTCCACATTCACATCTAGTCAGGTCACTCCTATGCTTAAAACCCGGCCCTTCTCTCATTTGTTCTCAAGAGAAAGTCCAAACTCAAGCACAGTTATTTAGCAAATCCCACAGTCAGCCCTAGACCCATGTTCCTAGCTTCCTTACAACTGTCTCCTATTCCCCAGTCCCCTTACCACCTTGACCATCAGCTTGAAGCTCCCCTAAATGCTCCAATCTGTACACCTCTGCCTCCATCTCTCTTTTCCCTTGTACCCCCTGAAAAGCTCTTCTTCCTGTAAGACCTGTTTCAGTTATGCTCTACTCTGTGGCAACCGCCCCCAGAGACATTACTGCTATCACTTGAGAAATCTGTTCTATAGCCACTTACAATTACCTGTTTGTATATCCATCTCTGCCATAGGGCTGAGAGGCCCTGACAGCTAGAACCATTTCTTTTTGTATCCCCAGGGCCTGGCCCAGAATCTGGGATATAATAGTTACTCAGAAAGTATTGTTTGGTTGGTTGACTGGTGGCTCCACTGGCAGAATAAGTAAGTGAATGAACGGCAGGATCTCTGTACCCCAGTGATCTGGCATGTAGAAGGGGCACAGTGAATTTTTCTTGTGTGAACACATGAATAAGGAACCTCTCTGCTGGCCTTCCATATTGATTCTTTGCAGCAGCAGCCCCTCCCAACACATACATACACACACTCCTCTTCCATTTTTCTCCTTCCACTGTTTCTAAAAATCAACTTGGTAAGAATTGATTCATTAAATTAAAATGAATATATTCAAATTTATAAAGTTTCCAGAAGTTCTCAAAAACACGGACCAAGAGTTAGCAAGTGGTCCCATGAAATGCCACCCAAAGGCTATGATCAGCTGTTGTTTCCAAGGAGACCCAGGTGCCCCTGCCTGCCCCCTCCCCCACCCCCACCCCATGCATATGAGGCCCTAGCCCAGCCTCCCTTCCTTGGCATTGAGTGGACACCTGTGACTGGGCTGTAATCCCACGTAAGCCGCAGGCACACAGCCTAGGACCACCCCCCATCCTCGTCACAGGGACTTGAATAGCCAGGCACACCTGTGGACCAGCCAGTCACTGATCCATGGGTGGAGCCCAACAAGATAGAGGCCTCAGCTTTTGAAGCACTGACAGGGCTGGCCTGTTGAGCCTGACCCTTGACCTGCAGGTGGGCACAGCCATTGTCCCCACAGGCCCCAAGTGCTGTCCGTCCTGCGGTAGGGACCCATGAAGGTATTCATTTCAAGTCAGTGCAAAGCCAAACAAACAGAAGAGTGAAGGGCCAGGGGTTTGTTTGGAGGCTTTGCTGGCCAAGGAAGCTGTCATTGCAGGTACAGGTATAATCCTCGCCAGGCAGGCCCCACCAGCCAGCAGGGCTCCACCTACACGAGGTTGTTTATAAACACGTGGCCTGGTCAGATCACCCTAATAAGAGGCTCTGGAAGCAAGGGGGCTCCACAGGGATTGGCAGATGTATCCATATCAGAGAGCAGCACTTCCTTCTCACTAAGCCTGTGGACTAAGCAGAAAGGTGACAATGTACATTCACTTTTGCCACAGAACAGGAGCTGGGGCCAGGCACAGGCCAGACAAGAGAGAGCTGGCAGAGCCCTCAAAGAGCCTAGAAGCTGCAGACAATGACGACACTGTCAGACCACCTGCCCTTAGCAAGACTGAGTCACCTGCAGTCTTGACATTTCTGGCAAGCGTCAGTGTACTACTGACAAATGGGAGTATTTGCGAATGGGGGCCTCAGGGGAGTTTATGTACAGACCCACATCTAGATTCTGATTCTAATGTAGCTACAAACTAGCTGTGGGAACTCAGACCAGTGACTTAACCTCTCCAAGTCTCAGATTATCCACCTATAAAACAAGCATGCCAACGCCCAGCTGGTAGGGATGTTGTGAGAATCAAATTTGTGCCAAATCCCCAGGCCCCACCTCTAGCCTCTCACTTCCTACCAACCACCTGGCTTAGTCAACCAAATCGGTGTTTCTAAAATACTGGGGCTTTTAAAACATTTTTTTTTCATTTGAGTATAGCTGCCACACAATGTTAGTTTCAGGTGTCCAAAATAATGGTTTGACCACCCTATACATTATACTACGCTCACCACAAATATACCTACTGCCTGTCATCATACAATGCTATTAACAATACCATCACCTATGTTCTCCACGACTTATTCATTCTATAACTGGAAGGCTGTACCTCCCTCTCCCCTTCACACATTTTGCCCATCTCACCCCCACCTCCCCTCTGGCAACCATCAACTTGTTCTCTGTATTTTAAATTTTTTTTAATGTTTTATTTATTTCTAGGAGAGAGAGAGAGAGAGACAGCGTGAGCAGGGGAGGATCAGAGAGAGAGGGAGTCACAGACTGAAACAGGCTCCAGGCTCTGAGCTGGCAGTCAGTACAGAGCTCGACGCGGGGCTTGAACCCACGAACCGCGAGATCATGACCCAAGCAAATGTCAGACGCTTAACCGACTAAGCCACCCAGGCACCCCTGTTCTCTGTATTTTAAAACATTTTTATTGTTCATTATAACTCACATTCTGAAAATCCTTAAAGTCTCAATGTATAACTTAAGAAACTACTAAAAGGTAAATATCTTTGTGCTCCTCAACAAGTCAAACTATTGGACTCCAAAAGCCACCATAGATCTCCTGCACCTAACAGAAGAAAATAGGGAAGCATAGAGTACATATGGCTTCTAAAACCCACCTTATGTGTTTTAAAGTGATTCTGGTTGTTTTGTGTCACTTAATTCATTTTCTTTGTTGCAAAACACTCCAGTATATGAATATACCATAATTTGTTTAGGCAGTTGTTAATAAGCATTCTCATCTCCATCCCAGGGCACAGTGAAAGGAAAAACTCTTTTTCCTCTGCATACTACATACTCACAGAACATTTCTGCCTCCAGCCGAGGTGCAGGTGTTCTTCCCACACCAACCGATTTTCCAACACCACCTAAGTGTCCTATAATTCAGTCCAATTCTGACACTATTTACCTGGAGTTAGCATCAGATTCCATAGGTAAAGGGCTCAGTCCCACAAGACTGCACCCCCTTCAGATGCTAATTGCATGCAAATAGTGGGTCTCCAGATTCCCCACACTTATGTCCAACTTGGCTACAAATCAAAGGTTTTCATGACTCCCTCCTCAGGTTCAATCACAGAACCTGAGGAAACACTTGCGCTCATCAGTTTATCATATAATAAAGGATACAATAAAGAATACAAATGAATAGCCAGATGAAGAGGAATTTAGGACAAGGTCCAGATGGGTTCCATGCAGAAGCTTCTGTTCCCATGGCATTGGAGTATGCCACCCTCCTGGCAGATAAACATGTTCACCAACCTGGAAGTTCTCCAAACCCACAGTTCAGGGGTTTTTAGGGAGGCTTCATCATGTAGGCATTATTGATTATTAACTCAATCTCCAGCCCCTCTCCCTTCCCCAGAGAATGGTATGATATAAAAATTAAAGTTCTAAGCTTCTAAACACAGCTTGGTCTTTCTGGCAACCAACCCCTGAGGAGCCCCAGGAGCCTGCTGAGAGACAGCTCATTAGAATAAAAGATGCTCCAATCACTCAGGAAATTCCAAGAGAGTTAGAACTCTGTTTCAGGAACTGGTGTCAAAGACAATTATTAGATCAAAAGATGCTTCTAGCACCTTTATTGCTTAGGAAATTATATAAGTATTAGAAGCACTGGCCTGAAGCTGAGAGTGGAGACCAAACTACCATATCACAATATCACATGCAGGTATACATTTATTTGGGGTATATCTTTGAGAAAGGGATTGGCAGGTCATGGGCTGGGTATCTTCCATTGTACTAGATAATTCCTCACTCTTTTCCACGTGGTTGTACCAATATGGCACTCACCCCAGTGATGTAGAAGAGTTACCATCATTCCACATCCTCACCAAGACTTGATGCTGCTGGTTGTTTCAACTTCAGACATTCTGATGGGTATCTTATTGTGGTTTAATCTGCCATCTCCCTTATTACTAATGAGAATGATCAGCTTTAATATGTCTATTAGACATCTGGATGCCATAATTTGTGAGGTGCCTGTTAAGACTTCTGCTGTTTTCTTTTGGGCTGTCTTACTCTTATTGATTTGTAGGAGTCCTTTATCAGTTTTGGACATGAACTCTTTGTTCTCTACGTGTCGTGTATCTTCTTTCATTCTGTCACTTCAGTTTTCTTTCCCTCTTTATGGTATCTTTTGATGAAATGAAGTTCTTAACTTTAATGTACACTTTTTCCTTTATGTTTAGTGATTTTAGTGGGCTCTACAGAAAACTGTCCCTATCCCCAAAGTCATGAAGATATTGTCCCATCATATCTCCCCAAAGCTTCTTTTATATTTCTTGTTTCATACACAAGTGGATTTGATTTTTGTGTATGGTGTAAGGTAAAGACCAAGTTTCTTCTTTTATTATATATGTATATCCAATTTTCCCTGTACCATTTATTGTACAGACCTTTCTCCACTGCTCTGTAGTACCACATTTGTCATAAATCAGTGTCTACACATGCACAATCTATTTCTGGATTCTCAAATCTCTTCCATCACTATATTTTTCTATCATTGTGCCAGTACCATATTGTATTAATATTTGTAACTCTATAATAAATCTCAAGGAGGCATTACATACTTATTTCTTTCTCCAAGATTGTCTTTGCTGTTCTCATCCCTTTGCATTTACATATAAACCTTAGAATCATGTTATGAAAGTCCACAGAATAGTGGGGACTTTCATTGGGATTGCATTGAATCTATAGATCACTTTGAGAACTGCAATCATTACAACACTGAGTCTTCCAATCTATGAATATTATATGCTTCTATTTAGTCTTTTATTTTACTTTTTTATTTTCTTTCAATAATATTTCATATATTTTTTTGAGTTTATTTATTTATTTTTAGAGAGACAGAAATAGAGGGAGAGAGAGGGAGAGGGAGAGAGAGGGAGAGAGAACAAGCGGGGAGGGGCAAAGAGAGAGGCAGAAAGAGAGAATCCCAAGCAGGTTCTGCACTGTCAGTATGGAGCCCAACGCAGGGCTCAACCCCATGAATCATGAGATCATGATCAGAGCCAAAATCAAGAGTCAGACTCTTAACCAACTGAACCATCCAGGCACCCCTCTTTCAATAATACTTTACAGTTTTCTCCATAGAGGATTTGCACAAGCTTTGTTAGAATTACTTCTAGGTATCTGATACATGTTGGTATATTTAAATTGGCATCTTTTTACATTTTTCTGCTTGTTGCTGGTAGATAGAAACAGAGTTAATTTTGGTACATTGTCTTTGTGGTCAGCTAAACTCTTACTAATTCTAATATCTTATCAGCAGATCCTTTTGGATAGTTTACATACACAGTCTTATCCTCTTTAAATACTGAAAGATTTATTTATTCCTTTCATTAATTCTATTACTTTTCTTACCCTACTGTTCTCTGCTAGGACTTCCAGGACACTGCTGAATAGAATTGAGGACAGTGGACATCCTTGCATCATTCCTGATCTTGGAAGAAAAGGCTTCAATATTTCACCACTGAGTATGGTGCTGATTGTAGAGTCTGTAAGACTGAGCTCCCATCTATTCCTAGTTTGCTGATAGATTTTTTTTCTACCACAAATGGAACTTTCTCAAATACTTTTTCTCCATCTATTGATATGATCATATGGTTTGTCTCCTTTCTGTTAATTTGGTGAATTACATTGATTGGTTTTCAAATATCAAAATGATATTGCATTTTTGTAATAAATGCAACCAATCTTGCATTTTTGTAATAAATCCGATCACTCTGTCAAGATGTATTATGCTTACTATATGTTACTGGATTCAATCTGCTAACAGTACATTTATATTTTTTAAATTTACCTTTATTAGTGGAATCAGCCTATTATTTTCATTTCATACTGTGTCAGGTTTTACCACCAAGGTTATGATAGGCTCATTAAAACAAGTTGAGGAATCCCCTCTTCTTCTATTTTCTAGAAGAGCTTGTATAAGATTAATTTAATTGTATACTGTTTGGTAGAAGTTGTCAGTGATGTTTTCTTCACGGAAATATTATTTATTCAAATGTAACTTTTAGTCCATTTTAAAAATAAATTTAGAACCATTAGAATTTCTTTTTTTTTTTTTTTTTTTTTTTTGAGAGAGAGAGCATGAGAGGAGGAGAGGGGGCACAGAGAGAGAGAATCTTACAGGCTCTACACTCAGTGTGGAGCCCAACTCAGGGCTCAATCCCACAACCCTGGGATCATGATCTGAGCCAAAATCAAGAGCCAGACACTCAACTGACTGAAACACTTAGGTGTCCCTACAATTACTATGTCTTATATCCATTTTGAAAAGTTGTGCTTTCATAAACATTTGCCCATTCTATTTAAGCTTTCAAATATTTTATCACACAGTTGTTCATGATATCCTCTCTCCTTTTTTGTCTGCCAAGTTCGGTGGGTCTGAACTTGATGTCCTCTTTTTCATTCCTAACATTGCTTATTTACAATTCCTTAAAAACTAGGGCATTATCAAATTTGTTAGTCTCTTCAAGAAACCATATTTGGCTTTGTTGATCCCTTCTATTTTATATCAGGCTTCTCTTTCATTAATTTTGACTCTTAATCTTACTATAGAAGTTTTTCCTTCTATTTCCTTGGTTTTATTTTGTCATTCCTGTTGATGATCATGTTTTCCTAATTTCATGAGACAGATGCTAAATGCATGAATTTCAGTCTTTATATGCTTCTAAGGATAATTATATGTTTAACTGCCTTTCTCAAGTTTTAAATAAAATATTTACATAATACAATTCAAGATATCTTGTTTAATCTCCATTGTGTATTTAACCTTGTGTAGAATATTACTTATTGCAAATATAGTTGTACTTTTTTATTGATTTCTAGCTTAATTGCATTGTAGTGAAAAAAAAAACTCAACCGTTTAAAATTTTTTAGACTTGCTTTAAATCTCAGTATGTGTGAATTTTATGTGTTTTTATGCATTCTTGAAAATAACATGTACTCTACAAATATTGGGCCTAGTATTTTATAAAAACAGTGTCTTCATAACTTCATTTTGCTTCTGAGAACTGTTGAGATGGAAACACAAACCTACACAGATGATAAATTGTATAGAACTTATTACACACACTAATGAATACAGATGAAACTGGGGAACTGTGAATAATAATGATGAATTGTACAAATGTCAATATCCTGTTTGTAATATATACTACAGTTTTCCAAAATGTTTCCACTAGGGGGAAGTGGACAAAGTATACAAAGGATCACTCCATATTGTTTCTTAAAACTGCATGTAAATCTACAATTGTACCAATAAAATTTCAATCCAAAAAACAGAAGATTAAATTTTATTCTTAATTTCAGCCTAAGTGTCCATCAACGGACGAATGGATCAAGAAGATGTGGTTTGTCTATACCATGGAATACCACATGGCAATGAGAAACAATGAAATCTGGCCATGTGTAGCAACATGGATGGACCTTGAGGGTGTTATGCTGAGCGAAATAAGTCAGGCAGAGAAGGACAAATATCATATGTGTGCACGTATATGAGCATTAGGAGGAACTTAACTGAGGAACAAGGGGGAGAAGAAGAGGGGAAATGGTGGGGGAAAGGGAGAGAGGCAAACCATGAGAGACTCTTGAATGATGACAAAAACTGAGGACTGATAGATGTGGGGAGAGGGGAGATGGGCATGGAGGAGGGCACTTGTGGGGATGAGCACTGAGTGTTATGTGGAAACTAATTTGACAATAAACTATCTGTAAAAAAATTTTTATTCTTAATTTCAAAAATAAAATTAAGACACAAAATACATTTTCAAAACTTTCAATGAGAATTGCTAAAAATTCTAGTGCTTTCAGGAGTGAGCTTCATTTCTCTAGGAAATAACCACCTACGTAAAATAGATTTTGTCTTAACAATGATGGAAATATGAAGTATTCATGTAACGCTGCAGCTTGCACAGGCTTAGGAAACAGGTTAAGAAAAAGTATGCAAAAAATATACAGAGCCTGAGCTTGCACAGGAGCAAATTCCTAAACCTGCAGGGTGATCACACTGTGGCACGTAATTTGGTTTGTTTGTTGTTGACTTGTCCTTATTTTTTTTTTCAAGAGTGTAGCCTAGTAGATAAGAACCTAGGCTCAGAATCCAACACATGAAGGTTCAGTCCCAGATCCACCACTTACAAATCACATGGTCTGGGACAATTATTGTCTCCAGTTTTTTCATCTGCAAAGTAGATGATAATAGTTCTTACACCACTGGGCTCTCATGCTGAGTAAATGAGAACATGCTTGGTGCCTGACACATAGGGTGTACTTATTAAAAATAGATATTTTATTACTAGAATTTAAAATCACATTTTCTGACAATGAATACACTCTACCATAGGATAAAATGCAAAATAATATAATTACAAAATAAAGGGGTGCCTGGGTGGCTCAGTTGGTTGAGCATCTGACTTTGGCTCAGGTCATGACCTCATGCTTTGTGAGCTGGAGCCCCGAGTCTGGCTTTCTGCTCTCTCTGCTCCTCCCTCCTCATGCTCACGGTCTCTCTATTTCTCTCTCTCTCTCAAAACTGAATATACATTTTTTTAAAAATAAAATAAAAAATTAAATGAAGAATGTTGTTTCTCTAATAAAATATAACTACAAAGTTGGCTCAAGGAAACGTAAAAGTAATTAAGAGACAATCACAAAAGATACAGAAATGATCTATCACACACACACATTAAAAAGCCTATGTTAAGATGGTATGTATAGGCACATTGTGCCCAGCCTTCTGCATATGAATTATTTTTAGGCTATCCAATCAGAACACAGTAAGAAAATTTCTCAGCTCCCTTTACAGGTCTAGCCTTAACCCTTATACCCAATCTGCACGGGCACATGCACACACACACACACACACACACACACACAGAGACACACACACACAAATGCGTCAAGCGTACTTTCAAATAGAGAATCAGAAATCCCCAATAATATATCATCAAATCAAATTTAGCAGAGTAAATCATGGACTACTGGTAAGCATAGAGCTGAGCTGTGCAAGTAGAAATGAGAAGATGGTTTATCATTATATTTGCCCTGGGTGTCAGCTGCTTTGTTTACAGAAAAAATAATGAGTGTCAGCTAATCCAACTAGCCCATTCAGCTGAATGGTCAGTTAAGCAGAGGTCTACAAAGACACAGTTAGTTGGGGGGGGGGTGCAGGGAAGGTGTGGGTGTCTGTGAAAGAGAGTTGAAAGAATTCACAGTGTATATAGCATTTTGTATCCTTTTTAACTCAGTATTTTCACATAAGCTTATCGTTCGTAAGGATCATTTGAAATAACCGACTACCATTTCTTCCTGTGGCTGACCATTTTTGATGCAAGTAATCTGTTATTGTCAGGCATTTAAATTTCTCTTTTTTAATGCAAGAATCTACATTCCAGTGAACACATTCCTGCCTAATATTTTGCTCACATTTCTGATATCTCCTTAGGACCTATTTTTACAAATAGAATTATTATAACAACTATTCCAACATGTTTTGAATTTTTAATACATATTTAAAACCTTGATGCTTTTAGCCCAAGTACTCCTCCAAACCCTGGCATCGTTTTATACTTCCACTAGCAATGCACAAGCCAGCCCTTTTTACTATGTCTTCAGTAGTGTTTAAGTTTTCTCTCTTCTTAATGTACGTCAATCCAATGGGTTAAAAATTCTATGTCACTGTTCTTTTAATTTACCACTATTTAATGAACAGTGATGGTAAATCCTCTTTCCCAGGACGGTCGGCCAGTTCCTTTGCTATGCATTGGCTTTACTTGAGTAAAGACAAACCTTGAATTCTGTGCCTTATAGAAATCTCACTACAGGGTGATTTTTTTTTCAAGGCAAAGTCTCTGGCACGTGTGCTGTGAGACACACAGGTTTGGGCCAGCCAGCAGCCAGGTAACCGGCTGGCCTAATGAAAGCGAGCTGGAAACCCGAGCACCTCTTTGCAAAACCACTTTCATAATGACCAGCCCTCTGAATAAGCCAAGAGAAGGATAAAGTGTAAAGGCCATATGTGAGGTCTCTTCATTGCCATAGGACTGGAAACACTATTACACTTGTTTCTAATCTCCCCACTCTCTGTTCATCTTTCTCCTTTTAATTTTCCTAAATGGCCTAGCTGCTGCTGTTGAGGAGAAGGTATTTAATATGGGTGAGGATTTAGCTGTTCCTCCAGGAACAGGCTGGGCCACTACTTTTAAAATGTCATCTTGATTTGCTGCTTCCCTACTAAGTAAGAGACTTAATAGGGCTTAGGGGATGAATCTAGAAACAAACCTCCCTAATGAAATGGCCTGGGGCCTCACCCACTGTGATAGCTCTGGGAACAGCTGCCCTGGGAACGAGGGCTAGTGACAGGAAAGGGGTCTGCACCCTGAAGGACTATCCCCACAACTCCTTCTGTATCCCCCACCCTGGCTCCAGCCACTCAGAACAGCATGGAGGTCCCCTGGTCTTCTCTGTTTATCTCTTCCTTCTCTCCATTTCCCCAACTGCCAAGTTCACCCAGCACCCTATATGTACACCTCTGCTAATATTTATTCCACAATGTTGAAACTACCAGTTAACTTCACTTTCTTTTCCTCTTACACCCTGTCCCAACTGAGTCCTTTGAGAATAGGAGGTCTACCAATGTCTGATACCTTGGTGTCAGACAATGTTGCTTCCAGAATTTGCTCAATAAATAACTGGTGAATGCATAAGTGAATGACTCCCTGGAAGACTCTTAACATCTTTACATGACAAGTCAATTATGCCTTGGTTTT
This sequence comes from Proteles cristata cristata, assembly GCA_017311185.1. Lineage (NCBI taxonomy): Eukaryota > Metazoa > Chordata > Mammalia > Carnivora > Hyaenidae > Proteles > Proteles cristata. Next base: position 1,345,231 of record JAESUZ010004583.1, read on the forward strand.
CTTATCTATTAAGTGGGAATGCAAGTCCCTGCTGAACCTCCCTTTACTGAGGTACTTGTGAACCACTAACAAAGGGCCATGAACACTTTGTTTTCAAAGGATACAGTAGTTCACTTGGGGGAACTTCTCAAAGGTATCTGAACAAAAGCATTAATGGGATCTGGGATCAGCCCTCAGCTCTGCCTACCAAGCCACATATCCTGCCTCATTATCCATGTCCGGCTCAGGGTACTACCAAAGAGGCGCTAAACAACAAGTGGCGGAAGTGTTTGGCCACTGTGTATCAGCCAGTCCAACGGCTAGCTCCAGAGGGTCTAGTAGTTCCTGTGTTCCAACCAACAGGCTACTTATACCACAGACTGGACCTGCTGCAAAGCCCTTTTGCACTCTAGGCCCCCTTCCCAAAAAGCTGTCAACAATCTTTATCCCCCATAAATGGATCAGACTAGTATTCCCAAATGAAGTGTTTGCTACCCCCTGGAACCCAAAGAAACCTATCGAGCACTGTGCTGCTTTTGCTGGAAGGTGCACGATACAATTGTACTTTGGAAGGGGTACTCCAGGGTGAACCCATAAAAATTCCACAGATACAGAAGTACTTCTATCTTCATAGGATTTATCTCCAAACATACAGAGAACACATGTCATACCAACACTTCCAGTGTACCTGCCATTTCTTACGCATCCAGCTCAATTAACTTCTGGTCTAGTGAATCTAGTGAACCAATGGGGCATTCATTAGAATGTCCAGAGGGTCCAAGTTCCTTTGCACTAAACTGTAGCTCAAAGTAAGGGAAATAGCATCATCTTGGGGCAAGACTCCACACGCCTACTGTTGTCTCTCCCATGTGAATCCAAACTGATTCTGCCCCTGCTTCATGATGGGTTTAGAAAAGACATGACTGCCAGATAGATGTGTCTATATCACCTGCTGGCTCAGCACCTACAGTGAGGCTACTTCTTGTTGTTAAAATAAAGACTGTTCAAGACCAAAATTTGGTGGCTGACTGGAAAGGTTTTACTGCCAAACAGGGAACCTGATCTGGCACAAACTGTAGGCAAGCTCTTGGAAACAAAGTGCAAGGAAAGAGAAATAATGAAGCTCTGTCAAAGCCAACAGACTGAGGGTTGTTTCTATCCCATATTAGGAAATCAATGCCTGAGTGGAGACCATTGGGATTTTCTGTCACATAATCATTGGAAGAGGTGATTATAACATCCAGGTGCCTCTGCTGAGTATCTGCAGTCCCTGGCTTGGGATTATGGTGTCCTGCTGCATATGGTGTCCTGTGATGTGTCTGAGTCAGGTTTATGTCACCAGTCAGGTCTGTCCAGTATCAACATGCTGGGTTGAATGGTTAACTGGTCAGGTCAGAGTTTACCATTGGTTAAGAATGGGGTAGTCCAGGGGCGCCTGGGTGGCTTAGTCGGTTGAGCGTCCGACTTTCGCTTGGGTCATGATCTCGCGGTTCGTGGGTTCGAGCCCCGCGTTGGGCTCTGTGCTGACTGCCAGCTCAGAGCCTGGAGCCTGTTTCAGTCTGTGACTCCCTCTCTCTCTGACCCTCCCCTGCTCACGCTGTCTCTCTCTCTCCCCTAGAAATAAATAAAACATTAAAAAAAAAATGGGGTAGTCCACTATCATCCATCAGAATCCAACTAGGTGTTATAGATACCACGCTGCTGAATTAAATAGGGATATGGCATCCTTTAAGTCTTTGAACATAGCATGAAGCCCAGCTCTCCCAGGAGAACTGCTATTGTTATAGGTGCTATCTTGACAGGCAAGGAGGGAAATTTCAGAACCTTTCACTTGGCTTTTCCCACTGCATTGCTCTTACCCTTCAGGTCAAGAAACTAATTTGTGGGTTCTGCAAACTAGCCAGCAAGTCCATTCCAGTTGTACATTTGGGGCCTGGGGCAATGACCATCGTAGATCCATGTGTTCAATGGACCCTCTATGAGCTAGTCTGGTTCAATAGAACCTCCATGAGCTAGATCTGGGCCAAGACCCATTTATACAGGGACTTCATATGCCCCCATTCAAGGGAAGCCCGGATGGCACTTTGGGTCTCTGGGTATCAGTGTCCAGACTCAATGAAAAGTCTAAACTTTTTAAGATTTGGGAAAAATCTGAATGTTCTCTCCAATCCATGGTTCCCTGAGTAACTGAGCATATGCAACTTGGGGAAAGGTCTGGGATAATTCTTAGTACAGTGACTTCTGAGTTTCAGGGTCCTCCTCATAGAAACCCAGCTTCCCTTTGTGAACTGCCCATCTGTCTTATAAGGAAGATTGATTCTTTAACCATCTCTGTACACAGTATTACACAAGTGGGGCCCTCCTACTTCACGCAGACCTTGCCACCGGTAGCCACAGTTATGCCACCTTGCTTAAGCACTGCCATCTGGCCCCTGCATTTAAAATTCTGTCACTTCCTATTGCTATGAGGGAGTCAGATACTATAACAGCATCTCTTACTAATGTCAGTCCCGGTCTACTGAGCTTCTCAGTGATGCCCATGCCCCTCTCAACGCATTACTGATCACTTGAGTAAACAAAATGTCCTCTTGGCTCTCCTGTGGAACACAGCCCGACTTTCCCCAAACTTACATAGTATATCCACCCTACTCTGTAGGCCTTTTGATCCTTTCTGCCCTGTCAACCACAGCTGTCTGGTCCTGTCTACTTCATTTTTAAAAAATTTTTTAAGTGTTTTATTTATTTTTGAGAGAAAGAGAGAGACAGAGTCAAACAGAGGAGGGGTAGAGAGAGGGAGATACAGAATCTGAAGCAGACTCCAGGCTCTAAGCTGTCAGCACAGAGCTCGATGTGGGGCTCGAACCCACAAACCATGAGATCATGACCTGAGCTGAAGTCAGATACTTAACCGACTGAGCCACCCAGGCACACTGTCTACTTCACTTTGTGTGTCCATCACTCTTGCCAAGTTTCTAAACATTATCCTGGAAGCATATTAGCCTGGGGTTCTTGCCAGGATGCTAAATCCCATATGTGCTACCATATCAATAAACTCTCCTCTCACTAGCTTTATATTCTGCCTCACTTGACACAGCACCTTGATCCAACCCCATGTGCATCCTCCCAACTCCTTCCACTCATACAACAATTTAACCAAAGCCCGCCCTTCTCGGCAGGCCAGCACCTCCCCAGTCTGCTCCTCTGGGATTTGATCCTTGCTAATGATCTGGTTGCCAGGAAGAGAAATGAGGATAAATCCCAAGGGAGTTAAGCATTGTTTCATAAAGCACCTGCCTTGTTTTATTTGATCTTCAAACAGGTGGTGGGGTGGAGAGAGAAGAACTGTCTTCCAATTATCAAGAGCAGGCTATGTCTGCCTAGCATGTTTGGAGGACTTTGGGAGCTCAAGATTTTCAATTGCATGTACCCAAACATCCCCATCCCAAGTGCCTTAGGCTCATTAGGCCAGGCTCACTGGAGCTGGGGATGCAGTCCCTGAAGTCCTTCTACTCTCATAGTCTTCTGCTCTGGCTGCAGAAGATTAGTGTTTCCTTAAATGATGACAGCCAGGTGCTCCTGCCCTCCCATTTTTGCCTTAAATTGGTGATTTGTTCCCCAGAGCCTGCCATTATCTCTCCTTAACAAATCAGTGACACTCAGCAATGGCCATCTAATTCTACAGTCCTCATAGTTACCCTTTCCCTCTTTTCCCCAAATACCAGAGATGGTACATCAGCCTGCAGCTCCCATCAGCATCTCATCCCAATAAACCGAGATAATAGTTGTAGCAACTGCACTAATACAGCTCATCAGGGGCCACCCACACTCACCTCCCACCGCAGCGGGGTCCTCATGGCCAGCCAGCTGATTCTCAGGACTATTCTGGGTACCAAGTGTTTTACAGTGAACTCCCTAAAAGCACTCTGAGACAGAGAGCTGTATGCAGAAGTCCTACTGGAGGTGCCCTGAATGAGACAGGAGTAGAAGTGAGGAGTGCAGGACTGGGCGGAGGGAGAATCCAACCCACAGTACAATTTGCAACTGAGGTCCCAGCTGATGCTATGCCTAGAAGGGGCTGTAGACTTAGATGGGGCAGTTTTCTGCTGTAGAGAGCAGGGCTCAGTTAGGGGCAGGGGTGTGGGCCCTGTATCATCAGCAGTGATACCTCCTGCAGCTGGGGGATGGGGGCATCAGCCCTGGAGAGGAAATCTAAGTCAAACATCATCACACACATGATGGCATGGCTTGTTATAACAACTCTGGGCTCATCCCAGTTTTCAGCTTCCCTCAGTCCCTTGTCAAATGGCTCCACCCTTGCTGTGGACTCCTGGCACAGAGGCCTTGGCCCACCTACCACAGGGTAACTGACAGCGTGGTGGTGGGGATGGGTGGGTCTAAGCAGCCACCACTCAGACAGGGATACGAGCACCCCCTGTTCTGAGTTAAATCTCATGTAGAAGAGGGATGATGGACTGGACTGGGGTCTTGGTGCCACCTGTGCCCCTCAATGAAGGGTGAACCAAAGCTGTCTTCCTGCAGAGCTAACAATACAAGGTGAGAAGATCCAGGCTAAGGGCCCTCCTCCACTGCCCATGACTGACACCGTTCGGGCTCTCCCTTCACTGTCTCCTACTGCAGCACAGGTCCTACCCTTCACACGGCATGGGAGGCTCTGCCAGTTCCCAAGCAGGTGCACCCAGCTCACCACAGAGTGGTGAGTGCCCTTGGCAGAGTGCCCCATGCGTCGCCACATTCAACTCTTGCAACAATCTTTTCAGAGAACTCTATAAGCAGTCACTACTGTCCCCATTTTACAGATAACAAAACTGAGGTTCAGAAAAGTGAGGAGACCTGGCTGCAGCTCCCAAGGCAGTGCGCAGCAGAACAAGCATTTAACCCCACTCTTTTTCTCCTTTCTCTCCTCGATGAAAACCAGCTGGTCAGTGAGAGCCCCCAGGAGCTGCCGCTATCCCTTCCTCCTCTGTCAGTTCTTGTTCAACCACCTGCCAGGCTCAGGAAGGGTTCTTCAAAGCCCTGGAGCCTGGTTTTGGAGCAGCCCAGGGCCCCTGCCAGGGTGACTACCATCAGTGTGTGTCTAGGTACTCTGAACTCTCTTCCCACTCTTGTTCCTGTTCTCGGGAGGAAGGAGGTGGTAGATCAGTGATCAGGGATGGGGTTGGCCTCAGCAAGGGAGACCACTGACCCCTCAGCACTCATCACTGCTCTCCCCCTAGCCCTGCCCTTTCCACAGCCTGCCCCAAATCCTGCTCACCTTTAACGTTCAACTCAAGTGTCACTACCCTCAGAAGCTGCATCATCTGTACCCACAAAGCACTTGTGCTTCTCTCTACTTAGGTTGAAATCATACTCCTGCCCCCAAGCCAGACTGAGCTTCAAGAGGGCACAGCCATGGCCAGCACTGGCTCCACAGGGAGAAGGGGCCCCCAGACACTTGCTGAGTGAACGAGTAGAAGAATATATGCAACCTCTCCTTTATTGTTCTCTGTTCCCTTCTTAGTGATTGACATGGGAGTTGCTGACCCTTGCCAGGCCACCAGCTCACTAAAAACTGAGGTTGGGTCTTTCTTCAGGTCTTCCCCCAAAGCACTGAGCACACACATGAGGGAGAGCACCCACTACATGCTTGACAGTCTTGTGATAAATACTTAAGGACACCTCTTGCCATCAGTAAACTTGCTCAGGATTCCCAGGGCATAGCAGAGATGGTTACTGCTTTTTTAAATGCTTCCTATCTTGATCTTTGCATCAGTGGCTGCTTGGAGCACAGGTATCCACCCTGGGTGCTTCTCTGCAGGTCAAAGCTGTGCCCTGATGGAAGGGGTGGTGGCTTAAGAACCATGACCCATCTTACTGACCCCCTGTAGGCACCAGGTTCCACCCATATTAATAAAGACAAAGCCAGTTGAGCTATTCTTCTGTTCCCAGAGTCTGAGGTTTTAAAGAGGGACAGTGACTATTCATGAAAGTGCTTAACTGAGCAGAGAGGTGCTCACAGCCCCCTGTAATCACTGATCCTCGTGGGTTTCACTGACCTCAGGTTGCATCAGCAGGACCAACTCCCACCCCCAGGCACCTCCCTGTTTTCAGAATGGTATTCAAATATAAGGTCAAGAGCCTAAGTCAACATGAACTGCTGGAGGCAGAGAATGTTGTAACCAACCTTGACTACACCTATTCAGATGGTTTATTTCAGAGAGACATGTGTGCATACACACACGCATGTGTGAACATACACCTGCCTTCAAACTCCTCTGACTGAATGGCTAAAATGAACAAATCAGAAACCCTAGAGAAGAAAGCAGGAAACAACCTCCTTGACCTCAACTGCAGCAATTTCTTACTTGACACATCCCAAAAAGCAAGGGAAAAAATAAAAAATGAACTATTGGAACCTTATCAAGATTAAAAGCTTCTGCATGGCAAAGGAAACAATCCATAAAACTAATAGGCAACCAAAGGAATGGGAAAAGCTCGTTGCAAATGACATATCAGATAAAGGGTTAGTATCCAAAATCTATAAGAAACTCACCAAACTCCACACCCGAAAAACAAACAACCCAGTGAAGAAATGGGCAGAAGATATGAACAGACACTTCTCCAAAGCGGACATCCAGATGGCCAACAGACACATGAAACGATGCTCAGCATCCCTCCTCATCAGGGAAATACAAATCAAAACCACACTGAGATACCACCTCATGCCTGTCAGAGTGGCAAAAACGACCAAATCAGAGGACTCTAGATGCTGGCAAGGATGTGGAGAAATGGGCATCCTCCTACACTGTTGGTGGGAATGTGAACTGGTGCAGCCCCTCTGGAAACTGGTGTGGAGGTTCCTCAGGAAATTAACACTAGAACTCCCCTATGACCCAGCAATAGCACTGCTAGGAATTTGCCCAAGGAATAGAGGAGTGCTGATGCATAGGGGCACATGGACCCCAATGTGCATAGCAGCCCTCTCAACAATAGTCAAAACATGGAATGAGCCTAAGTGTCCATCAACGGATGAATGGACCAAGAAGATGTGGTTTATCTATACAATGGAATACTACTTGGCAGTGAGAAAGAATGAAATGTGGCCATGTGTAGCAACATGGATAGAACTTGAGGGTGTTATACTGAGCAAAATAAGTCAGACAGAGAAGGACAGATACCATATGTTTGCATGTATAGGTGGATTAGGAGGAACTTAACAGAGAACCATGGAGGAGGAAAAGGGGGAAAATAGTTGGAGAGAGGGAGGGAGGCAAACCATGAGAGACTCTTGAATGCTGAGAACCAACTGAGGGCTGATGTGGGTGGGAGAGAGGGGAAGGGGGATGATGGGCATGGAGGAGGGCACTTGTTGGGATGAGCACTGGGTGTTATATGGAAACCAACTTGACAATAAACTATTTAAGAAAAAAAGAACTCCTCTGAACTATCTTCTTCACCCAATCAGCCTTTGGCAACACTCACATATGCCCACTTGCTCAGCCCAAGCTGGGGATGCAGCTCAGGGGTATTCACAGGGGATCATACGGCTGTGCCCATCATCCCCAAGAGTAATCCTTGTCTCTTCAAATGGCTCCTTCCTTGCCTGCCTGCCTATCTGGGTTGACCCGAGCACCTGAAATGGGCCAGGCTCTATGTCAGGGGCTTTAAACCAACAACATAATTTAGCACTCAAGAGTCCTCTGTATATCAACTCTGTTTTACAGATAAGGAAATTCAGCCTTACAGAGACCAAGCGACTCGCCCAAATGCACACAGTGGAAAACCAGGATTCAAACTCAGGTCCTCCTGACTCCAACCCTGATCTTTCTGGTACACTAATTACACAACTGAATACCACCACCTTCTTGTGCACAGACCTCTTCTACATTCCTCTTTACTCCCCCTCAGTTACCCAAAACCAGGTGGTAGCCTTGACCTTGACCTCTCCCTTACCTCATCAGCCCCTGAGCCCTTGCCATTACCCCTCCAGTTCCCTCCCATCAGTCCTTTCTCTCCCCCAGTGTCCCTGCCCAGGAGTCTTCACCATCTCCCACTGGGCTCCCATTCCAACCTGTCCTGCCTCCACCTTTCCAATCTTGTCACCTGTATATCCCCTCCCCACAATATCCCACACCTTCTGCTTCTCCATCATTGTTAATGTCCCTTCCTAAGTGAGACTTGCTGTCTCACACCTCTGCATATGCCAACCATGCTGCCTTCACTCTGCTTGTGAGTTCCTAGCCATTCTTGGAGATCCAGTTCAAAAGTCACCACTGCTGAGAAGCCCTCCTATGCAGGAAGAGATGCCTCTCCTTTGACCCCTTACAGTAGTACCTTTGACTTAGCCCTTTTGTGTAACCTTTGTCACTCACTAGTGCAACAGTTTAGTGTGTCTCTTCCACTCCACTCTCTAAGCTTCTTAGAAGAGGTAATCTTTCTAATCTGTCTTCGGCATTCTGTTTTGTGTGCTTGAATGTGTGCATGCATATATGCATGTCGTGGGGGGCAGTTAACCTCAAGTACAAAGGGCTGGATTAAACATGCTTCTTAGTTTCATGGTAATTCATCATTGCTGGTCCATGAAGACCGACTCCTCTTTCATCTCCATTACTACCTTCCTCCCTGACTCCTCCTGTGTGTCTCTGTATGCCCAGTGTCTGACACAGAGTACAAAAGATGCTCAGCAAATGTCGCTGGATGCAAGAGATGGGTGACAAATTACAACAGAATAAAGTCTCTTTAACAAATGGTGCTGGAAAAACAGGAAAGCTACATGCAAAAAAAGAAAAAGAAAAAGAAACTGGACCACTTTCTTAAATATTACACAAACATAAACTCAAAACAAATTAAAGAACTAAATGTGAGGCATGAAATCATAAAACTAATATAAGAAAACATAGGCAGTAATTTATTTGACATCAACTATAGCAACATTTTTATTGATATGTCTCTTCAGGCAAGGGAAACAAAAGCAAAACTAAACTACAGCAAAATAAAGTGCTTTTGCTCAGTGAAGGAAACCATCAACAAACCGAAAAGGCAACCTACTGAGTGGGAAAAGATATCTGCTAATGATATATCCAGTAAAGGGTTAGTATCCAAAATGTATAAAGAACTCATACAACTCAACACCAAAAATAATAATATCAGGAATCTGATTTAAATGGCCAGAAGACCTGAACAGACATTTTTCAAAAAAAGACTTACAGATGGCCAAGAGACATATGAAATAATGCTCACATCACTAACCATTAGAAAAATATAAATCCAAGTCACAAGATATCGCCTTACACTAGAATGGCTAGAATCAAAAAGACAAGAAAAATAAATGAATTTAAAAGATGTGGGATATACATATGGAATGTTACTCAGCCATAAAAAAGAATGAGAGCTTGCCATTTGCCATTTGCCACAAATGGATAAACCTACGGGGTATTAAGCTAAGTGAAATAAGTCAGAAAAAGACAAATACTGTATGATTTCACTTACATGTGGAATTTAAAAATAAAACAAATGAATAAACAAACAAAAAGCAGGAACAGGCCAATAAATGATTTCCCGAAAAGTGGAGGATGGGGAGGGAAATGGATGAAGGGGAGTGGAAGGTACAGACTTTGTATGGAATAAATAAGTCACACAGATAAAAGGTAGAGCATGAAGATATAGTCAATGGTATTGTAATAGCATTGTATGGTGACGGATCGCTGCTTCACTTGTAGTGAGCATAGCAGAATACACAGGCTTGTTGAATCACTATATTGCAAACCTGAAACTAATTTAACATTGTGTGTCAACAATACTTCAGTTAAAAAAATATATCCAGGTACCACCTCATGCCAGTCAGAGTGGCTAAAATGTGCAAATCTGAGAACTCTAGATGCTGGTGAGGATGTGGAGAAACGGGTACCCTCCTACACTGTTGGTGGGAATGCAAACTGGTGCAGCCCCTCTGGAAAACAGTGTGGAGGTTCCTCAAGAACCTCAGGATATATATATATATCCAGGGCACCTGGAGGACTCAGTCAGTTAAGTGTCTGTCCATTAGATGCTTGATTTCGGCTCAGATGATGATCTCACAGTTCATGGGTTTGAGCCTGGCATCAGGCTCTGCACTAACAGCGCTTGGGATTCTCTCCCTCCCTCTCTGTCTCTGCCTCTCCACCACTCATAGCTTATTCTCTCTCTCAAAATAAACTTTAAAAATACATACATTCAAAAAAGATATATTCAATATTTAGAAGATCTACGTGACTCAGTGAACCAATGTGTTCTAAATGACCAACAAAAAGTATTACAAAATCATGCATGGATAATGATTAATAAAAGACACACAACAGATCAATAAACTTTAGTGCAATAGTGCACGAAAATGCAATTACTTAGTTTCAGGTTCCACATGACAACTAACCTTTGAAAAAGTTTGGCTGGCCAAGTTTTGATGTAGCATTAAAGAAAGATTTTACAATTAGCTGAAAAGGGTATTAAATATTTCTCCTTTTCTAAGTATAAAAATAGACCCGAAAAAAACCCAAAACTTTTTTCTATTAAAAAAGGGGGGGGCAGCCACTGTCCCCCCCATAGTCATCTCACAGGCCATACCCCTCTTTCATAAGATTCTACTGTTGTCACAGATCATTTGGAATTATCCCCTCAGACAACTGTCTGGAATGCTTGTCTGGGGCAATTCACTGACTATGTACAAGATCACTGTCAGAAGTTTGAGGCCACAACTCCTTTTGGAACAACAACAAAGAGTTCCAATTTAGTCATCTTGATAGAATGGCAACTTTAATCACAGTGCTAGATGGCCAAAAAAAGTCACAGTTCTTCACTCCTCCTTGTATCCATATCTTTTGCCATATGACCTGCTTTGGCCAATGGGATGTTGGCAGAAACAATGCACAGGGTTGAAATGGAGTTGCACATTGAGGTTTCTCTTTCTCTTTAGCCCTCTGCCATCACCATGAACACATGCCCCCACTAGCCTAATGAAGGACGAGAGATAGGTAAAACAGATTTGAGTCCCTGAGATAGTCAGATGAGGCCATTCTAGACCAGCTGTCATCCAGCTCTTGCCTAGATATCTGAGCAAGCTCAACCAAGATCAGCAGACAGTAGACTCATGAGCAAGATCTGCCAAGATCAGCCAAACCCAGCCCAGAGCAGCTGAATCCCTGCAGAGGTAGGAGCTAAACAATATTCATTGTTGTGGGTCCCTGAGGTTTTTCAGGTTCTTTCTTTTGCAGCAATACTGTGGCAACTGATAACTGACACAACTATCCCCACCGCCACATACACATGTCACTGAGCTGAGCTTGGACTGACTTAGGGATTTTCTAAAAGCCAAATCTACCTCTGAAGACAAAGAATTGCCTTAGACACACTGATATGAATATGTAATAGGTCCTAAAAGCTGACATGTAAAAGAAACCATCCAAAAGCATGGAGCAATGGAAGCATCTTTGGAATAAATGTAGAGCTCTCGGGGGCATTACCTTTTAAAAAGCAGCACACATGTAAATGCTGGCATACTTACCCCTTTACCTATGATAATAGATATCATATCTCATATCTGCTGCATATTTCCTTGTGTGATTGCTCAAGTGACAGTATTTTTTCTGTATAGGAGATGGTCCCATTTAGAAGTTATGTGAATTCAATAAATGGACACTAGCATTTCTAAACCTTGGGCTACTGTTTTTCTCTTTGGTAACACTAGATGCCAATGGGCGTCTGCAGAGAACTGCTGGATTAGTGCAGAATCATCTGGAAATCTGTTAGCAGACTACTGTGAAGCTCAAACCACCATTATCTCTGACATTCTAGGTACAAGTGGCAGAAGCCAAGGCTTAAGTTTTCCATTCTTACCCTTTACCCACACACAAAAAAGGGTAAGGTCCTCGTGACCTAAAAATACAGTTTGCAAATGTTCAGAACTTGCTTGTCATTACTTGTCCTCTGGAGTCAGGCAGAGCTTGCACTTATAAGTGTAAACATCTGAAGAGTCTCCAGACTGGGGAGAGCCACATCTCTGCCAGGCTGCAGCCACATGGGTTGGCACCCTTGCCACCAGGCAGCTGTCCCCAAAAGCTGACCTGATGACGCTTCATGCCACTAGGCCAGGACCGGGACCATACACTAGGAAGAGGGATTCCTGGGTCCTGAGGAGCCCAGGGGCCCTTGGAGAGAGTGGTGGTGGAGTCCTGTGACCAAGCACATGGGCTTTGAAATCTCACCTGCTTCTGTCCTGGCCATGCCACTCACCTGTTGTGAGGCCTTCGAGAAATTACCGCATCTTCTCAGCCTCTGCTTCCTCAGCCATAAGCTGCGAACAGTGACCCCTCGCTTGGAGGGCTGTCAGGGCAGTTGAGTCAGAAAATGAATGCGGAGGCTCAGCTTCGTCCTGGCACACAGTAAACACGCAATAAAAACTATTATCTGTGAATTACAGACAGCAAATCTTGGCTTGACTCGGGTAGGAGCTGTCTCAAGCAACAGAAACCAGCAGGGTTATCATAACAAGCTGAGGAGCCACATGATGTGCCCTGCAGCTAACGATGCATTGATTTTGTCAACTGACAGCCTCCCCCTTCTGTCTGCTCATCATATCCCCACCTGTCTCTTCTCCACTTCTCAGGATCCACAGACTAGGAGAACAGCAAAACATAAAAAACACACTCATTTAAAACTGTGCCTCAGGTGAGCAAAATTGTTCTGAATGAAAGTCTGAACCTGTGAGGACCATGCCCAGACCTTGGACATGGACTCTGCACTTCACCTTGCCTTTTCTATTTCTTTCTCAAGGGCACTGCCATTTATTAAGCACCTGTTGCATGCCATGTACTACACCAGATACACCACAGGCATCATCTTATTTTATTTTCACAAGGACATTTTTAAAAAATTTTTTTAGTTGGGAGAGAAAGAGAGCTCAAGCAGGGAAGAGGTGTAGAGGCGGAGAGAGAGAGAGAGAGAGAGAGAGGAGAGAGAGAGAGAGAGAGAGAGAACCTTAAGCAGGCTCCTTACTCAGCACAGAGCACCATGCAGGGCTTAATCCCATGACCCTGGGATCATGACCTGAGCAGAAATCAAGAGTCAGATGCTCAAGTGACTGAGCGACCCAGGCACGCCAGGGACACTTTAAGATGTGTAGTAACATCCCAGTTTTGAAGATGAAGAAACAAGGCCCAGAGCAGGTAAGTCATTTGCCCAATGTCACACAGCCATTAAGTGGCAGAGTCAGGAACTGAAACAAGTTCTGTGAATCTCCAAAGCCCACAGTCTCCTGTCTCTTGCTGCTGTGACCCCCTTGCTGAACCTTCTAGATAAATGGTCCCATAAGGCCAACACAGCATGCACTCAGAGAAATGAACAAGAGCCCTTCCTCATCAGAACTTTAATGATAATTTACAAATGTCAGCAATTCAATCTCTACTGCCATCAGGTTTGCCATACCCACATTATCTCTTCTCACATTATCTTAATTTCTCTCATCAAATCAACTCAATTTTTCTACTTACCTTTATTTTAAAAGAAAATATTTCACACTATCACAGCCCATACCCCTTGCTAAAATTAATTACATTTCAAATACATAATTATTAAAAGTATGAGCATATCACTTTAAATCAGGCTGTGCACTGTACATATCTAATGAAGCTTTGCTACAAACATTGTTATGTCTCATATGAATATACACATACACACATGCATGTAGCTTTTTTATTATGAAAGTTTTTTTACTATGGAAAATTTCAAAACCAAAAGTAGAAAGAAACATATCATAAACCTCTGTGTATCCATCACCCAGCTTCAACAACTGTCAGGTCATGGCTAGTCCCATTTTATCTGTATACCAATCTACTTCCCAATCCCATATTATCTTAAAGCAAATCTAAGACACCATATAATTTCATTTGTATACATGTCATTCTTGATAACAACAAACATTTGAAGAGCATTTGCTGAATGTCAGGTAGGTACAGCATGACAAACACACACTCCTATATCTTCGATCATGGAAGACCACAATCATGGGAGACCTATTAGCAACCCCATTTTACAGATGGTGAAGCTGTGACTCAAATACAAAAGCAACTGGCCCAGAGTCCCCCAGCTGGCAAGTGGCAAAGCTAGCACTTGAACTCAGGTGGTCTGTGCACTTAACCCCTGCATTGCCCCTACCTACCTTAGGGGAGCATAGCCATTTCCTGGCCTGGGTGAAGGCAGCATGCTCCTTTCCCCCTCCCCAGAGAACTGGCCCAGAGTGAGTTTCCAGCAGTTTATGCACACAGCCTCTTCTCTCTGCCGTCCTGTCTCATCACCCCTGCCACATCACCATCACCATAAGACTACCTGGGAGGAGATGCTGTCCTGAAGACAAGAAGCAAGAGGAGTGGACCCTGAAGATTCCCATCCACACCCCTGGAGACTCTGCCAAGGGCAGAATATAGACCAGTGTACAGGGTGTGAGCCTCCATGCCCCAGAGGTGGGGAGAGAGAAGACTGTGTATTGCAGCTGAACGATGCAATACATAAGTCAACTTTTGACAATAATTTACAACTTGACACCCCACTGCTGCTCTTTTCAGTCTTCAGTGCCTTCATATTGGGTGCTGATTTCTCCAAGGCCTTGTTTTCTGGGAAAGTGGCTGCTGCTTAGGTTGGCCTTGATCACACTGGATCAAGCAGGGAGGAATGCTTTTTTTGTCTTGATTGAAACACTCCGCATCCATTTGTTTTTAGCAGCATGCAGGATCCTGGTTTTAAGAGGGGGTGAAAGGGCTTAAATTTCTCCAAAGGTTTCTGAGACCTAGGATTTCTCAAGGGAGAAAAGGTGATGATTTCAGGGCAAAGGAATCAAAAGCACATGTACTGCCTCTTTGTGTATATAAGGTGACTTTAAAATAAAGGGAGGAAAGCATTAAGAAAAAGTTGTGAGTTTAGTTGAACCAACATTGGAAATATGCAGCAAGACCCCTTCCAAATCCAAAGCAGAAGCATGTCCTTCCACCTCTGTGGAAAACTCTTCTGGTCTGGAAACCAAGGTCTCCTGGAACTTCCAAGAGTCCCCAGCCTTCGCACACCCCCTTCCACTAACCTCCGCCTGCATGGGAAGCGGGGGGGGGGGGGGGGTGTCCCACAGCCACCTTACCCCACCCAAAAGCCCAAGGAAGGGTGAGACAAAGACAGTGCCAAGGCTGGCAATTCCTCTTGGCAGAGTCTTCTCTTTTTGCTCATCTGCGGTGCCCAACAGAAACACCTCCATGGGCAAGAACATGGTGGACCCTTGGCTGGCTAGGTTCCATTAGGAGGCAAGAAGCCAAATGGGTTCCAAGGACCTCCAGGAATGCACGTTTACTGTAAGGTCATGCAGATACATAAAGGTGCTCAGCCATGAGGAACAGCTGTTACCTTCAGGAGGCCACCGTGGCTCCAGTGACTCCAGGGTTCTGACATTCTTATGACCCAGTCTTCTGTCTCCTCCTGAAACCATTTCAATAGTCCCTGCTATCCTCCTGGCCCAAAGCTTCTAAGAATCTCTTGACTTCCCCCTTTTCTCTACATGCCTTCTAGTTGCTATCCCTCCTCTCCTATCCACAAAGAAGGTCTGATTGGTCCTACTAGCCAGAATATCAAATGCTGAGTCTCTAATGGACAGCATCCTGCAACAGACCATCCCACATGCCATTTGCTAGCCTATGAGATTCCGCCTTTGGCGGAGCCTCAAGCTCTGGTCCAATCATGTGACCAAAGAGCCGATACGTAGTTCACCTCTAGGCGATCAATGCAGAAGGAGCTACCTCCAGCCATTCTGTTTAGACCTGGGATCTCAAATTCCCTTAGGCTTCTACTTTGCCCGAGAATTCTCTTAGGCTCCAATTTTGCACCAGACCTTGAAACAAAAGCTCAGTGGTCCTGGGTGGAGTATCACAGTCTAACAACAAAGCCTGCAGCCTGAGGGAGGCACCCACATGTGTGTGAATGTGTGCGTGCACAGTGTACCCGTGCGTGCACACACAAACAAAAAGCAGTGCTCAACTTCAATTAGGTTTGGAACTCAGCTTGGCCTTTTAAAGCCCAGCTCTCATGGAGGCCTCTGCTTTCCAGGAAGCTATTCCCATCAGCAGTTGTTTCTGCAATCATGGTTGTTATGAAACCCTTTATTTTGAAAACACATTTCAAAACAAGGTTTCTTACGCACTCTGCTTTCTCTGGTCTGTTAGGAGCAAAATGGCGCAGATGTTTCCTTGTGGCCCATACACTCGTGCGTTATCCCCACGGGCCTTTCTAGTCCCAAAATCCATCTTGTAGTCACCACAAAAAAATGCGGGGGCACACTGTGGGGGGAGGCACGTCAACTCATCCCAAACACTCCCCTTCAGCCAGCTCCCTGCCCCACACGTGGCTGAGCCATGACACAACAGCCCCGTCCTCAGAGAGTAATTCATTATGTAATTAATTTTTTTTCATCAAAGTCAAATCTCTAAAGCAACTGCTGAGATAATACCAATTAGGAAACACTAACAGAAGAGGAGCTTGCCCTGACGTCAGGGCTCACGCCCATCAGAGTTTACACTACTTGTCAGATGCTCATGCCAGGGACCCTGACAGAACACTGGGTAAGAAACAAACAGAATACGCTCTTTAGGCAGGAATGGAACCTTGTTCCCACAGGCCAAACTTACAAAGGGCCAGGGCGGATTCATGGAAAGAAATGGATTTTGAGAAGAGACCGGCATGAATTCTGATCTCTGCCCTGAATGTTACCAGCTGTGGGACTCTGGGCAGGTCAACCTCTCTGAACCTCAGCTTCTTCAACGGAGGGATTTTTCTTTTTTTTAATAATCTGTACGTCGCAGGTCTGTGTGAGTGTTAGAGATAAGATGTGTAAACAATGGGAGGCACCTGGGTGGCTCAGATAGTTGAGTTTATGACTTCAGCTCAGGTCATGATCTCATGGTTAGTGAGTTCAAACTTTGCACCAGGCTCTCTGCTGTTAGTGCAGAAACCATTTCAGATCCTCCGTCCTCCTCTCTCTCTGCCCCTCCCCTGCTTGCACTCATGTGTGCTCGCTCTCTCTCTCAAAAATAAATAAACATGTTTTTAAAAAGATATGTAAACATTGGGAATCAGTCCTGGCACATAGTAGGTTCTCTGTGTGGAAGCTTAGTGTCATTACCATCCACCTTCCTACTATAATGTGAGTTTTGAATATACTGGCCCCTCAGCAGTATGGTCTGCCCAAGGGTCTCAGGACAGGAGAAAGCCTGAGATGTAGAACATTCCTCTCCTCAGACTGCTCAGCAATCACCAGCAGTAGAGGGGTCCTCCTACCCCTTCTTGGTCCCATTTATCATGGGGTTTGGTTCAAAAAACGTTACCTAAGCCACTGTTCTCAAGGTGCTTACTCTGAAGGGAGGAAATAGATAGATAATCCCACCATCTACTGATCAGGGCAATGAGAGATGTGTGTATTGATATTTTGGGTAGCACAGAGGAGAGGAGAAAGACAGCTTCCTGATCCAGGAGGTAGGAGCAATGCACAGGTGTCTGGCTACAGCATTAAGGAGCTCATGCTTCAAGTGTGTGTTTAGGAAGATAATTCCAGCCAAGTGAGGAAAAGGGACTGCAAAGGTGAGACTCAGGATCTGATGGCCAGGGGGAAGACAGAGGCAGCCATTCAAAGGAAGGCAGCCTGGTGGCCTGCTGACAGCTGGACCAGGCTTATCTTCACTCTGGAACTAGAAGTGAAAACCAATTTGACAAATGGAGAAAGTCTCATATCCAGGAGTCAAATTACCTACAAGGCAAGTTGGATATGCCACAGCCCTTCCCTTGGCCTCCCTCCTAAGGCAGGTTCTCTCTGAGGCCCCATGAGCCCAGTCCTGGCCCGACCCAGTACACAAGTCTAAGCTGCAGCCCATCACACTGGACAGGGGATGGGAAAGCAGGTGGGACACAGCACGGGGTGGACTGGATGTCATCCAATCTAACCTCTCAGGTGGCTAGGCCATCTACCCTGTCATGGCCAAACCAGAGCTTCTCTCACCTCGGAAATGACCCAGGGCCCTCCTCCCTCTTCCCCTACATGCCACTACTATGGGTGTAGGTGTCAGATCCACTGTAGCCTGATGACAGAACTGCTGTTCACAGCCATCCAGGCTGTCTACCGTCCACCTGTGGACTTGGTGCTGGAAACCAGTTCCCTAATGTCAGTCTTCATGACTGGCCAACTAATGACTTCAGGCTCTCTCAGACAGGTTTCTGTGAGTGCCCCTAACCATACACAGATCCAGGAAGGTTGCCATGGTGACAGGGAGTGTTACCGGCCTGGGCTGAGAGGCCTTGGGGAGAGTGTCAGGTTACTGAGCCCTGATGGAGATGGAGCTGGAGTGGAGGCAGCTCCTCACACTCTCCACCCTGCACCTGACGGCAGCAGGCAGCACTGTGGGAAGGGCTGTACCAACACCTATGTGAAACCAAAGCTGTCTGGCTCCACTTGCAATTCAAAAGGAAAAGGTGTCCAATTCCACCCCCAACCCCTTTAGAAACAGAAATGTATAGTTTGTACATTGTAGACACAACAGGACAAGAAACAGTGCCTGATATGTGTGATTTACACATACGCATATACACACTCACTCCAAAAGCCAGTCTTTCCTAATCACTCGCTCCTGACCTTTGCTCTTGCCCTTCCTCCACCACAGACATCCCTCATTCTTTCCTTTCTGTGAGCACAAGACTTAGCTCAAGCTGTCCCTCCTACCTGAGGCATCCTCACCCCTCTAGTCCACCCTGTGCTCTAACCTTCCTGAAGTTGCTAACCAAACCAGTTTCTGGTAAGTGGGTGCCACTTGTTGGTCTCCTAATGTGTCCTGCGTGAGATTTTCCTGACATGCAACTGCCAAACCCCAAGAGTCCCCAGCCACTACATAACAATTTAGAAAATTTCTGAAAAGAGCCTAACCATAGGACCCCAGCTGTTTCCTGGGAGATGTGACAGCTCTTTGAGAGCCAGAGCCAGGAGTCAAGAAAGTTCTCTGAGTGCCTCAGGAGTCTAGCCCCAGTGCCCTGGCAGAGCTGTGGAACCACAAATGAACTTGTCCAGCACCAATTCCAAACCACTCACTACTGAATCAGCTTCCTAGGCTCCAGACAGGCCCCGAGGATATGTGCCAAGGAGTGACAATGGCACCGAGCAATCCCAGTCAAGTTCAGGTTTATCAGATGGGCCATTAAAGTAAGGGGATTCATGAGGGCAAAATGGATGCCCCAGGGAAAGGAAGCCCAACGTCCTTAGAAAAGATGGTGGCCCTGACAAGAAAACAGCACCATTCCCCCAACTGGTACCCAAGCTAAAGACCAGGTCTTCTTCACCCCTGACTCATGCCTTATCATGCTGCTATCCTTGGTCAACCAACATATCTACCCATGACATTCAGTTCTGTCCCTTCAACCAGATCTCTTTGGCCACAGTCCTCTTTCCAGTCACCTGGGTGACCACCACAGTTGTCTTGTGGCCACTGGCCTCCAGGATCACCCCATTTGCTCCACACTGTGAGCTCTGGAAAACTAAAAGCTGCCCATATGACATAGTCCAAACTCCTTTGGCTTGTACCCTGCATCTCTAAGAGCCCGCCCCTCTGTCCTGCCTCCCTCTGCCTCTCCTCTACAACTCTAGGTGCTCACTACATTTAACCAGGGCCTTTACTGGGCTATGCTCACTCTTGTGTCAGGACTTTTGCAAAAGATGCACAGACACTCAGACAAAGGATGCACAGACATGTACAATCTCACCTGACAACTACTGTCCCTATGCCTTCTCAAATGTTCTTCCCTTATTGCCAGGTTGCACTAGATGCCTCCATATTTCCTCTGAGGGTCACCCATGCCACAGAACCTTGCCCTCAAGAGTTAAGCTCATAGAGAAAAGCCCTTCCCGGGAACAGACAACTGGTAAAGGCCATGCTGTTCTCCACCAGTTGAAGACGCAGTCAAAAGCATGGCATGTGTGTGCCCAGTTCTGTCTTCACTGGATTCAAAGAACCAAAGATACTGGCTAGGGTAGGCAGGCCAGGTGGTAGAGGCTCCCCATTGCCTGAAGTCAGGCACCATGGCTAAAGCTACTCAGCACTCCTTATGCCATCTCCTCCTGCCTAGAGAGGCACTGGTCAGGTTCCTGTAGGGTCTCTATAAGGGTATAACCAGTGGGGGAACAAAGAGAGAGAAGCAACCCATAAAACAGACTGTTAACTATAGAAGAACAAACCTGTGTTTACCAGAGGAGAGGTGAGTGGGGGCATGGGTGAAATAGATGATGGGGATTAGGAATTCACTTGTGATGAGCACCAGGTGTTGTATGGAAGTGTTCAATCACTAAATTCTATTCCCGAAACTAATATTACACTGTATGTTAACTAACTAGAATTTTAATAAAAACTTGAAAAAGAAAAAAAAGAGTATAACCAGAGCCTGCAAATTAGTGTCCACCAAGAACTACAGCAGATTCACAGCCACCAGTAGGAAAGGCTGAAGAATATTCTGGAAAGAGGACATTCCAGGGCTAGAAAGCCTGTGTGCCATTAACCATTTGTAGGCAGAAGAAAAAGCTGCAGTTCATGCCCACACCCAGAAGTCTCCTCAGGCTTCCCGTTAATACAGTGGGGCTCCCTAGGAGCACAATAGCTGCTCAGCTGATCCAGAGGGAGAGTTGTACCAAACCCTCACCCGACCCACCACCGAGGCAGCAGCCCAGCTCCAGAAGATTCTACAGTGCACATGTTCCAGATGAGGCTCTTCCTCCTGACCCATGGGTACAACCCAGCTGTCCTGTGGACAGGGGAAAGCAACCATATTTTTTTACCTGCCAGGTTTTTAATCTGTGAGGGGAATTCCATCACAAAAAAGATATTTCCTAAGCCTTTCAATAACCAGAATGGAGAAAAGCCAGTTAGTCCCTGTGATGATTAATTTTATGTGTCAAATTGGCTGGGCTACAGTACTCTGATATTTGGTCACACATGTCTGGATATTGCTGTGAAGATATTTTTTTCAGTAAGGTTAACATTTAAATCAGTAGACTTTGAGTAAAGCAGATTACCTTTTGTAATTTTAGTGGGCCTTATCTAATCAGTTGAAGATCAGATTTCCAGTCCCCCAGTCTACTCTGCAAATTTTTGACTTGCCAGCCCCCAGCCCCCATAATTACATGAGCCAATTCCGTAAAAATATGTATATGTATACACATACATAATATGTGCGTATAGGTGTGTGTCTATGTGTGTGTGTATTCACAAATATATGTGTATATACATCCCCTGCTGGCTTCTCATGAGAATCCTAACTAATATAATCCATCATGGGTAATGGAGACTGGTCTCCAGCTTGGGTATCATGCAGGGATGGTATTGCTCTCATGGAAGTGTTACCACCTTCTGGGTTCCACCTTGGGCATCATTTTCTAAAATGTATGTTTGTGCATGCACACACACATACACAATACCCATACCCTAAGCCCTTATTCATTTCACAACATCTACAATAAATCCACATAAAGTATAGAGCCAGCCCTCTCTCAGACTAATTTACAGATGGCACCTACCTCATTACAAGGCAGGCGGTTGATTAAGCATTCTGCCCCTTGCTGAGTGTATATTCTTGGACATATGATTTCATCCCTCTGGCCTCCGCTTCTTCTGGAAAATGGGAATAATGATAGTACCTGTCCCCTAAGATTATTGCAGAGTTAAACAAGATAGAATGTCTTGGTGCTTGGGCAGCACCTATAGCTCCCAGCTCTAGCTCCTGAGCACCTGCTCTACTCCACAGAACCCTGATGGTTCCATTGGTTCTACTCCAGCAGATGAGCATGTGAGGCCTGTGCAGACCCAGCTCTGAGATACTGACCCAGCAGCCTCCTCCACCATGAAGGAATCTTCCTCAAGTTGCACCTGAGACCCTCCTGCTCTCTTTCAGCCTGCCTCTTTGTACTAAATGAGAGTTACTACCCTTGGCGGAAGCCATAACTAATTTGCTGTCCTGTGTTCTCTTTCTTTTTTTTTTTTTTTTTTACAAATAGTTTATTGTCAAATTAGTTTCCACATAACACGCAGTGCTCATCCCCACAAGTGTCCTCCTCCATGCCCATCCCCTCCTCCCCCCCACATCCATCAGTCCTCAGTTTTTGTCAGCATTCAAGAGTCTCTCATGGTTTGCCTCTCTCCCTTTCCCCCACCATTTCCCCCCTTCTTCTCCTCCTTGTTCCTCCGTCAAGTTCCTCCTAATCCTCCTATACATGCAAACATGATATTTGTCCTTCTCTGCCTGACTTATTTCACTCAGCATGAAATGATGCTCAGCATCCCTCCTCATCAGGGAAATACAAATCAAAACCACACTGAGATACCACCTCATACCAGTCAGAGTGGCTAAAATGAACAAATCAGAGAACTCTAGATGCTGGCGAGGATGTGGAGAAACGGGCACCCTCCTACACTGTTGGTGGGAATGTAAACTGGTACAGCCCCTCTGGAAAACAGCGTGGAGGTTCCTCAGGAAATTAACACTAGAACTCCCCTATGACCCAGCAATAGCACTGCTAGGAATTTACCCAAGGGGTACAGAAATGCTGAGGCATAGGAGCACATGTACCCCAATGTGTTCTCTTTCAAGTATACATAACACCAGTTTCTTTCCTTTCTTGTAAGATTTGATTTTCCAAAATTCAGCCCTTACAATCTACCCTACTCACAATTTATCTGGAATACAACAAAGACACAAAAAGATTTAATTTGGCACTTTCTCTTGGCAGCCATGTCTAAAGATCTCAAAACATCAGACAAAAGAAGTTAATGTGGCATTGAGTACCTTGTTTGAACACAGAACTGTAACAACTAGAAATAGATGTGTCAGAAAGATACCAGTACAGGTGGTCAGAGCCTCACCTTCCAGTCTTCTCTCTGCCACAAGCCATGTGTCCAGGGGTAACTCATTTTGTCTATGTTTGCCTTTGTTTCTCTATCTATGAAATAAATAAGTTGGAAAATTTCTGAAGTCCTAAATATCTAGGATTCTCTTGACATACAAGTGCAACCTCATAGACAAGTGACAACTTGCATTAAAAAAAAAAAATGTCATGAGTGCTACTCTTACCCCAAGCCTCTGGCAGATATGATTGACTGGCAACAGCATTCTTTCCTCCTGAACCAGACCCAGCTTCAAAAGCCTGTTCACCATAGCACTCCAGTACCTACTACCAACCATCCAGTATTAATACATAAAATAAAATTTTCATTGGAAACATTCAAAACCCTGAAAGCTTGCCCCTAGTCCAAATCCCCCAATACTGCCCACCTAGATCATGGAGCCTACTGGGGCTCTGCACCCTCTAGGCTTAGATTACAGGAGAACTCACCAGTCTCCCATGGATGAGTGGGCCATGAGAAGGACTGGATCTGCCATGGTCTCTTTATAACTCCCTAAAGTCAGGTACTCATGCCCTGAGCCCACAGGAGCCCTAGAAGATATCTCAGAAGCAGTAACTCTTATCATAAGGAACAAAGGGTAGGCGAGGGCATTGCAAGACCCAAGCCAAGAATATCCAATACAATACAATACACACACACACACACACTCCCCAACAGCTCAGGTATTCATGCGTGCACACTCTAACACACTCTGAGAAGGGCTCCTGAATAGAAACGACCTGCAACAGTGCCATCTAGTGGAGGCCGGGGGCTGTCTTGCCCTCAGAGTTCCCCCTGCTGAGCCCCAGAGAGATGATCTCCAGATCAAGGACAGTGAAGGTAGTAGTTTCATTCCACTGGGGCCCCCTCTCTGACCTACCCAGCCTCCTGCGTCTGGATTCCCGTCCACTTGCTTCCCCACATCCCACCTTTCTTAGGCCCAGACTCTAGCCAGAGGAAGGCCGAGACCAAACAAGGGGTCCAGGTGAGAGGTTCCCAGAACAGCACTGGCCAGGAAGGGAAATGGAGAGTGGGCAGACAGAGCCACTGAAGAGAAAGAGAGTGGGCAGTGGCACATGATCATCCCTCGGATAGAAGAGGAAAAGGCAGGGTGGACAATAGGGCCCGTGAGGTGCTGGCCACTTTACCTAAACGTTATCTCTTTTAAATTGCACAAGGGACTGAGTCAGGTTCTGAGATGCTTACCCCACAGGAAAAACCCCTAAGATTCAGGGATTCATCTTGCCTGAGGCCACCAAAGTAGGCAGAAGAGCCTGAGCTGGGACCCAGGTCTGTGTGACTATTATGTCTCTTCAAACACTAGCCCAGTTCTGTGAGTGTGATCACGGGGAGTAGTCTGGGTTAGAGGCCATGGTCATAATAGTGAGGTACCTGGAGGTGGAGGAGAGCCATCACTGACAACCTCTGGCATGGAGCTGGGCACATATGTTGGAGATTTTCCTCTGCCCCAGAAATGAGCAGAGAGAGAAGTGAACAATGATGTCCACATTGATCTCTTAGGTTGGGTGGGGTGGAGTGGGACAGGGGATGGGAGAGCAAGGCAGTTTACAGTTCAAGTGACTTCATATCTTCCCCTCCACCTGGCTCATACTGGACCACTTCTGGTGCCACAAGAAAATCAGAACTCCCAGCACCACCTGGCCCACTGGGAAGCTTCACAGTGGAAGGAAGAAGCCCATATCATAGTCAGGAGATGACATAAAAAGGAAGGATTGTTTTGTTTTGTTTTGTTTTGTTTTGTTTTGCAAAGGATACAGGAATGTCTCATGGCATCTAAGGGTAGAAAGTGTAGGCAGTCCTCACAGGAACTAAAGTCACATCTTTCACATCACTGGGGCCATGGGAGTATCTCTATCTCTCTCTCTCTCTCTGTTTCTCTCCCTATCTGTCTATCTCTCTATCTCTATCTCTGTCTCTATCATCTCTATCTCTAGGTTTTCTGCTCACCTGCTTGCACATGGCCCCACCACGGCCAACTGGAATCTAGCCTCAGCTCTTGACGCTCCTGTCCTACCAGTCTAACCATTGCCACAACCTTTCTCTGTTTCTTAGTTCAGATCTCAAGAAAGTCTGATTGGTTTCATGGAGCCTATGATTTGGGTCCTTCTTATCCAATAAGCTGTAGGCTGGCCCCAGGGGGGCTGGAATGGGGACAGTAGTTAGGGTTGGGTCATATGGCACAAACAGAGCAATGAGAGTATGTAATGTGAGAAGTGAGTGGAAGCAGGAGGAGTATGATAGATATAGACACAAGACTGACCGATAAGTAGACAGATGGGTGTAAAGATGTTTCATGCAGCATTGTTATCTATAGAAACAAAACGAAATATTTTTCTTGCTCACTGGTTCCAAATTTATTAATTCACTATGCATTCACTGAGAATGTGCTGCTCTCCAGACTCTGAATGGAACTCTGGACACTGAGGCAAGGTAGTTTTCAGCCTCAGCTGAAAAAAATATGTGCAATCATGATATGGATAGAGACCAAGCCATAAGCAACTTCTCAAAGGGAGGTGCTAAGCAAAGGCTGGCATGCACCTCCAGAAAAGAAAAAAATATATCCAGAAAATCAAATAAACTAAAGCCCCAATGAGAAACCTGCAAAACAACCAAGATGACATGAAAAGCAATAGTTAGGCCCTTTCTGGGCTGGGGCAGATGGCAATACTATCGGAGCCCTACAGGCCAGTGGCCAAGAGCATTAGAATCTGGCAGAAGAGCTGGGTCCTCTCCAGACTTGGCAGGTCCATTCTTCCAGTTTGAACCTGCCTTTCGGCCTGAGAGCCAGCAGCTCCAGCCAACAGATACGGTGTCCTCGCCTCTACCTGAGCTTAATTCAAACCATTCTGTCCAGCCCTAATTCAGAGCTTTTATTGGGTTTTAGGTTACTCTATATATGGCACAATAGAAATATTTCTTCAATCTTAAATTAGAAACATACCACAGGAGAATTTTTTTTTTTTTGAAGCTTTTTAACAACATTGCAGAGTGAAGTGTTTTTAGCCTGCAACTGAAATCTAACCAAGGTAACCTTCCACTAGAGAAGCTTTGACATCAAGGGTGGCATGTGTCCTCTGGAATGTGCTTTTCCCCCTCTTTTCCAAAAGCAGTCAACAATGGTCCTCTAATTAGTCTAGGGCGTGTGAGGGTTAAAGTAGGAATATTCTGGGGGCATTTCTAGAAAGACCAGCCACAGAGATGGACAGAATGAACTTACCACTCTAACTGGCCTTTCAAGTGGATATGTCCATCACCCCT
Source organism: Proteles cristata cristata (assembly GCA_017311185.1). NCBI lineage: Eukaryota > Metazoa > Chordata > Mammalia > Carnivora > Hyaenidae > Proteles > Proteles cristata. Next base: position 1,371,453 of record JAESUZ010004583.1, read on the forward strand.
GTCCTTTGCTATAAATTGAGGCCTGGAAAGAAGGCTGTGTTCTAAATGGATCATGGATCAGTCCTGGATTCCTGGCTTGCCTAGCATATTTATACAACTGAGGCAAGTTTTTTTTTTTTAATGTTTTATTTATTTCTGAGAGACAGAGAGAGACAGCATGAGCAGGGGAGGGTCAGAGGGAGAGGGAGATACAGAATCTGAGGCAGGCTCCAGGCTCTGAGCTGTCAGCACAGAGCCCAATGTGGGGCTTGAACCCACAAGCTGTAAGATCATGACCTGAGCCGAAGTCGGACACACAACCGACTGAACCACCCAGGCGCCCCACAACTGAGGCAAGTTTGAAGGGGACTGTTCTCATGAGAGAAGGGACTGTGAGCTACCAGGACACAGAATGTCTGTGCCCCAGGTGGCCCAAACTCACGTATGCTAGAAACTGCTTCTGGCAGCCCCGCAGAGAACCGCTCCTCCACTGAGCACTCCTCTACTGAACACATTTCACATTCTGAGATAAGGGGCTCCAGGAGTGACTTTGTATTCTGGCTGTACCTCTGCCAGACATCACAAGGATGGCCTGTCGAATGAGCAAAGATTCAGGCATATGGCTTGACACATGGCAGAGCCCAATCCTTTGACATTTGGGGCCCAACTTAGAATTCTGGAATGAATGTAGTTGTCTTTTGGAAAGAAATCAAGGCAATGAATAAGAGGCAGCTGATAAATGCCAGAAAAAAAATAAGACAATCATGAGGATATGCATGTATTTGTCCTATATGGGGAAATTTCCTTGAATTGTGCCAAGAAACCCTGAAACCCAAAAACCAGAGCATTGCTCTCCAAAGCTGCTCTTTGTGAACTCACTACCATCTCGAGGGCAGAAGAGTTGGCTGGTTTGATATCATTGTCACCAAAATAGGGGCAATTCAAACACAGGGTCAGGAGGACAAATTATCCCTTCGGAGAGCTGAGAAAGGCTGGCTGGGTAGTGACGGGATTGTGGTTGCTATCTACTTCCATGAGCCAACTAGTTGAGTGACAAATACCATGTAGAATAAAAATCATCCAGCTTTGGTGCCTGAGGTTGCATGGGACACCTTGCCCTGATCTGAGGACAACCCCAGCCCACATGTCTACATGTGGCCCCTCTGATACTAGGGCTTCCTGCACACCTGCACCCAGTGCTGGGTCCCACAGCTCACTACTGTGGGCTGGTGGAGAGGAAGTGACGTTGGTGATACAGGTTGCTGCCTCATTGGAGAGACAGGACCTTCATGTGGAAGGTAGGGAACTGCACAGGCCATGGACCTGAATGGTGTCCCTTGGGCACACATTATACAACAAACTCCAAGAGGAAAAAGGTCAGGGCGCCTGGATGGTTCAGTTGGTTAAGTGTTCAACTCTTGATTTCAGTTCAGGTGATGATCTCACAGTTGTGAGACTGAGCCCCACATTGTGCTACATGCTGGGCACAAAGCCTGCTTAAGATTCTCATTCTCTCTCGCTCGCTCGCTCTCTCTTGCTCTCTCAAAATAAAATAAAATAAAATAAAATAAAATAAAATAAAATAAAATAAAATAAAATAAAAAGAGGATAAAGGTTTCTGTGGGCTGAAAAAAGGCATAAAGACTTTCCAGAGATGGGCCTGGATTTGGCCATGAAGGACTGGCAGAAAAGGGAAAGGCATTTAGGCAGGTGCTACAGCAAGTGCTAAGAAGGTGAGAATAAACACAGTGCATATGGGGACAGCCAAAGCAGGACAAAAAGGGTAAGTTTTGCAGAGAAACAGGAATAAGTAAAGTTTCATCCTCCCAAGTTTATTCCCATTCTCATCTCCAAGGATCCTCAAAGATGGCTCCTTAGACCTAAAATGCCACCTGATAAAGGGAAAGCAGGCATGGCTTCCTGGAGGAGCGCCAAGCCTCCATGCCTCCCAGCCCCCAGGCTGAAGGCTTGCTTTCACAGTGATCAAAGACAGGAGAAGTCAGCTGAGCCTGTTGCCCTCTCTCCCATTTCTAGCCCCTACAATCTCGGGTAGCAGCTTCTACTATTGATAACTCCCCAAGAACAGGTTCAGTCTGCCCTGCCTTGGGACATGAGGGTCAGAGAGAGCTCTGGGCCTTGGCATGGCCCCCAGTGCAGGGCAGGTTGAAATCTAGACTGGGGCCAGCCCTCTGTCTGCACGTGGCCTTGGGAATATCACTCCATAAAACTGGAAACCCGGAAGCCTCACTGTGTTCAAGGGTGGGGACCGGGCAGCGTTGGGCCCCCTGAGTCAGGGACTGGTGCCAGGCTGGCTGGCTTTGGCTGACCTCTGGAAATGGAAAAGTTCCCACAGTCTCTTCTTGTCTGAAACAGCCTACTGCAGGGAGAGCTGCCATCCAGGTTCTGGGTCTGTGGCATCATAGTGTCTCTTAACCACCTCAACTGGCATGTCTGTAAACACAGCACATGTCCTTCTGCTCTCTCTCTCCCACCTCCTTACATTTCAGCAGAAAGAAATATTTGGGGAGCTCATCCCAATGCCATGTTACACGCTGGCTTTCCTAGTGGAGAATGTTCAGGCCAGCCACCCTACCTTCTCTTCCTTGGCCCTAGACAGACACTGTCACAACCCTCTGCATAGAGGGAAGGAGAAGATGACTGGGGCCCAGTCTTACTCAACTCAGAGCCCCCATGACCAGCACAGGAAGTGGGAAATGACCATAACCTAGACCACCCCAGACCAGCTCATCCTCTCAACACAATCTATCTTGGAAGGCTGCTGCCCTTTTGGGTGTATAATAAGGGGTAAGCAGGTGCCCACTGACTGTGCCAGTCCTGGTTTATGCCTGTTGTCTCTGTGTGATTCACTCTCAAAAGTATTCCAGCTGAGATGATAAATTATATGACCACCCTGTTTTACCATCTCCAAGGCTAATGAGTGGTCAAGACAAGATTCAAACACAGACCTGGATTCAAATACCAAGTTTATCCACTTGATCATAAGGACATAATGACAAACAAAGCTTAGGGGAGGACATATGGTAAACAATTGGGATGGTAGAGTGGTTTTTAGAGAGTAGCCTACAGGCAGCACGATCCTGGAAGGATCTGGAAGATGTGATTGGACACATGCTATGACAGTCAAGCAGAAGAAGGAAGGGTGTGTGCAGAGGTGTCAGGCAGCCTGACCCTAAGTGCTGGGAGAAACAACTCAGCCTCAGAGACTCCATCAGTAACTCCCTGACTAAATGTGAAGATGGCTGTAAAGAAGATGTCTATTTTCAAGAAGTGGTCTTTTGTCTAACATACCTCCATTTTGGCTCACATGAAGGTTTGATCTCCATGGGTTCTGGATTTCCAGAATGGCTTTCAAAGCCAGGCATGTGGTGTCAGACAAGCACTTAAAAAGCCCCCGGGTGGGTGGAGGACAGCTCGTTCTTCTTCTGAAGCATCAGGGACATCAGCTGGACCAGGTCACGGGCAGGCCAGGGCAGAATGTGCAGCCTGGACTCTCAGAGAGGTCTGCTGCAGCATCTCTGGGAGACAGTCAGTAGCAGCACCAGGAGTCTGGGCACGAACCCCTGGGGCCTTCCAGACACAGACCACTGTGAAGGCCCAAAGGCAAGGGGCAGAACTGGATACAGGCTGGAGGTCTTGGCCTATGACAGGGTGTCACAGGGCCCAGGAAGGCCCACAACCCAGGACATCTGCCCTGTCTGGCCCTAATTCCTTCTCATCTTAAAGTTTAGCTTCTCTGGAAGTTCTTCCCAAATCCTACTCCTATCTGGGATTAGGATCACCTCAGTTTAATTAGGACCCCCTGTCATACCACATCACACAGAATCTGCAATATTATTTCAGTCAGGGAATTTATCACAATTTGTAAATAGAAGTGTGTTTATTGCCTGGTTATCTCCACTATAGAAATAGTACCCCAAAAGCTCCATGGATGGGGAGCAGTGGGGGGTGCCCAGATTGCTCAGTCAGTTAAGCGTCTGACTCTGATTTTGGCTCAGGTCATGATCTCATGGGTTCGTGAGCTCAAACCCCTCATTAGAGGCTACTTGGGATTCTCTCTCCCTCTCTGACCCTCCCCCACTTGCTCTCTCTCACTCGTTCTCTTGCTCTCTCACTCTCTAAGTAATTAAACAAACAAACAAACAAAGCTCCACAGGGAAAGGACTGTAGCTGTTTGATCCATCCAGATATCCCCATTGTCTAGCAGACAAAACAAATATTTATAAAGAAGCTAAATGTGTGAATATATGACTGAAACTCCACCATTAGAACATTATGAAGGTCTTTTCACTTATTCAGTTAAGCAGCCTTTACTGAGCATCTACCATGTGTGTGCCAGACCCAATGCTGAGAAAAGTGGGATTTAAAAAAATAATCTCTGAAGATACCAATGCCCATGGGAGAGTTAAACTCTAGGATTCTATCAGCTGTTCACACATGGTGAGAATTTGTTTGGCCCATTGGTTTCCAGAGTGATAGCTAGTTCAGGCTTGGAGGAGGATGCTGGCAGAAGGAAGAAAAAGAACTGCTGGTTTGGGGAGATGGAAGAACAGGCTGCGTGAGACTCTAGACAAAGGTGAGAATGGGAGAGCCCAGGGAATGGATGGGGGGACTGCTGGGCTGGGTTCACAGTGTGATCATGGACAGAAGGTCCATTTCACCTTGACATGACATTGCTCAGTCCAGGCCCTGTGTCATGTATTTTATACACATCCATCTAATTAACCCTCACAGCGACACCAAAAGGTGAGCCAAGTTATTGCATTTGCAGAGGAGGCAGCTGAGGCTACCAGGGGCAAGTAAACTGCCCAAGGACACACAGGTCATTGTGAAGCAGAACCAAGATTCAAACACAGGCCTACTGACTCCAGCCTTTCCTTGGCCCAAGGCTACTTGCATGGCAGGCCCCCTCCAGACTCTCTGCATGTGGGGATTTTCACATTCATAATTATGGCTACAGTACAGCTTCTGACACTGGCTGAAGGGAAGGCCGTTCGGCTTTCACCACCGACAGCAGGAGGGAACCACCACCTCCCACGCTAATCTTGCCAGCCAAGGCCCTAGGCCTTGCTTCACAACCAAGACCTTGAGAATAAAGAGGCACTGCTGAAGACAGTACAGAGTTCACACACTTTCCACCAACTGCTCTTCCCAGCTTGAGACAGAGGCCAGGGCCCATCGTCAGCCATGTCGGAACCAAAGGACCCTGGGACGGGGAGAGATCCCAGAGCAGAGGGCAGGACCTGGGGACTCTATTGAGCAGAGAGGGAAGGCAGCCTAGAGGAACTCTGTGCAGCTAATAACAGCCCCTTCGCCTCCACTCCCTCCACAGAACACCTGTCCCCACAAGTGGGCAGGGCAGCAGCAGGACAGAGGAAGTCTCCCCTGTGCCGTGCACACGTGTGTGTGTGTGTGTGTGTGTGTGTGTGTCTGTGTGTGTGTCCGCCTCCAGAAAGGAGTGTTTGACAGAGGGGAGTAAGGCCGGGCCTGGGCTCTCGCAGCAGCTGTTAGGGTGCAAGGGAAACGGGTGGGATGCTCAGAAAAGAAACGGGAGCTCTGTGAAATTAACCCAGGTACTAGGCCGTGCAGCCAGCAGGGCCATGCCCTACATTTTGTGCTGAAGAAACCAAGGCCAAACAGAGAGAGGCTTTGCTCTCAGCCACAGAGTAACAGAGGGCTGCTTGGAGGCTGGGTTTCCGGGCCCGGAAGCAAGGCTTCATCCAGGACATGTTTCTCCTCTTCCTTTCTGTGAAGGAACCCCCCTCCCCCAACCCATGAAACCCCTGGGCTTCCAGCAAACACCTCTATGGATTCTTCCTTTTGTCACACTCGGCTACAGTGTATGGGATTGAGTCCCAACATTCAGTACATCTTTGCTGGGCCGTGTGTGTCAGTCAGCGAGGACACCATGGGTGGGGGGTATAGTGCTCACAATCCGGTTGGGGAGACTACAGCTTCAGCAACACAATGTAAGCCCTCAATAAACATCTGGCCAAAGAACTGACAAACAGCTTATACAGTCAGTCCATGATCGCTATCATCCTCATCCCCCCATTTTCACGATGAGCTCCACACCCAGAGATTATGATGGGACACAGAGACTGTCTGGGACTTGCGTTAGGTCACCACAGCAGGCTGGTGCCAGAGATCAGAACAGGGTACTAGCAGAGCATATATATTAACAGAATAATTCCTGACTTGGAAATCAAATTGGCTTGAATTCCATGGCAGGCTCTGGCTTTACCACTGATAGCTATGTGACCTTGGCCAGGATACTTAACCTCTCTGAATATCTGTTTCTTCTACAAAATGAGGTGATACCTTTCTCCCAGAGTAGAAGTTAGATTGGTAAAAGATCCCTGGATGTAAAGTGTCAAGTGTGGTGTGAGGTACTTGGAGGGGCTCAGCAGCTGCCCACCCTAAATTTCCCTAAGGTAGCCAGAGGGCGGTGACACATGAAAAGACATTAAGCACCAGGGAGGCTCAGTTCCAGGATGCCCTGAGAAGAGCAGCAAGAAGATAGAAAACCACACAGAAGCTTGTTTTTAAAGACAAAGAAAAATATGATTAAGCAGGCCCGAGAATGTTGTAATAAAAGAATGAAAATATTTTCCTTACCAGGGCATTTGTATGTCAACAGCTAATAGGGGGTAGGAGCGGCCACCACAAGGCCGCCAGGCACTGCCAACAGTGCCATGTGAGGATCCACAAGCAGGCCCCAGCCGGCCAGCTGGGTGAGGGAGTGCTTTCCAGGGTCTCAGTTCTCCAGCCTGTGAAATGGAGCTACCCAGTCTGGGCTCAGTCTGATCATGGCTCCTTTCTTTTCTCTTCTTTTTTATTTTTTTATTTTATTTTTTTTTAATGTTTTATTTATTTTTAGGAGAGAGAGAGAGACAGCGTGAGCAGGGGAGGGTCAGAGAGAGAGGGAGTCACAGACTGAAACAGGCTCCAGGCTCTGAGCTGGCAGTCAGCACAGAGCCCGACGCGGGGCTCGAACCCATGATCTGTGAGATCATGACCCAAGCGAAAGTCGGACGCTTAACCGACTAAGCCACCCAGGCGCCCCTCTCTTCTTTTTTAAATAAAAGTTGTATATACTGAAGGTGTATAAGATGATGATTTGATACACATATCCATGGTGAGATGATTACTGTATCTCCTCACACAGTTATGTGTGTGTGTGATGAGAGAACCTGGAATATACTCTGGACAAACACCCAGCATTCAATACAGTATTATCAACTACAGCCGCCACGTTGTACATTAGAGCTCTATAGACTTATTTATCCTGCATAGCTGCAGCTTTGCATCCTCGGACCAGCCCATTTCCCCTGCCCCTTGCCCCTGCTAACCACTGGTCTACTCTCCGCTTCTATGACTTTGACTTTTTCAGATTCCACATATACATGGGATCTTGCAGTACTTTTCTTTCTGTGTCTGGCTTATTTCACTTAGCATAATGGCCTCTAGGTCATCATGGTATTGCAAATGACAACATCTCCCTCTTTTCTAAGGCATGAATAATATCTCATTGTATATATACCACCATTTCTTCACCCATTTATCTGTGGCTCCTTTCTATTTGCCCTCTGGGTAAACTGGACTGTGGTGGCTGTAATTACTGCCTCGAGGCCAGGGGGAGGGAGCTGCTATGTTACAGTCAGGCTCAGAAAGGTGAGGGTTTTCTCCTGAGGTCACAAAGCTAAGAGTGACATGGTGAGGCCAGATCAAAGCCTGCACGGTCCCCCTCTGCCACACCACCTCCCTCCAGCAGGGCCCTGTGAGCCACACCACTGTGAACCACACACCCTCCAGCCCACCGGCAAGCACACTCAGCACCTCCTATCCCACCCTCCCACTGCTGGTCCTGTCAGCTCTGCCCCTGTCCTCAGACCCAGACACAACATGTGGGGATTTGCTCTGGGACTGTCCTCACCCCTGCTCCCCTCTGCTCAAGCCACCATGACGGGTTTCCTATTCTCAGATTCCTGGCCTCCCTCTCACCTTCCCTTCCCCTGTTGCCAGCCCCGTCCAACTCTCCTCACCTGATCCCCGGGTCACGGCAAGCACCCTCCTGACCCTGCACATTCTAGCTGTTCACCACTTCCACATGCCTCTCGAAATCCATTTCTGAAGAACACCACATGCTTACCCCTCTCCTTTTTTTTTTTTTTAATGTTTCAAGGTTTTATTTAAATTCCAGTCAGTTAACATATAGCGTAATATAGGTTTCAGGAGAAGAATTTAGTGATTCATTGCTCACAAACACCTGCGCCCCAATAAGTGCCCTCCTCAATGCCTGTCACCCATTTAGCCCATCCCCCCACCCACCTCCTTCCGTCACACCTCAATTTGGCTCCCTCTCTTTTTTTTTTTCTTTCCCCTATGTTCATCTGTTTTGTTTCTTAAATTCCACATATGTATCCCCTCTCCTGCTGCCCACAGCCCCACTCTGGTGAGCCCATGTCCAAGACCTGGCTATTCTCACCCTTTCCACTACACTATGCCGCCCCGTTCCATCCAAATCCCCTGGGAGGGGTGATAATAAGCCCTCTCCCCAAGGAGATCACCAGCTATAAACTCTCCCTTCTGGTCTGAGGAGGACACGGCAGGTTCCACTCAGGTGCAGGAGTAGACAAAAGTGCTAGGGAAGGTCTCCCAGCAAACTTCCTCAGTGCTGCCTGGGAGTGGGGCAAAGGTGAGGGCAGGAGTCTGCTGGAAGCTGCCCACCTCGTTGCAGGACACGACACCCCCTTCCTCCTCCTGCAAGTGGTGGGCACAAAGTAGCAGCTCCTGGGCACCACGCCGAGGGCAACAGGCGGGGTGTCTGTGAGAAAGGCAGTGGGCTCCCACCACGCATGCTATAGCATGGGGAGTCAGGCTGGGGATGGAGCCCCGGGAGCGGCTCTACTGTTTATCCTATTTGGTGACACCCTGAAGCTGTGCAGGCTGGGAACTGGGGCAATGTACAAGCAATGAGATTTTCCTGGACCACAGATGGCACTGCTAAATACTGCCCAGGCCCAGGCCCCTATGGGTCAGACCTGGGTTGCTCATGTTCACATAGATACAAACAAAAGCAGACTCCTCTGCTGCACAGCAATCTAGATCTTTGGGAAGCCAGCCCTAGAACCTCCGGCCCACCTCAACAAGAATCGACATCCCTGCCGTGCTTCTCAGCTACTGGCTGTCACTGTGGACCAGGTCCTGCACTAAATGCTCAAGATCCGGATGCAAATGAGATGTGGGTCCACTTCCAAAGAGCTGGGGCCAATGAGGGAAAGCAGTCAGGCCTTGAGTCCATGAGTGGCTCTCAGTGAGTGCGTGTCACTGAGCCTGCTGCCCCAGCTCCCTTCTGCAGGACTCAGTCAGTGCAGACCGTCTGCTCCCTGGGCTGCCGTCACATGGGCCGTGGGATTCTGCCAGGTGAATCCCAGCTGCTCAGACTTGGATGGACGCTGGCCCAGGAGGGGCCAGTCTACTAGCTGGCTAGTGAAAAGATGAAGAAGGCCATGAAGCGTCTGGCTTTAGAGACTTCAAGTTTCAAAGCAAGTGAACTGGACTAGAAGGGCCACATGGCCAGGTTGGGGCCACACGGCTGGGTGGGGGCCACAGAGGCTTTGACAGCCTCACACAGCTGAGGCAGCGGAAAATAGGAAAAGCCTGGGCTTGGAGACACAGAGAGCCAGACCATGCTGATACCAGGCTCAGAGGAGCTGAGTGGTCAGGAAGGCTGCCCAGAAGACTATTTAAACCTCAACAAATGTGAGACCGGGCTGGGAATTTAAAGCATCTTCAGGACACAGGATCAGGGCTCAAATTACCTTTTAGTCCATCCAAGAAGCATTTACCTGCCCACTTCCAGGCCCCATACTAGGATAACTATGACTTGGTCTGTGCCCCTAGGCATCCCCGGCAGGAAGGATGACACATAGGTTAGTCTGATAATGGCATCATGGGAGAATCAGTGCTGTGAGGAAGCCCAGGAGGCTGGGCAGAAACATGACCCTGCCTGTTTTCCACAGGGAGATTCATCTCCAAGTCCAAAGCTACCACGACAATGGGGCAATTCTAGATATGGACAAGTTCCACTAGGTAATAAATGCTCTGCTTGCAGGGAAGAGCCCAGGGATGCACTCTAATAACTGGTTTATTCTGGGCCCAAGCAGCCAGACAGTAAACTATCAACTGACATGCCCATTCCTAGGGTGGTAGGGTCAGAACAAAACGACGCTCTGCTTCTACACCCATTCATGTGACAGCAGCCGGGGCAGCTGCATAAACTAGCCTTGCCCCAGTCTCCACACTAACTGCAGGCACAGGGTTAGGGGAGCATCTGGAAAACCAATCAGATTATAATAGGGCCTATGCAAGAGGAAAACAAACAAGTGATTGGTATTCTTAGGCCTTGAATTCTTTTTTTTTTTTTTTATGTTTATTTATTATTTTGAGATGGGGAGGGGCAGAGAGAAAGGGAGAAAGAGAGAATCCCAAGCAGGCTCCAGGCTGTCAGCACAGAGCCCTACATGGGGTTCCATCTTACAAACCATGAGATCATGGCCCGAGCTGAGATCAAGAGTCAGAAGCTTAGCCAACTGAGCCACCCAGGTGCCCTTTGGGCCTTGGATTCTTAATCTGAAAAGAACAACCTGCTCCATGAGACTGTTCTAAGGATTACATGAGAACCTATAGGTATAGCTTAGCTCAGTCCCAAGGTTGCAGAAGTGCCACACTGCCCTTAGAGGGATGGGTTGGGTGGTGCAGTCCTGCAAACACAGAGCTGTGTCCCCCTCTCCTTTAATCTCCACCCCAGAGAAGGTGTGTGGAGCTCATGCATGAGTGAAGCACTTTCACTTCCCTCCTAGCATTTTCATTTGTTTATTTCCTGCCTTGCTCTAAAAGCAATTGGTTAAAGCCAATACCTTTTAGTATCAGTTGGTTACCAGTCTTCATGTTTCATTTCTTTTATTGTTGTGGTTATTTCAGTTTACATGGAACTAACTTTAACTGAGAAACTTTGATTTGACCAACTAGATGATTTCCATACAGTATCTTATTTGATTCCAATACATGGTATGAAAACATGTTACATCAAAGCACATGGCAAAACATCTTTTAAGAAGAGAACTTTGAAGGGGCACCTGGGTGGCCTAGTCAGTTGAGCATCCAGCTCCTGATTTTGGCTCAGGTCATGATCTTATGATTCATGGGATTGAGCCATATGTCAGGCTCTGTGCTGTCAATGCAGTGCCTGCTTGAGATACCCTCTCCCTCTGTCTCTGCCCCCTCCCTGGCTCATGCTCTTTCTCTCTCTCTCAAAATAATTGAATTAACTTTAAAAAACTAAAAAACTTAAAGATTGTCAGAAGTGTTTTTTAACTTAAACACGTCTGTTTAAAAAGAGGAACACAGGGACATCTGGATGGCTCAGTTAGTAGAGCTTATGACTCTTGAGCTCAGGGTCATGAATTTGAGCCACACATTGGGAATAGAACTTACTTCAAAAAAATTATAGGGGTACCTGGGTGACTCAGTTCATTAAGCAGCCAACTTCAACTTCGCTCATGATCTCATGGTTCATGAGTTTGAGCCCCGCATTGGGCTCTGTGCTGTCAGCTCAGAGCCTGGAGCCTGCTTTGGATTCTGTGTCTTCCTCTCTCTCTCTCTCTGTCCCTCCTCTGCTTTCCTCTGTCAAAAATAAATAAATAAATAAACCTTAAAAAATGTTTGAATTATAGAAAGAGGAATCCAGAGGCCCACACACTGACCACTAACCTTAACATAGCATAATAAATACTATATATGCAGTGGGAATAAAGTGTTTTTAAAAATCGTAAAATAGTAAAAAGAGAACCATAAACCTCAAAAAATTCTAAGTATAATCCAGTAATTCCACTATGGTAAAATCCAGTAATTCCACTCTGGGGTATTTACCCAAAGAAAGTGAAAACACTAATTTGAAATGATATATGCATCCCCATGCACCTCTAGGTAAGATATGAACTAAACTAAATGTCCATTGAAAGATGAATGCATAAAGGCAGTGGGATATTTAAAAACTGTTTACAGAATAGGGTAAAAATAGAGATAGTAGCAAAAAAATAAAAATAAAAACACATGTAACTTTTAAAAAGATATGGTATATAGATACAGTGGAATATTACTCAGCCATAAAAGAGAATGAAATTTTGCCATTTGCAACAACATGGATGGATCCAGAAAATGTTATACTAAGAGAACTAAGTCAGGCAGAGAAAAACAAATACCATATGATTTCACCCATATGTGAAATCTATAAAACAAAACAAATGAACAAACAAACAATAGTAACAACAAAGAGAAATAGACTCATAAATATAGAGAAAAAACTAGTGGTTGCCAGAGGAGAGGGGAGTAGGAGAAGATAGAATTAAGTGAAGGGGATTAAGAGGCACAAACTTGCAGCTGTAAAATAAACAAGTTACAAGGATGAAAAGTACAGCATGGGGAATATAGTCAATAATACTGCAATTACTTTCTATGGTGACCAATGGTAACTATACTTATCACGGGAAACAGTTCATAATGTTAAATGTAAAATTACTACATTGTACACCTGAAAGTAATAGAACATTATATGTCAATTAAACATCAATTAAAAATAATACATACAGGGATGCCTGGGTGGCTCGGTCGGTTAAGCATCTGACTCTGGCTCAGTTCATGATCTCACAGTTTGTGAGTTTGAACCGCACATCAGGCTCTGTGCTCAGAGTCTGGAAGTCACTTAGGATTCTGTGTCTCCCTCTCTCTCTGTCCCTCCCCCATTCACGCTCTATCTCTCTCTCTCTCAAAAGTAAACAAACATTAAAAAATGTATTTAAGGGGCTCCTGGGTGGCTTAGTCGGTTAAGCGTCCGACTTTCGCTTAGGTCATGATCTCACGTTCGTGGGTTCGAGCCCCGCGTCGGGCTCTGTGCTGACTGCCAGCTCGGAGCCTGGAGCCTGTTTCAGTCTGTGACTCCCTCTCTCTCTGACCCTCCCCTGCTCATGCTGTCTCTCTCTCTCTCCGAGAAATAAATAAAACATTTTTTAAAAATGTATTTAAAAGTATTTTTAATATTATATACATACATAAGAAACATAAAACATAAGTATACAGAAAGGTGTTATGGTCTGAATATTTGTGTTCTCCCCCCCTCACCTCAAATTCATATGTTGAAAGGTAGATGGTATTTGGAAGTAGGACATCTGGGAGGTGACTAAGTTGTGAAGGCAGAGCCCTCAAGAATGGAATTAGTGCCCTTAGGAAAGAGGCCCCACAGAGCTCTCTCACTACTTTCATCATGTGTGATCACAGTAAGATAAAGGCTATCTGTGAAGAAGCAGGCCCTCACCAAACACCTAATCTGCCAGTTCCATGACCTTGGACTTCCAGCCTCCAGAACTGTAAAAAATAAATTTCTATTGCTTATAAGCCTGCCAGTCTAAACGGCATTTTGCTATAGCGGCCTACACAGGATAAGACAGAAAAATTATAAGCTGAAGGATACCTACAGAAGTAGTATGACTAGACTATTTTTAGTCACTGAAAACCTTAAGGCAAAAAGCATTACTAGAAACAGGAGAGTCAGTTCACAGTGACAAACGGTTCAGTTCATTAAGAAGATAAAAGAATTCTAAATTTGTATGCAGTCAATAATATGCCCTTAAAATATGTAATATGCCTTCAAATATGGACAAATCTACAAAGAGATAAATTCTCAAAATGAGATATTTAATAATCAGTAGCTGTTAAGGAAAGTAGATAAAAAATCAATAAGGATAAAAAACACGTAACATTTAACTAAGGGACTATTACAGAACAGTGCACTCAATACTAGCAGAATAAAAATTATTTTTAAGTACACACAAAAATGACAAAATTAACATATAATGGACCATGAAACAAATCTCAAACTGAGAAGTACTTAAATTCTAATAGTATATTCTCTAACTATAAGCAATTAAGTTAAAATCAGTAACAACAACAACAAACTCTAAAATATATTTATATGTCTGGAAATTAAGAATATATTTTGAAATGAACAATGGATCAAAGAAGTCCCAAGAGAAAACAGATAATCTTTTGAAATGAATTGAAAGATTACTATGCACCAAAATTTGTCAGATAGACAGAAGCAGTGCTGAGAGGAAAATTTATAGCCACAAATGTCCATGTTTATAATGAAAAGATAATAAAAATTAATGAACTAAGCATTGTTCTCAAGAAGTTAGCAAAAGAGATTTGGGAGAGATGGCAGCAGTGGTAAGAGAATAGTTTCTTTCATCTTCCCAGATACCCATATCAAAACAGGAAGTGTTTAGTTAGCAAAGCTAAAAAAAAAAAAAAAAAAAAAAAAAACACAAAAACTGTGGACCTTTATAACAAATATAAATGATAAGATCTAAATAAATGAAGAGGTATCCCATGTTCATGGATTGGAAAGCTCAATATTGTTAAGACGGCATTTGTCACCCAATTCGTTCACAGATTCAAAAGAATCCAAATCAAAACCCCAGCAGGATATTTCTTAATAATTTTCCAAGCTGGTTCTAAAATTTATAAGGAAATTTCCTTATAAAATTTATATGCCTTAATTTCCATCCATGCCTTCATTTCCAGGCATACAAATATATTTTAGAGTCTGTTGTTGTTACTGTTGTTGACCTAAAATAGTCAAACACTCTGAAAGAGAAGAACAAAGTCAGAGGACTTACACTCCCTGATTTCTAAGCATACTGGAAACTACAGTAATCAAGGCAGAATGGCACTGGAATATACATACAGGTCAGTACATGATGAAGTACAGAGATAGATGCAGATATATAGATTTTCTCCACAAATACAGCTTACTATGGGAATTTGGGACCTTCCTGGGAAATTGAGACAGATAGTCACCATGATTGCCATAATGGAGGGTGGCTGTTCCAACATTCCAGCAGAAGTTCTTGTCTCCCCTTTCCCCAGGTGAATGACACTTCCACATGCCACCCACCTAGTGGTATGCCTCCCTTGAGAGCTGGCTCAGGAGCTCAGGGCAATCCCCTGTGCCTACACTCACCCCAGGGCTGCAGACCCAGCTCATGTCCTTCAGGCTGAGAGGCCAGGCCAGAATACTATGGCCCCTGTCTCTGCTCTGAGTGGGCTCCTGCACTGATTCTGACCAGGAGGGTCTACCCTGAGGACTCAGAAGGCTTAAGAAGTCTGCCCAGCCAGCAAATCTTTGATTGTCCCTCCAGGTCCCAATGGTATATGGTTCCCTCCTTGCTAGCCCTGTAAAAGAGTCCTGCCAGCCCAGGAAAACCAGGAGGACAAGTTTAGAGCTGGCATACACTGGTTGGGCAAAGCTCAATTAGCCATCCACTACCCATAGTTTCAGCCTTTTCACAACAGTCTAACCAATAAATCCACTGCAGGCCTGATATGCCAGGTCACGGCTCTGTGTCAAACAAGATGATCTCACTCAACACCCACCTCATTTGGGCTCCCCCTGATTTCATCCCCATGAAGGCCTGATGGTGAGTCTGACCCTTCTCCTCAGTCTCTTCTATGGGCCAGTGGGTTTCCAAGGGTAGGAACCCACTGGAATTCAACCCTAATTCCCAGCAACCAGCCCTGCCATTGGAACCCAGCTGATGTTTGCCAAATTACACATAAGAATCTACATTCTGAAACCCTCTTTTTGCAAAAATTCCATAATTTTTTGGTGTTGGTAAGGTAATTTATCTTCCATTCTTCCCCGTTTTGTGATATAAACTTCCTTTAACAGAAAAGCACAAATCTTGCCTCAGCCAAGCCTAATGGAAAAAGAGGTTGTCATGCTTTGCCCAAGGGAGGATCACTAGCTGGGGGACCTAAAATTCCTGATGCTGGGGCTGTGGAGGGGCCTTCCCCAAGCAGTGGGAAGGAGGAACTCATGCAGCTGGAGGCTGGGATTTGGGGACA